>CM066031.1:572321794-573723740 GCA_033557465.1 Ichthyophis bannanicus | reverse complement strand
CGGGAGCACCGTAAAGCTGCTCAGCTTTTTGTGTCTTTTGACCCCAATAAATTGGGGCTCCCGGTCTCCAAGCGTACTCTGTCCATCTGGGATGCGGACTGTATCTCTTGGGCTTATGGGGCAGCCGGACTCTCCTTAGAAAGTCGAGTCACGGCTCATTGCGTTCGGGCAAAGGCACCGTCAGTGGCTTACCTCCGCTCTGTTCCGCTGGCAGACATCTGCCGGGCCGCTACTTGGTCTTCGAGCCAGACTTTTGCGGTCCATTACTGTCTCGAGAGGGAGTCCCGTAGGGACAGTGCTTTCGGACAGGCAGTCCTCCGTAATCTCTTTGAGGTCTGAGCAACTCCTACCCTCCATCCCGGATGTGGGCTACCGGTGGGTGATAATTCAGCGAAGATTCTATTTCTGTGCTGCTGAGCTAGAGGGAGCTCATTTTTGTGCTTAGGGTCTCCGGTAGCCTTGAGCTTGGGAGTCCCATAAGTGAGGACTGACTTCCTGCTTGGTCCTGGAGAAAGCGTAGTTACTCACCTGTAACAGGTGTTCTCCAGGAGCAGCAGGAATCAGTCCTCACTACCCTCCCGCCTCCCCTTGGAGTTGCAATCGTCGGCTTATGTTTTGCAACTATTTTATGCTGTCTTTTTTAGCTATGTCATCTGACTGGCTAAGATGGCACCCTCGGGCGGGAAGACGACCGCGCATGCGCGCTGCAATTCCCAAAGGCTTTCTTTGAAAGCTGGGGAAAATTGCTCCGCGAGGGCTCCGTCGGCGCCGACGTCACCCATAAGTGAGGACTGATTCCTGCTGCTCCTGGAGAACACCTGTTACAGGTGAGTAACTACGCTTCCACATCCAGACATTTTAGAAAGGTCTGAATTTGCACATGTATTCCCTGATCACGTCTAAGTCACACAGGGGCATGGTGGGGGCATGATTTGGATGGAACAACAAGATGCACATATATCTTCAGTTTCATATAGGGGCTCCACCTTTGTATTTATATCTGCACTCTGTTATGTTTAAGTTTTTAGAAACTGCTCCACATGTTATTTATAATTGATGAAGAGCAGTGAGCTGTCCAGATTTGCAAAATGGCCAGGATACACGTGCATATAAAAATCTGCTGCTGCCAGCAATCAGGCTGCAGAGCAGGCTCAATACACCAACCAGCTGTTTGTGGCAGCTACAAACCCCTCAGACAGTCTACCGTCACCAGCACCACTACTGATATTACCATAGTGATCGCAACACAGAACAAATAATCTGAGGAGACAGAGCCAATCCGATATCCCGGTCTCCAGTCCTTCCTCCGAGGTTTCGAGCAGAAAACATAAGCCTCCTCAGACGTCAGAAAAACACAGGACAGGCAAACGGTAAGCACTGAAGGTGCTCAGATCATTCGCCTGACACAATTAACCAACTGAACCTCGAAAGGTCGTACAATAAAGTCCACAGATCAAAGGATCACGCTGCCTTACACTAACAGTTCAACGTCCTCAGCACAAGGAACCTGTAGCTGCAAACCCAGATCAAAGCATTCAACATGCTCCTTTGAAGCTCCTCCAGTGTCAGCCTCTACGCAAGACAGTGATCTCACCACCAACGGACAAGCTCAATCCACAAAATACGGGGGCAGCCTGTGCCCTGGTTAACCTTGTATCACCTGACCGCCACAGCACTCGCTGACCTCAGCACTCCTGCACTCCAGGTGAGCACACGCACGATCCTCCTTGACGCACACTAGCATCCCCAAGATATTACCGCAGGCATTCTCCCCTTGTGACACAGCCACCTCTAAAAAAAAAAAAAAAAAAACAAAACAAAACAAAAAAAAAACACTAGGCCTATAACCAAAGGACAAGCCAAGGGGCCCTCACACAGCCCCCTGGACTGGCCCAAATGCTAGTGCAAAGGGAAGCCAGGAGGAATTGACGGCAAAGCAAAAAGGAAACCAAGCAAACTCTTTCCTGCATCCCACCCAGGAAGAAAACATGCATGCCAATTACCATTATCTCATGGCATACCTTACTCTGCTGCTCCTAGCACATCGAGGCCAACCCAACACACACATACCATTTTGCCCATCCTGCCTACTCAACCCATCCAAATGCCCTGGCCTACCGCTTCACAAGGGTACCAGCGTCCCAAGCAAAAAAACAGCAAAACACACACTGTTCATATACTATCCTCTCGAACCTCTACCAGCAACCCCATCCTTGCATCTACTATCAACTGCGCACTACTAAATGCTAGGTCTATCCGAAACAAGCCAAATACCATCTATAACTACATTTTGGACCAAAAACTGTTGATATATGCATCACTGAGACATGGCTTACTGATATGGACCAGGTCATCCTGAACCAAGTTACTCCACCAGACTTCACAGCGTTCAGGTGCCCTAAAGCACACAAGAGAGGAGGAGGAGCACTAATATTGACCAGAAAAAGCTACAGGTTTAAAGTTATCTCTACTTAGCAACTCAACCGAGTCAAGCACAATCATCATATCTAATCACTACATCAGCTTTTGCCTCACCTACAGGCCCCCTAATGCCAAAATGGAACATCTTTCAGCAATATTTGAATCAATATGCACATTTAGTAACCAGCATAAACCACTCATTGCCTTGGAGACTACAACCTAACCTCTGCACCCACCAAAGATACCAGAGCATTTCTCAAAGCCCTGTATGCGCTAGATTACCGACAAATGGTCAGTGTGCCGACACACCATCATGGGATCACTCCGGACCTGTTCTTCATCCCACTACAACTAGCCAAACAAAATCGGTTCACAAACCCAATAGCCACACCAGTCCCCTGATTGGACCATCATATCCTCACCTTCACCCTACTCCTAGAAACCCCCACTCACCTCACAGAAGGGGAGAAAACAAGAAGATTCAGAGCCTACCAAAAGGAAACTTTCCTGAAGGAAATAATGCCACAAATCCAACAAGAATGCAATAACCTAGACGAAACCATAGAAAAATGGATCTGCACCATATCCAAAGCCGCATCAGCTCCAAGCAAGGAAAAGCCATGCATACACAGGAGAACCAATGCCCCCTGTACTCACACAATCAGAGAAGCAAAGCACTCACTCAGGCGACTGGAAAGAAAATGAAGACGAAACAAGTCATAGGATACTATGCTCCAATACAGAGCTGAACAACTAGCATACAATAACCTGATCAATGATCACAAGCAACAACACCACACCAACCTAATTATGCAAGCAGCAAACAAACCGAGGGAACTATTTAACATCGTGCAAAAACTCACTAGAGACACTCCTCTCCACAGTGTCCAACAAATAGACCCCCGAGAATTCGCAAAATACATAATGAACAAGTACTCCAATCAAACACCCACCCTCCCCGCAGTATACATGTCAGCTTTGACGGAAACCCATCAAACCTGGGATGACTTTAGTATACCAACAGCTCAACACATAGAAACATTGTGGGTACCCTGAATACGACAACCTCGTCATCTGATCCATGCCTAGTGGAATGGATCAAAGATGCCAAGGACCAACTAAGCCATCACCTCCACAAAATCGTGAAGGAGTCCCTCCAACAAGGATACGTACCACAAACACTCAAGTAAGCTATGATATGACCCATCCTCAAGAGCTCAATGCTAAACACCTCCGACCCAAAATCCTACCGCCCCATCTCAAGCCTACCACTCATCTCGAAGATCATCGAAAAAGCGGTACAAAGACAACTACAGGCTCATATTGATCTGCATGCTCCGCTGGATGCCCACCAACATGGCTTCAAACCACAGCACAATGTAGAAACCCTGCTCACCTCCCTCTTTGATAACCTCCTGAAGGGCCTAGACAACTTAAAGAACGGATTTCATGGACATCTCAGTGGCCTTTGACATGGTGTCTCACTCCATATTGCTACAGCGTCTACAAGAGATCGGACTACGCAATAACACTCTAAAATGGTTCACCTCCTATCTGAGCAATCGAACGCAGCAAGTCAAATGCAGCAAGAAAAAATCAATACAGTTCCCCATCACACAGGGAATACCTCAAGGATCAGCACTCTCGTCTATCCTATTCAACATATATATCCAACTCATATACAACATCATTAAACATCACAGGATACATTATCACCTCTATGCAGACGATGATATGGTGTATGCTCCAATAGATCTGCATGCACCCGATATGACCCCAATGACCAAGTGCCTCGAAGATATGAACACCTGGCTCACCGACAGTAACCTGAAGGTTAACTTTGATAAGACAGAGGCAATGTTCATTTCCAGAAATTCCACATTCAACCCACCCCAAGCAATCAGTATCCTAAACAGGACAATAGCCCTAAAGGACGAGGTAAAGTACCTGAGCATCATCCTAGACAAGAATCTGAATCTACAGTCACACATAAACAAAACTGCAGTAAAGGCATACCACTGATTAAAGCTCATCAGGAGACTCAGACTAATCATCAGCTAGGACCATTTCAGCACCATATGACAAGCGATCATCACCCCAATATTGGACTACGGAAACTCATTATACCAAGGCCTACCCAAACAGACTATCCACCTACTTCAACTGGTGCAGAATACTGCAGCACGCATCATTACGGGCACTGCCAAATACAAACACATCTCACCCATACTTCAGCAACTGCACTGGCTATCAATAATTGCACAGGTGAGATTCAGAACAACTATAAACATATTCAAAGTCATACATCACTGCTCAGCAGACGTCCTTCAAGACATAATAACCAAGGATACAAGCAGCAAACCCAGACGATCCAATGGCAGTAACTCTGCACACCCGCAGGATACCATCAGACAAAACAAGCAACGTCCAATAGAGTTATTCCACTCTCGACGCCTGCCCTATGAAACTCCCTCCCTGAAGAATTAAGAGCCCTAAACGACCTCAAGGACTTTCGCAAATTCCTCAAAACCCTCCTTTTCACAGAGTTCTATGGACAAGTAACATGAAAATGTCAAGAACCACAACTCTGCTGCACACGGCCCACCAACAGCCTGCACACCCAAATGAGAACTGAGAACTAATTGCCTATAGTCTATATGTATGTCCTGTCTTACCTCCCCTCCTGTTGAATGTAGACCCACAATTTGTGTTGATAACCACATTGATTGAAGGATAAGATGGTATACAAAACTGGTTAAATAAATAAATAAATATACTGACATTTGCATATGTGCATTCTGAAATACTGGCGCACACATATGCAAATTGCTGGGGTTTCTTCATCGATTTTTCACATGTGCAGATTTATCAAATAATTTCTCCCTCTGCAAATGGATGCCCATCCCTGTTTGTGCCTTCATTTTCCTAGTTGATTTAGCACACACATATGGTAAGGGCCGAAGATATTTTGGGCCCGATATTCAAAGGGATTAACACGATTAGCAAAACCATGTTAATCCCTTTGTCCGAGATATTCAGCAGTACGAAAATGGGACTAACACTTGCAGAATATCCAAAGGTGCTGCTGCTGCTGCTGCTGCACACCCCAATGCTTCATTGCATGTCCCCTAGTCTTTCTACTTTTGATGGCATAAAGAATCAATCTACATTTACCCATTCCACTCCATTCATTAATTTATAGACGTCTATCAGCTGTCCCTCAGCCGTCTTTTTCCAGGTTGAAGAGTCCTAACCTTTTTAGCCTCTCTTCATTAGGGTATCCTTCCATCCCCTTTACCATTTTGGTGGCTCTTCTCTGTACCTTTTCTAATTCAACTATATCCTTTTTAAAATACGGCGACCAGAATCGCACACAATATTCAAGGTGCGGTCACACCATGGAACGATACAGAGGCATTATAATATCCTTTGCTTTATTCTCCATTCCTTATGATTCCTAGCATTCTATTTGCCTTTTTGGCCGCTGCTGCATACTGGGCGGAGGATTTCAATGTTCTATCCACGATGACGCCAAAATCTTTTCCCTGGGTGGTAGTTTCTATTGTGGACCCCTGCATTGTGTAACCATAGTTTGGGTTGTTCTTTCCTAGGTTCATAACTTTGTACTTTTCCACATTAAATTTCTTCTGCCATTTGAAGTCCAGTCTTCCAATTTATCAAGGTCCTTTTGCAATTTTTCACAATCCTCTTGGGTTTTAACAACTTTGAATAATTTTGTGTCATTTGCAAATTTGACTACCTCACTCATTATTCCCATTTCCAGATCATTTACGAATATGTTAAAAAGCAGCGGACCCAGCACAGATCCCTGGGGTATTCCACTATTCAACTTTCTCTATTGGGAAAAATGGCAGTTTAGCCCTACCCTCTGCTTTCTATCTTTTAACCAGTTCCTGATCACAATAGTACACTGCCTCCTATCCCATGACTTTTAATTTCACCAAGAGTCTCTCATGAGGGACCTTCTCAAAGGCTTTCTGAAAATCCAGGTACACTAGATCAACTGTCTCATCTTTGTCTACCTGTTTATTCATACTTTCAAAAATATAACACATTTTTGGCTACAACAACCTCTCTGACCTCACCTTTAAACTATACTGGCAGTTTTTTGGACTTCCTTTCCACTTGTCTTAAAGCATGGAATACAGCGGGTCTGGGCTACAAACTATATCGCAATGAAAGTGTAGATTACCCTGGTTCTGTATTTTAAAGAGGGCATTGAGTCAAACAGGATAAAAGGTTTTGCAGGAAACACAATGCAATGTGGAATCTCTGTGGATAGAAATTCCATGTTACAAGAGGAAGGGAATGGCTGTCCAGAATGAACAGACTGAATGATGAATGCTAAGAGAAATTAGGGAAGCAAGCAAAGTTTACAACACAGTATTAATGGGAGATTTCAATTACCGTGCTATTGACTGAGCCAATGTCACATTAGAACATACTAAGGAGATAAAGTGCCTAGATGAAATAAATGACTACTTCATGGAGCAGCTGGTTCATGAACCACCACAAGGTAAAGTTATTTTAGATCTAATCCTTAGTGGAATGCAGGATCTAGTGTGAGAGGTAATGGTGTTTAGGTTTGCTTGGCTTATATGTGGTCATACCATGATCACGTTTGATTTAATCCATTGAGGAAGGACAGCAAGGAAACTTGACAGCCGTTTCAAAAAGGAGGCTAATAATAAAATGAGGAAAATGGTTAAGAAAAAAATAAACGGAGCAACTGCAAAGATTAAGAGTGACAACATCATGCTTGGGTGGTTGTTTAAAATACTATCGTAGAAAGCCCAGACCAAATTTAGTCCACGTTTTAAGAAAGCTGGAAAGAAGGCCAAATGACAACCCGCATGGCTTGAAGGTGAGGTCAGAGAGGCTGTGTTTATAGCTAGGAGAGAATCTTATAAAATTGAAAGTGCATAATAAAAACATTTTCAATCACATTTGAAGCAAAACACCAGTGAGAGAGTCAGTTAGACCCTTTAGATTCTAGAGGGTAAAAAGGGACAGTAAGAGAGGACAGGGCCATAGTGGCGCGCCTAGAATGAATTATTTGCGGAAGAAAAATTTAGGAAACTTATCCATGCCAGAGATAATATTTAAAGGTGGATGTATCAGAGGAATTGACACAAATCTGGCTAACTCGGCAAGATGTAATACAGCTGTGTGATAAACTAAAGAGGTAAGCAAATCCCCTGTGCCTGGATGGCATACATCCCATGGTGCTGAAAGAACTGAAATATGAGATTGCAGAACTACTTTTTGATCTTGTGCACTATCATTAAAAATAAGCTGTAGTACCTAAAGATTGGAGAATGACCACCTTTGATGCCAGTTTTCAAAAAGGGTTCCATGTGTGATCTAGAAAACCGACAGACCGGTGAGCTTGAAATCAGTACTCTCTGGCAAAATGGTAGAAACTATTATACAGAACAAAATTATTTGCCATAGATGTAGCTAGTCAAGGTTTTATGGCAGAAAGCCAACCATGGATTTAGCGTAAGGAAAAGTCCTGTCTCACCAATCTCTTACATTTTTTTGAAGGTGTGAATAAACAGGTAGATACATATGAGCCAGTTGCATATAGTGTATCTGGATTTTTGCAGAAAAGCATTTGACACTGTCCCTCATGAGAGACTCTTTGGGAAATTAAAGAGTCATGGAAAAGTAGGCAGTGTACTATTAGGGATTAGGATCTGCTCCTATCCGTTACTGCTCCACAGCATTTTACAAATACTGACCATTATTCTTAGTGTTGTACGTCCATTAGATTTTGCCGTACCCTAGTGCACTTTAGTAAAAGAGCCCCTTAGTTTGCTTTCTGCTGTCCAGCCTATAAATCCCCCGAGCGGCTCACCACTATCCTCACTGTCATTCCTGGTTAGTCATGGAGCACATTACGGACCGTGGTGCTGACAGTGTCCGTAATGTTTTCTCCGCCTCCTGAGCTGGCCTTCCAGAGTACTAGCTAAGCCACATAGTACGAGCTAAACCACATCACTCCAGGGCTAGGTGAAGTTTACAGTGGTTCATATTCCCCTATCTTGGTATCTATATGATTGGTCACTGTATATTTGAGGAGATGGAGCAAGTGGTTTTATCAGTGGGGGACACCGCGAGAGGGAGATATATCAGATATACTATCCGCGGAAGGGGGCGCAAAGACACATCATCAGGATTGGTGTTGGCCACGGGCTGAAAGCACCAAAATTAGCAGCCACACAAAGCAGGCCAGAAACCTTGCATCATCTCTGAGGGAGAGCCAAAAAACATCTATGGATCTCTCTTTTCTGCTTCTGCATTCGAGATGCATATTGTTAAACGATTTTGCCTTACCATTTTTTATTATAGAACCGTGTGGAACTTAAGAATGGCAGCATTCTGCGACTGTACACACTGCTCCCCGTATGTAAATCCTTTTTAGCTTTCACTCTGTTTCCCATTTATCCTTAACCCTTTGAAGGCCTACTTTACAATTTTAATCCCCATACTGCAGCCGGTTTAATTTTAGAATATTTTCAGGAAAATTTGTAACCCGTCCTTATTCAATATGTTCTAATAGATTATTTTCCCTTCGGCTAAGTGGTCCCAGGTATTATATACCATTTGGATAGGAATATTTAGTGCAGAATTTTGGATCCCGCAGTTTTAGGCTTGGCCTGGAAAGGGTTAATCTCTCCTTCTGTCCCTGCTTTTTTCTCATTTATTCTTCCCTATCTGCTCTAGTGCCAGCCCACAGGTGACAGTATTATCGAGCGGTTGCAGTGGTGATGTTTGTTTGCATGACCTGGCCTCATGTCCAAAACTGAAAGTAATCTCTGGGATCCCTGTTACTGCACTGAAACCAAGTGTCTTGTCTAAGGGGCATGTTTTACCTAAGGTTAAAGCGCGTTAATGACGTTAGTGCACTTCAAGTGCCACTGTGCCTATAGAAATAAAGCCTAGTTACACTCACCAGTAACAGTTGATCTCCGGGCACAGCAGGAATGATAGTCTTCACCTATGAGTTATTGTTGTTACCGACGGAGCCTGCGCGGGAATGCTCACAAGCGTCCAATAGAGTGGAGTAGTGGCCTAGTGGTTGTGGCAAGGTAACTTTCAGGCCGGAAGTCCGAGGGTTCAAATCCCACTAGAGAACAGCAATCTTGGTCCAGAAGGGCTTGGGGTATTGCTAGTCCCACAGGTGCTCCTTGTGGTCTTGGGCAAGCCACTTAACCCTCTATAGCCCATGTTCCCTGTAAAATAGTTATCTCCAAGTTATAATGCCCTGTTCAATGTAATTTCAGTTTGTTCAATGTAAACCGCACTGATGCAGAATAGCGCGGTATATAAGAGAATGTAAATAAAATAAATAAATAAATAGGAAAACGTTTGGGAGCATCCCACAGCGCCTGCGTGCTGCCTTCCCGCCTTTCCCAACTGTCCCTCTCCAATTGAGTTTAAAGCTGAGACAAAAGAGAGAGGGAAAGAGAGAAAGAGAGATAGAGATAGAAAGATAAAACTCCTAGGGGGAGGTGGGTGGGTTCTGAAGACTAAATTCCTGCTGTTCCCCGGAGATCACCTGTTATAGGTGAGTAACTATACTATCTTCAGGAACAAGAAGGAATGTAGTCTTCACATATGGGGACTCCCTAGCTGCATATGCCAGGGAGATGGCCCCAGAAAGTTGTGTGCCCTTGTGAAAGGGCTCCACTTCCCCCCCCATGGATCTCTGGCATCCTACCAGGGATGATGGGTAGGTGTTGATTAAGTCTGGAACAGGTGTTGAAGAACAGCCTGACCAAACAAAGCATCTCGGCGGGAGTCCTTGTCTAAGCAGTAATGGGCTGTGAAGGTATGTACCGAAGCCCAAGTAGCTGCTCGACAGAAGTCATCGATAGACACAGAGTGAAGATGAGCCATTGAGGCTGCCATGGCTCTCACATTGTGAGCTGTGACATGGCCTTCAAGAGGAAGGTTCTTACTCTCATAGGCAAAAGATATACACTGATCTCCAGGAACAAGCAGGAATGAGTCTTCACATATGGGTATGTCGGTACCGACGGAGCCTGCGTGGGAACGCTCCCCAGCTTCCCAAAAAGGAAAGCTTTTGGGAGCATCCCACTGCGCCTGCGCGCTGCCTTCCCGCCTTTCCTAGCCATCTCTCCTCAGTTCTTCTTTGCCGTGGAGCCAGCAGGTCGAGCCCTGTCACCGCTGAAGAAGTTCTTTATTTTATTTTATTTCTTTGGTCGCGTGTCTGCCTTCCTCGACTCCGGACCGGTACCGCCGGTCTTTTTCTCTTTCTTTCTTTAAAAAAAAAAAAAAAATCTATTTTCTCTTCACTTAGTATATTTTCTTCTTGGGCCTCAGGGCCTACAAGAAAATTTCCTTCATGGAAAAACCAGCCTCCGGGTTTAAAAAATGTACTAAGTGTAGCGATACTATTTCTGTTACAGATACCCATGAATGGTGTCTTAAATGTTTGGGTCCTGAACACTCCATTCCGGATTGTCCGTCCTGCTCTTTAATGTCTAAACGGGGGTTACAGAACTGAGCAGCCAAGCTCCATGTGCTGTTTCCCGCTGATGCACCGTCGGTAGCATCGACATCTTCCAGGTCTTCTTCTCCTGATGGATCTCAGGTAACCAAACATAAACCTAGCAGGTCCTCGAAGGGTAGATCTCCCTCTAAGCATCGAGATGCCTCCGGGCTTGCCCTCAAGGATCCTGCGCCAGCAAAACAACCCCGGCGGGAAACTCCGGCTTCCAAAGCTCCTCCTATGGGGTTACAGGTTGACATCGATGGCACGGCCTCGACCGATCACCTGTTAGAATGCTCTGGGGTACTGGCACAATCTCCCGGTACCGACTTCCAGGCATTCATGGCATCGATGGATCACAATGTTCTGTCCATGCAGCAGGCTATTACGGCCTTCATTCAAGCTGCGACGCCGCTGGTACTGAAACAAACTCCGTTCTCGGTATCGGCTCTGGTACCGGCTCCAGCACCGATACCGGTACCGACTGCATCGACATCGACCAGGACACCGGCAGCAGCGGTTCCTTGTCCAGGGCTGCTTACCGGTACCGATCCGGTACTGGGGACGCCCGATGTCGATACTGCTCGATACGCGTATCGAGCATTAGAAGAGCACCCTGACAGGCGATACTTCGATTCCTCTGATGATTCTGATACATCAGATGAGTCTCCTGAAGTATCCATAGCCCTTCCTGAAGAGCCGTCTTCTCCAAAAAGAAGAATGTCTCCTCCAGAGGACTTGTCCTTTCAAGACTTCATAAGAGAAGTAGCTAAAGGACTTTCTATCTCAGTAACTTCTGAATCAGAGCCTAGAGCTAAAAAATTGGATATTTTAGGCTATTCTAGAGCTCCTAAAGAGGCAGTCACCTTACCAATTCATGAGATTCTTTATGAACACATGATTGATCTATGGGAAACTCCTCTCACTCTCTCTCCTCATTCTCGTAGATTGGACACTATGTATCATGTCCCTCCTTGTCCTGGATTTCAGAAAACTCAGCTTCCTCACCATTCCATTGTGGTGCAGTCAGCTATGAAGAGGATAAAGAGTACAAAGAGACACTCTTCTGCTCCGCCAGGAAGAGAATGCAGGACCTTGGATGCCTTTGGTAGGAAAATCTTCCAAGCCAGTATGCTTATTGCCAGAATCAACTCATATAGCCTTTACATGGGTATGTTTCTAAAGGAAGTTGCAAAAAACTGCACACTTTCCTCCCTTTTCTTCCAGAAGATAAAAGGGAGGAATTCCTCATTTGGCTTAAGCATACCCAAGACATTTCAAAGTTTTCCAACAGGGCAGCCTTTGACTCCTTTGAAGGTGCCAGCAGAGCCTCAGGCTTTGCCATAGCTGCTCGCAGAATTGCTTGGCTCCAGGCTTCTGATCTAGAGCCCTGGGTTCAAGATGGCTTAGGAAATCTTCCCTGTACAGGTGAAAACCTATTTGGCAAAGAATGGCAAATAAAAGCCACTGAAATGGATGCAGAAAACTCTGCTCTGGATAGACTTTCAAAGTCAACCTCCATTCCTGCCAAGAAAAAGCCTTTTAAAAAGTCTTTCTTTAAAAAGGGCAGATTTCCTTCTACTTCTGGCCAACAATCTTCTACAGGTCGCTTTGCCACTAAGCGTCAGCAACCTAAACAGGCCAGGCCTAAGCCTACAGGGACTGCTGCAACTCAGCAGGCCCAGCCTCCTCAGGGTTTTTGACTTGATGCTAGAGAACTTAGCCTTTCTGGCTCTAAAGCAGCCAGAGCCTCTCACCATTCCAGGAAGGTTGGCTTATTTTGCTCCCAGATGGGAGCAAATAACATCAGAGCAGTGGACCCTCTCCATCATAAGAGAGGGCTACAAGCTTCATTTCTCAGACCTTCCTCCACACACCATGGTGAGACACTTCAATTCTCCCACATCTCTTCTCGACCTTCTAGGTCAAGAGGTAGCTACCCTTCTTGCCCAAGGGGCAATAGAAGAAGTTCCTCTTCTTCATCAAGGATCAGGGTTCTACTTCCCCTATTTTCTCATTCCAAAGAAGACAGGGCGATACAGACCCATCTTAGATCTCAGAGAATTGAACAAATTTCTATGCAAGGAGAAGTTCAAGATGCTTTCTCTGGGCACTCTCCTTCCATACCTTCAAAGTTAGGATTGGCTTTGTTCTCTAGATCTCAAGGATGCGTACACCCATGTCCTCATCCATCCCTCTCACAGAAGATTCCTACGGTTTCTTTTCCAAGGAAAACTTTACCAATACAGAGTTCTTCCTTTCGGTCTGGCCTCTGCTCCAAGAGTGTTCACCAAATGCATGGCAATAGTTGCTGCATTTCTACGAACTCTGGGAATATTTGTCTTCCCATACCTGGACGACTGGCTCATTCGAGCTCCATCTCAGTCAGAGGCCCAGAATTCCTTGGACCGCACAAGGCGCATTCTGCAGTATCTGGGACTTGTGGTAAACCTCCCAAAGTCTCAGCTCACCCCTACTCAGTCCCTAGAATTCATAGGGGCCTGGTTGGATACCACTACTGCAAGAGCTTACCTTCCTCAGGCCCGTTGCCAACGTCTAGTACAGTTAGCCTCCCAGATTCAGTCAAAAAGCCACTTAACTGCCCGGGAGATGCTACAACTGTTAGGCCACATGGCTTCCACAGTGCATGT
The DNA here is from genome assembly GCA_033557465.1 of Ichthyophis bannanicus. Lineage (NCBI taxonomy): Eukaryota > Metazoa > Chordata > Amphibia > Gymnophiona > Ichthyophiidae > Ichthyophis > Ichthyophis bannanicus. The sequence continues at coordinate 573,710,126 of CM066031.1, read as the reverse complement.
GGTTCCCTATGCTCGCCTACACATGAGAGCAGCTCAATGGACTTTGTCCAACCAGTGGACTCAAGCTTCAGGAGCTCTCTCAGACCGAATAGCAACCACCAAACGTCTTTTTTGGTCTCTTCAATGGTGGATGTCCACTCAAAATTTGTTGCTGGGATCCCCCTTCCAACAGTTGTTGCCCCAAGCAACCCTCACAACCGATGCCTCCCAAACAGGTTGGGGAGCCCATCTACAGGACCTCTCCACTCAAGGAACTTGGTCCCCACAGGAGACCTCCCTTCATATCAATCACTTGGAGCTTCGAGCAGTCTTTCTAGCTCTCAAGGTCTTTCATACCCTCCTCAGCTACAAGACAGTCCTCATTCATACGGACAATCAAGTAGCCATGTTTTACATAAACAAGCAAGGAGGAACTGGGTCTCTGTCGCTTTGCAACAAAGCTTTAAGATAGTGGGCCTTCGCCAGAGAGCATCAAATCCATCTCCTGGCAGTATACCTCCCAGGAGTCCAAAACTCTTGGGCAGACAGACTCAGTCGAGTTCTGCTTCCACACAAATGGGTCCCTGCACATGGATCAAGTACTCAGAATCTTCCAAGAATGGGGAACCCTAGACATAGACCTCTTTGCAAGTCCGTGGAATGCCAAACTTCCCCGGTTCTGTTCCAGAATTCCGTGTCAGGGAGTTCAGGCCAAGGATGCCTTCCTCCTCCATTGGGGTCAGGGCTTCCTGTATGCCTTTCCACCCATTCTCTTGATTCCCAAGACTCTGTTCAAACTCCAGAGTGATCAAGGATCTATGATCCTCATAGCTCCACGCTGGCCACGCCAAGTGTGGTACCCTCTTCTTCTACATCTCTCCCAAGCCCCCTCCCTGGACTTGGGAGCTGCTCCAGACCGTCTGTCCCAGAAGGAAGGGACTTTGTGGCACCCAAACCCCAAGTCCCTACACCTCAGAGCTTGGTTACTGAAGGCCTAGACCTTCAAGACTGGAATCTTTCTCAAGAACTGAAGGATATCCTCCATGCTTCCAGGAAACCTTCCACCAGGCGTTCTTATGCTTTTAAATGGAAAAGGTTTTCCATTTGGTGTGCTGAAAAGGGTCTTGACCCTCTAGCACTACCTTTAAATTCTCTGTTAGACTATCTCCTGCATCTTTTCAATGCAGGCCTTAAAACAAATTCAGTAAGAGTCCATTTGAGTGCTATTGCAGCATCCCTTAAGCCCATCAATGGACAACCTATTTTCTCTCATCCTCTCATTGCAAGATTCATGAGAGGCCTAACTTTAACTAAACCTCCCATTAGGCCTCCTCCGGTGGCATGGGATTTAAATTTGGTTCTTGGTCAGCTCATGAAGCCACCTTTTGAACCCTTAGCCACTACCTCCTTGAAGTTTCTTTCATGGAAGGTTATTTTCCTCATTGCAGTTACTTCAGCTCGCCGCATCAGTGAACTGCAGGCATTAGTGGCTAATCAACCTTAAACAAGGTTCCATCATGATAAGGTAGTCCTTAGGACAAATCCACACTTTATGCCTAAAGTGGTCTCACCTTTTCATCTTAATCAAGAGGTATATTTACGTCTTTTTTCCAGCTCCTCATGTATCCAGTGCAGAGAGGAATCTTCATACTCTGGATTGTAAAAGAGCTCCTGCTTTTTACTTACATAGGACACAGCAACATAGAAAGTCTTCCCAGCTTTTTGTTGCTTTTGATCCTTCTCATTTGGGACTTCCAGTCTCTAAGAGAACACTGTCCAATTGGATTGCTCAGTGTATTTCTTTTGCCTACCAGAGTAAGAACCTTTCTCTGGAAAGCCATGTCACAGCTCATAATATGAGGGCCATGGCCACCTCTATGACTCATCTAAATTCTGTGTCCATCGACCAGATCTGTTGAGCAGCCACCTGGGCCTCGGTTCATACCTTCACAGCCCATTACTGCTTGGACAAGGACTCCCGCCGGGATGCCTTGTTTGGTCAGGCTGTCCTCAAACACCTGTTCCATTCTTAAGCAACTCCTACCCTCCTTCCCTGGATGGATGCCTGAGATCCATAGGAGGAAGTAGACCCCTCTCCAGGGTCTCATATCCTTATAGATCTCCCAGGCATCTTAGCTAGGGAGTCCCCATATGTGAAGACTCATTCCTGCTTGTTCCTGGAGATAGCACAGTTACTTACCTGTAACAGGTGATCTCTGGGAACAGCAGGAATAAGTCTTCACAACCCTCCCACCTCCCCTAGGAGTTGTATCTCTTTTTCTATCTTTCCTTTCCTCTCTCTCTCTATTGTCTCAGCTTTAAACTCGAACTGAGGAGAGATGGCTAGGAAAGGCGGGAAGGCAGCGCGCAGGCGCAGTGGGATGCTCCCAAAAGCTTTCCTTTTTGGGAAGCTGGGGAGCGTTCCCGCGCAGGCTCCGTCGGTACCGACGTACCCATATGTGAAGACTTATTCCTGCTGTTCCCAGAGATCACCTGTTACAGGTAAGTAGCTGTGCTGTATTGGAGTTATGTGGTCTTTTCTGGAGATGCCTCAGAGAATGCGGGCTGCTGTTTTCATCGCCATTTGAAGAGGATTGAGAGTGCTCTTGGGGAGTCCATGTAGGATGATGTTGGCATAATCAAAGTGTGGCATTACAAGTGTCTGGAATATTGTTCTGAAGTCGTCTGGGGCTAGTAGAGATCTTAGATGTTGTAGTATCCGTATTTTGTTGTAAATGGATTTAGTGGTATTCTTTATATGCTCTTTAAAGTTGAGCTGCTGGTCTATTGTAATCCCCAGATATCGTATTACAGAGTTGCATGGGAGCTCAGCGTCACGAACTTTCAATGAAGCAGGAGGAGAGAAGTCTTTGTTCCTGGTTATGAAAAGGACTTCAGTTTTTTTAAGTTTATGCGCAGATTTTGGGACATGAGCCAATCAGTAATTGCAATGAAGCATTCAATAAGTGGAACAAGGTTTGGCTGCTTGATTTTAATTGGAGCGAAAATCAGTACATCATCCGCATAGATCAGACGGAGATGTTAAAAGAACGGATGATATCACAAATGGGTTGCATATAAATGTTAGAGTAGAGCCGAAAGGGATGATCCTTGGGGTACTCCTTGTTGCTGATGGAATGGTTCTGATGTTGAGGAGCCTATCCGTACTTGTTGCCAGCGGTTCATGAGTTAGGATTTGCACCATTCCCAGGCAAGGCCATGAATTCCCTTTTCCTGGAGGCGGGAGTGGAGTTGTACATGGTTAACAGAATCAAATGCAGCCGCTATATCAAGAAATATGAGCACGAACCCATTCTCAATTTTGTCAATACCTCTGGACAATGTATTGATGAGTATAGTGAGTAGAGTCTCTACACCATGTGACTCACGGAATCCATGCTGAGAAGGATCAAGAGGGGCTGATATATCAGTGTGTTGTTGTAGTTGCATTTGAACCACCTTCTCTATGAGTTTGGCTAGATACGGTATACTTGAAATCGGGCGGTATGAGTCTGTCTTTGCTGGGTCATGTTTGTTGCTTTTCAGGAGAGGGCGTATGGAAGTTTGTTTCAGGGTTTCTGGAAATGTTCCTGTTGTGAAGGAGAGTTCCATGATGTAGACTAGAGTTGAGCTAAGTTCTACACGCATCGATCTGATCCAATGGGCAGGACAAGGATCATTCGGCACCATAGTGGTGTTGATGGTGGCAATAAGGTCAGCAATGTACTTCTCTGTCGGAGAGGTGAATTTTGTCAATGGTTGATGTATCTGGGGGAATAAGCATGGTGTGGAGCTTTGTGTAAAGTTTGTTTTTATAATTTTAGATTGTAGGTACTCGGCGAAGGACTGGGGTTGGATAGAAGCTGTTTGATTGGAGGAAGGTGTCTTGGTTAGAGCTTTAGCAATGCTAAAGAGGTCACGTGGTTTATTTAACGATCTAAGGAGGGTATCCGTGTGGTGCTCTCTCATTTTTTTGTAAATTTTCTCACAGTGTTGCTTCAGGGTGTACTCATAAGCTGATTTGTCAGATGTGGATCGAGATTTGCGCCATTTTCTTTCTTGCCTTCTTAGAAGCTGAAGCGATGCACGTAATTCAGCAGAGAACTAGGGGGCTGGTTTTCTGCTTTGTGGTTGTTTGTTGGATGCTGGTGATTTTTTGGATGAAGGTAATTGAGAGCAAGAGATAAGGGTGGAGTTCCATCTATGGATCATTTCATCAAGGTTCTGCGCTGGTTGACGGAGTGCTGGAAGAGTGCTGCTGAGGAAGTCATCTCTGTCCAGGGATTTGAAACGAGTTTTTGCTCCTGAAGAGGTTGAGTTTGCTTGGTTGGTTGAAGCTTGGGTATGGTGGTATGGGATTTGGAAGGAGATTACATTGTGGTCTGACCATGGAACTGGAGTGGATGATATGAAGATATTCTTGATTAATTCAGAATGAGGGGCAAAGATGAGGTCCAGGGCGTTACCCTTGAGGTGTGTTGGAGAGTTCACCAGCTGGGTATAACCAAGGTCCTTCATTTATTTATTTATTTAAGGGTATTTCTATCCCGCCTTATCCTTCAATCAAGGCGGTGAGCACAGCAAACGATCATTAGTAGTGTTGTGTGTGTTGGTGAGAGTATGTACAGTGTGGGTGCGTGGGTGCTGATTAGGGTGGGCTATTTACAGTGTGCGCTATGTACAGTATATACATGGGTTCTTTGAGTCCGTTTTGGTTGAGGGGGGCTGTCATTGAGTCCAGGTTGGATCCGGTTGTGGATTCTGGTTAAGCGTTTGAGCCGTAGTGCTCTGTGAAGAGTACAGTCTTTAGGTGCTTTCGGAAGTCCTTCAGATCTTCAGTTGATCGTAAGTCGGGAGGGAGTGAGTTCCATATTGATGGGGCCACCAAGGAGAGTGCTCTTTGTGAGGTGGATTTGCATGCTTTTGTGTAGTTGCTTGGGGTGCTGAGTGTGTCTGCTGTGGTTTTTCTTCTTGGTCTGTTGCTGGTGTTAGGGAGTATGAGGACTTGGAGGCTGAGTGCGGAGCTCTTGTGTCTGATTCTGAATATGTTTAAGATCATCTTGTATTTGATGCAGTGGCTGATTGGGAGCCAGTGGGAGGTCTTTGAGGATGGGGGTGATGTGAGTTTGGGTTGTGGAACCGGTGATTATCCTGACTGCTGTGTTTTGAGCCAATTGGAGTGGTTTGAGTGATTGTTTTGGTATTCCGTTGTAGATCGGGTTGCAGAAATCCAGTATGGGGGTTATGAGCGCTTGGCAGACTGTGCGGAAGTTTTCGTGGGAGAGTAGAGGCTTGAGGCTTCTGATTATTTTCATTTTGTAGTATGTATTTCTGGCAGTTTTTCTTGTGTGATTGAAGGTTGAGTTCTTTGTCAAGGGTTATTCCGAGGTATTTCACTTCGTCCTTTAGTGGTATTGTCATGTTGTTGGTTGTGATGAATGGTGGGGGGCTGAAGTCGGTGTTTTGTGTGATAATGAGTGCTTCTGTCTTGTTGTAGTTTATGGCTAGGTTGTTGTGCGTGAGCCAAGTGGACATGCTGTCGAGACAGTTTGTTATTTTGCTGTAGTCGGGGTTGTTGAGGTTGATTGGCGTGTAGATCATTATGTCATCTGCATAAATTGTGTAGTCTATTTCGTGGGCTGCCATGATGTTGCAGATCGGTTGGATGTATAGGTTGAATTGCAGTGAGGATAGCGCGGATCCTTGTGGTACTCCTTGCTTGATCTTCGTGGGTTGTGAGGTGTTGGTTCCGATTTTAACTTGGAACTGCCTGTCTGTTAAGTATGAGTTGAACCAATTTAGGACGGTGCCGGTTATTCCAATGTTGTGTAGTCTGGTTAGGAGGATTCTGTGGTCCACTGTGTCGAAGGCCGCTGATATGTCTATGAAGATCATTAAGGTTCCTTGATTGTAGTTGTCTATGGTTTGGATGATGTCATTGAATAGATATAGCAGAAATGTTTCAACTCTGTGGTTGGGGCGGAAGCCATGTTGATGTATATCCAGTGGGGCATGCTCGTCAATGTGATCCTGGAGTTGTTGTTGCACTGCCTTTCTGTGATTTTAGCCAGGAGCGGTACGCTGGAGATTGGCCTGTAGGCTGCTGGATTGCTGTTTTCCAGGTTGGTTTTCTTGGGGATAGGCCTTATCATGGCTAGTTTCAGCTGTTCTGGCATGGTTCATAGTATCGAGGAATGTATCAGAGTAGGTAGGCTGCAATGAGGCGAGGTTAAAATCTCCAATCAGCCAATTAGGTTTGCCTGCGCTTCCAGGGTTACAGGCAAGATCTCCAGGAACAAGCAGGAATGAGTCTTCACATATGGGTATGTCGGTACCGACGGAGCCTGCGCGGGAACGCTCCCCAGCTTCCCAAAAAGGAAAGCTTTTGGGAGCATCCCACAGCGCCTGCGCGCTGCCTTCCCGCCTTTCCTAACCATCTCTCCTCAGTTCTTATTTGCCGCGGAGCCAGCAGGTCGAGCCCTGTCACCGCTGAAGAAGTTCTTTATTTTATTTTATTTCTTTGGTCGCGTGTCTGCCTTCCCCGACTCCGGACCGGTACCGCCGGTCTTTTTCTCTTTCTTTCTTTAAAAAAAAAAAAAAAAAATCTATTTTCTCTTCACTTAGTGTATTTTCTTCTTGGGCCTCAGGGCATACAAGAAAATTTCCCTCATGGAAAAACCAGCCTCCGGGTTTAAAAAATGTACTAAGTGTAGCGGTACTATTTCTGTTACAGATACCCATGAATGGTGTCTTAAATGTTTCGGTCCTGAACACTCCATTCCGGATTGTCCGTCCTGCTCTCTAATGTCTAAACGGGGGTTACAGAACCGAGCAGCCAAGCTCCATGTGCTGTTTCCCGCTGATGCACCGTCGGTAGCATCGACATCTTCCAGGTCGTCTTCTCCTGATGGATCTCAGGTAACCAAACATAAACCTAGCAGGTCCTCGAAGGGTAGATCTCCCTCAAAGCATCGAGATGCCTCCGGGCTTGCCCTCGAGGATCCTGCGCCAGCAAAACAACCCCGGCGGGAAGCTCCGGCTTCCAAAGCTCCTCCTATGGGGTTACAGGATGACATCGATGGCACGGCCTCGACCGATCACCTGTTAGAATGCTTTGGGGTACCGGCGCAATCTCCCGGTACCGACTTCCAGGCATTCATGGCGTCGATGGATCACAATGTTCTGTCCATGCAGCAGGCTATTACGGCCTTCATTCAAGCTGCGACGCCGCTGGTACCGAAACAAACTCCGTTCTCGGTATTGGCTCCGGTACCGGCTGCATCAACATCGACCAGGATACCGGCTGCAGCGGTTCCTTGTCCAGGGCTACTTACCGGTACCGATCCGGTACCGGGGACGCCCGATGTCGATACTGCTCGATACGCGTATCGAGCATTGGAAGAGCACCCTGACAGGCGCTACTTCGATTCCTCTGATGATTCTGATACATCAGATGAGTCTCCTGAAGTATCCATAGCCCTTTCTGAAGAGCCTTCTTCTCCAAAAAGAAGAATGTCTCCTCCAGAGGACTTGTCCTTTCAAGACTTCATAAGAGAAGTAGCTAAAGGACTTTCTATTTCAGTAACTTCTGAATCAGAGCCTAGAGCTAAAAAATTGGATATTTTAGGCTATTCTAGAGCTTCTAAAGAGGCAGTCACCTTACCAATTCATGAGATTCTTTATGAACACATGATTGATCTATGGGAGACTCCTCTCACTCTCTCTCCTCATTCTCGTAGATTGGACACTGTATCGTGTCCCTCCTTGTCCTGGATTTCAGAAAACTCAACTTCCTCACCATTCCATTGTGGTGCAGTCAGCTATGAAGAGGATAAAGAGTACAAAGAGACACTCTTCTGCTCTGCCAGGAAGAGAATGCAGGACCTTGGATGCCTTTGGTAGGAAAATCTTCCAAGCCAGTATGCTTATTGCCAGAATCAACTCATATAGCCTTTACATGGGTATGTTTCTAAAGGAAGTTGCACAAAAACTGCACACTTTCTTCCCTTTTCTTCCAGAAGATAAAAGGGAGGAATGCCTCATTTGGCTTAAGCATACCCAAGACATTTCAAAGTTTTCCAACAGGGCAGCCTTTGACTCCTTTGAAGGTGCCAGCAGAGCCTCAGGCTTTGCCATAGCTGCTCGCAGAATTGCTTGGCTCCAGGCTTCTGATCTAGAGCCCTGGGTTCAAGATGGCTTAGGAAATCTTCCCTGTACAGGTGAAAACCTATTTGGCAAAGAATGGCAAATAAAAGCCACTGAAATGGATGCAGAAAACTCTGCTCTGGATAGACTTTCAAAGTCAACCTCCATTCCTGCCAAGAAAAAGCCTTTTAAAAAGTCTTTCTTTAAAAAGGGCAGATTTCCTTCTACTTCTGGCCAACAATCTTCTACAGGTCGCTTTGCAACTAAGCGTCAGCAACCTAAACAGGCCAGGCCTAAGCCTACAGGGGCTGCTGCAACTCAGCAGGCCCAACCTCCTCAGGGTTTTTGACTTGATGCTAGAGAACTTAGCCTTTCTGGCTCTAAAGCAGCCAGAGCCTCTCACCATTCCAGGAAGGTTGGCACATTTTGCTCCCAGATGGGAGCAAATAACATCAGAGCAGTGGACCCTCTCCATCATAAGAGAGGTCTACAAGCTTCATTTCTCAGACCTTCCTCCACACACCATGGTGAGACACTTCAATTCTCCCACATCTCTTCTCGACCTTCTAGGTCAAGAGGTAGCTACCCTTCTTGCCCAAGGGGCAATAGAAGAAGTTCCTCTTCTTCATCAAGGGTCAGGGTTCTACTCCCCCTATTTTCTCATTCCAAAGAAGACAGGGGGATACAGACCCATCTTAGATCTCAGAGAATTGAACAAATTTCTATGCAAGGAGAAGTTCAAGATGCTTTCTCTGGGCACTCTCCTTCCATACCTTCAAAGTCAGGATTGGCTTTGTTCTCTAGATCTCAAGGATGCGTACACCCATGTCCTCATCCATCCCTCTCACAGAAGATTCCTACGGTTTCTTTTCCAAGGAAAACATTACCAATACAGAGTTCTTCCTTTCGGTCTGGCCTCTGCTCCAAGAGTGTTCACCAAATGCATGGCAATAGTTGCTGCATTTCTACGAACTCTGGGAATATTTGTCTTCCCATACCTGGACGACTGGCTCATTCGAGCTCCATCTCAGTCAGAGGCCCAGAATTCCTTGGACCGCACAAGGCGCATTCAGCAGTATCTGGGATTTGTGGTAAACCTCCCAAAGTCTCAGCTCACCCCTACTCAGGCCCTAGAATTCATAGGGGCCTGGTTGGATACCACTACTGCAAGGGCTTACCTTCCTCAGGCCCGTTGCCAACATCTAGTGCAGTTAGCCTCCCAGATTCAGTCAAAGAGCCACTTAACTGCCTGAGAGATGCTACAACTGCTAGGCCACATGGCTTCCACAGTGCATGTGGTTCCCTATGCTCGCCTACACATGAGAGCAGCTCAATGGACTTTGTCCATCCAGTGGACTCAAGCTTCAGGAGCTCTCTCAGACCAAATAGCAACCACCAAACGTCTCTTTTGGTCTCTCCAATGGTGGATGTCAACTCAAAATTTGTTGCTGGGGTCCCCCTTCCAACAGTTGTTGCCCCAAGCAACCCTCACAACAGATGCCTCCCAAACAGGTTGGGGAGCCCATCTACAGGACCTCTCCACTCAAGGAACTTGGTCCCCACAGGAGACCTCCCTTCATATCAACCACTTGGAGCTTCGAGCAGTCTTTCTAGCTCTCAAGGTCTTTCATACCCTCCTCAGCTACAAGACAGTCCTCATTCATTCGGACAATCAAGTAGCCATGTTTTACATAAGCAAGGGGGAACTGGCTCTCTGTCGCTTTGCAACGAAGCTTTAAGATTGTGGGCCTTCGCCAGAGAGCATCAAATCCATCTACTGGCAGTATACCTCCCAGGAGTCCAAAACTCTTGGGCAGACAGACTCAGTCGAGTTCTGCTTCCACACGAATGGTCCCTGCACATGGATCAGGTACTCAGAATCTTCCAAGAATGGGGAACCCCGGACATAGACCTTTTTGCAAGTCCGTGGAATGCCAAACTTCCCCGGTTCTGTTCCAGAATTCCGTGTCAGGGAGTTCAGGCCAAGGATGCCTTCCTCCTCCATTGGGGTCAGGGCTTCCTGTATGCCTTTCCACCCATTCCCTTGATTCCCAAGACTCTGTTCAAACTCCAGAGGGATCAAGGTTCTATGATCCTCATAGCTCCACGCTGGCCACGCCAAGTGTGGTACCCTCTACTTCTACATCTCTCCCAAGCCCCCTCCCTGGACTTGGGAGCTGCCCCAGACCTTCTGTCCCAGGAGGAAGGGACTTTGTGGCACCCAAACCCCAAGTCCCTACACCTCAGAGCTTGGTTACTGAAGGCCTAGACCTTCAAGACTGGAATCTTTCTCAACAAGTGAAGGATATCCTCCATGCTTCCAGGAAACCTTCCACCAGGCGTTCTTATGCTTTTAAATGGAAAAGGTTTTCCATTTGGTGTGCTGAAAAGGGTCTTCACCCTCTAGCACTACCTTTAAATTCTCTGTTAGACTATCTCCTGCATCTTTCCAATGCAGGCCTTAAAACAAATTCAGTAAGAGTCCATTTGAGTGCTATTGCAGCATCCCTTAAGCCCATCAATGGACAACCTATTTCCTCTCATCCACTCATTGCAAGATTCATGAGAGGCCTAGCTTTAACTAAACCTCCCATTAGGCCTCCTCTGGTGGCATGGGATTTAAATTTGGTTCTTGGTCAGCTCATGAAGCCACCTTTTGGCTTAGCCACTACCTCCTTGAAGTTTCTTTCATGGAAGGTTATTTTCTTCATTGCAGTTACTTCAGCTCGCCGCATCAGTGAACTGCAGGCATTAGTGGCTAATCCACCTTAAACAAGGTTCCATCATGATAAGGTAGTCAGTCCTTAGGACAAATCCACACTTTATGCCTAAAGTGGTCTCACCTTTTCATCTTAATCAAGAGGTATATTTACCTGTCTTTTTTCCAGCTCCTCATGCATCCAGTGCAGAGAGGAATCTTCATACTCTGGATTGTAAAAGAGCTCTTGCTTTTTACTTACATAGGACACAGCAATAGAGAAAGTCTTCCCAGCTTTTTGTTGCTTTTGATCCTTCTCATTTGGGACTTCCAGTCTTTAAGAGAACACTGTCCAATTGGATTGCTCAGTGTATTTCTTTTGCCTACCTGAGTAAGAACCTTTCTCTGGAGAGTCATGTCACAGCTCATAATGTGAGGGCCATGGCCACCTCTATGGCTCATCTAAATTCTGTGTCCATCGACCAGATCTGTCGAGCAGCCACCTGGGCCTCGGTTCATACCTTCACAGCCCATTACTGCTTGGACAAGGACTCCCGCCGGGATGCCTTGTTTGGTCAGGCTGTCCTCAAACACCTGTTCCATTCTTAAGCAACTCCTACCCTCCTTCCCTGGATGGATGCCTGAGATCCATAGGAGGAAGTAGACCCCTCTCCAGGGTCTCATATCCTTGGGGATCTCCCAGGCATCTCTGCTAGGGAGTCCCCATATGTGAAGACTCATTCCTGCTTGTTCCTGGAGATAGCACAGTTACTTACCTGTAACAGGTGATCTCTGGGAACAGCAGGAATAAGTCTTCACAACCCTCCCACCTCCCCTAGGAGTTGTATCTCTTTTTCTATCTTTCCTTTCCTCTCTCTCTCTCTCTATTGTCTCAGCTTTAAACTCGAACTGAGGAGAGATGGTTAGGAAAGGCGGGAAGGCAGCGCGCAGGCGCTGTGGGATGCTCCCAAAAGCTTTCCTTTTTGGGAAGCTGGGGAGCTTTCCCGCGCAGGCTCCGTCGGTACCGATGTACCCATATGTGAAGACTTATTCCTGCTGTTCCCAGAGATCACCTGTTAACAGGTAAGTAACTGTGCTGTCTATAATGTTGGATAGATCTTCTGGAGGTGAAGAAGGAGCTCTGTAAATGAGATTTATGTTGATATATTTGTTAGCGGTAGATAATGTGTCCATGTGCAGGATACTCATTGAGGCTAGCGATTGGAGCTGGAGATTACTTTTTGAAAGGATGAGGAGGACTCCTCCTTCTGGTTGCCTCTATGACAAGCGTGCATCACATAGCCGTGGGGGATGAGTTGATTTATGATGACGGTATCTGTGTCTGATAGCCAGGTTTCTGTGACCATGAGGATATCAAGGTTCTGAGTGGTGATAAGGTCTGTGATATTTGGCCATTTTTTTTAAATTGATCGTGAGTTGATGAGAGCACATTTTAGTGTGTCTTGTAAAAGAATGTTTTTAGGCTCCGGACTAAAGGAGTTATTAATGGAAATATATAGTAAGTGTGAGTGCCTGATATGATGTGTATGTGGTTGTGTGTGGTGGGAATTGCTACTGTTTCTCCTTCCCAGACTATGTAGGATAGGGATATAGTTATGGGTGGGTGATAAGGCTGAAGTATTTTGAATGGTGTCAGCTAAGATGTAAAAGCTAAACATAGCAAATAAGGAGATGGCCATGTTAGGGTGGCAGGCTAGTAACAATAGTATATTAATCCAAATCGCAATGGTAAGTTATTGGCAACAGTACAATGGTGACTGGCAATGATAAGGCTACTGACAACAGTATAGTGATATAAAAGCAGTGGTAAGTTACTGGCAATAGTACAATGGTGACTAGGCACTAATAAGGCTACTGGCAACAGTATAGTGATTAGGTAGCAATGATATGTGGTGGCTATACTTGCAACAAGCAGCACGGGAGAACAATTATCTGAAGAGGGATGTCGATTCAGGTCCTTGTCGCATGGTGTCTGTTTGCTGGCGTTGGGCTGTTCGTGGGAGTATGGCTATGACTGTGCCGTTGGTGAGCGAGCTCAACCTCGGGGGAGCTCAAGCTGCTGGATGGTTGTGAGACAGTCCTGGATTTACCGGCCGTTGAGCTGTGTGGGCCAACTGCCTAAGGGCCACTCCAAAGGGCCCTCAGGCGCGGGCCCGCAAGGCGTGTGCGCGCCTGCTTGCGCTTCTTTTTAAAGCTGCAGATCTGCCCCGATTGGGCAGATCACACTTCCGGGAGGGTCCCACGCTGCTCTTCGATGCTCCAGCGGCTCAATCCCATCCTGGGAGAGCAGATGAAGAACCGGAGAACTGCGGGGGGCAAAAGGAGTTCGCGCCTGCTTGTGCTTCTTTTTAAAGCTGCAGATCTGCCCCAATTGGGCAGATCACACTTCCAGAAGGGTCCCACGCTGCTCTTCGATGCTCTGGCGGCTCAATCCCCTCCTGGGAGAGCAGATGAAGAACCGGAGAAATGCAGGGGGCATTTCCGGGAACAGCAGGAATTGAGTCTTCACAACCCACCCACCTCCCCTAGGAGTTGTCTTTCTCTCTCTCTCTATCTCTCCTTCTCTCCTTTAGCTTTGCTATTGGACGCTGGGGAGCGTTCCCACGCAGGCTCCGTCTGTACTGACAATTCCCATATGTGAAGACTCAATTCCTGCTGTTCCCGGAGATCACCTGTTACAGGTGAGTAACTATGCTTTATATGAAGTGCTATTGAATGAGCCTTGGATGTAATTGTCGGCAGGGCTGCTTTTACCTATGGGCAAAAGGGGCAGCTGCCCTGGGTTGCTGCACAGCGGGGGTCCAGCTGCCCTACTGCTCATGGGTAGCAGCAGCCCTGTTCGTACCCCGCACCTATTGCATTAATACACACAGCTTTCCAGATGTACCTTTTTCCCATTTCTACAGAGGTATTCAATGTTTATTTACCTCAGGGCTTTCTTCACTCATTCTTAATAAATCTCATTTAAAGTCCTTTTGAGTTGGGTTAACCAGTCTGCTGTGGAAGACACTTTGACCCTTCTTGAATAGTGGACACTATTGCTGCTTGACCCCCCTTGAAAAATCATCCCATAGTCCAGGAAACCAAAATGTTCTCTGACACCATCCCACGCAGCCATGCATTTATCTCCAGTATATGAACGTCTCTTTATCCTGTTTTCCTTTTTGGTATGGTGTTGTGGTAGATTCTTCCTAAGTATTTGTCTAGCAAATTGTTCCTGGTTATTTGTCAGGTTCTGATCTACTTTCTCACTTTGCTAGGCAAGTATTGTAATCCCATAAATTTCTGTAGTTCTTTAAGATAAACATCCTTCTCAGAGCCTCAGAACAAATATGATTCTACTGAAGGGCTTGACTATAGACCAGTCCTTACAAACCATCAGGCTGATGCAGAAAGCTGGTGCTGAAGTCGTGCACAATTAGCTGTGTATGTGTTTTGTAGTATGCCAATAGCATGAGACTTTGGCGCCAGTATGTAGCAAACGGTGTGTATATAAATGAGCTGTGCACAAAACCTCAGCATAAAGTTGAAAGAAGGAGAGCCAACGCATGCGCAAACAGACATGCTACACATGGCTGTATGCGCAGGTGTATCAAACACTTACATTATGCGCACACAACGTGCAGATTCTTTTGGCGCTCAGCTCATAATCAACACTATTTTGCCCAAAAACATTTTTTTATGAAATCAGAACAGTAAATGGAGAGCAATATAAGGGAATCCAAATAACCCACAATGATAAGAAGCAAAAGACATTTGTTCTTGAATGCCAAACTTTCGCTTATGTGCTGAAGGATACACGCAAAAAATGTACACGTTGAAGGTAACTGTTCATCAGTACATACCCTGAAACAGTCTTTCTCCAGGAACAAGCAGGAAGTCAGTCCTCACATATGGGTGGCGTCAACACCGATGGAGCCCGCGCGGAGCATTTCCCCAGCTTTCAAAGAAAACGCATGTGTGGTCCCCTTCCCGCTCAAGGGTGCCATCTTGCTCAGTCTCCTTTTTTTTCTGCAGAGCCCAATGGACGTGGTCCATTACTCTGCCAGAAAAAGTTATTTGATTCCTTCCTTTATCTGGTTTGCGTATCGGTTCCCTTCCCGCCTCGAGGCAGCACCATCGGTGCCGATCTCAGCTACCTTTTTTCCCCCCCATGTTTCTTCAAGGTTCTACCTCGACCAGCCTTCGTACCATTTTTCGCCCAGGATCCTCGACCCCAGCCGGGTGTGCTCCCACCATGACTCCCAGTGGGTTCATAAAATGTGACCACTACAGTCAGACTATCTCAGTCACTGATAGTCACAACAACTACATCCGTTGTTTGGGCCCGGACCACCACAGTTCCACCTGCGACCGGTGCCAGGCCATGACCCCTAAAACGAATAGGAGGCGGTCTGAGTTGCAGGGGAAACTATTCCCAAGATCTGATTCTGCCCTGGCTTCCCCATCGCCGAACCCCGAAGCCATCCCTTGGTGAGAGTTCCGGGCATCCTTTATTTTATTTAGACAGTTTTGTATACCGCCTTATCCTTCAATCAAAGCGGTCACAACACAATTGGGGGATACATCTAACACGTGGGGATATGAGACACATACACTAATACTTACAGGGAACATGGGCAATGGAGGGTTAAGTGGCTTGCCCACGACCACAAGGAGCATCTGTGGGACTAGAAACCCCAGTCCTTCTGGCCCAAGGTTGCTGTCCTCTAGTGGGATTTGAACCCCCGACCTTCTGGCCTGAAGTACCTACTCCTCCCTCCTGGAGTCCCTTGGAGTCCCGCAACAGTGGCACCTCTGGTGCAGCCCCAGACCCTCCCGAAAAGAAGAAGGTCCCGAAGCAGCGCCCTCAAAGTCTCGAGGCAAGAATCTTCGGCTGGCAGAGACTGCACCAGAACCTGTGAACCTATAGTCCTCCTTGAAGACGCACTCTCCAGAGTGCCGGCAACAGATCCGAGGCCTTCGGTGGCCATGCCAAGTGCTGCATAGCCATCGGGCCTCGAGTCACGCTTGGCGGCCATGGAGCAGAGCCTCTTCTATATCTTGGCCTTGCAGAGGGTGTTGATGTCGGGCCCCCGCCATCATTGGCCCTAACACCGGGCCCCTCGGCCTCGGGGGAGCCTCCGGGCATCAAACTTGCACGGATTGCCACCAGCCTCTGGTAAGTCCTCACTGTCGATTGAGGTCTCTTATCATGCTCCTTGGGGTACAGATCCACTCCAGCGAGTTTCCAGGAGTCTGACCCCAGGTCCTCTGAGGGGGCCTGGTTCCTCGGAGCCGCCCCTGGGGCTGACTCCTCGACACTCTCGGGCTCCGACTGGGTGACCGAAGATGAGACCTCCCCAGAGACCTCCTGACACTGGAACGTCTCCTCCAAGCCGTCTCCTCCAGAGCCTCAGTGCCACTCCCCGCCTGAGGACATGGCCTTTCATGACTTTGTTCGTGACATGGCACAGGCTCTTTCGATTCAGATTGTGTTGGAGGAGGACCTGCGCACCAAGGAGCTTGAGATCCTACAATATGAGTCCTCTCCAAAGGAGACTCTTATGGTGCCAGTTCCACTCATCCTCAAGAAATTGCTCCTCCGGATGTGGAAGTCCCCGGCCTCTGTGCCAATGGTCAGTCAGTGCTTGATTGCCATCTATTGCATCCAGAAGGGCCCCGGGTTCCATAAGCCACAACTCCCCCACAACTCGATGGTGGTTGAGTTCTCCATGCAAAAACTGAAGAGTCAAAAGATCTACTCTTCCATTCCCCCCCCAGCGTGGAAGCCTGGGCCCTCGATGTCAAGGGGCACAAGTGCTACCAGGGCGCCATGCTTGGGTGCCGTATACAGGCATACGAATTGTACATTGGAATGTACCTTAAGTGCCTGACACGGGAACTTTTGGGGTTCTCGGTGAGCCTAGCTGGGAAACCTCTACAGAGGTTCCAGTCTCTAGCAGCAGGCATCCGGGACTGTTCCATATTCCTCTCCCAGACCTCCTATGACTGTTTCGAGTCTACAGCCAGGGTTGCAGCTGCCGGCATCGGCACCAGACATGGCTACAGACCTTGGATCTGGACCAGTGGGTACAGGAAAAGCTCCTGGATGTCCCCTGCAATTGTGAGAACTTATTCGGGAAACCGATGTCTGATAAGGCTGCGGAGATCGAGACAGAGGTAGTGACCAGGCAGAGGCGTTCAAAAAGACCTCTGCTCTCCCAAGGAAAAAATCCTAAGGTAAAAAGCCCTTTTCCCCAAGGAAAAAAGGCTACTCCCAGGCTGGCCACTACCAACTTTACTCGGGGTAGCCCTACCAGGCCTTGCAGCCAAAAAGCCAGGGACACAGGCCTAGGAAGCTCCAGACATCAGCTCTCACCCAACTGGGGGGGTAACCTTTGACTCCCTGGGCTGGGCCTCCCCTCCCCCAGGCTCTGCTCCTTGGACATGGCTTTAGACAAGGAAGATCTTGTCTTACTAATCTGTTATGTTTTTTTTTTTGAAGGAGTGAATAATCAGGTGGACAAAGGTGAGTCGGTTGATATTGTGTATCTGGACTTTCAGAAAGCCTTTGACAAGGTCCCTCATGAGAGACTTTTGGCAAAACTAAAGAGTCATGGGATAGGAGGCAGTGTACTATTGTGGATCAGGAACTGGTTAAAAGATAGAAAGCAGAGGGTAGGGCTAAATGGCCAATATTCCCAATGGAGAAAGGTGAATAGTGGTGTACCCCAGGGATCTGTGCTGGGTCTGCTGCTTTTTCACATATTCATAAATGACCTGGAAAGTGGAATAACGAGTGAGGTTATCAAATTTGCAGTTGACACAAAACTATTTAAAGTTGTTAAAACACAAGAGGATTGTGGAAAATTGCAAGAGGATCTTGATAAATTGGAAGACTGGGCATCAAAATGGCAGATGAAATTTAATGTGGACAAGTGCAAGGTTATGCATCTAGGGAAGAACAACCCAAACTATGGTTACACGATGCAAGGTTCCACATTAGGAACCACCACCCAGGAAAAAGATTTAGGCGTCGTTGTGGATACCATGTTAAAACCCTCGGCCCAGTGTGCAGCGGCGGCCAAGAGAGCAAATAGAATGCTAGGTATGATAAGGAAAGGAATGGAAAATAAACAAAAGATATTATAATGCCTCTATATCGTTCCATGGTGAGACCGCACCTTGAATATAGTGTGCAATTCTGGTCGCCGTATCTTAAAAAGGATAAAGCGATTTTAGAAATGGTTCAGAGAAGAGCCACCAAAATGGTAAAGGGGATGGAAGGATACTCCTATGAAGAAAGGCTAAAAAGGTTAGGGCTCTTTAACCTGGAAAAGAGACGGCTGAGGGGAGATATGATAGAAGTCTATAAATTAATGAACGGAGTGGAACGGGTAAACATAGATCGATTGTTTACCTTATCAGAATATAGAAAGACTAGGGGATATGCAATGAAGCTACAGGGTAAACTATTTAAGACTAATAAAAGAAAATATTTTTTCACTCAACGTGTAATCAAACTCTGGAATTTGTTACCGGAGGATGTAGTAAAGGCTGTTAGTGTAGCTGGGTTTAAAAAAGGTTTGGACAAGTTCCTGGAGGAAAGGTCCATAAATCATTATTAAGAAGGGACCCAGGATATCAATGCTTGAACCAATACAAGCATTGTGGAACCTGTGTCCCTTGGGGAAACTGCTAGGTGCATATGACCTAGATTGGCCACTGTTGGAAACAGAATACTGGGCTTGATGGACCTTGGTCTGACCCAGTATGGCATATCTTATGTTCTTATCTTATGTTCTTATGGGTATCAACAAAATAATGTACATACCAGATGAGATAAACAAACACCACACGGTGTCGGCAAACAGCTCAAAGAGCTTGACTGTTTTTTTGATTACGCGCCCATCCGGGTCACTATTTTAAAACAAATCAACGCATGCTCAACTTTGTGTAGGTAAAACTTCAATAGTGTGTGTGGCAACCACTGACGTCAAAAAAGATAAAGAAATTAATAAATAAACGAAATGAGTTTAGCAGATACTACATATTGCGTATGTGCCATTAAAATAGGATAGCAACTGCTGACGTCAGGCAGTTAACACGTGTTCTTTTAAATGTAACCTTGATATTTTAATACCCAGATGATACTTAAAAAAAAAAAAAAAAAGGGGGGGGGGGAAGGGGAGGGGAACATTTTTAAAACCATGTTAAAGGAAATATTAGGAGACCGTTTTGAGGCACCGTAAAAACCCAAACAATTTTTTAAGACCACCTAAGTAAAAAACAATTATAAAAACATTGACTATTAAAAAAAAGGGGGATCAAGACCGATGATACATTAAAAGATAAAAAAATGATGCAAAACCAAGATAGTGAGCAAATCACTACAAACTGGAGAATAGTGCTGCAAACCGGAGGATCAAACAATCAGGAGTGATCTAAAGCTCAGTGCAAGAACAGTAAGCTCAGCAAATTGCTACAAACCAGAGGGTAAAAGATGATAGTGATCCAAAATTTGGTGAAACACATTGCTTCTGAAAAGAGAATGTCAACAAGGTGCAAAACCAGTGTCATAAAACAAATTTGCTGTAAGACGGAGGAAAAGAGTGCTGTAAACCGAAAGCATAAAAACCATGGGAGTGATCTATAACTAAGGTATGAAAAACGTGAAAGTGATCCAAATCTTGGATTAAAAAAATGTGAGAGAAATCCTAGCCTAAAAAAAGTGTGTGGGGGGGGGGGGTCAACAAAATAATGTACAGTACATACCCGATGAGATAAACAAACACCACATGGTGTCGGCGAACAGCTCAAAGAACTTGACAGCATTTTTTGATTATGCGCCCATCCGGGTCACTATTTAAAGCAAATCAACGCATGCTCAAATCTGTGCAGGGAAAACTTCTATAGTGTGTATGGCAACCACTGACGTCAAGAATAAATAAATAAACAAACAAAATGAGTTTAGCAGATACTACATATTGAGTGTGTGCCATTAAAATAGAATAGCAACTGCTGACGTCAGGCAATCAACACGTGTTCTTTTGAATGTAACCCTAATATTTTAATACCCAGATGATACTTAAAAAAAAAAAAAAAAGGGGAGGGAAGGGAACATTTTTAAAAATAGAGGGGGGAAGAAGACACAATGCAAAACAGAGAATCAAAATGAAAACAGAAAATCAGAATCAAAAAGTAAAAATATTGTTAAAAATGACAGAGATGATAAATGAAAACAATGAAAAATATGTATTAAAAAATAAATATCATGTAACACCAGAACTCAGTAAAACACGAATAAAAAACAAGGATACAATAAAAAAAAAAGGGAAATGCAAATAAAAATGAAAATTATGTTGTCTTAGATAACTAGGGCTCCCCTTTTATCCGCTGGTTTTATGATATTGGGGTTATCTCTAAGGTCATTAAGTGCTTTTAGTTGTAACTTGGTTAGATTATTAAAAGACCGATGCTGTACTGAGTAGAGGTCATGGATCTTAGCTGTAACTATTTTTTCAAAGGCACTTATAAGAATGTCATGTGTACCTGGAGGTTTCCAAGTGGATGTTTTTTTAAAACGGAATTGTCAGAGAAGGGTGTGTCTTGATTGTGAAAAAAATCTATAATTTTCAATTTACGTTGCATCTAGCACATATAGAATTAAATTAGGACGTTCCCTATGTACATGTTTAAAATAATGGAACTGATCATTTTATGTTCTTTGTCTTCCTGTTCGATCATCCCTCTGGCTCAGGGATTGTTTGGTCTTGTTTTTGACCAGCTAGCTGACGTTGCAGTTTCTTCAAGTATTAACATATGAAGTCTTTTTAAAGACTACAACAGATTATACTGTGCCCTTTGTGAGTAACATCTTCTTCGTCCCTTATACAGTTTTAGTATATGGCATATTTATGGTTTTATGTTTTTACTATTCTCTGTATTATTCCTTTTTACATGTATTATTTATTATTGATTTTTAGATGAATGTTTTTAACATATTTGTTTTAACCTATTTTTGTGTGAATAGTTTTATATATTCAAATTTCTTGTTACTTTTTACTTGTGGTTTCATTGGTCTAACATTTTTTATGTTATGATTATTATTATCATTCAATTTACTTTTATTTTGTTTATTATTATGATTATAAAATTTACATTTATGTATGTTTCTTATTTTTAAAGATGTGTGCCCCCTGAGGAAGGCAAATTGTCAAAACGCGTTGGGGTATTTTTTAATAAAGCATTACAGTGACCATCCACACCCTCGCCCTTTGTGTCTGTTCTACCTTCAGCTGCGAGGGCCTTGCTGCTCTCCTTGTGTTGCCTGCTGCTCCCTGAGCTATGTTCTCACCCTGGAAGGAAGTTTTAAGCTTTAAAGAAGATGACCTTCAGGCTGTGTTACCCGATGACCCTTTCTTCACTGCAGAAGAAGGGGGTCCCACGACAGTAGAAGAATGGGGAGAACTGGTCCATTTAACCCAAAAACCTATTCGCGAAGAGATGCATGCATCATCTTTACTTGAATATTGCCGCAAGAAGACTATTCCTAGGGGCCTCCGGGTCAATAAAGCCCCAGGAATGTTCAAAGACGATCCTGTTTTTATGACTAATTGGGTGAAAATTCTTAAGTGTTCTCTAGATCTTATGATCCTTTTAATTAATACGTCTAAATGGAAAACTGAGATTTTAAAACCACAAGTAGAGAAAAATGTTGATCTTATTAAATATAATGACCCGAATTTTGAACAAGTAAAGAAAGATTTCAATAGAAATACTATGGAATACAGTAAGATAAGTAAGATAGAAATACTATGGAATACAGTAAGTTGTACTGCCTCTGTTGTACATTATTGTAAATAATACCAAGCTATTTAAATGTACATAGTTACCCCAGTTCAACTCCTTGTTACTTCCCTTGTTTTATGTAAACTCAGGTCAGATATGTTACTGTCCTAGAGTCAAATTGTTAACTGTAAACTGCACTGATAATAAAGAGCGCGGTATAGAAGAGCTTTTAAATAAATAAAGATAGTAAAAGAAAGAAAACTTAAGAAATTTAAGCGAGACGAAGATTACAAAGATGGCACAGTCTATTACTGGGTAGATCCTAATGGTAATTATCACTCTAGACATGACTCCTATAGATGTCCCAGGAGTGAATCCCATCATCACACTACCGATGTTGTAAAACCAGGCCCTTCCATCAAATCAAAGGCTAAAACTAGATTGTTCTCCCCAGAGCCGGATATGGAAAGGAGTACCAAAAGAAGTCGCAATCAGCAAGATGATTTTCTAGACTCCTCACTCCCCTTTTCCCCTCTACTATTCTCCCTAAGAAGTCTCAGGATTTTCAGATGGACTCTCTCTGGAAAGGGGCAAAGAGAACCAACATGTACCAAAATCCTCCCTATCACCTACAACCTATCAAATCACTTCACAAACACAAGGAATATTTCCCCCCTCCTTTCCCCCTTGGGGGAGAGGGAGAGGCAGGGGCTCCTATTACAGGAAGACTTCGGAGATAGATGCATAGGTGGCATTTTTAATTTGTCCAGCTACCAACTCAATGAGACGGAAATAGAGCTGTTAAAGAAAGGGCTCTCATATGCACCCTTTACACAACATGACAAGTTTGGTACCCAGGTAGAACTTTATAAATTTTTTTCGTAAATTGAAAATTATAGATTTTTTTCACAATCAAGACACACCCTTCTCTGACAATTCCATTTAAAAAAAAATATCCACTTGGAACCCTCCAGGTACACATGACATTCTTTTGCCTTTGAAAAAATAGTAACCGAGGCAGCTCGGACCCGGTGCTCCCCTTTTTCCCCACCCCCCCGACTCACAACCTCCCCAGGCACCCCCCCTACACCTGTCCCCCTCCCAGCCACACCAGCCCCTTTCTCCAACAAGATACCACGGACACGAATTGGTAATTAACTGGTCGCAGCTTTATTAACTTTCATAACATTCCAGAACATTTCATTTACAACATAATCTTTGCAAAAACCCAACAAGCGAAACGGGCCTTCATCAGCCGTGTTATTAGAAAGGTGACCCCATTCCGCTTCCGCCGCGGCCAACTTCCGTCCCCCCCTTTTACCGGCCTCGCCATATTATTAGCAAAAGCTGGGCAGGAGTTATCCGGGTTGGGGGCAACCGACCCCTGCCCCAATTCCAATTTAATCATCCGGACCCCGGAAACCTCCGGGATCCCGCCACTCGGCACAGGAGACTTTAACGTCCCTGCGCCGCCCCCCCCCAAAACCAAGCTGCGACCAGCGAGCTTCCCTCTGCGCTATCCATTCCAACGCCTCCTGCCAATCGTTGAGCAGCAGGTCAACTCCCACCGGGGATAAATGCACCCCATCCTGTCGATACAATCCCCCACAATCCACTTCCACCCAGGAGTGCAAAACTTGATAGCCCTCGTGGTTGCAGACCCAACAACCAATCTGCCGATTAATCTTAGGCCGCGAGACCAGTGTCGCTGATATCGTCAGGCAGGCCTTGGAATGATATCGGACCATAACAAAGTGACTTCTTGAAACATCTGAAGAACATCTGCCAAGTCCCTCGTCACCGCTCTGATCAATTGTTTACATGTCCAAGAGACCAGGTCAATACCACCCAAGTGTAGGAGTATCGCTGCAGGCTCCTTCCTCGCCGCCTGTGGTGCCGAAGCAAAGGCAATAACTGTGGCCACCGGAGCCCCCGCTCACCCAGCTATAGGACAGACACCACATCCGGGTCGAGACCCAAATTAAGACCTAACGGCCTCACTGCTCCCTGCTGTCCTGCCCAATGAACAAATGAATGGCCGATCATCCAACAGCAGAGAGGACCACCGCCCAACATCTGAAAGAGAAATAAGCAGTTAGCGATAGATGGACGGATACCCTCCCTTTCATAAATGCACATAACCCAGAAAGACCTGTGAATGCCATCTGCCAATGTGTTGTATCTCCCCATCCGGCAGCCCCGCCGCCACGGCACTGATTGCCGCTCCGATATGGAAGGAATGCAGAGCAAACCGGCAAGAGTCCTCGCCTATGTGCTGCAGAACCATCCGTAGGACTGCTGCCACTTGGTAGCGCGTCAACCAGCGAGAATCCTCATGCAGAAAAAACACCCCGCCAGATGCCGAGCGTACACGCAAGTACTCTCTCAATGCAGCTACCGGGCACGTAGAAAGGTTAACGACCTCCTTCAGTACTACCTACCGACCTTTACCCCGTTGGTCTGTCTTTGATCTAGCCAGCCTCACTCTCAGCTGCCCATCCTCGACCTGCACGTGCCCACTTCCCAAACAACCACTACCTTCAGAATGGCCCGAGTCCACCACCAATTCCCCCATCTGAAACGCACCAAAAAACGCCAGACAGAAAACTGCCCTGAACAACGTGGCTTCATAATGCGATCCTGCTACTCTGGGTAATGCAGTGCAAAGCCTGGCGAGCAGCTCATGCATAATTGGTAGCCTGGAATCGCCAGGGGGTGGCCGGGCTCGTTCCCATCCTAGTAGCAGCCTCCAGGACAAATACCCCGGTGCCGCATATCCCCATCCCACTGCCCTTGCAAAAAAGGTAAAGCCAGCTAGGTGACTCCGCACCGATGCCCGGGACACTTCATTCCCTTTTGTATAAATCACGTACTGCCACATTAGAGCACCGGAGGGTAGGCCTGGCTGCTAACCTCAGGACTCCAGAAATTCCACCACCTTGTCGCAACCCCTCTAATAAGCCGTCCATGTCACCGCAGACACCAAACTACGAAGCAGGTTCACCATCTCTGCTGGCCAACCTGCCATAATCGATCAGGAACCACCAATCCCACGGTGTCCGCCTCTGGTGCCAGGGACCAGAACAGTTCCCACTTGAAACGAGAAAGCGCATCCGCAATTTTTTATTAGTACATCCTGGTATATGTTTGGCCTTGACCCACACATTCAACTGTAAACAAGCTAACACCACCTCCCTCATCAGTGCCGCTACTTGAACACAATGCGGAATATAATGATTCACCACACTGACCACCACCTCGTTATCACACCACCAAATTACTCTATGATTCTAAAGCTTGTCGGGCCACAAATGCAACACCACTAAGATGGGAAACAGTTCCAAGAAAGTAATATTGCTAGTCAAACCAGATGCCCGCCACGACTGTGGCCAGCTGTTAGCACACCATGCTCCCCAAAATAGATGCCCAGCCCCGCACCGCCGGCAGCGTCCGTGTACAGCTGTAAGTCCACATTAGACGTCTCTGGCTCCATCATGACCGATGTCCCATTAAAACCTTCCAAAAATTTGTCCCAAACTCTCAAGTCTGCCTTCATAATCCTTGACATCCTAATGCGATGATGCGGCTTCCGTACCCCTGCTGTAGCCCCCACCAACTGTCGCAAAAACACACGTCCCATCGGGATGACACTGCAGGCAAAATTCAAGGAACCTAGCAAGACTTGCAGCTCCCGCAAAGTCAACTTTGCTGAAGCCAACCCCCTAGCCACCAACACTCGCAACTTCGCTACCTTCTCCATCAGGAGACGTGCAACCGTTTCCACTGAATCAAGTTCCACTCCAAGAAAGGTGATTCTACTCGCTGGGCCTTCAGTCTTACCTGCAGCCAACGGTAGCCCGCAATAACTGCTGGCACTCGTCAGACTATGCTGCACCGACAAAGAAGAAATCATCCAAGTAATGGACCACATGCGCACAACCGACCTTCTGCACCAGCGCCCAATGCAAAAATGAACTAAACTTCTCAAAATAGGCGCAAGAAACAGAGCATCCCATAGGCATGCATTTGTCCACATAAAATTCATCTTTGAAGCAAAAACCTAACAAACGAAAAGCAGACGGGTGCACTGGCAGCAAACGAAACGCTGAATCAGTGTCCACCTTTGCCATCCAAGCTCCAGGACCACATTTTCTAACCAAATCCAATGCCTTATCAAAAGAAGCATAGCGCACCGTGCACAATTCTCTCAGAATGTGATCATTCACCGGTGATCCCAGCGGAAAAGACAAATTGTGGATCAACCGAAACTTCCCCGGCTCTTTCTTAGGCACCGCCCCCAGTGGAGAAACCACTAAATTCGTGATCGGCTGCTCCGCTAAAGGGCCTGCAATTCTCCCTAAGCTCAACTCCGCAGCCAGCTTATCCCGCACCATGGTTGAAATGCGCCGCACCAAAGGGGAATTCCGTGCTCTCTGCCCAACAACCGTCCCCTGCACCGGTATAACGAAACAAAACTGAAATCCAAACTCCAGTGCCTCCCTGTCCTTCCTCTTCGGATAGAGTCGCAACCAAGGCTTTATCGCCTCCCAGCATATTGGTGTCGGCGCCAACCCCGACACTGCATCTTTACTTGGGAGCCAGCGAGGGCACCCCAGTGGTCCCCTTCTTAATACATTTAATTGCTGAGTGTCCACCACTACAGATCGAGCAGGCGTGTCGGAACTTAGTCGGGAAAAGGACACGAGGCCTTGTTAAATCGCCAACAGACGTCCCCGTACTCCCTCCCCCGCCCTCTGCTGGGCCCCCCCCTGCACGAAAAGAACGACCCAACCCAGCCGCATTCGCCGTCCCACCTCTCACACCCCCTCCCCCTCCGGCACTGGCCCTAACCGACATTTGCGTCAACCATAGATTAATGTCCTGTGTACTCCATGACAACACCTTGCTCTCCTCCATCTTGTCCCTAAACCTTTCATCATAGTTCAACCACGCCCACTCCTCGTGCGCTCCAGCAATCGGAAAATGTCTATGTAACGCCGTTTCCTGATTTTCTGCCGCAGATACCTCGGGACCCCCTCCCATAGCTCAGAGAAGGCAACCAACGAAGGCGTGCCCTTTCCGCCCGTGTACACTGTCATTACCCTGCCTACCCCTCCCCTGAGCTCTCCGTTCCAGGCGAAGATGACGACGGGTCGTCCGTCGAGGAAGAGGAGGATCCTGAACTGTGCCGCCGCATACGCGAATGCTTTTTCTTCCTTTTTGCCTTGGATCCCTCCCCTTCCTGCGCACTACCCTGCACTGCCCCATCCCCTTGCTGCACTTGAGGCTCACCTGCCGCCACCATGTCCAGAGCCTGCACCGCCCTTGTACTGGTCGTTGGCTCCCAGCTCTCCGCTTCGCGCTGCTGGATCCTTCCGTCATCAGCATTAGAAGCCTCAGGCCGCGGAAGGTGCCTTGATGATGCTCCCACGTCCATGGTCCACAATCCCCGTTGAAGACCTGTTCCTTGCCCTGCAGGTTGAAATGTTGCCGGGTCCTGTGAAGGCATAAAAGACAACACGGGGGGAGGGGGGGCAGCAGTATGCCAAGTGGGTTGCCAAGCCCCCAACCACTCCGCCCTTGAAGAACCTTGCCCCCTGCCAACCCAATGCTCCCATGACGCAGGGGCCCCAGGCGTCCCAAAGACTCCGTGCACCCCCGGCGGCCCCATAGGGAACATAAATCCTTGACCTCTGCCAGGGGCCCCCTGCCATGGTGTGACCCAGCTGGTACTTCAATTTCTTGCTGGACTCTGACTCAACTACTTCAGATTCTGACTGAGGATCACTCGATTCCTGAGAATCTCCAGACATCCCTTCAGACCCTTCGCCACCTCTGGAACTGCGTCAGTCCCCACCAGAGGATATATCCTTTCTGGACTTCATCCATGATATGGCAGCAGGACTCGCCATCACAGTAGCCTCAGAGAAGGACCTGAGGGCAGAGGAATTGGAGATATTCCAATACCCTCCCATGCCCAAAGCAGCTACACTACCAGTGCATCGTATCCTACAGGATCTTATGCTCCACATGTGAGAGGCTCCACTCACATTTTCCCCTGTCAGCAACAGACTCGATACCATGTACCGAGTAGCAGAATGTCCAGGCTTCCAAAAACCTCAGCTCCCTCACCACTCAATGGTGGTGGAATTAGCAATGTGCTGAATAAAGAGCTTAAAGAACCATTCCTCCACACCACCTGGCAGAGACTCGAGGGCACTCAATGCCTTTGAGCATCGATGCTTCCAAGCTTGCATGTTGGCCTCCAGAATTAACTTTTACATGCTGTACATGGGAATGTTTCTGAATGATGTCTACAGGGATCTGGAGACTTCCCCCCATGCTTCCTGAGGATAAAAGGAGTGCCTTCCAGGCACTCATCGAACAAGCCCAAAACACTTCTAAGTTTCTTACCAGGGCCTCTTTCGAATCCACCAGCAGAACTTTGGCAGTCTGCCTTGGGGCTCACAGGATGGCCTGGTTGTAGGCATCAGACCTCGAGCAATGGGTCCAGGATAAACTGACTAATATCCCAAGTACTGGAGAAAACATTTTTGGCAAAGATTGGAGGGAAAAAGCAGGTATGATTGAAACAGATGATCTCGCCCTAAAACACCTTTCCAGAAAAACAGCTGACCCATCCAAAAGGAAGACCCTTCCCAAGAAATCTTTCTATTCTAAGTAGAAGAGATACTATCCTTCTTACCCGTCTTCTGCTGCCTATCAACCTCAGCAGCCTCAACAGAAGCAGCAAGGCCCTTGCCAACCTAAGAAGCTCCAAGGCTCCTAAATCCCATCCAGCTGCCAGGTACAACCTGCACCTGGTTTTTGATACCTTCCCTAGAGAGCATTGCCAATCTGCCCCTGGAGAGCCTCCAGCCCCCCTCCACATAGCAGGCAGACTTTGTCACTATGCCCACAGGTGCTGGCACCTCATAACATCAAAGTAGTAGACACTCCAGATTGTCCAAAGGGGTTATCAGCTTCACTTCAAAACCTTACTCTCCACCTTCTTCATAGCTGATTATCCCACACAACCCCCTTCAAAGCACTCTCTTAAAAGAAGAGGTGACCACCCTGTTGCCCCAGGGTGTCATAGAAAGTGTTCCTCTTCCTTAAGAAAGGATGGGCTTCTACTCTCCATATTTTCTCATTCCAAAGAAAACAGGAGGATTCAGGATCTCAGAGACCTAAACAAGTTCATGGTCTGAGAAAAATTCAAAATGATCTCCCTAGGAGCTCTTCTTCCATACCTCCAGAGACACGATTGGCTATGTTCTCTAGACCCAAAAGACACTTACATGTATTTACTGATCATCCCTCACACAGACAATATCTGTACTTCATTTTTCAGGGAAACCATTATCAATAGCGGGTTCTCCCCCTTCAGTCTAGCCTCTGTCCCAAGGGTCTTCACAGAATGCATGGCAGTCGTCGCTGCTTGCCTACACACTTTGGGAGTATTCGTCTTTCCTTCGACATTTGGCTGATCAAGGGAGAATCCTCTCAAGAAGTAAGAGTCTCTTCATCACACCATCATGGTGCTGCAACACCTAAGCTCTGTCATAAACTTCTGAAAATTTCACCTCGCTCCAACCAACGATACGAGTTCATCGGAGTGCTCTTCGACACTCAACAGGCCCAAACTTTTCTCCCATAGGATCATTGTACCCACCTCATCAAGCAGGCAAAGGGGGTGCAAAAGCAAAGCCGAGTAACAGCTCAAAAGATGCTACGACTCTTAAGACACATGACCTCCATGGTCCATGTCTTCCCCTACGCTCACTTACACATGCGAAAAGTGCAGTGGACGCAAGCAAAGGGGCATCTCAGAGACAAGATCCACATCACTCCTCAATTGATCAAGTACCCTTCAGTGGTGGTGTTTCCCACCAAACCTGCTCATTGGGTCACCTTTTCAGATGCCTCCATGTTGATGTACCTTGATGATGGATGCTTCCAAGATGGGTTGGGGAGCGCATCTGAATGACCTAACCACATAGGGACTGTGGACACAACAGGAATCTGCCCTGCAGATCAACCTGCTAGAACCTTTGGCACTGACAAATGCTCTTCTTTCAACCCCATCTTTCGGGGCAACCTGCCCTAGTCAGGATGAATAACCAAGTTGCCATGTTCTACGTGAATAAACATGGGGGAATGTGGTCCTGTCCCCTCTGCAAGGAAGCAATCGCCTGTGGTTGTTTGCCATTGCTCACTGCATTCACCTCAGAGCAGTGTATCTCCTGGGCGGCGAACTCTATGTCCTAGCGGACAGGCTAAGCCATATCCTTCGTCCACACAAATGGACCTTGCATCAGGAGACGGCTATTCTGATTTTCCAGATGTGGGGAACCCCACTCGCTGATCTTTTTGCCACTCTGCAAAATACACAACTTCCACTGTTCTGCTCCAGGATTCTGTCACTGCACTGACAGGCCCCAGACTCCTTCCTTCTACATTGGGGACAGGGACTGCTCTGTGCATTCTCACCCATCCCCTTGATCCCAAAACACTTTTCAAGCTGCATCCGACAATGGCTCAATGATGCTCATAGCCCCCTTTTGACCCCATCAACCATTGTTTCCTCTGCTTCTTCGCCTTGCGCAGACTCAGCCTCTCAGCCTGGGATGTGCACCCAAACTTCTTTCTCAGGACCATGGGATGCTCCTCCATTCCAATCTCCATACCCTATGCCTGATAGCAGGGCTGCTGAAAGGGTAGTGCTTGCTGACCTCAACCTGCCACAGGTGGTCAAAGATGTCCTCGCATCATTTAAAGATTCCACCAGCCAATCTTATGCCTTCGTAGGTTTGCCCTCTGGTGCGCCCCAAAGGACTTTGACCCCTTTTATTGCCCGGTGGTAGGCCTTCTACAATATCTCCTCCACTTATCCTTAATAGGTCTTAAAACAAACTCAGTGAGAGTTCACCTTAGTGCCGTTGTGGCCTCTCACAAACCAGTGGATGGACAGCCTATCTCCTCACATCCCTTAGTAGCAAGCTTCATGCGGAGTCTCCTGTTATCCAAGCTACCCATTAGGCTGCCTCCGGTGGCCTGGGATCTGAATGTGGTTCTGGCGCAACATCTAAAGCCTTCTTTTGAACCTTTAGCCACCTCTGAAGTTTCTGTCTTGGCAGATGTGCCTGGGTGTACCTCTGGGTAAGGAAATTCAATAAGCATAGTGGTCCAAATCAGTGTTTGCTGCAGGTGTTTATCTACTGTTACCTGTCATGAAACATGAGCAGGAATGACAGTTGATGCGAACAGGCAGTTCATCAGGGCAATTTAGTTGATGTGGCTGACTGCAGTGTGATATGTGACATGTTTGGCTGGTAATGACTGTATATAGAGATCCGTCAGAACTGACCATTGGGAGGCACGTTTTCAAGCCCGAATCTGTGTATTTTTGTTTCTTGCTGAAATTCAGGTTGACAGTCTAAGAGCCTGATTTTGCAGCTTGTTTATTTTTTTGAGTTTGTCATTATAAAATATTATTGCTTATATATACTTGCAATACGTTTTGTTTACTATAGATTTCTGGCCTGGAACGGTTTCTTCTTCCTCATGCAAGCTGTGTATGTCATGAATTAATTTTTTAAAGAGAAATGCTTATTGAGTAAATGTGCGTATGCTTGGAGAAGCACCCTGCAAGCATTATGCATTTTAATTAAGCTTTCTCCAGCACATTTGTCTGCTAAGGTGCAAGTCATGAAAAAGCAGCAGAGTGATTAGGGAGAAGGAGCAGGTGCTTTTGAGGGGCTTACATTTTCTTATTTAATTGAAATTTATTGTTTACCTAGGACACCTCTGAGAATGTACTTGTGGCCCAGGATACTTTCTTCTTACAGGAGCGTGGCACTGGTTTCTGCTTTGATTCCAGGTAACTTGCATATTGTTTGGTTAACTGTGAAACTGCTGATCTCGCAATAGACAGACTCTGTGTTTTCAAGAGAGAGATTACTGCTGCTATGTTTTTGCTTGTATTCAGGGGTGGCTCGAGGCAATCTGCTGCCTGAGGTGAGGGATGAGATGGTGCCCCTGCCCCCCTATGGGGGCGGGGGGGGCTTTTTCAAAAGTCCAATCAAGGACTGAATCAAACCAAAAAGCCGATCGGGTTATATAGAGGAAATGCAAGATGTTTGCACACCAAGAAACTAAAAGAGCAAGAACCACAACACAGTTTATAAAACTAAATTATAACTCATTTTTATTTTGTTGTTATAAACCTCATTATGGTTCTTGCTTTTTCTTTCTGAACATATATATCTCCAGGAACAAGCAAGAATGTAGTCTTCACTTATGGGTGACATCTGCAATAAAGACACATCTATTCCACCTTGCTTTCGACCACATAAAGTACTCATCAATATTATAGTCATAACCCTATCAGCCTGTAAATAGTTCCCAGTATTATAATCTACAATGAATGATCATTGAGCTGCCAATATAAATAGTTAACTGTATATATACCTAGTTCACATATTCCTTATGTTAAATGTAAACATATGTTAAATGGTAATATGTTAAATACTGTTCCATGTACTATGTTGTTACCTTGTGAACCGTGCTGATCTTGAATAGTGCGGTATAAAACCAAATAAATAAATAAATAAAATCTGTATCGATGGAGCCCGCACAGGAACGCTCCCCAGCGTCCAGTTAGAAAGCTTTCAGGAGCACTCCAATGCACCTGCGCAGCTGCCTTCCCAGCTCCCTCTCTTCAGTTCTTCATTTTCCGTGGAGCCAGAAGGAAGCAAATCCTGTCATCGCAGAAAAACACTTTTTGTGGATAGCACCTCTGCCTCCCTGTCGACACCGGCACCGTCTAGGACATCACTGGCTCCCTTATCCTTATCCTTTTCTTTATCTTCTTTCTTTATTTTGTCTAACAAAGAAAAAAGAAACTACTTGGACGTCAACATTCTTTTAGGCCTACCATACTCTTCTTACATAGAAGGTATGGAGAAACCAACTAGTGGTTTCAAAAAATGCACTAAATGTGCCAGCACTATCTCGCCGACTGAAACACATAATTGGTGTCTAAAATGCCTCAGCCCAGACCACCAACCAAAGGACTGTTTCCTTTGCCAAAAAATGACACGGGAGAGGCCTATAGAATGAGGCTTCTAAATTAGGAGCACTATTCGCGTCGGACGTGATATCATTGGCATCCACTTCAAGGGCCTCATCATCCTCTCATGGGATCTCAGGTATCCTCGAAATCCAAGCACAAGGCTGCATCGAAGTCTGCGGGCATCTCCAGGGAAAGATCTCGCTCAAAGCACCGAGATCCCTCCGGAGTTGCTTGGAGGCGGATCAGCCTGCTAAACAGCCCTGGCAGGAGGCCCTGTCCTCCAAAACCATTGAGGGGCTCTAGGATGCACCTGAGGCCTTGACCTCCAGAGAGCTACTGGTGCCATGTTCTGGGATGGTAGTGCAAATACCCACCACCGATACCCAAGCATCAGCAACCTCGATAGACCAGTGCATACTGGCCATCAAGCGCAGCTTGGCAGCCCTGCTTTTGCAGCCTTGGTACCCATAAAACCCTTGGCTTTACAGGTAATGCCCCATCAATACCGGTTCCGGTACTGACATTGACACTGGTTCCCGGTACAATATTGGGGCTGTTGCAGATGATATTGACATTGCTCCCACCCATGCCCTCCCTGGAAACTCTTACCAATACCTGTGCTTAGGCATAAGTGGTTCATAGACCCCAATACATTGGAACATCAGTACGGGCATCTAGCTTCCGGCGAGCACCATACCCGTCGATACTTTGAATCCTCCGATTCTGATTCCCCTAATTTAGATGTGGAGTCACTCGATTCACAGGGGCCCTAGGACCTTCCTTTGGACCCTTCCCTGCCTCAACAGTGGCGCATGTCACTGCCGGAGGACATGTGCTTTCAGGAATTCATTTGAGACCTGGCCAAAGGTCTCTCTATCACAGTGACATCGGAGAAAGAGCCAAGGGCGGCGGAATTAGAGATCCTCCAATATGAAACAGCACCTAAAAAAGCAGCCACCTTACCGGTGCACCGCATCCTTCATGGCCTTATGCTCCGTATGTGAGAGACTCCTCTCACGGTCTCACTCCAAAGTAGACATCTTGATACCATGTATCGTGTACCAGAGGGTCATGGCTTCCAAAAGCCACAGCTTCCCCACTACTCCTTGGTGGTGGAATCAGCTATGCACTGAATCAAAAGCTTGAAGACTCACTCCTCTAACCCTCTGGGTAGGGAATTGAGAACCCACAACACCTTTGGGAGTCACTGTTTCCAAGCATCAATGCTCTCAGCTAGGATTAACTCCTATATACTGTATATGGGAATGTTCCTGAAGGAGGTCTCTAGGGATCTCAAGGCCTTTACCCCTCTCTTTCCGGATGACAAATGGCAGATTATCTAGCCCTAGTCAAGCATATCCAAAATTATATCGAACTTTCTCAATAGAGCTACCTTCGATGCTTTTGAGTGCACTAGCAGGACCTCAGCAATTTGCATCGTTGCACATCACATTGCATGGCTTCAGGCCTCAGACCTTGAACAGTGGGTTCAGGATAAGCTGGGCAACATTCCTTGCACAGGGGAAAACCTCTTTGGCAAAGATTGGCAAGATAAGGCCTCTCAATTAGAGTCTGAAAATACTACTCTAAAAAGACTGTTCAGAGTAACAGCTAACCCTGCTAGGAAAAAGACTCTTGCAAAGAAGTTTTTCTACCATAAGAAGAAAAGATTCTTCTCTTCCTATTCTCCTGCTTCTCAGTATCAGTGTCAAGCCCCACAGAAGAGGCAGCAGCCTCCTAAACAAAAGAAGCCACAGGTGGCTAAATCTCAACCAGCTCCGCAGCCACAGCCTGTGCCTGGTTTTGACTGTTTCCTAGAGAACATTGCCCACCTGCCTCTGGAGGGGCCCAAACCCCTCCACATAGCAGGCAGACGGTGTCACTATGCCCACAGATGGTACCTCATCACCTCAGAGCAGTGGACACTCACCATAGTTCAGGAGGGGTACAGCCTTCATCTGCAAACTCTGCCCCTCTCCACATTCATGGGGGAATATCAAACATAACCCCCACTCACTGCTCTCCTACAAGACAAGGTGTCCTCTCTTCTGTCTCAGGATGCCATAGAAGATGTCCCAACATCCCAGCAGGGAGTGGGTTTCTACTCGCCCTACTCTCTCATTCCAAAGAAAACCAGAGGGTACAGGCCCATTCTGGAGTTCAGAAACCTCAGTAAGTTTCTAGTCCATGAAAAGTTTAAGATAATCTCTGTCTGGACTATCCTTCCGTACCTCCAGAGTCAGGACTGGCTTTGTTCTCTAGACCTAAAAAAGCATATATACATATCCTCATCCATCCAGGACACAGGAAGTATCTACGCTTCACCTTCCAGTATCAATACAGAGTCCTTCCCTTCGGACTTGCCTCTGCCCCAAGAGTCTTCACAAAGTGCTTGGCGGTAGTGGCCGCATATCTAAGAACTCTGGGGATTTTTTGTCTTCCCCTACTTAGACAACTAGCTAATAAAAGCAGACACCTCCCAAGGGGGGTGCTGCTTTCCTTGAATCTTACCATCACATTACTACAACACTTGGTATTTGTCATAAACTTCCCAAAATCCCTGCTCACTTCAACTCAGACTAGAGTTTATCGGAGCCCTTCTAGACACCCAGCAGTCCAGGGCGTTTCTACCCCAGCTCCATTGTGCCCTTTTAGTCGAACCAGTGTCCCAGATGTTCCTATGAGACCATCTGACAGCCCGAGAGATGCTGCAGCTGCTTGGGCACATGGCTTCTACAGTACATGTTGTTCCATATGCCTGACTACATATGCGGGCAGCCCAGTGGACACTGGCCTCCCAGTGGATGGATGCCTCCAAACTGGGTTGGAAAGCATAACTGGGCAACCTGACTACACAGGCGCTCTATACAGAATAGGAGTCACAACTCCAGATCAATCTCCTGGAACTTCAGGCTCTCCAATACTCTCCGGGTGTTCCAACACCACCTCAAAGCACAACAGGTCCTAGTCAGGACAGACAATCAGGTTGCCATGTTCTGTGTGAAAAAACAGGGAGGAACAGGCTCTTGGGCCCTCTTTTAGGAGGGATACACCTTGGGTCCTTTGCCTTTGCTCATCAGATATACCTCCAAGCTTTGTTCCTCTTAGGGAATTCAATGTCTTGGCAGACAGACTGAGTCCAATACGTCTTCCCCACAAATGGTCTCTGCATTCAGACATGGTGTCCTACATCTTTCAGACCTGGGGAACTCCAGACATGGATCTGTTTACGATTACGCAAAATCCCCAGCTTCCTCACTTCTGCACAAGAACTCCAACATCCACCAACCAACAGATGAATGCCTTCCACCCGCACTGGGGTCAGGTTCTGCTTTTATGTGTTCCTTCCCATACACCTCTTTTCCAAGACTCTCTTCAAGTTTCAGTTCGACAGGGGCTCCATGATTCTGGTAGCTCCTCACTGGTTGTGGCAACCATGGTTTCCGTTGCTATTGCATCTGACTCAGACTCATCCTCTATGATTGGCATATGCGCTGGATCTCCTCTCCCCGGACAACAGTTCAGTACTCCATCCCAATACACAGTCTCTCCACCTCACAGCTTGGCTGCTGAGAGCATAGCTTTACAAGGCTTTGACCTTAACCAAAAGGTTAAGGAGATCCTTTTGGCTTCTCGAAAGCCCTACACCAGATGTTCATACGCTTTTAAGTGGCATAAATTCTCTGTTTGGTGCTGATCTCAATCCCTTTTCTGTTCCAGTGGAGTGACTCCTCCAATATCTCCTCCACCTGTCCTCGACAGGACTAAAGACAAATTCTGTGAGAGTCCACCTTAGTGCCATTGTGGCTTATCATTTCCTTGCTGGACAGCCCATCTCCTCCCAACTGCTAGTAGCGTGTTTCATGAGAAGTCTCCTGCTGTCCAAACTCCCATTAAGCTGCCTCTGGTAGCTTGGAACCTCAATGTCATTGTAGTGCAGCTCCTCAAGCCACCCTTTGAACCATTAGCCATGACCTCACTTAAATTCCTTGCATGGAAAGTGATCTTCCTAATTGCCCTCACTTCAGCTAGATACATTAGTGAGCTTCAGGCTTTGGTGGCAGATCCTCCCTATACCCATTTCCACCATGACAAAGTAGTCCTTCGGACTCACCCATATTTTATGCCAAAGGTGGTATCTCCCTTCCATCTAAACCAATCAATTTACCTTCCAGTTTTCTTTCCTAAGCTGCATGCGTCTAGAGCGGAAGCAACTCTGCACACTCTTGACTGCAAGTGTATGTTGGCTTTTTACCTCCAGAGGACTCTGGAACATCGTAAAGCCTTGCAGTTTTTCATCTCATTTGATTCCAGTCACCTGGGATTACCTGTCTCTAAGTGTACGCTGTCCAGGTGGATAGCGGACTGCATTTCATTTGTCTATGACAAAGCAAGGCTCTCCCTGGAAGGACATGTAGCTACTCACAATGTTCGTGCCATGGCCACCTCAATGGCAAACATACGCTCAGTAGCCATCAACGAAATTTGCAAAGCAGCAACTTGGTCTTCTGTCCATACCTTTGCTGCCCATTATTGTCTAGACAAGGACTCCCGTCGGGATGCCATGTTTGTTCAAGCTGTATTCCAGCACCTCTTTCAGACTTAGATGCAACTCCTACCCTCCGTCCTGGACTTTGAAGATATCAGAAATCCATTTGGGATCCATGACCTCATCATACCTACTCCGAGGCGAACCTTCATCGGTTCTGAGGTCACTATATCTGGCATCTGGGAACTACAGAGTCCTATATGTGAAGACTACATTCCAGCTTGTTCCTGGAGATAGCATAGTTACTCACCTGTAACCGGTGATCTCCGGGAACAACAGGAATTTAGTCTTCACAACCTGCCTTCTGCCTTCCTCCCCTAGGAATTATAGGGTTTCATTTACTCTTTTCTCAGCTGCACACTCAATTGAAGAGAAGGAGGCAGGAAGGCAGTCACGCAGGCACAGTGGAGTGCTCCCAAAAGCTTTCCAGTTGGATGCTGGGGAGCTTTCCTGTGCGAGCTCCGTTGGTATCAAGATCACCCATATGTGAAGACTAAATTCCTGCTGTTCTCAGAGCTCACTTGTTACAGATGAGTGACTACACATTTGCATCCACAGAACCCCCTCCCTCAATACTGAGTGCAGAGCAGAACCAGGACGTTCACCCACAGAACTCAATATATTAAAAAATAAATAAATAAAAAATCTGATTCTGATCATCTCGCTAACAACAAAAAACATTCTCCAGTACCAGGCATATTGTGAAT
Source organism: Ichthyophis bannanicus (assembly GCA_033557465.1). Classification (NCBI taxonomy): domain Eukaryota; kingdom Metazoa; phylum Chordata; class Amphibia; order Gymnophiona; family Ichthyophiidae; genus Ichthyophis; species Ichthyophis bannanicus. The sequence goes on along the minus strand of CM066031.1, from coordinate 573,672,177 downwards.
TAATACAAAACCCTACAACAAAGTCACTGATTATCTATTCAGCAAATCTACCATATCAGCACCAACTTCCAAAATTCACATTAGCAGCCCATCCAAAAAAAGCATCACTGTTAATACTACAGTGGGCCCTGGAACATCCAAACACCTATTTGAAAAGGTGAACGATTCAGATTGCTACAGTACAGATCCCTACATGCATACTCCATGTTAACAGGACACCTGGTCTTGGTCACACACTCAAAACACAGACCTTCACCAAGTACAGAATAAGTGACCATAACCTAAAAATAAACATATGTAGATAAAAATTAAACTGCAACCCCAAGAAGCCAGATTCTGCATACAGTGTAATACCAGAGAAATGGAGAGAGATGCATTTCCATGTACTGTATAAAATATAAAGATAGCACCAGCTCCGATCATTACATTGAAAATTAAATTCACTTCTAACTTTGCTGTCTGACTATTTTATTCTCTAAATCATGTAGGTCCTAATCTGAGGTTTCTGCTTTTCTCTATCTCCCAGTGCGACCTCCTGTCTACTTTCCCCTAGGAATGGCATGAGGATGATGCAGGGCCATGTGTGGACACACTGCAGCATCATTTGCATAAATTTAGTATACATTATTTTAAAATGTATATGCCACCCATCTAAAATCCTAGGTGGCTTCTAAACATACACATACAATGTAGTAAACCAGATGTTACAATAAAATAAACATAATAAAACATTAAATTTGATTAATGAAAAGCCACTTATACAGCCCCCCCCCCCCGCCCCTTCAAACCATTATTAACTATCTGCACATCAGATTCATTTTGCTATGACCAGAATACTGATGAGGAGGGAAAATATAAAATGAGAGAGTAATCCTAATAGCCAGGAATTCTAATGCTGGATTGGATTGCGCTAGAGCTGGAAAAATCTGGAACTCAGCAGCGGTGAAGCTATCAGGCTACTAAACAAAATTAAACTGAGATGTTCCCTAAAATTTGAAATTTCCTTGAATCTGAGCTGACATAATATTTTACATTTCAGTCTGGCAGCATAAAGAAAGCAAAACTGCAAATCTCAAAAACTGTATTAATACTACTACTGAGCATTTGTATAGCACTACAAGACATACGCAGCACTGCAGAGACATGTAAGACACAGTCCCTGCTCATCAGAGCTTGCAATCTAGTCAAGATAGACAACACAGTAGGTGTAGACAGGGATACATCTAGGGGGAATGGTATTATTCCAGTACCCCCTCTCAACCAACGCCCTACAGTTGACCTCACCAAGAACCCAGAGTACAGGACCCATAGAGCAAATCTACTATTCCATAAGAGCACTAACTTCCAAAACTCACACAACATGGCACGTACCCAGAAAAGGGCAGCACCATAAATATTGCAATAGGCCCTAGAACATCCATATTCCTATTCAGAAAACTGAACAAACCTGCTCCCTACATAGAAACTCCATGCTAACAGAACATGTAGCCTTGGTCACACATATATATGCAGAACAGAGAGAGATCTTCACCAAGTAGGGAATATATTAGTACAAACTAAAAGCACACCTATGTAGTCAAAAAATGCTTTTACCCATTACTATAAGGTTTACAGGATTTCTTTCACAAAATTATACTTTATTGCAGAGTGAGGCAAGAGAAAGAACTTTCACACACACAGGCATTGCATTGTTGGCAGAAACTAACATAATGGCTCAGCGCAAGTAGCGTGAGTGCAACTAATGCCACCTTAGTGGGTGTCCTTAGTTGCACCGGCAGCTGTTTTGCCATGCTGAAATACAATAACTTCAGGGGGTTGTAGCTGCCTCCCTGCAGATAGCCTATGGCCGTGCGTAATCAAACTCTGGAATTAGTTACTAGGGGATGCAGTAAAAGCTCCTAGTGTAGCTGGGCTTAAAGGTTTGGACAAGTTCCTGGAGGTAAGGTCCATAAACTATTATTAAAGAGGACCTGGGAAATCCACTGCTTGTCCTAGGACAAGCATTGTGGAACCTGTGTGCCTTTTTGGGAACCTTCCAGGTATTTGTGACCTGGATTTGCCACTGTTAGGAACAGGGTACTGGGCTTGATGCACTTTAGTCTGACCCAGTATGACATTTCTTATGTTCTTGGTGCTTAGTCTAAGAAACATGCTGCTAAATATGCCAGAGAAAAGGGGCTCAAGAGCACCCATGCAGCTTCCACAAAAACAAGAGCGACTTGGCACCCCTACACAGCACTTCCCACCCTCTGAAAAACAAGAGGGACTTTGTGACCCCAACACAATACCTCCCACTCCAGCATAAACACTAAGAAGGGCTTGGCAACCCCAACATAACTCCTGAAACTGTGCACTGGACCATCATGGTGTAATGTAAAACAAAGGAAATGCAAGATGCTCGCACACCAAGGAACTAAAACAAAAAGTGAGCACAGTTTATAAGACCAAATTATAACTCATTTTATTCTGTTATAAACTGCGTTATGGTTCTCACTTTTTCTTTTTAAATATATATTCTCCAGGAACAAGCAGGAAGTCGGTCCTCACATATGGGTGCTGTCGGCGCCGACGGAGCTCTCATGCGGAGCAATCCCCAGCTTTCGAAGAAAGCCTTTGGGATTGCATCACACATGCGCGGTCCCCTTCCCATCCAAGGGTGCCATCTTGCTCAGTCTCCTTTTTTCTGCGGAGCCCAACAGATGTCGTCCAAGTTCCCTCGTGAAAAAAGTGTTTAAAACAGTTCAAAGTCAGAAAAATTCTTTTCTGTCTAGCCGATTTGACATCAGTTCCCCTTCCCGCCTTGGCTCGGTACACCGGTATTGAGTCCGGTCCAAATTTTTGGTTTTTGTTCTTAGAGACTAGCGTTTGCGCTCTTTTTTTTCTTTTTAGCTGGCATTCCGGTCCTTTGACCTCGCAGGGGCCCTTTTTCCCCCGATGGCTGCCAGCGGGTTTAAAAAGTGTGACCGGTGCACGAGATTAATGTCTCTCACCGACACAGACGACTGCTGCCTCCGTTGCCTTGGGCCCGACCATGACCCGAAGGACTGTGGCCCATGTAAGAAAATGCCTTCCAAGGCCTTGAGGAGCAGGCAGCAGCAACGATAGGATTTTTCCTGAGTCCGCACCTGCCCGGGCCCGGACCTCATCGGAGGCCTTGACCTCTCGGGAGCTCTCTGATCCTGAGCAGCGTCAGGTGTCCTCTGAAAGGGGGTCTCCCTCGCGGGAACACTGGAGGAAGAAAAAAATCCATGAGGGCGGTGTCGCTAGATGGCTCCGAGCGGCCTCGTCCCTCGCAGGCTAGGTCACGGAGCCCGGCCCGCCACCTCGGATCCTCGGAGTCAGAGAGGCCTGCAAAACTCCCTTGTAAGGAACTGGAGACACCACGGCAGGTAAGCACTGTCCTCGTTGTGGACTCTCCTCCGGGAGAGCTGGCGTCAAGCTCGGCTCAGGATGGCAGCCTTGGAGCGCAGCATGTCTGCCTTCATGGACCAGCAGCAGATGCTGATAGCCGGTCTCACCAGTCTATCTGCCCCGACCAACAGGACATCGACGTCAAAATCGACCCTGGAGGTTGAACCGATCCTCAAGACACTAAGAACTCAAGTTGATCCTCGGCCAAGGTCCCCCTCGACCTCCCATTCGGGACCGAGGTAGTCGACACCAATTCCACTGGCATCGGGGCGGTTGACACCTAAGCCCTCGAGACCGGAGCCGCTCGATTCCTCCTTGGAGGGGTCAGGTTGGGAAATGGAGGACGAGGAGTCACTGGATACCCATCGGACCAAATACATCCCCTCGGATTCCCTGGGTTCTGAACCTCGGAGAAGGTCCCCCCCCGGAAGACACTTGGTTCTTGGACTTCGTCTGGGACATGGCAAAGGCTTTGTCATTCCCGGCAGAGGCCGAGGAGGAGCCTCGAGCCGAAGAGCTCGAGATCCTCCAGTATGACTTTCCCCCTCGGGAAGCCCCTTACTGTACCGGTGCCTCCCATTCTGGAACGGCTGATGCTCCGCATGTGGGAGACACCGGCCTTGATGCCGGTTCTCAGCAGGCGAATCGATTCCATTTACCGAGTTCGCAAGAGCCCTGGGTTCCAGAAAGAACAACTGCCGCACAACTCCATGGTGGTTTAATCGGCCATGCGCCGGCTCAAGAGCCAGAAGACACACTCCTGGGTGCCTCCTGGCCTGGAGGCCCGCAACATGGATGCCCTCAGCGGAAAGTGCTACCAGGGTTCGATGCTATCATGCCGAATCCAGATATACCAGCTATACATGGGCATGTACCTATGAGACCTGGCAAAGGAGATTGCCAGGTTCTCAGCTGACCTCTCTGAGGGACCTTTGCAGCGCTTCCAAGTTTTGTCCACTGGGAACCGGGAGTGCTCGAAGTTTATGACTCGAGCAGCCTATGACTGCTTTGAGGCGTTGGCCCGGGTAGCTGCGGCCGGCATTGGTGCATGCCGCCAGGCATGGGTGCATGCCGTCAGGCATGGCTGCAGTCGTCAGACCTGGAGCAATGGGTACAGGACAAGTTGGTCGATGTCCCTTGCCGAGGTGAAAACCTCTTTGGCAAGCCCATGACTGAAAAGGCTGCCGAGATCGAGTACCTGACCCAGACAAGACTTGAAAAGAAGACTTCTGACCCTTCTAAGAAGAAGGGCTCGAGTAAGAAGCCCTTTTTCCTGAGAAAAGGTACAGCTTACCGCAACTACCCCAAGTATCAGGCCTCCCCAGCTCCCCAACAGGGGCAGCAGCCCAAGGGACAGGGGCATGGCCCGCGTAAGCAAAAAGCCCCCAAGCCCAAGGCATCAGCTCCGGCCCAGCCTGGAATGGGTTTTTGACTCCCAGAGCATAGTCCCCCTCTCCAAGGATGCAAGGCCATGCACAGGAGGAAGGCTGACCCTGTATGTCCACAGGTGGCCAGCTATCACAACCGATGCCTGGGTTCTGCAGATAGTCCAAAAGGGCTATTGGCTCCATCTCACTCAGGCACCTCCCTCTTACTTTCCAGGGGAGCCTCTCAGACCCCCTCTTCACAGGGACCTCCTCTTAAAGGAGTTGGCAGGCCTTCTCCAGGATCAGGCGGTAGAACCAGTGCCCCACCACCTGAAGGGGAAGGGCTTCTACTCCAGGTACTTTCTGATACCAAAGAGAACTGGAGGCCTAAGACCCATCTTCGACCTGCGAAACTTAAACAAGTTCCTAGTGAGAGAAAAGTTCAAGATGCTTTCCTTTGGATTATTGCTGCCTTCCCTCCGCCAGGGAGACTGGTTATGCTCCTTAGACCTAAAGGATGCTTATACACACATCCTCATTCATCCAGACCACAGACAATATCTAAGATTTGTGGTGGGAGGAAACCACTTTCAGTACAAGGTGCTTCCATTTGGCCTAGCCTCTGCACCCAGGGTGTTCACAAAGTGCCTAGCGGTGGTGGCGGCCTTCCTAAGAAACCAAGGGGTATTTGTCTTCCCCTACTTGGACAACTGGCTCTTCAGAGCCCAGTCAGCCCTGGAAGTCCAACAGGCCACTTCTCGCACTATCCAGTTGCTACAGCACCTAGGGTTTGTGATCAAGAGTTCATAGGAGCAAGGTTAGACACCCTTCGAGCAAGGGCTTATCTACCTGAAGACAGGGCACAGAGACTTGTGGCCCTAGTGCAGCAAGTGAGTCGCAGATCCCAGGTCTCAGCAAGACACTTTCTGCGCCTCCTTGGTCACATGGCCTCCACGGTGCATGTGACACCCAATGCCCGCCTCCACATGAGAACAGCTCAGTGGTGCCTCAGGGACCAGTGGACACAAGCCATAGGAAGGCTCAGAGACAACATCAAGGTGTCCAAACGACTGGTGCAGTCGTTGACATGGTGGCTTCAGCCACACAACCTGCTGGAGGGAGTGCCTTTTCAGCCTCCCCCGCACACGAGAGTACTGACTACAGATGCCTCCTTGCTGTGCTGGGGAGCCCATTGCCAGGAATTGTGCACTCGGGGTGTGGTCTCCACAGGAGAGCACACAACAGATCAATCTCCTAGAGCTTCGAGCTATCCGCCTAGCTCTACGGACCTTTTATCAAGCCCTGGCTCATCAGCCTGTCTTAATTCAGACAGACAACCAGGTGGCAATGTTCTATGTAAACAAGCAGGGGGGGCACAGGGTCTTGCATCCTCAGTCAAGAGACCCTGGATCTATGCTCTTTTGCGGTCAACCAGGGTATGCGCTTCAAGGCAGTTTACTTGCCAAGTCAAGAGAACTTCTTAGCCGACAAGCTAAGCCGTATTCTCCAGCCACACGAGTGACAACTGGATCCCATCATAGTCCAGCACCTATTCCAGTGTTGGGGGCGACCATCCATAGATCTGTTTGCAAGCCCACAGAATCACCAGTTGCCCCGCATCGCTCCAGACAACCACACCCACTCAGGGTGGCTGCAGATGCTTTCCTAATATCATGGTCTGTGGGCCTCCTGTACGCGTTTCCTCCCACGCCACTGGTGGCCCGGACTCTATTCAAGATCCTTCAGGACAAAGCCTCGGTCATCCTGGTGGCACCCCGGTGGCCGAGACAGCCATTGTTTCCGCTATTGCTCCATCTGGCAGCAGAGGTTCCAATCCCTCTGGGATTACACCCCAACTTCCTGTCGCAGGAGGGGGGGCACTCTTCTGCATCCCAACCTCAGGTCTCTCAACCTGATGGCATGGCTGCTGAAGGGTAGTTCTCGCACCACTTCTCCTCCCAAAAAATGTAGAGGATGTACTGCTAGCCTCAAGAAGGCAATCGACTTGGAAAATCTATGCGTTTAAGTGGCATAGGTTTGAGCTGTGGTGTGATAAGCAGAGCGAAGACCCTTTCTCCTGCCAAGTGTCATTGGTGTTGCAGTACCTGCTTCACCTATCAGATTTAGGCCTTAAGACAAACTCTGTCCGAGTCCACCTTAGTGCCTTATCTGCACACCACTCTCCAGTTGAAGGACAACCTTTCTGTACACCCTTTGGTGTCCAGGTTCCTAAGAGGTTTACTTCTGCTGAAACCCCCAGTTCATCCCCTGGCAACCGAATGGGATTTGAATGTGGTCTTAAAGCAGCTTACTCGCCCACCTTTTGAGCCGATGGCTACCTGCCATCTTCGCTTCCTCTCTTGGAAAGCGCTTTTCTTGGTGGCACTCACATCGGCCAGACGAGTGAGTGAGCTGCAGCCTCTGGTTTCTGATAGACCGTACACACGGTTCTATAGAAACAGGGTGGTGCTTCACACTCACCCCAAGTTCCTTCCGAAAGTGGTCTCCTCGTTCCACCTCAACACCAGGAGGTAGTACGTCCGACCTTCTTTCCCAGGCCGCATGCCAGTCGGGCAGAAGCAGTTCTGCACACCCTGGACTGTAAGAGGGCTTTGGCCTTCTACATGGAGCGTACGTGGGGACATTGAAGGGCTTCTCAGTTCTTCGTCTCTTATGACCCCAGTAAGCTGGGGTTGCCTGTCTCCAAGCGTACATTGTCCACTTGGGTGGCGGATTGTATTGCCTGGGCATACAGGGCGGCCGATCTCCCGTTGCAGGGTTGAGTCACGGCCCACCAGATCAGGGCTAAGGCAGTATCAGTGGCTCACTTCCGCTGGTAGAGATCTGCCGGGCCACCACCTGGTCTTCAAGCCAGACATTTGTGGCCCATTACTGCCTGGATAGGGAGTCCCAACGGGACAGTGCTTTCGGCCAGGCTGTACTCCGTAACCTGTTTGAGGTTTAGGCAACTCCTACCCTTTGGTGTCAGGCTACCGGAGTGTTACGTTCTCAGTTGAACTCCTATCATGGCTGCTGCAGCTCTTCTAGAGGGAGCCTATTTTTCAGTTATGGGTTCTCGGTAGCCTATAGCTAGGGAGTCCCATATGTGAGGACTGACTTCCTGCTTGTTCCTGGAGAAAGCGTAGTTACTCACCTGTAACAGGTGTTCTCCAGGGACAGCAGGAATCAGTCCTTTCGACCCTCCCTCCTCCCTTGGAGTTGCAGTCCTATTGTTAATTTTTATTCTTTGCCATCTTTTTAGCTATGTCATTTGACTGAGCAAGATGGCACCCTTGGGTGGGAAGGGGACCGCACATGCATGATGCAATCCCAAAGGCTTTCTTTGAAAGCTGGGGAGTGCTCCTCATGAGGGCTCCGTCGGCGCCGATGTCACCTATATTTGAGGACTGATTCCTGCTGTCCCTGGAGAACACCTGTTACAGGTGAGTAACTACACTTTCTTCATCCACAGAAACCTCTTCCTTGACAGTGGGTGCAGAGCAGAAGTAGGACATTCACCCACAGAACTCAATATATTGAAAAACAAAACAAAACTAATTCTGGTCATCTCCCTAACAAACATTCTCCAGTTCCAAGCATATTGGGAACTAATATAAAACCCTACAAAAGTCACCTAAGATCTACAAGGCCAAATCTACCATACCATACCAGCATAAACTTTCAAAACTCATACAAGTAGCCTACCCAGTAAAAAGCAGCACTATAAATATTGCAGCGGGCTCTATAATATCCATACACCTATTAGGCTGAACAAGTCATATTACTACAGTTCAGTATAGATCCCAGTGTACAAACTCCATGTTAACAGAACACCTGGCCTCAGTCACACACGCAGTACAGAATAAGTGACTACAACCTAAAATAAAAATATGTAGACAAATATTAAACTGAAACCCCAAGAAGCCAGACTCTGCATGCAGTGAACATCAGATAAATAAGAGATGCAGTTCCCCCATACTGTGTAAAATATAAAGAGAGCAGAAAGTCCAAGCACTAAAATGAAAATGAAATTATTTTTTCTACCTTTGTTGTCTGTCCATTTTATTCTCTGATCATGCTGGTCCTGATCTGAGGCTTCTGCTTTCTTGTCTTCTCTTCACTCTTGCTATGGTCTATATTCCATCTGCCAAGTCTTATCTCTTCTGTTGTATTCTTCACTTTCTTCCATCAGCCTATTTCCAGTCTCAGTAACCCTCCCCAGTATCAACCCCCTTTCCAGTCCTCCCCTCCCAGTACCTTCCATTGTCAACTCCCTTGCATTCCCAGGACTGCCACTGGTGTCCATTCCCTTCCAGTCCCTCTCCTGTCCTTACTGTCCAGCTCCTTCTAGTCCAAATACCATTGAAGATATCAGCTCACTTCCACTCCAAGTACCATCTGCCACTGTCAGCTCCCTTCCAGTCACCCTACTCTCTATCCATCCCCCTTCCAGTGCTATCCCCATGTGTCAGCTCTCTTTCAGCCCCAGTGCCCCTCCCTTCCAGCCTCCTCCCCATTACCCTAACTACCTACCAGTCCCATCCCCAGGTGTCGGCTTCCTTCCAGTCCCTCTCCAGTACCATACCCAGGTGTCGGCTCCCTTCCATCCCCCTACTCCCCTAGTGTCATCATCCTTCTGGTTCCTCTCTAGTACCATCCTCAGGTATCAGCTGTCTTCCATCCCCCTCCTTCCCCCCTTCCATCCCCATATCAGCTCCCTTCTAGCCCCCTTCTTCCCCTGTATCAGCTCCCTTCCAGCCCCCATCTTCCACCCCTGTGTCAGCTCCCTTCCTGCCCCCACCTCTCTCCTCCGTGTCGGCTCCTTTCCTGCTCCCTCCTTTCCTTGGCAGCCCTTCTCAGCATTCGCTCCCTTCCAGTCCCATTCTCCCATCCCCCTGCATCAGCCCATTTGTAGCCCTAGCCCCCCGTTTTCTTTCAGGGCCAGCAGCTCTCTCTTCTCCCCCCCCCCCCCCATCAGCCCATTTCCAGTTCTAGCCCCCAGTCTTCTTTCAGGGCCAGCAGCTCTCTCCTCCCCACCATCAGCCATTTCCATTCCTAGCCCCCTTCCCACATAAGCCTATTTCCAGTCCCAGCCCATTTCCAGTCCTGTCCCACCCATCAGCCCATTTCCAGTCCTAGTCCCCCCCCCCCCCATTTCCAGTCCTAACCCCCCCAATCAGCCCATCAACAGTCCTAGTCCCCCCTAATCAGCCCATTTCTAGTCCTAGCCCCCGATCAGCACATTATTAAGTGCTAGCCTCCCCATCAGCCCATTACCAGTTCTAGGTCCCCCAATCAGCCTATTACCAGTTCTAACCTCCCCTAATCAGCCCATTACAAGTCCTAGCCCCCCATCAACCCATTTCCAGGCCTAGCCTCTCCTAATCAGCCAATTTCCAGTCCTAGTCTCCCCTAATCAGCCTATTTCCAGTCCTAGCCCCCCAATCAGCCCCTTATCATGTGCCAGCCCCCCCCCCCAAGCCCTTTACCAGGCCTAGCTTCCCCTAGCCCATTGCCAGTCCTAGCCCTCCCCCAGTCAGCCCATTTCCCGTCCTAACCCCCCCCCCCCCCCCCCAATCAGCCCATTTCCAGTCCATGCCCCCCTCTGGGAAACCCCATGCCTGTCTGACAGGCGTTAGAGGGAGCTGGGAAGGCCTGAAGCATGACACCCCGACTCACCTCTGCAGAGCCATGAGAAAGAACAGCGTTTCCCTTCTTTCCCGCAGCTCTGTTAAAGTTGAGCCTGCCAGCGTGCTGGGTGTCAGGATCTTTTCCTGTGTTGCGTGAGACAGGACATGCCCTCGTTTACCCTCAGCACGCCAGTGGGCTCAACTTTAACAGAGCAGTGGGAAAGAAGGGAAATACTGTTCTTTCTTGCGGCTCTATAGAGGTGAGCTGTGGCACCGGGCCTCGGACCTCCCCGACTCCCTCTGAAGCCGATCAGGGAAATTCTGGGGCAGGAGAGGAGGAAGGATTGAATCTGCTGCTGCCGCCGAGAAGCAGCAGCAATAGCTTGTCCACCCTTTTTTAAAAAAAACTTTGAAGGCAGAGTGAGGCGGCTGTTCTGGGGGCATTTTTTGCTGCCCCCAAAAGTTTGCTGCTTGAGGCAGCCACCTCACTCCACCTCATTATAGAACCACCCCTGCTTGTATTTAGTTTTATAGGGAGGAGTGGTCTAGTGGTTAGGACAAGGTACTTCAGGCCGGAGGGCCGGGGGTTCAAGTCCCACCTGGGGACAGCAATCTCAGGCCGGAGGGACTGGGATTTCTAGTCCTGTAGGCACTCCTTGTGGTCTTGGGCAAGCCACTTAACCCTCCATTGCCTATGTTCCCTGTAAGTATTAGCGTATGTGTCTCATATCCCCTCGTGTTAAATGTATCCCCCAATTGACCACTTTAACCCGGTGAAAAGCGGGATATAAATACAGCTAAATAAAATAGTTGTTACCAGAATGTAATGGTGATGAAGAAGGGCATTTGGTTTTGAATAAAATAAAATTCTCTGCAAATTGACTTCTCCAAAATAAGCATTTGGGTAGCTTCCCAATGATACTGAGGTACTTCAAAATTGTAAACTCTCCCCCTCTCATACTGGCAGGCATAGTGACTGTTAAAACTATGGCAGCATAGAACTTTACCTGCAGCTCTCCAGGGTTTCTCCTTCCCTCATTTTTAACCTCTTCTCATCATTGCTATAACTGCCCTCTGACTGTGAGCCTCGTAGACCTTAGTTCCCCTCCAAAATCCAGCACAAGTGCACTCATTTTGCTGTCGCATAATTGCTGGAACTGCTTTACTACTTGGTGCTTAATGGAACAGAAGCCAGGTTTGGGGATCAAATCTGTGTTCCCTATGTTGACCCATCAAGATGGTTCTCTTTCTTTTTCCTTACTGGCTAAACAGTTGCAACTGAATGAATATTTTAACCATGCCTTTGTTTGAAGATGCTTCGTTCATTTTCAGTTTTAAAATTGTCTTTCTGTTTTTATTCCTCAATAAAAGTTTTGAAATGCAGAAGAAGTGTCCTCTTTGTGACGTGATGTTTCCACCTAACTACGATCAGAGCAAGTTTGAAGAGCATGTTGAGAGTCACTGGAAAGTGTGCCCGATGTGCCATGAACAATTTGCTCCTGACTATGATCAGCAAATCTTTGAGAGGCATGTTCAGACACATTTTGATGGTCATGTGTTAAATTTTGATTAGTCTGATAGTGAACAATTCCCTTCAGACAACTTAAATGCAATAGTAATTCCGTTTTCTGATTAAATATATTTTCGTTTAGAATGGTCTAGTATAATTGGAGTTAAGATAAGTCTCTGGCTTGTTCAGCAGGTAACATTTTAGTCTCTTATAATCTAACATGCTGAGATATTATTTCTTATATGCGTGTCTATTTATTCCACTGGCTCTGAAAATTCTATTAAGATTAAAAGCATATTTTTAATGTTATAGCAGTGAAAAACATTGACACCCAGTTTATCAGTGCTATAGAATTCCACAACATTGTTGTGCAGAATTCTGTCAACTTTGTTGATTGACTAAAGCATGATAAGTGTCAAAGCTTAAGTAATAAAGTGTTTATCATCCTATTCCTGTGTAATAAATTTGATGGTTCCTTGCAGTACCAGAAAGTCAAGTAATCTGTTCCATGAAAGTATATTTAATCCATTGAAAATGCCCAGTTGCATATATTACAAGATTGCTTTTAGTACTACAGATCTTTAAAAGTATAGTATGCTCTGATCCAGTTGATTAAAGGTGTTTGGTTTATTTTCTTTCTGCAGAAAAGGAAACAAAAATTGGTGCAACAAATCAAAAATATGATTTTTGTGGAACTATTGGGGGGGAAGTAATTGTTATCCTGACAATGCCAAGAAAAGTATTGAAAATTATTCAGCTGCTTCTGTGCTTGATAAAAAGTCTTATTGACAAATTCATTATCATCCTATGTAGTTGGTTTCATATTGAATTGCATAGTGGGATGAATATTTTCTTGAATAAAGTTTGTCTTTTGCATCTCTTCTGTTTGAATGACTATGTATCACGCATCATCTTTTGAATATTTGCTTAACTGTTTCAAATCTGTATTATGTGAACAAAAACAAAAACTGATTGGGGTTTGAAATAGTCAGTTTTTTTGTTGAATGTAGACCTGCTGCATTAAAGACAAACCAGTGATTTAAGTGTGTCTGCTAGTATTTTTAGGCGTGTTTCACATAAGTGATGGCGCCAGTTGTGGAGGGTTCAGTATTTTCTTTTTTTTTTTTGCTTGACAAGTTTCTTGTCCATATGCACCTGTTTGATCAGGTGCCTATGCTGCTCCTCCCTTGCAGGAGCACTGATTGAAAGCTGCTGCCACTGAAAGAAGAGCTGTGGGATGCAACCACTGCTATTGCCAGTGGGGACTCCACCCCATACTGCTGGATGAAAAGGTGAGAGTTGTGATTGAAAACCTTTGCCAGCGGAGACCCCATCCCTCACTGGTAAAGAAAGAGCTGCTGAAAAATGACATGAAGCCCACAACACTCCCCATGAGAGACATGTGTGCAGCCCATAATACTCCCCATGAGAGAGAGAGAGGTGTGCGTGCTCACTCACACAGCCCCCGACATTCCCCATGAGACAGACACACACACCCCTATGCATGTCACCCATGAATCATGTTGTAGCAATACACAGACTCATATATATATATATATATATATACGAGGGCCGTTTTTTTTTCAACCTCCGATAGGCTATAAATAAAAGACAAGTTCATATAAAACAATAATTTTATTACCAAAAGATTGGTACACTTACGGTTACTTTTCGACATAATCACCGAAGAGATTGAGACATTTGTCATATCTGTGGACAAGCTTTTCAATACCCTCTGCAAAGAAAGTTGCCGCCAATGAATTCAAGTAGTCCTTGACGTTGGTTTGAAGGTCCTCATTGGTTTGAAAGTGCTTTTGTGGCCGTCCGTCAACATTTTTGGGACCCAACGTGCACAAAGTTTTTTGTAGCCTAACCGTTCAGTAACAATAGAGTACAAAACAGACCTTGAAACCTCTGGAAATTCCGTAGACAAAGCAGTAATGGTGAATCTGCGGTTTTCTTTAACCATTCTGTCAACTCGTTGCACCAGGTCATCTGAAATGACAGATTTGCGTCCTTGGCCCAACACCATCACTCATGAAGTTTTCCCCATACACACGACTCATTCTCCGATGGATTTCTGCAGCACTATGGCCTTCAGCCTGTAGAAAATGAATCACACTTCGCAATTCACACTTGGAGGGAGCATCAATCATGGTGGACATGTTTACGTGGCTGTAGCACAACGCCGACTGACGCCTGAATGTCAACAATGGCGGAGTGTGTAGTGCAAGAGCTGCGCAGTCGCCTACAGCGCATGCCCGCTTTCTGCTGCCCGCGTAGCGTCTGCACAGAGCGATCGGAGGTTGAAAAAAAAACGGCCCTCGTGTATATATATATATAGATATATATATATATATATATAGGAAGTCAGTCCTCACATATGGGTGACGGTGCCGACGGAGCCCTCATGCGGAGCAAATCCCCAGCTTTCAGAGAAAGCCATTGGGAGTTGCCATCACGCATGCGTTGGCTACTTACCAACCCCCGGACAGTTCACGATCAGCAAATGATGATAGACAATATCACGGCAGTTTTTCCCTATGTAAAAGGCATTGCGGGAGTCATTTCAACAATACGCCGCTTTTGGCCCATTCTCAAATTACATGCTTGCTTTCAGAACAAGCGGTTACTGGTAGCTTATTCTAGAGATGCCAACCTGGGAGACCTGATTGTACGCCATACAGCAAAGGAGGATCGTCCCCTACTGTCACATACCGATCCAGGCCGTTTCCATTGTGGTTCTTGTCTTTACTGTCATTCAAGTATAACAGGTCCTACTTGGATGGACATTCACACATCTTTGCTTTACATTTCAAAATGGCACACTACATGTGACTCTTCTTTTGTAGTTTACCTTATCATATGCCCTTGCAATTCATATTCTCCAGGACCAAGCAGGAAGTCAGTCCTCACTTATGGGTGTCATCGACGCCGATGAAGCCCCAGCGGAGCATTTCCCCAGCTTTCCATGAAAGCCTTTGGGAATGCTGGCACGCATGCGCGGTTCCCTTCCCACCTAAAGGTGCCATCTTACCTCAGTCTCTTTTTTTCCGTGAAGCCCATCGGACGTGTGTCCTGTTTTCCCGGTTAAAAGTAGATTTCTTTTCTAGCGTTTCGCTTCTTTTCTTCGGATTCGATGTCGGTTCCCCTCCCGCCAGGATCGGTACACCGGTATCGAACCCCCCTTTCTATTTTTCGGTTTTTGCCCTTAGTGGCTCGGCGTTCACGCCTAAAATTTTTCTTTTTCCCTGGAAGGCCGGTCTTTTGACCTCGCGGGGGCCCTTTTTTCCCCCATGTCTTCCAGTGGTTTTAAGAAGTGTGATCGGTGTAAGAAGATTGTCTCTCACCGACACCCACGACTGCTGCCTTCGGTGCCTGGGCCCGGACCACGACTCTAAAACGTGCGGGCCATGTGGAAAAATGTCTTCCAAGGCCCTCCGAAGTCGTCAGCAGCAAAGTGAAAGGCTTTTCTCCAACTCGGCCTCTGCTCGTGCCCGGACCTCGTCTGAGGCTTCGACATTTCGGGATTCCGATCCCGAGAGGCGTCAGAGCTCCTCGGACAGGGGGTCCCCCGAGAGGGAACGTAAGAGGAAGAAGCGGCTCACGAGGGCGGCGTCGGAGGAGGTCCTTGGACCCTCGAGGTCCAGGTCTAAGACCCCCGACCGTCGTCCCGGGCCCATGGACCAGGAGAAGCCGACCAAAGTTTCTCATATAGAACCGGAGTCTGCTGGACACGTAAGTCCTGTTGTCATCGAGGACTCGCCTCCCCGAGTACCGACGTCGGGCCCGGCACCGCTGGGGCCCGAGTCGGGGGCTGCTGCGTCACCTGAGCTGAGTCTCAGGTTGACAGCCTTGGAGAGCAGAATGTCTGCCTTCATGGATCAGCAGTGGGCATTGATGGCCAGCCTGTCTGGCGCATCTGCCCCGACCACCAGGACATCGACTTCCAAGTCGACCCCGGAGACCGAGCCGATACTCGAGTCCCTTGCGGCTTGAGGTCGTCCTCGGTCGAAGTCTCCCTTGACCTCCCGTTAGGGACCGAGGGTTTCGATGCCGGTGCCCAGGGGCCCTGCGGCGTCGGACCCCGACTCGACTTCGGACGAGTCTGCATGGGAAACCGAGGATAAGGAGTCTCCTGATACCTTTAAGACTTGGTGTGTCCCTTCGGACTCACCTGAGTCTGAGCCCCGGAGTAGATCCCCTCCGGAGGATACTAGGTTCTTGGAGTTTATCCGGGATATTGCTGCTGCCCTGGCTATCCCGGCTGACCCCGAGGAAGAGCCTCGAGCCGAGGAGCTCGATGCTCTGCAGTACGACTCTCCTCCGAAGGAGGCCTTTACTGTCCCGGTTCCTCCGATGCTGGAGCGGCTCCTCTTCCGGATGTGGGAGGCACCGGCCTCAGCGCCGTTTTTGAGCAAGCGAGTCGATCCCATTTATCGGCTCCGCAAGAGTCCTGGCTTCCAGAAAGCACAGCTGCCGCACCATTCTATGGTTGTGGAATCGGCCATGCATCGTCTGAAAAGTCAGAAGATGCACTCCGCGGTGCCTCCCGGTCGGGAGGCCCGCAGCCTTGATGGAGTCAGCAGAAAGTGTTTTCAGGGCTCCATGCTTGCTTGCCGTGTCCAGACTTACCAGCTGTACATGGGCATGTATTTACGAGACCTGGCCAAGGAGTTGGCCGTGTTCTCTGCTGGTCTCTCCGGGGAGCCCTTGCAGAGTTTTAAGTCCTTGTCTTCGAGGATACGGGAATGCTCTAAGTTCATGTCCCGCGCCGCCTACGATGGCTTCGAGGCTTCGGCCTGAGTTGCGGCTGCCGGCATCGCGGCTCGACGCCAGGCGTGGCTGCAGTCATCGGACCTCGAGCCATGGGTTCAGGACAAGTTGGTCGATGTCCCTTGCCGAGGTGAAAACCTTTTTGGCAAGCCTGTGGCCGAGAAGGCCGCACAGCTTGAGACTGAGCACCTCACCAGGACAAGGCTGTCCAGGAAGACCTCTGCCCCTTCCCATAAAAAGAAGGGCCCGGGTAAAAAGCCCTTTTACCCGAGGAAGGGCACTGCCTACAAACAGTGCCCACAATATCAGGCTGCCCAACCTGCCTCACAGGGTCAGCAGGCCAAGGGCCGGGGTAATGGGCCCCGTAGGCAGAGTGCCCCCAAGCCTCCAGCCCCTGCTCCCACTCAGCAGGGTGGGGGTTTTTGACTCCTTGAGTACAGCCAAACCTCCCTTGCAGACCCAGCCCTGCACAGGAGGCCGCCTAGCCTTGTTTGCCCACCAGTGGCCCCTGATAACTCAGGACAGTTGGGTGCTGGACATAGTCCATCGAGGCTATGCCCTGCATTTTCACCAACTACCTCCGCCACACTATCCAGGGGAGCCTTTCAGGCCTCCCCTGCATACAGCCCTTCTCCTCCAGGAGCTCAGGGGTCTGTTGCTGGACAAGGCGGTGGAGCCTGTGCCTCCCCACTTCCAGGGTCACGGTTTTTACTCCAGGTATTTCCTGGTGCCAAAAAGAACCGGTGGTCTTCGACCCATTTTGGATCTCAGAAACCTAAACAAGTTTCTTGTGAAAGACAAGATCAAGATGGTTACTCTTGGAACTCTTCTGCCCTACCTCCAGCAGGGAGATTGGCTATGCTCTTTAGATCTAAAGGATGCTTACACTCACATCCTCATTCATCCAGACCACAGAAAGTACCTCAGGTTCATTGTAGTAGGAAACCACTATCAGTACAGGGTACTGCCTTTTGGGCTGACTTCCGCTCTCAGAGTCTTCACCAAGTGCCTGGCAGTGGTAGCAGCCTACCTGAGAAATCAGGGCATCTTTGTGTTTCCCTACCTAGATGACTGGCTCATCAGAGGCCTGACGTCTCTCAAGGTCCAGTAGGCCACCAACAGAACCATAAGCCTGCTCCAAAAGCTGGGCTTTGTCATCAACTTCGAAAAGTCCACTTTGCTCCCCTCCCAGAACTTGGAATTCATAGGGGCAAGGTTGGATTCTCGACTGGCAAGAGCATTCTTACCAGTGGACCGGGCACAAAGGCTCATAGACCTGGCAAGCCAGTTTTTGCACAGGTCCCTGGTCTCTGCCAGACTCTGTCTCAGGCTTCTAGGTCACATGGCGTCCACGGTTCAGGTGACCCCCAATGCCAGGCTCCATATGAGGCCTGCTCAGTGGTGCCTTCGGACTCAGTGGTCACAGGCCTCAGGCAACCTCAGGGACAAGATCAGTGTGTCCCACCGTTTTCTGACCTCCCTCAACTGGTGGTTACACCCCCCCCCCCAATCTGTTGGTGGGGGTGCCTTTTCAGATACCACCTCATACAGTGGTGCTGACCACCGATGCCTCTCTGTTGGGTTGGGGAGCACACTGCCTAGACAAGTGCACCCAGGCCCTGTGGTCTCCTTGGGAGGCGTCCCAGAAGATCAATCTCCTGGAACTCAGAGCTATCCGCTTGGCCCTCAAGGCCTTTACTGCTTCCCTGGCACAACAGTCTGTCTTGATCCAGACAGACAACCAGGTAGCCATGTTTTATGTGAACAAACAGGGCGGGATGGATTCCCAGCCCCTTTGTCAGGAGGCCCAGGACCTCTGTTCCTTTGCCCTGAAACACAACGTGCTCCTCAAAGCAGTCTATCTTCCAGGCCAGGAGAATTGCCTGGCCGACAGATTGAGCAGGATTCTGCAACCACACGAGTGGCAGCTACATCCTTTAGTGGTTCAAAAGATTTTCTTGAGATGGGGACTTCCCTCCATAGACCTGTTTGCCAGTCCACTGAACAACCAGCTGCCAACGTTCTGCTCCAAGCAACCGCATCCTCTCAGAGTAGCAGCGGATGCTTTTCTGATTCCCTGGACTCAGGACCTGCTCTATGCGTTTCCTCCCACCCCTCTGGTGGCCCGGACACTCTTCAAGATTCTCCAAGACAGGGCCTCAGTCCTCCTGGTGGCTCCCAGGTGGCCCAGGCAGCCTTGGTTCCCCCTCCTGCTTCAACTGGCGGTGGATCTCCCTCTGCCTCTGGGATTGCAGCCCGACCTTCTCTCTCAGAATCAGGGCTCTCTACTGCAACCCAATCTCAAATCCCTCCATCTGATGGCATGGAGGCTGCAAGGGTAGTGTTGGCTCCCTGGGGCCTGCCTAAAGAAGTTGAGGTTCTCCTAGCTTCTCGGAAACAGTCCACAAGGAAAACCTATGCTCTCAAGTGGAAGAGGTTTTCTGTGTGGTGTCGGTTGCGTGCAGAGGATCCTTTCTCCTGCTCTGTGTCAGTAGTGCTTCAGTACCTGCTGCACTTGTCCAATCAGGGTCTCAAGTCCAACTCTGTTCGGGTCCACCTCTCTGCTTTGGCAGCTCACCACTTCTTCGTAGAGGGCCATTCCTTGTCTGTGCACCCTTTGGTGTCCAGGTTTCTCAGAGGTTTGTTACTGCTCAAACCTCCCATACGTCCTCCTGCTCCAGAGTGGGAGCTGAATGTGGTCTTGCAGCAGCTGACTCGACCTCCTTTTGAGCCTATGGCTACTTGCCCTCTACGCTTCCTTTCCTGGAAGACTCTCTTTCTGATAGCCCTTACTTCAGCTAGGAGAGTGAGTGAGCTTCAGGCATTGGACTGTGATAGACCTTACACCAGGTTCTATAAAAACAGGGTGGTCCTCGGGACTCATCCTAAGTTCCTTCCTAAGGTTATCTCCTCTTTCCACCTCAACCAGGAGGTGGTTCTTCCTACTTTCTTCCCTAGGCCTCATGCAAGTCAGGCTGAAACAGTTCTCCATACCTTGGACTGTAGGAGGGCTTTATCCTTCTACCTTGAACGTACGCAAGGTCACAGGAAAGCTTCTCAGCTCTTCCTTTCTTTTGACCCCAATAACTTGGGGAGGCCTGTGTCCAAGCGTACCTTGTCCATCTGGGTGGCTGACTGTATCACCTGGGCTTACAAGGCAGCTGACCTTCCTTTGCAGGGTAGGGTCACGGCCCACCGTGTGAGGGCAATGGCTGCATCAGTGGCTCACCTCCGCTCTGTTCCATTGCAAGACATCTGCAGGGCTGCTACTTGGTCTTCAAGCCAGACTTTTGCAGCCCACTACTGTTTGGAGAGGGAGTCTTGTAGGGACAGTGCTTTTGGCCAAGCAGTACTCCGGAATCTCTTTGAGGTCTAGGCAACTCCTGCCCTCTGGTTGGGCTACCTGTGGAGGGTGTGTTCTAGCAAAGCCTTTACTGTGTTGCTGAGACTAGAGGGAGTTCTCTTGTTCAGCCTGGGTTCCTGGTAGCCCAGAGCTGGGGAGTCACCCATAAGTGAGGACTGACTTCCTGCTTGGCCCTGGAGAAAGAGTAGTTACCTGTAACAGGTGTTCTCCAGGAGCAGCAGGAATCAATCCTCACTACCCTCCCTCCTCCCCTTGGAGTTGCAGTTGTACATAGTTTAATTTTTACATTTTTGTGTGCTGTTCTTAGCTATGTCATTTGACTGAGGTAAGATGGCACCTTTAGGCGGGAAGGGAACCGCGCATGCATGCCAGCATTCCCAAAGGCTTTCATAGAAAGCTGGGGAAATGCTCCGCTGGGGCTTCATCGGCGTCGATGACACCCATAAGTGAGGACTGATTCCTGCTGCTCCTGGAGAACACCTGTTACAGGTGAGTAATTACTCTTTATGTGGGACGTACAACCCGGCCCATTAAGAAGCGTTTAGGTGAACATGCCTCTCATTTGCGTCTGGAAAATTTATTGACGCCTTTAGAACACTGTTTAAAGACTGCGCATACCTTTCAACAACTACAGTGGCGAATTCTTGGTTATGTCCCTCCTGACCCTAGAGGCGGCGATCGGCTTTTCAAATTTCAGAAACTTGAGCAACGTTCGATCTTCAACTCACAAACCGTTTCCCCTCAGGGACTTAATGCCTCTTTGGAGTGGCATACTATAATTTAACTTTTTGTTCCAATCGGAGTAGGGTGTTCCCTTACCTCATAGGGTTCTTCCCTCCTGATTGGCTGGTAAACCTGCTTGAAGCCTATTGGATTAGGCATTTTCCTTAACGGTTCATTCATCACTTACGTCAGACGCGGATCCCTTATAAAACCTACGAAGTGTTTTTTTAATAATGCTGATGATTCTGCCCTTCAAATATTTAAGCTATCGACTACAATTTTTTATGAGCCTGATGCAGGGTCAAAAGGTTTTCTCAGACCCGAAACGTGTCATGTCGCATATACCTGGATATTGTGGTGAAAACGGCAGCTTAAGGCAGACTCTATTATACACTATGGTTTGGGAGATAAAAGGAGCTTCACGTTTATAGCAAGCTAAGTGTTTTACATTTTATTCACGGTTTACTTTTTCAGTGATTAAAAGGGAGCAGCAACGGCGAGAGTATGATTTTAAATTTTCCTGCTCTTGGGTTTTGCTATACTCCGACAAAAAGTTTATTTATTTACATTCTCTTATATACCGCGCTATTCTGCATCAGTGCGGTTTACATTGAACAAACTGAAATTACATTGAACAGGGCATTATAACTTGGAGATAACTATTTTAGAGGGAACATGGGCTATGGAGGGTTAAGTGGCTTGCCCAAGACCACAAGGAGCACCTGTGGGACTAGAAACCCCAGTCCTTCCGGCCCAAGGTTGCTGTCCTCTAGTGGGATTTGAACCACCGACCTTCCGGCCTGAAGTACCTTGCCCCAACCACTAGGCTACTCCTCCACTCCAAAAAGTGAGGGTCCTTTCACTTTATTGTGGTTCAGAGTTCAATTTTTTGTGTACCTTTTTTCCCAGGCTGCATGCCAGTCGGGCAGAGATGGTCCTGCATACCCTGGACTGTAAGAGGGTGTTGGCCTTCTATATCCAGCATATGAAAGCACATCGGAAGGCTTCTCAGCTTTTCGTATCCTGTGACCCCAGTAAGCTGGGGGTAGTGGTATTAAAGCGTACGCTGTCCACCTGGGTAGCAGACTGTATTGCCTGGGCATACAAGCCAGCCGAGCTTCCGATGGAGGGTCATGTTACGGCCCATAGGGTCAGGGCCATGGCGGCAGCAGTGCCTCATTTGCGCTCTGTTCCTCTGGCAGACATCTGCCGGGCCGCCACCTGGTCTTTGGGTTAGACCTTCGCAGCCCATTATTGCCTGGACAGGGAGTCCTGACGGGACAGTGCCTTCTGTCAGGCTCTACTCCGTAACCTTTTTGA
Organism: Ichthyophis bannanicus; assembly: GCA_033557465.1. Taxonomy (NCBI): domain Eukaryota; kingdom Metazoa; phylum Chordata; class Amphibia; order Gymnophiona; family Ichthyophiidae; genus Ichthyophis; species Ichthyophis bannanicus. Next base: position 573,650,076 of record CM066031.1, on the reverse strand, counting down.
GTTCTAGGCAACTCCTGCCCTCCGACCCTTCTGTGTCAGGATACCGGAGTGCTAGTCCTTTAGTTTGCATTGCTATTGCGGCTGCTTGTGGCTCTCGTAGAGGGAGCCTTTTTTAGCTATGGTTCTCGGTAGCCTATAGCTGGGGAGACCCATATTTGAGGACTGACTCCCTGCTTGTTCCCAGAGAAAGCGTAGTTACTCACCTGTAACAGGTGTTCTCTGGGGGGCAGCAGGAATTAGTCCTCATGACCCTCCCTCCTCCCCTTGGAGTTGCAGTCCTATTATTATTCTATTTTGTTCTTTTTGCCGTCTTTTTAGCTATGTCATTTGACTGAGCAAGATGGCACCATTGGGCGGGGAGGGGACCGTGCATGCATGATGGCAACTCCGAAAGGCTTTCTCTGAAAGCTGGGGATATGCTCCGCATGAGGGCTCTGTCGGTGCCGACATCACCCATATGTGAGGACTGATTCCTGCTGTCCCCGGAGAACATCTGTTACTGGTGAGTAACTACGCTATGCCTCATACAGACCCATATCTACTGCTGCCTTAATGAGACAAATTTGACATGTATCTTCATACCCAGTCCCTCCACAGACACATATGAGTTTGCTGATGCATTAAAGGGAAACACACCAGTGTTCAGTTTTCAGCTTGTTGCTATTTACACGTTTCTTTTTTGAAGTGGAGAACCTTCCCTTGTGAGGATGTTAAGACACTGTTGTATTCTGTGCATGTGTTTGTTGCTTTCTCCTAGGAAATGGAGCTATGACAGGCATAAAAATTACTAAGGATTAGAATCATATGGCTGCAAAAAACTTTTATAACTTCATCATAGTGTCGTCTGTCAGGTGCAACATATGTTCACTTCAGTAAACAAAATAGACTAGATTAGTCAACTAGAAATGACTGAGGTTCCAATAGCAGCTTCAGAATTAGGATCTATCTCCAGGAACAAGTAGGAATGTAGTCTTCACATATAGGTGACGTTGGTACCGACGGAGCCTGTGCAAGAACTCTCCCTAGCATCCAATTGGAAAATTTTTGGAAGCATGCCTGTGCGACTTCCTTCCCTACTGTCTCTCTTCATTTCTTTGTTTTCCGCGGAGCCAGCAGGAAGCAAATTTTGTCACTGCAGAAAAAGTTTCTTTTTTTGTGGATAGCGTTTGCCTTCCTGTCAACATCAGCACCGTCAAAGACATTGCCGGTTCCCTTATTCTATTCTTTTTTTCTTCTTTTAGTTTATTTGAAAAACAAAATTGGGCATGTTGACACCCTTTTTAGGCCTTAAGCCTACCATTGCTTTCCCATTCGTTGAAGGCATGGAGAAACCAGCTAGTGGTTTCAGAAATTGTTCCAAGTATGCCAGCACTGTATCAGCAACTGCACACGACTGGTGTCTAAAATGCCTCAGCCCAGAACTGCAGCCAGCAGACTGTCCCCTCTGTCAAAAGATAACTAAAAGAGGCCTATAGAACCGGGCCTCTAAATTTTGGCCACTCTTCACCTCAGATGCGGTATCTTTATCTTTATTTAAAATTTAATATACTGCTCATACTGGTGGTATCAGAGCGGTTTACAATAAAAAAAAAATGAGACTGCTGAAAGGAAAAGAACGCCAAAATATAATAAACAGGATGGAGATAACAGAAAACGAGGTAGAGGCTAAGCATACAGGCATGGTGTTAATGGGGGTGGAGAGCAATCAGAGGTCAGCGGGGGGGGGGGGGGAGGGAGAAAGAGGAGCAGAGGGAAAGGGAAGGTTGAAGGCAGAACAGAAAAGGTGTGTCTTTAGCCTGGTTTTAAATGTTCTGTAGGAGGGCTCTAGGCGGAGGGCAGGGGGAAGCGAATTCCAGAGTCGGGGCCCCAGAAAGAAGAAAGCAGAGGAACGGGTGGATTCAAGATGAGCCTGGGGCAGGGAGGGAAGGGATATGCAGTTGGAGTGAATTAACCAGAGGGAACGGTGAGGTGTGTGAAGATGAATCAGGTCTGCGAGATAAAGAGGAGTGCCGATGTGAATGGTTTTGTGAACGTGGATAAGTATTTTGAATTGTATTCGATACAGGATCGGGAGCCAATGTAGGTGAATCAGGATAGGGATAATGTGATTGAAACGTGAAGCATGAGTCAGAATACGGGCGGCTGTGTGGTGAACTAGTTGCAATCTTCGTAGTTGTGTTTGAGGAAGGCTGGCTAATGCAATGTTACAGTAATCTAAGCGGGACACTACAAGGGACAGGAGTAACGTGGTCATGGAGGGAACTGATAGGAAAGGGCGGACTGCCCGAAGTTGTCTCAGAGTGTGAAACGATCGTTGTACCACTGAGGAGATGTGTTCTTTAAAAGACAGGGCAGAGTCCAGGATATCGTTGGCGTCAACTTTGTCGAGGGCCTCATCCTCCTCCCATGGATCCTTAAAGTCTAAGCACAAGTCTGCATCGAAGTCTGACAAAATCTCCAGAGGTAGATCTTGCTCAAAGCATAGAAATCCCTTGGGCATTGCCTCAGAGGTGGATTGGCCTGCCAAACAGCCCCAGCAGGAAGCCCTGACCTCCAAAGCCATCGAGGGGCCCCAGGATGCTCCCGAGGCTTCAACCTCCGGAGAGCTGCTGGTGACATGCTCTAGTATGGTAGCGCAAACCACTGCAACTGATATACAAGCATCGGTAACCTTGATGGACCAGCACATACTGGCCATTGAGCAGAGCTTAGCAGCTCTCCTGGCAGCCTCAGTACCTATCAAGCCATTGGTTCCAGGCACTGCCCTGTCGATACCTGTTCCAGTACCGACATAGACACCGATTCCAGGCACGACATCAGGGCTGCTCCAGACACTTACACCCATGACCCTCCCTTGAAACTATCACTGATGCCGGTACCAAACCCAAGTGGCTTACCAAGGCTGATACCTCGGAGCATCTGTACCGGCATTTAGCTTTGTGCAAATGCCGTGCCCATCGATACTTCGAGTCCTCCGATTCTTCTGTTTTGGATGTGAAGTCACTCTATTCCTGAGGCCCATGGGACCTTCCTTCGGACCCTTCCCCACCTCAACAGCGACATGTCGCCTCCGGAAGACATGTCCTACCAGGCGTTTATTTGAGACCTAGCTTAAAAGTCTCTCTATCATGGTAACATCAGAGAAGGAACCAAGGGCGGAGGAATTAGACATCCTTCCATACCCAACAGCACCCAAAGAGGTTGCCACTCTACCGGTGCACCGCATCCTTCATGACCTTACGGCTCCTTATGTGGGAGACTCCCCCTCCTGATCTCACCTCACAGTTGACGTCTCAATACCATGTATCAAGTACCGGAGTGTCCCGGCTTCCAAAAGCCACAACTTCCCCACCACTCCATGGTGGTTGAATTGGTGATGTGCCAAATCAAGCGCCAAAAAACTCCTCTAAACCACCAGATAGAGAATCAAGAACACTTGATGCCTTTGGGCGTCGAAGCTTCCAGGCATCCATGCTCTCGGCTAGGATCAACTCCTATATCCTCTACATGAGAATGTTCCTCAAGGAAGTCTCCAGGGATCTTGGGGCCTTTGCCTCTCTCCTCCCAGATGACGAGCAGATTATCTTGCCCTAGTCAAACATAGCCAAAATGTTTTGAAGTTTGTCAATAAGGCTAACTTTGATGCTTTTGAATGCACAAGCAGGGTCTCAGCAATATGCATTGGTGCATGTTGAATTGCATGGCTTCAAGCCTCAGATCTTGAACAGTGGGTTCAAGATAAGCTGGGCAACATACCTTGCACAGGGGAAAACCTCTTTGGTAAAGACTGGCAAGATAAGGCTTCTCAGAGTCAGCAAACACTAATCTAAAAAGACTGTCCAGAACAACAGCTAACCCTGTCAGGAAAAAGACACCTGCAAAGAAGTCTTTCTACAATAAGAAGAGATTCTATTCTTCTTATCCTCCTACTTCTCAGTACCATGGTCAGGCACCGCAGAAGAGGCAGCAGCCTTGTAAACAAAAGAAGAAGCCACAGGTGGCTAAACCTCAACCAGCTCTGCAGCCACAGCCTGCGCCTGGTTTTTGACTCTTTCCTAGAGAACATTGTCACCCTGCCTCTGGAGGACCCCCATCCCCTCCATATAGCAGGCAGACTCTATCACTACGCCCACAGATATCACCTCAGAGCAGTGGACATTCACCATAGTCCAGTAAGAGTACAGACATCATCTGCAAACTCTGCCTCCCTCCACTTTCAAGGGGGAATATCAAACACAGCCCCCACTCACTGCTCTCCTACAAGACGAGCTATCTTCTGTCTCAGGGTACCATAGAAGACGTTCCAATATCCCAAAAGGGAATGGGCTTCTACTTTCCATACTTTCTCATTCCAAAGAAAACTGGAGGATACAGGCCCATTCTGGACCTCAGAAACCTCAACAAGTTTCTAGTCTGCAAAAAGTTCAAGATGATCTCTCTCGGGACTCTTCTTCCCTATCTCCAGAGACGGGACTGGCTCTGTTCTCTAAATCTTAAAGAAGTGTATATACATATCCTTATCCATCCATGACACAGGAAATAGCTACGCTTCACCCTTTCAAGGAAAACATTATCAATACAAAGTCCTTCCCTTCAGACTCGCCTCTGCCCCAAGAGTCTTCATAAAGTGCATGGCGGTGGTAGCCACATACCTAAGATCTCTGGGGATATTCATATTCCCTTACTTAGACAACTGGCTGACAAAAGCACACCCCTCCCAGCAGGTACTGCTTTCCTTGCATTGTACCATCACAGTACTCCAACACTTGGGATTTGTGATAAACTTCCCAAAATTCCAGCTCACTCCCTCAAAATCTAGAGTTCATTAGAGCCTTTCTAGACACCCAACAGTCCATGGCGTTTCTACCCCAGCTCTGTTGTGCCTGTCTAGTTAAACTAGCATCCCAGACGCTCCTATGAGACCATCTGACTGCTTGAGAGATGCTGCAGCTCCTTGGGCACATGGCCTTGATAGTACATGTCATTCCATATGTGGACAGCCCAGTGGACTCTTGCCTCCCAGTGGAAGCAGGCCTCAAGCCATCTCCTGGACAGGATCCAAGTCACTGCCCCTCTAACTGCATCCCATCAGTGGTGGTGTTCTCCAGAAAACCTGCTTATAGGGTCACATTTACAGATGCCTCCACTTCAATGCACCCTGACGACGGATGCCTCCAAACTGGGTTGGGGAGCACAGCTGTGTAACCTGTCCACACAGAGGCACCGAACAACACAAGAATCACAACTCCAGATCAATCTTCAGGAACCTCATGCTATCTCGAATGCCCTCCAGGTGTTTTAACACCACATCTGGGCACAACAGGTCCTAGTCAGGACAATCAGGTTGCCATGTTCTGTGTGAACAAGCAGGGAGGGATAGACTCTTCACCTGTGGTCCTTTGCCATTTCTCATCAGATACACCTCCAAGCAGTGTACCTCCCACAAGTGTACCTCCAAGCAGTGTACCTCCCACAAGTGGTCTCTCCATCTGGACACAATGTCCTACATCTTCCAGAACTTGGGAACTCCAGACATAGACCTGTTTGCGACTCCACAAAATGCCAAGTTCCCTCGCTTCTGCACAAGAACTCAGACAGGTGGATGCCTTCCACCTACACTGGATCAGGGTCTGTTTTATGCTTTCCCTTCTATAGCCCTCATTCCCAAGATGCTTTTCAAGCTTCATAGCCCCTCACTGGCCGCAGCAACTGTGGTTTCCATTGCTGCTGCGTCTGACTCAGACTTATCCTCTGCGATTGGGATCTACGCCTAATCTCCTCTCCCAGGACAATTTACTCCTTCCCAATCCACAGTCTCTCCGTCTCACAGCTTCGCTGCTAAGAGTATAACCTTGACTTTACACAAGAGATCAAGAAGATCCTTTTGGCTTCTAGAAAGCCCTTCACCAGATGTTCATATGCTTTTAAGTGGCGTAGATTCTCTGTCTAGTGTTCCTAGAAAGATCTCAATCCCTTTTATTCCCCAGTGGAGTCACTCCTCCAGTATCTCCTCCACCTGTCCTCAACAGGTCTGAAAACCAACTCGGTGAGCATCCACCATGGTGCCATTGCGGCCTCTCACCATCTACTGGATGGACAGCCCATCTCCTCACAACCGCTAGTAGTGCATTTCATGAGAGGTTTCCTGCTGTCTAAACCACCCAATAAGCCATCTCCGGTAGCTTACGACCTCAATGTCATTCTAGCGCAGCTTCTTAAGCTGCTCTTTGAATCAGCCACGACCTCACTAAAGTTCCTGTCTTGGAAGGTACTCTCCCTAACTGCCCTTACCTCAGCCAGATGTATCAATGAGCTTCAGGCTTTGGTGGCGGAACCACCCTATACCTGGTTCCACCATGACAAAGTTGTCCTTCAGACTCACCCACACTTTATGCCAAAGATTGTGTCTCCTTTCCATTTAAACCAGTCAATTTACCTCCGTCATCTTTCCTAAACTGCATGCATCTTGAGCTGAAGCAACTCTGTACACTCTTGAATGCAGACATGTGTTGGCTTTCCGTCTCCAAAGGAACTGAGATCATCGTAAAGCCTTGCAGTTGTTCATCTCATTTGACTCTAGTCACCTGGGTCTTCCTGTATCTAAAAAAAACCTCTCCAGATGGATAGCGGACTGCATTTCATTCGCTTATGATAAAGCGGGATGTCACCGCTCACAACGTTTGTGCCATGACCTCAATGGCAAACCTATGCTCAGTAGCCATTGATGAAATTTGCAAGGCAGCGACTTGGTCTTCTGTCCATATCTTCACTGCCTATTATTGTCTGGACAAGGACTCCCATGGGATGCCATGTTTGGTCAAGCTGTACTCTAGCACCTCTTTCAGACTTAGCAATTCCCTTCCAGACTTTCATGATACTAGAAATCCATGAGGGAGCCATGAACTCTTCAAGACTGCTCCGAAGCGAACTTCCAACTGTTCTGGGTTCCCTTCATCTGGCATCTGAGAGCTAGGGAGTCCCATATGTGAAGTCTAAATTCCTGCTTGTTCCTGGAGATAGCATAGTTACTCACCTGTAACAGGTGATCTCTGGGAACAGCAGGAATTTAGTCTTCACAACCTGCCCTCCTTCCCTAAGAGTTATAGGGTTTCATTTGCTCTCTCTTCTCAGCTACAAACTCAACTGAAGAGAGGGAGTCGGGAAGGCAGTTGTGCAGGCGCAGTGGAGTTCTCCCAAAAGCTTTCCAATTGGACGCTGGGGAGCCATTTCCATGCGGGCTCCGTCAGTACCAATGTCACCCATATGTGAAGACTAAATTCCTGCTGTTCCCGGAGATTGCCTGTTGCAGATGAGTATCTATGCTGTATTTACATGTTAAGGGCATCATGGAACTGTCTCAATGCATCCAGTATGCACCAGCCTTTCCATTCCATATGCTCCTCTAGACTCATTTTTTAAAAATTGCTTAGTCAGATGTCAGACAAATATAAAACTACATAAACACATCACAAAACAGATTAATTCCACATACCATGGCTTAGGGGGGTGAGGTGCATTGCTGTCATGGTATGTGAAAAACTAATAGTACACACACAACCTCACACTTAGACCAACAAACAAAATTATACTTTATATCTATATCTTCACACACTCCACTAAAACTTATTCACTACCCCATACTCAATTATATGGGAGAAAGAGACCTCAGGGTAACTCTCAAATCCCACTATGCGGTGAGCTTAATCACCATGCAATGGGAGAAAGAGACCTCAGGGTAACTCTCAAATCCCACTATGCGGTGAGCTTAATCACCATAGGGGAATGAATATTTCTCACATCACTGGTCTCAGAAAACTCACCGTACTAAACAACTGATTCATTTATTAATTCACTTTAAAAAAGTACTACTTTTGATTTTAAATAATTTTTTTAAAGAGCTAATAATCTCTATATTATTATTTCATTATTTTAGCATTCTTTCCATATTTAGGTACACCGACCTTCAACATTTCTTCAACAGAATTCTGCTACAAAACATAAGATTCTAATGACTATCAGCCATTTAGATGTACAGCTTTAAGCACCAAGTCTACTTTTCTCAAAGACTTCACTCCCGAATTCTTCAAACACCATCGCCTGCACTCCACTCATTCACCCAACAAAGATCTTTGTTTCTCCTTCAAAAAGGCTACATCAGGGGTTCTCTTCAACCACAGACGACAACTCCAGGAGAGAGCACATGATCATAGTATTTGTTGTGTTTTGTGCTGTTTTGTGATCTTTATTGTTCTCCGAGACCAAGCAGGAAGTCAGCCCTCACATATGGGTGACATCACTGACTGAGCCCGTGCAGGAACACTTTCCAGCTTCCGAAGGAAACTTTTGGAAAGTGCTCCACACATGTGTGCCAGTCTTCCTGCCCGAAGGAGCCATTTTACCTCAGTCTTCTTTTCTCTGCAGAGTCCTCCAGATGTCATCTGTGTCCCGGAATTTAGTTTACCTTTTTTTCGCTAGTTCTTTTCATTTTTTGGTATGTTGTGCTGTACAGCGCCATCTTGCCATCTCCATGAACATCAGTGCCTCGAGGCCACATTTTCTCATTGTTTTTTCCCTTTTTTTTCTTCTTGGCATGCAAGATTTTCCTCTCGCGCCCCCCCCCCCCCCCGGGCATTGAGGATGTTGAAGTCCTTTGACTTGGTGGAAGCCATCTTCCCTGACATGTCAAACCAGCCAGTGGCTTCAAAAAGTGCACTCAGTGTGTCCGGACCATCTCCATCATGGACCGCCACAGCTGGTGCCTTCAACTCCTCAAGCCTGATCACGAACCCTTGGACTGCGCACTCTGCTTGCAGATGATGTGCAAGGGGCTTAAGAACCGGGAACAGCAGCAGAAATTGCTGTTAGGTTCTGAGATGTTGACATCAGACCCGGCATCAACGCCCTCTAAGGCTCCCTGCCGAGATGTTGCACAAGGGCTGGAGGTTGCAAGGCAGCAGAATGGTGGCTCTCCTTTGATAAGGTGCGCCCCCCAGAAGGCCAAGACTTTGACCTCATAGGTGTCTAAGGGCGAGGCCGAGCCCAAGACGAAGGCCCATGGATATCAGCATCAGAGCCCTCTGCGTGATTCCATAGGCGAGAGCCGGGAGCAGCCCTCCAAGCTGCCCCGGCAGGAGGAGTTGCCTCCTGAGGCCGCAGAAGGCTGGCATGGGACACCCAAGGCCATAATCATCGAGGAGTCCCCGCCGATGGAGCTGGCATTGATACCAAAGGCTGCAGTGCTGACTCCAGAGACAGCGGAGACCTCTATCCTCGCAGAGAGGATGCAGGCCCTCAAGCATACCCTCAATGTGTTCATGGCTCAGCAGGCTACCAGGGACCCGGTGACTCTGGTTCCTTGGCACCGGTGAAGGCTCCATCCATGATGGGTGCCTCACCTGTGGAAGTGCAGCCCAACCTAGATATCCATGCTCTCTCAGGCAGTTCCTGTGAGCGTTTGAGGTCCCTCTCGATGCAGCAGGTGTCTCCCTCAAGTGCTTTGGGTTCAGAAAGATGGGAGCCGAGGATTTCTGCAACTCCACCCAAGCGCCATTGGCGCAGTCACCATTTGAGGCAGTACTATGCATTCCTCTTAGACTCGGGCTCTGATTGGGAGACTGAAGAATCATCGCTGGAGACTGCCCATCACCGCAATATTCCCTTCAATCTCTCACCCCCATACAAGTGGTGGTGGTCCCCCCCCCCCCCCCCAGGATATCTCCATCCTTGAGTTTGTGCGAGACATGTGGAAGGTTTTTCCCTTCACTATTGAAGTGTAGGGAGGAACCTTGGGCAGAGGAGTTGGAAATCCTTCAGTACCTGACTCCCCCTAAAGAGGCCATTACAGTTCCGATTCACCAGATCCTGGAATGGTCTGTCTTTAGGATGTGGGGAAACACTGCTCACAGTGCCAACAGTAAGCTGATGCCTCGATTCCATGTATCGAGTGCGCAAGAGCCTTGGGTTTGAAAAAGCACAACCTCATAACTCCATGGTGGTGGAATCAGCCATGTGGCAGATTAAAAGTTCCAAGACACACTCCTTGGTGCCCTCAGGTAGGGAGGCCACACACCATGGATGACTTTGGGAGGAAGTGTTACCAGGATTTGATGCTGGTGGCTCTGATCCAAGCATACCAGTTATATATGGGCATATTCCTGTGTGACCTGGCAAGGGATCTTTCCGGGTTCTTGGCTGGACCTTGAGTGCTTTTGGATCCTAGGGAGTGCTCCAAGTACATCACCCAGCGGTCTATGACAGATTTGAGTCTGGCCAGGGTGGCTGCAATGGGCAATGATGCCCGCCGCTTGCCATGGCTACAATCCTCAGCCTTAAAGCAATGGATTCAGGACAACTTGGCAGTGTCCTATGCTGAGGAGAGAACTTCTTTGGCAAACCCATGGCAGAGAAGGCCACAGAGTTGGAAACAGAGCAACTCACCATGAACAGGCTTTTGAGAAAGACCGCTGACCCTTCCAGGAGGGAAGACTTCAGAGAAGAAGTCCTTTTACCCTAAGAAGAAAAAGACCTATGGTATTTATACCCATTATTATTCATACCAGCCGTCCCAACAGGGGCAACAGGCTAAGGGTCAAAACTAGAGGCAGCAGCGCAAGCCGAAAGCCCGAAAATGTTAACCAGCACCGCAGACCCAGACAGGCGGGGGTTTTTGACTCCTGGCTTTGGACCATAGCTTGTCATCCCCTCACAGCCTCTGTTCTGCCACAGGTGGGAGGACAGCTGATAGTGGCCCAGCATAACAACTGACACCTGGGCACTGCAGGTGGTCTGCGGGGGCTACCTGCTGAGCTTCAAACATACTCCCCCCTTCTTTCCAGGGGCATACCCTCTCGAGCATCATCAATGTGTGAACTATTCCAACTAGCGGTCCGGGCCCTTCTGGTAGAACGGGCAGTGGAACCTGTTTTACCATGCCAAACAGAACAGGTTTTCTACTCCCACTACTTCCTGGTCCCCAAGAAAACAGGCAGGTTCTGAGCCATCCTGGATCTCCACAATCTCAATTGCTTCCTAGTTAAGGAAAAGTTCAAGATGTTATCCCTTAGAACATTGCTGCCCTACCTTCATTGGGAAGATTGGCTGTGCTCCTTAGATCTCAGATGCCTATGCGTACATCCTCATCCACCCCCTGCACAATTGGTGCCATCCACTGAGCATAAAGCGGAGGTGCTATCAGTGCAGAGTTCTGCCCTTTGGCCTTGCCTTCGCCCCAATGGTGTTCACCAAATATCTGGCGGTCATTGCCGCCTTCCTCTAAGTTCTGGGAATCTGTTTTCCTCTACCTGATGACTGATTGGTCAGGGGCAGGATGCAGGACAAGGTCCAGCAGTCTGTACAATGCACCATTCAATGCTGGAAGAGCTGGGCTTTGTCATCAACTACCAAAGTCCCACCTGCAAACCTCTCAATGGCTGAATTTCATGTAAAAACCATTCTCTGGGAAGAAGCAGGAAGTGAGTCCTCACATATGGGTGATGTCGGTGCCAATGGAGTCCATACAGTAGTTTCTCTCCAGCTTTCAAAGAAAGCCTTTGGGAAATGCACCACGCATGCATGGTCCCCTTCCTGCCCAAGAGGTGCAATCTTGCCTCAGTCTCCTTTTTTCTCTGAAGCCCACTGGATGTGTATCTGTTTTCCCCGGAAAAAAAGCAATTTTTTTGTCTTGATTTGTTTCTTTTCCAGTCATGTACCGGTTCCTGTTTCTGCCCCTGAGCTCGCTTGCCTCAACAGTGCGTCTCGGGTCCGTTTCTTTTTTCTTCAAGTCTTCTCGACCGTCTTCACCTCCATTTTGCCTGGTTGGGCCTGAGGCCTTTGACCTTGTGGGGCTGTTTTCCCCACCATGGCCTCTGCCAGTGGCTTTAAGAATTGTGACCAATGCGCCCACACCATGTTGCACACCAACCCACACGACTGCTGCCTCTGATGCTTTGGGCCGGACCATGACCCCTTGGATTGTGGTCTCTTGTAAGAAAATGATATCCAAGGCCAGCAAGAGCAGTCAGCAGCAGCAGCATGAGTCCTTCTTCCACAAGATGGACTCTGCACTGGCGTCCTCAGTGACATTGCGCTCCAGGGCCCAGGAACACTGGGGCAATGGGGAGACTGTGCTGCCACAGAACTCCAAGGCTGCGGGTCCTCCAGCCGGACCCTGGAGGAAGAACCCCAAGAAGAGCTGGAAACCCTCGAAGACCATGTCAGTGGATGTACCTGGGAAAGTGGGCAAGTACCACAGGCCATGGGCCCACAGTCCCCATTGCAAGTCCAAGGGAAAGGAGCGGGAGCGGCTGACCAAAATACCCCAGCTCTGGGAGACTCCATGAATGGACCTTTTTGCCATTCTGGCCAATGCCCAGCTTGCCTCACCTCTGTCCCAGGCAGCCACACCTGTACCAGCTAGCAGCAGATGCATTCTTCATCCTGTGGGCAGAGGGTCTTCTCTATGCCTTTCCACCCATGCTGCTGATTGCCAAGATTAAGGCTCAGCATGATGGGACATCACTGATACTAGTAGCCCCTCGATGGCCCAGGCAACCCTGGTTCCCAATGCTCCTTCGCTTATCCTCGGCACCCCTGGGGAGTGTCCTGGGGCTGCTGTTGCAGGAGGAGAGTTCCTTCCTACACCCCAACTTGAAGTCTCTGATGCTAACGACCTGGCTGCTGCAAGGGTAAACTTGGCCCCTTTCAACCTTTCAGGGGCGATGGAGGAGGTCCCTCCCCTAGGTCCTCCACAAGATGGGCTTACACCTTCAAATGGTGCATGCTCTTATTGTGTTGCATGGAGCAACAGGTCGACCCATTCTCGTGCTATGTGCAGCAATATTTGCTTCACCTGTCTCAGTCAGGACTGAAGTCAAACTCTGTTAGGGTCCACCTGAGTGCACTTGCAGTACACCACCACCTTATTGAGGGCAAGTCCGTCTCCATCCAGCCTTTTGTGACTTGCTTCTTTCAGGGTCACTTGTTGTCCAAGCCTCCTGTCCACCTGCCGGCGGCAGTGGGACCTGTGCGAAGTGCTGTTGCAACTCATTGGCCCACTGTTTGAGCCCCTGGCTACCTGCCACCTATGGTACCTTTCCTGGAAGGTTGTGTTCTTGGTGGCACTCATGTCAGCTCACAGGATCAGCGAGCTCCAGGCATTAGTGGTGGATCCACCCTACACAAGATTCTATAAGAACAGGGTCATGCTCTGCATGCATACCAAGTTCCTTCCCAAGGTGATGTCTCCTTTCCACCTCAGTCCAAGAGGTGGTGGTGCTCCCCACCTTTTTTCCCTGCAGACTCATGCAGGCAGGGCAGAGACTATCCTTCATACTCTGGACTGTAAGAGGGCCTTATCCTCCTACCTCCAACGTAGCCAGGGTCACCATGAAGCCTCACAGCTTTTGTCGCCTATGATCCCAGTCAGCTGGGAGCAGTGGTGATAAAGTGTACTCTGTCCACTTGGGTGGCGGATTGCATTGCCCTTGCCTATGAGCAAGCTGGGCTCTTGCTGGAGCACAGCGTCAAGGCCATGGCGGTATCTGTGGCAAACCTGCATTCTGTCCCCTTGTTGGAAATCTGCCGGGCTGCCACCTTGTTCCTCAATCCATACCTTTGCAGCTCATTACTGCCTGGAGAGGGAGTCCCCTAGGGACAGTGCCTTTGGCTAGGCAGTACTGGTTTTTCGCTGGACAATTGGGCCTCTCAAGAATCTGTCTTCTCAAGGACTCATTGCTGCTGCTCATGGCTCATCTTTTCCTAGTCATCTATGGCTTTTACAGATTTTTGGTAGCCTATAGTTAGGAAGTCCTAGATGTGAGGACTGATTCCTGCTTGTTCCTGGAGAAAGTGTAGTTACCTGTAACAGGTGTTCTCTGGGGCCGGCAGGAATCAGTCCTCACAACCTTCCCTCCTCTCCATGGAGTTGTTTATTGTGTCATTATTTTGCCTTTGAGCTATATCATTCTCCTGAGGCAAGATGGCAGTCTTGGGTGGAAGGGGACTATGCATGCATGGTGCATTTCCTAAAGGCTTTCTTTGAAAGCTGGGGAGAAACTACTGTATGGGCTCGGTTGGTGCTGATGTTACCTATATATGAGGACTGATTCCTGCTCTCCCTGGAGAACAGCTGTTATAGGTGAGTAACTACGCTTTATAAAGAACAAAATTACTGAACATGTAGATGGTCATGGTTTAATGGGAGAAAGCCACTATGGTTTTAGCCAAGGAAGGTCTTTTCTTGCTAAGCTGTTCTACTTTTTTGAAGGTGTAAATAAACAGGTAGACAAAAGTGAGCTGGTCGATATAGTGTATCTGGATTTTCAGAAAGTTTCCTCAGTAGAGACTCTTGATGAAATTAAGAAGTCATGGGATAGGAGGCAGTGTACTATTGTGGATCAGGAACTAGATAAAAGATAGAAAGCAGAGGGTAGGGCTAAATGACCAAATTTCTCAATGGAGAAAGGTGAATATTGGAATACCTCAGGAGTTTGGGCTGGGTCTGCTGTTTTTTTGTTTTTTTGTTTTTTAAACAATTCCCATTTCCAGGCTATTCATGAGTAACAAATGAGGTGATCAAATTTGCAGATGAGATAAAGTTATTCAAAGTTATTAAAACCCAAGAGGATTGTGAAAAATTGCAAGAGGATCTTCATAAATTGGAAGACTGGACATTCAAATGGCAGATGAAATTTATTGTGGACAAGTGCAAAGTTAGGCACCTAGGAAAGAACAACCCAAACTATGGTTACATGATGCAAGGTTCCACATTAGGAATTGCCATCCAGGAAAAAGATCTAGGTGTCTTCATGGATATCTTGTTGAAACCATCTACCCCATGTGCAGCGGTGGCCAACAAAGCAAATAGAATGCTAGGAATCATGAGGAAAGAAATGGAGAATAAAAAGATATTATAATGCTTCTATATTGTTCCATGGTGTGACTGCACCTTGAATGATGTGTACAATTCTGATTGCAGTATCTTAAAAAAAGATATAGGGTGGCCTGAGCCCCACCAAAAAGAAATAAACCCAAAAGATGCAACATCGTCCCTTGGTTCTCAACTACGCTACAGAAGCAAAAAGGCTACCCTGTGCTGCCTTGAACGGAAATGGCAACAATCAGTAAACTTGCTCTCAAAGGCTACGTGTAGTATCAGTAAATTGCAAGTGCTGGTGGCGCATCAGCCATATACCAGGTTTCATAAGAACAGGGTAGTTCTCTGAACTCACCCGAAATTCCTACCTAAGGTAGTTTCTGCTTTTCATCTCAATTGGTGGTGTTACCCACCTTCTTCCCAAGACCTTGTGCCTACAGTGCTGAGGCCTTGTACACATTGGCTTCCTACCTGGAGAGGACAAAAGCCCATCACCATTTCTCCCAGCTCTTTGCTTCCTTTGACCCCCAATAAATTGGGGGTGGTGGTATCACAATGCAACCTGTCCCTTTTGGTGGCAGACTGCATCTCTTTTGCTTATGCTCAGGCTGGGCTGATGTTGGAATGCTATGTCTTGACTCACAATGTCTGCACTATGGCTGCTTTGGTGGCCAACTTGTGTTCTGTCTCCACAGAGGAGATCTGTAGAGCTGCTATGTGGTCTTCCGTCCACATCTTTGCAGCCCATTATGGTCTGGAGATTCGCAGCATGACAACAACTTTGGTCAGGTCATATTCCAGCATCTCTTTGGGAATTAAACCAACTCCTTCCCAACGGCCTTTACATAAGAACATAAGATATGCCGTACTGGGTCAAACCAAGGTCCATCAAGCCCAGTATCCTGTTTCCAACAGTGGCCAATCTAGGTCAGAAGTATCTAGCAGTTTCCTCAAAAGACACAGGTTCCTCAATGCTTGTATTAGGACAAACAGTGATATCCCGTGTTCCTTTTAATAATGGTTTATGGACCTTTCCTCCAGGAACTTGTCCAAACCTTTTTTAAACCCAGCTACACTAACAGCTTTTACTACATCCTCCGGTAACAAATTCTAGAGTTTGATTACATGTTGAGTGAAAAAATATTTTCTCTTATTTGTTTTAAATAGTTTACCCTGTAGCTTCATTGCATGTCCTCCACTCTTTCTATATTCTGATAACGTAAACAATTGATCTACGTTTACCCGTTCCACTCCATTCATTAGTTTATAGACCTCTATCATATCTCCCCTCAGCTGTCTCTTTTCCAGGTTGAAGAGCCCTAACCTTTTTAGTCTCTCCTCATAGGAGTAGCCTTTCTTCCCCTTTACCATTTTGGTGGCTCTTCTCTGTACCTTTTCTAATAACGCTATATGTTTTTTAAGATATGTCGACCAGAATTGCACACAATATTCAAAGTGCGGTTGCACCATGGAACGATAGGCATAATAATATCCTTTGTTTTATCTTCCATTCCTTTCCTTATGATACCTTGCATTCAATGTTCCCTCTAATTTTCTGTAGGCTGTGTGCGCATAAAATATCAGCTGTGCAGCTTTTGAAGGAAGGTTAAATTTTTGTGCACCACATAACGACACTCGGAGTTATATACTTTAAAATTTGACTACACGTCAGAATACAGTATGTATACCACATTGATTGCACTAGAAAATATTGTAGAACTTGTGAAAACCGTAAATACACAACAACTTTTAAATTTTAAGACGTCTGTGTTGTTTTCTATCAGAATCAGAACCATAATTTTTGTGTGCTCTGTTGTAAAGTATGTGCGCTCACTCGGCGAGGTGTGTGCGCGCGCACACGCGCACAGCTTAGAGGGAACAGTGCTTGCATTCTATTTGCTCTCTTGGCCACTGCACACTGGGTGGAGGGTTTTAACATGTTATCCACAATGACACCTAAATCTTTTTCCTGGGTGGTGGTTCCCAATGTGGAATCTTGCATCGTGTAACCATAGTATGGGTTGTTCTTTCCTAGGTGCATAACTTGCACTTGTCCACATTAAATTTCAGCTGCCATTTGGATGCCCAGTCTTACAATTTATCAAGATCCTCTTGCAATTTTCCACAATCCTCTTGGGTTTTAACAACTTTAAATAGTTTTGTGTCATCTGCAAATTTGATAACCTCACTTGTTGTTCCCTTTTCCAGGTCATTTATGAATATGTTAAAAAGCAGCGGACCCAGCACAGATCCCTGGGGTACTCCACTATTCACCTTTTTCCATTGGGAAAATTGGCCATTTAGCCATACCCTCTGCTTTCTATCTTTTAACCAGTTCCTGATCCACAATAGTATATCACCTCCTATCCCATGACCTTTTAGTTTTGCCAAAAGTCTCTGATGAGAGACCTTGTCAAAGGCTTTCTGAAAGTCCAGATACACTATGTCAACCGACTCACCTTTGTCTACCTGTTTATTCACACCTTCAAAAAAACATAACAGACAAGATCTTCTTTGTCTAAAGCCATGTTGGCTGTCTCCCATTAAGCCATGGCTGTCTACATGCTGAGTAATTTTGTTCTTTATGATGGTTTCTACCATTTTTCCCGGTACTGACATCAGGCTCACCGGTCTGTAGTTTCCCGGATCACCCCTGGAACCCTTTTTAAAAATTGGTGTTACATTGACGATCCTCCAATCTTCAGGTATTACAGATGATTTTAATGCTAGTTCACAGCTTACTAATAGCAGGTCTGCAGTCTCATATTTCAGTTCATTCAACCCCCTTGGATGTATACCATCTGGTCCAGGTGATTTGCTACTCTTCAGTTTATCAAATAGTTGTAATACATCTTCCCGGTGTAGCAATATTTCTTTCAATTCTTCTGCAGCATCACCTTTAAATACCACTTCTGTCATGGGTAACATCCCTACATCTTCCTCGGTAAAGACCAAAGCAAAGAATTCATTCAGTCACTCCGCTATAGCCTTGTCCCCTCTTACTGCCCCTTTTATCCCTCTATCATCTAATTGTCCAACTGACTCACAGGTTTTTTGCTATGAATGTATTTGAAAAAGTCTTTATTACGTGTTTTTGCTTCCACAGCAAGTTTCTTCTCAAATTCTCTCTTTGCCTGCCTTATCAATGCCTTGCATTTAACTTGTCAGTGCTTGTGCTGTTTCCAATTGTCGTCATTTGGCTCTTTTTTCCATTTCCTGAAAGATGATTTCTTGGCAGCAACAGCCTCTCTGACCTTACCTTTAAACCATGCTGGCAGTTTTTTGGACTTCCTTCCACTTTTCTGTACTTCCAAGCTACCGTAGAGTCTATCTAATGTTGATGTCCTTGATGGATGCTGCCTCTCAGAACCTCCCAGCGATTGCTCATGCTGCTTGTTCGCAGTTTTTTTTTCTAGTTGCCTCAGGCTGTAGGTGTTAATCAGCTTTTCAGACATTACCAAGCATTCCCTCCCAGCAGAATACAGAGTCATTCCCACTCTATGCTCCCACACTCTAGAACATACTCCTACCCACCCTCCGAAATATCCATTCAACTAAAGCCTTTAGCAAACACCTGAAGACATACCTCTTCCAAGAACACTATGGCACATATCAGCACTCATGAAAGGTGATCAGATGAATACCTATGTTTACTTTGCTGAAATTTATTATAACCCACTGATAGTGTACTTTTGTCTTTGTTGACTGTTCACTGTATTGACTGAACTTGTTGCAACCTACTGCTACCATACCCTTATCTCTCCTCTGTTGACTGATCACCATTTTGATGGGTAGAAAAATGGTATACCAAAATCAGTTAAATAAATATGTCACCTGATCTGAGCAAAATCTAACAAAAGAAAGCCAAGAATACAATTTAAACTTCTCCCAAGAGTTACAGGATTGGCCTTTGCAGAATGATGGCATGAACTATTTTCATGTTGGTCACCTCCAACAAGAGAGAGTCTCTTCTCTCAGAAAGATCAATAGAACAGATCCTGAGGAAGGAACCCAACCAGGCTTTCATCTCCAGATCCTAAATTTCCATACTGGATCTAGGATCTTAAAATTCTTTACTTTGGGAACATTCAAGATGAATTCACTGAGGTCCATCCTTCACTTTATATTATAGATATGAAAGACTGGTTATGATCCCTGGATGTAAGAGATGTGTACTTAATATATTAATTCATCCTTTGTACAGTTTTTCATTGTGCATGACAGCAATGTTGCTAACCTGTAAGAGGTGTTTCCATAGACAGCAGAATCGATAAGGTACACAAATGGGTGACATTATCCAACAGTGCTGGATAGAAATGCCTCCATTAGCTCAGAGCTTTATTGTAAAGCTCTAAGCATTGCTGGACCCCCTCAGCTCTGTAGTTGGTTTCAAAGCTCAAGCATAGAGCCAAAACTCAGGGAGGTGGGAGGGGGGAGGGGGTGTGGGCCTGATATTGAACTGCCCAGATTTCAAAGGGTTATATATCGATGGTTTCCCTCGCCTATCTTTAGGGCACCGGTTGCTAACTGGATAGCAGCCAATATTGCTGCTGCACGGTTAGCACCAGTTTCCACTTCTGCTCCACCCTGGACTGCCCTCAACATGCCCTGATGCTAACCAGATAGCATTGGGCCACATAGGGGACTTAGCTGGGGATATTTAACAGCACTAATTGTGTAGATGCTAAGGCATTTACATGGTTTACTGGGCTTTAAACTGTGTAACTGCCTTTTGAATACTGGGCCCTGTGTCTTATTAATCCTGCTGTCTATAGAAAACATCTGTTACTCTTAAGTGACGTTGCTTTTTCTTTTGCCATTTTGGATTGAGCCAGGTACACAAGTGGGTGACTCTCAAAATTAGGGCTGCTTGTGGTTTGCTTTTTTAAAATTTTATAATTATGAATTTTACATTTATCAAGCAGCACACTTGTACAAAAAAGATAAAGTGAACATAATTCAATAATCATGAATATACTGAACTATAAATGTCACTTTAATCTCTCTAGCCCTCAATTAAGCAAGAGGGATACCATAAAGGAAGCTTTTCTAGTCTTGGACTATAACTGCATAGCTGCTCTTGATCAGAAGTTAATGAAAAAGAAACCAACAGAATAGCAGAAACTGGTGCATCATCCTGAATTCTCTAATATATCGGTCATTGTTTACATATTGTTGTCAATTATAAAGCAGCCCGCAATAAACAGTCCTAGAGTTGCCTGTTTGTATGGACAGCTTAGCATAACATGGACCAAGCACTGTCCTTTGTCCACAAAGCTAGCACAACACAGCAAGATAAGTATGGCAGGGGAGCTCCAAAATGCTGAAAAATAAAAAATGAGGAAATTAAAAATTAAAAAATGAGAAAAATAAATTTCAAAAAGTGAAAGAAACATTAAAAGCTAAGGTATCAAAAACTCAAAACAAAAAATCCCCACAACCAGGTATTCCTATAAATATCAATAGTCAGAAGAATACCCGAACCCCCAACTGCAATCACCAAATCGTTTTTTTGTCGGGCATAAACCGCAAGGTGAGGAGGACTTCCTCAACACCTCACGCAGTACATACCCCTTTTTTATTTTATCTTTTTCTTATTCATATAAATGGATAACTTTTCTTAAAAAACCGTAAAAAGGTTTCACACTTATCTGCTCAAGCACGACGTGCACGTTTCAAAGCAACCAGCTTCTGTTTCAAGTGTCCCCAAAGCAAAGCGTTTTTTGGATTTGGAAGAGATGGACACACTATTTTGCTTTGGGGACACTTGAAACAGAAGCTGGTTGCTTCGAAACGTGCACGTCGTGCTTGAGCAGATAAGTGTGAAACCTTTTTACGGTTTTTTAAGAAAAGTTATCCATTTATATGAATAAGAAAAAGATAAAATAAAAAAAGGGGTATGTACTGCGTGAGGTGTTGAGGAAGTCCTCCTCACCTTGCGGTTTATGCCCGACAAAAAAACGATTTGGTGATTGCAGTTGGGGGTTCGGGTATTCTTCTGACTAAAGGTATCAAAAACAGCATTGTGGGTATAGCCATGGGTCATTGGCTAATGAGGAAGGAGAGTACCAATTGATAGGTTGCAGGGGAGCACCAGCCCCATTGGTCCCAGTAGTAATGTGTAGTAAAGATAAGAAGGAAGAACTATGAAGTTGCTTTGCAGGTGGTATCTTATGAGACAGACTTGAGCGCAGGTTTGGTGTGACTTGAATATTGAACTGAGAGGAGTATTTGTTTATTTATAACAAAAATGGAAGCAGAAAGGCAGTCTATCAAAAGTCATTTTGTGATTGGAAAGCTATTTGTTCTGATGAAAGGAGACAAAGCAGATTGGAAGTCTGAAAATAATTAGTTTTTATCAGTAAGTGAAAGTCTATTTACAGTCTACTGTAAGATATGGAGGGGTTTCTCATGTGGAGCTGAAATGTGATATTGAACAAAAAGTGGGAAGAACTATGAAAGTAGTTATACTGTTATTGTACATAGTTAATTGTTTAATGTACCTTGTTCTGTTAATTGTAAACCACCTTGATTACCAGATAAGATGGTATATAAGAATGTGAAATAAAATAAATAAACTATTTCTTTGCATATGTGAAAAAGAGTGACCACCTTAGGTAAAACTTGGGATGTCATGTGAGAACTACCTTCTGATGCTGAAGCTGAAGCTAGGATTTATATGTACCATTTCCTGAAGATCACAGTGTCTCCTAGCTGAGGTAGTGGTTACTAGGAAGAATATCTTCCATTTGAGGAATTTGACTATTACTTATTCCAAAGTTTGGAACGGCATAAACAAGGACAGCAGAAAAATTGAGGTTTCAAGGGATATATGGTTTCTGTAGTGGAGGGTGAACATGAAGATGACCTTTCATAAAGCTGGAAATTATACTGCATTGAGTCATTGGAAGATTATCCTCCAACGCATGGTTGGCTGCTAACAGAGGACATTGGAAGGCCTAGATATTAGAAATGGTAAAGCTATCATAGTAGGGTATGGACTGTGCCCATTTCTTAATTCAGTACTTGAGACACACCTAACCAGTCAGGTTTTCAGGATAACCACAGTGAGAGAGATTAGCATACAATGGAGGTAGTACATGCAACTCTCCCATGCATATTCAGTGTGGTTAGCCCCAAAACCTGACTGTCTAGATGTCTCAAGGACTGGGTTGTCAACTCCTGCCTTCTGTAATTGAAAGCATGAACAATATCAAATGTATTTTTTTCAAGCATAGAGAAAAATATGCTGTATAGGCTTTGGTAAGCCGAAAGCAGCTACCATATGCTGTTGAATTTACACACTGTGAGGATTAGAGCCCTCAAGTTTGGATGAAGAAGTTGACCTTAATGTTGAGTCATTAGTGTTGGAAAGAACAATGGTCATTGTGGAGAAAGAACTGCTAGGTCTTGCTGTAGAGAAAAACGGTGTTGTCAAGGTCAGCATGGCACTACGAGGATCATAATGCTTTGCTATGCTAGAACTGGTGCAGAACTTTGGTTGTAGGTGATGTGGGTGGGACAGGCTCATGGAACAATAAAAGGGGAAGCTTTGCATTTTCACTGCTGGCAAAATGATGGTTCTGAGGTGCTTGCCAGTCCTGGAAGAAGGAGTTCAGGATAAATTAATATATGGACCACTTTTGAGGCAGAAGAACTCTGCTGAGCAGGTCAGTTAATTGACTGATGAGAGCCAGTATACAGGCAACTTGGATATAGGCTGTGGCAAAATGCCAGGCCTTGGCTGCTTCCTGACAAAGGGGCAGAGAAACAGCAATCTCCAGGAACAAGCAGGAATGTAGTCTTCACATATGGGTATCGTCGGTACCGACGGAGCCTGCGCGGGAACGCTCCCCAACGTCCAATAGGAACACTTTTGGGAGCATCCCTCAGCACATGCGCGCTGCCTTCCCGCCTTTCCAACTGTCCCTCTTCAGTTCTTCGTTTTCCACGGAGCCAACAGGACCCATACTCTGTCACCGCAGAAAATTCTGTCCTTAAAATTGTTTTCTTGTGGTCGCGTTTGCCTCCGCACGACCCGTACCGGTACCGCCGGTTCTTCTCTTTTCTCAAAAATTTTATACTTTGAACGGTTTCTCTTCAGAAACGTTTCTTTTTCAGTGCTAGGTGCCATTTTGGGCATTAGGCCTCATATTCCTGAAACATGGAAAAACCAACTAGTGGTTTTAAAAAATGTACTAAGTGTGGCGGTACCATTTCCATCACTGACACCCATAATTGGTGTCTCAAATGTTTAGGGCCTGAACATTCTCCATCTGAATGTCTCTCCTGTATGGGGATGACTAAGAGAGGAAGACAGAACCGTGTTGCAAAGCTCGGTACTCTTTTTTTTTCGGATGCCAGATCCATTGCATCGACATCTTCAAGAGCCGCCTCCTTCCTCCCATGGATCTCAGGTAACTAAACAAAAAAGCCGGTCCTCAAAGGGTAGCTCTCCTACTAAGCATCGAGAGGCCATTGGCATTGCCCTTGAGAGAACCACACCGGCAAAACAACCCCGGCGGGAGGCTTCGGCTTCCAAAGTATCAAGGGGACTCCAGAATGTTCTTGAGGCCTCAACCTTGCAAGAACTACTGGTGCCATGCTCAGGGGTCCTGGCCGTTTTCACCGGTACCGACACCCAGGCATCGGCAGCGTCGATAGACCAGAGGTTCCTCGTTATCAAACGCACCATTGCAGCTCTTCTCACAGCTGTGGTACCGTTGACACCTATGGTTCAACGGGCGCCGGTACCTACACCAGTACAGACGACGGTACCGGCCCCGGTGGGAATTCTTCCTATGCCATCTTTGGCTGGAATCGACAGATCGGTACCGTATCAACTCGGTACCGACTTCGATCGATACCGGGACCGTGCTTTGCATGAGCATCGTGGTCAGGAATACTTCGAATCCTCTGATTCCGAAGACTCTGACAATTCTGCTGGTACCAGAGGGTTTCTCCCAGAAGATCCCTCTTCTTCCCAACGCAGAATGTCACCTCCAGAGGATATGTCTTTTCAGAATTTTATTTGTGATGTGGCCAAGGGCCTTTCAATCACGGTAGCTCCTGAACAGGAACCCAGAGCAAAGGAATTTGAAATTCTCCAATATCCTAAAGCTCCAAAGGAGGCAGCCACTCTGCCCATCCATGAAATTCTACATAACTTTATGCTCAGAATGTGGGAGACACCTCTGACTACATCTCCTCATTCTAGGAGACTTGATACTATGTATCGAGTTCCGCCATGTCCTGGATTTCAAAAGATTCAGCTGCCACACCATTCATGTATTGTAGTGTTGTATGTTGACCACCTGCCCTGGTAACGGTAGTTATTGAGTTAGATACCCCTCCCTCCCTACCCCCCAGGGATGACTTTGTAGCATATGTAGATAGAATGTAGTAATGTTGCCACGATGCAAAGTGTACACTCATAGACAGGTTGTGTTTGCAAGTTGACCCAGTGTAAGATTATGTGCACTCAAGAAGGCAGCAAAAGAACTGATGACAAAAAGGCAACAAAAATGTTGATTCCAGTACAGTTTAAGGTCCAGCTGGGGAGTCATCATTTTCATATAAGAAAAAAGAACAAATACATGTAGTACAGTAGTTATTTTCCCCAACATTTATAAATATTGTTTGGGTATCACCACTATTGCAGAGTATATCATACAGACATGGACAAGGAGTGTTTTGATTCTATCCTCTGGCAGAAAAAAAATATAGCATTGAACCGTTAATAGTACATCCATAAATGAGACTGTCAGATATAGTCTGAGCATCGCTAGCCCTCCAACCGCCCTGGTGAAGCTCCTGCCCTATCCGGGCAGTGGGAGCCCTCCCTCCACACACTCCTGCCCTATCCGGGCAGTGGGAGCTTTCCCTCCACACACTCCTGCCCTATCCGGGCAGTGGGAGCCCTCCCTCCACACACTCCTGCCCTATCCGGGCAGTGGGAGCCCTCCCTCCACACACTCCTGCCCAATCCGGGCAGTGGGAGCCCTCCCTCCACACACTCCTGCCCAATCCGGGCAGTGGGAGGCTCACACGCACGCAGGCAGAAACGCATAAAAGCGGCGTCCCTACAGGGAGCGCCCGCGCCTTGCGGGCCCGCGCCTGAGGGCCTCGCCAGAGGGCCCTTTGGCGGTGGCCCTTAGGCGGTGGAGATTAGGCGCAGTTGAAACATCATCCACTCAACCGCAACAAGGCTGCAAGTATCAAGAAGCCTGACTCACATGACCAAAACTCCGATAACGGACAGAAAACGAAAGTGCAACAATCAAATGACTGACGGCTTGAGCTCCCCAGGCCGGGTCTGAGCTCGCCGGTCCCGACCACCACGCTCCACGAGATTCCCATAGCTGGACCAACATTCGACATCAAGAGCTTTCAACTACAACGATATCACCCAGGTAAACAATTACTGGACTTATCTACCTCCTGATGCAAAAGACCACTGTGCAACCCTGGCCAAACCCCCCCCCCCCCCAAGTAGGAGCCAACCTACTTCTGAATATATAATGTGTAAACTCCCCACTGTCACAAGCCCTGTTCTCCTCAAGCCAGCTGTTACATTGTAAACCCCTACCAACTCTAAAGGCTACTACTGTTTATTTAGAGCTAAATGAAACAAAGTATCTCTAACCAGCAAGTTGTTACATTTCAATGCAGTAACCCAATAACCTTCTTGCAATAACCTTAAGACTGTATCGCACAATACTGTATCTGTTTATACTGAATGATAGGTAACGATAGGACTGTATCGCACAATACTGTATCTGTTTATACTGAGTGATAAGGAACGTTAGGACTGTATCCCTATTTTGTTAAAGTAATAAGAAACGCTGTACCCCAACCCATCTATCCCTGCTAGACTGTTGGTACCCAACAACTATCTTGCCGGCCTACACTAACTCATCTCTAGGCCAGCTGCCTTGACTTCACCCCACACTGCGCCACTCGAATCCAAAATCCAAGTATTTCTGGCAGACATAAAATGGAGCCTGCTCACACCTTCCTGATTTTGTGCATGTGTATACTAACATCTTCATATAGAACCATCCCACACTCACAATACTGCATTCCTCTACTATATACACCAATCTACCTTCTCCACCCCCCCCCCTCCATTACCCATCCTGCATCAATACAACTTAAATCCTATCACCACCACACAAACACCAAGTAAATTACCCCAACGACACACCCATATCAAAGGGAACAAATCTCAAAAACACCCTAAAACCAAAGCAAAGAACACTATTGGATCTCAAATACAACTCACACGAACCACACACCAAGAACATCACACATGTAACATTATCCTTATTAATGCTAGGTCAATAAGGAATAAAAGGCATATTATCCACAACATTCTAACTGACGAACAACCAGATATCCTATGCATAACAGAAACATGGCTCACTGACTCAGACTCTGCAACAATGAACCAAATACAGAAGCCCGGATACCAACTATACAACTGCCCACGCATCAACAGAAGAGGAGGCGGAGTCCTTATAGCAGCCAAAACCAGCCTTCAACTCACAACCACATCTACGGTCACAAATCCAGATCTTGACCTACTTAAAGTCGAGAGCATGGCATTATCCATCTGCCTAATCTATCGACCTCCCTCACCACAGCACGAAACACTAGCCACAGCACTAGAAACCATCACATCCACACAAAGCAAAAAATTCCAGATCATCCTCGGAGATTTGAACCTAGCATCAATTCCTCCGTCCCACACGGACTCCTTCTATGAAGCCATCGACCAATTGGGTTTCCAACAAATAATAAGCAACCCCACACACGATAGAGGAAACATCCTAGATATGATTTTCATACCCAGAAATCCACAACAAAGCAATGAACCACCTATAATAAACATAACTCAAGTACCTTGGTCAGACCACCACCAAATCAACTGTAAACTTAAACTACAGTGCCAACCCAAAAACTCAAAGGAGATGAGAATGACCAACCCCATTAGGAAATTCAGCAAACTCAACGAGGAACACCTCATAAGCACCATTGCATCCCACATAAACCTAGATTCCACAGACCTAGACGAACTAACAGATGGAACACACACATCCAAAATACATCTAACCCAACTCTGAAACACACATCAAACCCACATAAGATCAACTCGGAACCCTGGTACACAGGAACTCTAATAAAATCAAAAAGGGAGCTCCGTAAAATAGAGAGAAAATGGAGACAAACCAAATCCTCTGATCTCAAAACTAAATACATGGCCCATCTCGCAAAATACAAAGACGACGTGAACAATGCAAAAAAATTACATCACACCAACATCCTAAACAAGGCAATCAATCGCCCACGAGAGTTATTTGAACTAGTCAAATCACTAACCAAAACCGACCAAAATGCCAACCTCAACAAATCCATCAAGGTCCAAACACTGGCAAACCACTACGCGACCAAACTGACGGCCCCTGGTCCTCCACCCTCCCCACCAACACCACAAATCAGAAGTGAGAACAACACAACGCAAAACCAGTTATGGGAGCACTTCCACAAAATAGGAACCAAGCAAATCACAGCCATTGTCACAAGCCTGAAAAGCATCACCTCCCCACTAGATCCCTGTCCTGCATCCTGGATCAAGGCAGTGAAACAAGACATAGCACCTCACATAGCACACATAGTTAACCTATCCCTACAACAAGGAATCATGCCCTCAGAACTAAAGAAATCAGTCATTAGACCGATCCTAAAAAACACTACACTCAACGGAGAAGACCCAGCCTCCTACCGTCCCATATCAAGTATCTCATTCCTGGCAAAGATCATAGAAAAAACGGTCCTTCTACAACTCCAAGACCATCTGACTGACAGTGCTCCTCTTGATGACCAGCAATATGGCTTCAGGCAACATCATGGAGTTGAAACCCTGTTACTAGTTCTACTTAACAACCTCCTAAAGGGCCTTGAAAACAAAAAGAAAATGTACATTCTTGTATTCATTGACATCTCAGCTGCCTTTGATACAGTTAATCATGGGACCCTCATAAATAGGATAAAATCAATAGGAATAACAGGAACCCCACTAAAATGGTTCTCATCCTACATCTCAAATCGAACACAACAGGTTCAATTCAACGGAGAAAAAGCAGAATCTTTCTCACAAACACAGGGAATCCCCCAAGGCTCTGCTCTCTCAGCACTTCTGTTTAACATATATATGCAGCCACTATGCAAAATTTTCTCACGGCACGAAATTAATTACCACATCTATGCCAATGATATCATGCTATACACACAACTAGACACTAAAAACCCAGACTACAACCCACTGGAGACATGTATCGGAGAGATGCAAGACTGGTTACAACAAAGTAGTATGTCAATTAATCACAAAAAAACCGAGGTAATGTATATCTCCAAAGAACCGAATTTTGACCCTCCCACATCAATAACACTATGTAACAACACTTACCAAACAAAAAAAGAAATAAAGTATCTAGGAGTCACATTTGACTGTGACCTAAAGATGGAAAAACACCTCCGAAAGACCAACAGAGCAGTTTTCCACAAGCTTAGAGTGCTCCAACCCATTCGGAATATTATTGATCCCTAAGACTTCAGAACAGTGGCCGAAGCACTCATCATGCCACATTTTGACTACTGCAACGCCATCCTACAAATTTTACCTAAAAAAACCCTAAACATATTACAAATGGCACAAAATGTAGCTGCCAGGGTCATAATGAAGAAAAATCTAAGTGACCACATCACACCAGTACTAATTCAATTACACTGGCTACCCATAACAGCGCGCACAAAATACAAAATACTAACAACCACCTTCAAACTCATCCACAACTTAGCACCTTCCTTCCTCAACAACCTAGTAAGATTGCAACCTCCTACCCGAAACAGAAGAACCCACAATTCCAACATCCTTCACACTCCAACAGATATAAGATCTGCCAAAGCTAACACCAGCCACAGGGCTTTCTCATATGCGGCGCCAACACTGTGGAACCAACTCCCACCAGAACTACGAGCTAGCAATGACCTTCTAGACTTCAGAAAGAAACTCAAAACGCACATTTTCCAATCACATTTCAACCTGAACTAAACCCACAGATGGAGCAGCCCCTGACCACTGTGTCCAAGAAGATTATCCTGTATATATGTATTTATGTATATATGTAAATGAACTCCCCCATAGCTAAGAAGTGTTAACTCTGTATGATGTGCTTTTCTGACAATCTGTATGTAAACAAAATTTGTACCTGCCTTGATTCGGCAGTTTCACAATAGTAATCCTACCCGCTTCTGATCGCTGGAAGGAGCGGGCTACAAATGCTTGCTAAATAAATAAAAAATTAAAAATTAAAATAGTGTTGGTTTTTGGAAAATAATGAGAAATCTTAGGGACTGAAGAAGACAGCCAAAACTTGCTTCTGTGAAGAATCCAATAGAAGCTGGTCATCTAGGAAGGGAAATGTTATATGACCCTGCAGGTGGAGGTATATTGTGTTAACCATGAGACATTTCAGAAATAAGAACATAAGATATGCCATACTGGGTCAGATCAAGGTCCATCAAGCCCAGTATCCTGTTTCCAACAGTGGCCAATCCAGGTCATAGGTACCTAGCAGGTTCTCAAAAAGACACACAGGTTCCACAATGCTTGTCCAGGGGTAAGCAGTGGATTTCCAGGTCCTCTTTAATAATGGTTTATGGACCTTTCCTCCAGGAACTTGTCCAAACCTTTTTTAATCCCAGCTACACTAACAGCTTTTAATACATCCTCTGGCAACGAATTCCAAAGTTTGATTATGCGTTAAGTGAAAAAGTATTTTCTCTTATTAGTCTTAAATGGGTTACACTGTAGCTTAATTGCATGTCCCCTAGTCCTTCAACGTTTTGAT
Organism: Ichthyophis bannanicus; assembly: GCA_033557465.1. Lineage (NCBI taxonomy): Eukaryota > Metazoa > Chordata > Amphibia > Gymnophiona > Ichthyophiidae > Ichthyophis > Ichthyophis bannanicus. Next base: position 573,620,292 of record CM066031.1, on the reverse strand, counting down.
GGTGTAAACAACTGATCTATGTCTACCCATTTCACTTCATTCATTAAATTATAGACCTCTATCATATCTCCACTCAGCTATCTCTTTTCCAAGTTGAAGAGCCTTAGCCTTTTAAACCTTTCCTCATAGGGTTATCTTTCCATCCCCTTTACCATTTTGGTGGCTCTACTGTATACCTTTTCTAATTCTGCTATATCCTTTTTAAGATACGGTGACCAGAATTGCACACCATACAAGGTGTGAGCAAAAAGTATTGAGAGTTGTACAGTAACACAAGAAGTATAACACTGACAGTTATTGCACATTGTCTCCTTCAAAGTAGTCCCCTCTGATAAAACACACTTCCTCCAGCGTTCCTGCCACTGCTGGAAACAATTCTGAAATGCCTCTTTTGTTATGCTGTGAAGCTGCTGTGTCGAATTTTGCTTAATGGTCTCCAAGTCATTAAATCTCCTTCCTTTCCGTGGTAATTTCAGTTTTGGAAACAAGCATAGGTCACAGGGTGTAGGTCGGGTGAATACAGAGGCTGACGGACTTGCTTGATTTGGTGTTTGGCCAAGAACTGCTGGACAAGATGTGATGTGTTATTGTGATGAAGCAACCATTCACCATTCCTGTGCAACTCTGGCTTCTTACGATGAACTGCATCCCACAAACAAGTCAGAACTTGGATGTAGTACTCCTTATTGATGGTTTGGCCTTTTGGAGCATACTCATGATGAACAATACACTGGTAATCAAACAAAACTGTGAGCATGACCTTGACATTGCTACTCACCTGATGGACTTTCTTGGGTCTGGAGTCTTCCGCAACTTTAAATACCACTTCAGTCATGGGTAACATACCTACATCTTCCTTAGTAAAGACCGAAGCAAAGAATTCATTCAGTCTCTCCACTATCACCTTGTCGCCCCTTTAACTCCTCTATCATCTAATGGACCAACTGACTCTCTCACAGGTTTTTTTGCTACGAATGTACTTGAAAAAATCTTTATTTCGCGTTTTTGCTTCCGCAGCAAGCTTCTTCTCAAATTCTCCCTTTGCCTGCTTTATCAATGCCTTGCCTTTGACTTGCCAGTGCTTGTGCTGTTTCCAGGTTTTGTCATTTGGCTCTTTTTTCCATTTCCTGAAAGATGCTTTTTTGGCAACAACAGCCTCTCTGACCTCACCTTTAAATCATGCTGGCAGTTTTTTGGACTTCCTTCCACTTTTCTTAAAGCATGGAATAAAGCTGGTTTGGGCTTCCAAGATAGTATTTTTCAACAACACCCAAGCTTGATGTAAGTCTTTAACCTTTGCAACTGCTCCTTTTAGTTTTTTCTTAACTATTTTCCTCATTTTATCATAGTCTCCCTTTTGAAAGTTAAAAGGTAGTACTGTGGATTTCCTTACTATCCCTCCTCCACTAATTAAATCAAAGGTGATCATGCTATGATCAGTATTGTCAAGTGGCCCCAACACCCTTATCTCTTGCACTAGATCTGGTGTTCCACTAAGGACTAGGTCTAATATTGCTTCCCCTCTGGTCAGTTCATGAACCAGCTGCTCCAAGAAGCAGTCATTTATTTCATCTAGGAACTTTATCTCCCTAGCATGTCCTGCTGTGACACTGACCCAGTCGATACCAGGGTAATTGAAATCACCCATTATTATTACTGCACTGTAACCTTTGTTAGCTTCCTTGATTTCTTTGAGCATTTCATCATCCATTTGTTCATTCTGGCCAGGCGGTCGATAGTACACCACCCCCCCCCCCCCCCTGCCATCGCCTTCCCCTTTTTACATGGAATTTCAATCCATAGAGATTCTACAGCAAATTTCATTTCCTGCAAAACTTTAATCCTTTCTGACTCGATGCCCTCTCTAACATAGAGTGCAGCCCCTCCACCAATTTGATCAGCACTATCATTATGATATAGTTTGTACCCAGGTATCACAGTGTCCCACTGGTTATCCTCCTTCCACCATGTCTCTGATAGCATAGTTACTCACCTGTAACAGGTGATCTCCGGAAACAGCAGGAATTTAGTCCTCACATATGGGTATCGTTGGTACCGATGGAGCCTGCGCGGGAATGCTCCCCAGCATCCAATTACGAAGCTTATGGGAGCATCCCACAGCACCTGCGTGCTGCCTTCCCGCCTTTCCCAACTGCCTCTCTCCAGTTGAGTTTAAAGCTGAGACAAAAAGGGAAAGAGAAAGAGATAGATAGCGAGATACAACTCCTAGGGGAGGTGGGTGGGTTGTGTGGACTAAATTCCTGTTGTTCCCGGAGATCACCTGTTACAGGTGAGTAACTATGCTATCTCCAGGAACAAGCAGGAATGTAGTCTTCACATATGGGGACTCCCTAGCAATGTTCCCTCTAATTTTCTGGAGGCTGTGTGCGCATAAAATATCAGCTGTGCAGCTTTTGAAAGAAGGTTAAATTTTTGGGTGCCACATAACGACACTTGGAGTTATATACTTTAAAATTTGACTACACGTCAGAATACAGTATGTACACCACATTGATTGCACTAGAAAATATTGTAGAACTTGTGAAAACTATAAATACCCAACAGCTTTTCAATTTTAAGAACGTCTGTGTTGTTTTCTATCAGAATCAGAACCATAATTTTTGTGCGCTCTGTTGTAAAGTATGTGCGCTCACTCGGCGAGGTGTGTGCGCGCGCACACGCGCACAGCTTAGAGGGAACAGTGCTCCCTAGCTTTAGAAGCTAGGGAGAGACCCCAGAAGTTGTGTGTCCCTGTGAAAGGGCTCCACTTCCCCCCCTAGATCTCTGGCATCCAACCAGGGATGGTGGGTAGGAGTTGATTAGGTATGGAATAGGTGTTGGAGAACAGCCTGACCAAACAAGGCATCCCGGCGGGAGTCCTTGTCCTAGCAGTAATAGGCTGTGAAGGTATGAACCGAAGCCCAGGTGGCTGCTCGACAGATGTCGTCGATAGACACAGAGTGCAGATGAGCCATTGAAGCTGCCATGGCTCTCACATTGTGAGCTGTGACATAGCCCTCTAGAGAAAGATTCTTACACTGATAGGCAAAGGAAATACACTGAGCAATCCAGTTAGACAGTGTTCTCTTGGGGACTGGAAGTCCCAAATGAGAAGGATCAAAAGCAACAAAGAGTTGAGAGGACTTTCTATGTTGCTGTGTTCTTTGTAAGTAAAAAGCTAAAGCTCTTTTACAGTCCAAAGTATGAAGATTTCTTTCTGCATTAGATGCATGAGGCCTTGGAAAAAACACAGGCAGGTAGACTGCCTGGTTTAGATGAAAAGGCGAGACCACCTTTGGCATAAAGTGTGGATGAGTCCTAAGGACTACCTTGTCATGATGGAACCTTGTATAAGGTGGATCAGCTACTAATGCCTGCCACTCACTGATGCGACGTGCTGTGATTGCAATGAGAAAAATAACTTTCCAAGAAAGAAATTTCAATGAGGTAGTAGAGCTAAGGGTTCGAAAGGTGGCTTCATAAGCTGACCAAGAACCAGGTTTAAGTCCCATGCCACCGGTGGTGGCCTAATGGGAGGCTTAGTTAGAAGAAGGCCTCTCATAAATCTTGCTACAAGAGGATGGGAGGAAATAGGCTGTCCATTTAGAGGCTTGAAAGAAGCTGCAATAGCACTCAAATGGACTCTTACTGAGTTAGTCTTAAGTCCTGCATTGGATAAATGAAGGAGATACTCCAGTAATGATTCCAAAGGTATCGCAAGGGGGTTGAGACCCTTCTGCGAGCACCATATGGTAAACCTTTTCCACTTGAAAGCATATGAGCATCTTGTGGAAGGTTTCCTGGAAGCATAAAGGATATCCTTTACTTGCTGAGGGAGGTTAAGGTCATGAAGATCTAGGCCTTCAGCAACCAAGCCCTGAGATGCAGAGACTGGGTATTGGGATGCCATAACATTCCGTTCTCCTGGGACAGGAGATCTGGAGCAGACCCTAACTCCAGGGAGGGAGCTTGAGAGAGATGTAGAAGCAGAGGGTACCACACTTGCTATGGCCAATGTGGAGCTATGAGAATCATACGGCCTCTGTCTCTCTGAAGCTTGAATAGGGTTTTGGGAATCAGGGGAATGGGTGGAAAGGCATACAGGAAGTCTTGACCCCAATGAAGGAGGAAAGCATCCTTGGCCTGAGGGCCCTGAGCCGGAATTCTGGAACAGAACCAGAGAAGTTTAGCATTCAACGGACTTGCAAAGAGGGGTTCCCCAAATTTGAAAAATCTTGGCCTCCTGGTCTGCATGTAGAGACCATTCGTGTTGAAGCAGAACTCGACTGAGTCTGTCTGCCCAAGAGTTTTGTATCAATAAATCAAGTATGTCGTTCAATGATATCAGAAACTGGATCCAAAACTAGCCAGTCCGTGGCTTATAATAAAACTATTTCTCAAACTCATAAAAGGAATAGCTCTTATTATACAATGAGGTCTCAGTAAAAACTTTGGCTGGGCCTCTTAGACTTCTGTCTTAATGAGAACCCATGCTCTGCTCACATCAGTGACCTCGTTACCAGAGTCTATGATAGCCCTTTTAAAACTTGGAAACACTCTCTGTTTGTAAACCTGTAGTTAAAAACCTGTGATTGAAAAAATCTTTCACAATGTTGCTCGTAAACCACAAGAGAATGTTTTCCTTCAACAGTGAGCTATCATGCGACTCTCAGCTGTGATCCCAACGTCAACTCCCCGGTACCTAGACGTTTCACTACGGTGTTTCTTCAGGGGACCGTACACTAATCTATAAATAAAAACCAAAAGGAAAACGTGTCACTTTCCAGTTTCTCCCTTCATCTATTTAGACATAAACACTCTGTAAGTGCCATGTCATAACCTAGTTAAAATCAAATAAACTTACCAAAAGATGCCGCCCACGTTCACTCCCGGTACTCTCAGATCACTCCCAAAACCATGAAAGGGAATCAAACCGCTTTTGGATAAACGCCGCGCATGCCCCTGGGGTTATACTCTTCCATTTATAAAGCAACTCAAACGTAACTCCACCCCTTTTTTTTTTTTTTTGGAGGCTGCGACTCCCTCACGCTGTTCTCTTAATTACCTATTTAAAGGGATGCTGTCCTTTGGCGCCACCTTCCCTAAAGCCATATAATCCCCTAATATCAAACTATTATCAAAGCTCCATATCAATATAAACATCAAAGTCAAATCTCCCCGTGCTTTTCTCTATTACTCACTATGGCATACAAGCAGCCCATTCTATCATACCATTTAACCCGTGAAGGATAACTGTATTAAGCCGATAAATAAGACGTTGCTCCTGAATGATCAATGTTTGATCCAGGGTCTTACCCCCGGAACCCTGTTGGACTTGAAGTAAACATAGGCAACGAAGTTGTTCAAAAATATGTTCCTTCTGTACACAATGTGCTACTATGGGGGCTTCAAGCGTCTTACATTTTATACGGCTCCGGTGTTCTCGCATACGTATACGAAAACTTCTACTGGTTTTACCAATATAACACAAGCCACAAGGGCAAACCACAGCGTACACTACAAAATGCGATTCACAAGAAGTATTATGTTTCAAAATGAATGTTACTTCATTATAAACAAAAGATGACGTCTGTATAGTAAGATCACAAATATCACAATGCCCACATGGTTTGTGTCCCCTCATCGGTGCTATCTCAGCCACTACTTTTAATGGGGGTAACACTGCCGGACTGACCCATTCTTTTAAATTGCGGTTGCGTTGCCAAACGCACCGCACCCGTTTATCCTGAAGACCTGGAATCACTTTTAAGACATTTGCATGTTTCTTAAAAATACTTTGGATCTGTGTGCTTAGGGGAGAATACTTAGATATAAAATTAATATCATTATCCTGACTACTCCTATCTTGACCTGAGGGTTTTATTTGCAACAAAGCCGCCCGATGATTGTACAATGCCCTAGACCAGTGATGGCTAACCTTTTTGAGCCCGAGTGCCCAAACTGCCGCACAAAACCAAAGAATTTCCTCAAAGTGCCAGCACGTCATTTGCATAAGTGGTCTTATTTGCATAAATATTTGCATAATGTTACCATACACTAACTTTTAGTAAACATGTCTCTTAATGAGTGTATGGATAAAGAAAGACTAAAAGATTTCTACATTACTATAATCCAGTGCCAACCGCCAGGCACATTAGGAACTACTACAAACGCTGCCCATTTAGAACCCATAGCAAACCCGCCGTATCCTGACAGCATTACCAGGACTCACAAAGCACCATACCCTACCTATCAAAAGGCAACACTGCAAATATTAAACCAATACATTTCAGTGAATACTGGGGAAAGAGAACAAGTGGCAACGTCAAATAGGAATTTCCTCTTGTACCAAACAAAGCGCAGATGTTAATGATGCACATTTCCCAGAGCTGACATATTCCAGTTAATAAATTCAAAATAAAGAGATATCTTTCTACCTTTTGTGCATTTTTTTTCAGTTGCAATTGGTCCAGCCATTTTCTTCTGGTTTCTTCATGTTTTCTGCTAACTCTCCATCGTCTGCTGTCCATTTGTCCTTTCTTCTCTCTTCTAGTTTTTTTTCCATTCTCTCTCTCTCTACATCTGCTTTAACATACTAATCTTTCTCCTTTTGCTCTTTCCTCATTCCTATTTCATCCACACAAATTTTACCCCTCCATCCTCAATCCCCAATTACTCTCCCAATACCTGGCCAATTGTAGATTTTTCATCCCTCCTACACAAAATATTTTTCCCCTCTCCATTTTACTCTCCCAGCCCCATCCCATTCTAATCCTCCCCCAACATCAGCTCCCTTCTAGTTCCAGTCTCACCCAGCATCCATTCCCTTCTTCAAGCCCCCCACTTCCCCTCAGCCCATTTCCATTCCAAGCCCCGTCCCCATCAGCTATTTGCAGTTCAAGCCCCCCACTTCCCCTCAGCCCATTTCCATTCCAAGCCCCATCCCCAACAGCTATTTGCAGTTCAAGCCCCCTTCCACTCAGCCCATTTCCAGTCCTAGCAACCCCCCCAACCCATTACCAGTCCTAGCCCCCCATAGCCCACTCCCAGTCCTAATCCCACCAGCCCATTTCCAGTCCTAACCTCCCCATCAGCCCACTCCCAGTCCTAATCCCCCATCACTCAATTTTTAGTTTAAGCCCCCCCAGCGCCTATCACCACTCCTAACCCCCCCAGCGCCCATCACCACTCCTAACCCCCCCAGCCCAGCGCCCATCACCACTCCTAACCCCCCCAGCCAGCCCAGTGCCCATCACCACTCCTAACCCCCCCAGCCAGCCCAGTGTCCATCACCACTCCTAACCCCCCCAGCCCAGTGCCCATCACCACTCCTAAACCCCCCCACCCCATCACTACTCCTAACACACCCCAGCCCAGCCCATCACTACTCCTAACCCCCCCCAGCCCAGCCCAGCACCACTCCTAACCCCCCCCAGCCCAGCCCAGCCCATCACCACTCCTAACCCCCCCAGCCAGCCCATCACCACTCCTAACCCCCCCAGCCCAGCCCAGCCCATCACCACTCCTAACCCCCCTCCAGCCCATCACCACTCCTAACCCCCCCAGCCCAGCCCAGCCCAGCCCATCACCACTCCTAACCCCCCCCAGCCCAGCCCAGCCCATCACCACTCCTAACCCCCACCCCCACCCCCCCCCAGCCCAGCCCAGCCCAGGGAAAATTAAAAAAAAAAGAAAACCTGTCTGCTGCCGCTGTCGGGGCCGCCGCGGCAGAATCGAGCGTGCCGCGGGGCCCCCCTGTACCCACCCGGCAGAGCCTGCCCTCCCCGTAGCAGCTCTCTCTTTGGAGCTGCAGTCAGACACGCCGGCTTGCAGAGCGCGAGGGAAGAGTTCCCTCTCTGCTCTGTTAAGCCCGCGGGGGCTGATGGGAGTTCCCATCAGCCCCCGCGGGCTTAACGGAGTCACGAAAGGGAAACTCTTCCCTTTGCGCTCTGCAAGCCGGCGCGTCTGACTGTAGCTCCAAAGAGAGAGCTGCTACGGGGAGGGCAGGATCTGCCGGGTACAGGGGGGCCCCACGGCACGCTCGATTCTGCCGCGGCGGCCCCGACAGCGGCAGCAGACGGGTTTTTTTTTTCGATTGCGGACCTTCCCGCGTGCCAGCTGCAAGGCCTTCGCGTGCCACAGCTGGCACGCGTGCCATAGGTTCGCCATCGCTGCCCTAGACCGTGCTCTCTTAAGAATAGTCACTGGATAACCTTGCCTTTGAAAATCCTTCACAAGCTGTTTCGATTTCTGTTTATAATCTGCCTTATTTGAGCAGTTCCGACGAAAGCGTAAAAACTGTGAAAAGGGTAAACCTTCCTTAAGACGCCGTGGGTGTAAACTATCAAACCTCAAAAATGTGACTCTATCTGTGGGCTTCTTATAGATAGTGGTTTCCCAATCAGTAGCTCCTCTAGTAATTTGTACATCTAAATAGGTCAAGGTTGTACTATGATATTGATATGTGAATTTAATATTACTATCACAAGTATTAAGCCACGCTATGAACAACAACAAAGCTTCCTCCGTTCCCTGCCAGATTAAAAAAATATCATCGATGAATCGTTTCCACACTAAAATGTGAGGAGAATAGGTAGAAGGAGTAACCCACTGTTGCTCAAATATTCCCATATAAAAGTTGGCTATACTAGGGGCGCAAGTAGCACCCATAGCCACCCCGCTCTTCTGTTGGTAAAGTACTCCATCGAATACAAAATAATTTCGTGTGACTGCTAACCTTGCTAAATCTAGGAGAAACGCCCTCAAAGTTGTTGACACATCACTCCTACGGAGCAAAACCTGTGCTATAACTTCCATTGCCATTGTTTGAGGGATACTCGTATACAGCGAGACCACATCAAGTGTAACCAGAATGACATTTGGTTGATCCCGCTGTATTGGGTGGTTTTTTAAAACATTCAAAAAATGAGTCGTATCTCTTAAATAGGAGGGAATCGTAACTAGCAGTGGACGCAAGTAGGAGTCTATGTACATTGACAGGGGTTCCAGCACACTACCACGGGTGGAAACTATGGGCCTACCCGGGGGCTTGTTAAGGTTCTTATGTATTTTAGGAACTAAATAAAATTTGGCTACGACAGGGGCCTTGATATTCAGGTATTTAAATTCTTGTTTAGTAATCAACTTATTCTGCAACGCTTCTTCAGTAAGTTGAAGGATTTCACCTTGCAAGAGTGGTAAAGGATCAGAATCTAAAACTGTGTACACACGATCATCCTGTAATTGGTGCATAGCTTCTGCCATGTAATCTTCACGAGCAAGGATTACCACTGCTCCACCCTTGTCGGCTCTCCGAATGATAATGTCCGTCCGATCTTGCAATTCGGTCAGGGCCTGACGTTCTACACGGGACAGAGCAGTTTGGGTCAGCGTCTGAGTGGACTCTAACTTAGAAATATCTGCCAGAACCAACTTCTTGAAAACTTCCAAAGCAGGATGACTAGGACCCGGAGGGGACCAAGTTGATCTCAATGGAAGGCGTGTTCTACCATAAGACTGTTCTTCTCCAACAATTTCACCCACGGGTCCTAGTATAGGTAATGAGTCTCTAAGAGCTATTTGTCCTGCTTGTTGTGCGAAAAAAACTTTCAAATTTAACTTGCGTAGCAGAGCTTCAAGATCCAAACGGAATTGAAAGGAGTCAAATGTGATACTAGGTATATATGACAAACCTTTATTCAATACCGCCAACGCTGCCGGAGATAATACACAGTTAGAAATATTTACTACTAAAGGAGTTTCAATATCACTCGTCAAAGCCGGGGTCACTTCTTGCGCTGTTCCCGATCTCGCTGTTTTAGACGATCGGATTCCTTCTTCTTCTTCCGCGTGTCTTCTCCTGAATCGTCCCCGTCCTTTGAAGATTTCACTGACTCAGAGGAAGATGTATCATCAGATGTATTTCCAAAAGTAACACGTTTACCCACTCTCTTTGCTCTCCTCTTGCTGTTCATCCAAGGATAAACGTATCCAACGGTGTAATCGGAATAATCCCTCTTAAGTTTTTTCACTTTGGTCGCCATTACCTCTTGATGAAATGACTGTATCTGCTGTTTCACTTCTGTTGACTTAGTTTTAAACATGGCGTCTGTCGTTATAGACTGTAATGATGCCTCTAATATCTGTGCTTCTTCAGTGAGCTTATCAAGGTCTTGTTTAGCCGTATCCACAAGCAGCACCATTAAATCTAATGAGCATTTATTGAGGATGCGATTCCACTGTTCTACAAATTCTGTTTCCATAGCTGGTTTCCGAGGTTCCTTATACATTCGTAGCCCTCTGGGAATTTGCTGGCGGTTAATGTACTCTATGAGGGAAAACCGATGAAGTTCCATTTTGACTTTCTTTTTTTGTAATTTCAACAACTGATCCCAGCTGGTTTCTTGAGAGGGGTCATCAGTATGAGTAAGTTGTGCAAACGGAGTCTTCTCCTTGGTAAGTGCTTGGATATTAAAAAAAAAAAAAAAAAGGGGGTGGAGTTACGTTTGAGTTGCTTTATAAATGGAAGAGTATAACCCCAGGGGCATGCGCGGCGTTTATCCAAAAGCGGTTTGATTCCCTTTCATGGTTTTGGGAGTGATCTGAGAGTACCGGGAGTGAACGTGGGCGGCATCTTTTGGTAAGTTTATTTGATTTTAACTAGGTTATGACATGGCACTTACAGAGTGTTTATGTTTAAATAGATGAAGGGAGAAACTGGAAAGTGACACGTTTTCCTTTTGGTTTTTATTTATAGATTAGTGTACGGTCCCCTGAAGAAACACCGTAGTGAAACGTCTAGGTACCGGGGAGTTGACGTTGGGATCACAGCTGAGAGTCGCATGATAGCTCACTGTTGAAGGAAAACATTCTCTTGTGGTTTACGAGCAACATTGTGAAAGAAGATTTTTTCAATCACAGGTTTTTAACTACAGGTTTACAAACAGAGAGTGTTTCCAAGTTTTAAAAGGGCTATCATAGACTCTGGTAACGAGGTCACTGATGTGAGCAGAGCATGGGTTCTCATTAAGACGGAAGTCTAAGAGGCCCAACCAAAGTTTTTACTGAGACCTCATTGTATAATAAGAGCTATTCCTTTTATGAGTTTGAGAAATAGTTTTATTATAAGCCACGGACTGGCTAGTTTTGGATCCAGTTTCTGATATCATTGAACGACATACTTGATTTATTGCTATTGAATATATTCGTTCAAGACATAGGGCCATTGGTTATCAAGAGTTTTGTATGCCTGGAAGATACACTGCCAGGGGATGAATCTGATGCTCTCTGGCGAGGGCCCATAGTCGCAAAGCTTCGTTGCAAAGCGACAGAGAGCCTGTTCCACCCTGCTTGTTCACGTAGAACATGGCTACTTGATTGTCTGTATGAATGAGGATTGTCTTGTAGCTGAGCAGGGTTTGGAACACTCGAAGAGCAAGGAAGATTGCTCTGAGCTCCAAGAGACTGATATGTAGAGATGAGTCTCCTGCGGAGTCCAGGTGCCTTGGGTGGAGAGGTTTTGCAGATGAGCTCCCCAACCCATTGGTGAAGCATCTGTTGTGAGGGTTGCCTGGGGTAAGGGTTGTTGAAATGGGGATCACAGCAACAGGTTCTGAGTGGACCGCCACCATTGGAGGAACAAAATAAGGCGATTTGTGTTTACTATTTTGTCTGACAGGCACCCTGATGCCTGGGTCCACTGAGTGGATAAAGTCCACTGGGCTGCTCTCATATGGAGGCGAGCATAAGGAACCACATGCACGGTAGATGCCATGTGGCCTAGTAGTTGTAGCATTTTCTCGGGCAGTGAGATGGGGCTTCAGCACAGCTTGAGAAGCTAACTGCACCAGGTGAAGGCAACGGGCCTGGGGAAGATAGGCCCTTGCTTTTCTGGTATCCAGCAAAGCTCCTATGAACTCTAGAGACTGAGTGGGAGTTAGACTGGATTTTGGGATGTTTATGACCAGACCCAAATACTGAAGGATACGCATTGCGCAAGATAGAGAAGTCCTGGCCATTGACTCTGATGGGGCTCCTATGAGCCAGTCGTCTAAGTAAGGGAAGACGAATATCCCTAGATTGCGGAGAAATGCTGCTACCACAGCCATGCATTTCGTGAACACCCTTGGTGCTGAGGCCAGGCCAAAAGGAAGCACCCTGTATTGCTTTCCTTGAAAAAGGAACCGAAGGAACTTTCTGTGAGTTGGATGGATGAGAACATGGGTGTACGCATCCTTGAGATCTAGAGAACAAAGCCAATCCTGACCTTGAAGGTATGGCAGCAGAGTTCCTAGAGAAATCATCTTGAATTTCTCTTTGAAAAGGAATTTGTTCAATTCTCTGAGGTCCAAGATAGGTCTGTATCCCCCTGTTTTCTTTGGGATAAGGAAATAGGGGGAGTAAAACCCTGTACCCTGTTGATGAATGGGTACTTCTTCTATTGCCCCTTGGGCAAGAAGTATAGTGACCTCTTGATCTAACAGGTTGATGAGAGAGGTCTGAGAATTGAACTGTCTTACCATTGTGGGAGGGGGCATGCACAGAAAGTGCAGCTTGTACCCCTCTGTTATAATGGAAAGTGTCCAATGCTCTGCTGTTATCTGCTCCCACCCTGGGGGCAAAGTGACATAACCTTCCTGGAATGGTGGAAGGCTCTGGTCCATTGAGGGCCAGGAAGGCTAAGTTCTCTAGATGAAAGTCAAAGGCCTTGTGGAGGCTGAGACTGCTGAGATGGTTGAGGCTTAGCAGTCTTTGCTTTCCTTTGTTTAGGTGGTTGCTGACTTTTCTGGGCAGGCTGACCTGCAGAACGTCCCTGCTGGGAATAAGAGGGATAAAACCTCTTCTTTTTTGAGAAGAAAGGCTTCTTGAAAGATTTCTTTCTCGCAGGATCAGCTGTGCCTTTGGATAGCCTATCCAAAGTGGAGTTGGCAGCATCTAATTCATTGGCTTTTTCTTGCCAATTTTTGCCAAATAGATTCTCACCTGTACAAGGGATATTGCCCAGTTTGTCCTGCACCCAGAGCTCCAAATCGGATGCCTGGAGCCAGGCAATTCTACGTGCACCTATGGCAATGGCAGAGGTTCTGCTTATGTACTCAAAACAGTCAAAAGCTGCACGGTTGACAAACTTAGACACATCCTGGGCATGTTTGACCAGTGTGAGAAAATCCTGCCTTCTATCCTCAGGAAGAAGAGGGCTCAAAACCTCTAAATCACCTGTGACTTCTTTAAGGAACATTCCCATATATAAAATATAGGAACTGATCCTGGCAGAAAGCATGGAAGCCTGGAAAGTACGACGTCCAAAGGCATCCAAAGTTCTACACTCACGTCCTGGAGGATTAGAGGCATGCCTCTTTGCACTTCTGATCCTTCTCATAGCTGATTCCACTACAATACAGTGGTGAGGAAGCTGAGTTTTCTGGAATCCAGGACAAGGGGGGACTCGATACATGGTATCCAGTCTGCGCGAGTGAGGAGAGGGGGTGAGAGGTGTCTCCCACATTCTCAACATGAGATCATGTAAGATCTCATGGATAGGCAAGGTAGCTGCCTCCTTAGGAGCTTTGGGACATTGTAAAATCTCCAACTCCTTAGCTCTGGGCACTGTCTCAGGAGTCACAGTAATGGACAACCCACGAGCCACCTCCATGATGAAATCTTGAAAAGAGATATCTTCTGCAGGAGACATCCTACATTTAGGAGAGGAATGCTCCTCCGGGAGAAGTATCCCTATACCGGTAGAGCTATCAGAATCCTCTGAGTCCTCCGAGGATTCGAAGTATCATCTGTCCAGATGCACTTGAAGAGCCCGATACCCGTACCGACCGAAGTCGGTACCGGGGGTAATCGGTACCGATGTATCGGCACAAGAAGGCATTGCATGACTGGGTGCCGGCAATGTCGATGCTATCGGTACTGGTACCGACACCGGTGCCGGTTGAATTGTCTGACGCGGTTCCGAGGGCATCGATGCCACAAGGAGAGCCGCTAGACTGCGTTCAATAGCCAGGAACCTCTGGTCTATCGATGCTGCTGATGCCTGGGTGTCGGTACTGGAAAGAGCCGGTACCCCAGAGCATGGCACCAGTAGTTCTGCCGAGGTCGAGGCCTCGAGAACATCCTGTATCCCCGATAATGCTTTGGAAGCCGAAGCCTCCCGCCGGGGCAACTTTGCCGGTATGGAACCCTCAAGGGCAACGCCAGAGGCATCTCGATGCTTGGAAGGAGATCTACCCTTTTGAGGACCGGCTGGACTTATGTTTAGTTACCTGAGATCCATGAGAGGAAGACGAAGCCCTGGAAGACGTCGATGCCACCGAAGCTGCATCGGAGGGAAAAAGGGCACTGAGTTTGACAGCTCGGTTCTGTTGACCCCTTTTGGACATCATGGCGCAAGCCATGCACTCGGAGATGGAGTGGTCAGGACCTAAACATTTAAGACACTATTCGTGGGTGTCAGTGACGGAGATGGTACCGCCACACTTGGTGCATTTTTTAAAACCCGAGGTGGGTTTCTCCATGGTGGAGGAAATTTTGGGCCTAAGGCCTAAAATGGCACGTGCACCTGGAAAGAAAAGTTTGGAAAAAATAAAAAAAAATTTTTTTGATAAGAAAAGAAAGAAGAACCGGCAGTACCGGTGTAGCGTCGAGGAAGGCAGACGCGACCACAAAAAAGAAGAATAAGGAAAATAATTTTCTGCGGTGACAGGAACATGACCTGTTGGCTCCGCGGAAAACGAAGAACTGGAGAGAGGCGGTTGGGAAAGGCGGGAAGGCAGCATGCAGGTGCTGTGGGATGCTCCCAAAAGCTTCCTAATTGGACACTGGGGAGCGTTCCCATGCAGGCTCCGTCGGTACCGACGATACCCATATGTGAGAACTACATTCCTGCTTGTTCCTGGAGATATTCCAATCATATCTAACCTCTCATTTAATGCTATATATTCTAACTCTCCCATCTTATTTTTTAGACTTCTAGCATTTGTATACAAGCATTTCAGAGACTGTATTTTATTCATATTAATATGGCTATTGGTAGACATGGGTAATTTGGGATCTTTAAGCTCTGTCTGCTGCATACTCGAGGGCATTTGGGCTACTTTACTGTTTTTTGGAACCTCTCTGCTTTTGGTAGTATCCTTCAAGGAGACATTCTTCCGAACTATCCGCTCTTGGGCGACTGTTGGCTTTCCCCTATTGTCTAGTTTAAAAGCTGCTCTATCTCCTTTTTAAAGGTTAATGCCAGCAGCCTGGTTCCATCCCGGTTAAGGTGAAGCCCATCCCTTTGGAAGAGCCCCTCCTTTCCCCAGAATATTCCCCAGTTCCTAACAAATCCAAAACCCTCATCTCTGCACCATTGTCTCATCCACGCATTGAGACTCCGGAGCTCTGCCTGCCTTTTGGGTCCTGCGCGTGGAACAGGAAGCATTTTGGAGAATGCTACCCTGGAAGTTCTGGATTTCAACTTCCTACCTAAAAGCCTAAATTTAGCCTCTAGAACCTCCCTACCACATTTTCCTATGTCATTGGTACCGATGTGTACCAAGACAGCAGACTCCTCCCCAGCACTATCTAAGACCTTATCTTGGTGGCGTGTGAGGTCCGCTATCTTCGCACCAGGCAGGCATAGTAGCAAGTTGAAGCCATTTAGCCCAAATAAAAAGTCATTGATAACAATTATTCTGCAAAAATGTGTAGTAACTCTTCAAAAGTATTTGAAGACGACTTTGAGGACTGACAAGGAAGGTGGTGTGTGGTCATTTTTAATTTGTTGCAGAGAAGACAGACATCTGTTTTCTTGATCTGAGAAGAAAACCTTGGAACAGTAAACCCAGATTTGCTACACTTCAGAAAACTGGTTCTACTACTGTTTATTATTCTGTATTGCTACTAGGCATATGCAGTGCCGTATGCATACACATAAGCGACAGTCCCTGACCCACAGAGCTTATAATATGTTCAACTATCTAAACCCTTAAACCCCAAACACACATATCCAACCTAGCAAGCCCAAAACATAAGGAATGTGTAACTAGTTTTTGTCGGAACCATTGCCATGAAGGTACATACCCACTCGAAGCAATAGCCATAGCCATGCTGCAGGTCCCCATCAGTGCTAATGTGTGTGATAGGTAGTTCCTGCAGACACATCTGTATTTCTCAGTCATGTATAGCCCTTATGGGCTATGATGCACCCAGAATAGTGCATGTCCTGTGTTGGTACCATGGTCACATGATGTATGTTATATACACTTCTGAATAAGTTGCGGATTGCTGAAGAACATACGGCGATTTTCAGCCTTTGCACGAGTTGGTTAACAGCAATAACAGATGGGACACACAGTTGATGTCGACCGATGTCTGTTGGCGTCAGGTGAAAGTTAAGTGTTCCCTTGCTTTGGCTTGACCTTATCGCCATTTTGGATAGATTTGATTTGAGGCCAATTTGAGTAAACCCTGTGATGATTTTAATATCTCTTTAGGGTTGGTATAGGGGGTCATACTCCCCTTTTAAAAAAAGATAAAAAGGAACATTATTGCTTCGAGTGGGTATGTACCTTCATGGCAATGGTTCCGACAATAATTAGTTACACATTCCTTATGTTTTGGGCTATAATCTGTTCAAGGCAGACAACAGAACAAATGGGACTAGAGTAATTTGAAAGGGAAATGATTAAAATGCACATGGGTGTAGACAAGGGAGTGAGGATCCAAAAGCAGCCTCAAAGAGAGATGAGCTTTTAGTCTGGATTTGAACTGTAACAGAGATGGAGCTTCCCATACTGACCTGCATAGTCTATTTCTAGGCATAAGCTGAAGCCAGGTGGAAAGAACAAAGTCTGGAGTTGGCAGTAGAAGAGGGCATGGATAAATGTGATTTGCTTGATGAGTGGAGGTGCTGAGGCGAGGTAATGAGGAGCTACACAATGAATGCACTTGTAGTGAGCAGGAGAAGTTTGAATTGTATGTGGAAATGGACAGGGAGCCAAGGAAGTGGCTTGAGAAGAGGGGTTACATGAGCATACTGACACTGGTGGAAGATTAGTTGTGCAGCTGAGTTTTGAACAGATTGAAGAGGCGATGGATGATTCAATGGGAGACCAGCTAGGAGCAAGTTACAATAATCTAGACAGGAGGTGACGAGAGTGGATAAGAGTCTTAGTGCATATTCAGAAAGGAAGGGATTAATTTTACTGATGATGAGGAAGAAATAACAGGTTTTAGCTATCTTTTGGACATGTGTAGAAAATGAGAGAGAAAAGTCAGATGACTTCAAGGTTGCAAGCCAAGGAGACAGGGAAGATGACAATGTTATCTACAGAAATGAAGAAGGGGGGAAGGTGGATTTAGGGGGAAAGATAAGAAACTCTGTCTTGACCATGTTCAGTTTTAGATGGTGGCGGCATATCCAAGTAGCAACATCAGACAAGTGTGCTGCGATTTGTGCCTGGATTCTTGGAGAGAGGTAAATCTGAGAGTCATCAGCATAAAGATGGCACTGAAACCCATAGGAAGAGATCAAGGCAACAGAGGAATGAGTGTAGAGAGAGAAGCGAAGAGATCCCAAGACAGAGCCCTAAGGTACACTGACTGAAAGCAGGATAGCAGCAGAGGAGGATTTAATAGAGCATACACAGAAAGTGCGATGGGAGAGATAAGAAGCAAACCCTGTGAGAACATTGAGGAGAAGGTGGTGATCAATAGTGCCAAATGCAGCAGATAGGTCAAGAAGGAAGGTCCTTGGATTTGACCAGGAACAGATCACTGGAGACTTTTGGAAAGGCCTTTTCTGTTGAATGTAGAGGACAAAAGTCAAATAGTTTGAGAGGAAGGAAATTCAAGATAGCAGCAAATGCATGTTCAAATAGTTTGCATGCAAAAGGATAGGGGAGATGGGCTGGTAATTGGAAGGACAGGTAGGGTTCAGGAAGGCTTTTTGAGGAGGTGGTGTATTCACAGTGTGTCTTAAGGCTGCAGCAAGAACAGCTGCAATGAAAAGTGATAGGTTGAGGATATGATAGATGGAAGGGATGACAACAGAGGAGATAGAGCTTAGTAGATGGGTGGGAATGTGATCAGAAGAGCAGATAGTGAGTTTGGAGGAGGAGGAGAGAAGATAGGCAGTTTACTCATCTGTGACTTCAGAAAAGGACAAAAGGGTGGCAATTTGAAGGAAGAATTTGAGATCGAAATGAGGAAGGATTGAAATTTGAGATAAAAATGGGGAAGATTGTCAAGGAAGTAGTAAGCCAAAGCTTGGGAAGAAAGTGATGTGGGGTTGGAGGTGGAGGCAACTTGAGGAGAGTGTTGAGCATGGCAAAGAGATGGTGAGGATTGGAGGCCAGTGTTTGCTAGTTGGGCAGTACTTTTAATTGGTGAGTGCCATAGCAGACTTGAAGTCGGTTAGTAAGAATTTTTCCTTCCGTTCACCAGGATAGAAGGAAACATTTTTATTTGATGCACTACATGAAAAATGGGATGAATAATCTGGAGGAGCTGGAGGCCTGGAAAGTATACAATAAGAAAGTTGCTGCTCAGACTGTGCAAGGCAATTGTACTCATATTAGGCTGAAACCTCTCTCATTGCTGTGGCTTTTGCTTAATCAGTTGGAGCATCTGTTTAGACCATTTATGGTTATGGGCCCGAGGCAGCCGGAAAGGCAGCTGTGAGAGAACCCCCCCCCTCTCCCCCGCCTGCGCTGTAGCAAAACAGCACTTACACATACCCTTTCGCCCAGAAAACCAGTAGACCAGAGCATACCAGTCTAAACAGGTCACTCGGGAATGCTTTATGAGAGCCCACTGTCTCCCCCCCCCTTCAGGGGCTACTGATTGGTGAAGAAGAGATACCTGGGGCAAATGGGAAGGTAGCAAGGGGGTTTGAGAACGTACTGTATATAAGACTGTGTGGGACGTCATTTAGGGGCTCAGATCTTTTGTCCAGGGTGCCGGCTCTGTCTGAGTCCTGTGTACACAATAAAAGTTTCTGTTTGCATACTAGTCTGTCTGTGTGATCCTTCCGGGGGTGTGGGAGACAGCGTTCCTGCTTCATTTTGGTGCGTTGGCCGGGAACTCTTTTCTCCTCGCATGAAGGGAGGAGTGGTCTAGTGGTTAGGACAAGGTACTTCAGGCCGGAGGTTCAAGTCCCACCTGGGGACAACAATCTCAGGCCGGAGGGACTGGGATTTCTAGTCCTATAGGCACTCCTTGTGGTCTTGGGCAAGCCACTTAACCCTCCATTGCCCATGTTCCCTGTAAGTATTAGTGTATGTGTCTCATATCCCCTCATGTTAAATGTATCCCCCAATTGACCGCTTTGACCCGGTGAAAAGCGGGATATAAATACAGCTAAATAAAATAAAAATAAATAAAAATCCACGGAGGGAACCTCTCTGCGGTTCTGCAGAACTGGGCCTCGGCCGGCCGGTGACCAGCCCCCAGGTCATCAACGATCCTTGGCGCCACCGGGTCCCTTGTGTCCGGAAGGACTCCTTGACACATCTGGCTGGTCAGTCCCGGTGGGCTGATTACTCCGTTTGAAATCCGGCAGGATAGACTGGCATCCAAACATTCTCCGGTCGGAGGTCTGGTGAGTACTACTGCCTTTCTGTTTTGGGTAGTTCTGTGAGTCTGGAAATCCTGGTAATCTGTAAACCTGTTGTGGTTTGATCACCCGCACGAGCGGTCTGAGTAAGGACCCCAGGGGGGGTTCTGAAACCATTGCTCGTCCAGTCTGTGCTGAGGGGGGGGGGACGGAGGGGTAGCTGTGTATATATGTACCTGTAGTTAATGTGTTTCTGTCCTCCCCTTCTCCCTTCGTTTCCTCTGTTGTCCTGTGCGTGAGGTCCGAGCAACTAGGCTCTCCAAGTGCTCCCTCCTCCCCTTGGGGAGGCGGAGTCCAGGTTCGGGCATGCATTTCTTTTTTTCTCTCCTCTCAAATGTCCTGTTCGGTGTTCAGTGTGTCTGTCTGTTTGTCGGTCTAACCCTGTGTGAGCTGGAAATACTGCCAGTGTTACTGCATTGAGAATTGTGCATTGTGATTGTGATTAGAGCATATTGTGATTAGAGCATGGGGGCGGGAGAATCTAAAGGGCAGACACTCCTGCAGTGCATGCTCCGTAATTTTAAATCTGGGTTTGGAGAGGATTACGGGGTTTCACTCTCTGCCTCTCGATTGTCTGTTTTATGTGAACGGGAGTGGCCAGCCTTAGTGAAGCTGTGGCCTCCCGAGGGGTCCACTGATCTGCCTACTGTGTTTTTAGTCCATCAGATTGTAGTAAAGGAACACCCGGATCAGTTTCCCTATATTGATTCATGGCTGGCCATATGCCAGAAATGGCCAAAATGGCTCCAGCGCTGCCATGAGGATCAGTGTAGAATAATGATGGCAGCTGCCAGTCGCCGGAAGGAGCGAACACCTGCCCCTTTCTACCAGGGGCGGGATTCCCTGGAGGTCCCTGCACGCCCCCTCAATCTGCTTTACCCTACTGTCCCGTCCGCACCCTTACAGGATCCTCCCCTAAGAGATGAAGAACCTTCCCCCGGGGCGGGTGAAGCAGGACTTGGGAAGGATTCTGCAGATTCCAGCGCCTCATCAGATTCCCTTTCTCATAGTGATACACCCCTTCAGACCCCTCCATCATCTTCCTCTCCTCCTACTCCCGGTACTGTCTCCAGTGTTACAGCCTCACCCCCTGAGAGCACTCCGGCTGAGCTTAAGTCGTCTACCCCGCTGTCCCAGCGCCTGCGGTCAGCTGCTGCAGAGAAGCAGACAAAACAGGATTTCCAACTGCCTTTACGACAAGTACAGGGACTCCTGTACCTTGATGCTGCCAGACGGGTGGCCGTAGGACCTTCTAGTCTGATATATGTTCCTTTCTCTACCACTGACCTGCTGAATTGGAAAACCCATTACGCCTTCTATACTGAAAAGCCTCAGGAGTTAACAGACCTTATGACTAGTATTATGCAAACGCACCAGCCTACTTGGTCAGACTGTAGACAATTGCTTTCCACCCTATTCAGCACGGAAGAACGAGCACGTATTGTGCAGACCACCCTCACGTGGCTGGAGGCACATCCTGCAGACGCTGGGGTTATAAATCACCGGCAGCAAGCAACTGTGGATTTCCCGAATGAAGACCCTGAGTGGAACCCGAATAATCCCGAAGGAGCATGGGTTCTCACTCTCTTCCGGACCGCGCTCCTTGAAGGCCTCAAGAAGGGAGGGCAGCGGGCTATGAATATCAGCAAGATTGCAGAAATCCTCCAGCTTCCTGATGAGAGCCCAGCAGCGTTTTATGAGCGTCTGTCTGAAGCGTATCGACTGTACACCCCTTACGATCCAGCAGCTCCTGAGAATCTTCGTATGGTGAATACCGCTTTCGAAGCACAGGCCCAGGGTGATATACGGCGGAAGCTGCAGAAATTGGAAGGATTTGCGGGCATGAACGCTGCTCAATTGATGGAAGTGGCACAGAAGATCTTTGTAAATCGTGATCAGGAGCAGAGGCGAGAATCTGAGTGTCGGATGAAGAAGAAGGCCGATTTCCTAGCGGCTGCCCTAACCGAACGGCCACCAGTATCGGCCTGGACCAAGGACGGGAGCAGGGGACGTGGACAAAGGGGGCCGAGGTTTCTCCTGGGCCCCAATCAGTGTGCATACTGTAAAGAGGAGGGACATTGGAAGAATGAGTGTCCAAATCGGAGGGGGCAATATCCGTCCATGAGGGGTGCAAGGGTACCCGTACACACCACACGAGGGCGGGGCCAGCCCATGGTATATCCACACGATACCTTCCCACCCCCTCCACCAGATCTTGAAGGCCTCGCAACAGTGGAACATTATGACTTGGATGAAAATTAGGCCAGACCGGACTCCAAGCTTCTGTTGGGTCCCCAGGAGCCTATGGTCAAGATGAACTTAGGGGACCAAGAAATGCAGTTCATGGTTGATACCGGAGCAACACACTCAGTGGTTACTCAGCAAGTGGCCCCGATTTCCTCCCAGACAGTAACTGTAGTGGGAGCCACGGGAGAAAGAGTGCAACGATCCTTTCTGCAAAAACCGCATGTGTCAGTTGGGGGGACGGACTATCACCCACCAGTTCCTGTATATGCCTGAATGTCCTATACCCCTGTTGGGGAGGGTTGTCCTGGCGAAACTACAGGCCCAGATATCATTCGGGCCCGGGGGCCAGGCTGAGCTCGACATACCCAGCCTGGGCCCAGCAGTTTTGGTATTGTCCGTCCCCC
Organism: Ichthyophis bannanicus; assembly: GCA_033557465.1. Classification (NCBI taxonomy): domain Eukaryota; kingdom Metazoa; phylum Chordata; class Amphibia; order Gymnophiona; family Ichthyophiidae; genus Ichthyophis; species Ichthyophis bannanicus. The sequence continues at coordinate 573,598,035 of CM066031.1, read as the reverse complement.
GGGAAGAAGAATGGCAGTTGTTCGAAGACAAACTCAAGCCTGATGTGATTGCCCTGGATAAGTGGGATGCAGTACCCCCAGGAGTATGGGCAGAAGGCAACCCCCCCGGAATGGCCATAAACATCCCTCCTGTCTGTATCGAGTTGAAGCCAGGAGTCTCCCCAGTACACGTGCGGCAGTATCCGCTGCCGCGAGCGGCTGTGGAAGGAATTCATCATCATCATCTGGAGTGGCTCCTGCAGTACGGTATCCTGTGGCCCTGTCAATCAGCATGGAACACTCCTTTACTACCAGTCCGAAAGCCAGGTACTACCGACTACCGACCTGTGCAGGATCTCCGTCGTGTCAATGAGGCTGCTGTAACTCTGCATCCAGTGGTACCCAACCCCTATACCCTGTTGGGTCTCATCCCAGCGGCGGCCTCTCATTTCTCCGTGCTAGATCTGAAGGATGCCTTCTTTTGCATACGTCTGTCTGCAGAAAGCCAACACCTCTTCGCCTTTGAGAGAGAACACCCTGCCACTGGCAGTAAGACCCAAGTAACCTGGACTCGCTTACCACAGGGGTTCAAGAACTCCCCCACTATCTTCAGTACTACTCTGGCCCAGGATCTTGCTGGTTACCCCCCGGGAGTGCCTGGGAGACGTGCCCTCCTGCAGTATGTTGATCTGTTGGTTGCTGCTGACTCTGAGACTGAATGTATTCTGGCAACCACAGAGCTGCTACAGTTGTTGTATAACGCAGGCTACCGCGCCTCGAAGAAGAAGGCTCAATTATGCCAGTTGGAAGTGAAGTACCTGGGATTCCACCTGTCTAAAGGAAGTTGGCGGTTGGGGAAAGAACGGAAGGAGGCGGTATGCCGGATCCCTGAACCAACAATTCGCAAGCAGGTACACGCTTTCCTCGGGGCTGCAGGATACTGTCGCATCTGGATTCCCAACTTCGCCAGGATTGCAAAGCCCCTCTATGAATCTACGAAAGGCCCGGAGACGAGTCCCCTTGAATGGGGACCAGACCAACGGGGGGCCTTCGAACAGTTAAAGAGGGCGTTGCTATCGTCACCAGCCTTGGGCCTTCCGGATGTCACTAAGCCCTTCACTCTTTATGTGCATGAAGCAGCGGGCACAGCTCTAGGGGTCTTGACTCAACAGGTGGGATCCTGGCCACGCCCGGTCGCCTACCTGTCTAAACAGCTGGATCCAGTGGCCAAGGGATGGCCACCCTGTTTAAGAGCGATAGCAGCAACAGCTCTATTGGTGGAAGAGTCGGATAAACTATCCATGGGCCAAGACCTCTTAGTCACCGTCCCACGTTCTGTCCAAACTTTACTGGAGCATAAAGGAAGCCACTGGTTTACCAGCTCCCGAATGTTAAAATACCAGAGTATGTTATGGGGAAACCCCAGAGTGTGGATAACCACCAGTCAAGCCTTAAATCCTGCCATGTTCCTGCCTGTTGGCCCAGGACTACCTGATCACGACTGCCTGGAAGTAATGGACACGATCTTTTCCAGTCGCCCTGATCTGACAGACGTACCACTAAACAACCCGGATGAGATCTACTTTGTGGATGGAAGCAGTCTGGTAGTGGAAGGCTGCAGGTGTGCGGGGTACACGGTGGTGACGATGGAAGTAATAGTCGAAGCTCAGCCACTGCCCTCGGGCACTTCCGCACAAAAGGCGGAACTCATTGCCCTCACCCGTGCTCTAACCCTTGGGACAAATCTTCATGTAAACATATACACAGATTCCCGATATGCCTTTGCCACTCTCCATGCCCATGGTGCTCTATACAAAGAAAGGGGGTTGATCACTGCAGCTGGATCCGAAATTAAGAATGGTCCCCAAGTAGTGGCCCTGTTAGAAGCAGTCTGGTATCCCAAAGCTGTAGCAGTCATGCACTGTAAAGGCCATCAAAAGGGGAACGACGGGATAGCCAAGGGCAATAGACGGGCTGATGCAGAAGCCCGGCGGGTCGCGATTGCCTCTTTGTCCCAGCCCTACTCTGAGAGCTCTGAAGATTTGCAAGTCCCCCTGTTCCCAGTCCCGTTAAGCCAATGGGCTAAAAGATACACTACACGGGAAATGGATTTCTTCTGTCAGGAGGAGGGTGGGGTATTACACTCCGATGGTTGGATAAGATTACCTGGAAAGGGAACAGCCCCAGTGATAGTCATCCCAGACAGCCTTGCCCCAGCTTTCCTGTCATCTTTCCATCAGACTACTCACTTTGGCAAGACAGCCATGGAAACTACTCTCCACCCATATTTCTTTATTTCCTGCTTATCTTCCCTGGCAGCCGCAACTGTTAGGCAATGCACCATGTGTGCTAAGAACAATGCTCGTCAGGGTCCTTGCCAACCCCCAGGAGTGCAGTCCTATGGGGTCACCCCCATGGGAAATATCCAAGTTGATTTTACAGAAATGCCCCGAGCAAATGGATACCGATATCTGTTAGTTCTGGTTTGTACATTCACGGGGTGGGTGGAGGCCTTCCCAGTCTGTACAGAAAAAGCCAGAGAAGTGACAAAGGTGCTACTGCATGAAATCATCCCCCGTTTTGGGCTTCCAGTAGTAATGGGATCAGATAACGGACCTGCATTTGTGGCCCAGATAGTACAACAGGTAACCAAAGCCTTGCAGATTGATTGGAAGCTACATACAGCTTACCGTCCGCAGAGTTCAGGGAAGGTGGAACGTATGAACCGTACCATTAAAATGCATTTAGCAAAACTGTGTCAGGAAACCTCCTTGAAGTGGCCCCAATTGCTCCCCATAACCCTGCTTCGTATACGCTCAGCCCCACAAAAGGATATTGGTGTTTCCCCCTTTGAAGCTGTGTATGGCCGCCCTGCACCCTTCATACAGGGCGTCTATGGGGACTTGATTCAGATAGATTCAGAAATAACCCGACAGGAACTGTTGGCTCTCAGTTCTGTTTTGCAGGAAGTGCACCAGTGTGTTCAGGAGCGGCTCCCCATCAACCTGACGGAACCACTCCATACATATCAACCTGGTTCGCGAGTGTGGGTCAAGGAGTGGAAGAGGGATCCACTGACCCCCCAGTGGCGAGGCCCGTATACCGTTCTGCTGGCTACCCTGACGGCTATCAAGGTGGCTGAGATTGCTCCGTGGATTCATCACACCTGTGTCAAGGCCGCAGCGCCAGAACCCGTTCCAGCCTGGACTTCTGTCACGGTTCCAAACCAGCCTCTGCGTTTGACACTAAAAAGAGATACTTCTGCCTAGTGACGGCTAATGCATCTGGACTGCTTAAGAGACAAAACCACCCCAGAGTGCATAGAAGTGCCATATATTTACTGCTATTCTTGATGTGGGCCTGTTTCCAGGAGAGCACGGGGACTAACACAGCAATATTACTTGCCCAAACTGCCTTAAACATGACAGACCTTTGCATACGTAACTCTCTACAAACTGGGGTTTTTCTATCAACCTGTCTCATTGCTGTACCCTCCAGTTTATGTGAACTGCTAAGTTTTACCATATTTACTAGTCTGGACTGTAAACAACCTGACATGTCATTTTCTACTCTCCTCTATAGTATTGGAGCCAGCCAGCCTACCTCAGCTTTTAACCGAGTTCCTTACTCCCTGCAGGTAGTCTCCACCCTTAATGCTACTGATTGTTTTATTTTTGTAAATACCAAGACAGGAGGGTTTAATGTGTCTAATACTGAATTATCATGCAACTCTGTTACAAGGGAATCTTATGTGTACTCAGAAGTATATCTACCCTTAGGCTGGTTTTTGATATGTGGGAAGATGACTTATACCTATGTTACCATAAATGCCACCGGTGGCCCATGCACCCTCGGCAGGCTAACGACCGCTGCTTTCCTCCACACGCCCAAAGTAACTAAAGTCTGCCCCAGACCTCCCCGCTCTATCCCCATGCCCTCGACCTGTAACTCAAATGTAGAACCCTACAGTGATGAGACGGCCCTTGGGCTGTCGCTATCAATCGTTGCAACACCTGGGTTAGCCCTACACAACTCAATGGAGATAAGCCGACTTGCTTGTTCTCTAGCTAAATCCCTTAATCTGACCTCAACCATACTGGCCACCATGAATCATGAAATGTCTGGCTTACGCACGGCGATACTGCAGAATAGGATGACCATTGATTTCCTACTCTTACGCCTTAACCATGGCTGTGAAGAGTTCGAAGGTATGTGTTGTTTTAACCTCACTGACAAAAGCGTGTCCATCGAACGCTCTATCCAAGACTTACGTAATTTAGCAAAACATATCACAGACCCCTCCATGGGACTGGGAACGGGATGGTTCGGGAAGTTGTTTGGATGGCTGGGGGGCCTTAAAACCCTAGTTATAGGGGTCTTCCTTCTCTTCCAGCTATGTGCTCTCTTACCATGCTGTATCCCTATCCTCCACCGCTTTCTCACCTCCACGCCTTGGTAGAACGCAAGGCAGCTGCCTCTGTCATGGCCCTAACCCCATATACCCCTCTGCGGCCTGCCCCTAGTAATACTGCCCTCTACCGCTCCTAGCGGTTGAGGTCATACTCGAAAAAGGGGGGAGTGAGGCAGCTGGAAAGGCAGCTGTGAGAGAACCCCCCCTCCCCCACCTGGGCTGCAGCGAAACAGCACTTACACATACCCTTTCGCCCAGAAAACCAGTAGACCAGAGCATACCAGTCTAAACAGGTCACTCGGGAATGCTTTATGAGAGCCCACTGCCCCCCCCCCTTCAGGGGCTACTGATTAGTGAAGAAGAGATACCTGGGGTGAATGGGAAGGTAGCAAGGGGGTTTGAGAACGTATTGTATATAAGACTGTGTGGGACATCATTTAGGGGCTCAGATCGTTTGTCCAGGGTGCTGGCTCTGTCTGAGTCCTGTGTATACAATAAAAGTTTCTGTTTCTGTTTGCATACTAGTCTGTCTGTGTGATCCTTCCAGGGGTGTGGGAGACAGCGTTCCTGCTTCAGGCCGTCTAAAAATAAGAGGTGATGAGATTGATTGAGAGAGGAATGACTGGTGAAGATGTGCATTGAAGAGGGTGGGACTGCCGAAGAAATGCTGAGATGCAACACATTGGCCTTGTAACTAGAGATGGGCTCACCTCTTTTGCTTTGTGTAAGGGCACACATATGAAAGAGTAATTTAAGAGGGATAAAAAGGGAAAGGGGAGAAAGATTTATTTGTTTTTTCTTAACTTCCTATTTCTATAGTTATGCATCTAGTTATTTTTTGGTGTACTACTAAGTTGAGGAAGCTGTGAGAAAGAGTAGGATAATATATTTAGAAGAAATATAAATCAAGCAAAATGAAGACAAATAGCATTGTGAACATTTAATAATGTTCCAGCAGCAATGATAGCATACCAAAGTACAACAAAAGTTGTTGAAAATGTAGTGAAACACAATAATGTTATAGAGTTTAGCAGTCCAACAGGACATATTTGCAACTAGCTTGAACGTAAATAAAAATCATAAGCAATAGGGAAACAATTATCATAAACTGGTTCAGTCAATGAAAATGAACAATAAATGTTAAATGAAGTATTAATGACGTGCTCTCGAATATATCTGGTTTATCAGAAATTGATGATACTGGGGAACTGATGGCATTATTGTTCTAGGAGGCCTTGCAAGAATGGACAAATGCACTGTGTATCCACTGATGGATATTTTTGTCTCAAACATTGCAAGGCATGTGCAGTGTTATTACTCTAACAGGAGTTAGCATAGACTGCAAAATAAAAAGTTGATGAGCTAAGGACTGTTGCATAGGGCTTCTAAACTTACTGTTCAGAGGAAGAGAAGGTACTGTGCAATATATGCAGGGCACTGGTACTAAAAGAAGCCTGCACAGACACATTGAGAGAGATGGATGAGCTGCATAGAGCAGAAAATATTTTGAGATCCAGAGATTCTGCAACTAGCTCTGTCCAAGTCCTTGCAAAGGGAGCTTGCCCACAGGTCTTTGCATACCCTAAACCCACCTCCCCCCTTCCTCCTTTCTCAATCTCTGTGGATAACACTTTCCTACTCCCTGTTTCCTTGGCTTGCAGTCTTGGCGATGTCCAACTGATAGCTAAAACCTGCTCTATCTTTCTCTATATCATCATCAAAATCCACCCCTTCCTTTCTGACTATATTACTAATACCCTTATCCACTTTTTTAGTCACCTCCCATCTAAAGAATTGCAACCACCTCCTTGCTGGTCTCCCTCTGAATCATCTCTCTCCTTCATTCTGTTCAAAACTCAGCTGTGTGGCTAATCTTTTGTCAGCCTCGATATGCTCATATAACCCCTCTTCTCAGGTTGCTTCATTGGCTCCCTATCTGTTTCTGTATCCAGTTCAAACTTCTACTGACCTATAAGTGCACTCAGTCTGCTACTCACTACCTTTATCATCTCTCTTTACACTCCTCCTCGGGAGCTCTTCTCTTCTGGCAGATCTCTTCTGTCTGTGCCCTTCTCTTCCACTGCCAACTCCAGATTTTGATCCTTTCATCTTGCTGCTCCTTATGCCTGGAACAAACTACCTGAGTCTGTGCATCAGGCTTCATCTCTGGCCCTTTTCAAATCAAGGCTGACAACTAACCTCTTTGAGGCTGCTTTTGGATCTTGATCTGCTTAGTTTCCTATGTGTTTCCCTAGATACCCTAGATGTATTCTTGTCCTCAGCTGTTAACTGTCTTAACTAGATTGTAAGCTCTGATGAGCAGGGACCGTCTTTTACATGTGCTGTGCAGCGCTGCGTCCACCATGTAGCGCTATACAAATGATCAGAAGTAGTAGTAGAGAGGCATGCCTAACCTAGGAACCTCCAAGGATCCTGAAGGAATAGGGATCGCGCCCATTTTCTTCTCCTGTTGGTCTGCCTCTCTCAATCCAGTCCTTGAGTCTTAATAGGTTGGGTTTACAGGCTATGCACAATGAATGTGTATGAGAGAGATGCAAATGCATATTCACTGACTATCTGAAAATCAGGCATGCTAGGTGGAGGCTGAAACACTGCGATAGATCATCTCTTGGCTATGACTGAAGGGACAGGGAGTGGTGGTGCTGAGCAGTTGGGTAGTGGATCGATTAGAACCGGACAAACAAGTCGTGGGCAGGGAATCAGGCCTTTACATCTAAAGCAATAAACTTGGTGGCACCAGCATTGAGTGTGTGTGAGCTGTAGTGGCAGTGAGCAGTTTGGCTTTTGGGAAGACTAGGTTCCTGCTAGCTGAACCAGGTATGTTGCCAGTGGTCCTGCTTGCAGTTCGTCAAGACCCCAACAGCATCAGAAGCTATGGCACACACAAATCGCAGACACCCAAGAAACAGAGTAGACTCTGCAATCCAGGTCTCCTGTCATTCAGGAGGAGGGGGGGGCTTTTTTTTTTTTGCTAGTTCCTGGTATATTTTGGACTTTGTTCTTTGATGGCTCTGGACCCCTGAAATTACAGGTGCATTGGAATCTTAGTGGGACTTGACATGATTATTTAATTTTTTATTTGTTTTTATCTCTTGCATAACCAAGAAAAGGGCGCTGGTAGAGAAGGTCACATATCTTGAGCTGAAAAAGACAGGCACAAGAATAATAGCAGAAAATGCCATGCCAGTGAATGAAGGCTTAGCCACTCAAAATATTCAGTGTTATGTCAGCAAATGGAAAATAGAGTGTTGATCCCAAATTCAAGCATCAAAGACTACCTGATCATCAAGCCAAAGTTACCTAGCTATTCCATTGAACCCTTTCCTAACTTAAAAGGCAATGTACTATACACATTAATTTACCAGCTGGGTTCAAAAACCCCATTTCTTAGCTGCTGGGCACCTCCATGGTGCACTTGGTACACAGTGCGTGCCTATCTGCCATTCTAGGTGAGTACAGACAATTTACCTTACTGCTTTCGCTGGTAGGCAGATTAGTGTGCTTAGCAGCTATGGAGCTTTCTTCTATGGTCACCTGGCCAGACATAAGGGTGGGCCTTCCATACCACAAGAGATTACCAATGCTGCAGTCAAGATTATATGAAGTCGGACAGAAGCTACATTAAACCGGCTTGCAGGGCTACATAATAAATGCATGGTTTGATTTCTTTAGCAGCACGGTTGCATGCTGCACTCATACTGTTAGGGAAGAACAATGTAAAACATGAACACAAATGATGCGACATATTGAGTCAGAGGCAGTTTATTTTAACTTTGATTTACATTGATAAGCAGCTTTATTGATAGGAGTGTTGATTCATTAAGTTCCCTTCTGTTCTAAAACACAAACTTCTGTTACCTTCAAACAATTGTATCTCCAGCAAAACATATGAAAATATAATTTAAAGCGCACACTTTTCACTGACACAGTACAATACATTCACTATACACAGTATAACAAAATAATCCCATCCTTACCAGTTTAATAATACTGTCACGATGAATAGGGAAATAGAAACTGGACTTCTGAGTTTTATAGTTGGAAAGAATTTACATGCAACAATGACACTGTTTTATGACTGTTTAACTAACTTATCCAGACTGCCGTTCCTTGCACTAGAAAGTGCAGAGCCAAAAATGTGTTCTGTTCCGAACGCTGCCAGACTGCTAGCAGATACACTAAACAGCCAAATAGGGCCAATAGGCACCAACCAGACCGCTCTCATGTCTAGGTCACCTTTGGAACTCCAATAGTATTGTCTCACACAAACCACACCCATCGCTTCTAGACTTCTGCAGATAGCACTTAGTCAGCTGTAAACTTACAAATGATTTAAAAAAAATGTGAAAAGAGAAAGAATCCCTATATAGGGCAACAGACAATGGTCACCCATTCAAAGCTGTGTTCCAAAAAGCAAGAGAACCTGCCTTCCAGTTGTGCAATTTATCTTTTCTCCTCTCTGGTCAATGACAGCATATAGGGAGAAAAGCATGCATTTATTCCAATACTATGTACAACTGTGGAACAGAAAGATCTCTAAGTCACTTTTCATAAATTTGCTTTCATATGCCACACGTTATCTATGGTTTTTTGCATAATTAACCAATTGGCAAACTCTAAACTCTTATGAGTAGCACTTGTGAGAAAAGAATGTGCCAGGCATGCTGACAATGTTTGCAAGAAACCTTCAGATATGTCTTAGACTAGGGGTTCTCAACCCAGTCCTTGGGACACACCCAGCCAGTCAGGTTTGCAAGATAACCACAATTAACATGCACAAGAGAGATTCGCATGCAATGGAGATAGTGTATGCAAATCTCTCATATGCATATTCAGTGTGGTTATCCTGAAAACCTGACTGGCTAGATGTGTCCCAAGGACTGGGTTGAGAACCCCTGCCTTAGACATATGTTACTTTCTGAGAGGTCTCATTTAAATCACTCTTTGAGCACCTGTGGCACATGACACTTCATCTCCAATAAGGCTCAATGTATCATTATTTCAGCAACGTGATTTATAAAGCTAAATAGACACGTCCAATTGGAATGCAGTGAAATATAACACACGGTAAATCGACAAGAATGCCAACAAAAGTGGGGAAATGTAGTCTAGAAAGACAATGAGCATGAAAAGGAAGGTTTCTAGAAATCCCCTTGACCTCGTTCTGTCTCAAACTATGTTGTCCAGCCATTTTATGCAACTCCAGGCAGGCGTTCGTTCGAATGGTAGTTGCAGCTGTTGGCATTACATCATTTACTCTGTTGGCAATAGAGAACGACAAAGTGCTTTAGAAATTCATCTTTAGATGAAGAATCATGTTTCACATGAAAATAAAAAGAACAAAAATACTCCTCTAAATTTGCACTTGAGTATTTAAAAAAAAAAAAAGGATCTAGCTTGGGGTAAAAGATTTATTTGGACTGAGAATCTTGGCTCTTGATAGTGGCATTGAGGTGAATCACAGTACTAACTAACTATGGCCACTTTGGAGCCCCCCCCCCCCCCCAACTTACAGCCATTTCTAACACTGAAGTGAATTTCTTTCCGTTAGCTCCAATGGCAAGATTTTCAGCATTTGCAAAGGGAAAACAAAGAGTTTGCAAGATATAAAATACAGAAAGCATACCTTTTTATGTATGTTAAATAAGTATGAAAATATTTTTAGCATATAATGTTAAACATTCTTATTTATATTTCCAGTAGCTACAGTCTTGCTTCCCCATGATACCAGTTCCATCATGTAAGGCATGTTAACCAGCTGGACAATGGTGGCACTGTTTTGGTTTAACTCTCTCACAAATTATTGTGTTGAAAAACTTCACTTACATTGCAGTCTTGAAATGATTTCAATGCTAAGATTCTCTCCCTATCCAACTTTGCATCACAATTAAACAATATGCAACACACCTTAACTTCCTTTTTTTTTTTGGAAGAAGGAATAAAGGTTCTGAAAAATGTATAAGCTTTTTTTCTTTTTCCTTTTTTTAAATTTAGCACCTTAATAAAGTAATGAAAATGGGTATGTGATTAATGTGTGCAAATGTACAAAATCTACAAAGATACATCATTCCAAAATTACTGAAAAAAATCTTAAAGCATGCATTTAAAACTCAGGTTTGAAAGGGTCGTGGATTGCTTTCCCTGGAGAGCAAAAAAAGGTAGCTGTTTTCAAAATCTGCAACTGCTGGTGAGTATTTCTTGGCACAGTTGTGACCAGCGCTTTATTGCTGCATCTTCCTGATAATCTCAGCAGACACTGGAGGGTGGAAATTGATTGTGTGGTGCCGCAGGCCCTGAGCTGTCTTGTAACTCTTCCCGCAACGACATTTGAATGGCTTGCGGACACGGATCTGTGTTCTATGACCATTCTTGGCATGGTATTTTATACCATTGACATTCTGTGGATTAGAAAGCAAAAAAAAAAATATCAGTTAGAATTGCAAATAGCTATGAAGAGTTCTAGTAGCAGCGTTGTTCCTGGAGTAAAGTGGATTCTTTGCAGGTAAGACACATTTTATTAAGGTGATGTAAAAATGTACTCAAAGATGCGGAAAATACATAACTTTTCAAGCTCACATAGGTCCCATCTAGAGATGTTAGTTATCTGAGAAAGAAACTACCTGTTTTATATTTGCAAGAAACTAGACATACAGTTGTGGCCAACATTATTGGCACCCTTGTAGTTCAACCCCTTAGTGTCCAATATCACCTAAAGAAAGTGGCCAGTGAAATGGCATTGGACTGCATATGCACACATATTTGACACAGATAAGAATCAAATAAAACAAGGCCAATTAAAAAAGGAAATAGTATAAAAATTGGGACATTGCCAGGCCATGATTAATGGAACCCTTATAAACCTTTCAAGTTAGTTTGAACAGAAGAACCACATTCCCATTGCAGTAAAATTAGAAGCACCTGTAATCAACTGTCAGTACTTACATGACTTGAATCAACTAATGAATGATGGCTCTAATGTTTAAAATGGCCACATTCACTCCCTATTCCATTTTCACAATGGTGAAGACAAGAGAGCTGCCTGAGACCATTAGAAAAGTCATTATCATCAAACTACAAATGGGTACAAGGCCATCTCCAAAGACCTTGGGATTCCTGTGTGTACAGTTCGCAATGTTATTAAGACGTTTTCTATTCATGAAACTGTCAAGAACCTCCCAGGATATGGTGGGAAGAGGAAAATGAATCCAAGAAGTCTTCAAATGTTAATGCGAACTGTTGGAAAAACACCAAGTACAACATCCAAAGAGCTTAAGGCTGACCTGGAGCAATCTGGAGTAGTGGGTTCAACCCGCACCATATGCTGCACACTAAACAAAGAAGGACTTCATGGGCGAAGGCAAAGGAAGACCCCCACTGCTCAAAGACAGACATAAAAAGGCATGGCTGATCTTTGCCCAAACCCACCTTGAGAAACCACAATCTTTCTGGGAAAATGTTCTGTGGACAGATGAAACCAAACTTGAGCTCTTTGGAAATGCAGACCGGCAATACATTTACAGGCAAAGAAATGAGGCTTATAAGGAACAAGACACTCTTTCTGCAGTTAAATATGGTGGAGGTTCCATAATTCTTTTGGGCTGTTTTGCTGCTTCAGGAACTGGAAGCCTGGAACGTATTAAAGGAATCAAGAGGTCAGAGGTATTTTGGAGTGAAATGTGCTACCTAGTGTCAGAAAGCTAGGTCTGGTTCAAAGGTCATGGGTCCTCCAGCAGGACAATGATCCAAGAAATAAATGGACTGGTTTAAATTGGCCAGCAATGAGTCCTGATCTCAATCCAATGGAGAACCTTTGGAAAGAACTGAAATCTGCCATTGGTAAAAGGAATCCTGGAAACATTCATAAGCTGGAAGAAATCACAGTTGAAGAGTGGGAGAAACTACCAGCAGACAGATGTATCAAAACTTAAGAACATAAGATATGCCATACTGGGTCAGACCGAGGTCCATCAAGCCCAGTATCCTGTTTCCAACAGTGGCCAATCTAGGTCATACGTACCTAGCAATATCCCCAAAAGACACAGGTTCCACAATGCTTGTACTGGGTCAAGCATTGATTATCCTGGGTCCCTTTTTAATAGTGGTTTATGGACCTTTCCTCCAGGAACTTGTCCAAACCTTTTTTAAACCCAGCTACACTAACAGCCCTTACTACATCCTCCGGTAACAAATTCCAGAGTTTGATTACACGTTGAGTGAAAAAATATTTTCTCTTATTTGTCTTAAATAGTTTACCCTGTAGCTTCATTGCATGTCCCCTAGTCTTTCTATATTCTGATAGCGTAAACAATTGATCCACGTTTACCTGCTCCACTCCATTCATTAATTTATAGACCTCTATCATATCTCCCCTCAGCCGTCTCTTTTCCAGGTTGAAGAGCCCCAACCTTTGTAGCCTCTCTTCATAGGAGTAGCCTTCCATCCCCTTCACCATTTTGGTGGCTCTTCTCTGTACTTTTTCTAATAATGCTATGTCCTTTTTAAGATACAGTGACCAGAACTGCACACAATATTCAAGGTGCGGTCGTACCATGGAACGATACAGAGGCATTATAATTTATTTATTTAGCTGTATTTATATCCCGCTTTTCACCAGGTCAAAGCGGTCAATTGGGGGATACATTTAACATGAGGGGATATGAGACACACACACTAATACATACAGGGAATAATATCCTTTGTTTTATTTTCCATCCCTTTCTTTATGATACCTAGCATTCTATTTGCTTTCTTGGCTGCCGCTGCACACTGGGCAGAGGGTTTTAACATGTTATCCACGATGACTCCTAAATCTTTTTCCTGGGTGGTGGTTCCCAATGTGGAACCTTGCATTGTGTAACTATAGTGTGGGTTGTTCTTTCCTAGGTGCATAACTTTGCACTTGTCCACATTAAATTTCATCTGCCATTTGGATACCCAGTCTTCCATTTTATCCAGATCCTCCTGCAGTTTTCCACAATCCTCTTGGGTTTTAACAACTTTAAACAGTTTTGTATCATCTGCAAATTTGATAACCTCACTCGTTATTCCCTTTTCCAGGTCATTTATGAATATGTCAAAAAGTAGCGGACCCAGTACAGATCCCTGGGGTACTCCACTATTCACCTTTTTCCATTGGGAATATTGGCCATTTAGCCCTACCCTCTGCTTTCTATCTTTTAACCAGTTCCCGATCCACAATAGTACACTGCCTCCTATCCCATGACTTTTTAGTTTCGCCAAAAGTCTCTGATGAGGGACCTTATTAAAAGCTTTCTGAAAGTCCAGATACACTATAGCAACTGACTCACCTTTGTCTACCTTTTTATGCACACCTTCAAAAAAACATATCAGATTAGTAAGACAAGATCTTCCTTGTCTAAAGCCATGTTGGCTGTCTCCCATTAGGCCATGACTATCTACATGCTGTGTAATTTTGTTCTTTATGATGGTTTCTACCATTTTCCCCGGTACTGACGTCAGACTCACCGGTCTGTAATTTCCCGGGTCACCCCTGGAAGCCTTTTTAAAGATTGGTGTTACGTTGGCGACCCTCCAATCTTCAGGTATTACAGATGATTTTAATGAAAGTTCACAGATTACCAATAGCAGGTCCGCAATCTCATATTTCAGTTCTTTCAACACTCTTGGATGTATACCATCCAGTCCAGGTGATTTGCTACTATTCAGTTTATCAAATAGTTGTAATATATCTTCCCGGTGTAGCGATATTTCTCTCAATTCCTCTGCAGTATCACCTTTAAATACCACTTCAGTCTTGGGTAACATCCCTACATTTTCCTCAGTAAAGACCGAAGCAAAGAATTCATTCAGTCTCTCTGCTATAGCCTTGTCTCCTCTTACTGCCCCTTTTACCCCTCTATCATCTAATGGCCCAACTGACTCTCTCACAGGCCTTTTGCTACGAATGTACTTGAAAAAGTCTTTATTTCGTGTTTTTGCTTCCGTAGCAAGTTCCTTCTCAAATTCTCGCTTTGCGTGCCTTATCAATGCTTTGCATTTAACTTGCCAGTGCTTGTGCTGTTTCCAGTTTTCTTCGTTTGACTCTTTTTCCATTTCCTGAAGGATGCTTTTTTGGCAGCAACAGCCTCTCTGACCTCACCTTTAAACCATGCTGGCAGTTTTTTGGACTTTCTTCCACTTTTCTTAATGCGTGGAATACAGCTGGTCTGGGCTTCGAGGATAGTATTTTTAAATAACACCCAAGCTTGCTGTAAGTCTTTAACCTTTGCAACCGCTCCTTTTAGTATTTTCTTAACTATATTCCTCATTTTATCATAGTCTCCCTTTTGAAAGTTAAAAGGTAGTACTGTGGATTTCTTTACTATCGCTCCTCCACTAATTAAATCAAACATGATCATGCTATGATCACTATTGCCAAGTGGTCCCAACACCCTTATTTCTTGCACCAGATCTGGCATTCCACTTATAGATGGCTTATAGATGGCTAGAAGAAACGTTTGGAGACTGTTGTCATTGCCAAGGGTTGTGCAACCAAATATTAGTGAAAAGTGCCATTATTCCTATCCAGGTCATATTTAGTTTTTTTTCTCAGAAATTACTACATCTAAGTTGCACAAACATCTCTTTTTTTGTTGTATACCTTTGAATATACTATTAAATATTATGAAATTATAATGTCAAATCTTTACATAAAGTGTTCTGTTCAATGTAAACCACTTGATAACATGGAAAGGCAAGATATAAGAAATGCTAAATAAATAAATAAATGACAACATACAGTTGTAATATTTCCAATTATTTCTCAAGATATTGTGCACAACATACCTAGAATGCAAGGGTGCCAATAATGTTGACCACAACTATAGAAATATAGAAAATGACAGCATATAAAGACTATATCTCATGTATATAGTTTAACCCGGTTCTCCAAGTTTGTACTCCTGTTCGATGTAAACCAAACAGCTTGTTGTTATGGTCTTTATGTTATAATGTAAACCGCGCTGATGCCGAATAGTGCGGTATATAAGAACTTGTAATAAATAAATAAATAAATATATGGCTTATCCAGTCTGCCCATCCATACCCTTCCCCCTTAAGAGATTTTTAAGAGGGTCACAAACTTTCTTGAATCCAGATATAGTTCTCGTCTCCACCACCTCCCAGTCCCTTCCAGTCATCCACCACCCTTTCCATAAAGAAATATTTCCTCCGATTACCCCAAGTGTATTTGTTTCCACCTTCATCCTATGCTTTCTTATTTCATAGCTTCCTTTTGATTGAAAGAGCCCCTGCCTCCTGTGCATTTCTGCCATGGAGGTATTTATATCTCTATCATATTTCTTTTCTCTTGCCTTTCTTCCAAAGTATAAATATTTAGATCTTTAGATCGATCCCCATAGGTTTTATGAAAGACCACTGATCATTTTAGTAGCTATCTTCTAGACCAACTCCATCCCGTTTATATTCTTTTGACGGTAAGGTCTCCAGAATTCACACAGTACTCCAAATAATTTTACCTCATTGGAATTCTGCACACAGTAATTAAAAAATGTGCACTTTTGTTTGATACATAATTTAATATGCACTACAGAAATAAAGTATCACTCAAAAACAATATGCTTTGTAATTCTGATAAACAAAGCATGCAGAATTCAGACCTTTTGACACAAAGGTCTCACCAGAGGATTATACACAGACTCCATCATAATGATTAGCAAGAAGACATGATTAGCTTATAGCAGGAAAAGTTGAATTTCTATGACTGAAGATGCATAAACTAAGCAAAATTTACCGTCAGTTTCTAAGGGCCCAATTTTCCAAAGGGCTAATATCTAAATGCCATGCCGGGATATCCTGCAGCAGTATCTGGATAGCGGCCACCGCTGAAGATGCAGATCTGAAAAGCGCTGCTATCTGGATAAGGTCAGCATTTATCTGGATAGTGCTGCTAAATATATTGCTCAGTGCCCTTTTCCAGATAACCTTCCATGGGCTTTCTGGATAAGGATTTTGAGTATCAGCCTATAACTTTTTATGGGAAGTGGTAATTGCTCTGGGAGGGGCAAGGGTAGAAATGAGAAAAGGAGATTTAATTTCCTACAAAAACAGTTCTCTGCAAGCTGTGTAAACTTCCGTTACTTAATCAGATGTCTGTAAGAAAATATTCTATATTTCAAAAGCCTGAGGGCATTAAGCACATTTTCCAGATGTTGTCTTGGCACCAGCGCTAGTTTTCACACTCTTTGTTCTTTGGCATTTGCTGCAGTTTGCTGCGGTGAAAAGCGGGATATAAATGCAGATAAATAAATAAATAAAAATAAATAAATTTGTTGTGAATGGCATTCGAGGTAAGGTTTGCAGCTCTAGGAAATTCTCTTGTGCTAAATATGGGCTCGCTGACATACCCATCTTCAGAAACTGAGCATGTTATTCAAAATTAAAATCCAGTCACTCCGAAGTAGCATTCCTTAGGCATGTTAGATTTCATCTGTTATTACAAAGTAAGTTTAGATGTTCTTTAAAGTAAACTGGGAAATGACTCTTGTGCCTGACAAGGTCCGAGCATGCTGTTTTCCAACTGCACATATGCAGGAACATAAGGTGCCCTGATATGCTTCACCTAAGAAGTGCAAAGGCAGAGGGGCTATGGTCTGCACAGCACAATCATTAATTTTCAAGGTATCGGCATGTGTTTAGCTTGTTACCTAAAACCTTTTCATAGGTGAGGCGTAGGGACTGAAGGATGGTAGCTTTCCAAATTACTACTACTACTAAATATTGATGTAGCACTATACCAATACACATAAAAGACATTATTTTCTTCAAAGAGAAGGGACTGACTACAATGAATGAAATGGAATCTTATGATATGATATATAAGCAAAGGAGGAAAAAGGTTGGGTCAGAAAATTTTACATTTCCACTTCCTTTAAACTTAGATTGTAAGCTTCCTGCCTATTGTATCTGATTGTAACTCACCTTGAGCTACTTCTGAAAAACAGCGTGAGGTAAATCAAAATCCTTTCCCTTTCTTTTCTTTGAAAACTGAAATTCTTATTAGAGGAGTACTTTGCAGATCTAACAAATTAAGAGCCCTATTCATGAACACTGGCTAAACTTTGAGTACTTAAAAAAACACTTAATTAGCACAAAGCTCCCACTGAGCAAATTGGGATTTATGCTAAGTAACATGAATTTTCCATATTTAAAACTGCATATTTGGGAATAGGGCACTAAAGTTCTTATAAGTATATATCTGAGCTGAACTGTTGCTATGTGCAAAGAAAGCTAGTAAGGATCATTCTGAGTCACATAATTCATTGATCACTGTGGACAGTGACAGGATTAATACTGGAGGGTGGTTAATTAAATCATCTGTCTACTTGGAAAAAGCTGTGAGAAATCACATCAATGCTCCATTAGCAGTCTTGCTGTTGTTAAATGCCTCCGAGTCCATGTCGACTCATGGTGATCCTGGAGATAGTTGTCCTAAATTGTGTTCAATCTTGAGTCACGCAGCTAACTGTTGATAGAGTGGTATCTCTAGCTGCTGTTACTGTATCCATCCATTGCATTGCCGATCTTCAATATTGCCAAGAACGTCTCCCTCTAATGATCTTTCTCTTCACATAATGTGTCAAAAGTATGAAAGTCGAAGTCTTATCATTTGATCCTCCAAGGAAAGCTTTGGTTTGATCTCCTCCAGTATCAATTGATGTCTTCTTTGCACAGTCCACAGAATACACAATATTCTTTGCCAACACCATGATTCAAAGGCATTGATTTTCTTCCGATCTTTCTTCTTCACTGTCCAAGTTTTGCATACTTATGCAGGGCTGGCCCAATCATTAGGCAAACTAGGTGATTGCTTAGGGCAGCAGGTTCTTGGGCGGCAAAAAGCATGGCATTCAAAGCTAAACAATAGATTCTGACAACTAGGGGAGGCATAAGGCTTAAGCTTTGCCTAGGGTGCCAACATTTTGAACCATCTCTGGGACGGTCCTTTCCATATGACATTATTGAAAATACCATGCTTGGATAAGTTGAATCCTTGTACACAAAGATGCATCATTGCATTTAAAAATCTTGATTAGTTTTTAATAGCCATTCTTCCATTAGCAAAGTGTCGTCGGATTTTTGACTGCTTGTCATTTCACCCAAGCAGGTTAAAGTTGTCTACCATTTCTATTTCTTCTCCATAAAAGATGAAAGGAGAAATTCTGCATACCTGATCATTTTTTTCCTTGAATCATGTTAGACCAGTCCAGATGAGGGTTATGCTCCCTTGCCAGCAGGTGGAGGCAGATTTGAACAACTTTCAGTGGTGTCATTGGTTGGTATATCTACTGGTTCAGCACAGAGAAAAGTCGGTATGAAGCTTCCCAAGCACTAAGCAAGACTGAAAAACTCAGAAAAAAACTACCATCATTAATAACCAACCATAAATTGCCACAAATAGTTGGAACAAGTATTTGACTCTCTTTCTGTAAATAGCTCTACCTCAGACACAGACTGACAAGGCAATTAAGAGGTTGCAGGTCTCGCGAACCTGTAGGAGAAGTCTTCCAGGATGGGTCCTAGACTGGTCTAGCAGGATTCAAGGAAAGAAAATTGTCAGCTATATAAAATTTCTCTTTCCATATCATCTTACCAGACCTGTCCAGACAAGTGGGAGATATCCAAACAGTCAAGACTCAGGGTGGGAGGAAGATGACGCTCTGGACAGAACTGCTCTGCCAAAGACGCCATCTGCACTAACTCTCACATGCAACCTGTAGTGCTTCACAAAGGTACTCAGAGACAAATAAGTAGCTACCTTATAAATATCCTCTGGAGATACCTAGGCAGACTTCACATTAGAGGAGGTCTCCGCCACTGTGGAATGACCATTCTCTCCAGCCAAAAGGTATGCTGAATCAATAGTTTCCTTTCGTTGGACTGCTGAAGAGGACAAAGATTATCTGGGCAACTGAAGGGATTAGTATCCTTTGGATTTTTGATGAACACCATCCTTACATCTACCAAGCACAGAAAGGGGTTCACCCAAAGCTCCTCCTTAGAAAAGGAGGGGATGATGATGGTCTGGTTAGGAAACAGCACCTTTGAGAGGAAGGCTGGCACAGTCTATAAGGAGAAAGAACCAATCGAGATGACAAAAAAAAAAGATTGCCTTTAGGACAAAGATTTTTTTCACCTAGCATATATTTATTTAATTCAATTTATACATTGCTCCTTCCTTCCTGCCAGTATTGCAAGATGTGCTATAGATCCTCCTTGCTTCCAAGAAGCTAGCAACAAGAAAATCTTATAGTTCAAAATGGAAATGCTTTGCAATTTAGTGTTGTCAACATTCCCAGAATCCGATCACCCGCTCCCTCTGCTGCAGAACTATCTTCATTTGTCAAATTCAGGTTTAATAACTCAGTAGAACTACACCTGTCAGCTATTACGGTTTACCATGAATTAATAAATGGAAGACAAGTTTCTGTTCATTCCTTAGTCTTTGCATTCATGAGAGGCTTCATACCAAGCCTCCCCTCAGGTCCCCACCCCCTCCTTGAAACCTGAATATTGACCATACTCAGCTCATGCAAGCTTTTTTTGAACCCTTCTTCAAGGCATCACTATGGCACCTCTCCTGGAAGGTTCTGTTCTTGGTGGCCATCACTTTCTCCAGGTGAGTCTGCGAATTGCAAGCCCTAATGCATCACTTCTCTCAGTTGTTTCCCCAACAAAGTGTGTTTTTTTTAATGCGTTCCACCTTCTTTCTTGCTGAAGGGTCTCAGAATTTCACCTTAAACAACCAATTATCCTTCCAGTCTTTTCCCTGAAACCACATTCTAACCTGAGAAACTATCTTGCATACTCTCGACTATAAATATGCCCTGCTCCATTCATTTTTTTAAATTTTTTTTATTTATATAATTTTAGTGATTACAATAACCAAAACAATTTAAGAAAAATCATTGTACACCCACAATCAATACCAAAAATAATAAGAAACTAATACCACTAATCCAAAGATCAGTAACAATATAAGCAGGGTACAATAATGTAGACCACGTCACGGGGGTATGACAGTGTTAAATTAAAGGGAAACAGCAAATAATAAAGAAAACAAGCCCAAAGGACCACAATTTGGAGGTCATTTAAACTCAGACTTCAACCCCCCCCCCCCAGCTGTACCCTGCCTATCAGAGAGAAATTTTTCCAGGTGAGAAATATCAAGAAAAACATAAGAAGCTCCCTCATAATTAACAATGCATTTACATGGAAAGTGTAAGAAAAACGTAGCTCCTAGCGCTAAAACACGGGGCTTTAAAGATAGAAACTGCCGCCGGCACAACTGGGTGCTATGCGATACATCAGGGAAAACACTAACCACCTGACCACAAAACTTGGCCGCTTTCGCTTTAAAAAAAGCTTTCAGGATACGTTGTTTAACTAAAATGGATGAAAAAGTAACCAATAATGTGGATCTTTGAGTGATTGTATCCTGGGAATCCTCCAAAAAGGCAGTTAGATATAGATGGAACTATCTCATCAAACTCGCCCTCTGCAGCATTAACTTTTTTAGATCCAGAAGGAACATAATAAATCTGAGTAACATCAATACAATCTGAAATAGCTAATACTTCCTTATTAAGATACTTATCCAAAAGAATTTTGGCCGACAAAAGAGAAGAAAAGGGAAAATTCAAGAAACGCAAATTGTACACCCGGGATGAATTTTCAAGGGCTTCCACTTTGGAATGCAAAATCAATGAATCCTTAATCCCAACCACATTAATTGACTGTAATGGGAGCACCTGAGATTCTAATTTATTAACTTTCAGATCAGTCAAAGACATTTTCTCATCGAGTTTCTGAATAGACATGGCAGCTTCCTGAGAAAATGTGCACAAAGAGCTTACAGCCAGGGAAACCTTAGAATCAATACATTTCAAAGCTCCCCAAAGATCTCTTAAAGTAACCTCAGCATCGGAGGACAAAACTGGAAGGTCCGCAGAACCCTCTGCGGCTGTTAATTTAACAGGAGTAGGAAAATCTACAACTACTATATCCTTACGATCCTGCCCAGAAGGACCCCCAAAATTAACCATTCTCTCTGAACCCGGGCACAGTCGGGGAGATCTCCCTCCAGGGCTCAGAGAAGCACCTTCGGGAGAGGACTGTGCCAAGGGAATAGGGGTAAAATGTTTATCCAATGGACCGACCGGTTTAGAAACCTCCGATTCAGCCAATTGGGGTTTGTTCTGCACTTTAGCTTTCCTCTTACCCATAGTGAGAAGCAAAGGAAAAAACAAAACAGGAAACAAACAGAGATGAAGCTATATGCAAGCACACCTGAACAAATAGCCCCATATGCCCTCCAAATACACGCCAAAAGCCAATATGACGTCACAGTGGCGTCAAAGGGGCAGAACCTGCCCCTTTAAACACGCCCCTTCAAACACGCCCCACAGTCGCGCTCCGTGGTCACGGAGAGGACAAAAGGACCCTTTTATAGATGGAAAGCCCCAACAGAAGCAGGCTGCCCCAGGCGTGCCTGCCCGATGAGAGCAGGGCAGCGGCAGCAATGCAGGCTCAGTCCCGGCAGTCCCAAGGCCCGATAGACAGGGCCAAACACTCCTCCTCCCACGTTGCAGACAGACTCCAGCGGTAAGGTATCCGGGAGATGGATTTAAAGCCTCCAAGCCCCAAAAGAAGCAGGCTGCCCCGGGCGTGCCTGCCCGATGAGAGCAGGGCAGTGGCAGCGGCAGCAATGCAGGCTCAGTCCCGGCAGTCCCAAGGCCCGATAGACAAGGCCAAACACTCCTCCTCACACGTTGCAGACAGACTCCAGCGGTAAGGTATCCGGGAGATGGATTTAAAGCCTCCAAGCCGCAACAGAAGCAGGCTGCCCCGGGCGTGCCTGCCCGATGAAAGCAGGGCAGCGGCAGCGGCAGCAATGCAGGCTCAGTCCCGGCAGTCCCAAGGCCCAATAGACAGGGCCAAACACTCCTCCTCACACGTTGCAGACAGACTTCCCTGCTCCATTATTTAAGGGCTACCAAACAGGACCAATGATAAAAAAAAGTTCTCCTACATGTTCAGGTGCAAGCAGGGCTTAAGCGGTGCCTAGCAGAATCCTCCAACTGCTCATGGAATTAACCCTGACTTGGTGTTAACGGTAACACTAAGGCATAACCCGGGGCACTCCGGACTAGCTTCGGGCTCCCTCTGCTTCCCCCCCACTTTCCCCATCCCAAATGCAACAAACAGGCTTGATCCATTGTTTTGCAATCTGCTTTTATTAGTGGATCTTGAAGGCCACAGCATGCTGATACCAAGTTACTGCACTATTAACAATCATAACTATAAGGAATATAACCTCCATACAAAATTAACTGAACATTAAGTAAACAATAGTTACACAATAGGCAAACAATAAACAAGCTAGAAGCAAACATAACCCTAAGCTGGGTTGATGTGGAGGGGTACCACAGTCTCTGTTGCCTGGTCGGCGGCCCTGGCCTGCTCCATGGCCAGTGTCCCGCCCCTTTTAGCCCCCATCACCAACCGCTCTGTGTCAGTGCCTAGGTGGCACATTTTGTTTTATGTTCCTGGTAACCAAGGCCAGGTACCTCTGGCCCCTGGTACTTGGCCCCTCTGTTACCAGGCCCTGCCTTTTTCTCCGTGGTACTCCTCCTCTCCCCCTTTTTCTTCAGTGAGGTCCCGCTACCAGGAGGGGCCATGGCTCAACTCACCTCATAATGAGTACTGAACCAATGGCCCCCTGCAAGCCCTCAAGGAACAGTTCCAGGCCGATGTCATTCAGGTGGACCCTGTTTCCCAAGTACACTGTCTCTCTCCCCACCAGCATGCCCTGTTGTGCCACCACCAACCCACCTAATGTCCACACAAAGTTCCCAACTTCTTTGTTGAGCTTCCTTCTGCTCTTTTCAATGCCTCTCAGTCATTCTTCTCCCCTCCACTTCTGCCATGAGATGATGTGGGAACAGACGACTCCTACCCCTAGTTCTGTGCGTATCCAAGCCATGTCCGCCTTGATCTTGATGATGAGATCTATGCACTTTGTGGACACCAGATCATTACCCCCAAGATGCAGGACTAAGCAGTCTGGTGGGTTGCCCGCCCATCACCGGCCGGCAAGGGCAGGCTGCAACTGGTCCCACCACATCCCTCTTTGTCCCATCCAGTTTATACGGATGCTGTCAGGGTGGAAGCTGAGCTGTTTGCCGAAGTGTTTCCCCTGCTGCCCTTCTTCCCGTCCAGTAGACATAGGAGAGCCCCACAATCCAGACTGATCTCACTCTGGGACCTAGTCGGTAAGAGGGAAAGCAGTGTCAGCGGGCGTCATTACTGCCTGATGTATAACTTATACCGGTTCGAAGCCCATCTCCCGATAGCCTGAATCTGACCCACCCCCAGGTTCAGCTCATGCACAGAGGTTGCTGCCCCTATCCGAAAGGAATGCAGTGTCAATCTGGTGGTCTCAAACCCCGCCCCCCTTACCATCCTCAGCCACAAGGTCCGAAACCGATACTGAGAGAGACAAAATCCATCTGCATGCCACAACAGGGGTCTACCCACCATTATACGTACCCGTAAATACTCCTGCCTGGCCTTGTTTTCCATGTAACCTAGTTCTTATGTAATCTAGTTTTATGTTCACCTAATGTTTAATGTAATGCAATATTGCACTGTTTTGCTATATTGTTGTTTTAAGTTCCTTGTAAACCGCCCCTGATCTCTGGAAGGGGCGGTATAGAAAAGCACACAAATAAATAAATAAACCGCTGTAGCGTTCAGCCATACCGCCCTTCCCTTCCTGAGCGGGTCTACCTTTGACCGGACCAGGAACAAGCGCAACCTGTCCCCCACCACCGAAGCATCGCCCACTCACATGATGGTGCCCGCAATGTCCCTAGTAGACTGTGGTAGGATCTCACCCATGCGGAAGGCCCTGAAGAACATAAGCATAAATGACTTCAGAAGGAAAATAAAAACCCATCTTTTTAAATGTCACTATAACCTGATGTAAAAAAGTGACACCATGGTGCCGACCTGTGTAAATGTAATTATTAGAGAACTGCAAATATGTAAATATTGTAACCTAACTTTTGAAGTGTCTAACCCTGCATGCTGTGCCAAACCCTAAAACTATGTATATATGACCCGATTTTCCTGTCCTGATTTGACATCTCCCAAATTGGCAATCAAACCGCTGCTGATCGCTGGAAGTAGCGGTATATAAGTGTAAACTAAATAAATAAATAAAATAAGCAGAGATGGCAGCCTAAAGAATTTGTCCTCAAACCTATCTCTGGTGACAGCTGCCGCCTGTCGAATGACTCCGCCCAGCATGGGTAGAGTGACTGGCTGGTGATCATCCGGTCGTGGAGCAGCATCCCTGGCCCAGCCATCCACCACTCTCCGTGCAATGAATTCTTTCATTACATCTCAGAACCCCCCTCCTCCCAATTTGAGGAAGATGACCCCCACCAGCATTAGCTTGGCTTGCCGAATCGAAGTTCCCTCTGCCTGTAAATGCATCAGGAACTCGAGCAGGAGGCCCGTTGTCATCCCCTGCCTGAGACTGGCTCCCCGCTGTCTGTCAAAGCTCTTCAGCCACCCCCAGGTTCTCCCGTATGCCTTCCAAGTACTCTCCGGCAATGAAACCATCAACAGTCTGCCATAGGTGCCGCGTCCGGAGTGAGCTGCTGGAAGCACTGGAGCTGCAAATGAGAAAGAGCATTAGCTATCTCATTGCTCTCTGCCAGGATGTGCCTGGCTATAAGAAATGCATTCAGCCATATGCTCAGCAACACCAGTTTCCTGAGCAATCGCATCACTCTCTCTGTCTGCTTATTGATGGCAAACACCACTGCCGCATTATCTCAGCAGAAAACTATTCTCCTATTCACGAACTGGTGCTTGCAGATGACCATGGCTACCACAATCGGGAACATCTCAAGGAATATAATGTCCTTGGTTATGCCAATTTGGTGCCATTCGACTGGCTAACGGTCCTGGCACCATTGCCCCTTAAAATAAATTCTGAAGCCCCCCCCCCCGCCCTGCAGTGTCTGTAAAGAGTTCCGGGTCCCTGTTACAAATGGCCAGTGCCCTCCATATGTTCCTGTCATTGTAATGGGACAGGAACCACTGCCACACCACCAGGTCCTCCCTCATGGGTGCACTAGACCTAAGAAAGTGCCGCCCTCTGCTCACACTCTTTGTGGTGTCCGCCAGCCACCTGATGAAAGCCAAACCCATGGGCATCACCTGGCAGGCAAAATTCAGATGCCCTATCAGTGACTGCATTTGTTGCAGCGTGATCTTCCTTGAGGCCACTGCCGTTTGGACAGTGACCTTCAAAGCTAACACTTTTCCTACCGGGAGGCGGGTCACCATTTCCATGATGTTAATTTCTATCCCTAGGAATGACAGGCACTGTGCTGGCCTCTCCGTCTTGTTCTTCACCAATGGTACCCCTAGCTCAGCGGCCTTCATACGGAATGCTTGAAGGTTATGCTGGCAACCTTGCTTGTTCCCCGCAATGAACAGAAAATCATCCAAGTAATGCATGATTCTTCCTTGGCGCACCTTCTTCTCGATGAGCCATTGAAGGGCAGAGCTGAATTCCTCGAAATAGGTGCAAGAGATCGAACATCCCATCGGGAGATATTTTTCTACATAGTATTGGCCCCTGAAATGCAGCCCCAGCAGCTGGAAGCTATCAGGATGTATCAGGAGCTGCTGAAAGGCAGATTCTACATCCATCTTCACTAGCCATGCTCCTTCCCCCAGGCTCCAGAGAAACTCCAGGGCCTGGTTTACTGAAGCATACTTCACCAGGCAAGCCGCTGGGTACAGATGGTCATTTACCAATGTGTCATCAGAATATGACAAGTGATGGATGAGTCGGAAATCCCCAGGCTCCTTCTCTGGGACCAGGCCCAACAGGGAAACAATCAGGTTGGGCAGGGGCTTGCTCTCAAAGAGCTCGCAATCCTCCCCAGCCGCCTCTCCTTATGGAACTTCTGTTGAACCACATCCTTCCGCTCCAGGGCAGATTTCATGTTCCCAGTCATCTGCGGGCCTGGCAGGCCATTGCATGGAATAGCAAAACCCTGCGTAAACTCGTTAATCAATCATTGAGCTTTGTCTTAATCATATCCTGCAAATTCCTCCCTGGTACCCCGACCCTGATGGGCTTAGGGGCCAGACCCAGACTGAAGGCCTCAACACAGGTGCTGGAGGTCTCCCCTTACTTCTTCCCACATCGGACCTGAGGGTGTCCTTCCCCAGATGTGGCAGGTGCATGCCTGTATTTGGAGGTATTATTGAATCTGCAGGAGCCATCGCTGAACAGCCTGCATACGCCCCAGCGCACAGGGTAGTTGGGAGGCAAGGGGAGAGGGCTACCCTCTCTGTGCTGGGCCTGTTGTCCTCCCAAAATGCCTGTGGGGACCCTTTATGCTTGCCGTGTCAACTCCTCCCTGTGACCCTGCTTGGTCTATTGCCCCGCTGACCTTGTCTCATCAACCGTATCCACAGATCCTTCCTGTCCCTGCTAAGTCCTTGGTTGCCTGCCATGTTCCGATGAAACTGCTCATCGTACTATAGCCAGGCGCTACCCCCGTACACCCTGTAGGCCTCACAAATACTGTCTTGGCACAGCTCTGGGTGTTTTCTGGCTGTGCACTAGTTTGCAATAGTTTGCGGGATGGTATCGGCCTTCCTGGAGATCAGCTTGCACCTGTTGCAGCAGCCGAAGCATTTGCAATTCTTGCCATTCCTCTGGATGAGCAGCGAGAATATGTCCATGTATTCACCCTTCTAGATTTTTTTCTTCTGGACTGATGGCATGTGGCTGTCTAATGCGCTAGTAAGGCAAGCGGATTCTACTGGCCTGAGCTCAGATATCAATCCCCCATTCTAGGGTACTGCCACGCCTGTGGGACCCCTGGTGCTCATCAGGAGGGGGCTCCCAGAGGAGGCACTGGGGTGCTGGTGGTCCCTGCCCTGACCATCCATTCTGCGCCTTGCGCCACCTGTGGCTTGCCTGCTGGTGCACCTGAACCAGTTACGATTTGTATTAGGGTCTGCAGCAACTCCTCAATGCCCTGCCATTTGCCCCCAGTGAACCCCCAACACCTGGGATGCCGCCGTAACCACCTTGCCTTCTCGCCTCAGGTTACCCCAGCCGAGGCCCCCCCCATCATATCCCCCCCAGTTCCTCCCCTACCCCCTCATACTCCCGCTACCAACTGCCCCCCCGTGGCTCATATCCATACTCCCCTCCAACCCCCAGCCTCGTTAGATAACACAACAGAATGCTCATACTCACCTCTCTGTTCCGCTTCACTGTGTATAGCCGCCTAGCTCACACTGCCTCTTCTGTGGTGTTCATACCCCTGGCTAGTGCTCAATCTAGTGAACTCAGGAGAGCCTGCAAGCGTCCCGCTCCAAGGACTGCGGCCATAGCTCTGACCTGGTTCATGAGGTCACACACACCCAGGGTCTCGGTTACCTGTTCATCACTGCCACACAGTGGGGGTAGGTTGCTGGTGGTTGGTCCCATTACCGTCTGTCCTGGCCCCGCAGTCATCTCCATGTATAACTGAGTACCCTGGCATCCCGCCTGGACCTTGCCATCGCTGGATTTCCTACTGTTTTCCCTGTGTTTGTTCTCCTTTCCTTTCCCAGCTGTCTGTGCCGGTCTGTCTCTCTTCTTTGCTTTCTTCCCCGCTGGTCCACTATCCCCGCCTCTGGAGCGCTGCTGCTGCTTGGCCATGTTGTCTGCTCCTCGGTGTACCCCTTCTCTTCCGAATTCTGTGCTGCTATAGTGCTGCTGCTCCTCACCACCAACCAACAGGCTCCCCCAGCCACAAACAGAGTCTTCTAGATTCCTATATTCAATTGTCTGCTGAGAAGCGCTGCACAGCCTGTTGCCTTAACTCCCCACAGTCACTAGGTGGAGCCCTTGCTAAAAGTCTCTTGTCTGCTGAGGGAGGCTGCTCAACCTGCTGCATCCACCTCCAGTATCCACCAGGTGGCGCCTTTGCCTCTCCGATCCTGTGCTCACTTCTCCCCAGTGTGTCTCTGCCTGCTGCGTGGCCAGCGCTGCTCCCTCACTCCTGCCAGCGTCGAATACAGTGCTTCCCAGTTTCTTCCCACCTTTGCCTCTCCCAGCACCTCCTGAAAGACCCCTGCAGCTGCCCAGGCGAGAGCAACCACTTCTCCCCCTCAGCGGCCCGATGCCGGCCAGCTGCACAAAGATCCTGAGATGGCAGGGTGCACTGGAAGTAAAGTGTGTAGCATGATTCAGAGTTTAAACTTGGCACAGCTGTCTCCGCCACCTCTTGGCTAATTAGCGATGTCTGCCTCCCATTGTTCAGTTGCATTGCCCGATGAAAAAGGGGGGCAAAAGGGGCAGGACAGTGGCCACGGAGCGGGCCAGGGCCGCAAACCAGAAAACAGGGGCTGTGGTACCCCACCTCATCAACCCAGCTTAGGGTCATGTTTGTTTATGGTTTGTTTATTGTTTGCCTACTGTGTATCTATTGTTTGCTTAATGTTCACTTAATATTGTACAGAGGTTATGTTTGTTATAGTTGTGATTGTTAACAGTGCAATAACTTTGTATTCGCATGCTGTGGCCTTCAAGATACGCCCAATGAAAAAGGAAGGTGTGGCTCCTGCCCCTTCCCTTTATCACCGGCGCAGCTCCCCCTTCCCCGACTCCCTCCTCCTTCGCCCTTCCCATCCGTCCACTCTGTTATGGGAGGCCCACACTCCATCGGTGCCGGCCCACCATTACATGCAAGCTTTACTCTCAGATCTCAAGAAGGCAGGCTGGAATACTAAGAAGTGATTGATTCTTCAAATAACTAACACTGAGGTTATGTAGGGCCTTAAAGGCTAAATGGGTTCTTGCTTCCTTCTGGACAAGTACCCTTACCCTACAAACTATTCCCTGGTAGTTTCTAGAGACACTGAGATCCCACAAAAGTCAGGGCTTATATAATTCTTAAAAGAGTTATAAGAACATAAGAAATGCCATGGCAGTTTCCCAAAATGACACACAGGTTCCACAATGTTTGTATTGGGGCAAGCAGTGGATTTTGCAGGTCCTCTTTAATAATGGTTTATGGACCTTTCCTCCGGGAACCTGTTCAAACATTTTTTTTAAACCCAGCTACACCAGCAGCTTTTACTACATCCTCCGGTAACAAATTCCAGAGTTTGATTACACATTGAGTGAAAAAATATTTTCTCTTACTAATCTTAAATGGATTACGCTGTAGCTTCATTGCATGTCCCCTAGTCTTTCTACTTTTCGATGGCATAAACAATCGATCTACGTTTACCTCTTCCACTCCATTCATTAATTTATAGACCTCTATCATATCTCCCCTCAGCCGCCTCTATTCCAGGTTGAAGAGCCCTAATCTTTTAAGCCTCTCCTCATAGGGGTATCCTTCCATCCCCTTTACCATTCTGGTGGCTCTTCTCTGTACCCTTTCTAATTCAGCCATATCATTTTTAAGATACGGCGACCAGAATTGCACATAATATTCAAGGTGCGGTTGCACTATGTAACGATACAGAGACATTATAATATCCTTTGCCTTATTCTCCATTCCTTTCCTTATGATTCCTAGCATTCTATTTGCTCTCTTGGCCACCACTGCACACTAGGCTGAGGTTTCAACAAGTTATCCACCATGATGCCTAAATCTTTTTCCTGGGTGGTGGTTCCTAATGTGGAATCTTGCATCGTGGAACCATAGTTTGGGTTGTTCTTTCCTAGGTGCGTAACTTTGCACTTGTTCACATTAAAATTCATCTGCCATTTGAATGTCCAGTCTTCCATTTTCTCAAGGTCCTCTTGCAATTTTTCACAATCCTCTTAGGTTTTAACAAATTTGAATAATTTTGTGTCATCTGCAAATATGATTACCTCACTTGTTATTCCCATTTTCAGATCATTTACAAATATGTTAAAAAGCAGCGGACCCAGCAAAGATCCCTGGGGTACTTCACTATTTCCCTTTCTCCATTGGGAAAATTGGCCATGTAGCCCTACCCTCTGCTTTCTATCTTTTAACCAGTTCCTGATCCACAAAAGTACACTGCCTCATATCCCATGACTTTTTAATTTCACCAACAGTCTCTCATGAGGGACCTTGTCAAAGGCTTTCTGAAAATCCAGATACACTATAGGGCTTGTTTACAAAGCCGCGGTAGCGGCTTTGTAAACAAGCCCCTATATCGAACAGTTCACCTCTGTCTACCTGTTTATTCATACCTTCAAAAAAATATAACAGATTAATAAGATCTTCCTTGGCTAAAGCTATGTTGGCTTTCTCCCATTAAATCATGACTATCTACGTGTTCAATAATTTTCCTTTATAATGGTTTCTACCATTTTGCTCAGTACTGACATCAGGCTCTCTGGTCTGTAGTTTCCCGGATCACCCCTGGAACCCACCTATAGACAAAAAATTACTATGGATCACTACTCAAGCAAAGATAGAAATATATTGAAAGATTTAACAATAAAACAAATAGAGAGCAAGACAAATACAATTAGGTGATATGCAATGACGCTACAAAGTAGTACATTCAAGACTAATTAGAGAAAGTATAGTTGCTTACCTATAATGGGGGGTTCTCTGGTTCGTCCGATAGCGACACACGGGTAAAGCTAGGTACAATAAAACCTGACCTAGCTTTATCTGTAGGAGCTAACTGGACAGTGGATCAGTATTGCCACTACCCAGTTAGATTCTGCAGCTGCAGAGGCTGCATGGTGACCACAGATATTCAATGCCGGGGCCGCATATGATCCTGGCACTGAATATCCGGAGCTAAGGTTCAGTGCCAACAGCTAAGCGCTGTACTTGCACTTAGCCGCCGGAATTGAATATCGGGCCCAGAGACTTGATTGTTGATTTTCACTAAGAAGATTTTGCTGCATAACCAGCGATGGAAGGCATGAAGGACATAGAGTACTGCTTGCAGTTCCAGGATGTTGATGTGGAGCATTCGCTTGTGCAGTGACCATAATCCTTGCGAAGGAGGTGCACTCCCCATCCATAGGTGGAAGCATCGTTTGTGAGGGTAAGCTGGTGTGCTTGTTGTTTGAATGGACAGCCCACTGATAAATGGAATGGGACAGTCCACCAACAGTGTGTTTTGTGAAGTCTTTTGCTGGTTTCCATAGACAAAGGAATTCTGTGCGAATTGATTCCAGTGTAAGCGAAGATGCCATTGAAGTGGGCATATGTGGAGTCTTGTGAATGGAACATGAACAGAGGCGATCGTGTGGCCCAGCAGCTGAAGGAGAATGTGGGTTGTTGTGGACTGTGAGTGAAGAATTTTGCTGCTGAGATATTGAAAAGTAAAGACCCTGTCATGCAGCTCTGCCTGACAGAGTGACTATGTAGCTCCAATGAAGCAGAGACTCTGGCAGAGTTTGAATTCGAATTTTTGCATGTTTGTTACAAACCCTGTGGCATGTAGAAGGGAAATAGTGGCCTGAACTGTCCGGCAGGTTTTTCCTTTTGGAGGGTGCCAAAATGAGCAAGTTGTCAAGGTAGGGCTATACGCTGTGTCCCTGTCTCTGCAAGTGGACTGTGATTACCACTAGGCACTTTGTGAAGATGGGGGTGCTGCCCACAGGCCAAAGGGAAGAATTTTGTACTGGTAATGTTCATCTTTGAATCTGAAGCAGAAGTACTTCCAGTGCCAGGGGTGAATGAATATATGGGTGTAGGTGTCTTTCAGATCCAGAGAGGCCAGCCAATTCTTGTGCCTCAGTAGTGGAAGTATGGTACTGAGAGAATTCATTTTGAATTTTTCCCATTTTATATAGCGGTTGAGGTAGAGCAGGTCCAGGATGAGCCTTAACCCCACAGTTTTCTTTGAAATCAGGAAGAATCTTGGATTGAAGCCCATGTTCCATTGTTCGGCCAGGACAGGATCGATGGCCTGTTTGTGGAAAAGCTCGGAGACTTCCTGACCAGTATGAGAAGATGGTGTGTCGAAAACCTGACAACATAAAGGCAGGAATGAAGAGGTGGAAGCTTGGTAAAATTGATTCAGTATCTGTAATGAACAGTGCTGATCTGTGGTTATGGATTGCCAGGCCTCTCTGAAATACTGAATTCTGCTGGCTACCAGTAGGTGGTCAAAGACCAGGGTTGGGTTTCAGGGAAGAAGTGGTGTTAGAAGGTTGTTTCCATTCCCTTGGCTGTGAATGCTGAGTATATGGTTGAGGACTGGATGTTGCAATGATGTGAGAAGAATTGTTGAAAAAATCGGTAATGGTATGTTCTGTGCTAGTGAGGTAATTGTTTTTGTCAAGATTGGGACTTCTGTTCTGCTGGTTGGGCTGTCAACTCTCAGACCCTGGAAGAGTGATCCTTGACCTCTGAGATGGTTTTCTGGACGTTGGAGCCAAACAGGCAAGGTGCATCCACCAAACGGACATAAAGATC
This sequence comes from Ichthyophis bannanicus, assembly GCA_033557465.1. Taxonomy (NCBI): domain Eukaryota; kingdom Metazoa; phylum Chordata; class Amphibia; order Gymnophiona; family Ichthyophiidae; genus Ichthyophis; species Ichthyophis bannanicus. Next base: position 573,565,125 of record CM066031.1, on the reverse strand, counting down.
CTCTCAAAGGCTCGAAACCCAGAGCCAAGCATTACACCTGGCTAAAATGGCCATGGCAGTGGCATACGCTATAGAGTCAATTGCATCATAGGCTGTGTGAATGATATGATACACAGACTCATGAAGATTAGTTAGAAGCTGATTTTGATCCTCTGCCATTAAGGGGGTAGGGCCATCCAGTTGAAAGAGGAAATCATGATGGTAATAACGGATCGGAAGTTGATGTGCTAAGATGCACATGGCAAGAGTGCTATTTTGGAAGGATTTACTTCTAATGGCATCAAGTGTCCATTGTCCTTGCCAAATGTATCTGGAATGCGGATTTTGAGCTTTTAGACGTCTTTAAAACAGCCTCAGATACCACAGATTGATAAGGTAGTTGTTGTTGGTCAAATTCTGCAGCAGGAAGTACTTTGTATTTGAGATCAAGGTGCCGGGATATAGCATACACTGAGGTTGGAATTTTGCATATGGAAGCTTGATATTCTTGGAGGATTTGATGGACCAGTAAGACTAGGTCTCTTTGTGTGCATTGCATGATTTAAGGATGGGCTGAAAGTCACGTCTGTTTGTGGGAGTCTGTGAGTCGCTTAGAGTGAGGGCTTGTGCGATTTTCTGTAGAAAATGGATAAGATAAGTTTTCTGGAGGTTTGTCTGAGGGCCGCAGTTCTGGTAGGTGCCCCGAAAGATCCTCGTGAGCCCTGAAGCCTGTCAAGTTAGTATGGGAGTGAGGTATACCGAGCAGGGAGCGAGCATCATCCTCCAACAGTTGTGGAGCTCTCCATTGCACTAGTGGAGGTGATCAAAGACATTTATAGCACTGCTGGTCCACAGGAGTCTCAATTGAGGTGCTGTGAGAGGGAGGGGTCGCAACGGCAGGTGCAGCAGGTGTAGTATTAAGTATGGTGACACTGTCCTGCACAAGCTTTTTTGAGAGACAAAGGAGGACTGAGTTTGGGCTGAGAGCTTCTGTTGACCCCTGGGGGGGTCCTTTGAGGCGATAAGTGTGACATAGAATGAATATCCTGCCTGTGTCATCTTCTAGAGGGTTCCTCAGCCACTGGGGACTCCTGTGGGTGAGGACATTTTAAAACCTTACCATCAGCGCTGTCCTTATCAGATGCTGTGTGTTTTGACTTATTTTTTGCCTTTTCCCCAGTAGATTTGGGTTCCAGCGCCGCTTGTCTCAGCTGCAGAGGAGGGGGGGGGTGGAGCCACCAGCCTGAGAGTGCAGGCTCTAGGTCAATACTGAAGAAGCCAGTCCTGGTAAGGAGACTGCCTCTGGATGTGTTGCTACCTTGTCTGGCCCCGATCGTGCCTGGTCTGGGCCCGTTGGGGCAGGGCTCATTGGTGCGCTGGAGCACAGCATGCTGGAGGCCATGCAGAAGTGCTCCTGTACTGTGGTGACCGCCAAGTACTCCAGAGCGTTGAGAGTGCTGCACTGAATGGTAGCTGAGGGAGATGAGCATTCTGGCGATCAGTGCTTTTCTTCGTTTATTATTTTCTTTCTTTTTTTTTTTTTTTTTTTGTCGTTGAGGAGAAAAGGTTGGTGGGGGGGGGGCCTCAGCACAACTGCCTGTTAGAACGGAGCAAATTAAAACAAATTAAAGTAAAATGAAAGTAATTAAAGTGAAGGAGCAGGATTTTAGAAAAAAACTCGAAGTTGACAGGAAAACAGCGAAACTGAGAGACCCGATGGAGGAGGGGAAACTGTGGCAGTCTGCTCATGGTCAGGAAACAACTGAGAGATGGGGCTTTTCAGGCAGGAATGGAGCATGCATGCTCAGAGAAATCCAAAAGACTTCTCTGAGCTAGGGGAGAGCCCGGTACACAGGTGCCATTGGGGGCGACACCTTTGGAGTGTGGCTGCATCCCCCTGCTTGTCTGCAGAAAAAAAATGTTTTCACTCAACATGTCATTAAGCTCTGGAATTCGTTGCCACAGGATGTAGTAAAAGCTGCTAGTGTAGCTGGGTTTAAAAAAGGTTTGGACAAATTCCAGGAGGAAAAGTCCATAAACCACTATTAAAGTGTACTGGAAGAAATCCACTGCTTATCTCTGGGCTAAGCAGCACGGAATCTGCGTACCTTTTGGGATCCTACTAGGTAACTGTGACCTGGATTGGTCATTGTTAGAATCAGAATAATGGACGTGATGGACTATAGCAAATCCTATGTTCTTATTTCAGTCTGTAGCCATCCAACAAGTAAAATAATGATTCATATAGTTATCACTATCTATACAACTTTCATCTACTTAGCTAATGACTAGACAGGTTCAGGACAGGTTGTTTGTACTGGAATGCATAGAACTGGCATTTACAGTCAACACTGGAGAGGTCTAGTGAATTCTGGATTCGTTTTCACTAATGCTTTATTATACAACCAATGACAGCCCTAGGCACCTACTGCCTGACTAACTGCAAAATGGAATATTGCAAATCACACCTTCTTGTAGACAGTATGCATTCCAAGCCTCACTTTTAGGTCAAGCTGTGGGTTAACCAAATTAATTCCAGCTATCAGAAATTGCAGAGTACAGTTGGGGTTAGACTGCCACCTGCCTATCAGTTCAAGGGATCACAGTGCACATAAAAGCAAGTTTCATTATACCCCCCCCCCCCTTTAACAGGAAACTGGATAACAGCCTATTTGGACGGCTAGTCAGAGCTCTCCAGTGTCAGGGCAATCCTAGCTCATCCTTGCTGGAGAGTCCATCTGCATTACCATGTACACTGCTCTTCCTGTGCTGGATAGTGACATTGTACATCTGTAGAGATACATTCTAGCAAAGTAGCTTTCTGTTTTCTCTTGAGACCTTCTTAAGCCAGAGCAATGTATTGTGCTCTATGATGATAGTGATATCCTGTCCATACAGATCAGGTTGCAGCTTAATAAAGGGCCCAAACAAAGATCAGGCATCCTTTCTTAAGTGTGGCACATGCCACCACTCTGATGAGGATCTTATAGCTCGGGTATACAGCGAGGGTCTCCTCTCCTTTACTATCCTCCAGATAGACCACAAGTTAAGGTATCAGTCTGCGCCATAAACTTTGGTTCTTGTTTTGGGAATGGGTCAATTTTGTATTGCCTCTACTTTAACCGATTCGAGCTTAGGTGCCCACTTTCCATTCTATGTTCTAAGTACTAGACTGCAGCCACTCACACCTAATGCTTACTGTGTTTGATAGCCTGCTGAGCCTAGTCTAATACCCCAGATAGGGTCAGATGGTCATCCCGTGTCTGATTGTATACAGTGATGCCATCTGGATAAGCATTAGCATGTTCCTAGAGTCCAGTAGTCAGTTTGTTAGTTCTGGAATGTATCAGGGACATTTTTCATGCCAAAACATAATGGGGGTTTCAAGATAACCACAATAAAAATTCATGAGATTAATTTGCATGCAATGGAAACAGTGAACAGAAATCCCAGCCAATGCAGATTCATTGTGGATATCATGGTGAGGTCCTTCAGAACATTTAAGAATCACTGGGGTAGAGAATGGGCAGCAAGACCTCTAACCCAGCGGCCAGAAGTTTCCACCCGTTTAACAGAGAACGCATCCTCGCTGAAACGGGCACGCTCATGGATGAGACTTCCCTAGACCTAGATGAGCTGATCACTGCCTGGAACAGCAAACTCAGCACAATCGCGATCCGATCTCCAACAAACAAGGCCCCAAAGAAAAGATCATCTGCCCCATGGTTCTCAGCCGACCTAAGGGCATCACTAACCCTTCTAAGGAGGCTGGAAAAGCGCTGGAGGAAGTCACGCACCAGCAGTGACCAAGCAGCATACATCCAACACCTGACTGCACATCGCAAAGCCATCACAGACAAGATGAGACAACACCATACAGACACCCTGAGACGGTCATTGAACAAGCCGCATGACCTGTTTAATTTAGTCAAAACTCTTGCTAAAGAACCAACCCCTGAGCACCTTGGTGGTATACCCCCGCAGGACTATGCTGTCTTCATGCAATCCAAAATGTGTAAGACCGACAAAATAGTGATACCTGACCCCCCTGACGAGCAAGAGTACCCAGCATCACTAACATCCTTCTCTACACCTTCAAAGAGAATCATCGAAGATACCATCTTAGCCCTAAACACCACCACTGCACACACAGATCCTTGTCCGGCATTCTGGATAAAAGATCTGCGATGTGACCTCGCTCCAATCATAGCCAACATGATAAACCAATCCTTTAACACTGGGTCATTCCCCTCTACTCTCAAGCAGACCTCCGTCAGACCTCTTTTAAAAAACGCCAAGCTAGACCCCCAAAAGGTGGAGTCGTACAGGCCCATATCCAGTATTCCTATGCTCGCAAAAATCATTGAAAAGATAGTATACAGGCAATTACAGGATCATATCGACACTACTGCCCCACTAGATCCATCCCAACATGGATTCAGAGAGTCACATGGAGTGGAAACACTACTCACAGCCCTATTCAACAATATAATTTCAGGCGTTGACAACATACGACATGGTTTCGCACTTTAGATATAGCAGCGGCTTTCGACTCTGTATGCCACGAGATTCTCCTATGCTGGCTAAGAGAAAAAGGTATCAGCGGAACAGCGCTTGAGTGGTGCAGATCCTATCTGTCTGGAAGATGGCAGCATGTTCAAGCAGACGGGGCTACATCGGAACCATTTCAACAAAGTCAAGGAGTGCCTCAAGGATCCTCCCTATCATCCTTGATGTTTAATATATACATCCAACCCATCTGCAACATCATTAGATCTTTCAATGTTAGTTGCATGATATATGCTGATGATGTGCTGTTATACATGCCAGTATCATTGGATAGTCTAGACCTTGCCCCTCTGACCAATTGCTTCAACACCATAACTGAGTGGCTCCTATCACAAAATCTGCGAATCCAACACAAGAAGACTGAGGTTCTTTTCATCTCGAGAAATCCCAGTTTCATACCACCCAGCTGTGTGAAGGTAAATGATGCCGAACTACAAGTGAAACCGGCTATACGTTACCTTGGGGTGACGTTGGACCAAAATCTCGACATGAAGAAACACATAGCTAATACCGTAAGAGCGATCTACTTTAAAATCAGATCCCTCAGACACCTACGCCCATTACTCGAACCAGATGATTTCCGCACCATTTACCAAGCCCTTATCATTCCTCATTTCGATTATTCAAACTCCATACTACAAGGGCTCCCCGGATCCACCCTCAACCCCCTGCAACTTGCTATGAACAGTGCAGCGCGGGTACTCTTTGGAGCATCCAGGAGAGATCATGTGACACCCCTCCTGAAACAGCTACACTGGCTCCCCATTCAAGCCAGGATAAGTTTTAAGACCTTGCTGATGACTTTCAAAGCTGCCAAGGGGCTCTCCTCCTCCTCTCTATCTGACCTCATCCAACCACTTGCACCCAACAGACTAAGGAGAACCACAGAGTCCAACATGCTATCAATACCAAAGGAAATGACAAGCTGCACCAAAACAACAGCTAACAGAGCCTTCCGACTCTGCGCCCCAAGTCTATGGAATACCTTACCACCACATATCAGAGCAATCCCCAACTTGACCCAGTTCAGGAAGGCCCTTAAACATTTCCTCTTTATCAAATATTTCACTGACAGCTCCGAACCACAGTCACACTCGAATAGCGTGCTCCTCAACATTATTAGTAGCCAACCAGACAAGATCTTGCAACAGGCGTCCCCAACAATGTGAAACACCAAACAGTATCCGTTCTCATTCAACTTCTTATGTATATAGTTTACCTTGTTCTCCAAGTTCCATTTCCTGTTAAATGTAATGACCAGACATATGTATATTGTCGGATGTTTATGTTCTATGTAAACCGCGCTGATAGCAAATAGTGCGGTATATAAGAAATGTTAATAAATAAAAATAAATAAATAAAAAATACAGATTGTTCCTGAGCAATAGTTGATAGGTGTATTATATGTCAATATACATGACTAGGGTCCATGGCCGGTGCAAGAGTATTAGGTGCCCTTAGCGATGGCGAGACTTCATTCCTGCCTCCTCCCTGTTTCCACTCCATCCCCATTGGCACCATCCCTCTCTGGATCTGCAGCAGCAACAGCAATACAATTTAAATTGCTATGCAGTGCTTACCTGAATTCTCTGATGCTGTGTTGCTAGTCCATCTCTCTCTAGGACTGACACTTTTGCCCCCTCTGACCCAGACTGCAGGGAGTTCATGAAATTATCCTCTTTATGTGGAGTCTCAATTTTTTTCGTTTATTTTTTTATCTGTAGACTGATCCTATTTCACTCTGTGGTATGGTCTGCTGTGAAATTTTGCAGGTAATTTTATAGCAGGCAGCCTAACTTGTGCAGCAGGTATGTGCCTAAATTACACCAGTTTTCTAAGGGAAAGCATATGCCAACTTTCCCTTTGAAAATGACTCCGCAGAAAATACATTCACATAGTTACACCTGCTCTTTGGCAAACACAAATGATCTGTTTGTTTGTTTGATTTTTTATTTAAAGTATGCACATAAGTGCAAACCCTGCCTCTGGGAACATTTCCACTCTCAATGGATAAACGTTTGTATGAGTGGAATAATTTTACAACAAGGCGTCTATGTGAGAAGGGCAAAAAGATGCCTATTTGAATCTTATTTTGTAAAGGCTTGTCTATTCACTCAGAACCTGCACAAATAGAATGCAAATGCCCATACACAAATTTACACCTGCTGTGAACAAGATATAAGTGTGCATGTACATTGTACACATGTACCTTTATATTTTATAAAATACACATGCATGTCAGAGCTCCTCCTCTGCTTCGCTGAAAACGCAATGTTCAGAACCTGTAAAAGCACATGCACTCTTTGTATGCACCTATTTTAATGTGGGTATGTGGTCGTGCAATTTTATAAAGCCCTTTTCCATGTGTAGAACAGGGTTTATGCATGGAAAAACCTTTATAACATTATCCCCATGAAGGTTTATGTCCATAAGGTTACTCACATTTACTCTGAGCAAGTTTATAACAGCCCACTTATGCCGGGGAAAATGCTGTTTTAGCTGCAGAAAAGCTTTTGCAAATTATGCCCTTTATTTTTAGATCATAATAGTTTTGTTAATTTTGCGGGTCATTTTCTAACAGCACACTAATGCTGTTAAGGCGTGTTACTTACCGCAAGGCCAATTGCATAAAATGGGCCTTACAGTAAATAGTACTTGTTAACAGAGCGAGCACACATTAACTGTCAGGAAATTATTCCCTTTATGATTAATGAATGTGTCAAGCTTTTATCCTGGGTTTTAAGATTTTCCCTCGTTTATGAGTGACTTCACACTTCATGGGAAGTTTAGCTCCTGTTTGATGTTCTTTCTTTTATATTACTGCTGTGATGCATCTGGTGTTTTAATTAGGCATGTTTCGTCTAAGTGATAGGGCCTATTGCTGAGGCTCCAGGGGTATGTCTATTTTGTCTGTCTGTACGCATAAGGTTCTTTGAGTCTGCACAAAGAACCCTATGGGTTCTCATTAAGATTTATTTATCATTTCTTATATACCGCCTTTCATGATATCAAGGCGGTTTACATTGAACAACTGAAATTACATTGAACAGGGCATTATAACTTGGAGATAATTATTTTACAGGGAACATGGGCAATGGAGGGTTAAGTGGCTTGCCCAAGACCACAAGGAGCACCTGTGGGACTAGAAACCCCAGTCCTTCCGGCCCAAGGTTGCTGTCCTCTAGTGGGATTTGAACCCCCGACCTTCCGGCCTGAGGTAACTTACCCCAATCACTAGGCCACTCCTCCCTCCACACAAGATAGACAAGAACGGCAAAACCGCTGCTGGAGCACATCTGTCTGCCTGTGGAGATACCATCTCCCATAGGCAGAAGAGGAGAGGAGGGCCACGATCGCAGGGATAACCGTTTCTGACTGCCCATGGGGACCTCATTTCCTGTGGACAGATGAAGAAAGAAGAGAACACTGGACCTAGCTGCATCCTGGAAAAAGGTTAGGAGGAAAATTTTAAAGGGGCAGTGGGTTTCTAAAAAAAAAAGAAGAATATGGGAGAGAAAGGAGGGCAGGGATGGAAGTACTAGTGACTAGGGAGAAGGGGCATAGAATCTGGTAAGGGGAACAGAGAATGGGAATAGGACAGCAGGAGAGAAGTTGGAGGGGGACGGAACAGTGCAAGTGGATGAAGGGTGAATGTATGGGGGTAAAAGGGCACAATGTGCATATGGCAAAAGGCGCACCCTCCCCCACTGAACAGACACAGGCACCCCTCCCTCATATCACCCACACACAGGCATCCCACCTCTCTACCACACACAGAGGCACCCCATCTCTGCATCACACACACCCATTTTCAGGCACCTCCTCATCTCCGCACCAGACACACATATATATATCCAGGCACCCCCACCTCTGCCCCCCCCCACCCCCAGGCACCTCACCTCCACACCACACAGGTACCCCACCCTTGCATCACACACACACACACACAGAGATACCCCACCACCACACTACACACACACACAGAGGGACCACACCTTCCCATCACACGTACACAGACACAGGCATCTCACCTTCACGCCACGCACACACACAGAGGCACCTCACCTCTGCACTATACACACATACTAGAACAGAGGTACCACACCTCCACACCACACATACACCCCACTTCCACATCATACATGCACACAAACACACACAGCGGTACTTCACCCCTGCACCACACACACAGAAGCACCTCGTCTCCACACCACATTCACACACACAGGCACCCCACCTCCGCACTACACACAGACACATACAGAGAAACCCCATCTCTGCATCACACACACACATATACAGGCACTCCCCATCTCCACATGACATACAAACACAGGCACCTTATCTCCCGCACCACACAAATACACACAAGCACCCCACCTCCATGCCATAAAAACACACACACAGGTGTCCCTCACCCACATCACACACACACACACACACACACCCATCCCTCACTCGCATCACACACACACACACAAACAACACAACACAGATAAACCTCATCCCCGCACACTACTTATACACATATACAGAGGCACAGAATTGCAGAGCTTATGAAAGTAGGGGAAGGCATTGTGGGTTAAAATGGAAAGAGGGAATGGAGCATCCATTTGCATTGATGCTGTATACAGACCTCCTTCACGGGCAGACATGGACAGAGATTTAATTGAAGGCATTCACAGTATTGCCATGAAAGAAGAAGTGCTGCTGATAGGTGATTTCAATATGCCAGATTTTGAATGGAACATACCTACTGTGGTATCATCTAGAAGGAAGGAGATCCTGAATTCTTTACAGGAAGAACTATTCCGGCAGCTGGTAACAGAACCTACACATGAAGGGGCCATAGTGGACCTGCTACTTATGAATGGGGAGAGTGTTTCTAATGTTGTGGTAGGTGATCATCTGGCATCCAATGATCATCAGATGGTGTGGTTTCGTATTAGGACAAGGGTTGATAAAGTACATTCAAAGTGAGGGTCTTAGATTTTAGGAAAGCTAACTTTGCCAAGATGGGACAGTACCTCAAGGAGTCTTTAGTGGTAAGGAAACAGCTGGAAGATGTAGAAAAGCAGTGGGCAAAACAGAAAGGAGATATTTTAAGGGCAACAAATCTTTTTCTTAATAAAGCAAGTAAATGTACTGTAAAAGGAAAAGGAAGTAGCTGAAAAGGTGAGGAAAAAGAGCGCGGCCTTCATAAAATATAAGAGATCACAGAACGAGGACAAGCAGCATCAATATTTGGAAAAGCTATTACTACTACTAATCATTGTATAGCACTACAAGGCATACGCATCACTATACATGTAGATGTAAGACACAGTCCCTGCTCATCAGAGCTTACAATCTAATCAAGATGAAAAAACATCACACTAAGAGAAGCTAGGAAAGTAGTCAGGAAAGCAAAGATACAAATGGAAGAAAAAATAGTCAATGCAGTAAAATGGGGGACAAAACATTTTTTAGATATCTTAGTGAGAAGAGGAAGTGCTACTTTGTGGGATGGGCTCCAGACTGGTGGGGTTCGGCTTGCTTGAAGGCAGGATATTCGGGACTTGGGGGTGAAGCTGGATGCGGACCTGTCATCGCAGGAGCAGGTGTCACACATGGTGCGTGCTTCCCACAGTAAACTGTGGGTGGTGCGGCAGCTGTATTCCTTTTTGGATATGGAGATCTTGTGGCTCCTTGTTCAGGCGCTTGCTCTTTTGGGTTTGGACTATTGTAATATTTTGTATGTGGGACTTCCAGCATACTTGATGAGGAAAATGCAGGTGGCCCATTTGTTGCTGGGACTTGGTAAAAGGGATTCAGTGTTGGAAGTGCTTCACTGTTTGCTGATTCAGCAGTGATATATTTTCAAGCTGCTGGTACTGACTTTTAAGGTAGCAAGGAGCCAGAGATTGAGCTACCTGCAGAATGCATTAACCTGGTATTGAGCAGGTAGGACGTTGCAGTCCAGTCAAGTACAGTTGCTCAAGGTTCTGGATTTTTGCCAAGTGCAGTTGCAAAGATGGCAAAAATGGGCCTTTACAGTGGCTGCACCTATCTGGTGGAATAGATTGCCAGATGGGCTGTGGAAGGAGTCAGAGCTAGATATTTTTTGGAAGGCGTTAAAGACCTTCCTGGTTCCTCCTTGATTTTGCAGGTTGGACTTAGGCTTGGCGGGTATTTAGTTTGGGATGGTGGTTGGGGCTGAGGGTAGGAGTTGGTTTGTATACTTGAGTTGTTTTATTCTTTTTATTTGTTCACTGCCTTGAATGCCCTTGCATATGGCAGTATAGAAATGTTTTAAAATAAATAAATAAAATAAAATAAATAAGAGCAAAAGTGGTATTGTCAGACTGAAGGGTGAAGGAGAAGAATATGTAGTAGCTGATAAAGATAAAGCAAAATTGCTTGACAAATGTTTCTGTTTTGTGTTCAAAGATCAAGGGCCAGGAACAGGACCTCAGACAACACTGAGAAATAGCAACAGAAGTGAGGCAGATTTGAAACGATTTTCAGAAGACTGTATTCACAAGAAGCTAACTAAATTAAAAGTAGACAGAGTAATAGGGCCAGATGGGCACATCTGAGAGTACTGAAGGAACTTAGGGAAGCTCTAGCGGCTTCACTGTCTGACCTTTTCAATGCTTCTTTAGAGTCGGGAATGGTCCCAGAGGACTGAAGAAAGGCACATGTGGTCCCTTTACATAAAAGTGGAAGGATGAGGTAGGGAACTAGAGGACAGTTAGTCTGACCTCTGTGGTGAACAAACCAATGGAAACACTGCTAAATCAGAGGACAGTGAGGTTTCTGGAATACAATGGATTCCAGGATCCAAGACAGCATAGGTTTACTAGAGGCAGGTCTTGTCAGACAAATCTCATTAGTTTCTTTAACTGGGTGACCCGAGAGTTGGACCGAGGAAGAGCTTTAGATGTGATAGTGTCAAAGGCTTTATAGAAATTGAAGTACACTGTTATGCACAGGTGACTTACAAATAAATTTAGTGCTCTAGCTATGGACCCTGAAGTGACTGATTGGGTTAGACATTGGTTGAGTGGGAGGCAACAAAGGGTACAGGTAAACGGATCTCACTCTGAGGAGAAAGATGTTACCAGTGGTGTGCCGCAGTGATTGGTCTTTTGTCTGATTCTTTCTCATATTTTTGTAAATGTATTGCAGAAGAGATACTGGATAAGGTTTGCCTCTTTGTAATAGAGTGGACACTCAGGAAGGTGTGGATAACATGAGGAGACAGACAACTGGAACAAAGTGCTTGGAAATGCAGCTAACTTACCACCCAACCTCTCCAAAAAACAACACATCTGCAAAACTCACTGGTACTCCCGCACTCTATGCCAACAAAAAACCAAACTAAGACAGAACGGAAATGACAAAGACTACTCGGATTGAAGACTGCAACAAATACCTAATACTTCTTCAGAATTACCATGCAACCACAGATAAAGTCAAGAAGGACTACCATACAAAAATCATCAATACCTCTATCAACTGCCAGCGAGAACTATTTGACATAGTCTGACACCTAACAGAACCACCCACCAACCACAACACCTGCTGTCAGCCATCAACAACTAGCTGCACACTACAAACAACTACAAACCTCCCTACCCATCACAATACTTCCTAACACAACTTACCACCTTTCGTACGATCACCAATGAAGAGATCGAGATAATTCTAATAACGCTCAACACATCCACCTCACCATTTGACCCATGCCCAGGCAACTGGATCAAAGCTACAAAAATTGAACTCAGCCCAATCATCACCAAAATAACAAATGAAGCACTACAACAAGGAATAATGCCAAACTGTCTCAAGGCATCCTCTATCTGCCCCACCTTAAAGAAACCAACCCTTGACACTACAGAACCCGCATCATACAGACCCATCACCAGTCTCCCCTTCCTGGCCAAAATCATTGAGAAAACGTTCAACTCCAGCTTCCACATTGATGAAAACTGCCTACTTGATCCAGAACAGCACAGTTTCTGCCCACTGCATGGAGTAGAAACCCTGATGACCATACTAATCAACACACTGACCCAAGGAATACAAGACTGCTCACAAGCCTACATTATGATATTTCTTGATATCTCTGCAGTGTTTGATACAGTTGACCATGCCACACTCCTATAACAACTGCAATAGTATGGAATCCAAGATACTGTTTTCAAATGGTTTCAATCATATCTCACTGACAGACGACAGCAGATAAAAATGGGTATGAGCACCTCCAAACCATACCAACAAATGCAAGGAGTACACCAAGGTTCCACACTATCTGTACCCCTTTTCAACTTATATCTTCAACCCCTCAGCTCAATCATCAAAAAACACAACATCCACTTCCACTTATATGACAATGACATTATGCTATACTGCCCAGTCCACACAAAACAACAGACATATACACAAATTCAGGATTGCTTCATCGACATCTCCCATTGGCTTCAGCAAACAACCTATCAATCAACTACAAAAAGAATGAAGTTCTGTTCATTACAAGGAATTCCTCATTCACCCCTCCAACCACAATAGTACTAAACAACATTCAGATAAATGTTCAACCAGAGCTGAAATATCTTGGGATCACTCTTGACCAACACCTTTCCTTCAAAGCTCAAGTAATGAAGACAGCCAAAACAATCTATTTCAAAACAAAGACCCTACAATGACTTCCATCCCCTCCTCAAACCAACAGACTTCTGATCGGCACTTCAAGCATTCACCCTCCTTCATGCAGACTACTGCATGATCATCTGCCTGCCTCCGGCCCAATCGGGGCTGTGGGAGGGGAGCAGCAGCTCCATTAATTTCAAACCGCCGACGGCGGGAAGGACTCCACCGTCGGACTCCCTGTGAGAGGGGCCAGATCATCTGCCTGCCTCCGGCCCAATCGGGGCTGTGGGAGGGGAGCAGCAGCTCCATTAATTTAAAACCGCCGACGGCGGGAAGGACTCCACCGTCGGACTCCCTGTGAGAGGGGCCAGATCATCTGCCTGCCTCCGGCCCAATCGGGGCTGTGGGAGGGGAGCAGCAGCTCCATTAATTTCAAACCGCCGACGGCGGGAAGGACTCCACCGTCGGACTCCCTGTGAGAGGGGCCAGATCATCTGCCTGCCTCCGGCCCAATCGGGGCTGTGGGAGGGGAGCAGCAGCTCCATTAATTTCAAACCGCCGACGGCGGGAAGGACTCCACCGTCGGACTCCCTGTGAGAGGGGCCAGATCATCTGCCTGCCTCCGGCCCAATCGGGGCTGTGGGAGGGGAGCAGCAGCTCCATTAATTTCAAACCGCCGACGGCGGGAAGGACTCCACCGTTGGACTCCCTGTGAGAGGGGGCCAGATCATCTGCCTGCCTCCGGCCCAATCGGGGCTGTGGGAGGGGAGCAGCAGCTCCATTAATTTCAAACCGCCGACGGCGGGAAGGACTCCACCGTCGGACTCCCTGTGAGAGGGGCCAGATCATCTGCCTGCCTCCGGCCCAATCGGGGCTGTGGGAGGGGAGCAGCAGCTCCATTAATTTCAAACCGCCGACGGCGGGAAGGACTCCACCGTCGGACTCCCTGTGAGAGGGGCCAGATCATCTGCCTGCCTCCGGCCCAATCGGGGCTGTGGGAGGGGAGCAGCAGCTCCATTAATTTCAAACCGCCGACAGGTGGGCCCGCGCCTGTCGGGCCCGCGCCTGAGGGCCTCGCCAGAGGGCCCTTTGGCGTGGCCCTTAGGCGGGGCACAACATGCAATTCAAAACGGAGCCCACATATAATGCTGTACCAGGTTTGTCATTGTAATGCATGCCGTATACTTATGCAAGCCCTCACTAGAGGATAATTCTAAAGTCAGTCAGCAACCTGGCAACATTGTATACTATACCTAGATACTTTGTCTCCTAATGCTATGCATCCTGTTTAATAGTTTATACTGAATAGATACTATTCCAGTCTTGCTCTAGCTATTTCAATTAATTGATCACTTATCCTGCCTCTTTGTTTAGATACATATTTCGAACACTTCCTAGTGCGCACAGATACTACCTAGTACCATTACACTAGCTCACTCTTTACCTTCACCATGCTACCATATTGTGCAACCTCATACCCCTTTACCCTCTCTCTCTGTTATATGTTAATAGCTTTAACTTATGATACCCTAGCCTTTACTTCACCCCACAACGCTATTCCAATCCTTCATAGACCATGGAAAAGACCCTTTGGCCTCCCCAACCATCAAACTGAACCACCACGGTGCCCCCCTGGTCCACATGTGATTTATGTTGCCCTACAGCAGCACAACCCTCCTCAGAGCGCACAGCCTCTCTATCCCTCTAACCTCAAATGTGCACTAATAAATGCTCGATCAATACGGAAAAAATGGCCAGCATTAACAGATATTCTCTCAGCCCATAACCTCGATGTCTTATGTGTCACTGAGACCTGGCTATCTGCCTCTGACTCTGTGCTCCTCCACCAGATTGTTCCTCCCAACTTCATAGTTCACTCATGTCACAGAACCGACCGCCACGGTGGAGGGGTACTCATCTTATCTAAATCTGACCTTAGGTTCCAGCTTGTAGCCTCAAACAGCACTTCGACCCTTGACTCTGTGACCATCACAAATAAGCAGGTCACTATCAATTTACTTTATAGAGCACCATCCTCTTCACCAGACGATTTAGCCACAATCATTGATCTTGCCTGCAACTCTACGAACCCACACCCCCCAAACTGGGTATTAGGCGACCTTAACCTCCCAACCATTCAAGACAGCCACACCAATGCCTTTATTGATGCTCTCAGTGAACTAGGCTATGTTCAGTTGGTCGACACTCCTACTCATACAAAAGGTAACACACTGGATCTTATCTTTGCACCACAATCAGTTCTTACTCATTGGCACAATTCCTACCTAAATTCAATCTCAGTACCATGGTCTGATCATCTCCTGATCCTGTTCCAGATGCCAATATGTTCCAGATTTTCCAAGACATTACCGGTAGATGCACCCTCCCCAGAACACTTTAGACGCTTTCACCCTTTTATCAGAGAGGACATCCTAAAGAGGACCCAGAACCTACTTTGCCCTCCTGAAAAAAGCCTTGATGACATGGTCGATTCTTGGAACTCCTGCCTAGATGCTGTGATCCACTCTCCTACCTCAATCAAGGCACCTCATAAGAAAAAGAATGCACCATGGTACTCCCCAGAGCTACGAAAATCACTCCTCCTCCTCAGACAACTAGAAAGACGGTGGCGACGATCAAGAACAGCCGAAAATCATGATGCATTCAAAGCACAATTAACAAGACATCGCTCATCCGTATCTTCCAGTATGAAACAATACTACGCAGGCAGACTACAGCGCTCCCTCAACAAACCTCACGAGCTCTTCCACATTGTGAAAACCTTAGCAAAGGAACCTTCTCAGGGTGCACTGCCCCACCTAGACCCTCAGGAATATGCCAACTACTTACGAAGCAAAATTAATCAGCTCGCTCCAACCTCTAAGCCCCCTACTTCAGCCAACACTCCCTACACTGTCCCTCTACCCTCACCTAGCCAATTCTCAGGTGAGATTCAACACACTCTTTCATCCTTCTCCACCCCAAATGACAGAGTCATTCAAGACACCATCTTAAAAATAAACTCCACAACATCACCTTCCGACTCCTGTCCAGCTTCCTGGATAAAGTCACTACGGGCGGATCTCAGCCCATTTCTAGCTAAAATGATAGATGTATCGTTCTCTACTGGGACCTTCCCTCACACTCTGAAGCAGACCTCCATCAGACCCCTCCTAAAAAACAGCAGGTTGGACCCTTCCTTGATGGAATCCTACAGACCCATCTCCATCATTCCTCTCCTTTCGAAAATCATCGAAAAGATTACCCAACGTCAACTACAAGATTATTTAGATTCCAATGCACCCTTGCACCCATGTCAGCACGGATTTCGTGAATCACATGGTGTGGAAACTCTACTGACATCCCTGTTTAATGCTCTAACCATAGGCCTAGACAACGTCAGACAAGGTTTTGCTTTAATCTTCATGGACATTGCCGGTGCGTTTGACACTGTCGATCATGAAGTACTCCTGTCACGTCTTAGAGAGAAGGGAGTTCATGGATCAGCCCTGTCTTGGTGCTCTTCATACCTCAGAGACCGTTGGCAACATGTTCGTTCTGGATCTTCAACCTCTGACCCCTTCCCTCAAACTAAAGGTGTGCCACAAGGCTCTTCCCTTTCCGCCTTACTGTTCAACGTTTATATGCAGCCTATCTGTGACCTCATCCACTCTTTTAACATCAACTGCCTGGTCTATTCTGATGACGTCCTGATGTATATGCCATTCTCGACAGAACTCCTGGACCTCTCCCCACTAATCAAGTGCTTTGACGCAGTCACAGACTGGCTAAATGCACAAATGCTTAAGATAAATTTTAAAAAGACAGAAGTCCTCTTCGTGACCAGAAACCCTGCATTTACCTCACCAACGTCCATCAAGGTGCGTGACGCTGAACTCCTCTGCAAGACTACAGTGAGATACCTAGGGGTTACGCTCGATCAACAACTCAATATGAAGGCTCATATCAGCAACGTAGCGAAATCTGTCTATCATAAAATCCGGACCCTTCGTCATCTGCGTCAGCTGCTAGAACCAGACGACTTTCGATCAGTCTTTCAGGCCTTAATAATGCCTCACCTGGACTACGCCAATGCGATCCTACATGGCCTACCAAAGAGCACGATTAACCCCTTACAATTGGCAATGAACTCAGCTGCAAGAATCCTTTATGGAGCCTCCAAGAGAACCCACATCACTCCAATACTGAAACAGTTACATTGGCTGCCTATACAATCTAGGATCTCTTTCAAGATCCTAACTATGACTCACAAAGCGATCAATAACAACTCCGCATCTACTATCACCGACCTGATATCAATTACACCCCCTAATCGAGCAAGGAGATCGACTGCCTCCAGCTCTCTTGTACTACCTAAGGCAATCACGAAATGCTCTCAAGTCACTAGATCCAGAGCCTTCTCTTACTTTGCACCATCATGTTGGAACGCCCTACCATCAGGCATCAGAACCATCAGTGACCTCTCCCAGTTCAGGAAGGCACTGAAGCATCACCTATTCTTGCAGCACTACGATGTTTCAGACACCCTCCCATACCAACCCACCTCTATACCCCAGGCCAACACATTAAACCCATGCACTCCATAGTCTTAATCCGTAGAACTGCAATCTCACCTTGCACCTCCTCTCATCAAGAAATTACCTAGATTCATTTAAGCTCTACATATAGCTGCATTTAGTTGCTTTGTACATGGTTGCTTTGTACATAGTTCTCATGTTCTCTGTTCTCTGTTTTTCACTGTTCATGAAACCTGTTTAATGTATACCCAGTTTATTGTCCTGTTCATTGTAAGCACAGATCAATTTTTGAGACGTGTAGTTTTATGTTCATTGTAAACCGCACTGATGTCAAATAGCGAGGTATAAAAGAAACTGTAAATAAATAAATAAAATAAATAAATACTGCAATAGCATCTACAGGCCTGCTACAATCCACCCTCCTCCCCCTCCAAACTCTTCTACACGCTGCAGCACGTACAATCCAGGGAACTGCTAAACACAACCACATTACCCCCATTCCAAAACAGCCCCACTGACTGCCCCTTCACAAAAGAATCAAATATAAATCATTTTTCCTTACATACAAAGTGCTATACTCCCACCCAACCACCCACCTCCAATTCCTCCTTCAGAAACTCACAACAAACAGACCACAATAAGCTGCTACAACAAACAAACTCACCATACCACACTCTAAAACAAAATTTATCCAACAAACTTACCACAGAGCATTTGAACTCTATGCATCATCCCTTTGGAACTCCCTCCCAGACACAACAAGGAATATCACCAACCTCCCCTCCTTCTAGAGACACCTCTTATTCTTTGAACACTTTGGACACTCCACCTAACCCCTCCCCCTCCAACATGACACCATCAAATCAGATTTTCCACGTGTAAATAGTGTACACTGTCCTCATATTGTAAATAGTTCAATGATTGCAACTAGTTTGCTATTAAGCACAGTTACTTACCTGTAACAGGTGATCTCTGGGAACAGCAGGAATAAGTCTTCACATATGGGTACGTCGGTACCGACGGAGTCTGCGCGGGAACGCTTACCAGCGTCCAATCAAAGAGCTTTTGGAAGCATCCCAGCACGCCTGCATGCTGCCTTCCCACCTTTCCCAACTGCCTCTCCTCAGTTAAGTTTTAAAGCTGAGACAAAGAGAGAGAGAGAGAGGAAAGGAAAGATAGAGAGAGATACGACTCCTGGGGTTGTGAAGACTTATTCCTGCTGTTCCCAGAGATCACCTGTTACAGGTAAGTAACTGTGCTATCTCCAGGAACAAGCAGGAATGAGTCTTCACATATGGGGACTCCCAAGCTGAGATGCCTGGAGTCCCAGCATGTCATAGATTGGAACATGCTATCTCCCAGAACACCAGGCATCCTGAGGATGGAGGGTAGGAGTTGAAGAAAGAAAGATGCTGTGGAACAGCTAACCTAGCATAGGACTGCAGAGAAGGAGTCCATGTGTGGATGATGATTGTCATCAATGATATTGCAAAGAATATTGCAATATGGACCTCCCCTGACAGGATTTCACAGAAGTATGGAGGTTCATGGATCTACTGGGAAACCCAATACAGGAACCATGAAGAGGACCTCACTGTAAAGTGGAGGTAATAAACCTGTAGGAAAATAGTGGAGGTCAGAATTCTGAAAGGTAACAGGTAACCCCAGTAGGAAAAACTGGGGTAGTACAAAAACGGTGGGCCTTCAGCGGAAGGCTTTATGACAAAAACCTAACTCTTTTGGCGGCAGAGTGGCTCACTCTTAGGAGCAAAAAGAGAAAGGCTAACTGATTTGGACAAACAGGCACAGTCCTTGTGGGGAGAAAGGGTATGGGAACCCCTTGTATCCCGAAAAGAGAGGACAAATGCCTGAGGCGTTAAAGCCTGTGATTAACTGAAGATCCACAATGTCTCTCCTAACTGGGGTAAGCTAGGAGAGATATTGGGTACGGAGAGCTTCAGAGGTACCCAAACCCTTAGGTTATGGTATAAAAATTGTTGACTACCACAGGAGTGGTTGTGTGCGTAGAACCCCAAACCTGCTGGATAGCATAGGTATGGGTAAAGCCCCTCTGTCAGAAACATATAGCTATATGAGCATAGACAGTCAGATAAGTATGTGGAGACATATCTATCTATAATGAAATATCTCAACAGATATATATATATACATATAGATATATAGACAGACATAGAAGAATATATCTATAGTGAGATATGAAGGGGCATAAAATACACACAAAAGATAAATATGAATATGTAGGCCTAAATATGGGTGTCTGCAATTAAAGAGACGGAGATATGCCTACAGCACGGTATTCACATAGGATATGTGGAGAGGAAAGATTCATCTAATAACAAGGAGGTGGAACCTACTTGAGAAGATATATAGAGAATCTATTCCCCCTGGTTATGATCTGCAAGGATGCTAGCTAGTAAAATAACCAGGATGGTTACATGAAAAACAGAGGATAATATCAATCTGCAGCCAGCAAGTCCCGAGTCTTCCAGGACTCTAGCATGGTAAATAGACAGAAGACACAAAGATGAAATACTATGTTGACCTGCTTAAGGGCAAAAAGTATCATGCATTCTTACCATGAGGACGAGCTGCAAGGAGAAAGAGCATATCCCTGATTGGGAACGCTATGGACCAAAGCAGGGAATTGGCAACTCCTTAAGCCTTTACGTAAGATAGTAAAAGAAGGGAGAACCTTCTAGTCATGGGAGACATGACTGAAAAGCCTTTTCCAACCATCTAGGATAGCTGTTGGAGAAAAAAACCCCATGCTCTCTAGCAAGGGCCCATAGTGGAAAGCTTCTCTGTAGAATTGCAGAGAGCATAATGCAGGAGAATGAGGAGATAGAACTGGCTGCTAGAGAGCCAGTATCTCTGCCATCTATGCTGCCAAACCCAGGGGAATGGAGATGGCAGAAATAGAAGACCAATCCAGAAAGCTTGTAGTGAGATAATCTCCAAGATAGATGAAAGCACTGACTTGGAGCCACTACTAAGACTAGAGAGAATGTTAGTGGAGGACAAATCTGGTTGTTTGTGGACAAGAACCAGTGGACCAAACATTAAGGCTCCTGCATAGGCAGCTGCTAGCAAGACAGCAGAAAGAATCTTACTGTTCAAAAACAGAAAGAACAGACAGAACAGGAGTAGAAAACTCTGGACATGTCTGATAAGCTGCCTCAAAGTAAGATTGAAACAGGGGAGGTAACTCAGAGAGGAAAACTCCGCACTGGAAAGTGACAAATCTAGAGAGGTTGAAGAAAAGGTTCTCCAGCAAGTAATTCCACTCTTACAGTGGTAAGAGGATGAAGAGAATGGAGCTGAAGAAGACTTACCAAGTAGTAAGTCTATAGAAAGGAAAAATACATGCTGGCACAGGAATTTGATAGTGGTCAGACCTCTTTCCCTAGCAGGAAAAGAGGAGAAACCTGTGACCTATAGGCATGAACATCCTGACAGCTCATAGAAATATAGAAAAAATGGATGTCTCTTGGAAAGGGATCCATGTGTAGGGGTTAGAATGAAGCAATGGATTGCCTCTATTGAGAAGAAGCAACTGTAGATTCTAACCCCAAGAGTCACAAGCATCTGATGATGATTGATCAGAAACCCTGCAGGTGCTGGGTTTGCTGAGCCTGGTGAGAGGTTGGATTCTTCAGACCAGGACGATGCCTCCCCTGTTGGGGAACATCTGTATGATAGGCAAGTGATGAATAAAACCTTCTTCTCTTGTGGGAAGAAAGTTTGGTAGGACATTTCCTACCTACTGGGACAGAAGAAGGTGCAGAACAACACTTAGGAACAGGTAAATCAGTGGACAACTGAGTAACCTGACGTAAAGACTCCTTGTTGAAAAGATTTTCTCCAGTGCAAGGAGTATGTCCCAGCCGTTGTTGTGCCCATTTGTCCAAGTCTGAAGCTTGGAGCCAGGCTCTACGTCGTGCCCCTATAGCTATAGCAGAAGTCCTGCTAACAGACTCAAAAGAGTCTAGGGAAGCACGAGAAAGAAACCAAGAGATATTCTGGATATGCTTAAGCAGTGAGGAATAGTCTGTACTCCTGGAATCTGGAAGGAAAGGAGTCAAAAGATGTAATTGCTTTGTGACCTCCTCAAGAGAAAGACTCATATAAAAAATATATGAGAGAATTCTTGCAGAAAGCATAGATGTCTGGAAGGTTTGACGTCCAAAAGCATCTAGTGTCTTAGACTCACGACCTGGCGGATAAGAAGAATGCTTTTTCTTACTCTTTACCCGCCTCACTGCTGATTCCACTACTATAGAATGATGAGGAAGTTGAGTCTTTTGAAACCCTGGAGAGGGGGGCACCTGATATAAGAGATCAGTTGCCCTGGGAGGTGGGGGTACCCTTAAAGGTGTTTCCCACATTCCTAGAAGGAGATCCTGCAAGGAATGATGCAAAGGAAGCATTATGTTGTCCTCTGCTTTGGTAGAAACAGAGCCTTGTGCAGGATCATGTCCTGGAATAGGAATGGCAAGGGATCTTGCTATATCCAGGAGGAAACTCTGAAAAGAGGGATCCCAAACAGGAATCTCCCTTGGACAGGTTAGATCTAAAGAACTAGCCTGAGCACCTACAGAGTTATCCAAATATATAGGAATAGGAGATCCTGCAGAGTGCAGTGTGGAATGCTTAAGGGATGGTTGCTGGTACTGGCTGTCAGGAGTAGCAACCGTCCTTACCACATTGTGCATGCCAGGTATCGACTCCAAGCTTGGTATAGAATGGAACGATCCTGTTGAAAAAAGCATGGCAGGAGTTGGCCACGATGCTACTGTGGATACCGGTACCGATGGCAATACCGGTACCGATGTCGGAGTCGAGCCCGACAAAGACATCGGAGCAGTCATCGGTGACAGTTCAACCGGTATCGAGGTAACCGAAAACCTCCGGCTAGTATCCTCGGTACCGAAGCACCGGTATCGATCGGTGTCGGTACCAAAACCTATTGATACCCTGTCTTCTAGGCTAGAGATTGATTCCAAACTCGACATCGAGGGCAGAGAGCCTGATAAATGAAGCATGGAAGGCACCGACCATAAGGGTAATGAGGACATCGGTACCGACTTCGGTACCATGTCTGATACCAGTGAAGGAAGGTCAACCAGTGGCAACTCAATTGGACTCGGGGGAACCGAGAGTTGCGGATCCAAGTCATCGGAACCGAGCCTTCGGTACCGCCGCGAGACGGTACCAAGGCGAGTCGGCACCCAGTCCTCCAGACTGGAGATCGATTCCAGACTCGGCATCGAAGGAAGCGAGGCTGTCGATGCATATCTGGAGGGTACCGACGTCGGTGGTAGTATCGGTGTTGGTACCGATAATGGAAAGTCAATCTGGGGAGTATCCACCGGTCCCAAAGGCACCGAGGACGCCAGATGACGATCCCTGGTGAGGAATGTTTCATCCAACACCAGTGCCGATGCCGGGGTATCGGTACCGCTCGAAGCGGATGCCACCACCAGACACGGCTCAGGTATGTTCTGTGGGGGGTGAATCCCAGGAACAACCTGAAACCCCTTATACGGTTTGGAGACCGAAGACTCCCGCAGGGGTTTTGAAGCCAGTGGGTCCTCGAGGGCAAGGCCGGAGCCGTCTACATGCTTGAGACCTACCACTCGAGGGCTGGCTAGTCTTAACAGACTGTTTTTGGGTTACCTGAGCCTGTGTAGAAGAAGAAGGGGACGGTGCCCCGAAGTTGGAGGGCAACCGTGTATCGAGGGAACCTCGATGTTGAAGACCTCTTCTCACTAAACTGTTGTCAGAACCCAAACGAAAACTGAGGAGAGGCAGTTGGGAATGGCGGGAAGGCAGCACGCAGGCATGCTGGGATGCTTCCAAAAGCTCTTTGATTGGACGCTGGGAAGCGTTCCCGCGCAGGCTCCGTCGGTACCGACATACCCATATGTGAAGACTCATTCCTGCTTGTTCCTGGAGATTACATGTTATATAACTAAGGTGTTGTTGGTTCCATGTAACTAGGTTAAATCTGTTAACTGTTATCTATGATGATTTTTGTTCTATGTAACTGATGTTCTGTTCACTGTAAACTGCTTTGACCCGGTGAAAAGCGGTATATAAGCCTAAATAAATAAATATTGAAGAACGGTTGAGAATTTGTTAGCTGAGATTTAATGCTAAAAAAAGAAGGGTCATGCATTTGGGCTGCAAAAATCCAAGGGAGCAATAGAGTGTAGGGGGTGAAGTGCTTCTGTCCACGAGAGAAGAGCGAGACCTAGGGGTGACTATTTCTGATAATCTTAAGTGGCTAAACACAGGTAGAAAAGGTGATGACAAAAGCCAGAAGAAAGCTTGGGTACATAGAAGAGGAATGGTTAGCAGAAAGAAAGAGGTGATAATGCCTCGTATTAATTTTTGGTGAGACCTAATTTAGAATATTGTGTGCAATTCTGAAGACCACACCTTCAGAAGGATATAAACAGGCTGGAGAGTGTGCAGAGGGTGGCTACCAAAACGGTCAGTGGGCTTCGTCGTAAGGCATATGGGAAAGAACTTAAAGATCTTAATATGTATACTTTTAGAAGAAAAATAGGATTGAGACATTTAAATATCTGAGTGGAATAAATGCACAGGATGAGAGTTTCTTTCAATTGAAGGTTGAAGGTGTAAGGGGATAGATTCAGGAGTAATTTGCAGAAATATTTCTTTATGGAAAGAGTGGTTGATACGTAGAATAGTCTCTCAGTGGAGGTAGTAGAGAGGAAAACTGTATCTGAATTAAAGAAATCATGGGACAAACACAGAAGATCTCTAAAGGAAAAAAAAGGGACTTAGAGCTTAGTAGTTCAAATGGAAGGGTAGACTGCATAACCCATATGGTCTTTATCTGTCGTTATGTTTCTATCCCCATAGGACGCACAGACACACCAACCTCTGCACCCCATCCCCACAGCACACACAGGCACACCAGCTCTGCACCATTCCTTCATACCACAGACACCAAAGCACTGCAACCTGTCACCCCACCCACATGTAGGCATCTACTACCACACCCCATTCACACATAGGCATCCCACTGTCACACCACAAAGACTCGCTGTCTGAAGATAGACATAAATATATAGATGACACCAATTATAAAGATGCCTGATAGAGCCCCTGCTACCAGTGCAAGGCACACTTTATCATCTCTCTTCGAAATCTTTGTGCTGCCTACAGACATGCATTAGCTTGTAAATAAAGGGATAACGTGCCATTTTGTCACACTATAAGTGTGTTCTTTTCAGCTTGTTTTATTATTAAGGTGTTTTCATTTGTTTTGCTTTACATCACTGTTTGCATTTGATGGGAAGCAGTTATTGAAACTGACAAATAGATAGAATAGAGACTTATTTATTTATTTATTTACATTCTCTTATATACCGCGCTATTCTGCATCAGTGCGGTTTACACTGAACAAACTGAAATTACATTGAACAGGGCATTATAACTTGGAGATAACTATTTTACAGGGAACATGGGCTATGGAGGGTTAAGTGGCTTGCCCAAGACCACAAGGAGCACCTGTGGGACTAGAAACCCCAGTCCTTCCAGCCCAAGGTTGCTGTCCTCTAGTGGGATACCTCTAGTAGAGACTTATGTATTTATCTTATAGAATACACACAGGGGCATTGATTTCTACGGCACATACATACACAAAGTTACTCCTGCCTTGGAGCAGGTCTATCTTTTGGGGAGGCTATTTTAATAAAGGTACCTATGTATCTATTTCCCAGGGCAGTTTCTCCAAATGGGTTAGTTTTGCGCATACCATGACAGTCATGAACCTCATTTCTAAGCCAGGGCATGTGGAGTATGATCTCAGTATCTCAAATTTACTACTAAGGCTCGGCGTAGTACTGGCATTGCGCCAAAGACAGCCTCCTGCTAGAGTTTGTAAGATGTAACATATATGGGTAGTTTGTCAAGATGTGCTTGGAAATTCTTCTTTATCAAGCCTGTGGCACCCAACACAATGGGAAATATTTCTGTATTTTTCTGCCCCATTTTCTTGGTCTCTGACTGCATTTCCTGGTATTTCAGGATCTTCTGCCTCTGCACATGATTCACAGAGTAGTCGCTTGGAAATGACGCCTCTATTATCAATGCCATTCTTGTGTTTTTCTCCACAACCACTATATCCGGCTTCCTCGCATCCATCTTTTCATCAGTTGGAATGGGAGTATCCCAGGTGATCATAACCTCCTCATTCTCTGTTAATTCTCTTAGGGTCATGATTCCAGTGCTTTTCGGGCACAGTGATGTTGCAGTGCTTACAAAGTTTCCAATGAATGAGGTACGCTACTTTATTATGTCTTTCTGTACAGAAATTTTTTGCCATCAGAACTTCACAGCCAGCTATGAGGTGAGTCACAGTTTCCAGGTCTTTTTTACAGAATCGACATATGTCTGTGTTGCCAGTTTTTTCAATGCCTGCTGTAAACTAATCTCGTCCATAAGCCATTGTTCTGGACTGTAACTATCAACATCTCATCCTTCGGTTTCAGTTCACCCCTCCTTAACCATTCATGCTCCTGATCTTGATCGACAAAGGGTTCCATGTCCCCTTTATGAAACAGGCACTGTTGATGTGGACTTCTGCTGCATTTTCTTGGTGCCTTTTCATAAACCTACCCTCTAGATGCAGTGAGTCCTATGTGGACAATCTCTGATGGGTTTCTAGTTCCCAAGGGCCCTCCTTCTGCAGGGATTTAGCTGAAATTTGGCAGAAATGTTGGCATCTCAGAAAGAGACTTTTCTACCAAATATAGAACAAATTCATCCAGGGAGAGGGCCCTCAATACATATGCACAAAAGGACGGAAAGGCAAAGTAATAGGTGCTCTGCAGTTATGAAATGTGGCTAAAAATGAGTTTTAGAAAATTTAGTAATTTTATAGGAAATTTAATCAACAATTAGAATTATTGTATGTTTTTTTACGTTCATCTTTTCCATCCAGATTTTAGACTGATGTACCCCAATGCCTACGTACTTATGTAAATTGTAATGATTATTAATTTTAATTATATACTAAAAAAAACTGCATTACAGCAACACCCACTAGTGGCTTCAACATACATTCAACATACAATCCACCGCCGCCTAACCAATCTCCTATGATAACTCTCCACCTCATCTAACCATCTCCTTTAGGGCCTGTATCATAAACTCAGCTATGATGCAATCCCCTCTTGTATATAATGTATAAAGTTCACCTGTTATCCATGTTTAAATTCCCTGTTTTATGTAAGTTCAATGTATGGCTGTTCCACATTGTACAAACCTGTTTCTTGTAAACCGCGCTGAAGCCGAATAGTGCGGTATAGAAAAACATTAAATAAATAAATAAATAAAAATAAATTCTATCATGCCATAAAAAAGGAATAAAAAAAGATATGTGTTCCCATTTCATGCCGTAGCATAAAGTATGCACAGATCCTTCATATATATCTTGCCTTAATTAAATCTTCATCCAAATCTGTATCTTGTTATTTATTTTTATTATTTTATTTAACCAGTTTTCTATACCGCCTTATCCTTCAATCAAAGCGGTTTACATTATGTAATTACTACAAGCAGGTAATGGATACATTCCCTTGTCCCCAAAGGGCTCACAATCTATGTGTACCTGTGCAAGCCACTTAACCCTCAGTTGCCTCAGATACACATAGATTGTGAGCCCTTTGGGGACAAGGGAATGTATCCAGTACCTGTCTGTAGTGATTACATAATGTAAACCGCTTTGATTGAAGGATAAGGCATTATAGAAAACTGGTTAAATAAAATAATAAAAAATAAATAAAAATAAATCTTCTATCCACTATGCCACTAACTATACCACATAGAAGAAGAAATAGTTTTTCCAGTAAACTAATAAAACAACCCAAAGGAAATGTGCACAGTTACACAGAGAACATGGTGTTCTTCCTGCTGCAGTGGAGAAAGCATGAGAAAATCCCTCTGGTCTCTTTTGTTTCCCATTTAGTCAGGAGAACTGCGTGGGTGGGTGGGTAGCATGGTAGGCTCACAGCCTGTGAACATCTCCAGAAAAGAGTACAAAGCTTTCAGGCTGCACAGAGACTTGCTCATACAGTCTGGGGAGAGAGGGAAGATGCACACCCTTGCCTGGATTTAGCATACTTTAAAGCAGGGGTCTCAAACTCAAATTGCTTTGAGGGCCAAATGAGGACTTGTAAAGTAACCCGGGGGCCGCATAAGACGTGGGGCCTCATTTGCATAAGGGGCCTCATTTGCATAAATATTTGCATAATGTTACCATACACTAACTTTTAGTAAACATGCCTCTTAATGAGTATGGATAAAGAAAGACTAAAAGATTCAGAAATAGGAAGACAATAATTAAACTGGGAACCCCAAAAGCCAAACTTGGAATGTACAACAACACTGTAGAAATAAAACTATAAATTAATTTCCTCTTGTACTAAACAAAGCGCAAACATTAATGATGCACATTTCCCAGAGCTGACATATTCCAGTTAATAAATTCAAAATAAAGAGATATTTTTCTACCTTTTGTGCATTTTTTTTCAGTTGCAATTGCTCCAGCCACTTCTGGTTTCTTCGTGTCTTCTGCTATCTCCATCGTCTGCTGTCCATTTGTCCTTTCTTCTCTCTTCTAGTTTTTTTCCATTCTCTCTCCCTACATCTGCTTTAACATACTAATCTTTCTCCTTTTGCTCTTTCCTCATTCCTATTTCATCCACTCAAATTTTACCCCTCCATCCTCAATCCCCACTTACTCTCCCAATACCTGGCCAATTGTAGATTTGTCTTCTCTTCCAGACAAAATATTTTTCCCCTCTCCATTTCACTTTCCCAGCTCCATCCCATTCTAATCCTCCCCCAACATCAGCTCCCTTCTAGTTCCAGCCCCACCCAGCATCTGCTCCTTTCTAGTCCCTGCATCAGTCCATTTCCAGTCCTATCCTAGCCTCACCATCAGCCCATTTCCAATCCTAGCCCCCCATCAGCCCATTTCCAATCCTAGCTCCCTCCCCTCACAGCCCATTTCCATTCCAAGCCCCCCTCCCCATCAGCCATTTGCAGTTCAAGCCCCCCTTCCACTCAGCCCATTTCCAGTCCTAGCAACCCCCCCAGCCCATTACCAGTCCTAGACCCCCCATAGCCCATTACCAGTCCTAACCTCCCCATAGCGCACTTCCAGTCTTACCCCCCCATCACCCCATTTTCAGTCTTAACCCCCCCCATAGCCCATTACCAGTCCTAGTCCCCCCCATAGCCCACTTGCAGTCGTATCCCCCATCACCCCATTTTCAGTCTTACCTCCCCTCATAGGCCATTACCAGTCCTAACCCCCAATCAGCCCACCTCCAGTCCTAACCCCCATCACCCCATCTTCAGTCCTAGACCACACCATAGACCATTACCAGTCATAACCCCCCCTGCCAATAGCCCACTTCCAGTCCTAACCCCCATCTGCCCATTTCCAGTCCTAGCCCCCACCATAGCCCATTACCAGTCATAACCCCCCCTGCCAATAGCCCACTTCCAGTCCTAACCCCCATCTGCCCATTTCCAGTCCTAGCCCCCACCATAGCCCATTACCAGTCATAACCCCCCCTGCCAATAGCCCACTTCCAGTCCTAACCCCCATCTGCCCATTTCCAGTCCTAGCCCCCACCATAGCCCATTACCAGTCATAACCCCCCCCTGCCAATAGCCCACTTCCAGTCCTAACCCCCATCTGCCCATTTCCAGTCCTATCCAACACAATAGCCAATTAACAGTAATAAACCCCCCCCAGCATATAGCCCACTTCCAGTCCTAACCCCCATCTGCCCATTTCCAGTCCTAGCCCCCACCATAGCCCATTACCAGTCATAACCCCCCCCTGCCAATAGCCCACTTCCAGTCCTAACCCCCATCTGCCCATTTCCAGTCCTAGCCCCCACCATAGCCCATTACCAGTCATAACCCCCCCCCCCTGCCAATAGCCCACTTCCAGTCCTAACCCCCATCTGCCCATTTCCAGTCATACCCCCCCGACAGAGGAAAACAAAAAAACCCCAAAACCCTGACTTCTGCCGTTGCCGCCGTGGCAGCGGCAGAATCAATTGTCAAATTAAAAAAAAAAAGACTTCTGCTGCTCAAGCAGCAATATCACCTGTCCTGCGGCCCCTTCCCCTGTGCCCGGAGATCCGAATCTGCTCATCAGCGGCGTGCTTTTCAAGCCGCGAAGAGTATTCCCCTCTCGCGCGGTTTCAAATTCCTCACCCTAGTCCAGAGGTTCCCAACTCCAGTCCTGGAGGGCCAAACACCATTCAGGTTTTCAGGCTGTCCCTAATGAATATGCATGGGATACATTTGAATACAATGGGGCAGTGCATGCAAATGCAGCTCATGCATATTTATTAGGGACAGCCTGAAAACCTGAATGGTGTTTGGCCCTCCAGGACTGGAGTTGGGAACCTCTGCGCCTAGTCCATCGAGTCCTCTATACACACACACCGCAATACCTGGCAGACCTCATCCAATTTCTTACTCCTGGTCACTCCCTCCGGTCTTTACACATAAATCGTCTTCACTTCCCTTCCCCATCCCGCGCTCACCTCCAGTCCACCCGCACTTCTGCTTTCTTTTTCATCGGACCTGCACTTTGGAACTCCCTACCCACCTCACTCAGACTTGAGCAACACCACGGCACTTTCAAAACTCTCCTGAAGACCCATCTTTTCTCTGAAGCCTTTGACCTCCCCTCCCCTTTTGTGTGATATCACCCCCTACCATTCCCCCTTTTGTCTTGGTTTCTCTGTTATTTCATATGCATGTCTGTCCTCTAACTGTCCTGTCAATATTGTAATTTCTTTTCCTCCTTTCCGGCCAGTGGCCTTTTCCTTATTTGAATATTGTAAACAGCTCTGCTGTAACTACGAATGGCGGTATATCAAATAAATAAACATTAAACATATAGTATATACAAAACGGAAACATTGTTAACATAGTGGTGAGTGCTTGGGAAACTCTTTAAGTATCTCCAACAAACTATTTACAAGTTTTGAGGAGTTTACAGTGATCAGTATGTCTGTTTTGGTTTTAAGTTAAATTGGGCACCTAAAGTTTACTGCATGATAAATGAGACTAACAAGGCTATAATTTGAAGAAAGAAACCATTTATTGACAGAAATAAATCAAATATGGTTTATGGTTTGTTTATTTTTATTTATCAAGCTTTTTCAAATATGCTTACAAAAAAGCAAAGGAAACATCAGCAATAAAAATAAGCAAACATCAAAAAGATGACAAAAAGAAAATACAACAATTCTAACAAACCCACATTACAGAAGGAGGTACTGTCTAAGCCAGACGACAGGTAAGAACAAGTTTAAACTAGGTTCTTCCATCACTTAGAAATCTAACTAAAAGAAAAAAGAAAAAATTACTGGCAGACTCACATTACATATAACAATAGTAACACTGACCCACCCAGTAAGGAACACTATAAAGGTGCTTTATCCGAGAGAAAGCTCTCCAGCTGAATCAAATTCAGAAACAAATATTGTATTCTCTGATAAATCACCAGGCATTTGCAAGGAAGCTTTAAAAAGAAACTTGCGCCTAAAGCCACAACTCTTGCCTTCAGCAAGAGGGAGGCTTTCCTCCGCAATTGAGTTGCCTTGGCAACGTCGGGGAAAATAACTTTAGTCCCACAAAACATATCATTTTTCTTTTTGAAATATAATTTTAAAATAGTTGATTTATCTCCCATGGCAGAAAGGGAGATCTCCAATGTTGCCCTAGAGCAGGGGTCTCAAACTCAAATTGCTTTGAGGGCCAAATGAGGACTTGTAAAGTAACCCGGGGGCCGCATAAGACGTGGGGCCTCATTTGCATAAGGGGCCTCATTTGCATAAATATTTGCATAATGTTACCATACACTAACTTTTAGTAAACATGCCTCTTAATGAGTATGGATAAAGAAAGACTAAAAGATTTAGAAATAGGAAGACAATAATTAAACTGGGAACCCCAAAAGCCAAACTTGGAATGTACAACAACACTGTAGAAATAAAACTATAAATTAATTTCCTCTTGTACTAAACAAAGTGCAAACATTAATGATGCACATTTCCCAGAGCTGACATATTCCAGTTAATAAATTCAAAATAAAGAGATATTTTTCTACCTTTTGTGCATTTTTTTTCAGTTGCAATTGCTCCAGCCACTTCTGGTTTCTTCGTGTCTTCTGCTGTCTCCATCGTCTGCTGTCCATTTGTCCTTTCTTCTCTCTTCTAGTTTTTTTCCATTCTCTCTCTGAATCTGCTTTAACATACTGATCTTTCTACTTTTGCTCTTTCCTTATTCCTATTTCATCCACTCAAATTTTACCCCTCCATCCTCAATCCCCACTTACTCTCCCAATACCTGGCCAATTGTAGATTTGTCTTCTCTTCCAGACAAAATATTTTTCCCCTCTCCATTTCACTTTCCCAGCTCCATCCCATTCTAATCCTCCCCCAACATCAGCTCCCTTCTAGTTCCAGCCCCACCCAGCATCTGCTCCTTTCTAGTCCCTGCATCAGTCCATTTCCAGTCCTATCCTAGCCTCACCATCAGCCCATTTCCAATCCTAGCCCCCCATCAGCCCATTTCCAATCCTAGCTCCCTCCCCTCACAGCCCATTTCCATTCCAAGCCCCCCTCCCCATCAGCCATTTGCAGTTCAAGCCCCCCTTCCACTCAGCCCATTTCCAGTCCTAGCAACCCCCCCAGCCCATTACCAGTCCTAGACCCCCCATAGCCCATTACCAGTCCTAACCTCCCCATAGCGCACTTCCAGTCTTACCCCCCCATCACCCCATTTTCAGTCTTACCCCCCCATAGCCCATTACCAGTCCTAGTCCCCCCCATAGCCCACTTGCAGTCGTATCCCCCATCACCCCATTTTCAGTCTTACCTCCCCTCATAGGCCATTACCAGTCCTAACCCCCCAATCAGCCCACCTCCAGTCCTAACCCCCATCACCCCATTTTCAGTCCTAGCCCCCACCATAGCCCATTACCAGTTATAAGCTATGAGAATCATACGCCCTCTGTCTCTCTGAAGCTTGAATAGGGTTTTGGGAATTAGGGGAATGGGTGGAAAGGCATAAAGGAAGTCCTGACCTCAGTGAAGGAGGAAAGCATCCATGGCCTGAGAACCCTGAGCCGAAATTCGGGAACAGAACCGGCGAAGTTTGGCATTCCACGGACTTGCAAAGAGGACTATGTCCGGGGTTTCCCAAATTTGAAAAATCTTGGCCACCTGGTCTGCATGTAGAGACCATTCGTGTGGAAGCAGAACTCGACTGAGTCTGTCTGCCCAAGAGTTTTGTATGCCTGGGAGATACACTGACAGGAGATGAATCTGATGCTCTCTGGCGAGGGCCCATAGTCGCAAAGCTTCATTGCAAAGCGACAGAGAGCCTGTTCTCCCCTGCTTGTTCATGTAGAACATGGCTACCTGAATGCCCGTATGAATGAGGACTGTCTTGTAGCTGAGCAGGGTATGGAACACTCGAAGAGCCAGGAAGATTGCTCTGAGCTCTAAGAGACTGATATGTAGATGAGTCTCCTGTGGAGTCCAGGTGCCTTGGGTGGAGAGGTCTTGCAGATGAGCTCCCCAACCCACAAGTGAAGCATCTGTTGTGAGAGTTGCCTGGGGTAAGGGTTGTTGAAAAGGGGACCCCAGCAACAGGTTCTGAGTGGACTGCCACCATCGGAGGGACAAAATAAGGCGATTTGTGTTTGCTATTTTGTCTGACAGGCACCCTGATGCCTGGGTCCATTGAGTGGATAAAGTCCACTGGGCTGCTCTCATATGGAGGCGAGCATAAGGAACCACATGCACGGTAGATGCCATGTGGCATAGTAGTTGTAGCATTTCTCGGGCGGTGAGATGAGGTTTTAGCACTGCTTGAGAAGCTAACTGCACCATGCAAAGGCAACGGGCCTGGGGGAGATAGGCCCTTGCCTTTTTGGTATCCAGCAAAGCTCCGATGAACTTTAGAGACTGAGTGGGAGTTAGACTGGATTTTGGGATGTTTATGACCAGACCCAAATACTGAAGGATAAGCATTGTGCAAGATAGAGAAGTCCTGGCCTCTGACTCTGAGGGGGCTCGAATAAGCCAGTCGTCTAAGTAGGGGAAGACGAATATGCCCTGAGTGCGGAGAAATGCTGCTACCACAGCCATGCATTTTGTGAACACTCTTGGAGCAGAGGCCAGGCCAAAAGGAAGCACCCTGTATTGGTAGTGCTTTCCTTGAAAAAGGAACTGAAGGAACTTTCTATAAGTTGGATGGATGAGAACATGGGTGTATGCATCCTTGAGATCTAGAGAACAAAGCCAATCCTGACTCTGAAGGTATGGCAGCAGAGTTCCTAGAGAAATCATCTTGAATTTCTCTTTGAACAGGAATTTGTTCAATTCTCTGAGGTCCAAAATAGGTCTGTATCCCCGTTTTCTTTTGGATAAGGAAATAGGGGGAGTAAAACCCTGTACCCTGTTGATGAATGGGTACTTCTTCTATTGCCCTTTGGGCAAGAAGTATAGTGACCTCTTGATCTAACAGGTTGATGAGAGAGGTCTGAGAATTGAACTGTCTTACCATTGTGTGAAGGTGCATGCACAGAAAGTGCAGTTTGTACCCCTCTCTCATAATGGAGAGTGTCCAATGCCCTGCTGTTATCTGCTCCCACCCTGGGGGCAAAGTGACATAACCTTCCTGGAATGGTGGAAGGCTCTGGTCCATTGAGGGCCAGGAAGGCTAAGTTCTCTAGATGAAAGTCAAAGGGCTTGTGGAGGCTGAGACTGCTGAGATGGTTGAGGCTTAGCAGTCTTTGCTTTCCTTTGTTTAGGTGGTTGCTGACCCTTCCGGGCAGACGTCCCTACTGGGAATAAGAGGGATAAAACCTCTTCTTTTTTGAGAAGATAGAAATCTTTCAAGGAGCCTTTCTCGCAGGATCAGCTGTGGCTTTGGTTAGCCTATCCAAAGTGGAGTTGTCAGCATCTAATTCATTGGCTTTTTCTTGCCAATTTTTGCCAAATAGATTCTCACCTGTACAAGGGATATTGCCCAGTTTGTCCTGCTCCCAGAGCTCCAAATCGGATGTCTGGAGCCAGGCAATTCTACGTGCACCTATGGCAATGGCAGAGGTTCTGCTTATGCACTCAAAACAGTCAAAAACTGCACGGTTGACAAACTTAGACACATCCTGGGCATGTTTGACCAGTGTGAGAAAATCCTGCCTTCTATCCTCAGGAAGAAGAGGGCTCAAAACCTCTAAATCACCTGTGACTTCTTTAAGGAACATTCCCATATATAAAATATAGGAACTGATCCTGGCAGAAAGCATGGAAGCCTGGAATGTACGACGTCCAAAGGCATCCAAAGTTCTGCACTCACATCCTGGAGGATTAGAGGCATGCCTCTTTGCACTCCTGATCCTTCTCACAGCTGATTCCACTACAATACAGTGGTGAGGAAGCTGAGTTTTCTGGAATCCAGGACAAGGAGGGACTGATACATGGTATCCATTCTGCGAGAGTGAGGAGAGGTGGTGAGAGGTGTCTCCCACATTCTCAACATGAGATCATGTAAGATCTCATGGATAGGCAAGGTAGCTGCCTCCTTAGGAGCTTGGGGATATTGTAAAATCTCCAACTCCTTAGCTCTGGGCTCTGTCTCAGGAGTCACAGTAATGGACAACCCACGAGCCACCTCCCTGATGAAATCTTGAAAGGAGATATCTTCTGGAGGAGACATCTCTGCTGACTGCAACCCAATCGGGGCTCTGAGAGGGGAGGAGCAGTGGCGTTTTAAATCCCAACTGCCAGCTACAGACAGGTCAGCTATTCTACCATCAATCTCCTGTAATCAGAGCTAAACATTCTCTGCTGACTGCAACCCAATCGGGGCTCTGAGAGGGGAGGAGCAGTGGCGTTTTAAATACCAACTGCCAGCTGACAGGCCCGCGCCTGTCGGGCCCGCGCCTGAGGGCCTCGCCAGAGGGCCCTTTGGCACGGCCCTTAGGCGGAGACCGTAGAAGGAGACCACCGCCCATCAAGCTAACCCCTCCAACATTGTGTAAATTAATGTTACAACCTCAAAATCGCAAGTAACCATTGTAATATCCTTGTATACAAACAAAATTGTCTCTTAATCCACCTAAATATAAGTACTATAATTTATTTAAATACCCTTTCAATATATCCTCTCCTTCTACAACTATTAAGTTATCTTTATATATACATTCCAGTAACTACAGAGTTAAGCACTATTATTTGTTATATGTACTTATTCAACCTGTCAACTGTAATTATCCTGTTATCACTGAAACACTGTTAACTATGTCATAGTTCCTCATTCATCCTATAAGCTTCAGTTAACCTCCTGTTACCACATATCACTGTAATACTGTAATAGTGTTTTAGCTTTTCATCCATCCTGTACGCTCCAATCAGCCTGCTATCACTGTAATACTGGTAATAGTGTTTTAGCTTTTCATCCATCCTGTACGCTCCAATCAGCCTGCTATCACTGTAATACTGGTAATAGTGTGTTAGCTTTTCATCCATCCTGTACGCTCCAATCAGCCTGCTATCACTGTAATACTGGTAATAGTGTGTTAGCTTTCCATCCATCCTGTAAGCTCCAATCAGCCTGCTATCACTGTATTCACTAATTGTACATTTAAATTTCACTTACACATACAATATCGCCTTACTCTACATTATAACATTTACCTTCTACCTTATCACTATAGGAATATGTAATGTTACCAGCCTACACACTAGCTATAATAGAATACCAACAATCCATAATCACAGAAGAAAGTGGTCTGATACTCCCTTCTACAATTCTAGAGTATCTACCCAAAATTCCCACCATCATCTGTTACTCATCTCATTACAAAACACCACAAAAAAGAAACAAGTAGGAAATCCAATTCCCCAATATCTGAAATGTGCATTAATAAATGCTCGATCCATACGCAAGAAATGGCCTATCATCTCTGACATAATTTCATTACATAGCCTTGACCTTCTCCTAATCACTGAGACATGGCTTTCTTGTGCTGACAATGTATTAATCAACCAATTTTTGCCTTCTAATTTTTCTATACATACATGTCATAGAAGTGGCAAGAGGGGAGGTGGTGTTCTAGCCATCACCAAATCTGACCTTCATTTCAACCTTAAAGAAGCAACAAGCTCATCACTCCTAGATACTTTTACAATAGCAAATAAATGTTGTTCTTTCACTTTACTATACCGCTCTCCTTCTTCCAATTCTGATTCTCTATCTATGATAATTGACTTGGCCTCCAATACACAAAACCCCCACATAGCAAGTTGGGTGCTAGGAGACTTTAATCTCCCTTCTCTCCAAGACTCCCATGTAACAGCTTTTCTTGAAGCTCTACAAGTTTTGGGGTATAATCAATTAATTAAAGATCCAACCCATATTAAAGGTGGTATATTAGATCTAATATTTACAACTGAAACAACCGCCAATTTACCATCTATCTTGGATCTATCAATCAACCCAGTTCCATGGTCAGATCACAAACTAATTATATTCAAGGCTAGATGTAACCAAAAGGATGAAAGAGGAATAAACGACCATCCTAGTACCCCTCTGAGAAGATTCAAGCCATTTGACAAAGACCTAATCCTAAAATCAAAACTTCCACTAACCAACTTACCAGAGTGCAGCATTGATGATTTAGTTTCTAATTGGAATAGTACTTTCAGTTCGATTGCCACATGTCCGTCGACCAACAAACTACAAAGCAAGCGACACTCTGCTATATGGTACTCATCTGAGCTGAAGGCCTCGCGCACAACCCTAAGGAAACTTGAAAGACGATGGCGACACTCACACTCTGAAGTTGACAGAGCTGTACATATCCAACATCTCACATCTCATCGCATGGCAGTTACTGAATCAATGAGACGTCACCATACAGTCACTTTAAAAAGATCTCTGAACAAACCTCATGACCTGTTTGCCATAGTTAAGCGTTTGACAAATGAACCTGCCTCACAACTTAAATATGAAATCCACCCTCAAATATTTGCTAACTATCTACAATCCAAACTCTGCCAAATTGACAATAACTCGGCTCCTAACATAGTCCTAGTTCCAGTAGATCAAACTCTACTCACTATCTTCTCAATACCATCTAAACGACAAATCGAAGACACCATTGCTTGCATAAACATGACCACCGCTCATACTGATCCTTGCCCTGCGTTCTGGATCCAAGATCTACGAGCTGATCTCAGTCCCATCATATCCAGACTCATGATTCAATCATTTACAACAGGAACTTTCCCTCGTACCCTTAAGCAAACATCCATAAGGCCATTACTAAAAAACAACAAACTTGACCCTCTTAAACCAGAATCATATAGACCTATTTCAAGTATTCCATTACTAGCAAAAATTTTGGAAAAAGAAGTACAAAAACAAATTCAGGATCATATAGATCTTAACGCCCCACTGGACTCATGCCAGCACGGTTTCAGAGAATTCCACGGTGTGGAAACGCTTCTAACTACTCTGTTCAGCAGCTTATTATCAGGAATTGATAACATCCGCCAAGGGTTCGTCCTTGTTTTTCTTGATATCACAGCCGCTTTTGATTCTGTTAGCCATGAACGCCTCCTTGAGCGTCTCAAAGGGAAGGGAATTACTGATAAAGCACTTGAGTGGTGTAGATCCTACCTTTCTGACAGATGGCAACAAGTACGATCCAACGATACTTCATCAGATCAGTTTCATCAAAAACAAGGGGTCCCTCAAGGCTCATCCCTTTCCGCCCTTATGTTTAATATATACATGCAGCCTATCTGTAACCTGATTCGATCCTTTAGAGTTAACTGCATGATATACGCGGATGATGTACTTTTATATTTTCCTTTTACAACTGAGAACCCTGATCTCAATCCATTAACTAACTGCATAAATGAAGTATCCAACTGGCTACAATCCCAAAATCTAAGGATCCAACACAAGAAAACGGAGGTGTTATTTATTACACGTAACCAAAATTTCACTGCTCCATCCTTTTTGAAAGTGAATGATGCTAACCTCCAGACCAAGACCACCATCAGATACCTCGGTGTCACTTTAGACCAGAAATTAGATATGAAAGCACATATTAGTAATATTGTAAGAGCAGTATATCACAAAATACGCTCCCTTAGACACCTTCGATCCTTGCTAGAGCCAGACGATTTTAGAACCATCTATCAGGCGCTAATCATACCTCATTTTGATTATGCGAACTCAATTTTACAAGGTCTTCCACAAACCACCTTACACCCACTTCAAATGGCTATGAATGCTGCAGCTAGAGTCCTTCATGGAGCTTCCCGGAAAGACCATATCTCACCTATTCTAAAACATCTTCATTGGCTCCCAATTCAAAGTAGACTCACTTTCAAAATTTTACTAATTACATTCAAAGCCTTCAAAGAACTCTCATCTTCATCAATATCAGACTTGATCCAAACACCACCCCTCAATAGAGACAGAAGGTCAGTAACACTCAATACTCTGTTAGTCCCTAAATCAATATCACAGTGTACCAAAACTACTTCAGACAGGGCCTTTTTATTCTGTGCACCAAGGTGTTGGAATAGCCTCCCTCAAAACATCCGAGCAATACCAGACCTTTTGCAGTTTCGCAAAGCTTTGAAACACTACCTCTTCCTTTTATCTTATCCAGTAAACAATAAAGACATCTCAACCAACCCACAGACCTTCCACTCATACACATACAATACAGATACCCCACAGACCACATACACACAAAACTGAAGCCATGATGATATTATGACTATGTTTATTAATTATATACCCTGTTATCCGAGTTATATTCTCCTGTTTTCTGTAAACACAAAGTACTGTTGAATTGTGTATCTCACTATTTTTTGTGAACCGCGCTGATGCCTAATAGTGCGGTATATAAGAGTCTATAAATAAATAAATAAATAAATCCTACGTTTAGGAGAGGAAGGCTCCTTCGGGAGAAGTATCCCGATACCGGCAGAGCTATCAGAATCCTCGGAGTCCTCCAAGGATTCGAACTATCATCTGTCCGGATGCTCTTGAAGAGCCCAATACCCATACCGACCGAAGTCGGTACCGGGGGTAATCAGTACCGGTGTATCGGCACCAGAAGGCATCGCATGACTGGGTGCCAGCAAAGCCGATACCGATGTCGATGCTATCAGTACTGGTACTGACACCGGTACCGGCATCGGTGCTGGTACCGGTAGAATTGTCTGACGCGGTTCCGAGGGCATCGATGCCGCAAGGAGAGCCGTCAGACTGCGTTCAATAGCCAGGAACCTCTGGTCTATCAACGCTGCCAATGCCTGGGTGTCGGTACCGGAAACAGCCGGTAGCCCAGAGCATGGCACCAGTAGTTCTGCCGAGGTCGAGGCCTCGAGAACATCCTGGATCCCCGATAATGCTTTGGAAGCCGAAGCCTCCCGCCGGGGTAATTTTGCTGGTATGGAACCCTCAAGGGCAACGCCAGAGGCATCTCGATGCTTGGAAGGAGATCTACCCTTTGAGGACTGGCTGGACTTATGTTTAGTTACCTGAGATCCATGGGAGGAAGACGAAGCCCTGGAAGACGTCGATGCCAGCGAAGCTGCATTGGAGGGAAAAAGGGCACTGAGCTTGGCAGCTCGGTTCTGTCGACCCCTTTTGGGCATCATGGCACAAGCCATGCACTCGGAGATGGAGTGGTCAGGACCTAAACATTTAAGACACCACTCGTGGGTGTCAGTGACGGAGATGGTACTGCCACACTTGGTGCATTTTTTAAAACCCGAGGCGGGTTTCGCCACAGTGGAGGAAATTTTGGGCCTAAGGCCCAAAATGGTGCGTGCACCTGGAAAGAAAAGTTGGAAAAAAGAATACTATATTATTGTGGTAGGCCATGGCCTATATAATAGCCTGTACATGTATGAGAGGCCTGCAAGCTAGGTCTGAGTCCCCACCCCCACTTAGAAATAGTAGTGCTGAGAAAGATCAAAGTCAGTGAAGGTCTGAGGATCTGCCTTAAACCGCTCTAAACTGCTTTTGATAAGTTTGTGTTAATCCTTATTCAATTCTTTTATGCTGATGATAGATATGTTCCAGTGTTTTGCATTCTCACATTCTCTGAGCCTAGAAATAACCTTGTAGTAGAGGTGTGTTTATGTCTAGAAACTGAGTCTTTGTTAGACTAGCTTGAGAAGGGGAACAGGGTGTTAG
The DNA here is from genome assembly GCA_033557465.1 of Ichthyophis bannanicus. Taxonomy (NCBI): domain Eukaryota; kingdom Metazoa; phylum Chordata; class Amphibia; order Gymnophiona; family Ichthyophiidae; genus Ichthyophis; species Ichthyophis bannanicus. The sequence continues at coordinate 573,524,068 of CM066031.1, read as the reverse complement.
GCCCAGAGAGGGTCCCCGATTGGATAGATGCAGGGGGCGTTGGGACCAATAGAAAGTTTGCCTGTATCAAACTGTGAAACTTGTATATAAGGAAGTTGTTCCTGTTCTACATGGCTCAGTCCTTTTTGAAGCTTGATTCTCTGAGCCTGTGCACAATAAATTGGCTTGGATTTTTGAATTGACTCCTGGTATTATTTATTGCATGCTTATCAGCTGCTACATTATTATTATTATTTTTTTTTTTTTTAAAGAAAGAAAGAAGAACCGGCGGTACCGGTATAGCGTCGAGGAAGGCAGACGCGACCACAAAAAAGAAGAAGGAGGAAAATAATTTTCTGCGGTGACAGGAACATGACCTGCTGGCTCCGTGGAAAATGAAGAACTGGAGAGAGGCAGTTGGAAAAGGCGGGAAGGCAGCACGCAGGCGCTGTGGGATGCTCCCACAAGCTTCCTAATTGGATGCTGGGGAGCGTTCCTGCGCAGGCTCCGTCGGTACCGACGATACCCATATGTGAAGACTATATTCCTGCTTGTTCCTGGAGATAATACTTTATGAAACATCATGAGCAATTTGTAAAAAAGCATGAGACAGTAGGAACAAATAAAGAAAAGTACCTGACTGTGATATAAGGGCGATAAAATGTTCTTTAATGTTGACATTCTGTACAGTAAAATCTACACACCAAGAGTAAATAAATGATCAAATACAGGTACAAATCTTGTAGAAATCCTCCTGAAGAAAAAGGAATATCACACCAGCCTAGTTAGATCCTCTTTCAATAGACCTAGAGAACTCTTTGACATAGCCCTACAGCTACTTAAAGACTCCACCACAACCAAATCTGATGCTGCCCTATCCCTAGCTGACTTGGCACCATTTCTTCTGTCCAAACAATCATTCATCACCAGAAATCTCTGGCTCCCCACCAAGTCCTCCAACATCCCAAGCAGCCAAACCTGGAATTCTTTCAGCTCCCTCTCCAAATCCAAACTTGAAAACATCACAAATTTCAACAGCACCACTTCCCATCTCGACCCTTGCCCCTTCTCCTGGATCAAAATGACCAAGCAAGAGTTCTCATCAATCATCCTACACATTGCTTAATCCTGATTTTCCTCGAGCTACATGCCAACAGCCCTCAAACATGCTTCCATCAGACCCCTTCTAAAAAAACATGCTGCTGACCCACTCTCACCAGCCTTTTATAGAGCTATCTCCAGCATCCACTCTCTTGCCAAAATCATTGAAAAAGCAGCTACAAATGCAGGACTTTATATACTCCTACGCTCCACTGGACAAGCATCAACATGGTTTCAAGGCCCGTCACAGTACTGAAACTCTGCTGACCTCACTACTAGACACACTAATCAAGGGAACAGAAAAAACATCACAAAGCTTCATCCTCATCTTCATTGACATCTCTTCAGCCTTTGATTCTGTCATCCATGAACATCTCCTTTCATGGCTCCAACTTACTGGCCTCAGAGATACAACACTACAAAGGTTCCAATCCTACATGACTGATTGACACCAACAGGTCAGAATCGGTTCCGAAACATCCAGCCCTTTCAGACTTCTCCATGGCTTACTCCAGGGCTCTGCCCTTTCAGACTTCTCCATGGGCTTACTCCAGGGATCTGCCCTTTCAGACTTCTCCATGGGCTTACTCCAGGGCTCTGCATTATCCTCCCTCCTCTTCAATATTTTTATCCGGTTTCTATGCCAAATAATCCAAAACCACAAAATTCTCTACCATCTGTATGTCAATGACATCTTAATCTACACACCACTCACCATCCTCAGCCCCAACTACTCTGCAATTGGTCAATGCCTCACAGCCGTCATCCAGTGGCTCACCTATCACAACATGCAAATCAATCCTAACAAGTTGGAAGTCCTTTACATAACCAAAAATATCTTGTTTTCCCCACCTCCCACCATCAACCTAGTCAATCTAACTCTGCAAGTTAAAGAGCAAGTAAAATACCTTGGCATAGTCCTGGACCAGAAAACGTAGTCACTCACCTGTAACAGGTGTTCTCCAGGGACAGAAGGAATCAGTCCTCACATATGGGTGACATTAGCTCTGACGAAGCCCATGCAGAAGCATCTCCCCAGCTTTCAAATAAAGCCTTTGGGAGATACACCATGCATGCGTGGTCCACTTCCCGCCCAAGGGTCCCATCTTGCCTCAGTCCAATGACATAGCTAAGATGGCAAAAATTAAAATATGGTAAAGAAGCAACTCCAAGGGGAGGATAGAGGGTTGTGAGGACTGATTCCTGCTGTCCCCAGAGAACATCTGTTACAGTGTTGGCAGGAAGGCATACATGAGGACTTCCGTCCATGGGATGAGGAATGCATCCACTGCCATCCAGGGTGGGTGCGGCTGGCACGAGCAGAATTGGGGCAACTGCATGTTGTCTGGGCTGGCGACCAGGTCCATTACTGGGATGCCCCAGCGATGGAACAGCCATGATGCTACCACTGGATCCAGGCACCACTCGTGCAGCAGGAGGACCCTGCTCAATCTGTCCACCCACTGTCCTGGCCAGGGAGGTACACTGCCCTTAGGAGCATCCCTCTGCCTGCAGTGTAGGAGCAGAGGGCTACGACCCTGTACCCCCCTCCCCCCCCCCCGTTTGTTCACGTAGAACATTGAGACCTGATGGTTGGTCTGGATCAGCACTGAGCAGTGTTAAGTTGATGGCGGAAGGCTCAGAGGGCTAGATATATTGCCTGGAGTTCCAGAGGGTTGATTTGCAACCAGGATTCCTCCTGGGACCAGCAGCCTTGCATCTGGAGTTTTCTGCAATGCACTCCCCAGCCCATTAGTGAGGCATCTATGATGAAGACATTCTGGGGGATGGGTGCCTGGAAGGGCATCCCAGCCTGAAGGTAGCATGGATTTTGCTACCATCCGAGGGAGTCCACCAGCTGATGGGTCGCCTTCAATCTGTCCCTGAGTCTGCCTGTGGTTTGAGTCCACTGAGAGTGGAGGCACCACTGGGCTGCCCTCATGTGCAGGCAGGCATATGGGGTCATGACAATGTGAAGGCCATGTGTCCCAACAGGCGGAGTAGGAGCCAAGCAGGTAGCGTCTGGCATCAATGTACCTCTGCAGCTAACTTCCTGAGGCATTCTGACTTCTCCTGGGGGAGGAAAGTTTTTGCCTGGAGGGTATCTAGTTGCGCCCCTATGAACTCTAGGTGCTGGGCAGGAGTGAGGTGGGATTTGGGGTACTTTATGATGAACCCCAGGTGCGGTAGGGCATTGATGTTGCACCCAGTGGCTCATTATGCCTCTGCAGCCGTGTGCCCTTTTATGAGCCAGTTGTCCAGATAGGGGAAGACAAAGGCCCCTGGAGCCATAGGTGGGCTGCGACCACCAAAAGGCATTTTGTGAGGACCCTTAGCAACAAGGCCAGACCGAAGGGCAGCACCCTCTATTGGTAGCGCTGTACCCCCACCACGAACTGGAGGTACTTTCTGTGGCTGGGATGGATTAGGATGTGAGTGTAGGCATCCTTTAGGTCTAAGGAGCATAGCCAAACTCCCTGCTGGAGAAATGGCAGTGATGTCCCAAGGAGAGCATCTTGAACTTCTCTCTGACCAGAAACTTGTTGAGCTGTAGCAGGTCCAGGATAGGCCTGAGGCCCCCCGTCCTGCTGGGTTCGAGAAAGTATCTGGAATAGAAGCCTGTGCCCCAGAAATGTTTCAGCACTGGCTCAACTGCTTTGTCATTGATTAGGCTTGCCAGCTCAGTGAGGAGCAAGGTCTGGTGAAGGAGAGGCCTGGTGGACTTCCCTGGGAAGTACGTGGGTGGCACCTGATGTAGGTGAAGGAGGTAGCCCTCCTTGACTACCTGTAGCACCTATGTGTCGATGGTGATGGCTGTCCACCAGTGGGCAAACATGGCTAGGCCCCCCTGTGGGCAGCAGAGGACCCCCTAGGGATAGGGGGCCACACCCAAGCAGTCAAAGCTCCCCCCAGGCTGGGTGGGGGCTGGCGCCTGGGACTTCGGGGCTTTTTGTTACCTGGGACCATATGTCCCTGTCCTTTTTGTTGCTGGCCCTGTTGAGGGGCCGAGAAGGCCTGGAAGTATGGAGTACCACTGAAGCCTCCTTTCTTCCTTGGGAAGAAGGGCTTTTTCCCTGGGGCTTTTTTTCCTGGGTGCACAGAGATCTTTTTTGAGAGCTTGGTTCTCGTCACATACTCGGTCTCTATCTTTATTGCCTTATTCGCCATGGATTTCCCAATTAGGTTTTCACTTATGCAGGGGACATTTATCAGTTTGTTGTGCACTCACTTTTCCAGGTTAGATGACTGCAGCCATGCCTGGCATCAAGCCCTGATACCTGCAGCAGACACCCTGGCTGATGACTCAAAGCCACTGTAGACTGCCCAAGATAAAAACTTCAAGCATTCCTTTACTGCCAAGATTAGGGTCTTGAACCTCTGAAGGGGTTCCCCCTTGAGGCCTGCTGAGAATCCACCAAGCTCCTTCAACAGTTCCTTCAGGTACATGCCTATGTAGAGCTGGTAGGATTGGATCCAGCATATTAGCATCGAGCCCTGCCAAGGGCATCGAGGGTTTGGGTCTCCTTGCCAGGTAGCATCAATGAATGGGGCTTTTGACTCTTGAGCCGGTGCACTGCCGACTCTACGATCATGGAGTTGTGTTGAATCTGGGTCATTTGGAACCCAGGGCTTCGGCATACCCACTACATGGCATTGAGGTGTCTGCTAACAACTGGTACTGATGCCGTTGTTTCCCACATTTGGAGGAGAAGGAAGTCGAAGATCGAGGTAGGAAGACCATAAGGGTTTCCTCTTGGGATACTTCATATTGGACTATCTCCAATTCCTCAGTATGAGGGTCCTCCTTGGCCTCAGCCTCGATGGCAAGGGCCTTGGTCATGTCCCACACAAAATAGAGGAACGCAATGTCCTCGGGCGGGGGGAGCAGCATCGGGTTCTTGGGGGAGACAGGTCCAAGGGCACATCACAGTGCCGCCTCATGTCTGGGGACTCTTCATCCTCAGTCTTCCATTCGGACTTGAAGTCTGAGTATGAGTCCGAAGCTGTGCGATCACCTTAGCCAAGGGCTGCTCTCAGTGGTCCATGACTTCCAGGGGATCATCAGTCCGAGCCGCAGGCACTCGCCAGGGAGATCCGGGGTCCCGAGGAACAGGAGTGGAACCTCGTCTGGGGCCGGAGGCTCTCTCAAGGACGATGTCTCTCAAGGTAGGGCTCAATGACCAATTTTCCAAATGGAAAAAGGTGAATAGTGGAGTACCCCAGGGATCTGTGCTGGGTCCGCTGCTTTTTGACATATTCATAAATGACCTGGAAAATGGAATAACGAGTGAGGTTATCAAATTTGCAGATGACACAAAACTATTTAAAGTTGTTAAAACCCAAGAGGATTGTGGAAAATTGTAAGAGGATGTTGATAAATTGGAAGACTGGGCATCCAAATGGCAGATGAAATTTAATATGGACAAGTGCAAAGTTATGCACCTAGGAAAGAAGAACCCAAACTATGGTTCCACGATGCAAGGTTCCATATTGGGAACCACTACCCAGGAAAAAGATTTAGGCTTCATCATGGATAACATGTTGAAACCCTCCGCCCAGTGTGCAGCGGCGGCAAAGAGAGCAAATAAAATGCTAGGTATCATAAGGAAAGGAATGGAAAATAAAACAAAGGATATTATAATGCTTCTGTATTGTTCCATGGTACGACCGCACCTTGAATATTGTGGGCAATTCTGGTCACCTTATCTTAAAAAGGATATAGCGTTATTAGAAAAGGTGCAGAGAAGAGTCATCAAAATGGTAAAGGGGATGGAAGTATACTCCTATGAAGAGAGGCTAAGAAGGTTAGGGCTCTTCAACCTGGAAAAGAGACGGCTGAGGGGAGACATGATAGAGGTCTATAAATTAATGAATGGAGTCAAACGGGTAAACATAGATTGATTGTTTACATCGTCAGAATACAAAAAGACTAGGGGACATGCAATGAAGCTTGTCATGATGCGGGCACTAATAAAGTTGGTTTTAAGAAAAGAAATCCTGTTTTAGAAGAACTAGATGTGCAGTTACCTTCAGGCACAGCTAGAGGGAGCAGGAACAGACATACTGGTCTTAATGAACCTAAGCTCACTGATGACCTGCAGCTGAAAGGGAACCAGGAAGTCAGCAGTAACGGTTCACTTTATAAGACAGAGCAGAATGCTTCTGGAGAGGAGAGAGAGGAGTGGCATAAGCAGCAGTGGCATAAGCAGAGGAAGCAGTGGACACAGCAGGAGCTGAGGAAGGAGGAGAAAGAGGAAGAAGGAACTGGAGCTGAACTAGAAGGAGAAACAGCAGAGAAGCCTGGAGGCTATCAAGGACATAAGCCTGTGATTGCTGTGGAAGAAGCCAAGCTGGAAGCTGGAGGAGAAACAGACCTCACAAGGTGGGAAGCCAGAAAGCCCAAACTGGACCTGTTGTGCAAGGGGAGTTTGGTGGAAGTTGCTCCAAGGTGAGAGGCTCTGCCACGCCTAGTTCCTATACTCTGCCTGTTTGTAACCTAGAGAGAAGAAAGCTAAGAACCAGAGAGGGAGGTTCTGACAGAAGCTTATCTCTAGAGGATCATTGCCCAGTTTTACCTATTCAGAGGGAAAAGCAGTTTTATAAGCAATGGAAGTTTTTACTCAGTGAGCCAAGGTATGAGGCATTGAAGATTAACTGTAATGATTGTACTGCTAAAAGCTATGCTAAAAGAAGGATTCCTCTTAAGGGAAACAAGAGTGCAGACTGGTTCACTAAACTACCGCCAGCCTTAAGAGTCCCTGGTTATGTGAAGCCAAACTCCCAAGCTGGAGATTACCATGCTGAAATAGACAGGGATAGTGAAAACCCTTTGAATCAGTAGAGGGGAGAGGATTTGATGGAAGTGGATTCTCCCAGCACTATTCCCTCACCTTTGCCTGAGGAAATGGAATGTGATTGGTGCACTGCCTATGCTCCAAAGTGTGTATGCTCCACAGAAGAATAAATGAAGTATAAGTTGATGTTTATTATACTGAATATTACTTTAAAGAAAACCTGCTTAAACTGTGAAGTAACAGTTGACTAGCCAGTGAATATTGGTACCTTTTGAAACAAAGGACTGTTTCTGTTATCTAAAATATCTCTTAGTTGAACCTTGCTTTAAACGGGGAATAAAAGCCTTTATTACCCTACACTCGGACTCTTTGTTCTTTAACAGCGCTACCTAGTGGCGTATAATCTTTGTGTCACCGGCAACCAGGGGTGACAAGCTATAGGGTAACCTATTTAAGACTATTCAAAGAAAATATTTTTTCACTCAACGTGTAATCAAACTCTGAAATTTGTTAACGGATGATGTAGTAAAAGCTGCTAGTGTAGTTGGGTTTAAAAAAGGTTTGGACAAGTTCCTCAAGGAAAGGTCCATAAACCATTATTAAAAGGGACCCAGGATATCACTGCTTGACCCAATACAAGCACTGAGGAACCTGTGTCTTTTGGGGAGACTGCTAGGTACTTATGACCTAGATTGGCCACTGTTGGAAACAGGATACTGGGCTTGATGGACCTTGGTCTGACCCAGTATGGCATATCTTATGTTCTTAAGGATAGGCTCGATGTCCAGGGAAGTCCTCGATGTTGAAGGTCCTGTCATCAGGCTAGATGAACCAGACGAGCCAGACATGAACGCCTGCTGCATGGCCACTAGGGTAGAGATACTGCTCTTTAGGGCTGCCATTCTGGTCTCCATACCAGTTGGCTCTGCAACCTTCAATGCGGGCACAGAGGGTTTTGGGCCTGGCATCAGTTCTGTTGAGGGGGAGTCCTCGATGAGGATGGCCTTGGAGGCCCGAGGCCAGTCAGCGAGATCTGACAACTCTTTGTGGGGCAGTTTGGTAGGCCGCTCCTGCCCTGACTCCTTAGACTCATGCCTCGGACTGTAGGTTCTGGGGTGGGATTCTCCCTTCTTCCCAGATCTGTCCTCCGAAGTGGCCTTCGAGGATTTCTTCTTCTTGTGCCCCACCTCTGGGGATTTCCACTACAGGACTCTGAAGAGGCTCTGGCTTTGCAGGACACTGAGGTATTGGAGGGGGTCCTGGAATGTGGTGTCACCAGAAAGTCCGGCGCAGAGTCAGACTTCTGAAAGAAACGTTTCTGCTACTGAGTGGCTCTTCAAGGCCTTTGAGATCATGGTTCTGCAGAGTTCGCAGTCGGTGTCGTCGTGCTCTGGGCCCAGACATCGGAGGCAGCAGTTGTGTGGATCGGTGAGTGACACCACTTTGCCACATTGGTCACACTTTTTAAAGCCGCTGGAGGTCATCGGAAAAAGGGGGTCCCCGCCTCCTGGCAGGTGTCCAAGAATTTCGGCTGGAAAAAGGAGTACCTCAATGAAAAAACATAAAACTAATAGATGAACCTCAGGAGTGACACTTAGGCAAGCTGGCTTGTAGGAGGGAAGGAACTGGTACACAGCCGGAGAAACACAACAATAAAAATCAAACTTTTTCCAGGGAAAACTGGACAGCATCCTATGGGCTCTCCGGAAAAAAGGAGACTGAGGTAAAATGGCACCCTTGGGTGGGAAGTGGACCAAGCATGCATGGTGCATCTCCCAAAAGCTTTCTTTGAAAGCTGGAGAGATGCTTCCACATGGGCTCCATCGGCACTGATGTCACCTATATGTGAGGACTAACTTCTTGCTTGTTCCGGAGAATTAAACTTCCATGCACATATCAAACAACTCACCAAGGCAGCTTACTTCTGAATGAAGACAGAACAAAATCTTCGACCCCTTCTGGAACTAGACAACTTCAGAAATGTCTTCAAGCCCTCATCACCCCAATTCTCAACTATGCCAACATAATAAACCAGGGTCTCCGAGGCAGTCTTTGAGGGTTTCGACTTCTTGAGTTCCACCTCCGGAGACTTCCCTCATGGAAGACCCGCAACCGCAGGACTCCAAGGCAGCCCAAGCCTCGCGGGGCACAGAGTTACTGGAGGGGGCCCCAGAGCGTGACGTTGCTGGAGAATCCGGTGCAGAGTCAGACTTGTGAAAGAACTGTTGTTGCTGCAGCTGACATCTCTTGATGGTCTTGTGGTCCTGTAGAATTCACAGTCCGAGTTGTCATACTCCAGCCCAAGGCAGCAGTCATGTGGGTCAGTGCGGGACATCATCTTACTGCACTGATCACATTTCTTGAAGCCGCTGGAGGCCATTGAGAAAAAGGGGGCCCTGCCGCCTGGCAAGGGTCTGAGGGTTGTGGAAAAAATGACGTGAGGTGGCAGTCGAGGGATATCTTGATAAAAAAACAAAAAACAAGGAATGAGCCTAAGGAGCGATGCAGAGGGGAGCTGGCTCGGGGGCGGGAAAGAAACCGGTACGCGTACTGGTCAAAAACAGAATAAACAACACACTTTTCAGGGGGGAACTGGACAGACATCCGGAGGGCTCTGTGGAAAAAAGGAGACTGAGGCAAGATGGCACCCTTGGGCGGAAAGGGGACCATGCATGCGTGGTACATCTCCCAAAGGCTTTCTTTGAAAGCTGGGAAGATGCTTCTGCACGGGTTTCATCAGTGGCGATGTCACCCATATGTGAGGACTGACTTCCTGCTTGTTCCCAGAGAACTTAAACTTCCACGCACATATCAAACAATTCACAAGGTAGCTAACTTCTGAATGAAGACAGTACAAAATCTTCGACCCCTTTTAGAACCAGACAACTTCAGAAATGTCTTTAAGCCCTCATCACCCCAATTCTCGACTATGCCAACATAATATACCATGGTCTCCCAAAATTCACATTGCTCCCCCTACAACTTGCACAGAACACAGCCTCCAGAATCATCACAAAGTCAACGAGCACACATCATTCCAGTCCTAAAGCAACTTCACTGGCTCCCCGTCCATGTGAAAGTCAAATATAAAGTCGCCTTGACCATCTTCAAAACCCTCCATGGCCTCTCAGCAAACATCCTTCAACACCTCACTCTCGAACCTTTCAACAACAAATCTAGGAGAAAGGTCAGCCACCACCTGCTAGCGGTCCCAGCCGCATTCCCTTGAACCAACACATTTACCTCCAGCAGAGCCTTACACCATCTGGAACTCCCTCACCTCAGAACTTCGCTCTTCAAATAACATTGGAGAGTTTCGCCACAAACTAAAGACTCACCTGTTCCTGTCCGTTACTTAGCCTCCCACCAACTCCCCACACTTTATCTCATACCATGTACAATAATCTCCCCCACCCCTGTTTAATGCACTGTTAAGTTACACGTCATTCTCTTGTTACAACTGTTTAACTTGTTTCAACTACATTCAATGTAAAGTTAAACTTGTTCTTGTCCCCTGTACGCTGCTGTGACTGGTAGATACAGCGGTATAGAAATGTTGCTAAATAAATAAAGTTTTGTTGACTCTATAGATTTCTGAGTGTCAAAATGCTATATTGTTGAAAGCTTTGGCATATACAGCTGTGCTCTGTGTACAGAAATAAGCACTTATCAAGCTGTATATCCAGTATGCGCATAAAGTTATGTGCATAACAGCCTGTACATGTGCAGCTTTATCCAAAGGCATTCCCAGAAGCAGAGCTGGGGATGTCTGCACTTCTGTACATCATTTTGAAATTACTCATGTATGCATCTAAAATAGCCTAAAAATTACACAGGTACACTAAAAAAAATTTTTTTTTAAACTGCCTCTAATGTTTAGATTGATTTTTACGTTTTTTGGTGCGCTGAATCCAAATCTGGTAACCAATTTGCTCCATCACGTACAGATTTTTTGCTACATTGGGTTAGCAGTTTGAGGTGAACGTTTCAGATTGAGTGCGATCGAGATAAAAGTTTCTTGGATGAATTCTTTATACTAATTGCTTAGTAGTTATTCAAATAAGAATAAAGAAAATTGTAACAAGGCAGCACATAAGAATAGAGTAATGTCAACAAAACACACTGTGATGGTAGCAAAATTGTCTGCACTTAAAACAGCCACATACATGTGCACAAACATTAAGCATATAAGAGCGAGGTTAGACACAAAACAAAGCAAAGAAATGTGCAAAAAATGTTGTACAGGTATGTATGTAAGAATAGAAAACGCAAACCGCACCATTGCAATACATGAAGACAAACACCCGATGGTGTGAAAATAAAATTCTAATAAATGAGATCCGACACTGTGGTAATAACTAGCAAATTTTTATTTCAAAGTTTAGTAAAAACATGATATTTGTCAACACAGTTTAGATTTTAAAGTCATTCTTGGGTCAATCAATCTCCTGGTGGGCCCGTTTCTTCTTCCCCCGAATGCTTCTCTTGCTGCGTTGCTTGGCGTATTTTTCATCTGGGGTTTCCCGCAGCAGCAACCAGCAGAAATCAGCCATCATAGTGGTGTTCCATCTTCCTTGGTACCTTCTCTCTGCGTCCTTGATGTCCTGGTGAAACCTTTCACCTTGTTCTTCACTGTACGCCCCCAAGTTTTTGGGAAAGTAGTTCACATGGGAGTGCAAGAAATGGACTTTCAGGCTCATGTTACAGCCTTGTTCTTTGAAGGCATTGAGCATCCTGGCAACAATATCCTTATAGTTCTCATCCCGCCTGTTCCCCAAGAATTTGAGAACAACATCCTTGAAGGAATCCCAGGCTTCTTTTTCCTTCTCAGACATCGTTTCAGCGAATGCTCCATCTGAAATGAGTTTCCTTATATCAGGGCCAACAAACACTCCTTCCTTTAGCTTTGCTTCAGAAAGTCGGGGGAACTTTGAGCAAAGGTACCGAAAGCACTCACCATCTTTTGGAAGGGACTTGATGAATTGCTTAATGAGACCCAACTTAATGTGGAGAGGTGGTAATAGAATTTTATCACAAGGTACCAAGCTCTCATGAAGAACATTTTTCTCACCGGGTCTCAAATACTCCCGAATTGGCCAGTCTTTTTTCCCCCAGTGTAGGTCACGGGCCCGGCTATGCCACAAGCAAAGGAAGCAGGGATATTTCGTGAAACCGGATTGCTGCCCTAATAGCATGGATAGAATTTTAAAGTCTCCACAAATCATCCACTTATGCTCATCATAACGAATCTTCTGAAGAATCAGGGCCAAATTCTCGTATTTTTCTTGGAGAATAACAGAGTGAGCAATAGGAACTGAAGCGAATGTGTTGCCATTATGAAGAAGAACACCTTTCATGCTGTCTTTTGACGAATCAATGAACAGCCACCATTCAGCAGGATCATACTTGAGTTTAAACTTTTCCATCACTCCGTATATATCGTTGCAAAATACCAAATCTTCCTCTTTGCTGAAATACTTCAAAAATTGTGTCTCGCGGTTGCGGTACCAATAAAACGTTGTTCCTGGTGACAATAGATTTTTCTGTTTAAGCCGAGAACCTAGCAGTTGGGCAGCATCTTTTGGGAGTCCTAAATCCCGGACTAAATCATTCAATTCAGCTTGAGAGAAAAGTTCAGGTTTCGGATCTGGTTCAGTTTCAAACTCGGAAGTACTGGACTCATCGGGAAAAGCCATCTGATGAGTCTCATCATGATCAGAACCGTCCACACAAATATGATCCAAAGATTTTGGTGGTTCAGGCACAGGTACTTCGTTGCTATGAGGCATAGGCCTAATTGCTGAGGGAAGGTTGGGGTAACTTATTACGTTCTTATTTTTTAAGTTGTATCCCTTCACAATGCAAGAGCAAAAATAGCAGTCACTGCTGTGGTCTCTTTGTTCACGCCACATCATAGGTATTCCGAAACGAAATGCTTGTTTTTTACCTTTCATCCATAAGCGTAGATCTTCCTCACATGTCTTGCACACTTTGTGAGGAGCCCACGGTTTGTCTTGATCGCCTAACTTCAAACCGAAATAGGCGAAATATACTTTTTTAATAAATGCAGAAATGTTCCTCTGCCGCTTTTTCACGATATATTCCCCACAAATAAAACAAAAACTGTCCGGAGAGTTGACGCAACCTCTGGCTCTGTGAGCCATCACAAATACACAGCACTGCAAACTACAACTGTAGTGAACCACTTCGGAATAAAGCTGGATTACGACTGAGCAAACAAAAGGTAATAATGAACTTGCAAGAAACTGAAATTTGACAGGAACGTTCATGTCGCAACCACCGTGTTTGAGCGAGCGAACGAGGCGAGGCGAACAGGAAAGAACATGCGCCAGCGCGAGTACTGGATTTAGCCCCCCGCCTCCCAATTGTCCTGTTAATGTATAAAATGAATACAAAACACTCTAAAATATCATGAGGGAGTGTTTCTAGTTAGTTAACCATTACAACCTCTATTTTGGGCCAAGAAAATAAACTGCAGTCGGCTAAAAAGAAATTATGTGAACATTCCTTATATGGGTAAGAAATCTAATTTTGCAAGAAAACGTGACGTGTTGGAACATTTTGGCTATTTTTCCTGGATTCAGCACCCCAAAATCTATAGGAATCAGTTGCAAAACTGGAGGCAGTTTTTTGGTAGTGTACCTGTGTTATGTACGTGGTGTAAACATAAGCACCAAACAAAAGTATGCACATGCTTTTGATAAGTTTCTGATACCTGCATAGGAAAAACAGGCACATATCATTTACGCATGCACTTAGTTATAAAATTATTCTCCTGAAAGACTTCACCAATCGTTTTTCTGTTCATTAATATAATGAAAAGTACACATCATAAGTAAGGATGTTCAAAAACTAAAAGAAATTTAAAGGAAAATATCAGATCTACAAACTCCATTTAATAGTCATTTGTGAAATTTGCATGGTTAATTTAGCTATTGCCTCTGTTCAAAATATCCACTTCATTGCAGTTACACAAAATGGGCCTCGAGCCAATTAAGAGAAATCAATAATGCCCAAATCAGGCTGAGAGAGCTTAATGAGAAAGGAGGCAAAGCTCATTGTAATCTAACACCTTCTCAGAAATTTCAATTACGCTTGTGATTTCAATGATCTGTATTCAATGTGTTTGATCTACTATTGCAGCTGGCATTAATTCAAACTGATACTTTTAAGCTATCACTGAAATTCTTCAGTGCCTCTTCTCTAACTCTCTGCAGTTTCACTGAAAGTTTGGGATCAGTCTTGTATGATGGACTGGTTCATATTAGTTTTTATGCCATAAATGACTTCATACAAATGTGCACACACACAAGCATGCAGAATATGGGCTAAGGTGACCAGTGTATGTGAAGTAATTTGTGGTGTTATTCCGAACATGGCTACTGCTAGAGGTTGAGGGGAATTGAGAGAACCTGCTGCTTAAAAACATTTTGATGACACTAACTTGCAGGTAACATTTTAATTAGTGGTTTTAATCAATTTTGTATGAGTGCCACTACTCATCGTAAGAACCTTTGAAGCTTGCAGTGTGCGATGCATATGGTATTCTTTAGAGGTGTCCCTCTAGCTTCTCCTTTTAAATCTAAAGGTCCTGCAACGGCGAGACTGGGAGAGTGGAATCCTGGGATTTTTCTTAAGCATTTGTAAGCACGTTTTGTTAAAAAGTGAGGGCACCTGTTGTACACAGTCAGTCCATCTGTATTTTTGCTGGTTCATCCATCTACTACAACTACTACTTCTATTGAGCATTTATATAGCGCTACCAGACGCACGCAGCGCTGAACAGATATACATGCAAGAGACAGTCCCTGCTCGTCAGAGCTTACAATCTAGTCAAGACAAAACATGGAACAAAAGTCAATTCAGGGCAAACAAACATGGAGCCAAAGTCTATTCATGGCAACACAAATAAGGGACAAACACACATGGGGCAAGGGTCTATTCATGGCAAAACAATTAAGGCACTTGTAATTTCGTCAAGACAAAAGTCGGGGCAAGACAAAGGGGACAGGAGTCAGGATCTGAAAGCTACAGTGAAGAGGTGGGTCTTCAACCTGGATTTGAAGAGGGCCAGGGAGGGGGCCTGGCATACAGAGACAGGTAGGTTGTTCCAGGCGTAAGGTACAGCAAGGTGAAAGGAGCGAAGTCTGGAGTTAGGGGTGCGAGTGAAGGGCCTAGATAGGAGTAGTTTGTCAGAAGAGCGAAGTTTCCGAGAGGGGTTGTAAGGAGAGATAAGAGATGAAAGGTAATGAGGGGCTGTGGAGTGAATGCATTTATAGGTCAGGAGGAGACGTTTGAACTGGATGCGGAAACGGACAGGGAGCCAGTGAAGCGATCTGAGGAGAGGAGTAATGTGGGCATGGCGAGGCTGGCGGAAGATTAGTCGAGCAGCAGAATTTTGAATAGATTGAAGGGGAAGGAGATGGCTCACAGGGAGACCAGCAAGGAGTAGGTTGCAGTAGTCGAGGCGAGAGGAGATTAATGAGTGGACAAGCGTTTTAGTAGTGTGTTCAGAAAGGAAGGGGCGGATTTTGCTAATGTTGTAGAGAAAGGAACGACAGGCCTTAGCTATGAGCTGGATATGTGTGGAGAAGGAGAGAGAGGAGTCAAAGACAACCCCCATCTTTAAGCATATATTTGTTTGTGCAGGAAGAACTACTGTACTAGCATCTAAAGGTGTGTCCCTAGGAAAGATTTGGGGGATGGTACGCCTGAAGGGGGTTCAGAGAGTAGAGGGAGAGTATGGAAAGAATGGGGAATGCAGCAAGGGTGACTCGCAAAGTACACAGTCTCAAGCACACTGCACCAGTCACAAACTACCTATGCAAACACTCACTAATGCTACTTATAATTTATATAATGCTACTAAGCATATGCAACACTGTACACATACACATAAGAGACGGTCCCTGTTGCACAGATTTTATAATCTATTCAGGACAGATAACAGAACAAACAGAGAATTGAGGTAATTCTCTAAGGAAAACGATTAAAAAAATGTATGGGTATTAACAGGAGAATAAGGGAGGGGGGTCTGAGCATGGATCTGAATAGGACCAATGATGGAGCCTGTCATACTGATTCAGGTAGTCTATTCCATGCATATGGTACAGCAAGATGGAAGGACAGAGTCTGGAGTTGGTCATGGAGGAATACGGCACAGATAAAAGTGATTTAACAGATAGCACAGTTACTTACCTGTAACAGGTGATCTCTGGGAACAGCAGGAATAAGTCTTCACATATGGGTACGTCGGTACCAACGGAGTCTGCGCGGGAACGCTTCCCAGCGTCCAATCAGAAAGCTTTTGGAAGCATCCCAACACACCTGCCTGCTGCCTTCCCGCCTTTCCCAACTGCCTCTCCTCAGTTAAGTTTTAGAGCTGAGACAAAGAGAGAGAGAGAGGAAAGGAAAGATAGATAGAGAGATACAACTCCTAGGGGAGGTGGGAGGGTTGTGAAGACTTATTTCTGCTGTTCCCAGAGATCACCTGTTACAGGTAAGTAACTGTGCTATCCCCAGGAACAAGCAGGAATGAGTCTTCACATATGGGGACTCCCAAGCTAAGATGCCTGGAGTCCCAGCATGTTATGGATTGGAACATGCTACATCTCATATGGCAAGGCATCCCAGGATAGTGGGAAGGAGTTGAAACAGAAAGGTGCTGTAAAAGACAGCTAACCTAACATAGGACTGCAGATAAGAAGTCCCTGTGTGGATGACAATTATCATCAAATATATTGAAAATGAAATATTGCAATATGGACCTCCCCTAGCAGGATTGTACAAAAGTATGGAGGTTCATGGGATCTACTGGGGATCCAGTAGAGGAACCTCAAGGAGGACCTCACTGCAAAAGTAGAGGTAATAAACCTGTAGGAAAACATAATGGAGGTCAGGAATTCTGAAAGGTAAGAGGTAACCCCAGGGGTAAACTGGGGTAGTACCAAAACTGTAAGCCGTCAGGGGAAGGCTTTATGAAAAAAGCCCAAACTCTTTTGGCTACAGAGTGACTCACTGATAGGAGCAAAAAGAGGAAAAGGCTGACTGATTTGGACAAACAGGCCTAATCCTTGTGGGAAGAAGGGGTATGGAAAACCCTTATATCCCAAAAGAAAGGACAGATGCCCGAGGTGTTAGCCTCAGAATGACTGAAGATCTGCAATGTCTTTCCTAACTGATGTCAGGTAGGAAAGATACTGGAACATGGAGAGCTTCAGGGGTACCTAAAACCTTTAGGGGTATGGTAGAAAAGTAGTTAACTACCACTGAAGTAGTTGTGTGTGTAGCACCCCAAACATGCTGGGACAGCATGGTATGGGTAGAGCCCAACTGTCAGAATCATATAGAGACATATATATCTATATGAGCATAGACAGTCAGATAATTATGTAAATACATATCTACCTATAATAAATATCTCGATAGATGCATATCTATCTATCTATCTATATATATCTATATATATAGATATATAGATAGACATATAAGAATATATATCTATAGTGAGATATAGAAGGGCAAAACATATACACACACAAATGATATAAGTGTCTGCAATTAGGCAGACAGAGATGTGCTTATAGAAAGTATATTCACATAGGAGATGTGAAGAGGAAAGATTCATCTAATAACAAGAAGGTGGAACCTACTTGAGAAGATATATAGAGAATCTATTCCCCCTGGTTATGATGGAAGAAAGTCAGGGGAAAAATCTTCCTGACAAAGAACAGACTAGATTGCTGCAAGAATGCTAGTCAGTGAAATAACCAGGATGGTTACGTAAAAAGCAGAGGATAATATCAGTCTGCAGGCAGCAAGTCCTGAGTCCTCCAGAACTCTGGCATGGTAAATGGACAGAAGACGCATAGGAATGAGATACCATGTTGACCTACTTGAGGGGCAAAAAGGGTATCATGCGTTCTTTAGCTAAATATGCGCTGTAAATGAAGGATTAGGATACCATGAGGACGAGCTGCAAGGAAAAAAAGAGAGCATATTCTCAGTGGGAATCCTGAGGACCAAATGAGGGAATTGAACAACTCTTTAAGCTTTCACGTAAGAGAAGGCCCATGTCCTTTGCTTTAGAAAGGAGATAGTAGGGTAGGAAGAACCCTTCCAGTCATGAGGGGCATGACTGAGGGAGCCTTTTCCAACCATCTAGGACAGCTGTTTGAGGAAATCCTAATGCTCTCTAGCAAGGGCCCATAGTGGAAAGCTTCTCTGTAGATTGCAGAGAGCATAATGCAGGAGAATTAGGAGATAGAACTGGCTGCTGGAAAAGCCAGTACCTAGATCGACTATGCTGCCAAACCCAAGGGAATTGGAGATGGCAAGAATAGAAAACAATCAGAGAAGCCTGTAGTGATAAGATTTGCCAAGAAAGATGAATCCACTGTCTTGGAGTCACTACTGAGGCCAGAAAGAATATAGTGGAGGACAACTCTGGATGCTTGTGGGGAAGAACCAGTGGTCCAATCACTAGGACTCCTGCATGGGCAGCTGCTAGTAAGACATCAGAAAGAATCTATCTGTTAAAAAACAGAAAGAACAGACAGAACAGGAGTAAGAAAACTCTGGACCTGCCTGAAAGCTGCCCCAAAGCAAAAAAGAAGAAGGAGTTAACTCAGAGAGGAAAACTCCACACTGGAATAGTGACAAAACTAAAAGGGCTAAAGAGAAGCCCTCCAGTGTAATAGTACCACTCTTACAGGGGAAATGCTTGATAAGAGGGTAGAGAAGATGGAGCTGAATGGAGACTTACAATGTGGTAAGTCTGTAGAAAGGAAAAAATTCATGCTGGTACAGAAAAACTATCATTTGATATTTGTTAAACCTCTTTCCCTAGCAGGAAGAAGAGGAGAAGCTGTGACCTATAGGCATGAACATCCTAAGAGCTCATATAACAGAGAAAAATGGATGTCTTGTGAAAAAGAGATCCATGGCTAGAGTTTAGAACGAAGCAGTGGAAGGCTTCTACTGACAAGAAGCCAACTGCAGGTTCTAAACCCCAAGAGACACAAAAAATATGTGATTAATCAGAAACCCTGCAGATGCCGGGTTTGGTGAGCCTGGTGAGAGTTTGGATTCTTCAGACCAGGGCGATGTTTCCCTTGTTTGGGAACATCTGTGTGATGGGCAGAAGATGAATAAAACCTTCTCCCCCTAGGGTAAGATAGTTTGGTAGGACATTTCCTACTTACTGGGAAAGAAGAGGGCGTAGAACAGCCCTTAGAAACAGGTAAGTCAGTGAACCACTGAGTAACCTGACGTAAAGACTCCTTATTGAAGAGATTTTCTCCAGTGCAAGGAGTATTACCCAGTCTTTGTTGTGCCCATTTGTCTAAGTCTGAAGCTTGGAGCCAGGCTCTACGTCGTGCCCCTATAGCTATAGCAGAAGTCCTGCTAACAGACTCAAATGAGTCTAGGGAAGCACGAGTAAGAAACCAAGAGATATTTTGAATATGACTAAGCAGTGAGGAATAGTCTGCAGTCTTGGGTTCTGAAAGAAAGGGAGTCAAAAGATGCAAT
This sequence comes from Ichthyophis bannanicus, assembly GCA_033557465.1. NCBI lineage: Eukaryota > Metazoa > Chordata > Amphibia > Gymnophiona > Ichthyophiidae > Ichthyophis > Ichthyophis bannanicus. Next base: position 573,504,641 of record CM066031.1, on the reverse strand, counting down.
TTCTTTGTGACCTCCTCAAGAGATAGACTCACATAAAAAATATATGAGAGAATTCTTGCTGAAAGCATGGATGTCTGGAAGGTTTGATGTCCAAAGGCGTCTAGTGTCTTAGACTCACGACCTGGTGGATAAGAAGAGTGCTTTTTCTTACTCTTCACCCGCCTCATTGCTGATTCCACTACAATGGAATGATGAGGAAGTTGAGTCTTTTGAAACCCTGGAGAGGGGGGCACCTGATATAGGAGATCAGTTGCTCTGGAAGGTGGGGGTACCCTTAAAGGTGCTTCCCACATTCCTAGAAGAAGATCCTGCAAGGAATGATGCAAAGGAAGCATTATGTTTTCCTTTGCTTCAGTAGAAACAGAGCCTTGTGTAGGATCATGTCCAGGGATAGAGATGGCAAGTGATCTTGCCATATCCCAGAGGAAACTCTGAAAAGAAGGATCTCCAAAGAGAACCTCCCTTGGACAGGTTAGATCTGAGGAACTAGCCTGGGCACCGAAGGATGTATCTGCACGGTGCAATATGGGATCCTTAACGGATGGACGCTGGTACTGAAGGTCAGGACCAGCGACAGTCAGTAGCACATCGTCCATGCCAGGTATCGACTCCAAACTTGGTATAGAAGGGAGCGATCCTGTTGAAAGAAGCATGGAAGGAGCTGGCCACGATGCTACAGTGGATACCGGTATCGATACCGGTACCGATGTTGGAACCGAACCAGACACAGACATCGGAACAGCCATCGGTGACATCTCAATCGGTACAGAGGTAACCGAAAACTTTCGGCAGTCACCCTCGGCACCGAGCCTCCGGTATCGACAGGTCACGGTACCAAGGCGTGTCGGAACCGCGTCTTCCAGACTAGAGATCGATTCCAAACTCGGCATTGAGGATAATGTAGACATCGGTACCGACTTCGGTACCGTGTCTGATACCGATGGATGAAACCCAGCCGGTGGCAATCCAAACGGCATCGGAGGAACCGAGAGTTGTGGATCCGAACCATTGGAACCGAGCCTTCGGTACCGACGGGAGCCGGTACCAAGGCGAGTCGGTACCCAGTCCTCCAAACTGGAGATCGATTCCAGACTCGGCATCGAAGGAAGCGAGTTTATCGATGCATGTCTGGAGGGTACCGACGTCGGAGGCAGTATCGGTGCCGGTACCGATACTGGAAAGTCAGTCTGGAACATATGCACCGGTCCAGTAGGTACCGAGGACGCCAGACGACGATCCCTGGTGAGGAGTGTTTCCAACACCAGTGCTGATGCCGGGGTATCGGTACCGCTCGAAGTGGATGCCACCACCGGACACCGCTCAGGAATGTTCTGTGGGGGGTGAACCACAGGAACAACCTGAAACCCCACATAGGCTTTGGAGGCCGAAGACTCCCGCCGGGGTTTTGAAGCCAATGGGCCCTCGAGGGCAAGGCCGGAGCCGTCTACATGCTGTGCATGAGACCTACCACTCGAGGGTTGGCTAGTCTTAACAGACTGTTTGTGGGTTACCTGATCCTGTGTAGAAGAAGAAATGGTCGGTGTCCTGAAGTTGGAAGGGAACCTCATATCGAGGGAAACTCGATGTTGAAAACTTCTTCTCACAATACTGCTGCCCGAGGGCTCTGGAGGAAAAAGGTCAGGACCCAAACATCTTAGACCCCAGTTATGGGAGTCTAAAAATAAAGTTGTACCGCCACAGTTTGAACATTTCTTGGAGAAAGTGGCTGGCGGTTCCATGAAGGACATGGAGAGGCCTGGAAGGCCTGAAAAACCGTAAGACACTGAGAAGAAAAAATATTCCCTAAAAGGAAAAAATTTTACAAGAAAAGAGAAAGAAACACCGGCAGTACCGGTGGCGTCGGGGAGACAGCCACGACCACAAGAAAACTAAAGGATTAAAAGAAGAATTTTCTGCAGTGACACGAGGACGTCCTGCCGGCTCCGCGGAAAAACGAAAACTGAGGAGAGGCAGTTGGGAAAGGCGGGAAGGCAGCACGCAGGCATGGTGGGATGCTTCCAAAAGCTTTCTGATTGGACGCTGGGAAGCGTTCCCGCACAGGCTCCGTCGGTACCGACGTACCCATATGTGAAGACTCATTCTTGCTTGTTCCTGGAGATGAGTGGAGTTTCAAAGGAGAAGCGTAAAGAGTGAAAAGAGGTAATGAGGAACTGCAGAGTGAATGCATTTTTGTAGGTCAGTAGAAGTTTGAACTGTATGTGGAAACGGATAGGGAACCAGTGAAGTGACTTAAGAAGAGGGGTTATGTGAGCATGGTGACATTGGCAGATTTATTGATTTATTTATTTTATTTATTTAAGATTTCTTATATACTGCCTTTCATGATATCAAGGTGGCTTACATTGAACAAACTGAAATGACACTGAACAAGGCATTATAACCTGGAGATAACTATTTACAGGGAACATGGGCAATGCGGGTTAAGTGGCTTGCCCAAGACCACAAGGAGCACCTGTGGGACTAGAAACCCCAGTCCTTCCAGCCCAAGGTTGCTGTCCTCTAGTGGGATTTGAACCCCTGACGTAACTTGCCCCAACCACTAGGCCACTCCTCCCTCATGATTAGTCATGCAGCTGAGTTTTGAATGGATCAAAGGGGAGAAAGATGGTTCAGTGGGAGACTAGCGAGGAGCATGTTGGAATAGTTTAAGTGGGAGGTGAAAAGAGAATAGATAAGGGTCTTGGTAATGTGCTAAGAAAGGAAAGGACAAATTGTGTTGATGTTACAAAGAAAGAAACAACAGGTTTTAGCTATCTGTTGAATATGTGTAGAGAAAGAGACTAGGAGTTAGAAGTGTTACCTATGTCCTGTGGGTTGGATGAAGAGGCTTATTGGACTGGAAACAGCCCACAAGGCCTGAGTTTGATACTTCTAGGTTAAGTACACCTTGCAGAGACATAGAAACATGACAGCAGAAAAAGACCACATGGCCTATCTAGTCTACCTTCCATATCAGCCACTACAATAGTCCCCCCTTTTCCTGTAGAGATACTCTGTGTTTGTCCCATTCTTTTTTGAATTCAGATACTGTCCTCATCTCTACCACCTCCACTGGAAGACTATTCTACGCATCTACCACTTTTTCCGTAAAGAAATATTTCCGCATATTACTCCTGAGTCTATCCTCTTTCACCCTCATCCTATATTCCCTCATAGCACAGCTTGATTTCAATCGAAAGAGGCTCTCCTCCTGTGCATTTATGCCACGGAGGTATTTAAACACCTCAATCGTATCACCTCTATCCCACCTTTCCTCTAAGGTGTACATATTAAGATCCTTAAGTCTATCCTCATATGCTTTATAATGAAGACCATCTAACCATTTTAGTAGTCACCCTCTGCACCGACTCCAACCTGTCTATATCCTTTTGAAGGTGCAGTCCCCAGAATTGCACACTATACTCCAAATGAGGTTGCACCAAAGACTTATACAGAGGCACTATCACCTCCTTTCTTCTGCTGGCCATTCCTCTCCCTATGCACCCAAGCATCCTTCTAGCTTTTGCTGTCGCCTTTTCTACCTGTTTAGCTACTTTAAGATCATCAGAAACAATCACGTCTAGGTCCTGCTCTTCTTTTGTGGACAGAAGTTCTTCACCCCTTATACTATATTGCTTCCTGCGATTGCTGCAGCTCAAATGCATGACCTTACATTTTTTAACATTAAATCCCAGCTGCCAAATTCTAGACCATTCTTCAAGCTTAGCTTGATCCCTTCTCATGTTATTTACTCCTTCCTGGGTGCCTACTCTATTGTAGATTTTGGTATCATCTGCAAACAAGCAAACTTTAGTGGACAGTCCTTCTGCAATATCACTAACAAAGATGTTAAAAAGAATCGGACCGAGGACAGTTCCCTGGGGCACACCACTGGTATCCTCCTTCTCCTCAGAGTGAGCTCCATTTACCTGCACCCTTTATCGCTCCCATTCAACCAATTTCTAACCCAATCAGTAACTTTAGGGTCCATCCCTAGGGTGCTCAGTTTGTTTATAAGTCGTCTGTGTGGAACGGTGTCAAAGGCTTTCCTGAAATCTAAATACACCACATCTAGGGCTCTCCCTCGGTCCAGACATGAGTCTGTAATGTCCATACCTCCGAGGATGTTACAAACACCTCAGACAGCAGAGTTGTCCCTCTCATGCCAGAGAAAAAATAAATGCTTCCGTCACTGGACCAGTACTTCAGTGTATGCAGTGTGGGCTGACCTTCTGACTCAGATGGGAAGTGTTGTGCACTGCCATGCAGATGATTCCCGTTTGAGTCCCTGTGTTGAGTCCTACACGTCTCAAGTTGGCTGGGGATATCTGACATCTGATGGTTGGATTCAGGACCCGTGATTGCATGGCAATGACTGAACAAGATATGTTGGGGGAGGAGGGTAGTATAAAATAGGGCAAAAAATCCCCGTGTAGCAGTGAATAAAGACTCATGGTGTTGGGCCCAGCCCTGACTTCAACTCAGCTGAAAGCCCAAAAAAGAAGAAAACTCTAGATCCTCAAACAAATAAACAGTGCTCGTTTTGTTATTAGTTTGGATAAAAGGGGTACGTCAGGATGTTTTTAAGATTATACTGTGACACATCAATTCTAAAATTATTTAGATATTAATATTAAAGGTGCTGTCACATGACTGTTATACGGCCACAAAGAAATATGGGCAGTTATTTATTTTATTTAAGAGGTTTTTATACTGATTTATCATTTCAGTCAAAGCAGTTTACATTCTAACTTAAACTTGGTAATGTACATTAAACAGGGACATTGATAATTTGGATTTTTCTGAGGCAATGGAGGATTATGTGACTTGCCCAAGGCTACAAGGAGTGCTAGTGGGACTTGAACCCTGATTTCTTGGTTCTCAAGCCAGTACTCTAACTATTAGGCTTCTCCTTCACTCCATATTAATGAGAAATACAGCTAAAATCCAACTTCCTCCGTCCTAGAATTATTTCCTGTTTTCTCTGCTTCTGATAGGTCAGCGGTTTTGCCATTTCCACAGTTTTCCCGCCCAATTAGGCAGCATATTTGCATGGGCTGTGGGAAGAATTTGCCAGTCGCAGGGTTACATTTTTTTTGGACTATTGCCTATTTTTGGTAAGAAAACCATGGAAATAGAGCAAAAAGACCCCAAACAAAACAAAAAAACCAAAGTCCGACTAGTATCAGCTGTGTTTGGCATGATGTTGGCCCTTGGCTGCATTTAATTGGTCATGTCAAAGTGCTAAGCAATGAGATGCTGCAGGATGGGCAGCACATCCCCCTCCCTTCCCAAGTGTGCGGTTACTTGGGGGATGTGCCTCCATTGAAGGAGGCCAAGACATCACATTCTGGAGTGAGCAGGCATGGCCAAAAGGAGTCACTATTTTGGGTTAATTTTCCACGGGCTTTGGGCTGGACACTATTTTTATTTATTTATTTACAATTTCTTATGTTGTTGTTAAGTGCCATCGAGTCGGAGTCGACTCATGGCGACCCTCTGGATAGCTATCCTAAATTGTGTTCGGTCTTCAGTCAGGCGGCTCATTGTTGACAGACTGGTACCCGTAGCTGCTGTTATTGTAGCAATCCATCTCATTGCTGGCCTTCCTCTTTTGCGTTGACCTTCTATCTTGCCAAGCATGATGTCTTTCTCTAATGATCTCTCTCTTCGCATGATGTGTCCGAAGTATGAAAGTCGAAGTCTTGTCATCTGAGCTTCTAAAGAAAGCTTAGGTTTGATCTCTTCTAGTACCGACTGGTTTGTTCTTCGGGCAGTCCATGGTATACACAGTATTCGCCGCCAGCACCATAATTCAAAGGCATCAATTTTCTTCCTGTCTGTCTTTTTCACTGTCCAGCTTTCACATCCATATGATGTTATTGAAAATACCATGGCTTGAACAAGTCGAATCTTTGTATGGAGAGAGACATCTCTGCTCTTGAGAATCTTATCTAGGTCTTTCATAGCCATTCTGCCAAGAGCAATGCGTCGTCTGATTTCTTGACTGCTTGTTGCTTCTTTATTGATAGTTGATCCAAGTAGGTTAAAGTTGTTCACGATTTCAATTTCTTCTCCTTCAACGATGAACCTGTTGATTATGCCAGTTGTCATGATCTTTGTCTTCTTTACATTAAGGTGCAGGCCCATTTTGAGACTATGTTCTTTGATTGTGAGAAGCAAATGTTTCAGATCATCTTCACTTTCAGCCAGTAATGTGGTATCATCAGCATAGCGAAGGTTGTTGATGAGTCTTCCACCAATCTTCACACCTCTGTTGTCTTCATACAGTCCTGCTTCTCTGATGATTTGTTCTGCATATAAATTAAACAGGTAGGGGGAAAGTATGCAGCCTTGTCTTGCACCTTTGCTTATTTTAAACCATTCTGTTTCTCCTTGTTCCGTTCGAACTGTTGCTTCTTGATCAATGTACAGATTACGCAAGAGAACGATCAGGTGTTCTGGTATACCCATGCTTCTTAATGTGGCCCAGAGTTTCTCATGGTTTACACAGTCAAAAGCCTTGCTATAGTCGATAAAGCACAAATAGATATCCTTTTGGTATTCTTTAGTCTTTTCAAGGATCCATCTCACATCCGCAATGATGTCTCTCGTTCCTCGCCCTTTCCTGAACCCTGCTTGCACTTCAGGTAGTTCTTGTTCTAGGTATGGCTGTAGTCTCTTTTGAATAATCTTCAGTAGAATCTTGCTGGCATGTGGGATCAGAGCGATTGTGCGATAATTTCCACAGTCAGTTGGATCACCTTTCTTTAGTATTGGTATAAACACAGATCTTTTCCAGTCAGTTGGCCATGATGTTGTCTTCCATATTTCTTGGCAGAGCCTTGTAAGTACGGTAACAGCTGCATCAGATTGCTGCAATACTTCTATGGGAATGCTATCAATGCCTGGTGCTTTGTTCTTTGATAAGGCTTTCAATGCTGCTTCAACTTCTTCTTTCATCACCAATGGTTCCTGATCATAAGGTATAGGTTGAAACGGCTGTTGGTCCACTTGATCTTTATCATATAAAAACTCTGTATATTCCTTCCACCTTTTCTTGATCTTCTCAGCATCATTCAACATAGAACCTTGAGCATCTTGTAACATTCCAATTCGAGGCTGGAACTTTTTCTTTAACTCTCGCAGCTTTAGGAAAGCCGATCTTGTTCTTCCTCTAATAGTTTCTGCTTCTATTTCCTTGCAAGTGTCATTGTAGTACTTTTCCTTGTCCTGTCTTGCTGCACGTTGGAAATCTCTGTTGAGTTCTGCGATTGTCTTTCTTTCTCCTTTGGCTTTAGCTTCTCTGCGTTTCTGGGCAATTTTCAGAGTTTCTTCCGTCATCCATTTTGGCCGTTTTTGCTTTTTCACCTTTTGTAGAGACTTCTCGCATTCTTCCAGCACAACCTTCTTGATGTCATTCCATAACTCTTCCGGAGCTCTGTCATTTGTATCTAAGGCAGCAAATCGATTTTGCAGGCAGTCTTTAAATTCCAGTGGTATATTCTCAAGGTCATATTTTGGTGCATTCATGAGTGGTTTGCTCTTTTTCAACTTTAGCTTGAGTTTGCATACTAGTAGTTGATGATCTGTACCACAGTCAGCTCCAGGTTTTGTCTTTGTTGATGTTACAGAGCTTTTCCATCGTTGACTTCCACAGATGTAGTCAATTTGATTTTTATACAATCCATTGGGTGAAGTCCATGTGTACAGTCGTCGCTTGTGTTGCTGAAAGAAGGTGTTTGAGATGAATAGATCATTGGTCTTGCAGAATTCTATCAATCTTTCTCCAGCTTCATTTCTGTTGCCAAGTCCATATTTTCCAACTACTTTGCCTTCTTCTTTGTTGCCAACTTTTGCGTTCCAGTCACCCATGACTATCAGGATATCCTGTTTGCATGTTCTGTCAATTTCAGCTTGTACTTGTTCATAGAACTCTTCAATTTCATTCTCTTCTGCAGCTGTTGTTGGGGCATATACTTGAATTATAGTTGTGTTGATAGGCAATCCTCGTAGACGAATAGAGATTAAGCGTTCGCTGACTGAATTGTATTTCATTACAGTTCTTGCAAGTTTCTTCTTTATTATAAATGCAACACCATTTCTTCTTTGTCTTTCATTTCCAGCATAGTAGACCATGTGATCATCTGATGCAAAGTGCCCGATGCCAGTCCATTTCAGTTCGCTGACACCCAACAGATCAAGTTGTACACGTTCCATTTCATTCTTGACCACTTCCAACTTCCCTTGGTTCATGCTTCGTACGTTCCATGTTCCAATGTGTAAGACATCTTTACAGCTTCTGACTCTCATTTCATGCGCAGCTACATCAGCAGTCAGACTTCCCGAAGGCTTTGATCCAACCACATCATAAATGCTGGCTTTACTCTGAAAAGTCTTCAGCTCTTCCCCAGTAGCTAGTTGAGTGCCTTCCGACCTGGGAGTCTCATCTTCCAGCACCATAGCACAATTTGTTTTGTTGTAACTATCCATTGGGTTTTCATGGCAAGATACAGAAGTAGATTGCCGGGCCTTCCTTCCGCGCAGTTTAAGTTTGGTGTTGTTGCCGTTGTCACAGAAATGTGATCCTCCGCCGTCAACACTATCCCATTCTGCTGCTGCCCAGATGGGTGGTTTGTCTTCGTCTGGCACCTCAGCTGAGACCTGTCCATCTTGGGAGACCCTGCCAGTAGTTAAACTACCGATAGTTTAGCTCTCAGCATCACTGATGCACACAAGCCCTCACAGCACGACAAGCTGCAAACCAATTTCTTATATACCGCACTATTCGGTATCAGCGCGGTTTACATGGAACAGAAAAATCAGAACGTGTACATAGGTCTGAGTTTACAAATAACAGGATAGTAAAACTTGGATAACCAGGGAAAACTATTTACACACTGGAGTCATAGAATAAATGCAACATGAGAAACTGTGGTCAGTACCCTAGCTAGGAGTGTTCCCTGGCTGAATAGATGTGTTGGTGTAGCTACAAGTAATCAGAGTGTGTGATTCAGTGTTCTCTGGGAAGTATTTGAGGAAAAGGTAGTGTTTGAGGGCTTTTCTGAACTGTGTTAAGTTGGCAATCGCTCTGATGTTTGCAGGTAGAGCGTTCCAGAGTCTTGGGGCACAGAATCTGAAGGCCCTATTTGCAGTTGTCGCTGTGCATCTTGTTAATTCTCTCGGAATTATTAGTGTGTTTGTTGCTGTAAATCTTCTTGATCTATTAGGGGTTATGGTTTGGATGAGGTCAGTTAGTGAGGAGGAGGAGAGGTTATTGACCGCTTTGAATGTCAGTAACACTGTCTTGAAGATGATCCTGGCCTGTATGGGAAGCCAGTGTAGCTGCTTCAAAAGGGGGGGTCACATGGTCTCTCCTAGATGCCCCATTTAGAACCCTCGCTGCGCTATTCATTGCGAGCTGTAAGGGGTTCAGGGTGGATTGAGGAAGTCCTTGTAAAATGGCATTGGCGTAATCAAAATGCGGTATGATAAGAGCCTGGTAAATTGTACAGAAATCCTCTGGTTCGAGCAAGGGGCGAAGATGTCTGAGGGAGTGGATCTTGAAATAGATAGCTCTGACAGAGTTAGCTATGTGTGCTTTCATGTCAAGGTTTTGATCCAATATAACACCCAGGTACAGAATTGTGGGCTTTGCTTGTAGCTCAGCTTCTTTCACTTTCAGGTATTGTGGCGGGTTGAAATTCGGGTTCCTTGTAATGAAAAGCACCTCAGTCTTCTTATGCTGAATTCAGAGGTTTTGCGATAGGAGCCATTCTGATATGGCATTGAAACAATTTGACAAAGGGGAGAGGTCTAATTTATCTATGGAGAATGGCATATAGAGCAGGACATCATCGGCGTATATCATGCAACTGACATTGAAGGACCGGATGATATTACAAATGGGTTGCATGTATATGTTGAACATCAAGGCAGAGAGGGAGGATCCCTGTGGAACTCCCTGGCCTTGATGAAACGGTTCTGATGTTGCTCCGCCAGATCGTACCTGTTGCCATCTTCTGGACAAGTATGAACTACACCATTCAAGTGCTGTTCCGCAGATGCCTTTCTCCTTTAGCCGCCCTAGGAGGAGCTCATGGCTTACTGAATCGAAGGTTGCAGCAATGTCTAGGAAAATGAGTGCCATCCCCTGATGGATGTTGTTAACACCAGTGATTATATTATTGAAGAGGGTGGTAAGGAGTGTTTCCACTCCATGTGACTCCCTGAATCCATGTTGGCATGGGTCTAGTGGAGCAGCCGAGTCAATGTGGTCTTGCAACAGTCTTTGCACCTCCTTTTCGATTATCTATAAAATTATCTGGCAACCCTGCAGGTTGATGCTGGAAGAAAGAGAGAAAAAAAGCAGGCTGCATCGGTGACTAAGAACTATCTTAGTGCCATGGAGTTCTTTTGGCAGCAAGATGGGTCTTTTAAAAAAAAGCTAATTTCAGTTACATTTAGAATTACAGTGTGGCGGCAGTCGGCAAAAACGTAACTTCTAAAAAACAGCTCTGCAGCATATATCAGCATGCCATACAGCAGTGTTTCCCAACCCAGTCCTACGGGGCACACCGGCCAGTCAGGTTTTCGGGATATCCCTAATGACTATGCATGAGATATATATGCATTAGAGATATCCTGCCAAACTGACTGGTTTGTGGCCCTCCAGGGCTGGATTTGGAGACCCCTGCCTTACACCTCTGTCATTTAAGATTGTGAGTGGGCAAGGTGCAGATGTCCTAGACATCGAAAGGGTATATAGAATGTGACACATTCCTCCTCGATTCTCACCACCACCAAAAAGTTGTCTAATAGACAATATTTTGGTGGTGGTGAGAATCGAGGAGGAATGTGTCACATTCTATATACCCTTTCGATGTCTAGAACATCTGCACCTTGCCCACTCACAATCTTAAATGACAGAGGTGTAAGGCAGGGGTCTCCAAATCCAGCCCTGGAGGGCCACAAACCAGTCAGGTTGGCAGGATATCTCTAATGCATATATATCTCATGCATAGTCATTAGGGATATCCCGAAAACCTGACTGGCCGGTGTGCCCCGTAGGACTGGGTTGGGAAACACTGCCATACAGTATGAAAATAAAGTCCGACTTTCTCTTAGCTGCACTGATCTGGAAGGTTCTTAATTAATGGCTTTGAAATTTTAAATAAGTTGCTCTCTAGCTGAAGAAGAAAGCTAGCCGGTTTTTCTGCCTCTACCCAGGAACTGCTTAATACAGTTTCATTGTTGTCATTCTTTTTACTAGCATTTAAGCATACGACAAATGCTGGCAGCAGAGGATCTTTGCTGACTTAGGCTTGGGTGGTTAGTTACCAAAAGGCTCATTGTACTACAAAGCTACAGCGACCCTGAGAAGTGTATCTTGGACCGGGACATGTCCATTACTATACGCAGGAGGCTTCTGCAGCTTCCCCTCAGGCACAGTAAAACAGACCATCAAAGTCAACACACAAGTTCTTTATCTCTGTTTCTCAATCACATCCACTACAATTTCTGACAGGGACAGTGGCTTCTCAAAGAAGCTCACAAAACGGGAAGCAAGATATCTTAAAGTATGGCAAAAAATAATTTAATTTCCATTTTTTTCTCTCCTAAATGGGTGAGAATGGGCTTCCACCACAAATTCTTTGTGGACAAGATTTCTCACATACATTCCTTTACTCTACTTTCCCCGTGATCTTTTTCTATTCCATTTGATGCAGTCCTGGAAACTCAGATAATACCTCCATTTCCCCTCTTTATCTGTGAACAGGAGTGGCCCAAAGGGTGTGGGGGGGGGGGGGGGTGTGCAGAGACTCGGTGAAGCTATCAGGCCACAAAACAAAATTCAACTGAGACATTCCCTTAAAATTTGTGATTTCCTTAAGTCTGAACTGACAAAATATTTAAAATGTCAGAATAGCAGCATCAGGAGCACAAAATGGCAAATCTCAAGGACAATCTTTATTCCATGCTCCACCTTCCACCAACAGCCTACACCTGACTCCACACAAGGAACAAAAAGAAAAGGGGAGAACCACAACACTACTACTATTACTCACTTGTATAGTGCCACAAGGCGTACGCAGCGCTGCACAGACACATATAAAGACGGTTCCTGTTCGTCAGATCTTTCATTCTAATTAAGACAGACAAAAGATAATAAAAGGGCAAAAGAGAGAAGCGTAAGGAGACACAAGGAAGACAAGGGATCAGGATCCAAAAGCAATCTCAAAGAGGTGAGCCTTTAGTATGGACTTGAAAAGGGGAGAGATGAAGCCTGATGTACAGGCTCAGGGAGTTTGTTACAGGCATAAGGAGCAGCAAGGTGAAAGGATCGAAGTCTGGAGTTGGCAGAGGAAAAAAACAGCAAAGAGAGATGCAAGCCAGTAGAAGAGCAGAGTTTATGAGGAGGGCTATAAGAGGAGAGGAGAGGTAGTGAGGAGCAAAAAAATGAATGCACTTATAGGTCAGAAAAAAAGCTTGAATTAGATACGGAAACAGAAAGAAGCCAATGAACTGATTTGAGAAGAGGGGTCATATGAGAATATCAAGGCTGGTGAAAGATTAGTTGTGCAGCAGAGTTCTGAACAGATTGAAGGAAGGAGAAGTGGCTCAGAGGGAGACCAGCAAGAAGGAGGCTGCAATAGTCGAGATGGGAAGTAATTAGAGAGTGGATAAGTGCTTTAGTAGTGTGTTCAGAAAGGAAGGGATGAAGATTGTTAATGTTATAGAGAAAGAAACGACAGGTTTTAGCTATCTGTTGGATATGTGAGAAGAAGGAAACGGAGGAGTCAAAGAAGACACCAAGGTTACGGGCTGAGGAAATAGGAAATAGAAAAGTGTTAGCTACCGAGATAGAAAAATGAGGAAAGTGGGGGGGGGGGGGGGGGGGAAGGTTTAGGAGTGAAAATAAGAAGTTTGGTTTTGGCCATATTTAATTTCAAACAGCGGTGAGACATCCAAGTGTCGATGTCAGATAGGCAGGCAGAAATGCGGGCCTGGAGTGTCAAAGAGATATCAGGTATAGAAAGATAGATCTGGGAATCATCGGCATAAAAATTATATTGAAATCCATGGGAGGACATAAGAGCACCATGGGACTTGGTGTAGAGAGAGAAAAGGAGAGGACCAAGTACAGATCCCTGGGGTACACCAACTGAGAGTGGGATAGCAGTAGAAGAAGAATCACCAGAAGAAACACTGAAAGAGTATGGGAAAGATAAGAGAACAAGGACAGAATAGAGTCCCTAAAACCAAGTGAGGACAATGTGTCAAGGTGGTGGTCAACAGTGTCAAAAACTGCAGAAAGGTCAAGGATGAGAATAGAGTAAAGGCCCTTGGATTTAGCTAGGACAAGTCGCTGGAGACTGTGGCAAGTGTCGTCTCAGTAGAATGTAGGGGACGAAAGCCAGATTGAAATGGATCCAGCAGGGCTTGAGAGGAAAGAAAATCAAGACAACAGCAAAGGACAGCACATTCAAGAAGTTTGAAAATGAAGGGAGAAGGCAGATGGATCGATAATTTGAAGGATAATTGGGGTCAAGAGAAGGTTTCTTAAGGAGAGGTGTGACCACAGCATGGCTTGAAGGCTGCAGGGACTGTGGCAGTTGAGAGCAAGAGGTTGAGAATATGAGAGAGAGAAGGAATGACAGAGAAGGAAATAGAGTTAAGGAGACAGGTATGGATAGGATTGGAAGAACAAGTAGTAAGTTTAGAGGCGGAAAGAAGAAGAAAGGTTTCCTAATCAGAGATCTTAGAAAAGGATGAAAGCGTAACAGAGATTGAGGGGAAAAGTTGGTATTGAGGTGGGGGGAGAGGGCATGAAGCTGAACTGGGGAACTGGAGTGTGATCTTGTGGATATTATCATGGAAATAGTTGGCTAAGGTTTGGGCAGAGAGAGGAGTTGGGATCGGAGGGGGAGGCACCTTTAGGAGAGAGTTAAGAGTTGAGAAGACACAGCGGGGGTTAGTGGCAAGAGTTAGTTAGATGGACACAGTACTTTTGCTTGGTGAGAGCTAAGGCTGATTGGAAGGAGGTAAGCATGAATTTTAAGTGAAGAAAGTCAGAAAGGGAGTTGGATTTGAGCCAAAGGAGCTCAGCTGAGTGGGCACAGCAGCGTAGATAGTAGGTAGATGAAGACAACCAGGGCTGAGGTATAGCAGGTCTTATAGGATGTGGGATAGACAGAGTAAGAGTATCTAGAGCAGAAGAGAGGGCAGTATTATAGGAAACTATAGCCTCACTGACAGATTTAGAAGACAAAGTGGAAGAAAGAGATGATGAGACAATAGCGGAGAGAGTGCCAAGAGATCGATACCATGAAGATTCCTAAAAAGGTAGGAGGAGACTGGGTGAGATTGAGGTGGGGAGTGATGAAGGGTGAAGGTTAGGAGGTGATGATCAGATAAACAAAGAACAGAGGTATGGAAATTGGAGGGTAAATAGTTAGAGAAGAAAACCAGGTCAATGCAGTGGCCAGCCTGATGAGTGGGAGCAGACGAGCAAAGTTGGAGGTTGAATGAAGAGATTAAAGAAAAGAGTTTAGAAGCATAGGGATTAGAAGGGTTATCAACATGAATATTACAATCACCAAGAATAAGGGAAGGGGAGGAAGAATCCAGAAATAGGGAAAGCCAGAAGTCAAAGTCAATGAGAAAGGTACAGGTGGATTTATCAGGGGGGTCTATAGATGGCAGCTATATGGAGAGGTAAGGGGTTAAAAAGACGGATGGAGTGGAAGTAGGAAAAGGAGTGAGACGGAGGTAGGAGGGGTTGGAATTGACAGGAAGGAGAAAGCAGGAACCCACCACCACCACCACGGACAGTAGCATGAGGTGTGTGGGAAAATTGGTAGCCACCATGACAGAGGGCAGCGACCGAAGCAGTGTCATCAGAGAGGAGCCAGGTTTCAATAAGACCTTATAGATGGAAAGAGTTAAAAATGAAGAGATCATAAGTCAAGGGGAGTTTATTGGAACTGGAAAGCGTAGTTACTCACCTGTAACAAGTGATCTCCAGGAACAGCAGGAATTTAGTCTTCACATATGGGTATCGTCGGTACCGACAGAGCCTGCGTGGGAACGCTCCCCAGCGTCCAATAGGAACACTTTTGGGAGCATCCCTCAGCACATGCACGCTGCCTTCCCACCTTTCCAACTGTCCCTCTTCAGTTAAGTTTGTAGCTGAGTGAAAGGATAGAGGGAGAGAGGAAAGAGACAAAGAGATAGAGAGACAACTCCTAGGGGAGGTGGGTGGGTTGTGAAGACTAAATTCCTGCTGTTCCCGGAGATCACCTGTTACAGGTGAGTAACTACGCTATCTCCAGGAACAAGCAGGAATGTGGTCTTCACATATGGGGACTCCCTAGCTGAAGATGCCAGGGAGATAGCCCCAGGAAGGTCCCACCCTAGAAAGGTGGGAATCCTTCCTCCCATGGATCTCTGGCATTCCACCAGGGTTGGTGGGTAGGAGTTGAATTAGGTCTGAAAGAGATTTTGAAGAACAGCTTGGCCAAAGAAGGCATCCCGATGGGAGGCTTTATCCAGGCAGTAGTGGACTGTGAAGGTGTGTACCGAAGCCCAGGTGGCTGCTCGACAAATGTCATCGATAGACACAGAGTGGAGATTAGCCATGGATGTTGCCATGGTTCTCACGTTATGAGCTGTGACATGGCCTTGAAGAGGAAGACCCTTACTCTCATAAGCAATGGATATGAACTGAGCAATCCATTTAGATAAAGTTCTTTTGGAGAATGGAAGTCCCAAATGACTAGAGTCAAAAGCTATAAAAAGTTGCGAGGACTTTCTATGTTACTGTGTTCTCTGTAGGCAAAAGGCTAAGGCTCTTTTACAATCCAAATATGAAGGTTTCTTTCTACATTAGAGGCGTGAGGCCTCGGAAAAAATACAGGAAGATAAATTGATTGATTTCAATGAAAAGGCGAAACCACCTTTGGTATAAAGTGTGGATGAGTTCTAAGAACAACCTTATCATGATGAAATCTAGTATAAGGAGGATCAGCTACTAAAGCTTGAAGTTCACTAATGCGACGTGCAGAGGTGATTGCAATTAGGAAGATGATCTTCCAGGTCAAAAACCTAAGAGTTGTAGTGGCTAAAGGCTCAAAAGGCGGCTTCATGAGCTGCCCATGAACTATATTTAGATCCCATGCCACCGGTGGTGGCTTAATGGGAGGTTTGGCTAATAGAAGACCTCTCATAAATTGGGATATGAGTGGATGAGAGGAAATTGGTTGTCCTTTCAGAGGCTTATAAGAAGTTGCAATTGCACTAAGATGGACTCTTACCGAATTGGTCTTTAGACCAGAATTCGATAAGTGAAGGAGATACTCTAGTATCAATTCTAAAGGTATGACAAGGGGTTTTAATCCCTTCTTGGAGCACCATATAGTAAAACGTTTCCACTTGAAGGCATAAGATCTTCTTGTGGAAAGTTTCCTAGAAGCCTGAAGGATATTCTTTACCTGTTGGGACAGGTTAAAATCCTGGAGGTCTAAGCCTTCAGCAACCAGGCCGTGAGATGCAGGGACTGGGGATTCGGGTGCCATAGCATCCCGTCCTCTTGGGAAAGGAGATCTGGAGCATTCCCTAACTCCAGAGGTGCCGCTTGAGAGAGATGCAGAAGCAGGGGATACCATGCTTGGCGTGGCCATCGCGGCGCTATGAGAATCATGCGACTCCTGTCTCTCTGAAGCTTGAAGAGTGTTTTGGGGATGAGGGGAATGGGTGGGAAGGCATTAAGGAAGCCCTGACCCCAGTGAAGGAGGAAGGCACCCCTTGCCTGACAATTGTGAGCCGGAATCCTGGAACAGAACCGGGGAAGTTTGGCATTCAGTGGACTTGCAAAGAGGTCTATGTCTGGAGTGTCCCAGAGATGAAATATGTTTGCCACCTTGTCTACGTGGAGGGAGCACTCGTGAAGCAGCAGTACTCGACTGAGTTTGTCTGGCCAAAGGTTTTGAATGCCTGGAAGATATACCACTAGAAGGTGAATTTGATACTCTCTGGCGAGGGCCCACAGTTGTAAAGCTTCGTTGCATAACGACAGAGAGCCTGTCCAGCCCTGCTTGTTCACACAGAACATGGCTACTTAATTGTCCGTCTGGACTAGGACTGTCTTGTAGCTGAGCTGGGCGTGGAATACTCGAAGAGCTAAATAGATTGCTCTTAATTCCAGGAGGTTTATGTGTAGACCTGCCTCCTGTGGAGTCCAGGTTCCCTGGGTAGAAAGATGATTCAGGTGTGCTCCCCAACCCACCTGTGATGCATCTATTGTTAGGGTGGCCTGAAAGAGGAGTTGATGAAAAGGAGACCCCACCGTCAGATTTTCTAATGATTGCCACAATTGGAGAGACAAAATTAGTCGTTGAGAGTTTAATATTTTGTCTGATAAATGACCTGTGGCCTGTGTCCACTGTGTGGATAGGGTCCACTGAGCTGCTCGCATGTGGAGGCGAGCATATGGGACTACATGAACTGTGGATGCCATATGTCCCAGCAACTGTAGTAGCTCTCGAGAAGTTAGGGAGGATTTCCCTGCTGCTTGAGAAGCTAGTTGCATTATGCGAAGACACCGGGCCTGTGGAAGGAAAGCCTTTGCCTGTCTGGTATCTAGACAGGCCCCTATAAATTCCAGGAACTGAAAAGGAACAAGTTGGGATTTTGGGAAGTTTATTACCAACCCAAGTATTGGAGGATTCGCATTGTGCGAGACAGTGCAGTACCGGCCTCTGCAACTGTAGGGGCTCGAATGAGCCAGTCGTCTAAGTAAGGGAAGACGAATATCCCCAGGGTTTGCAGAAATGCAGCTACTACTGCCATGCATTTTGTGAATACCCTTAGTGCTGAAGCCAGACCAAAGGGAAGAACCCTGTTTTCCCCAGAAAAGGAATCGTAAGAATTTCCTGTGATCTGGATGGATCAGAATGTGACTGAGAGCACAGCCAATCCTGGCTTTGAAGGTATGGCAGAAGAGTTCCTAGAGATATCATTTTGAACTTCTCTCGAAACAGGTATTTGTTGAATTCTCTGAGGTCTAAAATGGGTCTGTGTCCTCCTGTTTTCTTTAGAATAAGAAAATAGGAGGAGTACAACCCTGCACCCCCTGTTGAAGAATGGGTACCTCCTCTATTGCCCCTTGGGCAAGAAGTGTTGAGACCTCGTGATCTAGCAGATCGTCTGCGGAGGTTTGAGAATTGAATTGCTTTAGAATTGTAGGAGGGGGCATGCTGTGAAAATGAAGCTTGTACCCCTCTCCTACCATGTACAGAGTCCAATCTTCTGCTGTTATCTGATGCCATCTGCTGGCAAAGTGGCATAACCTGCCTGGGATATTGGGGGGTTGGGGACCCCTCAGAGGCAGGAAGGCTAAGCTCTCTAGGAAGGAGTCAAAGCCCTTGAGGGGGCTGAACCTGCGGAGCTGGTTGGGCTCTCGGGCCTTTTGGCTTCCTTTGCTGTCTAGTTTGTCCCTTTTGGGCAACCTGACCCTGAGTCTGACTCTGCTGGGTATAGGAAGGATAACATTTCCTCTTTTTGCTGAAAGAGGGTTTTTTATAAGGCTTCTTTTTGGCTGGAGTGGCTGTAGATTTTGACAATCTATCTAGAGTAGTATTGTCAGCATCCAACTTGTTAGCCTTTTCCTGCCAGTTCTTGCCAAAGAGATTCTCTCCCGTGCAAGGAATGTTGCCTAACTTGTCCTGTACCCAAGTCTCCAAGTCTGATGCCTGAAGCCAGGGAATCCGTTGTGCGCCAATGGCAATAGCAGAGGTTCTGCTGATGCATTCAAAGCAGTCAAAGGCTGCACGATTGACAAACTTGGAAACGTCTTGAGCATGCTTAACTAGAGCAAGAAAGTCTTGTCTTTTGTCATCTGGGAGAAATGGGCTCATAAGCTCCAAGTCTCCTGTAACTTCCTTGAGGAACATTCCCATATGTAGTATATATGAACTGATCCTAGCTGAAAGCATGGAAGCCTAAAAGGTTTGGTGCACAAAAGCGTCCAGAGTCCTGCATTCACGACCTGGGGGATTGGATGCATGCCTCTTTGCACATTTCATCCTATGCATGGCTGACTCCACCACCATTGAATGGTGTGGCAGCTGAGTCTTTTGAAATCCAGGACACATTCCGAGCATTAAGTTATGCATAATTTCATGGATGGGCAGAGTGGCTGCCTCCTTAGGAGCTTTAGGATATTGGAAGATTTCCAATTCCTTTGCTCTGGGTTCCTCTTCAGGAGCCACCGTAATTGAAAGGCCTTTCGCCATGTCACAAATAAAATCCTGAAAAGACATGTCCTCTGGAGGTGACATTCTGCATTGGGGAGAAGAGGGATCTTCTGGGAGAAACCCTCTAGTACCAGCAGAATTGTCAGAGTCTTTGAAATCGGAGGATTTGAAGTATTCCTGACCACGATGCTCATGCAAAGCACGGTCCCGGTATCGATCGAAGTCGGTACCGAGTTGATCCAGTACCGACCTGTCGATTCCAGCCAAAGATGGCGTGGGAAGAATTCCCACTGGGGCCTGTATCGGCGGTACCGGTATCGGTGGTACCGGCACCGGTACCGGTGTCTGCACCAGTGTAGGTACTGGCATCGGTATCGATACCGGTGCCCTTTGGACCAATGGTACCGCAGCTGAGAGAAGAGCTGCAATGCTGCATTCGATAGCGAGGAACCTCTGGTCTATCGACGCTGCCGATGCCTGGGTGTCGGTAACGGTGAAAACAGCCAGAACCCCTGAGCATGGCACAGGTAGTTATTGCAAGGTCGAGGCCTCGAGAACATCCTGGAGCCCCATCAATGCTTTGGAAGCCGAAGCCTCCCGCCGGGGCTGCTTTGCCAGTGTGGTTCCCTCAAGGGCAATGCCAATGGCCTCTCGATGCTTAGCAGGAGAGCTACCCTTTGAGGACCGTTTTTTATGTTTAGTTACCTGAGATCCATGGGAGGAAGAGGCGGCCCTTGAAGATGTCGATGAAATTGATCTGACATCCGAAGAAAAGAGGGTACTGAGCTTTGCAGCCCGGTTCTGTCTTCCTCTTTTAGTCATTCCCATACAGGAGAGACATTCAGATGAAGAATGTTCAGGCCCTAAACATTTAAGACACCAATCATGGGTGCCAGTGACGGAAATGGTACCACTACACTTAGTACATTTTTTAAAACCTCTAGTTGTTTTTTCCATATTTAAGAATATGGGGCCTAGTGCCCAAAATGGTGCCTAGCAGCAAAAAAGAAAAGTTTCTGAAGAGAAACAGTTCAAAGTATAAGGTTTTTTGTTTTTTTTTGGAAAAGAAAAGAACCGGCGGTACCAGTAAGCGTCGTGCGGCAGGCAAACGCGACCACAAGAAAACAATTTTAAAGACGGAATTTTCTGTGGTGACAGGGTATGGATCCTGCCGACTCCGCAGAAATGAAGAACTGAAGAGGGACAGTTGGAAAGGCGGGAAGGCAGTGCGCATGTGCTGAAGGATGCTCCCAAAAGCGTTCCTATTGGACGCTGGGGAGCGTTCCCACGCAGGCTCCGTCGTTACCGACGATACCCATATGTGAAGACTACATTCCTGCTTGTTCCTGGAGATTAAGTATTCCATAATGCACAAGAGAAAGGGAGAGAGGAGGGATGGATGAGAGGAACATGGATGAGATTAGAGTGACAGAGAGAGAAATGGGAGTGAGAGAGTAGTCTAGGGGGACTAGAGTTCGGATTGATGTCACCAAAAGAAAGAAGAAGGAGCAGGAGGAAAAGAGTGTGAGGCAGAGAGGAGACAGAACGGAGGAAACAAGGATGAGGTTTGCTTGGAGAGAAGGGAGAAGGATGACTGAGAGGAAGAAAAAGATGAAGTTCAGGAGCTGAGGAAAGGGAGGACGACAAGATGGGAGAAGAAATGCGAAAGGTAGAGAGAGGATGATAAGGAGAGGAAGTATGAGGATGTTGGGGTGAGGGGAGAAGGTTAGGGAGTATCAATAATAGGAAGAAGAAATGATGAGGAGCCATAAGAAGAGAAGAAATGGAGTGGAAAGCAGATGAGTTAGAAGAAGATCTTAACAGAATTATTAGTAATAGTAGGCTAACAGTGATAAATCATACAGCGCAATAAGGCCAAGCAGCGCTGTACAGATACATGTAAGAGAATGTCCTTGCTTACAAATAGTTAAACAGTAGTAGGATATATTCATATATCAACTGTAATAGCCAACGATAATGATATTGAAGGTGAGTCTAAGTCATAAGGTGCTATTTCAGCTCTAAGGTCTGACCGAGCAGTCTCTTTTTGGAGAGAACCATGGCAGCTGAGGTCAGTAACACGTGGCTTGTCACTGGATCATGTAGCTTAATAGCAATTTAAGATTGTTATTAGAGGCATCTGGTCATGAGTTTTAAAGTTTAAGTCTCTCAGACACCAGTTAAGTTGTTAACTGAAGAAGTTAATGCTATACGAAGTGTGAACAAAAAGTATTGTTGTGTAGCTATATAACAATATGTTGCACCACGATGCTATTAAGCATGCAGTGACCTAGTTATGTGTTCTGCATGTGCAGAGTGTAGCGTGGCTGCAGCACACCTGTACTTTTTTTAATCATGTGATGTCTGGTATCGTGTAAAAGCAGTTCGTCAGATTTACAATGAGTGAAAAAACTGAACAGCGAATTTGCATTAAATTCTGCCAGAAACTTGGAGATTCATGCAAAGAGACTTATGACAAGCTACTGCAAGCAGATGGCAATGAATGCATGAGTCCTGCTTGAGTTTATGACTGGTACAAACATTTCCAAGAGGGCCACCAAAGTGATGACAGCGACGAATGTTCTGGAAGGCCATCCATGAGCAGGAATGAAGACAAAGTTGAAGCAGTCCGTGCCGCAATATGCTCAAATTGTCGATTGACTATCAGAGAGCTTGCTGAGGACATGGACAACAGTTTTGGGTCAGTACAGTCCATTCTTACTCTCGATTTCAGGAAGAGACATGTGTCTGCAAAATTTGTGCCGAAACTCCTGTCCCCTGACCAAAAAGAAGACAGACTGTCTGCAGCCAGGGAATTGTAGGAATGCATTCAAAATGAATCAGATTTCAACAAAAAGATTATTCTATCTGAACAAATAGGGGTGACTTACACTGAGCAGTGGGTACACCCCTAAAGAAAGGCATGGGGAGGGGTGACCTGCACGGAACGGCAAGTGCACCTTCTCTTGCCGCCTTGCTGGGCAGACTAGATGGACCACACTGGCCTTTATCTGCCGTCATATACTATGTTACTATATGTTTGGAATATATTAGATTTGTTATTTACATGTGCTTTCTTTTATATGCATCTATATTTCTCTGGTGTTATGTTTCATGCGTCTTAGGGTTTCAGTTTAATTTTTGTCTACATATTTCTGTTTTAAATTTGTGATCACTTACTCTGTACTTGTTGAGGATCTATCTATGTTCTAAGTGTGTAATCGAAGTCAGTTGTTCTATTAACATGGGGTTTCTCTGTAAGGATCTGTAATAATTTGCCTTGTTCAGTTTTTCCAGTAGGTGTATGGATTTTCTGGGGCCCACAGCAATATTTATGCTGCTGCACTTTTCTGGGCAAGCTCCTTGTATGAGCTTTGGAAGTTAATGCTGTAATGGGATGGTAGTTTTACGCTATAGAAGACTGGCTCTGCATTCTTATTTAGGAAGTTTTAAAGATCACACACGTTTAGGGGTAAGTTTATACATGGAAGATGGCTCTTACAAAACTGCACAGACACATAGCGACATACAAATCCTTTGCCAATAAGATTGTGCATACTTACACATGCGCCATAGACAGACATTCCCAGGAGTACAGTTTGGGTGTAGCTGCAATGTACGTGGATATTTCATAAAAGACGTGTATTCACGCATAGAGTATATGCACACAATTGCACCATTTTTGGAGCATCTGTGTAAGAAAATGTGTGTGCTGTTAGGGATAGTGCTAACAGCCTCTTTTAAAAAGGCACATGGGTGCCTGCATTACCTTTATAAAGTAGGTGCATTTCTGGACATTTCACACAGGCCTCTTCCCAGAGTAAAAGGCCTCTTATAAAATTAAGTCATGCCTATAAATAAGTGCAGTACAAACAGGAGTGTATTTGTACAGCACGAGTGCTCAGGAGAAGATTTAGGGCAGAGTATGGACAGTCAAGATTTACACTCTTATCAGGGTCATAGCCACAGGGGTACCTCCACTTTTGCATCAAGTGGACCGAACGTTTGCCGTAACTGGCAGGGATCCCCAAGTCCTGCCAGCTGCAGAAATCCAGAGGTGAGTAATTAGCACTAAAGACACGTGGCAGACTGCAGCATCAGCTGAAGCTTTAGTCTTAAAGCTGGCATTCAAACATGTTCCATACCCGCAGGAGCACTTCCTGATGCTGATCTAGTCTGCCAATGTGCTTGTGTTAAACTCACGCTTCAGCTGCTGCCACAGCCTGCCCTGTGCCTTTAATGCTGCTTACTCAGCTCTGGATTCCTGCAGCCAGTGAGGCTTGGGGGTCCCTGCCAGTAAATCAAAAATTTGGTGGACAGGGAAATCAGCTGATATATGCTGAGGAGAGGATGACGCAGAGGAAATGGGTACTGTGTGTGCTGGAAAAGGATGAGAAAGGCAAGAGGAAGGAATATTGGATTTTTGGATTTTTGGATTTAGGATGCTGAGGCAGGGAGGGAAAAGGCAGAGGAAATGGATGTTGGAAAAACAGGAGGGAGAATCCTGGGGGAAAGAGTGGAAAGCAGAGGAAACGGGAGTTCTGCTGGAAAAAGTGGAGAAAGGCAAGACGAAGGCAGCTGGAGGGACGGAAGAGGCAGGAGAAATGGCCAGTGGGGAAAAAAGTGATAAAAACTGGAGAGTGAATTCTGGGGAAAGGAGGAGGTAGAAGAAATGGAAAAGGAAGAGGAAAGATGGGAAAAAGTGAGGGAAGGGCAAGGAGGAGGATGCTGGGGGAGGGAAGGAAGAGGCAGAGGAAATGGGTTTCTGGAAAAAGGAGAGAAAAGCAGGAGAGCTGATGCTGGGGAATGGGGAAAGCAGCTAGGAAACCAGATACTGGGAATTTAGGGTTGGGAACAGAGCAGGGACTCACATTGAGATATGGATTCTGGGACTGAGTAGGAAAGCGGAAGAGGACACACTCAGAAATTAATTGGCGAATGGGAGAAGAATATCTTGGCAACTTTGTGGTGATTGAGTAGGGTGGAAAGACAGGAACTTGGGGACCGGGTAGAAAGGTAGAAAAGATGGTGTGAAGGATCTGGAGGGGTTGAGGCGGGTTTATGAGCCAGATGAAAAGGACAGGAGGCTGTGGAGAGAGAGAAATGGGATAGGTCTTTGAAGGGAATGACAGCGGGCAGAGATAGAGCAACTGAAATGGGGAGTGGGAAGCAGAGTAGTGGGTAAGAGACAGAAGAAATAGTAATGGATGGGATGATTGACATGGAAGTTGTTGAGGATGATGAGGAGATGAAAGGCAGAGGAAGATAGATGACAGCTGGGAAGATGGTGACTACAGTGAGTGGAAACAGGGGACTTAAGAGGGGTGAAAAATGGGGGAATTGAAGAGGGAGAAGTAGTGAGAGATCAGAAGCCTCTTTGAGGCTGCTTTTGTATCCTGATCTGTGTAGTCTCCTGCTCTCCAACTATGTGTTTTTCTTACCATTCCCCTTGACATATCCTAGTCCCCAGCTATTTTGTTGTCTGTCTTGATTAGATTGTTAGCTCTAATAAGCAGGGATCATCTCTTACATGTCTCTGTACAGCGCTGTGTACACCTTGTAATGCTAAACAAATGATCAGTAGTAGTAGTAGTAGAAGGAGAAAGGGTTAATTAACAGAGTAGGAGATGGAAAGCTCCTATATTGGCAAGAGCCAAATACAAAACAATCATGATCATCTTCAAAGTCATTCACCACCTCTCAGCAGACGTACTCCAAAACATTATAACAAGGGATATCAGCAACAGACCAAGAAGATCCAGTAATGACAACATGATCGGCACTCCTGCAGGCTATCACAAAACCAAACAAACAACTTCAAAAAGAGCTCCATCACTACTGGCATCCACACTATGGAACTCCCTCCTGATAAGCATGAGGGCATTAGATGACCTCACAGACTTCCGCAAAGACCTCAAAACATTTTTATTTATAGAAACATATGAACATCCAGGCAACATCCCAAACCCATACTGAAACACTACATCCGCTGCCAACTAAGCACGCATCCAACCCACCCACACACATAAGTCTATCATACCGAGTTATTAAATACTCTTAGGTTAAATGTTACCTTCAATTATACTGTCTATATGTTGATACGTAACTGTACTGTCTAAATGTTTACACATACCCTAATGTTAAATGTTTAATGTACCCTAATGTTAAATGTAACCCTCCAATTGTGATGTGATGTGACCACCTTGATTGAAGGATAAGGTGGCATACAAATCTGTCTAAACAAATAAATATAGATGAGAAGCAAAATGAGAGAGATTGAAGCTTACAGGAAGTGGATAAGGAGTAAAACCTAACTTTGATTGGATAGACAGGCAGATTGAAAAAATGGAGAAAAAAGAAAGATCATTTTCAAAGAGAAAGGGAAGAAAAAAAGAAGAAAGAGGGAAAAGGAACAGAAAATAGATCCTGGAAAAGGACATAGGAAAAGATGAACAAAAGGAAAATGGACAAAGAGATCAAGACCATTAGAAAAATAAAAGAATCAGATAACAAAGGTTTGAGTTTTAGTGATTGGAATATATCGGCTTTGGGAATGCGCATTTCTTGTATCTTTGTGTTTTGCTCAGTAAAGGACAAAATGCATTTCTGTTTCTCTTTCTTCAGTATTCCACTGCTGAAAGAATCTGATTTTGTGGGCTTTCTGTTCCAGTTTTTTTCATGAGGGCTTCTTTTTTTTTTTTAAATCTGTAGTCACTTCTTCTGTATTTGGTGAAAATCTGCTTGTATTCTGCTAGCATGTACTTTCTGTGTGGGGATCTGTAGGAGAAAGCGAGGTTACTTATTTTTCCAAAAGGAGACGATGGTAGTGTTTTAGGACCTAGTGCAAGTTTAAAATGCTGTCTGTCCTAAGTAGGATTCTTGCTGTATGAGTCTTGGGAGTTATGTTATGGTAAAATTCTCTCAGTCTTTCTTGTAAGGATTCGGGTTACTTCAGTGTCTAGCAGTGGATGGAATTTGTGTTGCTGTTACTGACATGATACCAGAACTTGAACATAATATTTTCATATATTAGGCTATAAAATGAAGCATCCTAATTATGCTGTGTACCCAATCCACTTTTTATGTTCACATGATTATCATGATTATTACTGTTTTAATATATTTATTTTGTTCTGTGAAAGGATTCAAATCAAACATCAATGTATTATTTTATATTATACGAGTAGATCTCATAATTCTATAATGTGCTTCTATACAATATCTTTCTTGTGTATTTATAATCTGTAATAAATATAAAAAGAAAAGAAGATTTCAAAGATGACTACTCTTTTATTAATACAGACCAATAAGGCATTTGTCATAAAAGTCAAAAAGGATATGTGCTAAATTAGGGCACCTCATTTACAGTATTTTGCCATGATATCAGGTGGGATTTTATCACACTTTGCAGGAAACAGCATTGTGTGTTGATGTTTCACCTTTATCGTAGGAGTGTGTCTGCTTAGGCTTAAATTACAGTATGGGATACTGCCTATTGAAACATTTTTTACTTTTATGAACAGTTTCTATATGTGGTTTAGCTTGAAATATTTAAGTTGTCACCCATGATAGATAACAGCTGTCGCAAACTACTGAGAAAGCTGCTATCAGGTGCACTACAAGGCATTAAGAGGGGAATTTTAGGAGATTCATCCAAGTGCAATCTGGATTGTCTAAGCCAGAATGTCTAAAAAAAATGCAGGCACATCCAGGTGCCGATGTGATCTCACAAACCTGGATGACCCCAGCATCAATATGATATAGCGGAAGGGCTTTCAGGTAAGGTTTGCCTCTTTGCGGATGATACCAAAATCTGCAATAGAGTAGACACCCAGGAAGGGGTAGATAACATGAGGAGGGATCTAGCTAAGCTTGAAGAATGATCTAGAATTTGTCAGCTGGGATTTAATGTTAAAAAATGTAAGGTCATGCATTTGGGCTGCAGCAATTCAAGGGAGCAATATAGTATAGGGGGAGAAGTACTTTTGTCCACTAAAGAAGAGCGGGACCTAGGCATGGTTGTGTCTGATGATCTTAAAGTAGCTAAACAGGTAGAAAAGGCGACGGCAAAAGCTAGAAGGATGCTTGGGTGCATACGGAGAGGAATGGCTTAGCAGAAAAAAAGGAGGTGATAATGCCTCTGTATAAGTCTTTGGTGCAACCTCATTTGGAGTATAGTGTGCAATTCTGGAGACCGCACCTTCAAAAGGATGTGAACAGGATGGAGTCGGTGCAGAGGGTGGCTACTAAAATGATTAGTGGTCTTCATTATAAAGCATATGAGGACAGACTGAAGGATCTTAATATGTACACCTTAGAGGAAAGGCGGGATAGAGGTGATATGATTGAGATGTTTAAATACCTCCGTGGCATAAATGTTCAGGGAGAGAGCCTCTTTCAATTGAAAGCAAGTTCTGCTACGAGGGGACATGGGATGAGGGTGAAGGGAGATAGATTCAGGAGTGATATGCAGAAATATTTCTTTACGGAAAGAGTAGTGGATCCGTGGAATAGTCTCCCAGTGGAGGTGGTAGAGATGAGGACAGTAACTGAATTCAAAAAAGCATGGGACAAACACAGAGGATCTCTAAAGGAAAAAAGGGGACTGTTGTAGTTATGGAAGGACAGACTAGATAGGCCGTGTGGTCTTTTTCTGTCGTCATATTTCTATGTTTAATATCTGCTACTTAAGACATCCCCAGAACCATATTTCAGACCCTAAATGTCTTGGATAGCTTAACGGTTAGAGTAGTGGGTTAGGAACAAGATAGCCAGGGTTCAAATCCCACTGCTGCTATAGTTGAAATTGTGCTGAGTACTGGGGGTGATGAAGTGCCTTCCTTTCTACACACTCTGGATATTTTTCAGCTGGAGTGGAGTGGAGTGGAGTGGAGGAGTAGCCTAGTGGTTGGGGCAAGGTACTTCAGGCCAGAAGGTCGGGGGTTCAAATCCCACCAGAGGACAGCAACCTTGGGCTGGAAGGACTGGGGTTTCTAGTCCCACAGGTGCTCCTTGTGGTCTTGGGCAAGCCACTTAACCCTCCATAGCCCATGTTCCCTGTAAAATAGTTATCTCCAAGTTATAATGCCCTGTTCAATGTAATTTCAGTTTGTTCAATGTAAACCGCACTGATGCAGAATAGCGCGGTATATAAGAGAATGTAAATAAATAAATAAAATGAACACTTTTCAGATGCATGTTTGTCACATGCCTCATAGCTGGTCTAAAGTTAGATATATCGCCAGATGTCCATGACATTTCTGTAATCAGATCGTGACATCCAGGTCCCTGAGAACACCCTAACCATGCCTCCCGGGTCCTCCTAGACACGCCTCCTCCATGCCCCCTTTCAGATATTGATATCCTCACACTGGTGCTGTCCCCACAGCCAGCTTCTAAAATGGCTCTGGAGAAGATCTCTGTGCTTTGGACGTTTCTATGTCCATTTTCAGACATCCAAAGCATTAAAAGGGTTTCTAAAATAACCCCCTATATGTCAATAGTAGAATAAGCATGGCCCCAGGCCAGTATGCCTATTACCTACCCATGTTAAGCCTGGGCCCCACAAAAATTTATTTCTGGCTATGCTACTGACACATATTTTATAAAATACATGCCTATGTGCATAAAGTACATGCTAACATTTATGTCTGCTCTTGAGCAGATGGAACATGTGTGCTTCAAGCTAGGCATATGTTTTGCAGGATTTCTGCTAGTATTGTATAAAGACACATAAGTGTTTATGTATTTTTATAAAATATGCGCCTTCTCCATTCCAAACCAAAGTCGCCTGTTATAAAATTATCCTGCCTGTTATGAAATAACCCCTTTTATGCGAACATTTGGATAGCTGGTTGAGAAAAGTGCACAATGCAATATGGACCCACAACACTGCGGCCTTGGCAAGCAACAGTGCTTTCCGCAGAAGTTTTTGCTTGCATTATTTTTCTCTGTAGAATATTTTTCTCATCTAGAAGCTGTAGTAAAGTTGAATAGCATGGTAAAGAGATATTATTTCACAGCTGCACAATCTTGAAGGTATTTTGCCCTTTTTTTGCCTGCGCCTTTAATTTCTCTCTGACTTTAGAAGACTATCTTGATTTTTGAAACTAGAGCAGTCACTTGAGGAATGCATATAAAACTACAAAGAATAAAATAAAAGGAAAAAACCCCTGGAATATAAACTGAAGCTAATTTCTGCACACCAGTGCCTTTAATTCATTAGCAAGTGTGGAATATATTGTATTTTTCACCATATTTACGCTGTAGCCTGGTAGAAGCACCGTGTGGCTTTATCAAGCTGTAAAATTTATAATAGAGCAGATTTTATTGTTTTTTGGGACTCAGATCTTGCCGATCGATTTCACTGTGCACATTTAGCATTACATTCTTCTAATAAAATACTTTTTTTCTTTAGACATATCCAATTGTTAGGGTGACTTACTTAGAAGAACAACAAATATTTTTGAACTAATTATGTTTTGTCTTCTTGTGGTTGAAAACCCCCTCCCCCAAACCTGTCCTTTGCCAGATGTCTCGGTGAATATATGCTGTAAAATACACCACAAGAGGCATGCTCCATACATGGCTTTGCTTTTCCACACATTAACAATAGCATGCTTATTTGAGAAAGGCGAAAGAAAAATTCTATATATTGCAGGCACAATCCCTGCCAGCAATCAATCTATGCTGCTGAAAGAACAAAATAGTTAAGGGGGGAAATGCAATTAAATGTTTTTTTCTACATTTAAACAATATATTTAAGCTGACATCCTGGGCGAAGCAAGTAAGCTATGCTCCTTCTCGTGTCTGTATCATTACTTTTTATTTGGCGCTTTCGCTCTGTTTGTCAGCCTCTCCGTGGGCCATTAATTTGTCCCCTGTCTGACTGTTCCAAGCACTAATGGTGTGCAAGACAGCCCTGAGACAGTCCTCATGCATTTGAGATGAAGGTCGTGAGATAGCAAAAGCAGGCAGCAAGGACTGGCAATAAAAAGACAGAAGGCTGGCAGTCAAACAGAGTGCAGACAGGATGTAGCAAATTACAGACTTCCCCTCTACACCTCTCTTTCTTTTGCCCCTGAAGAAATGTTTGCTGTTGTGTGCGGATGCCCTCTGAGGAAATAGCCTCTTTCTTACAATTGCCATGACTTCTTGGCTTCCTGAACTCAGACATTCAGCTTTTACAATACACCCTCTTCTTTGCACGTTTCAGTCATAAAGGGAAAAAAACACGTTTTCTTTGGGAAGAAGGATCAGTTTTGCTCATCAGTACTTCTATACCGTCTTTGAGCTTCCGTTTTGTTTTTAACCTGAGAATTAGTAACCACCGTTTTCCCCTCTCCTCTTAACTTTGTATAAAGTACTTTGTGCCTGCTGCACTTTTAAAAGCAAGTATCAAGGAACTTGCCACATTTGGTGAATTCTTCTGGCTCTGAGTTATTAAAAGGCTAACATCAGGGGCAGCCCAACCACTAGGCAAACTAAGTGGCGGCCTACGGCAGCAGCTTGGGGGGGGGGGGGGCTCATGCAGCAAAGAGCAGCTACAGTTAAAGCAAAGCAATGGGTCCCGGCAGCTCCACAAACTCACAGTCATCAGTGCGTACTTTTACCTGCAGGAAGAGGGGGAGGAGGTGGTGGTAAGGTGCAGCACCTCACTAACCAGCATGCAGGTGCACTTGATGTCATGAGCTAGTATGAAGTGCGCTCATGCTAACAGCAACATTTGTGGTTAGTGCGTTAACTGTAATGTGCCGTCAATGCCCACGTTCCACCCCAAACCGGTTAATGGCGCCCTATGCTAACTGTTGGCATGGTGCCCTTACTGCGCAATGGTTAGTGTGGTTTAGTAAACATGCCCCATTGCAAGCTGCAAACCCAAGTACAGACACTTAGAGGGGGCATTTTTCAAAATGGTTTAACCAATTAGCAGGTCTGCTATCCAGTTAAACTGCAGTTAGTGGGATATTCAGCGGCACTAAACTGTTTAGTGTCATTGAACATCTCCTACTACCAAGTTTGAACACCCCGATGCTAATCGCTTAGGGCCAGTGAAAGGATTGGATGAGCCCTAGGCAGGCCCCCCATCCTGCAGCTCCCACTGCTTCTGCCCCCCCTCCCCCTCCACGGCATGCAGTGGCGGCAATGGCTATGGAACCAGGATGCAGTGTTTATCTTACCGCTCTGGCATTGAGCCGCAGTTTCAGTCTTCTACTAGTTGCCACTTTCAACCAAGAGAGGGGAGCGGAAGCAACAACTACTAAAAGACTTGGAATGTGGTGGCACAGCACCGGTGTCCTAAGCTAAGCACCGTGTCACGGTTTCATATCATTGCCACTACTGCAGACCCCCCCCAGAATGGCAACAGCAGCAACTGGTATCCCCGGAGGGCTAGTGCTCTAGGCCACAGCCTATAGTAGTAGTTTGTCTCATGGTGACGCCGGCCCTAATGGTTACCGTAACTGGCTAAAGATAGGACAGCTAAATGGCTGCTTTTGCAATCTGGCCAGTGACTGAAGATTGCTGCTGAGCAGATTGCAAAATCGCAGTCCGGCCAACCCGGATATTCAGTGCTGGTGGCTGGATATAACCTGGCACTGAATATCTGACTAAAATTAAAGCAGCCATGTTCAACTGCTTTCATCGGGCTGGCTGCTGATGCTGAAAAATCCCCTCTCCCCCCCTTAATTTAAGAAACTAGCTAACACCTGGTAAAATACAGTTTTTTTATACCTCCCTTGTCTCTGATAATCACCTGTTCCTCTGACTAACACCATCCTTCAGTGCAGGTCCACTGTGCCCCAACAGCTGCTAGCTGTGACCTTTGAGGCAGCGCAGAACATGGCATTTGCCTCATTTCCATCTTGGTTTCTCTCTGCTTGCCTCTGCTTGGTTTCTCTCTGCTGGTCCTGGGGCCTTGGGTGTTGTTCTGCTTGCTTCCTATCCTGAAGCCATGGATTTTGCTCTGCCTCCCTCTAGTCCCAAGGCCAGAGTCTTAGCAGCATGCTCCCTGACAGATGCCACCTAATTATATTTATATATATATATATTGATCGGGATCTCTAGACTTTACAAGAGAATGATGAGGTGGCACATTTCAGATCAATGGGAGGGAAGACATAAGAACATGCAATAAGACATGCAGAGTTAGACCAAACTCCATTGAGCACAGCATCCTGATAGTGGTCAGTCTGCGTCATAAATACCCAACAGATCCCAAAATGTAGACTATTTCTCATAGCTCATTTCCAAATTTTTTAATGGATTTTTCCTCCAAGAACTCCACTACATTAATCGCTTTGACCACCGCTTCAAGCACATCATTATTTGATGGTGTGTCTCTATTTATTTATTCCACCTCATCATGATTTTATGAATCATATCAATTCTCACTCGGATTTCCTCCAGGCTTAGCCTCTCTTCATTTTATCATTTTTGCCACCCTTCTCCAAATCTTTTCTAGTCGTGGTCTATCCTTTTAGAGCCCTCCCTGGGAATTTGCTGGATTTCTTGCTGTGCTGTCCTGTGCTACCACCCTGGACCAGCCGTACTCCTGTTGCACAGGAAAATGAAGTAAATCACCCTTCACAGGCTGGATTCAGCCACAGGCAAGACAGAACAAAGAGCTTCATGGACCACACCTAGCCCAAAAGCCATAGTTTGGGAACCCTGACATAGACGGAAACTAAGTATATAACTGCAGAGTTGAACTATGCGGCTCTAACATATTTTCTTCTTACATTTTCCCTAGGTGACAGAGATGTGCCGACTGCCATACTTTCTACTCTGCCTAAAATATGTCTGCTATCACATGTAAAGAGTTGTTTATCTTTAAACATGGTTACTCTTCCTTCATTCTGTTTTATACTGACTCGCTCTCAGTGGTGGACAGGTTTTTTGACTTTAAAAGCTTGACTTTTATGGCTGAACCCTGAAACATCATTCTAGAAGTGCCAGTTCAGGTTTTTAAGTAATTACAAAAAATAAACCTGAATTTAAATAGGCTAATAGGTTACAGGTAATAGTAAGCCCATGTAATCCAGATAACACATATTCAGTGAAGAGTGCCAAATACTGATGTTAAACTAATTCAGCCCAGTAGTGCAGCTGATTTTCTTGTCTAGATTCCACTGCAATTGCCTCAGAAATGCTGCTGCAGACCCTTCATCTCAACTAGAAAGCCTGAATAATGTCAAGCCGCCTGTAACCGGCACCCCAAAAGTTCACTCTGCTTTAAGGCAGATTATAGGTGCAGCCCACATCTCACTTTACATTCTCAATAATAATAATAATGGATTTATGAACCACCAAAAAAATTGAAAAAAGTAGTGTGACCTAAAGACTCGTCTCTTCAACAGGCCTTAGACATCATGGAATAGTATGGGAGCAGGCTGACTTTTCCTCGGACGAAATGGTCTGAATGCTTGTCCTCTCTGAATGTTTGCTACTCTAGCCTCCTCTGAAGGCTGCGTGATGTTTGCTTTCCTTTCTTTCATGAAAAATTTGGAGTTTCTTTTCCTGCTTTCTAATTTTTTTTTAGTAAATTTCTTTGTGTATCCGTAAAGGCGGTATAGCAAATAAATCTAAACCACAAACCATAAACCATGGAAGAACTAACAGGGAGCAACCTGTTTTCACAACCATAGAACTAATAAAGTGAATTATTGTGGGTACTGTGAATACCATATGTTATGGTGGGGGAAAGCAGACCAGAACCAGAAAAGTAAGTGGCCAAAACGGACACCTCACTTACACCTCTGTAATGGTACTCGGACTCTTCTGCAGCAACTCCCTTCCATAATGCTTCCAAAAACAATTAATGGAGAAATGGTGGCAGACGTGTTTAGTGGGCTGTCTGTAGCAAAACAGACGCACAAAGGTGAATGAAAAATAACACACACGAGTGATCATTTCTGTTAATCAAAATAGAAAATAACAGATCACAAATGTCATTAGATGAAGTAAATGTGAAGGCCGGTTTTAGCCAAGATGTGGAGAGGGGAATTAAGACTTGGAAAATTCCTACTGTATTTTATAAAGGCTCTCGTAAACACAGAGCCTCTTGGAAAACACATATAAGGATGTGTAGAAATGCATGTTGACATCTCATGACATCCAGCGGGAACAACGATTTTTAAAAGCTACATGTGGGGAAAATAAATGCTGGCTTTAATCTGAAGAGTCTTCAGCTCTTCCCCAGTAGCCTATTGAGTGTTTTCCAACCTGTGGCTCATCTTCCAGCACAATATTGCACTTTGTTTGTTGTTGAATATCCACAGAGTTTTCATGGCAAAATACAGAAGTAGATTGTCAGGCCTTTCTTCCATGTAAGTAATGCCAGTGTTGTTGCCATTGTTATAGAAATGTGAGCCTCCACCACCAACACCATCCCATACTGCTGCCACCCAGATGGGTAGATTACCTTAGTCTGGCATCTAAGTTGAGACCTCTCTATGTTTATTATGCGGTTAGAACAAAGCCCTCGAGACTTCTGATTGCTGATATAGCTGTACATGAAATGACAGTCAGAATCTCCAAAGATTTCTTACATATTGGGATATGGAATGTATGACGTATAAACCAAGGGAAGCTGTAGGTGGTCAAGAATGTAATGGAATATATATAATTTGATCTGCTGGATGTCAAAAAACTGAAATGGACTTGCATTGGGCACTCTGAATCACATAATCACTTGGTATACTATGCCAGAAATGTAAGAAAAGGAAGAAATAGTATTGAGTTTATAATTAAGAAAAATCTTGCAAGAACTGTAATGAAATACAGTGCAATCAGTAAATGTTTTAATTTCTATTCATCTATAAAGAATGCTCATCAGCATAACTATTATTTAGGTACATTTGGCAACAACAGATGCAAAAGAGGACAATGTTGATCAGTTCTATGAACAAGTACAAGCTGAAATCGACAGAACATGCAAACAAGATATAATAGTAATCAGGGGCAACTGGAACTCAAATGCTGAGAAAAAAGAAGGCAGCAAAGTGGTTGGAAAATATAGGCTTGGCAACAGAAATGAAGCTGGAAAAAGCTTGATAAAATTCTGTGAGACTAACAATATATTCCTCTCAAACACCTTCTTCCAGCAATACAAGTGGCAATGTACACATGGACTTTGCCCAAATTGTATAAAAATCAAAATAACTACATTTGTGGATGTCAATGATGGACAAAATCTGGAGTTGACTGTGATACAGATCGCCAGCTACAAGTAGGCAAACTCAAGCTAAAGCTGAAAAAGAGCAGCCACTCATGAATGAAGGGAAGTATGATCTTGAAAATATTCCGCTATAATTTAAAGACTGCCTGCAAAATTGATTTGCTACTTTGGATACAAATGATAGAGCACCAAAAGAATTAGGGGATGATATCAAGAAAGTTCTGCTTGAATAAAGTGAAAAGTCTCTGCAAAAGGTGAAAAAGCAAAAACAGCCAAAATCGATGATCGAAGAAACTTTGAAAATTGC
This sequence comes from Ichthyophis bannanicus, assembly GCA_033557465.1. Taxonomy (NCBI): domain Eukaryota; kingdom Metazoa; phylum Chordata; class Amphibia; order Gymnophiona; family Ichthyophiidae; genus Ichthyophis; species Ichthyophis bannanicus. The sequence goes on along the minus strand of CM066031.1, from coordinate 573,468,901 downwards.
TTAGAAATACAGAGAAGCTAAAGCCACATAAAAGACAGAGTTAATCATGGAACTTAAAAGAGATTTCCAACGCGCAGCAAGATATGAAAAAGAGAAGTATTACAATGATGCATGCAAGGAAATATAATCAGAAACTATTAGAGGAAGACATGATTTGATTTCCTAAAGCTACAAGAGTTAAAGAGAAAATTCCAGCTTCGAATTGTAAGACTAAAAGATGCTCAAGGATCCATGTTGAATGATGCTGAGAACATCAAGAAAAGGTTAAAAGAATACTCCGAGTCATTATACTATAAAGGTCAAGCGGATCAACAGCCATTTCAACTTGTTCTTTACGGTCCAGATCTGATAATGAAAAAAGTCAAGACAGCATTGAAAGCTTTATCAAGGAACAAAGCACTGGTCATTGATTGCATTCCCAATGAAGTATTACAGCAATCAAATGCAGTTGTTACAATATTGCCAAGGCTCTACTAGGAAATTTGGAAGATAATATCATGGCTGGCTGACTGGAGAAGATCTGTGGTCATACAGATACTGAAGAAAGGTAATCCCTTTGACTATGGAAATTATCGCACAATTGCTCTGATCCCACACGCCGGCAAGATGCTATTCAAGATCATTCAGTGGAGACTACAGCTACAACTGGAATGAGAACTGCCCAAAGTGCAAGCAGCATTCAGGAAAGGACAAGGAACAAGAGACATCATTGCAGATGTGAGATGGATCCTTGAAAAGACAAAAGAATACCAAAAGGATATCTACATATGTTTCATTGACTATAGCAAGGCCTTTGATTGGATAAATCATGAAAATCTCTGGGGCACATTAAGACGCATGGGTATACTAGAACACACGATATTTCTCATACATATCCTTTACATTGATCAAGAGGCTACAGTTAGAATGCAACAAGGAGAAACAGAATGGATTAAAATCAGCAAAGGTATACAACAGAGCTGCATATTTTTCCCATATCTGTTCAATTTATATGCAGAACAAATCATCAGTGAAGCAGGATTGGATGAAGACAACTGAGGTGTGAAGACTGGTGCAAGACTCATCAACAACCTTAGCTATGCTGACAATAATATGCTACTGGCTGAAAGCAAAGACAATATGAAACATTATCTTATCAAGGTCAAGGAACACAGTCTTAAAATAGGTCTGCATCTTAATGTGAAGAAGACAAAGATCCTGATAACTGGCAAAATCAGTCATTTCATCCTTGATGGAGAAGAAATAAAAATAGTTGACAACTTTAACCTGCTTGGATCAATAATAAAATGACAAGCAGTCAAAAAATCCGATGACGTATTGCTCTTGGCAGCATGGCTATGAAGGATCTAGATAAGATTTTCAAGTGTAGAGATGTATCTCTGTATACAAAGATTCGACTTCTCTAGGCCACGATATTTTCCATAATGTCATATGGATGTGAAAGTTGGCCAGTGAAGAAGAAACGGCAGGAAGAATATCAATGCCTTAGAATTATGGTGCAGGTGAAGACTAATGTGGATATCATGGACTGTCTAAAGAATAAATCAATTGGTACAAGAGAAAATCAAACCTAAGCTCTTCTTAGAGTCCAGACCCCCTATTACAGCCCCCACTCAAAAGCTCTATCCCCTCAACATGAAGCTTCCCCAGTTCTTATCGGGGTCCTTGATAGTCTAAAGGGAGCATGAGCAATTTCCAGTTGCTCAGTTGCTCTTGGATTTCAAAATGGCTTTCATGAACCCCAGCAGCAATCTTGCAGTATGACCAATAGATGCTGACCCTAACGATAGTATTATGAGATTACTGTTAGGGGTCATAGATGCCATTTTGACCACAGGAATTACCAGAGAAGAAGCAACTGGGTATCACTCCTGCTTCTACCAGGGACCCCAGTAAGAACTGAGGAAAGGGGATTGGGGGGGGGGGGGGAGAAGAGGCACCATATCAGAGGTATATGGATTTTGGGGTGGGGGGACTGTAATGGGTGGTTGAGATGTCAGGAAAAGTGATTGGGACAGTGGATACGATATTTGGAGGAATCAGATGTCAGGGGAATCGGGAGGTGGGGCCCCTTTAAGTAGGCACTTATACCTGCCTTGGGCAGGTGTAAATGCTGACTTCTAGAATTTTATATATCAATGTGTATTTCCTTTCTAAAATGGGGAATACATGCTGATATTTTAGACCTAACCAAATCACTCCCTCTCCTTGCCCCTTTGAAAAATGGATGTGGTTCGGATCACTACGTGTAAACGGCGGCTTTCTAAAATCACCGTTTGTACATGTAGGCAATCTATACATTTAGAAGCCACTACAGTTCTGGTCATCATTATTGGCATTCATGCAGTTTAACCCTTTAATGTCCAATATCTCCTAAAAAAAGTGGCCAGTGAAATGGCTTTGGACTATATATGCACACACATTTGGCACATAATAGAATCAAATAAAACAAGACCATTTAAAAAAGGAAATAGTAGGAAATAGTATAAAAACTGGGACATTGCCAGGACATGATTATTGGCACTCATGAACTATTCAAATCAGTTTGGACAGAAGAATCATATTGCCATTGCAGTAAAATTAGATGCACCTGTGATCAATTGTGAGTACTCACATGACTTGAATCAATCAGTGAATGATAGCTCTATTGTTTAAAATGGCCACATTCACTCCCTGCTCCCATTTTCACAATGATGAAGACAAGAGAGCTGCCCAAGACTGTCAGAAAAGCCATTATCACCAAACATCAAAGGGTTACAAGGCCATCTCCAAAGACCTTGGGATTCCTGTGTCTACAGTTTGCAATGTTATTAAGAGGTTTTCCACTCATGGAACTGTCAAGAACCTCCCAGGACGTGGTGGGAAGAGGAAAATTAATCCAAGAAGTCTTTGAAGGTTAGTGCGAACCGTTGGAAAAACACGATTTACAACATCCAAAGAGCTTAAGGCTGACCTGAAGCAATATGGAGTGGTGATTTCAACTTGCACCATACACCGCACACTAAACAAAGAAGGACTTCATGGGCAAAGGCCAAGGAGGACCCCACTACTCAGAGACAGATATAAAAAGGTATGCCTGATCTTTGCCCAAACCCACCTTGAGAAACCACAATCCTTCTGGGAAAATGTTCTGTGTGACAGATGAAACCAGACTTGAGCTCTTTGGCAAAGCAGAACAATGATACATTTATAGGCGAAGAAATGAAACTTATAAGGAAAAAAACACCCTTCCTACAGTTAAATATGTTGAAGGTTCCAAAATATTGTGGGGTTGTTTTGCTGCCTCAGCTACTGGAGGCCTAGAATGTATGAAAGGAATCACGAAGTCAGAGGACTACCAAGGTATTTTGGAGCAAAATGTGCTGCCTAACATTAGAAAGTTAGGTCTGGGTCGAAGGCCATGGGTCCTCCAGCAGGACAATGACCCAAAACATACATCCAAAGGTACAAAAAAATGGTCAAAAAGGAATAAATAGACTGTTTTAAACTGGTCAACAGTGAGCCCTGATCGCAATCCAGTCGAGAACCTTTGGAAAGTGCTGAAATCTGCCATTGGTAAAAGAAATCCTGGAAACATTCATAAGCTAGAACAAATCACAGTTGAAGAGTGGGAGAAACTATCAGCAGACAGATGTATGAAACTTATAGATAGCTCAATAAATATTTGGATGCTGTCATCACTGCCAAGGGTTGTACAATAAAATATTAGTGTAGAGTGCCATTAATCCTGTCCAGGTCATATTTAGTTTTTTTCTCAGAAATTAATAAATCTAAGTTGCACAGACATCCTTTTTTTTATTGTACACTTTTTAACTTACTATTACAATATTATGACGACATACAGTTGTAACATACCTAAAATGCAAGGGTGCCAATAATGTTGACCACAACTGTATTTACAGGTGGGACTGCTTCTAAAATAACCCCCACAGCCAATTAACAAAGGAGGAACATGTATAACGAGACAAGTGATACTTGATGTATTTCTTTACTAGAAAGGCCTTTATGCATTTATGGCTAGGATGCAAGAGTTACGATCCTTTCATGTGCTCAACCTGCCCTGTCCTGATGAAGGGAGCCAAGCTCTTCAAAGCTAGTCACACCTGTATTAGGTTAATGCAATAAAAAGATATCACAGCTTGCTCGATGACCTTTATTTATAAAATGTCCGTGGATGGAACTGCTCATATATCTTACCACCCTGTAATAACTTTCACATTGTCCAATAAAAGGTATCACAGTCTGCAAAGAATCTATTTTACTTTTAGAAGAAAATCCTTGAAATCTGAAATATTACTTTTATGTCCACAGGATCCAGACATTTTGAAAGAGAAACTGAAAGGTTAGAAATATCTGTGGTTAAAAAAAACAAACACCCCAACAGTATCAATAGCAGAACTCCTTAAAATAACTGGCACTGCCACCTCTCATACCTGGGGTGCTTTCTTTTTGTTTTACCTCCCATCCTGCATTTGCAAAATAAAATCTAGTTGTAGCTCACCTTGTACCTCTTCTTACATCCTGGAACTGGGCAGGCAAAAGGCTTCTCATCCCCACCATTCATGCACATAGAGCTAAGGATAGCTTCTGAACTGATGGCGCTCTCTGTAGTCCAGGACTCATCGCTGTCCGACTCTTCATAGTCCACTTCTTCCTCATCATATTCGCTGCCTGTAGGAAACAGGAGTAATGAAATGAAACAGAAAGGATAAGGTTAATGCTCTGCGATGGCGCATGTCATCAAATCCCTTCTGATGCGTGATGTGTTGAAGTTATTTAAAGGCATAAAACTCTTCCTTCAGTTAGCAACCATGGTTACATTTTTCATATGGTTCAGGAAGCTGGTATTAACGCAGTTAACATATTTTTATATAGCCAAGAGTGGCATTAAGGACTCCACTGGGTATCGATTATAAGCACAAACTTCAGAAGCTTCAGAAAACATTCTATAATATGCCTAAAGCTGATTAATAATTTAGGGCTCTTTCACTTCGTACTACAGTCCTGACAGCATAATTTTCCAGGTCATCAAGAGCATAAAAAGAATAAGTTGACAAGTCCTTATGCATTTACTACCCCTTTGGAATTAATATAAATTATGGCTGGACGTTAGTAAGAGTTACTGCAATTACAGCTGTGAAGTTCACTCTCTCAGGTCTGTGAATAATGTAGCTATTTTTGCACGTTCAATGAACACTGCTAAATATGTATGAAGAGCTTCTGCTTTTATTTCTAATGCACTTTAATTTATTTCTGTACACAAGAAAGCAATGTCTTTCAGACAGTCTAAAACAATTGTAAGGTGCTATATATACCTTGAATGGTTTGAGCTCCTAGCACCACAAGTTTCCGGCTTAATGTCTCAGACTTGCAACTACCATGTGATGTGGCAGTCTAACCGGCAGGCTGATGTAAGAAACAGAGCTAAGCTTGCACCAGGAGTTTACATCCATTTTAGTGCATATTTTTAGTATGCTATATTACTTTCTATGTACAAAGGGTTTTAGCACACAAAGCCAGCACTAATTGGGAAGTAATGCATTGTGTTAATCTTGGTGTAGTTAACATGCAAAATGCATGCTAATGAGGTCTGTATACAATGACTTCTGTTGTAGGAAACAGCACTAAATTTTAGTAGTTGTTTATTTATTTGTTTATTTATTTTATTTTATTTTATTATATACCGCACTCTTTAGTATCAGCGCGGTTTACATGGAACAAAGAACCATAAATAACAAGTATTGGTTTTTACATAGAACAGGGGAGTACAACTTGGATAACTTAGGGAGACATGCAAAACAGCTATTTACATATGTAACAGTAATCTTTGAGGAATGGTTTATGAGCAATTTACGGATAGGTATTAAAAGTAGTCATTATGTGCAGCTATGGCGGATTATGATTTATCTTGTAGTATTGTATAAATAAGTGGTGCTTGAGTGCCCTCCTGAATTGCATGAGATCGGTAATTGCTCGAATTTCTGGAGGTAATGTATTCCAACACTTGGGGGCATAAAGACTGAATGCTCTGTTGGATGTTGTTAATGTGCATTTAGTTGATGCATTTGGTATATTTAGGGTGTTTGCTGTTGTGGATCTTCTGGATCTGTTGGGCGGAGTGGGCTGAAGTAGATTGACTAATGTTTCAGCAGTTATGCCGTGGATGGCTTTAAAGGTAAGTACCAGGGTCTTGAATAGGATTATTCCGTGTGTAGGGAGCCAGTGGAGCTGCAATAAGATGGGTGTGATGTGGTCATACCTCGCTGCTCCAAAAAGAACTCTAGCAGCGGCATTCATGGCAAGTTGTAAGGGTGCCAGTGAAGATTGTGGGAGTCCTTGGAGAATGGCATTGGCGAAATCAAAATGGGGTAGGATAAGGGCTTGATATACAGTTCGGAAATCACTTGGGTCCAGTAATGTTCGTAGGTGTTTGAGTGACCGGATCTTGAAATATACGGCTTTGACAATGTGGGAGATATGTACTTTCATGTCTAAGCATTGATCCAATGTGATTCCTAAGTAACGAATTGTCGGTTTTGTTTGGAGTTCAGCTTCTTTCACTTTTATATGAAGTGGCGGGGTGAAATTTGGATTTTTCGTGATGAATAGTACCTCCGTTTTTTAATGTTGAATACGGAGGTTTTGAGATAGGAACCAATCAGATATTGCGTCAAAACACTCGATAAGAGGTGAGAGGTCCATTTGTTTTGTGGAGAATGGCATATAGAGAAGAATGTCATCGGCGTATATCTGATATTGCACATTGAAGGATCTTATGATGTTACAGACGGGCTGGACGTAAATGTTAAACAAGAGAGATGATAATGAAGATCCTTGAGGGACGCCCTGGATTTGGTGGAAGGGTTTTGATTTAGTTGATCTTGATCTTACTTGCTGACCTCTTCCCTCAAGATATGATCTACACCAATCAAGGGCGGGGCCGATAATGCCCTTTTCTTTTAGGCGTTCGATGAGCAGTCCATGGTGAACAGAGTCGAATGCTGCAGCTATGTCGATGAAGATAAGTACACAGCCTTGGTGGATGTTGTCAATCAAGGAGATAATATCATTGAAAAGGGAGATGAGAAGGGTTTCTACGCCGTGGTATTCTCTGAAGCCGTGTTGATGAGGATCTAGTGGGGCTACAGTATCGATATGAGGATATGAGGATCTAGTGGGGCTACAGTATCGATATATCGATATATTTCCTCGATAACACTAAGTCTTAACTTCACCTCTGAAGGTGAAATAAAATAGGAATTTCCTGTTGAAAATAAATGGGAGATCACAAGATTAGTTACCAAAGACTGGAGATCGCCTGATTGGGGTACTCATGGAGATGGAATTCCCAAATTGAGGACCCACAGACTCCAGACTGCCTGACTCAAGACCCAGAGTCCCAAATGACCGTGGCCTGAGACTCTCAAGCCAGGGAAACCCTTCCCCTAAGCAAGACTAAGCTGGTATCAGAGAACCCCAGACTCCCTTATCTAAGCCCCACTCACACTACAGGCCTGTTGATGTCCCCAAAATGCTTACCTTTAGCCTGGGAAGTACCCTCTGTCACCATCTGCTCCTACCACCCACCATCTTAGAAAAAGGTGGGGGGGTTCAGCTAAGGTCAGTAAGGTCAACTGAACCAGAGCTATTTTCCAAAATGGAAGGCAGCAGAAACAAGAGGAGGAGGAGGAGGAGAAGGGGAAAGTTTTGAAGTACTATCAGGAAGGCTTTTAGAATGGATGGGGGTAGAGGTAGATGCATGGGCACGTAGGGGAATAGGGGAAAGGGGATTAGGGGCTCGCTGGTTCCGCGTCACTCTTATTCAGAGGTGTTGGGGCACAGTCTCCCTGGCTCTGAGGGCCCACACCAATATCTCACTGACGCGGTTTTTGGAGCTTTTATTCCTGGACTGAGAGTCTCTGAAGTTAAAATGGAAATAAAGTTGACTTTAAGAGTTGTTTTACTCTCATTTCAGTGCAGGTTTTTAATTTAAGTTTTTTTGCATATCACAAGCTTATTACACTGAAGTAAGGTAAAAAAATGAATGTGGAAAATAAAAAAGTCTGTGTTAAAAATCTAATGCATATTTTTAATGCAATATTATTACACTGGCCTGCAGGAGAAAACAGAATTCACAGACAGTTATCATAGTGTTGCTATCACCAAGGAAGGGGGTAAGCCAACACAGACAGAAATTCTCCCTGTCCCCCTAGACCCCACTCTGCTCGAGGACTTCGAAGGGTGCCGGTTTGTAGACTGCATCTGAGGAATGATATTGCTTCATGCTCAGAATGTCTCACTCCAAGGGTTTCCTCCCCAGTCGAAAGCACAGTTCCCCCACTCTTCCTCCACAGGACCCAGAGACAACCCCCAATATTGTAAAATATAATGAACCAATTTTAATTAAACATTCAGGTTGGGTGACTTAAGAAAATGATGGTATTAATTATTTTTTTCCTTTTTTTCCTCCTTTGAGGTCTAGTTATTACAGTGCGCTAATGTAATGTTAACGTGCATTAATCCACCATTAATCTACATTATTTTAACGCAGATCCCATGTCATTCAATGGGACCTAGTCACTAATGCATGTTTATGGTGAATTAATGTGCGTCAACATTAAAGCATCTTAATAACTAGACCCATTTATGCTTGTTTTAGATATGCTTTTGTGTTGCTATTCTTTGTATCATTTTATTGTATTTTTATATTTTTATATTTTTATGTATTCTGTTATTGTTATCGATTTCTATATATTTATGATTCATTATTTGTGACATTAATATTATGATTACATTGTATATGTTACATACGTATATATCACTGTATTTTAACGTGATACTTCTATGTTTTTAACTGTTTATGAAAAAAACTTTAGGCAGGCATGTAGTGCTGAAATACAGCCCTGTTGGTTGTGTTATAAATAAACATATATTACTGGTTCGTCCCCCACTGGTGTTTGCTGCTAAGAACCAGGGACGTCAAGGTTCAAATTCCACTGGTGCTCCTGGAGATCTTGAGCAAGTCACAACCCTCAATTGTCTCCAGTACAGACTGTAAGCTCTCCAGGGGAGAGAGAAGTACCTACTGTACCTGAATGTAACCTAGAGCTACTATTGAAATCAGTGGGAGCTAAATCTAAAATATCTTCCCCTTCCCTTCTCTCAGTTAAAATGCAAAGATTTTTGCCACTGATCCTCCAACAATTCCACAGCCCAGCCTTCCAAAGGATCTCTTTTCTGGCATAGGCGTAGTTTGGAGGGGGCATAAGAGGCAGTATCCTCCCTCAAAATGTTGCAGACACTAATGGTGAACTGGCTCCCCTGCCCCCACTGCCAGTCTGACTTCCTTACCCTTTGTCTCCCCCAAAGTAAAAAGGCAATCTACACCAATGTCTTCTGGTTTCTGCAAAGCAGCTTCTAGCTTAGCTGGATGCCCCTTACTGCGGTCAACAGGACCATAGGGGAGGAGAGGACAGCATAGAGTCCAGACTCTGTTAGTTCTGGATTCAAGCTACTATTACTCTGCATGGGTGTCCAGTCTAGAAGGAAGCCCATACAGGAAGAGGGGGTAGGGCCTGTGAATGTTCACTTACTGACAGATTCCCTGCTGACTACTACTACTACTGTTCACAAGTCCCAGGAGATGTCCAGAGAAAGGGGGAGGAGTTCTGTTTCTCTGACCCCATCTATTGATGATGCGACTCTATTTGGGGTCCTGACCCACAGTTTGGGAACCATTGTTCCCTGCTTCTGGTTCTGTTGTTCAGGAACAGCTTCCTCTAGATTTGGTATCAGAATTCCATTCATTCTCAGTCATCCAGTGAGCCATCTGCTCCTGGAAGCTGGCTTTAAATAGTTTAGTTTTCTGTGCTTTGAGCTGGGATAGAGCATATGCTGGCTACCTGCCTAGACTCTATGACCTGCTGCTGCAAGAAATGGTGATCTCAGTGGCTTGAGGTGGGTCACACATTTCTCATATACTCTAGTCAACACGATGCCGCTATCTATGGTCCTAAAACGATTAGGCTTGCCAGATGTCCTGATTTTATCAGGATTGTACTGATTTTTGGAAGCTTGTCCTGATTTGAAAAATGTCCTGATTTTGTCCTGAATTTATTTATTTATTTATTTAGTTTACACTTATATACCGCTACTTCCAGCGATCAGCAGCGGTTTGATTACAAATGTGGGATATGTCAAATCAAGACAGGAAAATTGGATCATATATACATAGATTTAGGGTTAGGCACAACATGCAGGGTTAGACACTTCAAAAATTAGGTTTACAATATTTACATAATTACAGTTCGCTATTAATTACATTTACACAGGTCGGCATCATGGTTTCACTTTTTACATCAGGTTATAGTGACATTTGAAAAGATGGGTTTTTATTTTCCTTCTAAAGTCATTTATGTCTTTTATAGCTCGCAGTTCATGTGGTAGATGATTCCAGGCATTGTGGCATTGTGGCATTTTGTCCTGACTTTTTGACAGATGATTAAGATGAACATTATAATACAAATGAAGTTATTTTTATTTGCTTATTGTACATAAAATGGAGAAATGAAACATTAATTATAAGTTTTTCTTTTTCAACGTGTGAGTGTGACTCCATTTTTTTGCCCAAAAATGTACCCTTTGGCATTTGTTTGAAAAAGGGGAAAAATTTTGGGCTCTTTCCCGAAAATGGGAAAGTTTGGGTTCCATTGTACATACAAAATATGGTGAATTTAAGATGTATATAGAGAGTGGAAAATATAAAAATTTTCTGGAAGCACGAAGTCTTGATCATAGCTTATTGTTTGTTAAAATTTGTCAATTTTTGTCATCTTAGTAATGTTATAAATAATTGCAAATTAATTTATATTAGTAACATCACTAGTGGAATGAATATTTTAAGTGTGCAAGAAGCAATGGATGGATGATCAGAATTGATTGGATATTTATTTTATTTTATTTATTTAACAATTTTTCTATGCGATTTACAATGAACAACATAACAATTATAAGGAAATTGCTTTTACATTGAACGTGGGAAGTCAACTTGGAGATAAATATGGGGTTGTTTGACGGATAGATAGACTATGCAATAGCAGCAGCTATCATATATAGGGAGGGAAAAGAGAGGGGGTGAAATGAGCATTCAGGGGGTAGGAGCTCTAATTGAGGTTATGTAATGTCATTGGGTCCATAGTATTCAGTGAACAGATGTGTTTTGAGTGACTTTTTTAGGTCAGTAATGGATTTTGCTGTTCTTATGTTTTCTGGTAACGAGTTCCATAATGATGGGGCGTAGAGGGAGAATGCTCTGTTACTGGTTTGCTGTGTTGTTTTGATCTTGAGTGGATGTATATTCAGTAGGTTCCGATATTAAAACTGTAAAATGCTTGCTTCAAGTTTAACTAAGCTATTCATTATCTTGTGGTGATATGTACAAAAAGATTTTGGCTGATGAAAATCTGCTAAATCATATATCGTCGAACAGTCAATACATGTAAAGCACAGTTTCTTACCTGTAACAGGTGATCTCTGGGAACAGCAGGAATAAGTCTTCACATATGGGTACGTCGGTACCGACGGAGCCTGCGCGGGAACGCTCCCCAGCGTCCAATCAGAAAGCTTTTGGGAGCATCCCTCAGCGCCTGCGTGCTGCCTTCCCGCCTTTCCAACTGTCTCTCCTCAGTTGAGTTTCATAGCTGAGACAAAGAGAGAGAAAGAGGAAAGGAAAGATAGATATAGAAATACAACTCCTAGGGGAGGTGGGCGGGTTGTGAAGACTTATTCCTGCTGTTCCCAGAGATCACCTGTTACAGGTAAGTAACTGTGCTATCTCCAGGAACAAGCAGGAATGAGTCTTCAAATATGGGGACTCCCAAGCTAAGATGCCTGGAGCCCTAACATGTTGAAGATTGAAAACATGCTACACCTCATATGGCCAGGCATCCTGATGATGGAGGGCAGGAGTTGAAAAGAGAGGAGCTGCAGAAAAAACAGCTAACCTAAGAAAGGACTACCCACAAGGAGTCCTTGTATGTATGATCATTATCAAAAGATATATTGAAATGAACAATCACCATAATATTGAAATGAACAATCACCATATGACGCTCACCTACTGGATTGCAGGAAGTAGAGAGGCTGATGGAGTCTACTGGGGATCCAGTAGAATAATGTTCAAGGTGACCTCACTGGAGTGAAGGTGGAGGTCAACATCTGGAAGTGAGAGGTGACCTCAGGATTCAATTGGGGTAGCACAAACACGGCAGGTCTTCAGTGGGAAGCTTCATGGAAAGCTGAAAACTCTTTTGGCTACAGAAGTATTCAGAGGTAGGAGCAAAAGAGGAAGACTGACCGATCTGGACAAACAGACCTAGTCCTTGAGGGAGGAAAGGGTATGAGAAGAACCCCATACTCCCAAGAAAGGACAGATGTTTGAGGAATTGAATCTGAAATGCACTGAAGATCCACCATGTCTTTCCTAACTGGTGAGAGGTAGGAAGACATTGGGGCATGGAGCTTCAGGGATACGTAAACCTAGGATATGATAGGGCTGTCAGTACCACAGCAGTGGTTGTGTGCATAATATCCGAAACATACTGTGGAACAGTAAGAAGCTGTGCAAGCCCACTGTCAGAAACATGCAGGAAGGTAAAAACCTTTATGAGCATAGACAGTCAGAGAGATAAGTATGGAAATACATATCTACCTATAATAAGTATCTGGACAGATACACATATATATATATATATATATATATATATATATATATATATATATATATATATATAATGAGATCTAAAGGGTATAGCATATGCACACTTAGCTGACAGACAGATACATCTACAGAGATGTATATAGGTATATGTAGATATAGATATATATACCTGAATATATAGGTCTAAAGATAGATGCCTGCAACTAAGCAGACAGAGCTATGCATATTAGGACATTCACATGGAGATGTGAAGGGAAAAGATTCATCTAAGAACAAGGAGGTGAAACCTACTTGAGAAGATATATAGAGAATCTATTCCCCCAGAGATGATAGTAAAGGAATGCTATCCAGTGAATAACCAGGATGGTTACGTGAAAAAACAGAGGATAATATCAGTCTGTAAACAGCAAGTCCGGAGTCCTGTGGAACTCCAGCATGGTAAAAGGACAGAAACGCATAGAAAGAGATACCAGGTTGACCTACGTGAGGGACAAAGGAGGTATCAGGCGTTTTCCAGATTAATATGTGCTGTCCTTGAAGTATTAGGATACCATGAGGACAAGCTGCAAGAAAAAAAGAGTATATTCCCTAAAGGAATGGGATAACTCTCAGACTTTCATGTGGAGAAGGCTTATGTCCTTTTCCCTCTTTTTTTTTTTAAAAAGAAGATAGTAGGGTGTGAAGAATCCTCGCAGTCATAGGGGATGACTGAGGAAGCCTTTTTTAACCATGATGGATAGCCATTAAAGAAACTCTATGCTCTCTAGCAAGGGCCCATAGTGGAAAGCTTCTCAGTAGGATTGCAGAGAGCATTATGCAGGAGAACTGGGATGTAGAACTGGCTGGTGGAGAAAACTGACAGCCACGTCCACTACGTTGCCAAACCCAGAGATTGGAGATGGCAAGTAGAAGATAGTGTAAGAAGCCTGTAGTGAGGAGGATTATTTATTTATTTTATTTATTTATTTAGCTGTATTTATATCCCGCTTTTCACCGGGTCAAAGCGGTCAATTGGGGGATACATTTAACACGAGGGGATATGAGACACATACACTAATACTTACAGGGAACATGGGCAATGGAGGGTTAAGTGGCTTGCCCAAGACCACAAGGAGTGCCTACAGGACTAGAAATCCCAGTCCCTCCGGCCTGAGATTGCTGTCCCCAGGTGGGACTTGTACCCCCGGCCCTCCGGCCTGAAGTACCTTGTCCTAACCACTAGACCACTCCTCCCTCTAGAATCAAGATTATCTAGATTATCCAAGAAAGATGTAGAAAACTGTCTTGGAATCACTACTAAGGCCAGATAGAAGTGGTGGAAGACAAGACTGGGACTTGTGGAAAAGTACCAGTAGTCAATTACTGGAACTCCTGCATGGGCAGCTACTGAATAGGACAACAGAGAGAGTCGGTCTGTGTCAAACAGAGAGAACAGACTGAACAAAGAGAGCAAGCTGTCTCTGTCTGCAGAGCTGCCCAGATAAAGAAGGGAGTTTACTCAGGAGAAGAAACTCTACAGTGAAAAGAAAGACAAGAAAAGTCTTTCAATGGTATGGTACCACTCTTACCGGGGAAACCCTGGTGAAGAGGGTAGAGATAAAAGCTGAAGAAGGACTTACCACATGGTAAGTCCCTGGAAGGGAAAAATTCATGCTGGTACAGAGAAACTATCATGTGATAGTTGCTAAACCTCTCTTCTAGTCAGGAAGAGGTGGAAAACCCTGTAACTTATAGACATGAATATCCTGACAGTTCAGCATACTGAAGAGTAAATGGATTTCCTGAGAATAGGAATCCCTGAGCAGAGTTTTGAATGGAAAAACAGTGAAAAACATCTGCTGAAAAGAAGTTAACTGTAGTTATAAAAAGATTAATCAGAAACCTATGGTTACTGTGTTTATTCAGCCTGGCTAGAGTTTGGATTCTTCAGACCAGGGTGAGACTTCCCCTGCTTGGGAACATCTGAATGATGGGCAGGAGAAGAGGAAAACCTCTTTCTTTTAGGGAAAGAAGGTTTGGTAGGGCATTTCCTACCTGCTGAGGAAGGAGAGGGCTTAGGATGGCCCTCAGAAACAGGAAAGTCAGTGGAGCAATGAGCAACCTGACGTAAAGACTCCTTATTGAAGAGATTTTCTCCAGTACAAGGAGTATTACTCAGTCTGTGTTGTGCCCATCTACTCAAGTCTGATGCTTGGAGCCAGGCTTTACGACGTGCTCCTATGGCTATAGCAGAAGTCCTGCTAACAGACTCAAAAGAGTCTAGGGTGAAAGAAACCAAGAGATATTTTGGCTATGACTAAGAAGTAAGGAATAGTCTGCAGCCTTGGGTTCTGATAGAAAAGGAGTCAAAAGAGATAATTTCTTCGTGATCTCCTGAAGGGATAGACTCATATAGAAAATATATGAGAGAATCCTTGTTGCCAGCATAGATGTTTGGAAGGTTTGACGTCCAAAGGCATCCAGTGTTCTAGATGCACGCCCTGGCGGGAAAGAAGAATGTTTTTTCTTGCTTTTTACCTTCCTCATTGCTGATTCCACTACAATGGAATGATGGGGAAGATGAGGCTTATGAAATCCTGGAGAGGGGGGCACCTGATACAGAAGATCAGTTGCTGTAGGAGGTGAAGAAACCCTTAAAGGTTTTTCCCATACCCTCAGAAGAAGATTCTGCAAAGAGTGATGTAAAGGAAGCATTATATTTTCCTTTTCTGCAGAAAAAGCCTGAGAAGACTCATAGCCAGGGATAGGAATATTAAGGAAGGTTGCCATGTCAAGGAGAAATTTCTGAAAAGAAGGATCTCCAATGGAAACCATCCCTGGACAGGCTAAATTTGAAAAGGTAGCCTGGGCACCGGAGGATGTACCCGCCCGGTGCAGAACAGGATTTGTAATGGATGGACACTGGAACTGGCAGTTATGAATTGAGACAGTCAGTAGTGCATCATCCATGCCAGGTATCGACTCCAAACTAGGTATAGAGAGGAGCGATCCAGGTGAAAAAAGCATGGAAGGAGCTGGTTCCGATGATACTGCAGGTACCAGCATCGATACCGATACCGGTAGTTGTGCCGGAATCGAAGGCGAAACCGACACCGAAGCAGTCAGCGGAGGCTGCTCAAGCAGTATCGAGGCAACTAAAAACCCTTGGTAATTATCCTCAGTACCATGCATGCGGAATCGGCAAACATCGGTTCCGAGACGCGTCGGTACCCAGTCCTCTAGACTAGAAATCGATTCTAGACTCGGCATCGAAGGAAGCGAGTCTATCGATGCATGCCTACAGTGTACCGACGGTGGTGGTATCGGCGGTACTGCCGATACTGGAAAGTCAATCTGGGACGTTTCGGTTGGTCCCAAAGGTACCGAGAACGCCAGATGACGATCCCTGGTGAAGAGCGGATCACTCAACACCGGTGCCGATGCCGGGGTATCGGTACCGCTCGAAGCGGATGCCACCAACAAGCATGGCTCAGGTATGTTCTGTGAGGGGTGAGCCCCAGGAACAACCTGAAACCCCTGAGATGCTTTGGAGCCTGAAGACTCCCGCCAGGGTTTTAATGCCAATGGGGTCTTGAGGGTAAGGCCAGAGCCGTCAGCATGCTTAGCATGAGACTTACCACTCAAGGATTGGCTAGTCTTAACAGACTGTTTGTGGGTTACCTGATCCTGTAGAGAAGAAATTTATTTATTTATTTATTTATTTATTTATTTATTTAACAGTATTTCTAGACCGTCTTATCGTAAAATCAAGGCGGTATCACAACAATACAATCAAGGGTGTGAGGGGAAGTTCATGCAGTGCAGGAGGAAATAATGTGCGTGTGGGGGGAAGTTCATGCAGTGGCTGTATTGTTTAAAATGTGCGTATGTGGGAGGTGTATAGATTATGGTGGGCTATGTACATAGTGCGCTATGATACAGCATGTTCTATATTATAAGGTGCAGTCCAGATAGGGCTTGAGTTAAATCCTGTGCCGTTGTGCAATCTCTCGTCAGGGTTGAGGGGGCCTTTGTTGGTTAGTCCTTGTGGATTAAGTGATGTGCCCATAATGTTCTATGAACAGCGTTGTCTTCAGCTGTTTGCGGAAGTCTTTGAGGTCCGTTGTCGATCTCAGTTCGTCTGGGAGGAAGTTCCAGATTGTTGGGGCTGCCAGGGAGAGGGCTCTCGCTGTTGTGACCTTTCGTGTTTTTCTGAAGTCTCTCGGGGTGTTGACTCTGTTGGAGGTTCCTTTTCTTCTTGGGCGGGTGCTGGTGTCTGGATGAATGAGGGTGTGCAGGCTGTTGGCTGATATGTGGTGCTTGATTTTGAATATGTTTATTATTGTTTTGTATTTGATGCGTGAGCTGATCGGGAGCCAGTGTAGTTCTTTGAGAACTGGGGTAATGTGTTCATGTCTTGCTAAGCCTGAGATTATGCGTGCTGCGGTGTTTTGGGCTAGTTGAAGGGGTTTGAGGGTTTGTTTTGGTAGGCCAAGGTAGATGGGGTTGCAGAAGTCCATTAATGGTGTGATGAGAGCTTGGCATACAGTGCGGAAGTGTTCTGTGGCGAGGAGGGGTTTAAGCCGTCTGATGATTCTCATTCTGTGATATGCAGTCTTGACCGTTTTGTTAACGTGTGACTTGAGATTTAGTTCGTTGTCCAGGGTTACTCCAAGGTATTTTACTTCGGATTTTATTGGAATAGTTGTGTCTGTTATTCTGATGTCCGGTGGTTGGATGAAGTCTGGGTTGCGAGTGATTATTAGTGCCTCAGTCTTGCTGTAGTTGATTGAGAGGTTGTTGTTCGTACACCAGTTTGTCATTTGTGTTAGGCAGTCGGTTATTTTCTTGTAGTCTGGGTTGTTGGTTGAGATAGGTGTGTATATCATGATATCGTCTGCATAGATTGTGTATTGGATGTTGTTCTCTTTCAGG
This sequence comes from Ichthyophis bannanicus, assembly GCA_033557465.1. Classification (NCBI taxonomy): domain Eukaryota; kingdom Metazoa; phylum Chordata; class Amphibia; order Gymnophiona; family Ichthyophiidae; genus Ichthyophis; species Ichthyophis bannanicus. The sequence goes on along the minus strand of CM066031.1, from coordinate 573,451,269 downwards.
ATGTCGCATATTGGCTGGATATAAATGTTGAATAGTAGTGCCGAGAGGGCGGACCCTTGAGGTACTCCTTGGCGGACTTTTATGGGTTGAGAGGTGTTGTGTCCTATCTTGACTTGGATCTGCCTGTCAGTGAGGTAGGATTGGAACCATTTTAGCGTGGTACCATGAAGTCCAATTTTCCTTAGTCTTTCCAGGAGGGTTAGGTGATCAACTGTGTCGAAGGCGGAGGAGATGTCAACGAAGATCATTAGGATACCTTTAGTGTTGTTGTCTATGACTCTGAGGATGTTGTCCATGAGGTAAATCAGCAGCGTTTCGACTCCATGTTGTGGGCGGAAGCCATGCTGGTTATCGTCTAGAGGAGCATTGTTGTCAATATGTTCCTGCAGTTGTTGTTGCACTACTTTTTCAATGATTTTTGCCAAAAAGGGTATGCTGGATATTGGTCTGTATGCTGCTGGGTTGCTCTTGTCGAGGGTTGTTTTCTTCGGTATTGGGCGTACTGTAGCTTGTTTTAGTTGAGCTGGCAGGAGACCCTGGGTAAGTGAATTGCGCACAATGTCGTGTATGATGTGGATGAAGCTTGCTTTGGTGGCCTTGATCCATGATACTGGGCAGGGGTCCGTGGGAGCGGTGCTTGTTCTGATTGCTGAGATGATGTGGGAGAGTTGTTCTGTTGAAGGAGGGCGGAAGGTGTCCCAAGTCTTGGGGTGTGAATCCGGCTGGGTTGAAGAGCTGGTTGTGCCCTGCCATAGGGAGGGAAAACAGTATCGAGGGAAACTCGAAAGAGAGAATCTCTTCTCACAGTATTGTAGCCTGACGGTTCAGGGGAAAAAGGGTCAGGATCCAAACAGGTTAGACACCAGTTATTGGAGTCTAAAAAGAAAACTGTATTTCCACAGTGAAGGCACTTCTTAGGAAAAGAAGGCTCCATGATGGAGAGGCCTTATAGGCCCAAAAAATTGTAAGACAGAAACTGAGGGAAAACTCTCCCTCAGTTTGAGAAAAAGAAAAGAAAAACCCCCACCGGCGATACCGGTGGCGGTTGGAAAACAGCCGCGACCACAAGAATTAAAAAATTAAAGAAAAAAGTTTCTGCGGTGACAGGAGGACGTCCTGCCGGCTCCGCGGAAAAACGAAAACTGAGGAGAGACAGTTGGAAAGGCGGGAAGGCAGCATGCAGGCGCTGAGGGATGCTCCCAAAAGCTTTCTGATTGGACGCTGGGGAGCGTTCCCGCGCAGGTTCCGTCGGTACCGACGTACCCATATGTGAAGACTCATTCCTGCTTGTTCCTGGAGATATAATGTTTTATTGTGTTTGATGCCTAATAAAACATTTTTTGGGGAGAAGTGGGGTGTGTGCTGTGCTGTGCTGTGAGAGTGGCATGTGTGCATATTTGTGTGGTAGGTAAGCGGACTGTGTGTATGTGCTCCAGGGGGTGTGGGTTGTGCATTTGTGTGGGAGGTGTATGATATGGAGGTAGTGTATATGTGTGGTCCTGATGTGTGTGGTGTGGGGATGTGTTTTGTGTGGTGGAATAGTTGGGTACGAGTATGCGTGTACATGTGCATGTGTGTGATGTTGGGGTAGGTGTAGGTGTGCACATATATGTGGTGTGGGGTATAATTAGTGTGCATGTAGTGTGTGTCTGCATGTATATGTGGTGTGGGGATATGCCTCTTGGCATATAGACATTCTGGTCCCTACCTCCATGCTCGTCTCTGTGCCCCCCTCTCCTCCATCCTTTAGCACTTCTATCACTCCCCCTCTGTTCCCCTTCCCAGAATCTCTCCTTTTCTGCCTTTCCTCCTGCACGTTCACCCTCTGCCCTTCATTTCACTTCACCCAGGGTCACCTCTCCCCTTTTATGATCACCCCTTGCCATCTCTCAGTCCTTCCTCTCTCCCCCCTCACACACTCATCTACTCTCTTCCCCTTCTAATTTTCTGTGTTCCAGAGATCTTTCTTCCTTTTCTCTGCCTGCGGGAGATGGCTCCCCACTGGCAGGCAGCTCTCTTCTAGGCTGCAGTTATGTCCTGCAGCATATCTTCTGCAAACAGGAGATGGGGTCCCCACTGGTGGGTAGGCTCTCGTCTTTACTGTGAACATGGCCTGCATCACTTATTCTGCTGGTTGGAGATGAGGTCCCCACTGGTGGGTAGGCTCTCGTCTTTACTGTGAACATGGCCTGCATCACTTATTCTGCTGGTTGGAGATGAGGTCCCCACTGGTGGGTAGACTCTCGTCTTTACTGTGAACATGGCCTGCATCACTTATTCTGCTGGTTGGAGATGGGGTCCCCACTGGCGGGTAGACTCTCGTCTTTACTGTGAACATGGCCTGCATCACTTATTCTGCTGGTTGGAGATGGGGTCCCCACTGGTGGGTAGGCTCTCGTCTTTACTGTGAACATGGCCTGCATCACTTATTCTGCTGGTTGGAGATGAGGTCCCCACCGGAACTTAAACTTAGCCCTGCTAGCACCCTAAATATATTTGCACTTGCATAAATTTGTTTGTCCAAGCGCAAATATATCTATGTGTAGAGACAGACAAAACAGACACATGGCTGGAGCCTCCACAATAGGCGTACTCTTAGGATGAAATACATCTAAAAAAATGAGCAGGTCACAGATTCAATGACCTTGTCATGAACCTTAGATCTGGGCCTAATTCCTGACTAAGTCATTTAGCGCTTTGCACTGGTAGAAGCCTAAAGTGCTGCAAAGAAGTAAATACGCATTCACAGGTCAGGGAGTGGAAGACAAGGAACAAATATGCTGTGTCCTATACTGGCTAGTTAGAGAACCTTTCTGGAAGGATCTCTGAAAAGAACTGCAGAGCTGGGCTATAAACATGTGAATTACCTGATGCCATATGAGAGCCAGATGGGAAAATTTAAAGAGAAGCTTTGCACTGGAAGTAAAACAGAAAGAGACAAAAAAAGGGACAGGCAGAAAGTAACCTGCTCTGTGCCACAGGTTCTGCCCTAGCAACCCTAATGGGCAAACTGGATGGGCCATGTCAGTCTTTACCTGCCATCATCCAGCATATTACTGTTACTAAAACAAAATAAAAATAAAACTAGGCCTCTCCGAGTGAGCTCCCTAGAACCTTAGAATATATCCCCTCCAGCTACATAGCTTTGTCTGTTCCAAGTATTTCTACCTAGAACCTTAGAATGTATCCCCTTCAGCTACACAGCTTTGTCTGTTCCAGGTTTTTCTACCTAGAACCTTAGAATGTCTCACCTCCAGCTACACAGCCTTGTCTGTTCCAAGTATTTCTACTTAGAACCTTAGAATGTATTCCCTCCAGCTACACAGCTTTGTCTGTTCCAAGTATTTCTACTTAGAACCTTAGAATGTATTCCCTCCAGCTACACAGCTTTGTCTGTTCCAAGTATTTCTAGATTCCGCAAACTCAATTCTTCTGTAGCTAGCATGCCTTCTACTCCAATAGCATAATAACTGGCAGAGGCTGGACAACAGGGGGGGGGGCAGGAAGACAAATGGCTGGACAACAGGGGGGAAGTAGGAAGACAAATGCTGGATGGGGGGAGCAGGAAGACAAATGATGGACAATGGGGGAGGGGGGGAGAGAAATCAAAAAGACAAATGCTGGACAAGGGCCAGTGCTACCCGGTATGTGTGGCAAGGCGAGCCAATGTCAGGAGGGTGCCATGGCTAGCTGCCCGCCCCCACTCCCTATTCAGGATGACCTGCAGAGCGCCGGTGACCTAGTGGACAGCCTGCCGCAGGACCCACTTCTCTCATGGCCAGAAGGCCTTGACAGGCCACAATGACTACTCCAGCCTTCTGCCCAAAGGAGCAGTGTGTCCTGTGGGCAGGCTCTCCATTAGGCTGCCAGCACTCCACAGGTCATCCTGAATGGAGAGTGGGGGCATTGACTTCTGCAAGCAGGCTCTGTTTCTCTGGGCTGCAGTCACAGCTTGCACGGCCCCTGCCCGCAGGATATGCTGCTCCTGCAGGCAAACGTGTGTGGGATGCAGCGATCATAGCCCAGATAGGCAGATCCTGTCCACGGGAGCAGTGTGTCCTGCAGGCAGGGGCTGTGCAAGGCCAATTGTGCCCTGCCTCTCTGGGCTGGGATGGGATAACGGCTTGCACAGTCCCGGCCTGTGGGACATGTTGATCCGTGGGCAGGCTCTGCCTCTTGTACATACAAGTGGTGGACATTGTGGGGGGGGGGGGGGGGCAAGGGGAAGGGGGAGTGGACATGAGGGCACATTGGGAGGTGGACGAGGATGGGCACAGGAAGCCAGAAGGGAGATGCTGGGTGAAGAGGGAGGGGGGAATGGGGAGGCAGCGGGGAAAGATTGAGGTATGGGATTAAGGGAAATACTGGACATGAAAAAGGGCATAGGGAGATGCACGGAGGGGAGATGGAGTGGTGATGTTGGCCAGGGGGTTTATAGGGAGACTGAAGGGAAATGCTGGACTTGGGGAGGGAGGCACAGAGGGAGACTGAAGGGAAATGCTGGACTTTGATAATAAGGGAGAAGGAAATGCAGGACAAGGGGAATAGGGAGAGAGAGGGGAGAAGATGGACATGGGATAAATAGGTCGAGAAAGAGAAGGAGAGATGCCGCACATGTGAGTAATAGGAAGGGGATGGTATGGTATAGAAATGGGGATGGATGCTGGTTGCAGTGGGATAGGAAGGGAGAGGGCAGACATAGAAGGAAAGAGAGAGAGTGTAGGTACTGGATGGAGGGAAAGAGTGCCAGAGACAGAGGCACTAGATGGAGGGTGAGAGATATTAAACACTGAGGAGGAGAGAGAGTGAGTAAAAGACTGGGAAATAATGGACCAGTGAAGAAGAATTGGAGAATGGAAGGACTGGAGAGAAGATTGATAAGCAGTAGGGAGATGGCGTAAAAGAGAGGGAGATTGAGAACTGGATAGTAAAGGGTATTGAAATCTGGGTGGACAGAGAGGAGGAGAGAGAAATAAATGGAAGAAAGCTGAAATGAAAAAAAAAATCAATATCCAAGTCGAAAGGAACTGAAGAAAACAAAAGGAAAGACAAGAAATGGCAGATGGATTAGATCATAGAAAGAGAGCAAAGAGAAGAAAGAGGAATACAGAAGCCTCAGATCGGGGCCAGCATGATCAGAAAATAAACTGGTCAGACAACAAAGGTAGAAAAAAATCATTTTATTTTCAGTTTAGTGACTGGACTTTGCACTTTCTTTATATTTACATACTATGGGGAACTACATCTTTTTTATATCTCTGGTGTTGCTCCGCATGTGGAGTCTGGCTTCTTGGGGTTTTAGTTTTTGTCTACATATTTTTATTTTTAATTTAGGTTGTGGTCACTTATTCTGTATCCTGTGAGGGTCTGTGTTCTGAATGTGTGATTGAGGCCAGGCGTTCTGTTAACAAGTAGTTTATACGTAGGGATCTGTACTGTAGTAATTTGACTTGTTCAGCTTTTCAAATAGGTGTATGGATGTTCTAGGGCCTGCTGCAGTATTTATAGTGCTGCTTTTTTCTGGGTAGGCCCCTTGTTGGTATGGTATGGTAGATTTGGCCTTGTAGATCTTCGGTGACTTTTGTAGGGTTTTATATTAGTTCACAATATGCCTGGTACTGGAGAATGTTTATGTTATAGTTAGTGAGATGATCAGAATAAGATTTTTTTTAATATATTGAGTTCAGTGGATGAATGTCCTACTTCTGCTCTGTACCCATTGTCGAGGGAGCTGTTTCTATGGATGCAGAATATATATTCAAAAGAAAAAGTGAGAACCATAACACAGTTTATAACAAAATAAAATGAGTCATAATTTTATAATTTATTATTATAAACTGTGTTGCAGTTCTCATTTTTCTTTTAGTTCCTTGGTGTGTGAGCATGTTGCGTTTTCTTTGTAGAATATATATTTACATTAACACCATGCTGGTCCAGTGCGCAGTTTCAGGAGTTATGTTGGGGTTGCCATGCCCTTCTTGTTTTTCAGAGGGTGAGAAGAGCTGTGTTGGGTCGCCAAGTCACTCTTGTTTTTGTGGAAGTGGGAAGTGCTGCAGGGGTGATGTTGAGCCCCTCTTGTTTGGTATATTTAGTAGCATGTTTCCTAAGCTCTGCACTGATAACATATGAACATAAGAAATGCCATACTGGGTCAGACCAATGGTCCATCAAGCCCAGTATCCTGTTTCCAACAGTGGCTAATCCAGGTCACAAGTACCTGACAGGTTCCAAAAAAGGCATACAGTTTAAACAATGCTTGTCCCAGGACAAGCAGTGGATTTCCCGGGTCCTCTTTAATAATGGTTTATAGATCTTTCCTCCAGGAACCTGTCCAAACCTTTTTTAAACCCAGCTACACTAACAGCTCTTACTACGTCCTCCGGTAATGAATTCCAAAGTTTGATTACATGGGACTGTAGGCTAACTGTAGTTACCGCATTTCAAAGTGACACAATGGCTGCTGGTGCAACTAAGGCCACCCACTGAAGTAGCATTACTGTAGTTGCACTCACGCTATTTGCGCTGAGCCATTATGTTAGTTTCTGCCGACAATGCAGATGCCTGCATGTGGGAGTTCTTTCTCTCACCTCACTCTGCAGTAAAGTATAATTTTGGGAAAGAAATACTGTAAACCTAACAGTTATGGGTAAAAACATTTTTTGTCTACATATGTCTGTTTTTAGTTTATATTAATATATTCCCTACTTGGTGAAGATCTATCTCTGTTCTGCATGTGTGACTGAGGCTACGTGTTCTGTTAGCACGGAGTTTCTATGTAAGGATATGTAATAATCCGGCTGTTCAGTTTCCTGAATAGGAATATGGATGCTCTAGAGCCCACAGCAATATTTATGGTTCTGCCCTTTTCTGCATATGCTCTGTATTGTGTGAGTTTTGGAAGTTAGTGCTGTTATGGAATAGTAGATTTCCTCTTTGGGTCCTGTACTCTGGGTTCTTGGTGTAGTCATAAGAACATGAAAACATAAGATATACCCTGCTGGGTCAGACCAAGGTCCATCAAGTCCAGTAGCCTGTTTCCAACAGCGGCCAATCCAGGTCACAAGTACCTAGCAAGTTCCCAAAAAGACACACACGTTCCACAATGCTTGCCCCAAGGCAAGCAGTGGATGTCCTGGGTCCTCTTTAATAATGGTCTATGGACCTTTCCTCCAGGAACTTGTACAAACCTTTTTTAAACCCAGCTACACTAATAGCTTTTACTACGTCCTCCGGTAATGAATTCCAGGGTTTGATTATGCGCTGAGTGAAAAAGCGTAATTACCTGTAACAGGTATTCTCCAGGGACAGCAGGAATCAGTCCTCACATATGGGTGACATCGGTGCCGAAGGAGCCCTTGCAGAAGCATCCCCCAGCTTTCAAAGAAAGCCCCTGGGAGATGCCACAATGTATGCGTGGTACTCTTCCCAACCAAGGGTGCCATCTTGCTCAGTCAGATGACACAGATAAAAGATGGCAAAAAGAAAAAAAGGTAAGGAGCAACTCCAAGGGGAGGAGGGAGGGTTGTGAGGATTGATTCCTGCTGTCCCTGGAGAACACCTGTTACAGGTGAGTAACTACGCTTTCTCCAGGAACAAGCAGGAAGTCAGTCCTCACTTATGGGACTCCCTAGCTACAGGCTATAGCAAGCCCATAGAAAAAGCCATGGTCGCCCTCAAGGAGAGCTGTGAACAACAGCAATTGAGTCCACAGATACAGACAGCAGTAGGACCCGTGTGTCCGATGGAAACCAGCACTCCGGTAGTCTGAACACAGAAGGATCGGAGGGTAGGAGTTGCCTAGACCCCGAAAAGATTACGGAGCATGGCCTGGCCAAAGGCGCTGTCCCATCGGGACTCCCTTTCCAGGCAGTAATGAGCTGTGAAGGTATTGGCTGAAGACCAGGTGGCAGCCCGGCAGATGTCCAGCATCAGGACAGAACACAGGTCTGCCACAGAAGCCGCCTTGGCCCTGACACAGTGTGCCGTGACTGGGCCATTCAGCATGAGCCGTGCCTGCTTGTAGGTGAGGGCGATACAGTCCATTACCCAGGTAGATAGTGTTTGTTTGGTCACCACCTCCCCCAGCTAACTGGGGTCATAGAAAACAAAAAGCTGGGAAGCTTTTCGGTGGCCCTGGATATGCGGAATGTAGAAAGATAGGGCCCTCTTGCAGTCCAAGGTGTGGAGGACATTCTCCGCCCTACTGGCATGAGGTCTTGGGAAGAAGGTGGGCAGCACCACCTCCTGGTTGAGGTGAAAGGAGGATACCAACTTCAGAAGGAATTTGGGGTGTGTACAGAGCACAATCCTGTTCTCGTAGACAGGGCCGGCCTGTCCATTGTGCTAGAATGTTGTTCGCACAGGGCCCCGTGCCAACAACATTCCGCATTCAGCACCAGCAGGCAGGGTGGCTTTAGAGGGAGCCAGAGAGGCCCTGGCTCACCTCTAACAGCCGCCAAAGTGAAGAGCGTCTTTTTTCTTCACTTTGGCAGATATACTGTAGTTTAGAACGCTGAGTGTCGGGAAACAGGAAGTCCCCTTTGACCTGAGCGCACTAGCATCCTATTTATTTATTTATTTTATTTACATTCTCTTATATACCGTGCTATTCTGCATCAGTGCGGTTTACATTGAACAAACTGAAATTACATTGAACAGGGCATTATAACTTGGAGATAACTATTTTACAGGTAACATGGGCTATGAAGGGTTAAGTGGCTTGCCCAAGACCACAAGGAGCACCTGTGGGACTAGAAACCCCAGTCCTTCTGGCCCAAGGTTGCTGTCCTCTAGTGGGATTTGAACCCCTGACCTTCCAGCCTGAAGTACCTTGCCCCAACCACTAGGCCACTCCTCCACATCCTAAACTACAATACAGCTGCCAAAGGGAAGAAAAAAGGCTCTCTTCACTTCGTTGGCTGTCAGAGGTGAGCCGGGGCCTCTCCGGCTCCCTCGAAAACCTTTTAGACAGCTGCAGGGCAATTCAGGGGGGAGGTGGCTAAGACTGGAGATAGCTGAAGGGGCGGGGGGCTTGGACTGGAAATTGGCTGAGTGGGGGGGAGCTAGGACTGGAAATGAGTTGAGTGAGGGGGGCTTGGACTGGAAATGGGCTGATGGAGGGGATAGGATAGGACTGGACATGGATGGGGGAACTAGGACTGGTAATGGGCTCATGGGGGGCATAGATTGGAAATGGGCTGAGTGTGGGGGGGAGAGCTAGGACTGGAAATGGGCTGATGGAGGAGCTAGGATAGGACTGGAAACTGACCTATTGGGGGGAGGGCTTGGATTGGAAATGGGCTGATGGAGGAGCTAGGATTAGAAATGGCCTTGGGGGGGGGGGGGCTTGGATTGGAAATGGACTGATAGCGGGGCTAGGATAGGACTGGAAATGGGCTGATGGGGGGCTTGGATTGGAAATGGACTGATGGAGAGGCTAGGATAGGACTGGAAAGGGCTGATGGGGAGGCTAGGGTTGGAAATGGGCTGATAGGGGGCTAGGATGAGACTGGAAAGGACTGATGGAGGGCTAGGATTGGAAATGGGCTGATGCGGAGGGATGGGAGAATGGGACTAGAAGGGAGTGGATGCTGGGTGGGGCTGGAACTAGAATGGAGCTAATGTTGGGGGAGGACTAGAATGGGATGGGGCTGGAGGAGTGAGGATGGAGAGGGGAAAAATATTTTGTGTGGGAGGGAAGAAATATCTACGATTGGCCAGGTATTGGGAGAGTAAATGGGGATTGAGGATGGAGGGGTAAAATTTGGAATAAAGAAAGAAAAAGGAATAGAGAAAGAAATGGAGGAAAGAGCAAAAGGAGAAAGATCAGTATGTTAAAGCAGATGTAGAGAGAGAATGGAAAAAACTAGAAGAGAGAAGAAAGGACAAATGGACAGCAGACAATGGAGAGTTAGCAGAAGATATGAAGAAACCAGAAGAAAGTGACTGGAGCAATTGCAACTGAAAAATAAAATGCACAGACAACAAAAGGTAGAAAAATACTTCTTTATTTTGAATTTATTAACTGGAATATGTCAGCTCTGGGAAATGTGCATTGTTAACATCTGTATTTTGTTTACTACGAGAGGAAATTTATTTATAGCTTTATTTCTCCGGTGTTGTTGCACATTCCAAGTTTGGCTTTTGGGGTTCCCAATTTAACCCTTTCAGACCTGAATTTTTTTCACAGACACTATATATATATACACATGGAATTCAATGAATAACATGACGTCCATTACAGTGGACATACGGTCTGAAAGGGTTAATTATTGTCTTCCTGTTTCTAAATTGTGATCCCTTGTTCTTTGTTTGGTGACGGTCTATGTTCTGCATGTGTAACCGAGCTGAAAGTATTCTGTTTATGTAGTTTCTATTTGACAGTGCCACTTGTTCTCTTTCCCCAGTAGGAGATGTATTGGTTTAATATGTGCAGTGTTGCCTTTTGATAGGTAGGGTATACTGCTTTGTGAGTCCTGGTAGTGCTGTTGTGATACGGCGGGTTTGCTATGGGTTCTAAATGGGCAGTGTTAACAGTGCTTCCTAATGTGCCTGGCAGTTGGCACTGGAGTATAGTAATTGTAGAAATCTGTTTTTTCTTTATTTATTTAACAGTTTTTTTATACTGCTTTATCATGTCAATCAAAATGGCTTACAATGTAACAGACTTGGTAAATGTACATTAAACAGGGACATTGATAACTTGGATTTTTCTGAGCAATGAAGAGTTAAGTGACTTGCCGAAGGCCACAAGGAGTGCTAGTGGGAATTGAACCCTGGTCTCTTGGTTCCCAAGCCAGTGCTCTAACCACTAGGCTACTCCTCCACTCCACTTTATCCATACACTCATTAAGAGGCATTTTACTAAATGTTAGTGCACATTATGCAAATATTTATGCAAATGAGGCCCCGCAATGAGTCTCCGCACATAGCCCCATACCCCCCCTTGTAGAACCTGGTATATGGCGCCTCTGCCACTAAGGCTTGGAGCTCGCTAACCCTGCGAGCAAAGGTAAGCGCTACCAGGAACACCACCTTCCACAAGAGGTATCGCAGGTGACAAATAGCCAGAGGCTCAAAAGGTGGGCGAGTGGGGTTTTGATAACAGAAGTCCCCTCAAGAAACGGTCACCAGTGGCTGGACCGAGAGGGGTTTGCCATCCACCAGATAATGATGTGCCACCAGGTCACTCAGATGCACTCTGACAGAGTTGGATTTGGGCCCGGATTACAAGAGATGGAGAAGGACCTGCAGCACCAGCTGCACCAGGTAGGAGAACGGGTTAACCCCTTATTCCGCGCATCAAACTGAAAATCTGTGCCATTTGAAGGCATACACTTTCCTGGCGGAAGCTTTATGGGAGGATAACAGGATCTCCTCCACTTCTCCTGAGAGGTTGAAGGGGGCTAAGGTCACCCTTTCAGCAGCCATGCCATTAGTGATAAGAACCCGAAGTTGGGGTGCAGGAAAGAGCCCTCCTCCTGAGACAGGAGCCCTGGGGCGCTCCCCAATGGGAAGGGAGTTTCTATTGACAGCCGGAGGAGTAGTGGGAACCATGGCTGCCTGGGCCATCAAGGGGCTATCAGGATCAGGAAGGCCTTGTTGCAGAGGGTCCTGAACAGATTTTTGGCAATTAGTGGCATGGGTGGGAAGGCGTATATGAGACCTTCTAACCACGAAATGAGAAACATGTCGGCCACTACCCAAGAGGGGTGGGCTTGCCGGGAGCAGAAGCGAGGCAATTGGTAGTTGTCCAGGCTGGCAAAAAGGTCCACCCATGGTGTCCCCCAGAGGTGAAAAAGTCAGTTGGCCACTCTGGGGTCCAGCTGCCACTCGTGCAGCTGGAGGATCCTGCTCAATCTCTCTGCAAGGGAGTTGTCCTGGCCTGGTAGGTGTACTGCCCATAGGAGTATGCTCTGCTGGACTGCGTAGGAGTAGAGCATCATTGCCTCGCGGCAGAGGGTTTGAGACCCCATGTCTCCCTGCTTGTTCACACACAACATTGCCACCTGGTTGTCTGTTTGGACCAACAGCAGCTTGGTGCCGCAGGCAGTGGCAAAATGCTCGGAGGGCTAGATATATTGCCCAAAGTTCTAGGAGGTTGATCTGCTGGTTGTTCTCATAAAAACTTAAGATATGCCATACCGGGACAGACCAAGGTCCATCAAGCCCCGTAACCTGTTTCCAACAGTGGCCAATCTAGGTCACAAGTATCTAGTAGTTTCCCCAAAAGACACAGGTTCCACATTGCTTGAATTGTCATGCGAACAGCTGCCCTGGGTGTGGAGTTCCTCACAGTGGGCTCCCCACCCCAGCAGGGAGGCGTCTATAGTGAGAACCCTTAAGGAGTTTGGCATTTGGAAGGGTATCTCTGCCTTGAGGTGTTGGGGGTTTTGCCACCAGGTCAGAGATTCTGCCAACTGGTGGGTTACTGAAACCCTGACCTGGAGGTGGCCTGTGGCCTATGTCCACTGATCCCGAAGGCACCACCATGCAGTCCTCGTGTGGAGGTGAGCATCTGGGGTGACATGGACATTGGAGGCCATGTGCCCGAATAGGTGCAGCAGAAGCCGAGCTGACACCAAAGGATGGTATTGTATATCTAGGACTAATGCCCTGAGATGGTCGGTTCAGTCTCCAGGGAGGAAGGCCTTTCCTCGGAGGGTGTCTAGCCTTGCCCCTATGAACTCTAGACATTGTGTCGGGAGGAGGTGGGACTTGGGGTAGTTTATTACAAACCCCAGATGCTGCAGGACCTGGATGCTGTGTGCAGCTGCCTACTGCACTTATGTAGCCATGCCTTCTTTTATGATAAACACCCCCTGGAGGCAGAGCCACTACTGCCAGGCATTTGGTGAAGACTCTCAGGGTGGAAACCAGGCCAAAGGGTAGTACCCTGTACTGGTAGTGGCCGCCCCCCACCATGAACCACAAGTACTGTCTGTGGTTGGGATGACTGAGGATGTGGGTATAAGCATCCTTCAGATCCAAGGAACATAGCTAATCTCCCTGATGGAGGTAAGGCAGCAATGTCCAAGGAAGAGCATCTTGAATCTCTCCCTTACCAGGAATTTGTTCAGGTTGCACAAGTCAAGGATGGGCCTTAGGCCCTCTGTTCTTTTTGGTATGAGGAAATAACTGGAGTAGAACCTCTTGCCCCTGAGATGGTGGGGAACTGGTTCTACCGCTCTGTCCTCAAGAAATCCTGTGCGTTCTTTCAGTAGAAGGTTCCGGTGAAGGGGAGATCTGGGGAGCTCTCCCGGAAAGAAAGGAGGAGGTGTCTGAGCCAGATGGAAGAGGTAGCCCTCCTTGACCACCTGGAGTGCCCAGGAATCGGTGGTGATGACTGGCCACCTTTGTGTATAATGAGTGAGATGTCCTCCTGTGGGCTGCTGACCCCCTTGGGGTGAAGAGGCTATGCTTATGGAGTCAAAAGCTCCCCCATGGCTCGGCTAGGGCCAACACCTGGGGCTTGGGAGCCTTTTGCTTACAAGGGCCTTGTCCATGTCCCTTGGCCGGCTGACCCTTCTGGGGAGACAGGGAGTCCTGAAAATGTGGATAGTTTCTGTAAGCAGCCCCTTTTCTTGGGTAGAAGGGATTTTACATGAGCCCTTCTGTTGGGGAGGGACAGCGGTCTTTTTAGAGAGCCTGGTCCTCGTCATGAACATGGATTCCAGCTCAGCAGCCTTTTTGGTCATGGGTTTGCTGAAGAGATTCTCTCCTTGTCATGGGACGTCGACCAATTTGTCCTGAACCCACTGTTCGAGGTTGGTATGACTGTAGCCAGGCCTGGCGTTGGGCACCGATGTCTGCCACCGCTACTCGAGCTGCCGGCTCAAAGCAGTCATAAGCTGCTCAAGACATAAACTTGGAGCACTCATGGATGGCTTTGGCCAGGTTCTTGAACCACTGCAGGGGTTCCTCGGAGAGACCAGAAGAGAACCCGGCGAGCTCCTTCACCAGGTCTCTTAGGTACATGCCCATGTACAGCTGGTATGCCTGAATCTGGCTGATGAGCATTGAACCTTGGTAGCACTTTCTGTCGAGATCATCCATGGTGCAGGCCTCCCTACCAGGGTGCACCGAGAAGTGCGTCTTCTGGCTCTTCAGTCAACATATGGCCGACTCCACCACCATGTAGTTGTGTGGCAGCTGTGCCTTCTGGAAGCTTGGGCTCTGGCAGACTCGGTATACTGAGTCGAGCTGCTTGCTCACCAGTGGCACCAATGCCGGTATTTCCCACATACGGAGCATTAGCCATTCCAGGACTGGTGGGATGGGCACAGTAAGCGATTCCCTCGGAGGGACCTCGTATTGGAGGATTTCTAGCTCCTTTGTCCGCGGATCCTCCGACTCTGTAAGGAGCACCAGGGCATTGGACATGTCCCTCACAGAGTCAAAGAAAGTCATGTCCGCGGGTGGGGACCGACACCGGGGCTCCGAAGAAGGGAAGTCCGAGGGGACGTTGTGGTGGCGACAGGTGTCCGACAACTCCTCATCCTTGATCTCCCACTCAGAACAATCTGTTGAAGACTCGAGGGAAGGATGGCGCGCGGGCTCTGGGCCTGAGCCTCGACCGCACCCCTCGGAGGCTCCGCGACTGGCACTAGGTACATTAACCAGGGAGAACCTCGGTCCCATGGAACAGGAACCGGATTGAGACCTCGGTCAAGAATCGACTCGGGGATGAATGGCCTTGAGGATCGGCTCAGCTTCTGGGAATGTCCTCAATGTCAATGGCCTGGTGGTCTGGGCAGAGAAACTGGTGGTACCGGACAACAGTGCCTGCTGCTGGTCCATGAAGGCAGAAAGATTGTGCTCCAAGGCTGCCATTCTGGATATGAGTCCAAAAGGCTCCGCAGCCATCGGCACAGGCACCAAGGAATTCAGGCCTGACGTCAGTTCCCCCGAGGGGGAATCCACAATGAGGATAGGTTCTGGCGACCGAGGATGGTCCGAAGTTGAGTCCTTGCAGAGGAACTTAGTAGGCTGCTCCCTCTCCGATCCCTCGGATGAGTGTCTAGGACTGCAGGACCTGGTTGGAGCTTACTCGGCCTGTCGAAGCCATCCAGGGACGCCGCCTTCAAGGTTTTCTTCTTCTTTTTATGTTCCCTTGAGGGAGACCCCTTTCTGAAGAGCTGCAGTGTTGTTTGGAGTCCATGAGGCTGCCCCGAGATGCCGCAGCTCCAGAGGAGGCTTTGGCCTTCGGAGGTACTGGGGACTCCAGGAAAAACTTATCGTGCTGCTGCTGGTGGCTCTTGAGGGCCTTGGTGGACATCTTTTTACAGAGGCCGCATGCCGTGGGGTTGTGGTCCAGCCCCAGGCAATGAAGGCAGCAGTTGTGTGTGTCGGTAAGGGACATGATTTTAGAACACCGATCACACTTCTTGAACTCATTGGTAGCCATGGGAGAAAAAATAACCCTGGCGAGGTCGAAGACCCACGATGTTGCCAGTTAAGAAAAAGGGTGGAAAGGTGCCAAAAAGGAAAAAGGGACCCGAGGCTCGATGCTGAAGCAAGAAGCTCGGGTGGCAGGAAGAGTACTGGTGCACAACCGGAGAGTGTATAAAACTCCGATCAAGAAAAATCAACTTTTTCCAGGGGAAGCCAGACAGATGTCTGAAGGGCTCTGCGGAAAAAAGGAGACTGAGCAAGATGGCACCCTTGGACGGGAAGGGTACCACGCATGGATGATGGCATCTACCAGGGGCTTTCTTGAAAGCTGTGGGGATGCTTCAGCGAGGGCTTCATCAGCGCTGACATCACCCATACGTGAGGAATGACTTCCTACTTGTTTCCAGAGAAAATATTTTCCCTTATTATTCTTAGTCAACTATAGGGTATTGGTTTGGGGGGGGGGTGGAGACTGGAATATGGACTGTCTTTGAGATTTGCAGTTTTGTGTTCTTTATGCTGACAGACTGAAACTTATAATATTTTGTCAGTTCAGATTCAAGGAAATTAAAAATTTTAAGGGAACATCTCAGTTTAATTTTATTTAGTAGCCTGATAGCGTCACCACTGCTGATTTCTGGACTTTTCAAGCTCTAGCACAATCCAATCCACCCTTTGAATTCATGATTACTAGGATTAGTTTTTAATAATCTGGTCATAGCAAAATAAATCTGATGTGTAAATACTTATAATAATAATCTGATTTGAGGGGGGGGCACTCTGTAAGTGGCTTTTCATTAATCAAATGTAATGGTTATTACTAAGGGGTATGTTTACTAAACCGTCTTAATGTGCGCTCTGTGACATTATCTTGCGATAAGGTACTTTTCAGGCGCACAGGTACCTTATCGCGCGATAACGCGTGCAGCGGCGCAAACGAGCGCTGAAGGCGGGGAGAGGCTCCCGGAGGGCGGAGGAAGGCTCCCCAGGGGTGGAAAGAAGGGGTCAATGGGTGGAGAGTGGGAGGGGAGAGGCTCCCTGCACACTAATGCTGTGAAATCCGAGGCTGAAAACTAATGCCAGTGAAACCCTGGCGTTAGAGCTGATTTAAAGGGAAGAGAAACCATTTCTGTCAGCAATGTACAGCAAAATCAGGGAAACCTACAAAAAAGTGATAAGTGTGATACATGTGCACGGAACAAAAGTGCAAATAAACATTGAAAATGACCCCAACAAAATATAAAAAAAACATAACCAAGCTGGGCAATAGTGATATTAATGGGAAACGTCGAAAAACACTCCCAAGAAAGCTCCAAAAAAAGGATATGAATTTTGGAAGGGTCTACGCTCCGTCCCCATACAAGGTGAATGATCCCACAGTGAAATAGCGCTGATCAGGGTTTCCCTCTCCATTGGACAGGTTTCCTATGGCGTGCACATGTTCCAAAACAGCAGGGCGAGCATGTCGGAATGGACAACTGGACAGATGCTGGGAAAGGGGACACAGAGGGCTGCAGACGGCACATGCTGTGCTGCAGCTGGGCCACAGTGCGGACTAGGGTGATGCCTAGGTGGCCCATAGGAATGCTGAAACAGTAGAGCAGCCAGACAGCAACTGATGAGGGTCCAGCATGGGCACGAGTGTGCTTCCCACAGTGTCACAGGGGATAGTACCCAGCAGGTACTGTGGGGCCTGGCACTGCAGTACCCCCAAGGGGACAGAACATTGGCAGGCGGTGCTGGGGGGAAGAGTAGACATCTATGCAGGCACCCCTACCCCAGAACCTGCACCATAGGTAGCCACCTACCCGCACAATGTATGGCCTGAGACTGCGCTCCACCAGAACCACCAGCAGACGGGCATGTCAGCAGGGTGGCAGAAAGGTACTGGTGGTGGAGGGGGCAGTGGCAGCTGCCCAGAGCAGACCGTGGCCTAGCCCTGTGTAGGTGGGTGCCATGCACTGCAACAGACAGGCCCTGTCTGACGAGAAGTCATGATATCCCCAGGGAATGCACTGTCTCTGTGGCAACACAGTGGTGCAGTGCACACAGCCAGTGTATTCAGGAGCAGAAGGTCACAGGTTCAAGTCCCAGCTGTGGTTCCTGCCAACCCAGCCCCCATATTTTACCCACTACTACAACGTGCTAATACAGACAGAACCTGTAGTGCAGATGATGTAGACATGCCCAAAACACCTACATTTTACCCTACAGAGCACAGACACCATAAACATGCGCATTACCTAGAGCAGAGTCTCCCAAATGCAGTCCTGGAGGGCCAAACACCATTCAGGTTCCATGCTGCCTCTAATAAATGTGGCTGTGCTGCATTGCTATGCACCGCCCCCATGGTATGCAGATGTATCTCATGCATATTCATTAGAGACAGCATGAAAACCTGAACAGTGTTTGGCCCTCCAGGACTGGAGTTGGGAACCTCTGCCCTAGAGCAGCGGCCAACAGGGGCAGACACACCCGCACCCACAGGCTCCATTATCCCAAGCCTCCTGTAGAGGCAGGATGTTGGGCCCTGCGTGCATCTCCCAATACTAGCACTTGCATACCTTAGCAATGCCACCCTAAACATGGGAAAACTGTACACAGCTATCAAAAGGTTGCTATGATAACTGGCAGATAGCAATTCCTACGTTAAGCACAATTGGCTGATTGAGCTGCATCATAGCAACCTTTCTGATGTCTGTGGAGTGTGCCTCAGGTCTGGTGTCTGACAGAGTGACCCCAACAGTATTGCGTACCATAGCCATGCCTGCACTGTGCCCAGGACTGGTGTGGTGGCCAGGGCTGCCAAACACCTCTATAGTTGCACAATGCTGGCATAGGTGTGTGGAGTGTGTGTCTGTCTATCCAGTGTGTGGTGGCTGCCAACACCCTCCACAGCCCATACTGCTAGCACTGTTGCCAGTATTGCCCTGCCAATGTGCATAATGAGGAGCAAGGTACTGTGGGAATAGCCTGAATAGGGTGGCCTGGCCTGGCCGCATCTGCACAGGGCATAGGGCAATGGCTCGGACATTGTAGTGCCCGGCTACCACCTGCACGGACAGCGTGGCCACAGCATGTCCTGCTGGGAGGTCACTCTCACCCTGACTGAGCAGTGACCACGGCATGGCTAGGTTCCCCCATAGTGCTATATAGTATTTCTCTCATGTGATACTTATGGATCCCTTTTGGGACCCAATCACTGACTTATCTGCTTGGTGTGTATGCTGACATCCTAGTTCTGGGTACATGCATCTCCTCCAGGACCATGCACTATGGACTAGCTAGCAGTCTGTCTGCAGCTAGTATGTGTCTTGCTGGAACACCTTGCAGGGTGCAGCGGCTGGAGGCTTGCTGCTGGAGAATGTCAGATAGTGGTGGGGGGCAGCCGAGCATTTCCAGGCCTACTGTCTGTCTGCTATTGCTTTATGGATGTGTACAGCTCTGCATTGCCTGCCCTGTAGGGTGTTTGTTCCCCAGCAGGACTGGGGTTGATGGTCCCTTCTACTGCTACCATTGCAGGGAGGTAGAATGTGGATCTATTGGTGGGTGATCCTGTTTCCCACCCTGAGCCCCAGAGGGTGGGTTGTGTGGTGGTACATAATCCGCTTATGGGTCCAAACATTCCCCCCCCCCTCTCACCTACATCATGTAACCAATACAGGATATGCAATATTCTGGGTGCATCATAGCCCATAAGGGCTAGACATGACTGAGAAATACAAAAGGACACAGATGTAACCTAGGTGTGTCTGCAGGAACTACCTATCACACACAGTAGCACTGATGGGGACCTGCAGCATGGCGCATTTCAGCCATGAAAGGTGCTGTGGACCTGTTGCTGGGAGCCCCACCTCACCCTCAGGGTGAGCACAGTACCCGCACAATGTGACGGTCTGTGGCTACTCTGTGCCAGTACCACACACGGTCAGTTCCCCCTACCAGGCCAAGGTGCTGTGGGGGTGCATACCCCATCTTGTGCCCATCTGTCGACTGCTGATTTGCATGTGCAGTGCATCATGGGTACGGGTGGGTTAACCCTATTCTGGTAACCACAGCAGACAGTTTGTGTGGTGATGTGCAGTCCTTCTGCAGCCAGCCAGGGGTTTGTTAGCAGCTGTAGCCCACTGGCTACTTCACTGCCTGTGAAGCCAGAGGTCATGGGTTCAAACCCATGGTGGGGTTATTTGATAGGCCTGTCTGAGGCATTGTCTATTGTTAATGTACATTAGTGCTGCCAGCGTCTGAGGGCGTAGTGTGCGAATGCTCTGTCTGTAGTTGCACGTGTGTATCTTGTGTATTCTGTCGGTATGGTTAGAGTATTAGATGCTGCTGATCTCCTTGATTTAATATTGGGGGTGTGATTGAGGAGTGTTGAGATTGAGGGGGGGGGGCTAATTTGTTAATAGCTTTGAAGGTAATGAGAAGGACTTTATATGCAATCCTGCAGCTTATAGGGAGCCAGTGTAGTTCCCTTAGGATGGGGGTTGTGTGGTCTCTCCTTGATGCTCCATACAGGACGCGGGCAGCAGCATTCATGGCTAATTGTAGCGAATTTAGGGTGTTTTATGGGAGGCCATGGAGTATTATGTTTGCGTAGTGTGATGCTGCAGACCCTCTGAGAAGGGAAGAAAATGTTTTAAATGCAGGAAAAGTCAAGCACAACCTGCAATATCGCGAGGAACCACATAGGGGGAGCAGGAGGGACCTCCGAGGAACAGAGGAACCACACCTCCTAGGTCATGAGGTAATGCCAGCCAGCTTCCAATCAAGAAAGAGAGGAGTGCCTCTTAAAGGGAATTTGGAAGGTTGGAAGGCAGACCAGAGAGATTCAGAACAGGCAGAACAAGGAGAATTAGAACCAGAAGCGGAACAGGTGGAGGCGGAATCAGAACGGCCTGGGAAAGGAGAACAGGCTGGGAAGGTGGTACAGCCCTGGAAAGGAGGATATCCTGAGGAGACAGGACAGTCCTGGAGAAAGGCACAGGCAGGACGGCCTGGGAAAGGAGGACTGCCAGGAGAACCAGCAGGTTGGGCAGGACATCCGAGTGCATGGGCTAGATATCCAGAAGGAGCAGTAATCCCTGAACCACGGTTCCGCAAGAGGCAGCAGCAGCCGCATTGGCTTGGAGAAAGGAGACCCCGTGGAGAAGGTGGGACAACTCCAGCCAGAGTGAGTGTTTGTTGTACAGAGAGGCAAAGGCGTGGCTGTGACTGTGGTCTAAAGCTAACAGAAAGACGCTTGGAGAGCTCAAGGCCTATTGCTCAGGCCAGGCAGGATCCCAACTGGAGCAAGCCTCAAACCTCACCTGCAGCAGACAAGCCGAGAAGAAAAGGTAACCCATATTTAACTAAAAGCAGGGTACAAACTGCTGATGTATGGGGAGTACAGGGAGCACAGGAATATTATCCTTGTGAGAATGCTTATGAGATAAGGTGCAAGAAACATGCACCAACTAAGAGACTTGTTAGTGACCAAGCTTTACAGAAAGCAAAGATAAAACACTTGCAAAAGGAAGACAGTTCCCAGTATCTGAGGGCGCAGGACCAATCCCTGAGCATTGGGAGGTTGTGCAGAAGATATATAAAAAGCCTTATTACAACTTACCAACAAATACTGACTTAGGCTCAGAGGCTTCAGAAGGGGAACTGATGCAGGTGGAATTTGCATCAGACACCGAGATGGACTGTAGCTTCTGTAAGTCAGGAAGCTTGGAGTCCTTACTAAGCAACTAAGCTAGGTCTTGGGAGTTGAGACTGTTTGTTTGCCTGCTATACCATTTACTGTGAAGATAACAGTTTTCCTTTAATGCTTTCTTTTTCTTTAACCTGAATTAAGGAATTTGTGTTTGACGTTTTTGTGTCCAAGCATATGAACCTTTTTGCATGAAAGGGGAAATAAATGCCTTTTGTTTTCCCTCCACTCGGACCTTTTGTTTTCTGTGGGATTTTGGTACCAAAGGACGCCACCAGGGCTGAAAGTCCCTGGGCCCTGTATGATATTGGCCAAACCCAACCTTAAATGTTTTTATGTCCCACCTACCTCGCTCCAGTACGCTGCCAAGGTAGGCCCTATGACAGTAGTCAAAGTGGGGTGTGACTATCGCTTGGAATATAGTTCGGAAGTTGTTAGGGTCGAGCATGTTTTTCAGGTGTCGGAGGGTCCTAATCTTGAAGTAAATGATTTTTACAGTGCGGTTTATATGTTCTTTGAAGTCCAGTCGATGATCCAGTGTTACGCCTAGGTATCTTATGGTGGACTTGATTGGAAGCTCTGCATCCCGTAAATTTTAGGGTAGCCGGGGGTGCAAATTCTTTGTTTTTCGTGACAATTAGGACTTCGGTCTTTTTGAGATTTATTCGCATATTTTGAGTGAGGCGCCAGTCTGCTATTGCATAGTAGCATTCCACATGGCTCCGCACCTCCCTCAGGCAGCCCCTGGGGGGAAGTAGACGGGGGGGGGGGGCATTGGGAGATGGAGAAAAAGCAGTAACCTCAGATTGGGACCAGCACGATCAGAGAATAAAATGGTCAGACAACAAAGTAGAAGAGAATTTTATTTTCAATTTAGTGATCGGACTTTGTGCTAAAATTAAAATGAGTTATAATTTGGTATTATAAACTTTGTTGTGGTTCTCGATATTTTTAGTTCCATGGTGTGAAAACATCTTGAATTTACTCCACATTATCTAAATGGCTTTTTGGTTTGGTTCAGTCCCCCTCCAACGTCTCGGGGGCGGGGGGGCACCATCTCATCCCTTGCCTCAGGCAGCTGATTGCTTGAGCCACCCCTGATAAAAGCAGTCATTCTACTAGAAATGGTTACAAGATTAATTAATAAGGCATGGATACTCTATTACAATAGTTTAATAGTACTTCCAAGTAATCTGAGCATGGAACTATTAAAACAGGGCAGTGTGGGTGATAAGCTGAATTCTAGCATCTTAGGATAGCAATCCTTAGTTCTGTGATTGACTTGATAGGATACGCCTGACACTATTGTTTTAAGTAATAATTATTGATAATTGATCTTGAGAGTAACCTCAGCTCCATCTGCCTGCCACCACATCTGGAGGAGAGGGCTTCTCAAAATAATCACTTCGTGAAAGGGCAACTTACCAAGCAAAGTGAGACTAGGCTGATTGTACAAAAAGGTGAATGAGCCTATGGTTGAAGAAGTTTTATATTTTCATGTCATTTACTAGTTTACTTACCTGTTATTTAACAAGCACTAAGAAGGTTAGAAAAACCCAACTATAATATGATAAGAAACCTTATATGGCAAAATGTAACTACCATGCTCACAAATGATAGCCATAAAACTCACATGATCTCCTTAAATTACTCCTTCCTCCCTCATGGGGGCTGAGGGAGATGTCCCTAGAGAGCACCACCTACACACAACCTACAAACCAAAATAATCCAATTCCCAGATCCTTGTTTCACGTCATATCTATGTTATAATGTGATTGAAATACTTTGTATCACGTTATGTTTTTTTTTTTTGTATTGAAATGGTTCATGACTAAAAAGTATGTCCCAACATATGGGGAGGAGTTTCTTGTCTTGGTACATGTTGGTACCAATGACATAGGAAAGTGTGGGAGGGACGTTCTGGAGGCCAAATTTAGGCTTTTAGATAGGAAGTTGAAATTCAGAACTTCCAGGGTTCCACGCACAGGACCCAAAAGGCAGTCAGAGCTCGAATCTCAATGCATGGATGAGATGATGGTGCAAGGAAGAGGATTTGGATTTGTTAGGAACTGGATAACATTCTGGGGAAAGGAGGGGCTTTTCCGAAAGGATGGGCTCCACCTCAACCGGGATGGAACCAGGATGCTGGCAAAAACCTTTAAAAAGGAGATAGAGCAGATTTTAAACTAGATAATAGGGGAAAGCCGACAGCTGTCCAAGAGCGCATGGTTCGAAAGGATGTATCCTTGAAGGATACTAGCAAAAGATGACTGCGATGTAATTATACCGACCTATATTTTATTCAGGAAGGACAGGGTAGTAAGGAGGAGTGGCATTATATGTAAAAAATAATATTAAAGCTATAGAATTACAGGGCTTAAAAGGGGCGAGGAGGCACTGTGGGTTAAACTAGAAAGAAGGAAAGGGAAATCCATTTGCACTGGAGTGATATACAGATCTCCCTCACAGGGGGGAGAAGAAGCGGATGGAGATTTAATAGAAGACATACACAGTGTTGCCAAGAAAGGATAAGTGCTACTGATAGTTGACTTCAATATGCCAGATGTTGATTGGCACATCTGTGCTGCAGGGTCATCTAGAAGAAAGGAGATCTCTGATTTTCTACAAGGAAAACTATTCCGGCAGCTGGTAACAGAACTCACACATGAAGGAGCCTTATTGGACTTGGTGCTTACCAATGGGGAAAATGTTTCCGATGTTATAGTGGTAGATCATCATGCATTCAGTGATCACCAGATGGTATGGTTCAGTATTAGAACTAGGGTTGATAAAGTCCATTCAAAAGTGAGGGTCTTAAACTTTAGGAAAACTAACTTTGCCAAGATGGGACAATACCTCAAGGAGTCGTTAATGGGATGGGAACTGCTAGGGGATGTAGAAAAGCAATGGGCAAAACTGAAAAGGGATATTTTAAAGGCAACAAACCTTTCTGTTAGAAAGGCAAATAAATGTAAAAGAAAAAGGAGGCCACTGTAGCTTATCGCAACGCCGCCCCAGTGGCCAGAGGTTGTTAAGGCAGGTCGGGTGAACATGAGTTATATTTTTAAATTTGAGTTGGTCCTTGAGTGCGGGGTCTGGGTATTCTGTTCCCAGTGGCCTTCCGTGTACCAAAGCCTCAAATGAATACAAAGTCCGAGAGTAGGGAAAGAAAGGCTTTTTTTTCCCCTTAATGCACAAAGATTCAAATATTGGAATCTACATAAATACAAAGCAACCTTACTTCAGGTAGAAAGAAACATAAACGGTTATTGCTTTATCCTCTGTTATCTTCACAGGAATTTATACATATGAAACACTCAGTCTCTGTTTGCTGAGCATAGCTCTAGACACTAGGCAGGGATTCTAGGCTTTCTGCCTGACAGTAGCTACAATCCATTGCCATTTCGGAAGGGTCCTCGGTAAATTCCACCTGCATGGGCTGAGGATCTGAAAGCTGGGACTCTATCAATATAGTCCCGGTGGAATATGATGAGGCTTTTCATATAAAGTTTGTACCAGCCTCCAATGCTCTGGGCTTAAGTTTAGGCCTCGGTCATGTGCATGCTTACTATGAGAACAACCTATTTTGTCCCTATGCCTTTCATTAAACAGTCTTTCATTTGGTAACAGCTTGTGTCTTGCTTTACAAACAGCTTGATGAGGAGAACACTCCCTTGTTTCCTGTGCTCCCTGTGTCACCAGGTTATAACGGTTAGTAGCAGAAAAATATGGATTACCTTTTCCTCTGGGCCTATCCCAGTGAGCTGAGGCTTGAGGCCTAGTCCTGCTGAAATTCAGCCTTACTCGGTTAGCAGGCTTCCCACTGTCCAGCTGGCCTTCGGGTGGACTTATCTCCCTTTCACCCCCATACCTCTTTCTCCTTGAACAAAGAGTGTTACCTCCTATGGAGATGGCTTCATCTTCCTTCTGGTAACTTCCAGAGGGTCCTGAGTCCGCTGGCACCATTCCCTCAGCTAAGACTCTGCCTTCTGTTTCTCTCCGGGTACCTTTCCTCCCGGTGTCTCTTTGCCAAGAACTCCTTCTGTCTTGTTGCCAAGAACTCCTTCTGTCTTGTTGCCAAGAACTCCTTCTCTTCTCTTTTCCAACTTCCCAGCCTTTCTTAAAAGGAACTCCCCCTTTCCTGGATTGGCTGTTGGCCGGCATCACATCACAAGCTCTGGGGTGCGGCTCTCTAGGCCCTGGAAGGTCTCTCTTGCTCCCCCTATCTGGCTCCTCGTAATGTCGCATCTGGTGTTGGAATCTTTTTTCTGAATTTAAAACCTTTTTTTCTGTTTGCATAGGGTCTGCGGCACCACATATCCCCCCTCTTAAAATATGATGGGCTGGTGAAGCCTCTTTCACACAGCACGGAATACGTGACATGGCATCGGCGTTGAAATGTAGTTTGCTGGTACCACATGTCTTCCGCCTGTTATCTGCTACTATCTCTTCTGGGTGATATATGTTGGCAACGGACGCTAGTAAAAAGAGATCGGTCGTGCCAAGACCGCAGAGCATTAATATGGTAAATTTGTGTGTGTCCTTTGGTATCCAGGACCTCGTAAGAGGTGGGTCCCTTAGGCTTAACTATCACATGAGGTCCCCTCCATCGAGCCTCGAATTTAGGGGTAGCACCTGATACCAGGACCATCACTTTTTCTCCCGCTTTTAATTGTCTGGACTTTGTCCGCCGATCATAATACCTCTTCTGTTTTAGTTGACTCTCCTCCAAATTTCCACTCGCAACCTGGGAGGTTCATTCTAGGCATGTTCTTAGGTTCTTTAGGAATAGAGGCACCCCTATTTCCATCTCAACGGGTTCAACCCATTGCTCCTTTAAGACGTCTAATAGGCCTCTGGGGGGTCTTCCATACAGAGGCTCGTAAGGGGAAGTGCCCAAGGACTTCCTGTCTTCTTTCCCTGCAGGTGTACAAGACAAAGGGCAGCATAGTGTCCCACTCGGACATTTGTCCACCCAATGCACGCCGAAGCATCTGTTTTATGCTTTGATTCAAGTGCTCCACCAGGCCATTACACTGGGGATGGTAGGCGGCGGTTTTCTTGTGGTGGATGCCAAAGGCATCCCAAACCTGAGCAAGGTATTTTGACAGGAAATTGCTGCCTCTATCTGTAAGGACCTCCTGCGGAAATCCGATCTCGCAGAATAGTTTAACGAGTTCCCCGGCAACTGCTTTAGCCGAAATATTTCTCAGAGGGACCGCCCATGGGAAACGGGTGGCCTGGTCAATGATTACCAGCATATATTGGTATCCTCTAGGTGTTTTGATGAGGGGACCCACTATGTCCATGGCTAATCGTCTCACTGGATCCGAAATCACGGGCATTGGTACTAAGGGTACTGCCGGGGGTTTGTGCGGAGCCACTCTTTGACACGACGCACAGGATTCGCAAAAACGAGTTGCTTCCCGGAATACTCCTGGCCAGTAAAAGCGGGCCAAAATCTGGTCGAGGGTTCCCTGCGTTCCCTTATGGCCCCCTACGGGATGGTCGTGGGCCAACCGTAGGACCAGCGATTTAAATGTGTTTGGTACTACCAATTGTTTTCGCAGAGACCCAGTTCGCGGGTCCATACTCTCTCGGTAGAGTATCTCCTCCTCCATAATAAACCTGGGGAAGGAACTTCTTTCTTCTTGTGCTTGCTCAAAGGCGTGGGCTAATACCGGGTCTGTAGCTTGCTCCCTTTTGAAGGAGGGAAACTTCTCCATCAAATCCGCTGGTACCCAGGGCATCCCCTTTCCAGCTTCCAATTCCGCACGTCCTCGCAAGCGGCATCTCCGCTCCCTCCTTCGCTCTGCTTTAGTTTTCTGTCCTCTCCCCGAGGGTTCCTCAATTAGGTCTTCATGCGCGGGAAGGACCCCAAAAGTAGTGTCCGTAGAACATGAAGGCTCTTCCCCCCTTGGGTCTGGGATCATGTAGAAACTAGAGCCTCTCTTGGATCAGCGCCTGTCTTTGAGCTACTTGGCTGTGCCTCAGGGTTACCCATAGGCTCATGCCCACTACAGGTGGAATTTGGGACCCTCTGAGGAGATAAACCCTCTCTCAGACTTTTTCGAAATTGTGGCCAGTCGCCGCCCAATACCAACTCTTGTGGAAGTTTAGGGACCACGGCCACCAACATTTCCTTTTTTATTCCCAATCCTTTAACCCAAAGTTTATACACGGGGTAGCTTGTAGCTGCTCCGTGAATGCACTTTATTTTAACTTGCCCTTCTGGATGTTCAGGGACTGACCACCCCTGGCTTCTGATCACAAACCATAGCCTTTTGGAGATCATGGTTTGGTCAGCGCCTGAATCCAGAAGTGCCTTTGCGTTAACTCCATGTATCTTTACCTTCAATACGAAGCCCTCTCTCATTGTCTTTGGGACTTCTCCCACTAGCGCAATGCGCGAATAGCATTCGTTTTTCAGATGTCCTC
Source organism: Ichthyophis bannanicus (assembly GCA_033557465.1). NCBI lineage: Eukaryota > Metazoa > Chordata > Amphibia > Gymnophiona > Ichthyophiidae > Ichthyophis > Ichthyophis bannanicus. Next base: position 573,423,743 of record CM066031.1, on the reverse strand, counting down.
TCTTACCACAGGAAAAGCATCTTTTAACCGTTTCTATATTCTTAAGGTTATTACCTTTCCTACTGCTATATGCTGGTCGGGAAGGACTGCTTACCCTTTGAGCTTCCATCCCTATAGTCAGCTTGGGAATCCCTATCTTTGGCTGGGTAACTCTCTCTGCTTCCAGATACCTTTCAGTAAGGGCTATTGCCTCAGTAGTGGTACAGCAATTTTGTAGGATTAAAAAGTTCTGTACCCTACTTGGTACTGCGGCTAGGAATTGCTCCAATATTACGGCGTCCATTAGAGTTTCTATATTTTTTTTCTCCGGCTGTAGCCATTTATACGCCAGGCTCCTTATTCTATGACCAAGGGCTTTTGGTGTTTCCTCAGGGCTAAGGATAGTGGCCCTAAACATTTTTTTATAAGCCAATGGGGTGAGGCCTAGGCGATCTCTGATTGCCAGCACTACCTCTTCATAATTATCAGCCAATGATGGAGGCATTGACCGGTAGGCGGCCAGCGCCTCCCCTGTCAGGGACGCGGCCAGTCTGACAGCCCATTGTTCGGTTGGCCAACGAGCTGAACTCGCTATCCTACAAAAGGAGTCCAAGAAATCATCCAGGTTATCAGTAGGACTTAATTTACCCACTGTTAGATCATTACATGACCATTGTCCTGCTTCCGGATTGTGCAGTCCAGTGGCTCGTAACTTCTCGGCCTTAACCTTCGCCATCTCTTCCCGCTGCTGGGTTAGCCAGTTGTCCATTGTCTGCAAGACGGGTAATTGCTGGTCTTGCATGGCTTTCAACGCTTGTGCTTGATTTTGCAGCGCCAGTTCCGCTTGTTTATCAAATTGATGAGCCATCCATGCACACAACTCTTTAGGCTCCATGGCGAATCTGTAACAAGGAACACAAACAAAAAAAACACAACCAAGTGTGGCTCTTCTAACAATTTTTCTTTCCTTTCCTTTTTTTTTTTCTATACTTTCCCTGGCATCCAACACTTATTCAGGCATAATTACGTTTTACCTGATGGTAATGTTGAGTCAGCTCTGGAATGGTACTCGTTGCCGTCGCAGTCCGCAGCTCTCCACGCCGACAGTTGGAAGCAGGATTTTCCTTTTCAGGATTTTCTCCAATCCACTCCAGATTTAGATCACTCCACTCCGGGTTTTCTTTCAATCTGGTTTCTTTAAACAATCCGTTCCGGGTCTTATATTCCAACCTGGGTTTATTATTTATTTTTTTTTCTGAAACCTGGAGCTTAAGCTTCTTTTCTTTGCGGCTGACGTAGGCTCCAACAATACATCCAACAACTACGCCATTTTTCATGTCGCACCGCCGCCCTAGTGGCCAGAGGTTGTTAAGGCAGGTCGGGTGAACATGAGTTATATTTTTAAATTTGAGTTGGTCCTTGAGTGCGGGGTCTGGGTATTCTGTTCCCAGTGGCCTTCCGTGTACCAAAGCCTCAAATGAATACAAAGTCCGAGAGTAGGGAAAGAAAGGCTTTTTATTTCCCTTAATGCACAAAGATTCAAATATTGGAATCTACATCAACACAAAGCAACCTTACTTCAGGTAGAAAGAAACATAAACGGCTATTGCTTTATCCTCTGTTATCTTCACAGGAATTTATACATATGAAACACTCAGTCTCTGTTTGCTGAGCATAGCTCTAGACACTAGGCAGGGATTCTAGGCTTCCTGCCTGACAGTAGCTACAATCCATTGCCATTTCGGAAGGGTCCTCGGTAAATTCCACCTGCATGGGCTGAGGATCTGAAAGCTGGGACTCTGTATCAATATAGTCCGGTGGAATATGATGAGGCTTTTCATATAAAGTTTGTACCAGCCTCCAATGCTCTGGGCTTAAGTTTAGGCCTCGGTCATGTGCATGCTTACTATGAGAACAACCTCTTTTGTCCCTGTGCCTTTCATTAAACAGTCTTTCATTTGGTAACAGCTTGTGTCTTGCTTTACAAACAGCTTGATGAGGAGAACACTCCCTTGTTTCCTGTGCTCCCTGTGTCACCAGGTTATAACGGTTAGTAGCAGAAAAATATGGATTACCTTTTCCTCTGGGCCTATCCCAGTGAGCTGAGGCTTGAGGCCTAGTCCTGCTGCAATTCAGCCTTACTCGGTTAGCAGGCTTCCCACTGTCCAGCTGGCCTTCGGGTGGAGTTATCTCCCTTTCACCCCCATACCTCTTTCTCCTTGAACAAAGAGTGTTACCTCCTATGGAGATGGCTTCATCTTCCTTCTGGTAACTTCCAGAGGGTCCTGAGTCCGCTGGCACCGTTCCCTCAGCTAAGACTCTGCCTTCTGTTTCTCTCCGGGTACCTTTCCTCCCGGTGTCTCTTTGCCAAGAACTCCTTCTGTCTTGTTGCCAAGAACTCCTTCTCCTCTCTTTTCCAACTTCCCAGCCTTTCTTAAAAGGAACTCCCCCTTTCTTGGATTGGCTGTTGGCCGGCATCACATCACAAGCTCTGGGGTGCGGCTCTCTAGGCCCTGGAAGGTCTCTCTTGCTCCCCCTATCTGGCTCCTCGTAATGTCGCATCTGGTGTTGGAATCTTTTTTCTGAATTTAAAACCTTTTTTTCTGTTTGCATAGGGTCTGCGGCACCACAAGCTCTCAAAAGAAGTAGCTGAAAAGGTCAAGAAAAAGAGGGAGGTCTTTATAAAATACAAGAGAGAGGAAGACAGGCATCTATATTTGTAAAAACTTAGAGAAGTTAGCAAGGTAGTCAGGGAAGCAAAGATATAAAAAGAAGAAGAAATAGCCAATGCAATAAAATGAGGGAATAAGACATTTTTCAGATATGTTAGTGAGAGCAGGAAGGACAAAAGTGGTATTGTCAGACTCAAGGGTGAAGGGGAGGAATATGTAGAAGCTGATGAGGATAAAGCAGAATTGCTTAACAAATATTTCTGTTCTGTGTTCACAGATGAAGGGCCAGGAGCAGGACCTCAGAAAGCACCCACAGAAAGGAACAGAAGTAATGGGGATCTTGAATGATTTTCAGGAGACTGTATTCGTGAGGAACTAGCTAAACTAAAAGTAGATGAAGCAATGGGACTGGATGAGATTCATACAAGAAAACTAAAGGAACTTAGGGATGTTCTAGCGGCTCTACTGACTGACCTTTTCAATGCTTCTTTGGAGTCGGGAGTAGTCTCAGAGGACTGGAGAAAGGCACTTTACACAAAAGTGGAAGGAAGGATGAGGTTGAAAACTACAGGCCAGTTAGTCAAACCTCTGTGGTGAATAAATTATTGGAAACGCTACTAAAAGAGAGAATAGTGAGCTTTCTGGAGTCCAATGGATTGCAGGATCTGAGGTAGCATGGATTTACCAGAAACAGGTCTTGTCAAACAAACCTGATTGATTTCTTTGACTGGGTGACCAGAGAGTTGGACCGAGGGAGAGTCCAAGATGTGGAGTACTTAGATTTCAGTAAACATAAGATATGCCATACTGGATCAGACCAAGGGCCATCAAGCCCAGGATCCTGTTTCCAACAGTGGTCAATCTAGGTCACCAGTACCTAGCAGTTTCCCCAAAAGACACACAGGATCCACAGTGCTTGTACTGGGGCACCATTTCACACAGGTGATCTATTAGTAAACTGAGCACCCTAGGAATGGACTCTAAAGTGACTGACTCGGTTAGAAATTGGTTGGGTGGGAGATGACAAAGGGTACAGGTAAATGGAGCTCACTCTGAGGAGAAGGAAGTTACCAGTGGTGTGCCGCAGGGATCTGTCCTTGGTCCGATTCTTTTTAACATCTTTGTCAGTGATATTGCGGAAGGGCTGTTGGGTAAGATTTGCCTGTTTGCGGATTCAAAAAGCATGGGACCAACACAGAAAATCTCTAAAGGAAAAAAGGGGACTATTGTAGTTGATATGGAAGGGCAGACTAGATAGGCCATGTGGTCTTTTCTGAAGTCATGTTTCTATGTTTCTGTCAGTATTCGTGCACTATGAAGAGTCTGCCTTTGGAAGCCTGGATGGACAGTAGGTCTTTGGTGGGATGGAGTTGAAACCTAATCCCCAAAGATATGCCGGAGTACGGACTGGTCAAAGTTGCTGTTGCATCGGGAATCACCAGACAATGTGATGTGATATGAATATGTGGATCGAAGACCACGTTGTAGCTCTGCAGATCTCCTCCACTGAGGCTGAGTGCAAGTTGACTACTGATGCAGCCACGGCTCTAACATTGTGAGCTATGACATGACCATCAAGGCTCAGGCCAGCCTGGGCATAATGCGAAAGATGCAGTCTGCAAGCAAAATTGTGTGTGTGTTTGGAAACAGCAGCCCCTAGCTTTTTGGGCTCAAAAGAGACAAACAGCTGGGTGGACCTTTGGTGGGCCTTTGTCTGCTCAAGGTAGGCCAAGGCTCGCTTGCAGTCTAGCATGTGTAGTGCCGCCTCCCCGCTGTGGGTGTGAGGCATGGGAAAGAAGGTGGGCAGTACAACCGACTGGTTAAGATAGAAAGCAGAAATCACTTTCAGGAGGAAACACGGATGAATGCACAAGACCACTCTATTATGATGGAACTTAGTATATGGCAGATGAGCCATCAGGACCTGAAGCTAACTGACACAGCGTGCCGACGTAACTATCACCAAAAACAAGATCACCCAGGTCAGGAACTTCAGAGGACAGGAAGCAAGCAGCAAAAAGGTCAGACATGAGCTGTGCCAAAACCACATTGAGGCCCCAAGCCACCACTGGGGGCCTGAAAGGAGGCTTAAAGAGGAGCAGGCTCTGCATAAATCAAACCACCAGAAGTTCAGCCAAGATGGACTTTCCCTCTGAGCCATGATGGCAGGCCCCAATCGCACTCAGGTGAATTCAGACAGAACTGGACTTCAGACCCGACTCTGAGAGGTGCAGGGGGTACTTGAGCAACCTGTCAATTGAGCAAGAGAAGGGATAGGGGGCCCAGTCAGTGTACCAGGCGGTAAACCTTTCCCACCTGAAGGCATAATATCTCCTCATTGAAGCTCTCCTGGAGGCCAACAGAACCTCCATGACTCCCTTGGGCCAAGGACCGGACGTTGGGGCGGAGCAAACTTCCGTCCTCCTGACAGATAAGGTCCGGAGTGGAGCCCAACCGCAGAGGCTCCCAATGACAGAGCTGAAGCAGTAGGGGAAGTCATGGCTGTCTGGGCCAATACGTCGTGATGAGAATCATTGAGCCCTTGTTGGCCTGGAGTTTCAATAGGATCTTTGGTATGAGAGGAATGGGGGAAATACACATAGAGCAGGCCCACTCCCTAATGCAGGAGGAAGGCATCTGGTGCCAGCCTATCTCTTGAATCAACCCTGGAGCAGAACTGATGTAGTGTGGAGTGGCAAAAAGATCTATCAAAGGGTTACCTCATGATTGAAAGATCTAGGCCATGATTTCCCTGTTCAGAGTCCACTTGTGCGGCTGGAGGACGTGGCCCAGCTGATTTGCCAGGGAGTTGAGTTCCCAGGCAAATAAGTGTCTCTCAACTCCATTCCATGAGCGATGGCAAACTTCCATAAATGGACCATCTCCCAGCACAGGAGATATGACCCAATGCCCCTTTGCTTGTTGATGTAGTAGATCGCCACCTGATTGTCAGTCTGGATCAGAACAATCTGATTGGCAAGGTAATTCCAGAGTGCCCTGAAGACGTTTGCTACGGATTAAGCTCCAGAAAGTTGATCTGCTGGAGGCTCTCTCACTCAGACCAAAAGCTTTGTGGCCAAGGCCATCCAAGTGCGCCCCCCTAACCCAGCTTGGATGTGTCCATTGTCAGCATCCCCTTGAGAGGCGACACCTGAAAGGGGAGACCTCTGAGCAGGTTATGAGTATCCAGCCACTAGTGCAAGGACTGGACCAGAGGAGCGGTGATCGCCATCTTGTCCTGGAGATGGCCAGTGGCTTGTTTCTGCTGAATATTTAGAGTCCATTGAGCTTGCCTCATTGGCAGACGAGCCAGGGGAGTAACATGCATTGTTGAGGCCATATGACTGAGCACCCTCAACATCCCACAAGCCGTTATCTGATGCCTCTGCTGGGTATCACAGACCAAGGACGTCGGCCTCTGCAGACGGTTCAGTGGAAGAAAGGCCTGAGCCCAAGTAATATCGAGGACAACCCCTATGAACTCCAGCTGTTGGGAGGGCAGGAGGTGGGACTTGGTGTAGTTGATCACAAACCCCAACAACTCGAGCACCTGGAATGGTCAGCTGAGTTGATTGCCGGACTCCATCTGGAGTGGAGCTCTTTATGAGCCAGTCATCCAAGTAAGGGTAGATGAACAGCCCCAGGTCCAGATATAAGCAGCCATTACCGTAAGGCACTTAGTGAAGACAGGGCGCCGAGGCCAGACCAAAGGGAAGCACACGGTACTGGAAGTCCTGGTCCTCCAGGACGAAATGGAGATTTTTCCTATGGGCAGGATGGATCGATATGTGTGTACATGTCTTTGAGATCCAGGGAGCATAGCCAATTATTTCTCTGAAGGTAAGGGAGCAGAGTCCCCAGCGAGACCATTTTGTATTTTTCTCACACCAAGAAGGTGTTGAGGTTTCGGAGGTCCAAGATAGGCTGAAACCCCCCCCCCCCCTCCATCTTCTTGGGGACCAGGAAGTACCTGAATAGAACCCCTGCCCAACATAAGCTGGAGGCACAGGCTCTATGGTGAGATCATCCAGAAGGGCGGAGATTTCTCCTTGCAACAGGTTGAGGTGCAGTGGGTCAATGGGATACTCCTTCAGGGGGAAGGAGGGCGGCAGGCCGGCAAGGTGCAAAATGTAGCTACTCTGAACTATCCAAAAACCCCACAAGTCGGAGATGATGACAGGCCACCTGTGGGCAAAAAGGATGACCCGCCCCCCCACCAGGGGATTTTCCTCTGCAGTAATGGGTAGATTGGTTACGCTCTGTGGGAATCAGTCATTAACCTGCCCCGGCATGGGCTGCAGAGCTGGCTGAGCCTTCTGAGGTTTGTCTCGTCACTGATGAGGGCCTGCTCCTTTTGCTGAGAGCTTTAAGAGCTTGGAAAGAACTTGCATTTACACTGGTAATAAATCTTCTTCGGTCCTTGATACCTCTTGCGAAAGGGATCGGAAGTCTTCCTCGAGAGCCTGGTGAGGGTGATATGCTGCTTCTCTTTGTCACCAGCTTTGGCCTCCACCTGCTTCCCAAAGAGGTTTTCCCTCCTGCAGAGCACATCTGCCAGTTTATTCTGCACAGACTTTTCCAAGTCTGAAGACTGGAGCCAGACGAGCCGGCAGGCCCCAATGCCGACTGCGGCCACCCTGCAGACTGACTCAAAGACATAAGTTGCCTGGACCATATACATTGAACAGTCCTTGCTATGGCCCACCAGGGCATGATAGAAGTCCAGCTGCTCAGGGGGAATGAATGAGCACAGCTCGATAAGGTATAGCATGATGCCCTTCAAGAATATGTTCATATACAACTGGTATGATAAGACTTTGGCCACCAGGAAGAAGCTATGGAAGCATCGTCTGCCAAAGGAATCTAGTCTGTGCCTCCCTATTTGGGGGCATCAAGGAGTGAGTCTTATTGCTCTTGATTCTTTTCAGGGCAGACTCCACCAATCTGAGAGTGGTGCGGAAGCTGAAGCTTCTTAAATTCTGGGGCCTTCTGGACCCTGTACAGTGAGTCCAGCCGCCTGCTGACAGCAAGTATAACTCAGATGGCTTGCTATTGGGAGCCAGTGTAATTGCTTTAAGATTGCAATGACGTGTTCAAATCGGGCTGCTGTGTTCAAGGCCAATTGAAGTGGTTGCAGTTTGTGTTGTGGAGGATGATATTGGCATAATCAAGGTGAGGGAAGATGCGTGCCTGGAATACGGTGTAAAAGTCAGTAGGGCCCAGGAGTGCGTGTTGATGACAGAAGGTCCTTATTTTATGGTATACTTCTTTGGTGATGTGATTTATGTACGTTTTCATATTCAGTCATTGGTCCAGGATGACTCCCAGGTAGCACACCTCCTGCTTCGTCATTAGTTCTACATCTTTCACCGGCAGAGAAGTTGGTGGGGTTTGGCCTTTGATAATAAATAAAACTTCCATCTTCTTGCAGTTCATCTTAAGGCTGTATGTGAAGAGCCAGTCTGAGACAGCACTGAAGCATTCTGTAGTCTTGGAGAAGTTAGGGCTGTCTGTGCAGAATGTAGTGTATAGTAGGACATCATCAGCATAGATGTGGTATAGAATGTTATACGACTATATTATTAAGCAGATCGGCTGAATGTAGATGTTGAAGAGCAGGGCAGATACAGATGAACCCTGCGGGACTCCTTGCGTCTGCTGATATGTGTTTGATGTCTCCAAGCCTATGCGCCCCTCTTTTTGGCAACCAGTCAAGATCGATCTACACCAGTCAAGGGCTGCATTCAGTACTCCTTTTTGTTGTAGGCGGACAAGTAGAAGATTGTGACTGCCTGTATCAAAGGCCGAGGCGATATCCAGGAATATTAGGATGAAGCCCTGCTTCCTTTTGTCTATTCCAATAATGAGTCTGTCCAGGAGGGTAGCCAGAAGGGTTTTGACCACATGCTGCTGACGGAACCCATATTGCTGTGGGTCAAGCGGAGTATGGGAGTCTATGTGATCCTGGATTTGTTGCTGGACAGTCTTCTCGGTTATCTTGGCCAGGAATGGGAGGCTGGATATGGGCCCGTAGAAGTTTATGTCCAGAGGATCTAGTTTATTGTTTTCTAGTAATGGCCTGATGGAGGCAGTTTTCAGGGGTGATGGTAGCACACTCGTGGCCAGGGAAAGATGTATGATTCTGGCAATGATTCCGCTTAGGTCGGATAGCGCTGACTTGATCCAAAATGCAGGGCATGGATCGACTGGAGATGTAGTGGTGTTAATCCCACTTATGATGATCTCGATATGTTCAGTGGAGCTTGGATGAAAGGCGTTTAGCTTGGAGATAGCAGTGTTTCTAATTGGGTGATTATCCGAATGAGGTTTTTTTTTTTTGAATGAGGGCTACTCATATTTGTTTTGTTCTGGAAGTGTGTAGCAAAGGCCTGCAGGCTGGGGGTGCCTATCGGATGTTGCTTAGTTGTGTCCTTTAGGAGGGATTTAATAATTCCAAATAGCTCTCGAGGTTTGTTAAGAGCGCATCAGGATATTGGTGTTGTATTCCTTTCGTTTCTGGTCAATTGCTTTGTGGTGTTCTTGTAGGCTATTTATGTATCAGACTCGGTCATGGGAGAGTCTAGAGTGCCGCCATTGTCACTCCAGCTTCCTGAGATGTATTAAGGATTCACGTAGATCGGCGGTGAACCATATGGCTGTATGGTTCTTCCTGATGGGCTTTGTGGAGTGTGGTAGGAGAGAGGCTTTGCTTAAGGTATTGTTCCATAAGTCTAATAGCTCGTCTAGCTTGGTAGTGTTAGTATTAAGATCCTGTAGAATTTCTTCAAAGAAGGCTTCTTTGTTAAAATATCTGAAGCAACGGGCCATGGGTGGGGCAATTAAAGAGGGCACATGTTCTTTTGAGTCCACAGGGATGTGGAAAATAATGGCATTGTAGTATGACCAGAGGACGGGGAGGACCAGTGGTAGGTTTTGGTTACTTGATTTGTGTGAGGATGAGGGTGCAAAGATAAGGTCCAAGTATTTCCTCTTGTGTGGGGTGTATGTATTAGTTGTTCGTAATTCAATGTGGTCATTGTGTCCAGAAAGCCTGTGGAGTGTTTAGCTGGTAGCGCAGGGAGGTTGAAATCACCTAGCAAACCAGAGTGGTTTTCTTTGGATAGTCCAGTTGCATACTAAGTCAAGAATTGTGTCAAGATCATCAGTGCGTGCAGATGGCGTACAGTAGAATAAACATGTTGCTAGATACTTATTTGAAATCATGATGGAATGAAGGTTGTTTGTGCTCTGAGAGGTCTGGCATGGGAATTGGAGATCACTTCTGGCTATGATGAAGATTCCTCCACCCCTTCGATTTGTTCTCAGGCAGCTGAAGAGGTCATAATTAGGGAGCTTTAATTGACCTATAAGTATGGTGTATGTGTCGATGAGCATGACTCCGTGACGAAGAGCAGGTCTAAGATTTCGGTGTTCGACATAGTCAATGAGGATCGGCCATTTGTTCCGGATGGAGAGAACATTTATGAGCATGATAGAGGGCAGATATTCTGTCTATGGAGGTTTACATCTTTGGGCTTTTTCTTGAGGCTCGCAAATTATATGTATGAGATGGCTATGCCTCCCTGAGAGTGGTGCCTTTATGGTAGCGAATGTGTCTTTGTGTCCCCTACGGCCATAGCCTTGTATGAAGGGGATAAGGCCCTGTTGAGAATATGATTTTGTCCATATAATGAATTGGTCCACCAAAGAAAGCACATAGCCACGTGAATTGAAGAAACCCAGTCCGAAAACGTGGTAGGGAAGGACATAGCTGTTTATTATATCAAATGACCATAAAAACTCGCCACCAAGACCTGAAACAGGCCGTGTTTCAATATACCTTCTTCAGGGGTATACTGGCATGCTACAATCATAAATACATGAACAGAATATAAATAAAATTATGAATAGAGTATAAATAAAACTATGCTAAAACCACTCATAAAACAATAAAAACATTAATTAAAAACTAATAGTAAGAATAATTAATACATTTAAAACAATTAAAAACAGGAACACAAAACCACTGAACGTACGTTAAAATGTCCGAGAACTTATATGATAACAATTAAAATATTACAAAACACACATTGATAAAAAACACTGAAAATATTATATAGTGTTAAAAAACATCTAAGGGTGTGACATTAACTGAAAATTGAATTTGCATATGGGTTAATACACTTTCTGTAAGGGATTTTAACACATTTTTAATCTTAATCGGTCCATATTCCCCATCGATACGATCAGATATGTATATGTATTTAACTTTGGCCATTTCAGTTTATTACGCACACACATACACAACCTTTTGTCCATTTTGCCACTTCATAGGTAATAGCCCTCCGTGGATACAATGATCATGCATATTAGTACAATCTTGAGGCATTGTTGCTATCGTGGGGCATTACACAAGTTAGTTATATTCAAAAGACATGTCATCAAATATATATGGGATAAGCTACTTATCAATTGCTGTACATTTTTCAGTTCTATATAAAATACTATAATAAGGATCAGCCAATCAGATGCGAGCACGCGTCATCTTTCCCGCGGCTCAGATCCCCTCTTTTACAGCGCAACTGCGGGCATTTTTTCAGTCAGTACATTGCACTTTCACTTTTGCGGATACTGTTGAAGAAGGTATTTTATCCCTTGGATACAAAGTTCAGGAACAAGATTTTTTCAGAATCTTTTCAGGTTAGATCTTCCTCTTTTTTACATAAGAACAGTCTAATGTCATTTTTATCTTAATATTCGATAGCATGTGAGAGAGATGTTGACAGAATATATTTTTAAAGTTTCATAGTTTAGTGTATCTTCTTGGTTTAAGTATGACACAAAGTTTAACCCTTTAATTTATGCCGGTTTTGGGGAGCAAGAATTTTAAAGTGATAGGTTATAGTTTACATTATGTTTTATTAAGCACAACATTTCTAGATGTCTTAATCCCTTCTTTCCATTTTTCATATTTTAAGTTCTAAGTAATATAGTTCGCAGTTTATGCAAATAAGCTAGGTTTTAAATTATGCATCCATATTCAAGATTCGTTGGGCTCACGCTTGCTTCAGTTATTAATAGTATCTGTGTTAGATCTTCCTCTTTTTTACATAAGCACAGTCTAATGTCATTTTTTATTCGATAGCATGTGAGAGAGACGTTGACAGAATATATTTTTAAAGTTTCATAGTTTAGTGTATCTTCTTGGTTTAAGTATGACACAAAGTTTAACCCTTTAATTTATGCCGGTTTTGGGGAGCAAGAATTTTAAAGTGTATCTACTAAAGGCCACACATAGGAGATATATGTTTTTTGATAGGTTTTGTTTTTTAATAGGTTATAGTTTACATTATATTTTATTAAGCACAACATTTCTAGATGTCTTAATCCCTTCTTTCCATTTTTCATATTTTAAGTTCTAAGCAATATAGTTCACAGTTTATGCAAATAAGTTAGGTTTTAAATTATGCATCTATATCCAAGATTCGTTGGGCTCACTCCTGCTTCAGTTATTCATAGTATCTGATGTCATCTTATCTTTCTCTTTTAGTACAAGACATTTACATTTTGGCTTATCTAATAACAGAGGTACTGATATGCAAATTCAATTTTCAGTTATTGTCATACTCTTAGATGGTTTTTATCACTATATAATATTTGTGGATTTTTCCAGAACAGGTCACTGGAGACTTTGGCATGAGCCTCTTTAGTAGAATGTAAAGGATGAAAGCCAGATTGCAATGGATCCATAAAGGCTTGAGAGGAGAAAAGGTCAAGGCAACAGCAGTGAACTGCATATTCAAGTAGTGTAGAAATGAAGAAAAGGAGGCAGAAGGGTCGATAATTAGAAGGACAGATAGGGTCTAGTGAAAGTTACTTGAACAGAGGTGTGATCACAACATGATTGAAGGCTGCAGGAACAGTTGCAGTAGAACTTGCTACCCATTGCTTGCTCAGACCTTGCTGCCCACTACCATGGCCCCACATCTCATTGTCCTTCTCTTCCTCATCTTCCCCAACTGCCTCCCCTCCTACCAACACCCTCCCTCCTCCTCCCCTCCCCCTACCTTCCTCACTTCTCCCTCCATTCTGCCCCCTAGCCTAGCATCTGCTCTTGAGCTTCTTCACACCATCCCCCTGCATTCAACCAGCCCCCCTCTCTTTAAGGCAACCCCACCCTCGCTTCCGCCGTACTATCTCCACTTTACTTCGCTCTCTAATACTCATTCTCCTTCTCTCATCAGGTAATGTCAACCCCAACCCTGGCTCCCCACCCCCCGATTCTTTCTCACACTAAAAAAGTTCCTCACATACCCTATCTAATCTCATCCACATCCCGCTCCTCCCTCCTTCGTCCCACAATCACTCATCCATAGATATCAACTCCAACCCCACCCCCAAAAATAATCCCTCACATAACCTACCCGTTGCCATCAATTTACACCTCATTTCCCCTCTCTCATGTCCCTCTTGGAGAACACACACACCCAGACTTACCCACCCACACCCTGCTCCCTCTAAATCTCGGTATTTATTTATTTATTTATAGTCTCTTATATACCGCACTATTCAGCATCAGCGCGGTTCACATAGAACAAAAATCTCAGTCAAGTCAACATGCATGAGTTTACAGATAACAAGGGAAGGAACTTGGATAACAAGGGAAACTATTTACAATCTATTTACAGGGGTAATACTACTGCATAGGTACATGTTACTAGGAACAGTTGTTAAGAATATATTCAATAATTATAGAGAGAAATAGACCCCCACGCTACTCTGATAAGAAACCCACACGTAACTTATCCAACCTTATCCATATCCCTCTCCTCCCCCCCTCCGCTCTCCCATTTTCATGCGCCCTATGGAACGCATGCTCAGTCATTAAAAAAAAAACCTTTTATTCACAATCTTTTTATCTCTAATGCCCTACACCTTCTTGCCTTGAATGAGACATGGCTCCCCCCAGACGACACCGCATCCATTGCCTCTCTCTGCTATGGGGGCTACCAGTTCTCCCATATACCTCGATCTACTGGTCGTGGTGGTGGGGTTGGCCTCCTACTCTCTCCCTCCTGCCAATTCCAACCCCTCCTGCCACCCCAATCAACTCTCTATTCGCCGGATTCCCTCAATACCAACTCCGAAGACTACAACGAATCCAAAACACAGCTGCCCGTCTTCTTACTTTCTATTCCCACCAAGATCATGTTACTCTCTGTCTTCTCTCCCTTCACTGGCTCCCTATCAAGGCTCAATACCTTTACAAGATTCTTACCATCACTCACAAGGTCCTTCACACTAACACTCCCCTGTATCTGGCCGACCTTGTCTATCTCCAACCTACTCCCCGCTTGCTTTGTTCCGCACATGGCAATCGTCTTTTTCTACCATCCCCCACTCAGGCCCACCTCGAGTCCACCCGTCACGCCGCTTTCTTCTTCGTAGGCCCCGCCCTTTGGAATTCCCTCCCACACCCTCTCCGTACCGAAGCATTTTTCCCCTGGTTCAAGGCTCTTCTTAAAACTTACCTTTTCTGTCAGGCTTTCGATCTTCCCGTTCCACCAACTACCCACAGCTAGCTACCTACACTAGCGCCCACTCAACAACCAAAATATCCCATTACCCTCCATAATCCTTTCCTCCCACCCGATTTACTCATCTCCTCATTGTGTTCTTCCCCCGATGTTTTCACTCTGTTGTCCTCTGTCCTTTCCTGTCTTTCTCTCTCTCTCTTTCTATCTACTTTCCTGTCAATTTACGGCGTTCCTTTCTCTCTTTTTCTTTCTCGCAGCCTCAACCTTTTATTGTACACCGCCTTAACACCCCGGTAATGGGCGGTATATCAAATGTTGTAAATAAAGATAAAGAATCACACTCCCCCTCTCCTTCGAAGTCCACTCCATTCGCCTCCTCACACCACTTCCCCTCCGAGTAGCTGTTATTTATCCCCACCCGACAAATTCAAATCAACCTTCCTCACCGACTTCAACTCCTGGCTTTCTGACTTTATGGATCCCTCCTCCCCCACTCTTATTCTTGGCGATTTCAACATTCACAACAACCCCTCCGATCCCCATGCCTCAAAGTTCCTCGCTCTTACCTCCTCGTTCGACCTCCAACTTTGCTCTACTGCCCCCACACATCTACATGGCCACTGCCTTGACCTAATACTATTCTACAATTCCTCTCCCTCAAACTTCCACAAGTCAATCCTTCCCTCACCTGATCATCACCTCTTAACATTTACTCTTCAGCTTCCACCATCCCAACCTCATCCTGTCTCCTCCGACCTATTTAGAAACCTTCATAATATTGATCCCCTGACTCTCTCCTCCACCATTTCCCCATCTCTTTCCTCCATTTTATCCTCCAAGTCCGTCGACGAGGCATTAACTTCATACAATGCTACACTATCCTCGGCCCTTGACACTCTTGCCCCTCCCACCCCACATCCTGTCAAACGATCTACTCCCCAACCCTGGCTTTCAGCCACAATCCGTTACCTATTGTAGTGATGAAAGCTCCCAGGAAGACATGAAAGTGAAAGAAAATCCTAGTTTCCCCTTTGAAATGAATGACAGTTCACTTGTGCATAAGACTTGCAAGCCAGAACAGAAAAAACCCCAGCTCCCTGCTAAGGTCAGGCCACGCCCTAGCTCAGGGGTGGAGACAAGCTTGCCCGATGATTGGTCACACAGGTGCAGAGAACAGGGAGTGCCTAGCAGCCAACGGTTCTTAAAACCACGAGCAGAGCAGAACAGGGAGGGAAGAAGGAAGGCAAAGGACAACAAAGAGAGCAAGGCTGAGCATAGCTGGAGGAGAAAGAAAGAAGAAAACTCCCAGGAAAGCAGCTACCAAAGAGGGCCTGGAGAAGAACATAAGGAGGCTGAATTTCAGAGTCTGGAGGATCCCAGGGAGAAAGAAATCAGCGCTTGTCTGACGAACCATCCCCAAGGTAAAGCCAGCAGTTTCAGAGCTGAGAAATCAACAGAGAAACAGTTTGCTATTGCTAAGGTCCAGGAAGCAGAACCCTCACCGTCTACTGCTAAGAGGTGGGTGGAAAGTTTTACGTATGGGAAAAGCCATAGCCCTGATAAAAGCAGAACAGCTGAGTCTTCAAAGCTAGAAGCATTGAGAGAGTTGTTTGCTGAAGGAAAAGTTCACTCCCCTAATGCAACTGTGCCTTTACAAGCTGAATTGCTGTGGAATCAGTTCCAGGAATTTCTAAAGGAGAGAAAGTCTGGGAGAGTTTGTAACTTTGATAGAGATACCATATATCCTGATGCCATAGAAGGAATGCAAATAGATTCCTGTTTGCCAAGCTCTGAGTGTGAACCTGTACCAATGGATTGCTCATTGTGTTTAAAAGAAGAGTCTACATTATTGAACTGAGCTGAGAGACTGTGAAACAATATAGAGAATAAGTACAATACCTGCTTAGAATTAAGGAAAGCTAATACTGACACCTGGATCTGAAACCCAGGCAACAGGTGTTAACTTCCCCCGGAAACCCACCGGAGTACTTTGCTTAACAGAGTCCCCCACAGTCACTGGAGAAGGTGGAGAAATATATACTGGAGGGGAAGGTGGAGATCTCTCCGGAGAACTCAGAGACACCCCAGGTGAGTGAAGAGAAAGAAAGTCTTGGTCCAGAGACACATCCGCCCCTACCTTTACTTGAAGGTGCTTATCCATGGGGCCTACCACCGGTTCCACTTTTGCCTCCGGAACCACCTTTTTCTTTCTTTTCCCCATCACCGTCTCTACGGCAGCCTAGATCACAATCTACTGCTCTGGCGTTGCTCCAAGGGGCTCCCAAGGGGCCTGATTCGCCCCTTATATCGTGCCCCTTTGATCGCTGCCCCCAGCCCGCGCCTCCGGCTGCGCCTACTACGTGGAGCGTTTTAAGGGAAGGCCCCCGATGACATCAGGGCCGCTGGAGCAGGAGCCTGCCGCCTCCGTACAGCACGCTGTCTCCCCGACTCTCCCGGCAGTGCTCTCACGCTGTTCCACCTTTCAAGGGAAGGCCCCCGATGACGTCAGGGCCGCTGGAGCAGGAGCCTGCCGCCTCCGTACAGCCCGCTGTCTCCCCGACTCTCCCGGCAATGCTCTCACGCTGTTCCACCTTTCAAGGGAAGGCCCCCGATGACGTCAGGGCCGCTGGAGCAGGAGCCTGCCGCCTCCGTACAGCACGCTGTCTCCCCGACTCTCCCGGCAATGCTCTCACGCTGTTCCACCTTTCAAGGGAAGGCCCCCGATGACGTCAGGGCCGCTGGAGCAGGAGCCTGCCGCCTCCGTACAGCACGCTGTCTCCCCAACTCTCCCGGCAATGCTCTCACGCTGTTCCACCTTTCAAGGAAATACCTGAAGATCAGGTTACCCTTGTTGACATCTGGAAGAGTGTCACCCGTATAGAAAATATGTTTGCCCCCACTCTTGCACAGCTGTGTAACTTCTCTTCGGAGGTTAGTGACCAGCTGTTTGAGATGGAGAAGTGTTTGGGGAATGTATCCTCACAGGTTTCTAAGTGTGAGAATCATTGTGCTACTCTTAAGTCTACAAGTGTGTCAAATATTAAGGAGAGTTTGTTGGTACATCATAGGATGGAAATGTATGATAATTTATTTCGAGCTAAAAATATTAGGTTATTAAATTTTCCTATATGTCACTTGTTATCAGCGGAAATTCTCTTTCGGAAGTATCTTAAGGAATCTTTGGGTCTGGCTTCTGCTGACTCTATTTTAGTTTCCAAATTATATTATTTGACTGGGAGGAAGGTACCTTTTGGCGCTCCCGGTGAGATGGATACTCTCCAGGGTGGTGCTAATTTAGACCTTACCAAGTTTCTTGAAGATTCCCAGGATACTATAGTAACTCGGGCTACTTTGGTAGTCACTTTTGTATCTGAATGTGATAAATCTACTGTCTTTAAGTTGTATTTTAAAAAGTCATCCGTTCTGTTCTGTGGTGCCAGGGTTCAGATGTTTCCCGATGTCTGTAAGGCCACACAACTTAGGAGACAGGCTTTTTTAGCCTTGAAGTCTAGGGTGTTGGCCCTTTCAGCGAGCTTTTTCTTACGTTATCCTTGCAAATGTGTAATTACGTTGCAGGGATCTAAATATATTTTTGTTGATCCTTCTCAGTTGCAGGTATTCTTGGATAATAAAAAGTAAAGTAGTGCATATATATGTTTGGAGAGGTGGGGACAAATGAGTTAGAGCTGTCTTAGTAGTGGAATTTAGTTCCTAATCTTTTCCTTTTATGTTTTCCTTGAATATTCTCCTCTTTATAGTGGGCTAGGTATATGAGGACTGATGCTTTAGGTTAATTTTTTTTACTGTTTTCTTATATAAGGATGGCTTCCTTGTTTGTAATGGCATTGGTATCTTGATTTCCTGTACTTTATTTTGTAAGTATGTTAAAATTTCAATAAAAAAAAAAAAAAAAAAAAAAAAAGGAAAGCTAATACTGTGTTTTACTAAGCTTAATTGCCTTCTGAAGCTAAGAAGCAGTGCTTAGAAGAAGTTTGCTTTGAGAAAAGAAAATCACAGCTGTTGCAAATTTATCTGTATTTCTGTTGAATGACCACACGAGGCAGTCCTCGGTGTAAGCTTGTGGGAATAAGAACAGCTGAACAGTGAAAAGAGGTTTTTGTTACGTCATTCTCTGTTACCTGATTTATCCTTTATGTTGGATAAGCATCCTTTTTGCCTTGTTTGTGTATTGAGCTTAAATGCCCTGGAAATCCCCACAAAATAAATTTTCTTGCTGCCTTGAACCACCGACTCACAACTACAATTTGTCCTTAAAGAATAAACTAACTACAAGTCCCAGCATACCTCTGGTGACAACAAGGGAAGCTTTATTCAAAAGTGGACAACATAAGGCTGTTTCCTGCTTGTAAGCTCTTGGGCCCAAGCGGAAGCATCGCACTATGCAGCTGAGCCCATTCTGCCGAACGAGCTTGGTCCAAATCCCGAGCCCCGGAAGACCTTCTACACTTCACATTCATGCTTGACTCCTTCCAGTCAGCCTTAGCACTTGCCAAACAAGATTACTACATCCATCTGACCAATTCCCTTGCCTCTGATCCTCGCCATCACTTTAATACCCTCAATTCTCTCCTCAAGGTCCCCCCGCCCACTATCCCGCCCTCCCTTTCTGTCCAAACCCTAGCCGACTACTTCCATGACAAAATCCACAAGATTACCCTCCAATTCCCTACCCCCTCAGCTTCCTCCATTCCTCCCCAATCCATACTCCCCCGCCACTCTCTCCTCCTTTCCTCCGATCTCTGAAGAAGAAACCACACTCCTTCTTTCCTCCTCCAAACCCACCACCTGTTCATCAGACCCTATATCCACCCATCTCCTACATTCCATCTCCCTCAGCATTGTCCCCTCCATCACTCATATCCTCAACCTTTCACTCTCCACTGCAACTGTCCCTGCTGACTTCAAACATGCTGTTGTTACACCCCTCCTCAAGAAACCCTCACTTGATCCCACATGCCCTTCTAACTATCGACCCATCTCCTTCCTTCCCTTCATATCCAAACTATTAGAATGAGCAGTCCACTGTCGCTGCCTCGACTTCCTCACCTCCCTGGCCCTCCTGGACCCACTACAATCCGGCTTCCGTCCCCTACACTCCACTGAAACGGCACTCACAAAATCACCAACGACCTGTTCCTGGCTAAATCTAAGGGCCTCTATTCTATCCTCATCCTTCTTGACCTTTCTGCTGCCTTTGACACCGTCGATCACAACCTTCTCCTTACCACCCTCTCCTCGCTTGGCTTCAAGGACTCCGTTCTGTCCTGGTTCTCCTCATACCTCTCCCATCGCTCATTCAGTGTATGCTCTGGTGGCTTCTCCTCCTCCCCTACCCCACTCCATGTAGGTGTACCCCAGGGATCTGTCTTGGGCCCCCTCCTCTTCTCTCTCTATACCCAAGGCCTTGGCACGCTTATCTCCTCCCATGGCTTTCAGTACCATCTCTATGCCGATGACTTCCAAATCTACCTCTCTACACCTAATATTTCTGCGCAACCCAGTCCAAGATCTCTGCCTGTCTTTCGGACATCGCTGCCTGGATGTTTCATCGCCGATTGAAACTGAACATAGCCAAGACTGAACTCCTTGTCTTTCCACCCAACTCCTTCCCCCCACTTCTCCCTCTCTCAGTCCATGTGGATGGATCTACTATCCTTCCTGTTCCCTATGCCCGCAATCTAGGGGTTATCTTTGACACCTCTCTCTCCTTCTCCGCTCATATCCAGCTTGTAGCTAAGACCTGCCGCTTCTTTCTCTACAACATCAGCAAAATCCGCCCCTTCCTCTCTGAACACACTACCAAAACACTTATCCACTCCTTAATCTCCTCTTGCATCGATTACTGCAACCTACTCCTCGCTGGTCTCCCCGTGAACCACCTCCTTCCCCTTCAATCTATACAAAATCACGCTGCTCGACTAATCTTCTGTCAGACTCGCCATGCCCACATTACTCCTCTTCTCAAGTCGCTTCACTGGCTCCCCATCCAATTCCACATCCAATTCAAGCTTCTCCTACTGACCTATAAATGCATTCATTCTATGGCCTCTCAATACCTCTTATCTCTCCCTACGTCCCCTCTCGAAATTTGCGCTCCGCTAACAAATCTCTTCTATCAATGCCTTTCACCCACACCGCAAACTCCCGACTGCGCTCCTTTCACCATGCTGCACCATACGCCTGGAACAGCCTACCTGCATCTGTGCGCCAGGCATCCTTCCTGGCCCTCTTCAAATCCAGGTTGAAGACCCACCTCGTCACCGTTGCATTCAGATCCTGACTCCATCCTCATCTTACCCTAACCCCCGTCAACGTTTATGACCTAACTATAGACCAAACTGTACCACACCGTACCTTGCGCTGAACTGACTAATGCTCTGTACTGTTCTAACTAGATTGTAAGCTCCGATGAGCACGACTCTGACAGGCAGGGACTGTCTCTTGTATACTGGCCACCTCTTGTAGGTTGGCTGTACAGTGCTGCGTGCATGGCGCTTTATAAGTGCTGAATAGTAGTAGTAGTAGTACTAGAGTGAAAGGTTGAGAGTATGAGAGATGGAAGGGATGACAGTGGAGGTGATGGAGCTTAGGAGATGGGTGGGAATAGGATCAGAGGAGCAGGTTGTGAGTTTGGAGGAGGAAAGAAGAAGTGTGGTTTTCTTGTCAGAGATCTTAGAAAAAGAAGAAAGGGTGGCAGAGGTTGAAGGGTCAAGTTGGGTGTGAACAGGAGGAAGTGGGTATGGAGTTGATCTCATGGAGAGTTGGAGTGTAATCCTGTGGACTTTGCCATAAAAATAATTGGCCAAGGTTTGGACAGAAAGGGAAAGAGGGGGCGGAGGCAGAGGAGAGAGTTGATAATTGTAAAGAGACGGCAAGGGTCAGAGGCAAGAGAGTTAGTCAGGTGGACATAGTAGTTTTGCTTGGCGAGAGCTATGGCTGATTTGAAGGAGACAAGCATGAATTTGAAGTATAGAAATTCAGCAAGGGTGTGGGATTTGAGCCAGGTGCACTCTGCTGAGCGAGCACCGGAACGTAGATAGTGGGTAGTCGAAGACATGAGGTACAGTATGCCTCACCTGATGTGGAGGAGGAGCAAGAGCATCCAGAGCAGAGGAAAGTGCAGTATTATAGGAGGCTACTGCCTCATCAACACTTAGATGACATAGTGGAGGAAAGAAATGATGAGGCTAGGGTAGAGAGAGCCAATGGTCGATAGCATGAAGATTTCTAGAGACTGGAGGAAATTGGTAGAGATTGAGGCGGGGAGAGGGGGGGTTATGAAGAGTGAACCTTAGCAGGTGATGGTCAGATAAGGGAAGAACTGAAGTACAGAAGTTTGAGAGTAAGCAATTAGAGAAGACAAGGTCAAATCAGTGACTGTGCAGGTGAGTGGGGGCAGTAGAGCAAAGCTGGAGGTTTAATGAAGTAAGGGAAAGGAGCTTTAAAGTATAAGGGTCAGAGGGGTTATCAACATGTTTTATTTATTTATTTATTTAAACGGACTTGGTATACCGGTTTCTCATGAAATCAAAGCGGTTGGCACAGCAAACAATCAATGAAGGAGGTGTTGTCAGTAGCATGCAGTGGGTGATTTGTCACAGTGTGCTGTGTGAGTGAGTGTGGTTGATTTTGATGTGACGCTATATACATTGTGCGCTTATGATACATATTTACAGTTACGTATTTACAATGATGGCTATGTTAACTTAAATGGTTGGTTAAGAGTCATTCTGTGAGGTCCTTGAAATGGTCTCTGAATAGTTCAGTTTTAAGCTGCTTTCTGAATTCTTTGATGTTTGTTGCTCTGAGGTGGTCAGGGAGAGAGTTCCATATGGCAGGGATTGCCAGGGTGAAAGCTCTTTTTGATGTGGCTTGGTTTGTCCTGGTGTAGTCCTTTGGGGTTCTGATGTTGTTTGATGTTCCCTTTCTTCTTGGTCTTTTGCTGTCGTCAGCTGTTATGAGCTGTTGTAGGTTGTCTGCAGATAGGTTGTTTATTATTTTGAATGCGAGACCTAAACCTCCGGCTTGTTTTTCCTATACTGTATATAGCTTCTGGCACGGGCATCTAATGGCGTAAACAACTGAAGTGGTGTCACAAGTTGTAGCCTTATTCAATTGATATGTTTTCCCTGAATGCGTAAAATTTGTGATGTTGTCTGTAATTGGACATATTGAGCAATGGCCACATGCTGTATGTCCTTTATTCAATATTTCATGCTGGACATCCCTCTTGCCAGATGATGCCCGTGCCAGAAGCTATATATAGGAAAAACAAGCCGGAGGTTTAGGTCTCGCATTCAGGAACACAAGAGCCGTCTGTTAAACAAAATTATGACTGCACCTTTAGTTAAACATTGTGTTGAAATGGGTCATGACTATTTACAGTTACGATGCTTTTGCACAGACCATATTACCAATACACGGAGAGGTAAAACGTTAGATGAAACTCTACTGTTTTACGAGCAAAGATGGATCTTTCTATTGGACACAGTACAACCATTGGGTCTAAATGAATCTGTTGAGTGGCAATTATGTAGATGAGTGCAATGCATCATCTGTATATAAGGGGGCAGTTACTCACAACCCGCATGCGCGGCGTTGTTTGACAGAGAAAAGAAAAAAAGAAAAAAAGAAAATCAGAACATTTGATGAGAAACGTGGGCAGCAACTATTAGCAAGTAAGAATATGATTTCACATTGGATAGAGTCACATAAGTTTAGGTGAGCTTTAAATGAATTTTTTAAAGCAGTTTTTACATCACACGTTGTTTTTTAATTACACTCAGTTTCTTCAAGAGGAACTCCGGATAGGAGCAAAACGCGAAGGCGTATGGAGAATTGTTATAATTTGGAAAGCTGAGCAGAAGAGAACAACATAGTGGAAGCTAAGTTTGTTCTGCCTTATAAGCTCGCATACATTATTTTAAATTGAATAGGACTCTGAACACTGGCACGTAAATAGATAAAAAAGATATAAAAAAGAGTTAAAGTTTTATCTACATATTAGCATGAGAAAACAAATCCCTAGTAGTCATTGATATCATCAAGCGCTATCCATGTTTCATTGAATAATGTGATCATAAGCGCAAGTTTGATCTGAGACTACATACGATCAATATCATAAATAATTTGCCAGTACCGTTTAAGAGTCAATAGTTGAAGTTCTTCATTGATTTGTGCATTGTCTATACCACTCCGAGAGGACCACTATTTTTCTTGTATTTCTACAAATGTTATGAGTCTTGCAGAAGTGTTTTGTGCTATTTGAAGTGGTTGTGTAGATTTTTTTGGGAGTCCTAGGTAGATGTGGTTGCCGTAGTCCAGGGTGGGGGTGATGATGGCCTGGCAGACTGTTCGAAAATGCTCAGGAGCAAGAATGGGTTTGAGTCGTCTGATTGTCCTCATCTTGACGTAGGCGCTCCTAGTGGTCTTCGCAATGTGGGATTGAAGGTTGAGCTCCCTGTCAAGAGTTATTCCCAGGTATTTTATTTCTTGTTTTATTGGGATGGTAGCATTGTTTAGGTCAATGGAGGGCGTGGGTGTGAATGTTTGGTCTCTTGTTATGATCAGCGCTTCGGTTTTGTTATAGTTTATTGCTAAATTGTTTTCTTGCAGCCAGGTTGTCATCTCTTCAAAGCAGTTGGCTATGTTGTTGTAGTCAGGTTTGTTTAGATTGATTGGTGTGAATATCATTATGTCATCTGCATATATGGTGTATTGTATATTGAAGTTCCTGATGATTGTGCAGATGGGTTGTATGTAAAGGTTGAAGAGCAGGGCTGAGAGTGATGAACCTTATGAGACACCC
This sequence comes from Ichthyophis bannanicus, assembly GCA_033557465.1. Lineage (NCBI taxonomy): Eukaryota > Metazoa > Chordata > Amphibia > Gymnophiona > Ichthyophiidae > Ichthyophis > Ichthyophis bannanicus. The sequence continues at coordinate 573,399,726 of CM066031.1, read as the reverse complement.
TGTGTGACGCTGATGGGTTGAGAGGTCTTTGATCCACATCTGACCTGGAGCTGTCTGCCCTTTAGGTATGATGTAAACCATTTCAGGGTGGTGTCGTGTAGGCCCGCTTCTTCGAGTCTTGTTAGTAGTGTTGAGTGGCATACGGTGTCGAATGCTGCGGAGATGTCCAGGAATATCATGAGTACGCCCATTCTGGAGTTGTTGATCGTTCTTAACAGACTGTCGAATAGTTGTGTCAGTAGAGTTTCAACCCCGTGGTTTGGTCTGAATCCGTGTTGGCATGTGTCAAGGGGGTGGTGTATGTCTAGATGTTGTTGTAGTGATGCTGGACTACTTTCTCTATGATTTTTGCCAGGAAAGGGATGCTTGAGATGGGCCATGTATGTTAAAATTACTGAGAATAAGGGAGAGGGAAGACGAATCCAGAAAGAAGGAAAGCCATGAGTCAAAGTCAGTGAGAAAGGTAGAGGTAGACTTGTCAGCGGTTCAATAAATAACAGCTATCCATAAAGGCAATGGAGTAAAAAGGCAGACAGAGTGGACTTCAAAGGAGGGAAAGGAGTGAGACTGAGGTAGAAGAAGGGGTTGAAATTGGAGGAATGAGAGAGTAGAAATCCAACACCACCATCATGACCAGTGAGATGAGGCGTATGAGAGAACAGGCAGTGGCCATGCCAGAGGGCAGCGACTGAAGCTGAGTCTTCTCGGAGGAACCAGGTCTCAGTAAGAGCAAGAAGTTGGAAAGCATTAGAGATAAAGAGATCATGAATAAAGGCAAGTTTATTTGATATAGAGTGTGCATTCCACAAGGTGCATGAAAAAGGGAGAGGAGGGGGAAAGGAGAGGGATATGAATAAGATTTGAGCTCTCGAATGATCCAAACAAACCCTAAAACCAAAGGAGGATGAGAAAAATCAACATTTGTTGAAGGCTAATATTCTTTGCTTCAGAGAACATTCATAATTAGGACTGCCTTGGGTCTTCACATCTCAGGACCACAGTTGCAGAACAGAAACCCAGGTTCAGACTACTCACACGGCAAACTCAGACAATACCTAGTTTTCTCAAATTCAAAAGAGGAGCATTGGCTTCCCACTGCTAACCGCATTCCAACCAAGATTCTTACAGTTACTCATCAAGTCCTTCATTCAGGTCAGCTTGACGTTTTTGTCATGTTTCTTTATAGTAGTAGTAAATGGAGTTTTTTTTGAAGATAGGAATGTTACCAGTTGTATGACACAAGGATCGGTCTTTGGTCCTGTTCTTGTTGACATTTTTGAAAGTGATGTCGCAGAAGGTCTGTCGGGAAAAGTTTGCCTTTTTGCAGATGATACCAAAATCTGGAATGTGTGGATACCATAAAGAGGGATCTAGTGAAGCTTAAATTATGGTTGAGAATTTGGCAGCTAAAATTTAATGCTAAAAATAGAAAGTCATGCATTTGGGCTGCAAAAAACAAAGGAAGCAGTATAGTATGGGGGGGGGGGGGGAAGTACTTCAGTGCACAAAAGTATGGAACCTGGGGGTGATTGTATACGAGAGCCGGCCTGTCTACTAGGTGGCCGCCTAGGACAGCAAATTTCTGTGGGCAGGCACACGTGGCCTGTGCTTGGCACACATGGCCTCCCCCCGCCTCCCGCACGCTGAGCCCTTCCCACCTTCCCTCCCCGTGCTGAGCCGCATTGCGCTGCCACCCCCTGCTGCTACTGATTCTGGTGGGGGGGGGACAGGTAGGCTCGATGGCAGGCCATGTGCTTCAGCATACATAGCCTGCCGCTTCTGAATCCCCGAAGTTAAGTCGGAGGGGGGTCTGAAGCGGCAGGCCATGTGTGCCAAAGCACATGGTCTGCTGCTGAGCTGCGCCCCCGACCCCTCTGCTGGAATCAGCGGTAGTGCAGTTAAGCACGGGGGGGCAGCATGGCTTGGGGGGGTGGCATGGCCGGGGCTTCTGCCTAAGGTGGCAGAAACCCTTGGGTCGGCTCTGATTGTATCAGTTGATCTTAATATGGTTAAACAGGCAGAAAAGGCGACTGCAAAAGCCATAAGGATTCTTGGGGACATAGGGAAATAAATGGCCAGCAGGAAAAAGGAAGTGATAGTGCCTTCTTATAAATGTCTAGTGAGATCTCATTTGGATTACCGTGTACAATTCTGGGAACTGCATCTTCAAAAGGATATAAAAAGGATGAAGTCGGTCCAGACAGTGCAACCAAAATGGTCAGTGTTCTATGTCATAAAACATATAGGGAAAGACTTAAAAGTCTCAATAAGTATTCTTTGGAGGAAAGGTGGGAGAGGAGAAATATTATAGAGACATGTAAATACCTCTGTGATATAAATGTATAGGAAGTGTCCCAGTTGAAAGGGTAGTGGATGCATAACAGCCTCCCAGTGGAGGTGGTGGAGACGAGAACTGTAACCGAATTTTAAAAAGCATGTGACAAATATAGAGGATATCTGAGGGAGAGGAAAGGATTGTAGACTGGATAGGCTGTATACCCTTTATATTGTCGTTTTCTTCATTTCTATATTTATACTTTAAGCACCGCTGCATACGCTCTGATCTTCTCAACATAATCAATTGGTAATTCCATCTCACTTTGAAGTACATTTAGATCACACTAGACATTCTTGTTTTAGCATAATGGCTCCAATGTTGTGGAATGGTCTATCTTCTGACATAAGGTTAAAAATTTTGTTTAATAAATTTAAAGTGTTTTTGGAAACATATTTTGAACTAGCCGAGCTGGCTCATTTGGCTTTTCTTTTGATGGGGCGATTTTTTTTTTCTATTTATGCATTTTACAATAAATCAAGCATACACTTGTACAGAAGTTAAACCTGCAATCATATTACAATTAACAAAGAAGATATTTCAATCAAAAAGAAAGAATTAAGCAGGATAACGTTAGTCCCCAAAAATATAGGGGGGAAAAGGAAGGAATATTGTGACAAGGGTCAGGGACAACCCCCGCACACTAAGGAAATTACAAAATCAAATTTCCAGAGGGCGACAGAGAACCAAGCAATACTATTCACAGGAGTAAGCTACTCAATAGGAGACGATGTTACAATATGAGCACTAATAAAGGAGGAGAGATCCTCCGGCTGAAAGAATACATACTTATGTGATTGAAAAACAATTACACATTTACAGGGATATCTAAGCATAAACGTGGTACCCAGCCAAATTACCCCAGGGCGATCTTTTGCTGATCGGCATGGTTTCACTCTCGGCAGTTTCTCCAAATATATTAGTTTTGCGCATAGTATGGCGGTCGTGAACCTCACTTCTAAGCCAGGGTATGTGGAGTAGGATCTTAGTCTCTCAAATTTACTGCTAATGCTCAGCATAATACTTGTATCGTGCCAAAGAGAGCTTCCTTCTGGAGTTCGTAAGATGTAACAGGTATGGGTAGTTTGTCAAGATCTGCTTGGAAATTCTTTTGTTAGGACCTTGCGTTTGTGCTGTGTATTCCCTTTCACATTTGTGTGTCATTCTCTTACTTTTTTCATTTTAAACTTGATTGTAACATTGATCCTTCAATGTCATTCCCAATTTGTTTTACTCTTTCCCTTATTCTAATTTGTAATTGTAAACTACTTAGGTTCTCTGAGATTGCCCATATATCAAATAAAGATGTAATGAAATGCACAAGGACACATATTATGGGGGCCATTTTAGAAGCCCTGATCATAACTTGGGCATCTGAAAATAGGAACATAGAGATGCAAATCATGGAGACATCTCTGGAACCATTTTACAAAGCCAGGCATATAGATGTCCCTGATGAGAGAATGTCCATGTAGCACTGGCAGGACCAGCCTGTCCACTAGGCGACCACCTAGGGTGTCCGACCTGGGTGGGTGGCTTGGTGCCACCACTTTGTTGCCTGTGGCAGGCCATGTGCTTCAGCACACATGACTTGCCACTTCTGATCCCCCTCTGATGCAACTTACTGTCGGAGGGAGGTCAGAAGCGGCAGGCCACGGGTAAATACTGCCACTGCCTGCCTCCCCCAAGACAGAATCAGTAGCAGTAGGGGGTGGCAGCATGGCTCGGCAGGGGTGGCCTGGCATGATGGGGGGCGGTGTGGCTGAGGGTTTGTCTAGAGAAGCAGAAACCCTTGGGCCAGCCCTCAGCACAGGGGCATGGTGGAGGCGTGGCCAGGGTGGAGCAACAGAGATGCATGTCAAGGTGCAATTTCAGAACAGCATAAGCATGTCTGGTCCTGGTTGGTTAGATGTCCATGCCCATATCTGCTCCTGACCGCAAACATGCAAAAAAGTACTCGTTTCACAGCTGCAATGCTTTCAGGGGAAGAGCATGCACTTTCATTGCCACAGTTCAAATTTCCCGCCCAAAGAAGCCTGCATGTTAACACATACTCCTGACTATTTGTGCGGGGCCTGTCACCAGAACAGTTACTGGGACGTTCATTTTTCAAGACAGAGATGGAACGATTTCAAACAGCAATTATACGTGCCTCCTTTCACTGCTTCCATTCCCTCAGAGTTTTGGATGTTGTGCTCTGGACATCCTAGATTCTTCCTTTATGTCCCTTCTAAAATGCCACTTCCTATTTAACACTATAAGTGATTACATTATTTTATTTATTTATTTATTTAATAGTTTCTTCTATACCGCCCCTTCCAGAGATCAAGGGCGGTTTACATTGAACAGTTAACAAATTTCGTATACTAGTGTATATTTTACATGGAACATTGTATTAACTATTTGGAACATGGTTTTAACTATATACAGGTAGTAATGCATAAAACATAACGGAACTTAATTACAAAACATAACGGAACTTAATTACAAAAGGTTATTTACAAGAGCAGTAATAACAACAGATTGGATAAGACTTTTGTGTGTTGGGTAAAGTATGTAAGTAATGTAATGGAAGATTTTCTTGTATAAGTCGTTTGTCCTATCTTGGGTGCTGTGGATGTGTTTCTGTGATTGTTGGGGAGAGGTTCTCTGTTGATAGGGGATTTCAAAATGGTTTGTGAAAAGGTAGGTTTTAAGTTCTTTTTTGAATTGATAAAGGTCTTTTATCATGCGAATGGTTAGTGGGAGATCATTCCAGAGAGTGGGGGCAGCGAAGGAGAAGGCCCTGTCACTTGTAGTTGCTTTAGTTTTTCTGATGGTTGTTTTTATGTTGAGGGAATGAATTGCGTTTTTGTCTGCGCATTCTAGTTTCTGATGGGGGGGTGTATTAGGGTAGTCAAATGTGAGGGAGAGATGTTATTAAGGAGTTTGAAGGTAGTTAGGAGGATTTTGTATTTTATTCGGCTACTTATAGGGAGCCAATGCAAGTCTAACAGTATTGGGGTGACATGATCTGTTATTTTAGCTTTAGTGATCATCTTGGCGCATAAGTTTTGGGCTCTTTGAAGTAGGTAGATGCTTTTTAGCGGTAAACCAACTAGGAGACTATTACAATAGTCGAAGTGGGGGGTTCACTAGAATTTCCTCCTGTTACATTTGGCTTCCAATTCAATTTGAATCAGCCTTTGATGATCTAGAGTTCCATGAGCCTTCCTTCACAACTATTTTATTTATTTATTTATTTAGACAGTTTTGTATACCGCCTTATCCTTCAATCAAAGCGGTCACAACACAATTGGGGGATACATTTAACACACGGGGATATGAGACACATACACTAATACTTACAGGGAACATGGGCAATGGAGGGTTAAGTGGCTTGCCCAAGACCACAAGGAGCATCTGTGGGACTAGAAACCCCAGTCCTTCCGGCCCAAGGTTGCTGTCCTCTAGTGGGATTTGAACCCCCGACCTTCCAGCCTGAAGTACCTTGCCCCAACCACTAGGCTACTCCTCTCTTTAAACTACATTTAAAGCTCCCTCCACCTAACCCTACTACTCAGTCAAGTTTATCTATGTCTTTTTCCTTCATCAACAACTCAGGGCTCCATGCGTTTCATGTTGCTGTGCCATATGTCTGGAACAAACTTCCTGACTTGGTGCATCATAATCCCATTCTGGCTTTGTTTCAATCTAGGAAACAGTCCCACATTTTTTGTAGCTGCTTTTAAATCTTTAACCCTAGTTCTCATGATCATAACTTTTCTGGTTTTAACAACTTTTTCCTATAATAAATAAAATTCCCTAAATCTGTTATTTGTCCTGTATGTATCTATACACTGCATTGTATACATGCAGCAGTGCTACAGAAATGATCAGTAACAGTAATTCTGGTCCTGCCAGTTCCGATTTTCACAATGGCACCTTCTAACAGCATTGTTGCTCACCTTTAATAGGTATTTTCTGTAGACAGCAGGATTGAGCAGGCAAAAAAGTGGGGTGACATCATCGCATGCCCATGTAAGGGAACAACTTTCCCAGAATGTAATCTTAAGTTTTGAACATATGCAGCCCCTACCATGCAAAGTAATCTCCTCAGCTCCTCAGTTCATTCCAAAGCTCAAAAATGTAGGCAACTCTCGGGGAGGTGGGAGGGACTGTATGCCTGATCAGTCCTACTATCTATAGAAAGCATCTGTTACAGGTTAGTGATAATGTTTTTTCTGTCCACAAGCCGGAATGAGTCAGACAAGCAAGTGGATGACTCCCAAGCTTAGTTTGCTCTCATATGTATGCATTGTTCCATATTTAGGAACAACCTGCACAAAAAAAAAACAGTGTGAGAGTTACCACATCACACAGATGGGTTGGGCGGCACAGCTTAACTGAAGCATTGCCTTTAAGTATTGTGGCTTGGTCCAAGCAGTTGTGTGAAGTAAATATATGAAACAAGGACCAGGTCACTGCTCTACATATTGTGGCCAGCGAGGCAGAGTGCAGAAAAGCTACAGTAGCTTAAGTGGCTCTAATTTGTTGACACTTTACATTAGCGTTCACAGGAGCATACAAAAAAGTTGGATGACAAATTGCTAGAGTTCTTTTGGCTACTGGTATTTCAATTCTATTAAAGTCAAAGGAGACAAAAAGTTGCGAGACAGTCCTCATGTTGAGTTGTTATTTTGAAAATGCTTGGAATCTGACTGGTGGCGGAATTGCTAACCTTTCTAGACGACAAAAACAGTTCTGATGAGGACAGTATGGTGCTATGAGAATCATGGTGCTTAGCCTTTGTTGAAATTTGTGCCGGGTTTTTGCTTTGAGCAGAATGGGAGGGTATGTGTAAAGAAGAAATCAAGTTCAGGGAACTGCCAGCACATTTGGGGCTAGGAGGTTGGACAGTAGGATGGAGCCCATTCCTAAAAATTGTGAGGCAGGAGAACTCTGTTCATTTTGTCAGCTATATGGTTCTGAACTCTGGGAATATAAGAAATATGAATTTGGCTGTGATTGGCTATGACAAAGTCTCATACTGTTCCTCCTTTGTTCGTTGACATAAAACATTGCCACTTGGTTGTCTGTTTGCCTTGGAGTGAGTGAAGAAGGACTCGATGGACATAGTAAACTGCTAGGAACTCTAAGTGGTCGATGTGCAGAAACTTCAACCATTTTCCTTGCATGGTGGTGAGCACTGATATGAGCTCCTCAGCCTCTGTTTGATGCATCCCAGCATTGCAATGTACCAAAGGGAACACTTCCTGCAAGATTGATTTTGGATGTCCTCCATGTTAGCATAGTTTGAAATTAAACTGAGAGAGAAAGGATGTCAGAAAGATGTTGGGATTGCTGATCCTACTGAAAGTTGAAATCCCATCGAGGACGCCTTAATTTTAGTCAAGCAATAGGTACTACATAGATTGTGCTGCCATGTGGCCCAGCATCTGCAAGTAGGCCTTGGCCGTGACCACCAAGGCTATTTAAATATTGTGGACATGTGAAATGAGGTTCTGAATTCTGTCCTTTGCAGGACCGGCCCAAGGCTTTCTGCCGCCCTAGGCAGAAGCCCTGGCCGTGGCCCACCCCGTGCATTGAGACTTGCTACCGCCGATTCCGGCAGCAGGGTAGTGGGGATGCGGCTCGACTTGGCAGTAGGCCATGTGCTTCAGCACACATAGCCTGCCGCTTCTGACCCCTCTCTGACATAACTTTGGGGGTTCAGATGTGGCTGGCTATGTGTACCGAAGCACATGGCCTGCCGCTGAGCCTAGCCATCCCTCCTTGCCATTGGAATTAGTGGCAGCACAGCTCGGTGTGTGTGGGCGGCGGGCCATGTGTATCAAAGCACATGGCCTGCCACCCACAGAGATATCTCTCCCTAGGTGGCCGCCTAGCCTGCCTAGTGGACAGGCTGGCCTGGTCATCTGGTAGAAAGGCTTTTGCCTAAGTCATGTCAAGAATGATGCCTATAAAAGATATGAGGTTCATAGGATGCAAGGTCGATTTCTTTATGTTGATAATAAAGCCCAAACTCTAGAGAAGAGATACTGTCTTGCTCCTGAGGGCCAGGGCATAAATTTCTGAAGAAGTTGCTAGAAGTTAGTTGTCAAGGTGTGGAAAGACTATGTGACCTTAATTGTGGATGTGGGCAGCAACCACAACAAGGCATTTTGTCAATATTCTGGGAGCCTCAAACTACACAGATGTAATTATGATGTATGATATACGAATGTAATAAAATGAAATGAAATGAACAGGCTGAAAGGAAGAACTTTGTACTGTAAAAGTCTGTCTGAAGAATGAATCTTGGATACTTTCTGTATCAAGGATGGCTTGGTATATGTTTATATGAATCTTTGAGATCTAGGGTACACAGCAAATCCCATTTTCTTCAAGAATGGTACAATGGAGGAAAGAGTATCCATTTTGAATTTCTTCCTGTGAATAAATTATCTCAGATCTCTGACATCCAGGAGAGAGCCTAAGCCTCCACTCTGTTTTGGAATAAGGATATACCTGTTGGCATTGGACTGAAGGAGAAGAGAGACCTCTTCTTCTAAGAGTTTGATATGGGTGTAAGGTGAGTCCAGAGTAATGTCCAATCTGATATCCCCTCAAAGGTAAAAGCTATAAATAGAATATCAGAAAACAGTCAAATCCAATTCCTGGTTTAATCCCTTAGGGAAGATAGCTTCCAATTGAAAAATAAACCTCTGCTCTTCTCGTAACAACAGACGATCTAAGTCAGCACCCCTCCAAGAGAAGGATACCACCTTCAGAACACATATTTTAAGATGATCAAAAAAATGCAATTTCTAAGCACAATGTTCTACAAGAGGGGCTTTTAATAACCCATTTTAATGCAACTTTGTGCTCTGCTAACTGGGTTCTCAGCCTCTTTTTTGTTTCACCCAGCAGGGGCACTGGATGACATATATGGCCCCCGCTGTATTGCAGTCTGAATGGTCTCTGAGCTTTACTTTTTATCGATTGTGTGGACACTGGAACAAATCTGTCTGAATCATCATTTTACAAAATGAACAGCCACCACACCTAAAATGTCCTGCCTGGTTAGCCACAAGACCTCTCTTGGAGGGGTGGAGACTTGTTGTTGTTAAGTGTCATTTAGTTAGTGTTGACTCATAGCAACCCTCTGTATAGTTGTCCTAAACTGCATTCAGTCTTCAGTCAGGCGGCTCATTGTTGACAGATTGGCACCCATAGCTGCTGTTATTGTATCGATCCATCTCATTGCTGACCTTCCTCTTTTGCACTGACCTTGTCAAGCATGTCGTCTTTTTCTAATGATCTCTCTCTTCGCATGATGTGTCCAAAGTATGAAAGTTGAAGTCTTGTCATCTGAGCTTCTAAAGAAAACTTAGGTTTGATCTCTTCTAGTACTGACTGGTTTGTTCTTCAGGAAGTCCATGGTATACACAGTATTCGTCGCCAGCACCATAATTCAAAGGCGATTTTCTTTCTGTCTATCTTTTTCACTGTCCAACTTTTGCACCCATATGACATCATTGAAAATGCCATGGCTTGAACATGTCGAATCTTTGTATGAAGAGAGACATCTCTGCTCTTGAGAATCTTGTCTAGTTCCTTCATAGCCATTCTGCCAAGAGCAATGCATTGTCAAATTTCTTGACTGCTTGTTGTTTCTTTATTGATAGTTGATCTGAGTAGATTAAAGTTGTTCACTAATCCAATTTCTTCTCCAACAATGATAAACCTATTGATTTTGCCTGTTGTCAGGATCTTTGTCTTCTTTACATTAAGGTGCAGGCCCATTTTAAGACTATGTTCCTTGATCTTGAGAAGCAAATGTTTCAGATCATCTCACTTTCAGCCAGAAATGTGGTATCATCAGCATAGCGAAGGTTGTTGATGAGTCTTCAACCAATCTTTACACCTTGGTTGTCTTCATACAGTCCTGCTTCTCTGATGATTTGTTCTGCATATAAATTAAACAGATAGGGGGAAAGTATGCAGCCTTGTCATACATCTTTGCTGATTTTAAACCATTCTGTTTCTCCTGGCTCTGTTCGAACTGTTGCTTCTGGATCAATATAAAGATTATGCGAGAAAACGATCAGGTGTTCTGGTATACCAATGCTTCTTAATGTGGCCCAGAGTTTCTCATGGTTTACACTATCAAATCCTTGCTGTAATCAATAAAACACATATAGATATCCTTTTTGTATTCTTTAGTCTTTTCAAGGCTCCATCTCACATCCGCAATGATGTCTCTCGTTCCTTGCCCTTTCCTGAACCCTGCTTGCACTTCAGGTAGTTCTCGTTCCAGGTTTGGTTGTAATCTCTGCTGAATAATCTTAAGTAAAATCTTGCTGGAATGTGGGATCAGGGCGATTTTGCAATAATTTCCAGAGACAGTTGGATCACCTTTCTTTAGCAGTGGTATAAACATAGATGTTTTCCAGTCAGTTGGCCATGATATTGTCTTCCAAATTTCCTGGCAGAGCCTTGTAAGCATGGTAACAGCTGCATCAGATTGCTGTAAAACTTCAATGGGAATGCTATCAATGCCTTGTGCTTTGATAAAGCTTTAAATGATGCTTTGACTTCTTCTTTCATCACCAATAGTTCCAGATCATAAGGTACAAGTTGAAATGGCTGTTGATCCACTTGATCTTTATTCTTTCCACCTTTTCTTGATCTTCTCAGCATCATTCAACATGGATCTTTGAGCATTTTGTAACATTCCAGTTCAAGGTTGGAATTTTTTTCTTTAACTCTCATATCTTTAGGAAAACCGATCATGTTCTTCCTTTAATAGTTTCTACTTCTATTTCCTTACGTGCATCATTGTAGTACTTCTCCTTATCTTGTCTTGCTGAACGTTAGAAATCTGTTAAGTTCTGCGATTGCCTCTCTTTCTCCTCTGGCTTTAGCTTTTCTGCATTTCTGGGCAATTTTCAGATCGTCTGTTATTATGAGAGAAGCAGAGATGTATTTTTTCATTTGGAAGCTATTAGCCCTAAGGACAAATCAGGAATTGGATTTGACTGTTTTTTGATATTCTATTTATAGTTTTTACCCTTGGGGGGATACAATCTGATAATATATTTTTCTTTTTATTATTTTTCTATGTTTCTATTTTTTATTATTTATTTACTTTTTATATATATATATATATATATATATATATAACAGATCGTTTTAGATACATATAGAATGTGTGCAAGGCTGGCTGTTTTGGGAGCTGTTTTCAGCATGGAACCCCTCTTTTTTTCAAAAAGGTTTGTTTGAATTGAGCTTTTATTGATTTTTCAGACTTTTAAAATTAGGGCAGCCTCATTTCCGAATCACTGTCACTCAGCCGGCTCTGGCGGGAATGCCAGTTTAAAAGGCAGCCTGTCATCCAGTCGGACATTCTTATCGCTTTTATGCGATTCTGATAATGGCTGGGTAAGTGTGTAAAATGTCTTCTGGCTTTGTGTATAGTGATTGTGGATGGGGGCTGTTAGTGTGTATGTAGGGTTGTCTATCCCGCTGTCAGCAGTATACAGTATTAGATGATTGGTGGGATTCAGACTGCAAGGTGGAATATCAGTTTCTGTTTAAGTGGAGCTGTCAGTAGTTGTTTTATATATGCTATATTGTAGCGATTTTTAAAGTGAGCACCTCTTTGATTAATATGCTCAATTTGAAACCTTTGAAGGAAGTATTTTTTCCATTTTAAGATAGCTGGTTTCATTTTTAGACAGCTGTTTTTATTTCTCAACCTCGTTTGAACTAAGGTTTGAGCTATATGGGCTCCAATGTATTATGCAACTTTTAGAGGTCTGAATCTGTTTTGTTTGTTTTTCCCCCTTTTTTTCATTCATGGTTTTAGTTTTTAGGCCGTAGCATTAGAACTGATCCCTCTCTCTTCTGTTCTGTTTGATGAAGTCTGTGTACTTTGGGCTGATGTGAGTATTTCTTAATGGGGACTTGGCTACTTTTTATTATTTTTTTTATATTTTACTCTTTATTATCAAAAAGAGCTTAACAGGGTAATATGTGTACACTTTTGGTGATTTATTTTCTTTTCTAAATCATTTTGTCCTTGGCTGTGAATAAGGGGAGTGCTCCCTCTGCTGGCTATTTTGGGTTTGGGTTTTATTTTCTCTCTACAATTTCTGTGTATGTATTTTAACAAAGACTGTTTCATGTACATTTTTTATGTAGATGTGTTGTTCCTTTTAGTTCATTTCCCCTTTTTGTTCTATATTTTGTAGACTGTACCAATCAATAATAACTGGATACAAGCCCCAGATATTTAACCACCGCACTTGGTGTTTAAAGATAATCCAGATATTTGAAGCCACTGTCGGATTGCAGGTGTGCTAAATATCTCATAGAGCCGTCCGTGCGGGAGGTATCTAGATAGTGGTAATATGAAGTCCATTATTTGGATACATTTAGGACAGCTTTTTTGCTATCCTAACATAATCCTGATATTTATTCAGAAAGTGGTTTTAATATTGCCCCTCCACCCATGTCAGCCCTGGCATTATCCTGGATAGTGCTGCTGAATATCCACAGAGAGTGCCGACTAAGATATATAGAATATCGGCTTCCGTTATCCAGATAAAAGCCTTTGAATATCAGCCCAAATGTTGGAAAAAGTCAGTGCATTTAGCATATGAGGCTTCCTGCCCAACCTGTAACCTTCACATTTGTGGCACACGGCAGGCATGGAAGATCCGACGGTCTGCCCAACAGTGCAAAACCCACCTGTGTAAAGAACTGGCTTCTTACCTGTTGGTGTACTGCTGCGGAATGATGAGGAGGGTGTGATAGGAGGGGTGACGGGCGGGGTAAGGCTGCCACTGCTGTGGCGAGGCGGAGTAGAGACATTTCCACGGGAGACGGAGCTCGACAACGTCAATGAAAGCTTAGGCTGGATTTTCTTCTTCAGGGATTCCTGCTCACGTCGAGCAGCATCGGTCATAAACCTAAAAGAAAAGAAAATATTTCATGCAGAAAGATGTCTGGATTTGAGCTAGGGGTAATAAAAGAGCATTCGATGACAGAAAATGCTATCCTGTTGACAAAGCAGACATTTCACTACATATATGTACAAAATATCCGAGAGGTTAGGATGGAAGACAAAGCCATGCTTTTTTCTATCTCCACTAACTGTGACCTTGTTCTGCTCTATGCTTTAGATCCCCTTCCCTCACCTTCTCCTCTGTCTCTCCAATAGCAAACTTATTTATTTATTTATTTAACGTCTCTTTTATACCGCGCTATTCAGCATCAGCGCGGTTTACAATAAACAGTGAACATACACATTTCCAATAGTACTTTGTGTTTACATATGAACAGGATATTCAACTTGGCTAACAGGGTAACTATGTACAACAACAATATATACAATATATACAATTTGTAGGCTGATCATGTGTTTGTATGGTTTTAGATAGTGGTGATTTGGGTGGTTTCGGCAAATGGTGCTGAGTTTCTATTGGTTTCAGGGTAATGTATGAGGAAGAGGTAGTGTTTCACGGCCTTCCTGAATTGGAATTCTGAATTGGAATTCCTGAATTGGAATTCCTGAATTGGAATTCTGCAAGAACATCCTAGTAAATCTCATCTTTTTGCTTTGAGAGTGGGAGAAGTATGTCCTCACTATTTACACCTAAAGGCATAATTAAGTGAGGTCTTTAAAATGTGTGATTTTTTAGGCAAATGCAATTTAGACAATAACCCTGTCTGACTGAGCATGTCCTGCTTTAGGTATTCCCATTCCAACCAATAAAAAGCTGGATACCAGAATACCATTGTGATGAAGGAAAAGAATATGAGAACAGCACTGATAATAGAGGTTTAAGTGCCAATCAATTATTCTGTGCATCAAGCGGAAAAAGAGAAGATCTTTAAGTACCAAGCTATGCAGTCAGAGACTAGGAAAATGTGGCAGAAGGATACAGAAATAGCTCTCATCCTATTGGGTGTCACAGGCTTAATAAAAAGAATTTTCAAACACACCCTCATAAATTGCCTGTACATGTTACATCTTAGAACTCCAGTGGGAGGCTCTCTTCAGCACAATGCAAGTACTACAGCGAGCATTAGCAGTAAATTTGAGAGACTGAGATCATACTCCACACACCCTGGCTTAAGAGTGAAGTTCATGACTGTCGTATGTGCAGAACTAACCTGAAAAAAGGGAGAAACTTGTACAATAGTAATTAGTAACTTTTTTGCCTTCTCAGTTCATGGGTTGCAGGAATATAAAATGAAAATGTCATATTTAATGGTTAGGCATTATAGCGAGGAATGTTTTTAAAGCCATTTATGCAAGTAAAAAAAAAAAATAAAGGTTTTACTTACATCCATTGGCTGTCTGAAAGCTGCCCACCTACAATGTGTACAATTTTAACCACACCAAGCGGAAACATCCTTGGGGGCGTGTTTGGGGCGTCATTATTGAAGCATGTGCATAGATCATATTTTGGTATGTATGCATGTAATTTTCAAGCAAGTGCAAGTGACCGTGTGTATTTTGGATCTGTGGCAATTTTTCTAGTAAAAGCCATTTTCCTTTTTAGAATTGGTGCAAAGCTTGCAGATAAAAAGCAGGTATGGACTTTGCACCTATGCAGGCAGTTTGAAAATTGCTCTGATTGCCGGCCATTGAAAAGTTGTGCAGATCTAATGTGGCCCCGCGAAATGTAATGGAACTATACACATGGCATATCCATGGCCTGGTGGATGCAAGTCATAGATTTTTAGCAGTTTGCACCATAATCGCAAGAACCAAACAAACAAACAAACTTTCAAGAAGTTTTAAAACGAATGTTGAGGGAAGATCTTCAGTGGTGGCAGCTAGCTGATCCAAAGCGGCTAAACTTTAAACCCAGATATTCTATGCCGCAGCCATATCTTGGCCCTTGCATTGCAAATCTGGGTTGGATGGATTGCCAGGAAGCTAACAGGGCAGTGGTGATATTCAGTCGCTAGCTGGTTAGCTTCTGTGGCAAATGTTAGGCCAGCCTTGGCTGCTCCCGACTTTCGCCACATGACCATAACCAGGCAGTTCCTCAATTTCACCGCTGCCCGGTTATTGATGGGTGTCGCCCTGGCACGCCCCTGGCACATCTCAATGCTATCCGATTCACATCGAGGCATGCAGCGGAGGCACCCACAGATATTAAGCATCACGAACCGTGTTAGTGCTGCTGAATACCCGCCCCCACCCCAATATCTTTATTTGTTTAACAAATGTTAAGAGCCATGTTTACTAAATATTAGTACGCACTATCTGCCACTGTGCCCATAGGAATAACATGGGTGCTACAGCAGACAGCGTGCGATAATGGTTTAGAAAACATGGCCCTAAGTGTTCCTTTGATATTAGAATGCAGTGATGAAATACATCATCTCTGCACAATTAGCTCTGATTGACTTCACAAAGTTAGCATCTCTCACAGGGGAGTAGTTATTAAGCTGCAGTAAAATGTGACATTTTATCACATTTTAGTTTACCGTGGGACTCACTAAGCTGTGGTAACTCAGTACTGCAGGTTAGGGACTCCCGGATTAAAGTAATAGCAGAGTGTGCAACACTCACCGCAAGATATTTCATTCCAAGAGAACGAAATGTCAGCTCAAAGCTGGCGTTATTTTTCTCTGTTGAGAGCATCAGGCCACTAACATAGGCCCAGTCTTAAAGGGACTGAGCATTTAGAATTCACCAGTAGTCCGGGATCTATACCACTTGGCACTACCAAAGAGTCAAGGCACCCCCCAAATACATTATCCCTAACCACACATGCCGTCGATTCCCCTCCCCCACAAAGGCCTGATCAAAGTCGTACTCCCCCCCTTCCTATCACTGCAGTAATGAAAGCATTGTCCTAGAGTGGTCGCATGGTTTTAAAGGAATAATGGGCGCACATTGTTTTGTCATTGAAATCCATATATGGGACTTTTAACAGTATACAAAAATATAAGAAAAATATAAGCAAAAAGGAAAAAGAAAAAATGTAGATATATTCAATAAATTTAATAGTTTTAAGAGAGTGAAGCTGTGCTGAATGAATGATAAGGTGGGTTATGGGTGGAATGTGACAGCCACAGGGATCTGTGGATACATTTGTCCCCCTGCCCCATTCTGACGGTTCTTTCACCTCTATTTTTTGTAGGTTTATAAATGCGGAAAATATTTAAGAAAAAACTAAAAGGAGCATTTGCAAAAGTTAAAGACTTACATCAAGCTTGGGTGTTGTTGAAAAATACTATCTTGGAAGCCCAGACCAGCTGTATTCCACACTTTAAAAAAAGTGGAAGTCCAAAAAACTGCCAGCATGGTTTAAAGGTGAGGTCAGAGAGGCTGTTGTTGCCAAGAAAGCATCTTTCAGGAAATGGAAAAAAGAGCCAAACGATGAA
This sequence comes from Ichthyophis bannanicus, assembly GCA_033557465.1. Classification (NCBI taxonomy): domain Eukaryota; kingdom Metazoa; phylum Chordata; class Amphibia; order Gymnophiona; family Ichthyophiidae; genus Ichthyophis; species Ichthyophis bannanicus. The sequence goes on along the minus strand of CM066031.1, from coordinate 573,382,994 downwards.
ACCTGGAAACAGCACAAGCACTGGCAGGTCAAATGCAAGGCATTGATAAAGAAGGCAAAGAGAGAATTTGAGAAGCAGCTTGCTGCGGAAGCAAAAACGCGAAATAAAGATTTTTTCAAGTACATTCGTAGCACAAAACCTGTGAGAGAGTCAGTTAGACCATTAGATGATAGAGGAGTTAAAGGGGCACTAAGAGGTGACAAGGCGATAGCGGAGAGAGTGAATGAATGAATTCTTTGCTTCAGTCTTTACTAAGGAAGATGTAGGGATGTTACCCATGACTGAAGTGGTATTTAAAGGTGCGGAAGGATTGAAGGAAATATCGATACATCGGGAAGATGTGTTACAACTATTAGATAAACTGAAGAGTAGCAAATCACCTGGGCCGGATGGTATACATCCAAGGGTGTTGAAAGAACTGACATATGAGATTGCAGACCTGCTATTAGTAATCTGTGAACTATCATTAAAATCATCTCTAATACCTGAAGATTGGCGGATCGCCAATGTAACAACAATTTTTAAAAAGGGTTCGAGGGGTGATCCGGGAAACTACAGACTGGTGAGCCTCACGTCAGTACCGGGAAAAATGGTAGAAACCATCATAAAGAATAAAATTACTCAGCATATAGATAGTCATGGCCTAATGGGAGACAGCCAACATGGCTTTAGACAAGGAAGATCTTGTCTTACTAATCTGTTATGTTTTTTGAAAGTGTGAATAAATAGGTGGACAAAGGTGAGTCGGTTGATATAGTGTATCTGGACTTTCAGAAAGCCTTTGACAAGGTCCCTCATCAGAAACTTTTGGCAAAACTAAAGAGTCATGGGATAGGAGGCAGTGTACTACTGTGGATCAGGAACTGGTTAAAAGATAGAAAGCAGAGGGTTGGACTAAATGGCCAATTTTCCCAATGGAGAAAGGTGAATAGTGGTGTACACCAGGGATCTGTGCTGGGTCCGCTGCTTTTTGACATATTCATAAATGACCTGGAAAGTGGAATAACGAGGGAGGTTATCAAATTTGCAGATGACACAAAACTATTTAAAGTTGTTAAAACCCAAGAGGATTGTGAAAAATTGCAAGAGGATCTTGATAAATTGGAAGACTGGGCATCAAAATGGCAGATGAAATTTAATGTGGACAAGTGCAAGGTTATGCACCTAGGGAAGAACAACCCAAACTATGGTTACACGATGCAAGGTTCCACATTAGGAACCACCACCCAGGAAAAAGATTTAGGCGTCATTGTGGATGCCATGTTAAAACCCTCGGCCCAGTGTGCAGCGGCGGCCAAGAGAGCAAATAGAATGCTAGGTATGATAAGGAAAGGAATGGAAAATAAAACAAAAGATATTATAATGCCTCTATATCGTTCCATGGTGAGACCGCACCTTGAATATTGTGTGCAATTCTGGTCGCCGTATCTTAAAAAGGATATAGCGATTTTAGAAAAGGTACAGAGAAGAGCCACCAAAATGGTAAAGGGGATGGAAGGATACTCCTATGAAGAAAGGCTAAAAAGGTTAGGGCTCTTTAACCTGGAAAAGAGACGGCTGAGGGGAGATATGACAGAAGTCTATAAATTAATGAACGGAGTGGAACGGGTAAACGTAGATCGACTGTTTACGTTATCAGAATATAGGAAGACTAGGGGACATGCAATGAAGCTACAGGGTAAACTATTTAAGACTAATAAAAGAAAATATTTTTTCACTCAACGTGTAATCAAACTCTGGAATTTGTTACCAGAGGATGTAGTAAAGGCTGTTAGTGTAGCTGGGTTTAAAAAAGGTTTGGACAAGTTCCTGGAGGAAAGGTCCATAAACCATTATTAGGAAGGGACCCAGGATATCAATGCTTGACCTAGTACAAGCATTGCAGAACCTGTGTCTTTTGGGTAAACTGCTAAGTACTGTGATGCTGCAAACCCTCTGGGAGCGAAAGAAAATATATTTTAAACCCGGGAAAAGTCAAACACCGACTGCAATGTCCCGAGGAACCATATAGGGGGAGCAGGAGAGACCTCCGAGGAACAGAGGAGCCACACCTCCTAGGTCAGGAGGCAGTGCGAGCCCACCTCCAATCAAGAAAGAGAGGAGTGCCTTTTAAAGGGAATTTGAAAGATTGGAAAGCAGAATGGGCAGAACAGGCGGTACAAGCAGAACAAGAAGCAGAACTACAGGAACCTGGAGTGGAACCAGGAGCGGAACCGGAGTCGTCAGGACAGCCCTGGAGAAAGGTACAGGCGGGACGGCCTGGGAAAGGAGCCCTGCTTAGAGAACCAGCGGAACCAGCAGGTTGGGCAGGTCAGCCGAATGCAGGGGCTGGATATCCAGGAGGAGCAATAATCCCTGACCAACAGTTTCGCAGGAGGCAGCAGCAGCCTCAGAGGTTGGGAGAAAGGAGACCCTGTGGAGAAGGTGGGCCAACTCCAGCCCGAGTGAGTGGTAGCCATATTGAGAGGCCAAGGCGTGGCTGGGACTGTGAGCTGAAGAGCTTGGAGAGCTTAAGGCCTAGTATTCAGGCCGAGCAGGATCCCTACTGGAGCAGGCTTCAAGCTTCACCCGGAGCAGTCCAACCAAGAAGACAAGGTAACCCATATTTTACTAAAAACAGGGTACAAACTGCGGATGTATGGGGTGTGCGAGGAGCACAAGAATATTATCCTTATAGAAACATAGAAACATGATGACAGAAAAAGACCACAAGGCCCATCTAGTCTGTCCTTCCATAACAACAATTACAACAGTCCACTTTCTACCTTTAGAGATCCTCTGTGTTGGTCCCATGCTTTTTTGAATTCAGTTACTGTCCTCATCTCTACCACCTCCACTGGGAGACTAATCCACGGATCCACTACTCTTTCCGTAAAGAAATATTTCCGCATATCACTCCTGAATCTATCTCCCTTCACCCTCATCCCATGTCCCCTCGTAGCAGAACTTGCTTTCAATTGAAAGAGGCTCTCTCCCTGAACATTTATGCCACGGAGGTATTTAAACATCTCAATCATATCACCTCTATCCCGCCTTTCCTCTAAGGTGTACATATTAAGATCCTTAAGTCTGTCCTCATATGCTTTATAATGAAGCCCATTAATCATTTTAGTAGCAACCCTCTGCACCGACTCCATCCTGTTCACATCCTTTTGAAGGTGCGGTCTCCAGAACTGCACACCATACTCCAAATGAGGTCGCACCAAAGACTTATACAGAGGTATTATCACCTCCTTTTTTCTGCTAGCCATTCCTCTCCGTATGCACCCAAGCATCCTTCTAGCTTTTGCCGTCGCCTTTTCTACCTGTTTAGCTACTTTAAGATCATCAGACACAACCACGCCTAGGTCCCGCTCTTCTTTAGTGGACAAAAGTACTTCACCTCCTATACTGTATTGCTCCCTTGGATTGCTGCAGCCCAAATGCATGACCTTACATTTTTTAACATTAAATCCCAGCTGCCAAATTCTAGACCATTCTTCAAGCTTAGCTAGATCCCTCTTCATGTTATCTACACCTTCCTGGGTGTCTACTCTATTACAGATTTTGGTATCATCCGCAAAGAGGCAAACCTTACCCGACACCCCTTCCGCTATATCACTAACAAAGATGTTAAAAAGAATCGGACCAAGGACAGATCCCTGGGGCACACCACTGGTAACATCCTTCTCCTCAGAGTGAGCTCCATTTACTTGTACTCTTTGTCGCCTCCCACCCAACCAATTTCTAACCCAAGCAGTAACTTTAGGGTCCATCCCTAGGGTGCTCAGTTTGTTTATAAGTCGCCTGTGAGGAACAGTGTCAAAGGCTTTACTGAAATCTAAATACACCACATCTAGAGCTCTCCCTCGGTCCAACTCCCTGGTCACCCAGTCAAAGAAATCGATCAGATTTGTCTGACAAGACCTGCCTCTGGTGAATCCATGCTGCCTCGGATCCTGTAATCCGCCGGACTCCAGAAACCTCACTATTTTCTCTTTCAGCAGCGTTTCCAATAATTTACTCACCACTGAAGTTAAACTAACCGGCCTGTAGTTTTCAACCACATCCTTACTTCCGTTTTTGTGTAAAGGCACCACATGAGCCTCTCTCCAGTCCTTTGGCACCACTCCCGACTCCAACGAGGCATTGAAAAGGTCAGTCAGTGAAGCTGCTAGAACGTCCCCAAGTTCCCTCAGTATTCTAGGGTGTATCCCATCCGGTCCCATCGCTTTGTCTACTTTAAGTTGAGCTAGTTTCTCACGAACACAGTCTTCTGAAAATTGTTCAAGATGTCCCTCGCTTCTGTTCTTATTTGTGGGTGTTTTCTGAGGTCCTGCTCCTGGTTCTTCATCTGTGAACACAGAACAAAAATATTTGTTAAGCAATTCTGCTTTATCCTTATCAGCTTCTACATATTCCCCCCCTGTACCCTTGAGTCTGACAATACCACTTTTGCCCTTCCTCTTCTCACTAATATATCTGAAAAATGTCTTATCCCCCCATTTTATTGCATTGGCTATTTCCTCCTCCTTTTGAATCTTTGCCTTCTTGACTACTTTGCTAGCTTCTCTAAGTTTTTCCAAATACAGATGCCTGTCTTCCTCTCTCTGTGATCTCTTGTATTTCATGAAGGCCTCCCTCTTTTTCTTCACTTTTTCAGCTACTTCCTTCGAAACCATAGCGGTCTCCTGTTCCTTTTGCCTTTATTTACCATTTTAACAAAAAGGTTGGTTGCCTTTAAAATACCCCCTTTCAGTTTTGCCCACTGTTTTTCTACATCCCCCAGCTGTTCCCATCCCACTAACGACTCCCTGAGGTATTGGCCCATCTTCGCAAAGTTAGTCTTCCTAAAGTCTAAGATCTTCACCTTGGAATGGATTCTAACAGCCCTAGTCCTAATACTGAACCACACCATCTGGTGGTCACTGGATGCAAAATGATCTCCCACTACAACATCAGAAACACTCTCACCATTGGTAAGCACCAAGTCCAGTATGGCCCCTTCACGTGTGGGGTCTGTTACCAATTGCCTGAATAGTTCTCCCTGTAGAGAATCCAGGATCTCCTTACTTCTAGATGATACTGCAGCAGGAATGTGCCAATCAACATCTGGCATATTGAAATCTCCTAGCAGTAGCACTTCCCCTTTCCTAGCAATGCTGCGTATGTCTTCAATTAACTCTCTGTCCACCTCTTCCTCTTGTGAGGGAGGTCTGTATATCACACCAATGCAAATAGATTTCTCTTTCCCTCTTTCTAGTTTAACCCACAATGCCTCCTCTCTCCCTTTTAAGCTCTGTAATTCCAAAGCTTTAATAGTAGTTTTTACATATAGTGCCACTCCTCCTCCCCTTCTTCCTACCCTGTCCTTTCTGAATAAAGTATAGCCAGGTATAGTTACATCCCAGTCATGGTTTTCTGTGAACCATGTTTCTGTAACTGCCACTAAATCCAAGTCAGCCACTCCCACCAAAGCTTCAACTTCAGGGATCTTATTTCCCATGCTACGGGCATTAATACACACTGCTTTCCATGTGTTACCCCTGTTACCCATTTCCATAAAGGTATTTAATGTATCACCTACCTGGGGGCTTTCACTTACCTGGGGGCTTTCTTCACCCATCCCCAACGAATCTAGTTTAAAGCCCTCTTCAGTAGATTAGAGAATGTTTGTAAGATAAGGTGCGAGGAACACGCGCCCACTAAAAGACTTGTTAAGGTCCCAGCTGTACAGAAAGCTAAGACAAGACTCTTGCCAAGCAAGGACAGTTCACAGTATCTTTAGGCGCAGGACCGACGCCCAGTTTTCAACCCCGAGCATTGTGAAGTTGTGCGGAACATATTTAAAGAACCTTATGGCAACTTACCCACGAGCACTGATTTAGGCTCAGAGGCCTCAGAAGCCGAGCCGATGCAACTGGAGTTTGAGTCAGACCATGAGATGGATTGTAGCTTCTGTAGGAGAGGGAGCCTAGAGTCCTGTCTGAGCAACTAAGCTATCTTGGGAGTTAAGACTGTTTATCTGCTTTATCAGTGAATGTGAAGATAACAGTTTTTCTTTACTACTTTCTTTTCCCTTTTACCTGAAGTAAGGAATTTGTGTTGGACATTTTTGTAACCAAGCAATTGAACCTTTGTGCATTAACAGGGGAAATAAAAGCCTTTTATTTTCCTCCACTCGGACCTTTTGTTTCTATGGGATTTTGGTGACAGAGAACGCTACCAGGCCTTAAAGTCCCTGGGCCCTGCATGATATTGGCCAAAACCCATCCATAAATATTTTTATGCCCCACCTACCTCGCTCCAATACGCTGCCCAGGTAGGACGGGTGACAGTACATATGACCTAGATTGGCCACTGTTGGAAACAGGATACTGGGCTTGATGGACCTTGGTCTGACCCAGTATGGCATATCTTATGTTCTTATGTGTGCGCTGACATTTGTAATAGATATTCCTTTTTGTGAGGGGGTGTTATTTTTCTCATTTTGGATAGGTTTAATTTTCCCTTTACCTCTAGTGGATTTTTTCTGCACCTTAGAAAAGAAGGGCAAGCAAACCACCTGTTTCACATGAAATGGAGATATCAAACTGGGGCAAAAGGAAGGCACAGGCCGAATGGAAACAGCCTCCACTGAAAAGGACAAATATGAATTCTAGCAAAACAGAGCCTGCAGCTCGGAAACCCGCCTTGCTGAACAAACTGCAATCGAGTACACAGTCTTGAGAGTCAAGCCCTTCGGAGTATCACTCTTCAGAGGCTCAAAGGCCTCTGACATCAGAGCTCTGAGCACCAAACAAAGATCCCAGGCAGAGATAATTGACTGGAGGGGAGGATGCAGATGCTGAATCCCCTGCAGAAAACGTGAAGATCTGGGTGCAAGGTTAAAGACTTTCCAGCCATCGGACCTCTGAAACAGGACAGAGCTGCCACCTGGACTTTCAGGGGGCTAAGAGAAAGGCGCTTTTTCAGACCGTCCTGCAGAAAGGCCACAAAGCTCACACCTCAGCCATCTCATGAACAAGCTTTCATGCACCGCACCAATGCTCAAAGAGGTGCCAGACTTGTATATATGCCAGGCTGGTAAAACTCCTCTGGGCTCTGAACAGAGCGGAAACTACTGCGAGAATAGCCCTTCCACGGCATCTAACTGCTTTCAAGAGACAAGCCGTAAGCAAGAAGGGAGTCAGGTCATCCAGGACAACCGGCTCCTGATGCAACTGGTCCCAAAATGAGGAAGACAAGAGGAGGTTCCTGGAGGAACTGCATCAGGTCCCTGAACCACGCTCTCCATGGACAGATCGGTGCCACTAGAATAATCCAGTCCAGACGGCGCTCTATGTGGTGAATCACATGCCCCAACGGTGGCCATGGAGGAAGCACATACAGCAGGTATTTCCTTGGCCATGACTGAACCAGGGCATCAACGACCTTGGACCCAGTTGACGTGCAGTGACTGAAGAAACAGCGCACAATGGCATCAGCTTTGGATACCATCACCTCCATCACGGGGTGATCCCAAAAGTGGAGAATCATCTGAAACGCCTCCTGACTCAACTCCCACTCTTCAGGATCTAGAGTGACGACTGAGGAAGACTGCTGCCACATTGACCCCCACGACAATGTGCTGAGCCAACAGAGCTAGGAGGTTCATTTCCACTCAGGTGAACCAGAGAGTCACCCCCAGGGCCATTCCGTCACACCTTGTGCCGTCCTGGCAATTGACATATGTTACTGCTGTAGCATTTTCCAAGAACAATCGCAATGCCCTGCCCGTGACCAAGGGCTGGAATGCAAGAGGACCACCAGCCAACCCTTACTTCATGATGGTTAACAGACCACACCACATTCCTGCTGCTCCAACAGCCCTGGACCAGTTGGTCTTGACAAGGGCTCCCCAGCCCGTAAGCTTGACATCCATCGCCAGAAGAATCTACAAGTAAGCATCCAGAGGGCATGTCCCTTTTCAGATAACGTGGCCATAGTCACCACCTTAAGAGGGTTCTCACTCCCAACTGGAGCAGAAGCCTAGGTTCAAACTCCGGTCAGGAAGGACCACTGAAGCAACCTCATATCAGCACATGCCCATGCTAACAGCTTGAGTGCCACCACCATCAAGCCACGAAGCCTATGTTGTTGTTAAGTGCCCTCGAGTCGACATCAACTCATGGCAACCCTCTGGATAGTTGTCCTAAACTGTGTTCAGTTTTCAATCAGATTGCTCATTGTTGATAGAGGGACATCCATAGCTACTGTAATTGTATCAATCCATCTCATTGCTGGACTTCCTCTTTAGCACTGACCTTCAATCTTGCATGATGTCTTTCTCTAATAAGCCCTCTCTTAGCACGATGTGTCCAGTGTATGAAAGTCAAAGTCTTGTCATCTGAGCTTCTAAAGAAAGCTTAGGTTTGACCTCCTCTAGTACTGACTAGTTTGTTCTTTAGGCAGTCCATGGTATACACAGTATTCTTCGCCAGCACCATAATTCAAAGGCATCGATTTTCTTCCTGTCTATCTTTTTCAATGTCCAACTTCCACATCCCTATGACGTTATTGAAAATATCATGGCTTGGACAAGTCAAATCTTTCTAAGGAGGGTGACATCGCTGCTCTTGAAAATCTTGTCTAGGTCCTTCAAAGCCATTCTGCCAAGAGCAATGCATTGTCGGATTTCTTGACGGTTTGTCGTTTCTTTTTGATTATTAATCCAAGCAGATTAAAGTTGTCCACTATTTCAATTTCTACTCCAACAACAATGAACTCATTGATCTTGCCAGTTCTCAGGAGCCTTGTCTTCTTTACATTAATGTGCAGGCCCATTTTAAGACTATGTTCCTCAGTAGTTGTAGTAGTAGCAGTAGTAGTTGTAGATCGCCTTCACTTTCAGCCAGTATTATGGTATCATCAGCATAGCAAAGATTGTTGATGAGTCATTCACCAATCTTCACACCTTGGTTGTCTTCATATAGTCCTGCTTCTCTGTTGATAATCCCAAACCCTGGGAGTCTGTTGAAAACAGAACACCTCAAGTCATTGCAATAATCTCTGCATTCTCTCCTCTGGCAGGCAGACTCTGTCCACTTGAGCATCGAACCATGCTCCCAGGAATTCCAGGGATTGGGAAGGCTCCAACGAATATTTTTCCCGATTAACTACCCAGCCGAGGCCTTCAAGAAGGACACCACAGGCCAAAACCTGACATGCCTCCAACAGAGAACGGGCTTGGATAAGCCAGTCATCCAGAAATGGCATACACATAGGGCCCGATATTCAAGTAGACAAGCATAGCCCTTCTCACTCACCCCTAAACCCGGATATTCAATGCCGCCAATATCTGGTTTTGGTGTCCAGAGAAAACCGCCGCAGAGCCTAACCGAGTAGCAGCAATATTGGACCGCTACCCATTAGCATCCATGGCTAAAATTAGGCAAGGCAAAAGCTGGCCTAGTTTTAGCTGTGGATCGCTAATTGGGTAGTGGTCCAGTATTGCCACTACCTGGTTAGCGGTACTTCCCACCTCCCCTCTAGAATGCCAACACACCCTGATGCTAACCGGATAACATCGAGGCATGTAGGGGACACAGACAGGGATATTCAACGGCACTAACCATGTAGGTGCCATTGAATATCCTCGTTTAAGACAATTACACTGTTTACTGGGCTGTAAACAGTGTTAAATGCCTTTCGAATATTGGGCTATAAGAACATAAGATATACCATACTGGGTCAGACCAAGGTCCATCAAGCCCAGTATTCTGTTTCCAACAGTGGCCAATCTAGGTCATATGTACCTAGCAGTTTCCCCAAGAGACACAAGTTATGTCTTTAGCGCTGTAATGAAGCAACCACCACTGTCATTACCTTGGAGAATGGTCTTGGGGTAATGGAGATGCCAAAGAGAGCACAGCGAACAGAAGGTGTGAGCCAAGCATGGCAAAAGAACAGCAAAAATCACTACTGATCTCCTGGATCGGGGTATGAAAATAAACCTTGGCCAAAGCCAGAGATGCTAGAAACTCTCCTCAGTGCATTGTCGAAATCACAGGTCTCAGAGTTTTCATCTGGAAATGCAACATGCGCAAAGGAGATATGACTCCCTTGAGGTCGAGCATTGGTTGGAAGGAGCCATCCTTCTATGGCATCCCAGAATAAATACAATGCCTGAACTTGTCCTGCTCAGCCGGGGGCACTGGAACCAGCTCCTTCAGGTGCAGTAACTGTCCAACATAACCCGTGCTGTGGCTCTTTTGTCCGCCGAACCACAGGCAGAGGCAACAAACGCCTCTGGGATCAGTTGTTTGCAGTCCAAGACATGGTTGCTTTGAATAGTGTCTAGCTTCCAGCGATCCTCTGTTGACATCCAAGGATGGGCCCCCAAACCTTATTGTGTCGCGCAGGAGTGACTCCTCTGTGGAGAACACTGGGCCTACGAGCCCTCCAAAGGATGGATTATGGGTCCTAAATCCAGAAAAAAAGGAGAAAGGCTTTCCAGGATGATAATGCCTGTAGCCCCGAGACCCCCAGAAGTCATACTCCTCAATTGAGATGTCAGAACCAGCATTCAAGTCTTGGACAGACTACAGCTGATCCACATCTACAGAATGCAACCTTCACCTAGGTTGCTTAGGAGGAGATCCACAAGCCGGGCTGCTACACTCTGCTTGACCCTCTTGTGACTGCGCTCGACGGAAACCAGAGACTGCAGGGTCTGGGTTTCCACACTAGAAGGACAGGCTTGCTTTAGAAAGGAAAAGAATTCTGGGGAGAACAACACAGATTCCGAAGAAGGAGAGCGGCCAGATGCACAGTCACTGGAACCCAAGGCCAGGCTACCAATCTTACCCCATAGTGTCATCAGCCGCCTCCTACTTTGAGGCAGAAAATGCCGGGCCAACCAAATCCCCTCAGTGGAAGAAGCGAAACAGGCCCACCAGTGAAAAGCCAGAGGCAGCCATGCAAGATGAATCCATTGATGAGACTTTTCGCTTGCCACAAGTCAAACACTTCCTGTAAGAAGACAAAGAGTTATGGCAAGGCAAACACTTGCAGATGCTAAGGCCGCTTAGGCACAAAAGAGCATGCTAACGGAGTGCATACAGGAATGTGTATTAACAGCGCTGGGACAGGAACATATGTTGGAGCTGCTCAGGCAGAATGCATTCTGGGACTGATTGGGGGCAAGGCAAGCAAAGGCAGAAAACGCTAACAGTGCACATTGGAAAATGGCCGGAGGCCCTGATGCTGAGCCAAGGGACACCCATGGTCCACCCTGGGTGTCCACACGCAGTCTACTGGAGCCTCCTACATCGTGGTCAAGTGAGAAACCCACCTGCAGGTGGTCATTCAAAAGCGAAATCAACTTCTTTCTTCTCAATCAAATATTCATTTGTTTAGATTTTATCAGAGCTGAGAAAATTCAACCACCATCTGCTGGAGACAGAAAAATACTGAGGTGCCCTTTAGAGGCTCAGGCTGATAGAGGCAGGGGAGCAATGTCTTTGAAACTTGGGCATTTCATTGGCTCTCTGTCTCCACACATCTCCTCGTAGGGGAACACAGCCCACTTGTCTGGACTGGCCTAGAAGGACAATATGGAACTCTGAAATTGGCATTTCTCTCTGCCCCCCCCCCCCAACTAATGGCAGTTCTGGTATAGCCCCTCCTTCTTTGATAGTGGTGATGGCTCCAACATAGCATCTCCCCTTCCTGCTCTCTTTTTACTCAGCATTTTCTTATCTCTAATCCCCAGCCATCTCCTCCACTATCTTCCTAGCACCATTATCCCTCCTTACTCCCCCTCTCTCTTCATCCTGCTCAGATGAAGGGTCATTTTATAAGAGGTTGTGAAAGCACCTATATTGCTCCTATTTTATAAAGCCAGCATATGCACCTTTATAAAATTGCTTCCCCCAAAGCTTCTCACAAAGTCGCATCTGCTCTGAGACTGGGGTAACTTTATGCATCTATGCAACAGTAAGAATTGGCACTGATTCATATATTCTGTAAAATACATGTGAATGATGATCTCTCTCTCCTCTGTCCATTCTCTACCCCCAGAAAGGCCTACACGTACATCACATAAAAAGAGGGGCTATGTTTTCCTAGGTCTTACTTTTATACATATACAAAGCAGTCAGCTTTACAAGCGTCAACTTGCCTATTACTCTTATAAAATTACCTCCATGATGTGGAAGGACAGGAGATAGGAGCATGGCCAGATTTAAGATATTGATGCCCACAGGAGGGATTGGAGAGCAGTAGGGAAAGGGGGATTTTTTTCTCTACTAAAGCAAGCAAACTTAGGATCCAATTTAGCCCGGGGTATTTGGTGACTTCAAAATATGGCATCCTAGGTAGTTACCTATGTACCTATGCTTAAATCTTGACATGAACAGGAGCTAGCTTGATAATGCCTCCTCATACCTGGTGTCCTATGCACCCATATACCCCAAAAGCCAGCCCTGCTGCATCTCTTAAGTATGTACGCTGGTTTCCTTCTCCCATCTTAAACACACCCCTAGGATGTGTGTGCTATGGAAGTCCATATGTAATTTAGTCAAATAGAGGAGGACAATATTTAGAGAGGCCAATTTACCGTGGTGCCTAATTATTTATCCAGGTAAGCTATTTTGAAAATTATCATCTTAAAATGTAGCATTAACAATATTCTGTAGTTCAATACCGAGCCAATGCATAAGTCTCACTGAGCAGGACAAAGCAACGTTCACCCATGGAAGCCTGAATGGTGAATCTATTCCCATTGATTAAAATTCAGGTTTGATTGCACTAAAATTGCTGCAAGACAAAACTGGAGCTCTCACTAGCTGCCCCAAACGTTTATTCATGCAACATCAAGAAAGCTGTAAGAGACAAATCTCTCCAGGCATCAGACTTTTTATGTATTTGACCTTTGAATTGTACACAGTAGAGATTTTCATAGATGAAAAGTCCAATACCTTTTGGCCTGGTGTCATGATGTAAAACCGCTTTTGTATGCTAAAATGCCTCAGATAAATTAACTTATTCATTACCTCTGGATAATGAGAAACATTGATTTTCTACAAAATACCAAATACATGCCAGTTGACATGTGTTCTTGGCAGTGAATACTGTAAACTGTTTATAGGGGTGGTTTGTGTGGTTACTCTGTATTTTGATCGCAACAAAAAGTTTCAGTACTAAAGTACTGGGAATTTACTTGGATTCTGTCCAAGACTTGACAACGCTTAAGGCCCATCCTCGATTCATCGGATTTCCTCTCAGCCCTCCAAGCCCTAATCCTTCCTCATGCCAACTACTGTAACGCAATATACCAAAGTCTCCCACAGTCCACCCTCCTCCCATTACAAACTGCCCTCCACACTGCTGCATGCATCACACAAGGAACATCCAAATACGACAGAATCACCCCTATATTCAAACAACTCCACCTTCTACCGCTCTGCAGCAGAATCACATGCAAGACCCTACTACTAACATACAAGGCTCTCCACTGTATCCCTGCTACCCATCTGCAAATCCTTCTTCAACCCCTCAAACCCAACAAGCCACAAAGACTTTCAACGACCCACAAACTCACTATACCACACTCCAGAACAAAGCACACACAACAAACAGAGCCTTTGAACTATATGCACACTCCCTCTGGAACACACTCCCAAACCATATAAGAAATATCTCTGACCTCCATTCCTTCCGCAAACACCTCAAAACCTTCCTGTTCTCAAAACACTTCAACCCTGACTCTGAACCAGGATCATACTGATCCCCTCAGTAAATGTGCACACTGAAACTGCCAACCCTATGGACCTACTCGATACATGTATATACAGTAGTTATAATGTTCCATGTACATAGTTTTATACATAGTTGGCTGTTATATTTATTTATCTGTGCTTATTTACCGCCTTACGTGAATCAAAGCAGTTTACAATGAACTCAAAGAATTAAACAGTACATTTAACAAAAAATACATGTAACGCTGTGAACAAGGAGTGATGAGGGATAAGGGAAGAAATAACTTAATACAGCTATCAGCCGATTTAAGCAATAACTATATACAGAGAACTAAACATGTAGATTAGTACGCTGAACTTGAAAGCATCTTCAACTGTGAGAATGACTGTTGCTTTACTTGGAGAATTTTAAACTAAGTGATTAGTTCGCCAAAGTGTTCCTTGAACAAAAATGTTTTTAGCAGTTTACGGAAAGATTTAGGATCCTTAGTGTCTTTTATGTAGGCAGGAATTCCATAAGTGTGGGGTGTAAAGGGAGAAGGCTCTCTTGGACGTCGTTGAGTTGCAGCTTCTAAATTCAGCGTGTACCTCAAGAGAATTTTTATTGTTACTTCTTCGTGGTCTGTTTTCCAGATTGACTCGAATAAACACTTTTAGGCAAGTGGATGGTTCTGCTTGGAAGGATTTGAATATAGTGTGAATAACTGAATTTTATTCTACTCTCAATTGGTAGCCAGTGCAGCTGTTTTAATATCAGGGTAATGTGATCTTTGATTGAGGCTTGTGAGATTACTCTAGCCGCTGTATTTTGAGCTAGCTGAAGGCGGAGAACGCTTTGCTTTGGGAGGCCCATTAAAATGGCATTTCAGAAATCAAAGTGTGGGAAGATTATTGCCTGGACTGCTGTTCTGAAATCACTTGTGGAGAGTAGAGGTCTTAGATGTTGCGACATCTTTAGTTTGGCATAGATGGCTTTTGTTAAGTTGCTCACATGCTTGGTGAAATTAAGCTACTGATCTAGCGTGACGCCCAAATATCTCACATCTTTTTAGACTTGGATGCTTGCTTCTTTTATCTTAATAGCTTCTGGTGGAGTGAAGGAGTTGTCCTTTCTAATGAATAGGATTGCTGTTTTATTCAAATTTATTTGTAGATTGTGTTCTCTTAAGCATGTGATAATGTTATTGAAAGATTCCTTTATTTTTTTTAAGTTCAGTTGTTTGGTATTGATTTGGGTGTATGTGTAAATGTATATGTAATTTGAATTTGGTCCAATGAAAACCGCTTTGACCTGGTGAAAAGTGGTATACATCCAAGGAGCATCAAATAGCATAGCATTACCAGTGAAGACAATGTTTGTGATTTTTAGGATGTTATGTCAAACTGGAGACTTTTGAGTAGAACACTTTTCAAAAAAAACAGCAACAGTGAAAGTGTAGTTACTCACCTGTAACAGGTGTTCTCCGGGAACAATAGGAATCAGTCCTCACATACGGGTGACATCGACAGAACCCACGCGGAGCAAATCCCCAGCTTTTAAATAAAACCTTTGGGAGTTGCTACCACGCATGTGTTGTCCTCTTCCCGCCCAAGGGTGCCATCTTGCTCAGTCAAATGACATAGCTAAAGGATGGCAAAACAAAAGAAGATAATAGGACTTGTGATAAGGAAGCTTATCAGGACCTAGAAGAGAGGGGTAAAAAGAAGGAATTTACCTTAATAAAGGGACCCGTTTTAAAAGGTCCAGGACTTAAAACTCCATTTGCTCCTAGAAAGCACAGTTACTTACCTGTAACAGGTGATCTCTGGGAATAGCAGGAATGAGTCTTCACATATGGGTACGTCGGTACCGACGGAGCCTGCACGGGAACGCTCCCCAGCTTCCCAGAAAGGAAAGCTTTTGGGAGCATCCCATAGCGCCTGCGCGCTGCCTTCCCGCCTTTCCTAACCGCCTCTCCTCAGTTCGAGTTTTAAAGCTAAGACAAAAGAGAGAGAGAGGAAAGGAAAGACAGATAGAGAGATACAACTCCTAGGGGAGGTGGGAGGGTTGTGAAGACTTATTCCTGCTGTTCACAGACATCACCTGTTACAGGTAAGTAACTGTGCTATCTCCAGGAACAAGCAGGAATGAGTCTTCACATATGGGGACTCCCTAGCTAAAGATGCCTGGGAGATCCCCAAGGAAATGAGACCCTGGGAAGGGTTCTACCTCCTCCTATGGATCTCAGGCATCCATCCAGGGAAGGAAGGTAGGAGTTGATTAAGAATGGAACAGGTGTTTGAGAACAGCCTGACCAAACAAGGCACCCCGGCGGGAGTCCTTGTCCAAGCAGTAATGGGCTGTGAAGGTATGAACCGAGGCCCAGGTGGCTGCTCGACAGATCTGGTCGATGGACACAGAATTTAGATGAGCCATAGAGGTGGCCATGGCCCTCACATTATGAGCTGTGACATGGCTCTCCAGAGAAAGGTTCTTACTCTGGTAGGCGAAAGAAATACACTGAGCAATCCAATTGGACAGTGTCCTTTTAGAGACTGAAAGTCCCAAATGAGAGGGATCAAAAGCAACAAAGAGCTGGGAAGACTTTCTATGTTGCTGTGTCCTTTGTAAGTAAAAGGCAAGAGCTCTTTTATAATCCAGAGTATGAAGATTCTTCTCTGCACTTGATGCATGAGGAGCTGGAAAAAAGACAGGTAAATATACCTCTTGATTAAGATGAAAAGGTGAGACCACTTTAGGCATAAAGTGTGGATTGGTCCTAAGGACTACCTTATCATGATGGAACCTTGTATAAGGTGGATTAGCCACTAAGGCCTGCAGCTCACTGATGCGGCAAGCTGAGGTGACTGCAATGAGGAAAATAACCTTCCAGGAAAGGGTTCAAAAGGTGGCTTCATAAGCTGACCAAGAACCAGATTTAAATCCCATGCCACCGGAGGAGGCCTAATGGGAGGTTTAGTTAAAGTTAGGCCTCTCATGAATCTTGCAATAAGAGGATGAGAGGAAATAGGTTGTCCATTGATAGGATTAAGGGATGCTGCAATAGCACTCAAATGGATCCTTACTGAATTCGTCTTAAGGCCTGCATTGGAAAGATGCAGGAGGTATTCCAATAGAGAATTCAAAGGTAGTGCTAGAGGGTCGAGACCCCTTTCAGCACACCAAATGGAAATTCTTTTCCATTTAAAAGCATAGGAACGCCTAGTGGAAGGTTTTCTGGAAGCATGGAGGATATCCTTCACTTGTTGAGAAAGATTCCAGCCTTGAAGGTCTAGGCCTTCAGTAACCAAGCTCTGAGGTGAAGGGACTTGGGGTTTGGGTGCCACCAAGTCCCCTCCTCCTGGGACAGAAGGTCTGGAGCAGCTCCCAAGTCCAGGGAGGGGGCTTGGGAGAGATGCAGAAGTAGAGGGAACCACACTTGGCGTGGCCAGCGTGGAGCTATGAGGATCATAGATCCTTGATCCCTCTGGAGTTTGAACAGAGTCTTGGGAATCAAGGGAATGGGTGGAAAGGCATACAGGAAGCCCTGACCCCAATGAAGGAGGAAGGCATCCTTGGCCTGAACTCCCTGACACGGAATTCTGGAACAGAACCGGGGAAGTTTGGCATTCCACGGACTTGCAAAGAGGTCTATGTCCGGGGTTCCCCATACTTGGAAGATTCTGAGTACCTGATCCATGTGCAGGGACCATTCGTGTGGGAGTAGAACTCGACTGAGTCTGTCTGCCCAGGAGTTTTGGATTCCTGGGAGGTATACTGCCAGGAGATGGATTTGATGCTCTCTGGCGAAGGCCCACAATCTTAAAGCTTCGTTGCAAAGCGACAGAGAGCCAGTTCCTCCTTGCTTGTTTATGTAAAACATGGCTACTTGATTGTCCGTAAGAATGAGGACTGTCTTGTAGCTGAGCAGGGTATGAAAGACCTTGAGAGCTAGAAAGACTGCTCGAAGCTCCAAGTGGTTGATATGAAGAAAGGTCTCCTGTGGGGACCAAGTGCCTTGAGTGGAGAGGTCTTGTAGATGAGCTCCCCAACCTGTTTGGGAGGCATCTGTTGTGAGGGTTGCTTGGGGCAACAACTGTTGGAAGGGGGACCCCAGCAACAGATTTTGAGTGGACATCCACCATTGGAGAGACCAAAAGAGACGTTTGGAGGTTGCTATTTGGTCTGAGAGAGCTCCTGATGCTTGAGTCCACTGGGTGGACAAAGTCCATTGGGCTGCTCTCATGTGTAGGCGAGCATAGGGTACCACATGCACTGTGGAAGCCGTGTGGCCTAGCAGTTGTAGCATCTCCTGGGCAGTTAAGTGGCTCTTTGACTGAATCTGGGAGGCTAACTGCACTAGACGTTGGCAACGGGCCTGAGGAAGGTAGGCCCTTGCAGTGGTAGTATCCAACCAGGCCCCTATGAATTCTAGGGACTGAGTAGGGGTGAGCTGAGACTTTGGGAGGTTTACCACAAGTCCCAGATACTGCAGAATGCATCTTGTGCGGTCCAGAGAAATCTGGGCCTCTGACTTAGATGGAGCTCGGATGAGCCAGTCATCCAGGTATGGGAATACAAATATTCCCAGACTGCGTAGAAATGCAGCTACTGTTGCCATGCATTTGGTGAACACTCTTGGAGCAGAGGCGAGACCAAAAGGAAGCACCCTGTATTGATAATGTTTTCCTTGGAAAAGAAAACGGAGGAATCTTCTGTGAGATGGATGGATGAGGACATGTGTGTACGCATCCTTGAGATCTAGAGAACAAAGCCAATCCTGACTTTGAAGGTATGGAAGGAGAGTGCCCAGAGAAAGCATTTTGAACTTCTCCTTGCATAGAAATTTGTTCAATTCCTTGAGATCTAATATGGGTCTGTATCCCCCTGTCTTCTTTGGAATGAGAAAATAGGGGGAGTAAAACCCTGACCCTTGTTGAAGAAGGGGAACTTCTTCTATTGCCCCTTGGGCAAGAAGGGTAGCCACCTCTTGACCTAGAAGATCGAGAAAAGATGTGGGAGAATTAAAGTGTCTCACCATGGTGTGGGGAGGAAGGTCTGAGAAATGCAGTTTGTAGCCCTCTCTTATGATGGAGAGGGTCCACTGCTCTGATGTAATCTGCTCCCATCTGGGAGCAAAATGAGCTAACCTTCCTGGAATGGTGAGAGGTTCTGGCTGTTTTAAAGCCAGAAAGGCTAAGTTCTCTAGCATCAAGTCAAAAACCCTGAGGAGGTTGGGTCTGCTGAGTTTCAGCAGCCCCTGTAGTCTTAGGCCTGGCCTGTTTAGGTTGCCGACGCTTAGTAGCAAAGCGACCTGTAGAGGATTGTTGGCCAGAAGCAGAAGGGAATCTGCTCTTTTTGAAAAAAGACTTCTTGAAGGGTTTTTTCTTGGCAGGAATGGAGGTTGACTTTGAAAGTCTATCCAGAGCAGAATTTTCTGCATCCATTTGAGTGGCTTTTATTTGCCATTCTTTGCCAAACAGGTTTTCACCTGTACAGGGAAGATTTCCTAAGCCATCTTGGACCCAGGGTTCTAAATCAGAAGCTTGGAGCCAAGCAATTCTGCGAGCAGCTATGGCAATGCCAGAAGCTAAGCTGGCACCTTCAAAGGAGTCAAAGGCTGCCCGGTTGAAAAACTTTCAAATATCTTGAGTATGCTTAAGCCAAATGAGGAATTCATCCCTTTTATCCTCTGGAAGAAAAGGGAGGAAAGTGTGCAGCTTATCTGCAACTTCCTTTAGAAACATACCCATGTAAAGACTATAGGAGTTGATTCTGGCAATGAGCATACTGGCTTGGAAGATTTTCCTACCAAAAGCATCCAAGGTCCTGCATTCTCTTCCTGGAGGAGCAGAAGAGTGTCTCTTTGTACTCTTTATCCTCTTCATAGCTGACTGCACCACAATGGAATGGTGAGGAAGCTGTGTTTTATGAAAACCAGGACAAGGAGGGACACGATACATAGTGTCCAATCTGCGAGAATGAGGAGAGATAGTGAGAGGAGTCTCCCATAAATCAATCATGTGTTCATAAAGAATCTCATGAATTGGTAAGGTGACTGCCTCTTTAGGAGCCTTAGAATAACCCAAAATATATATTTTTTTTGCTCTAGGCTCTGATTCAGAGGTTACTGAAATAGAAAGTCCTTTAGCTACTTCTCTTATGAAGTCTTGAAAGGACAAGTCCTCTGGAGGAAACATTCTTCTTTTTGGAGAAGAAGGCTCTTCAGGAAGGGCTATGGATACTTCAGCAGACTCCTCTGATGTATCAGAATCACCAGAGGAATCAAAGTACCGTCTGTCAGGGTGCTCTTCTAACGCTCGGTACGCGTATCGAGCAGTATCGACATCGGCCGTTATCGGTACCGGTTCGGTACCGATGAGCAGCCCTGGACAAGGAACCGCTGCAGTTGGTATCCTGGTCGATGCCGATGCAGTCGGTACCGGTATCGGCGCTGGTGCCGGTACCCGAGTTGATACCGACAACGGAGTTTGCTGTGGTATCAACGGCGTCGCAGCTTGAATGAAGGCATTGATAGCCTGCTGCATGGACAGAACATTCTGATCCATCGACGCCATGAATGCCTGGAACTCGGTACCGGAAGGTTGTGCCGGAACCCCAGAGCATTCTAACAGGTGATCGGTCGAGACTGCGCCATCGATGTCAACCTGTAACCCCATAGGTGGAGCTTTGGAAGCCGGAGCTTCCCGCCGGGGTTGTTTTGCCGGTGCAGGAACCTCAAGGGCAAGCCCGGAGGCATCTCGATGCTTAGAGGGAGATCTACCCTTCGAGGACCGGCTGGATTTATGTTTGGTTACCTGAGATCCATTGGGGAAAGAAGCAGCCCTGGAAGACGTCAATGCCACCGAAGCTGCATCAGCGGGAAACAGCACATGGAGCTTAGCTGCTCGGTTCTGTAAACCCCGTTTAGACATCAAAGAGCAGGACGGACAATCCGAAATGGAGTGTTCAGGACCCAAACATTTAAGACACCATTCATGGGTGTCCGTAACAGAAATAGTACCGCTACACTTAGTGCATTTCTTAAACCCGGAGGCTGGTTTTTCCATGAGGAAAAATTTCTTGTGAGGCCTAAGGCCCAAAGAGAAAAAATACACTAAGTGAGGGAAATATATATAGTTTTTTTTTTTTTTTTTAAAAGAAAAGAAAGAAAAGACCGGCAGTACCGGTCCGGAGTCGGGGGAGGCAGACACGCGACCAAAGAAATAAAATAAAACAAAGAACTTCTTCAGCGGTGACAGGGCTCGACCTGCTGGCTCCGCGGCAAAGAAGAACTGAGGAGAGGCGGTTAGGAAAGGCGGGAAGGCAGCGCGCAGGTGCTGTGGGATGCTCCCAAAAGCTTTCCTTTCTGGGAAGCTGGGGAGCGTTCCCGCACAGGCTCCATCGGTACCGACGTACCCATATGTGAAGACTCATTCCTGCTTGTTCCTGGAGATAGCAGGTAATTCCTGGCTACACTGAGGAACAGAGTACCCCTAGTGGTGGAAAGGATAGGGAATACAGGCCCAGGGTAAGAAACCCTTACGTCACTGCATCCCCTAATCACTCAGCTGCCACGAGGGAGTTTGAGCTCTCTCACCTGAGAGGGGAGAGGGTGGAGCAGGAGCCTGAGGGATTTAAGTTTAGCTCAGTTAGCTCAGAGAGTCGAGGAGCACGACAAGGAGGGACAAGCAGACCAGGGACAAGCAGAACACGTGGAGAGGAACTGGAAGGACTCCTGAGACCTGAGAGTGCTGCAACTGCTGACCAGAGAGAAAGAGAGAGCAGAAGTTTTGCCTACTCAAGAAGGAATGGAACAGTAAGAGCCAGAAGCACTAATTGGAGAACAGGACGTGATGGATGGTGGCCAGAGCATGTAAGAAGTGAAGCTACTACAGGCTTTGATCAAGGTATGAGCCCCAGAAGCTTAGCTAATAAGGAGCACTACGTATTTGCCAGAGACAGCTTTAACCATAACAGAAGGCAGTCAAGTAAGCTATCTGAATCTGAGCCAGAGAGTGAACCAATAGAACTGGGGGAGCCAGATTTCCCTTGTGATGAAAAGGTCTCATACATGGACTGCTCTGCATGCCAGTCTGCCAAT
Source organism: Ichthyophis bannanicus (assembly GCA_033557465.1). Taxonomy (NCBI): domain Eukaryota; kingdom Metazoa; phylum Chordata; class Amphibia; order Gymnophiona; family Ichthyophiidae; genus Ichthyophis; species Ichthyophis bannanicus. Next base: position 573,361,189 of record CM066031.1, on the reverse strand, counting down.
TAAGAATGGTTGCCAGGGATGTCAACCGTAAAGAGAAGCCTCCAGTGTCCAAAGCCCTAAGAGCTGTGTTTGCTTGTTAATGTACTAAGTTCAGGAGAAGTGTGACGCAGTGCAAAGCTGAATTTCCTGATTATCTTTTGAGAAACAGCTGTGAGCAGTGCTGAGCTCTTTTTGATGCCGTTTCAACTGAAGGAAGTAAGAAATGCTTTTGTTTGACTAACTACTGAGAGAACCTTGAAAACAGTTTATCTGCTTGTGTGAATTTGACTATCTGTATGAAGAGCTGTGTTTAAGCATACAAGATAGCCAGGTATTTGTTCTGGACTGGAAAGGGAAAGAAAACCTGGTTTAAAGTTTCTTTCTGTATGTTTTGGACTGCACGGCAAGCTCTGCTGGAAGCAGGTGCTGTTAATTAAGGCTGCGGAAAGCTGTTTTGTTTCAGTTCAAGTTATCCTGTAATGAGTTACAAGAATTCCTGGTGAAATATCTAAAAAGGTGGATCTGTGAACCTAGCGTGTCTTTCTGTGCTAATGAATAAATTGCACCCACTCAAACCCAACTACAAAGAAGGTGGTTTTTTTCATCTGAAGCCAAATAATATCTAACTGAACTACCTTTCCCATAATGCATGAAAAGGCATCCAGTTAGAAAAGGCCAGAAAGTTGAAGCACCTCAATGGCAAAAACAAAACCACGCCCCTCCATACCAATGTAAGGGGCTAAGGGCGTTGACAGACTGCAACTCCAAGGGGAGGAGGGAGGGTTTTGAGGACTGTTACCTGCTGTCCCCGGAGAAAACCTGTTACAGGTGAGTAACTACGCTTTCTCCGGGAACAAGCAGGAAGTTAGTCCTCACATATGGGACTCCCCAGCTACAGGTTACCATGAACCAATAGCACAAAAACGGCTCCCTTAACGATAGCTGCAAGCAGACACAATGAAAGAGGACCTACGTACAAAGAAAGTAGCACTCCAGTAGCCTGAACACAGAAGGGTCGGAGGGCAGGAATTGCCTAGACCCTGAAAAGGTTACGGAGTATAGCCTGGCCGAAGGCACTGTCCCATCGGGATTCCCTATCCAGGCAGTTATGAGCTGCGAAGGTATGAACCGAAGACCAGGTGGCAGCCCGGCAGATGTCTTCCAGAGGAATAGAGCGCAGATGAGCCACTGATGCCGCCATGGCCCTGACCTTGTGAGCCATGACACGGCCTTCCAGCGGAAGCTTCGCTTCCTCATAAGCCTGGGCAATACAGTCCGCCACCGATGTGGACAGTGTACGCTTGGTCACCACCTCCCCCAGCTTACTGGGGTTGTAGGAAACGAAAAGCTGAGAGGCTTTCCGGTGGCCTTGAGTACGCTAAATGTAGGAGGACAGGGTCCTCTTACAGTCCAAGGTATGGAGGACTTCCTCAGTCTGACTGGCGTGCGATCTGGGAAAGAATGTAGGGAGGAACACATCCTGGTTGTGGTAGAACGAGGACACCACCTTCGGAAGGAACTTGGGGTGTGTGCGAAGCACCACCCTATTCTTATAGAACCTGGTATAAGGCTTCTCCGCCACGAGGGCCTGAAGCTCACTCACCCTTTGGGCAGAAGTGAGTGCGACCAGGAAAACCACCTTCCAGGAGAGATAACGGAGATGGCATGTAGCCATCGGTTCAAAGGGCAGCAGGGTGAGCTGCCCCAGCACCACAATGAGATCCTATTTGGTCGCCGGAGGGCAGACCGGGGGCTTAGACAGGAGTAGGCCCTTTAGGAACCGGGACACCACCAGATGAGCTGAGAGGGACTTCCCGTCCACGTGGTGGTGGTGGTTCGCTGCTAGGGCACTGAGATGCACTCTGACGGAGTTGGACTTTAGCCCCGTTCTGGAGAGGTGGAGAATGTATTGTAGCACCATAACCACTGGGCAAGAAAAGGGGTTAGCCCCCGACCAGCGCACCAAAGTGCAAACCTGTGCCACTTAAAAGCGTAAGTCCGTCTGGTAGATGCTCTGCGTGAAGCCAGCAAAACATCCTCCATGTCCCTCGGAAGGAGGAGCAGGGCTAGTGTCTCTTCTCAGCAGCCACGCTGTCAGAGAAAGGGAGCTGAGGTTGGGATGCAGAAAAGAGCCCCCCCTCCTGGGAAAAGAACTGTGGAGCTGACCCCAAGGTGATGGGGGCCTCCATCGCTAGTTGCAGGAGGAGTGGAAACCATGGTTGCTGGGGCCACCGTGTGGCTATTAGGATGACTGAAGCTCTGTCGTGAAGAATCTTGAACAGAGTCTTGGCGATCAGAGGTGTTGGAGGAAAAGCATACAGAAGACCCACCGACCATGAGATTAGAAAAGCATTGGCGACCACCTTGAGCAGAAGTGGATCCAAAGTAACTGATATCCAAATGTTAAATTTATATGTGTGTAATATTTTTTTGTCGGAAGTTATTGCCCTGAGAGATTTCTCCCTCTTGAAGCGTGACTTCCCTTTTAATTACTATTGTGGTAATCAAACCACCATATAAAAACTGTGAGGTAATCGCATTCAAACCTGATGCTACATCACAAACATAACTAAATTAAAGTTTCACACTGCAGATCTCGACGCCTAAACCGGACCCCTCCGTTGTTGCAGTCATACTTTTCTGAGTCTGAAGCATAGTGAAAAGTCTTTAAAGGCCTCAACTACCCGCCATTATGATGTCAGACTAAGCTCAACCAATCCTGTTCCAAGTTCAACCCCTTCGGCTCTAAACAGTCAATCCGGAAAATCCAACTTTGTTCCACCCACTGAAGCCGTTGTTCTCTATCTCCCCCTCTGGGGTTTAGTGGAACATGATCGATATTCGCCAGTGGAAATCAGAGAATGAATGGTTTAATTCTATACAATGTTGTACCAGAGGAGCTGTAATTACCGAATTCCGTATTCTGGATGCATGCTCCTGTAGACGGAGTTTTACTTTCCTGATAGTTCGTCCTACATATACCTTTGTGCAAGGGCAAACCAAAATGTAAACCACATAAGATGTAGAACATGTAGTTATCCATTTGGATGTCTGTTTTATAGTAGTATTAGGAATAGACCATTCCCTGCCTTCAATAGTCTGCTGGCAGAGATCACAAGATAAACCTTTTGAACACCTAAAATGTCCAGTCTGAGGAAGACTCGTGGAGCTCTTCGGACCTCGAGGGGCTCGGCACCATCTGCCCCGACACTCGCCAGCTTGCCAGTGACAACCTCGGCCCCGAAGAGTGGGAGGCCGAGTGCAACCTCGGCCGAGGATCGACTCGGGCCCACAAGGCTTTGAGGATCTGCTCGGCCTCCAGGGTTGGCTTTGACGTTGAACACCCAGTGGTAGGGGCAGAGGAACCAGACGTGCCGGGTATCAGCGCCCACTGCTGCTTCAAGAAGGCAGTGACACTGCGCTCCAAGGACGCCATCCCGGACACCAGGAAGCTGGTTCCCCCAGAGGGGAGTCCTCGAATAGGACAGTATGTACTTACCAAGGCCGATCTGCGACCAGGTCCTTTCGAGGAACCTTGGATGGGCGCTCCTTCTCCGACGCCTTGAGCAGGGCTCCGCAACCAGCCCACGTGGAACCCGGCCATTCAAAGCTGTCCAGAGACGCCGCCTTCAAGGGTTTCTTCCTCCTTTTCAGTTCCTTTGAGGGAAACCCCCTCTCCGAGGACCCCCAATGACACTCGGGTTCGGAATGCTCCTCCTGAGGCGTGGAGGCCTCAGACGAGGTCCTGGCTCTCGGAGGAATGGGGGAATCAGGACAAATTTTCTCATGCTACTGCTGACGGCTCCTCAAAGCCTTTGGGGACATCTTTTTGCACAGGCCACAGATCGCTGGGTCGTGGTCCGGGCCCAGGCACCTGAGGCAGCAGTCATGCGTTATCAGTGAGGGACATGATTTCCCGCACTGATCGCACTTCTTAAAACCACTGGTAGCCATGGGGAGAAAAACAACCCCAGCAAGGTCGAAGATCCTTTGGGCTGCCAGTGAGGAAAAAAGGGGCGCTAAGATGCCCAAGAGAAAAGAAAAATAGAAAAGAGGAATCGGCCCGATACTGAGGTACCGAGGCCCGGCGGGAAAGGGTACCGGCGCGAGACCGGAGACAGTCAAAAAGGCACAAAAAAATCAACTTTTTCCAGGACAGGGACAGACTACGTCTGATGGCTCCACGGAAAAAAGGAGACTGAGCAAGATGGCACCCTTGGGCGGGAAGGGGACCACACATGGGTGGTAGCAACTCCCAAAGGCTTTCTTTGAAAGCTGGGGATTTGCTCTGCACGGGCTCCATCGGCGTCAATGTCACCTGTATGTGAGGACTGACTTCCTGCTTGTTCCCGGAGAACATCTTACCATATTCTGCACTACTGCAATTTCCTTTTGTTAGTGTTGCGCTTGAGATAGCTATCACATCTTCAAGTCTAAAAATCAGCCCTGTTGCTGTGTTTTATAAGACTGAGGTTGGTCAGTGTTGCCCCACTGCTGAAACAACTGCACTGATTGTCCTTGCTGGCGAGGGTACAATTGAAAATGATAGTTTGCACCTGAATATATGTCTAAGTTGACTCATTACTATGTATCCTTTCAGCATTTAAGATCTAATGATGCCGTTAGGCTAGCTTAACCACTGAGCAAGCAGTTTCGATAGAGGGTACATTTAAGAAATCCATTGTGGGCACTGTTCCAGCTTTATAGTATATGTTATCATTAATGATTCATATGCTAGCTAATCATGTGAAAGGAGATAGATTCAGGGGTGATATGCAGAAATATTTCTTTATGGAAAGAGTGGTGGATCCATGGAATAGTCTTCCAGTGGAGGTGGTAGAGATGAGGACAGTATCTGAATTCAAAAAAGCATGGGACAAACACAGAGGATCTCTAATGGAAAAAGGGGGACTGTTGTAGTTGTTGATATGGAAGGACAGACTAGATAGGCCATGTGTTCTTTTTCTGTCGTCATTTTTCTATGTTTCATTTTAGGAAGGCCTTAAAAACATGGCTGTTTCAGAAAGTTTAATTGATATTGTCCCCTCAGTCAACTATGTAATGGAAATGCTGTCAACCTATTTGTAATACACTGTGACATGGAAATGCTGTCAATCTATTTGTGATATACTATGCTGTGTGTTACTCTTACTTTGTAATCCACCTAGAGCTCTGTCGGGTTATGTGCAGAATATAAGAGTTTGTATTAAATTAAATTTCGGGCTTGTTCACAGCTGCTCTGCAACCTCCCACAGAGGGATCAGATAAAAAAGGATTTGCAAGAAACATCCTATGTCATTGTAAAAGTCTTAGCTGTGCTTTGGATGTCCGAAGACATGCACATGGATAGCAAAATTACGGAGACGTCTCCAGAACCATTTAAGAAATGACGTTTGGAGACATCTCTGATGCAAGGATGTCCAAATAGGAAGGAGGTGTGTCTGGTCAATGTCTCTGGTTGATTTCAGAAATGTTGGGGACATCTGCAGGCACGTCCATGTTTATACCTGCTCCAGGCATGAACAGTCATTAAGAAAGTGCTTTTGTGGCAAAAGGCATCCAAGGGGTTTAGAGAAATGGAGAATTAAATGACTAGCCTAAGATCACAAAGATCTAAAACTGGACTATAACCACTGTTCCCTCTAAGCTGTGCGCGTGTGCACGCGCACACACCTCGCCGAGCGAGTGCACATACTTTATAACAGAGCGCACAAAAATTACAGTTCTGATTCTGATAGAAAACACAAACGTCTTAAAATTTAAAAGTTGTTGTGTATTTACGGTTTTCACAAGTTCTACAATATTTTTTAGTGCAATCAATGTGGTGTACATATTTTATTCTGACATGTAGTCAAATTTTAAAGTATATAACTCCGAGTGTCGTTATGTGGCGCACAAAAATGTAACCTTCCTTCAAAAGCTGCACAGCTGATATTTTATGCACACACGGCCTACAGAAAATTAGAGGGAACATTGACTGTAACCCTCCTCACCCTGCTCCTAACCCACTACTTTAACCATTAGGCTATTTTACGTCTGTGTTCTGAAATGCTATTCTGGGGACATCTATGTAGACGTCTCTATAGACATTCATATCGGGTAAGCCCAAATTTCTGAGATCATGCCTGAACTTGCACGTGCCAGCATTTTCTTCAGATGTTCTGGCTTTGACGTCCCAGATTGCACTTGGATGTCCCTTGTAAAAGGTGCCTTCAAACATCTAATCACAATGGTAAACACATAACTATTTAAAAGCTATTTTCAACATAAATATGCACAAGCAATACCATGCAATAGTACTATAACCAATGGACACTTATTTCTTTCTTATGAGCAATTTTGAAATGCTAATTTGATCTATAAGAACATAAGATATACCATACTGGGTCAGACCAAAGTCCATCAAGCCCAGTATCCTGTTTCCAACAGTGGACAATCTAGGTCACAAGTACCTAGCAGTTTCCCCAAAAAACACAGGCTCCACAATGCTTGTATTACGGCAAGCAGTGGATATCCTGGGTTCCCTTTAATAATGGTTTATGGACATTTCCTCCAGGAACTTGTCCAAACCTTTTTTAAACCCAGCTACACTAACAGCTTTTATTACATCCTCCGGTAACAAATTCCAGAGCTTGATTATACGTTGAGTGAAAAAATATTTTCTCTTATTAGTCTTAAATAGGTTACCCTGTAGCTTAATTTCATGTCTCCTAGTCCTTATATATTTTGATGGCATAAACAATCGATCTACGTTTACCCATTCCACTCCAGTCATTAATTTATAGAGCTCTATCATGTCTCCCCTCAGCCATTTCTTTTCCAGGTTGAAGAGCCCTAACGTTTTTAGCCTTTCTTCATAGGGGTATCCCTCCATCCCCTTTACCATTTTTGTGGCTTTTCTATGTACCTTTCCTAATAACGCTATATCCTTTTTAATATATGGTGACCAGAAATGCAAACAATATTCAAGATGCGGTCACACCATGGAACGATACAGAGGTATTATAATATCCTTTGTTTTATTCTTCATTCCTTTCCTTACGATACCTAGGATTATATTTGCTCTCTTGGCCAACGCTGCACACTGGGAGGTGGGTTTCAACATATTATCCACGATGACACCTGGGTGGTGGTTTCCTGGGTGGTGGTTCCTAATGTGGAACCTTGCATCGTGTAACCATAGTTTGGGTTCTTCTTTCCTAGGTGCATAACTTTGCACTTGTCCACATTAAATTTCATTTGCCATTTCTATGCCCAGTCTTCCAGTTTATCAAGGTCCTCTTGCAATTTTCCACAATCCTCATAGGTTTTAACAACTTTGAATAATTTTGTGTCATCTGCAAATTTGATTACCTCACTCATTATTCCCACTTCCAGATCATTTACGGATATGTTAAAAAGCAGCAGACCCAGCACAGATCCCTGGGGTACTCCACTATTCAACTTTCTCCATTGGAAAATTGGCCATTTAGCCCTACCCTCTGCTTTCTATCTTTTAGACATTTCCTAATCCACAATAATACACCGCCTCCTATCCCAAGAATTTAAAAATTTGCAAAGAATCTCTCATGTGGGACCTTGTCAAAGGCTTTCTGAAAATCCAGATACACCTGTATCAACCAATTCACCTTTGTCTACCTGTTTATTCACACCCTCAAAAAAACATAACAGATTAATAAGACAAGACCTTCCTTGGCTAAAACCATGTTGGCTGTCTCCCATTACGCCATGACTATCTACATGTTGAGCAATTTTGTTCTTTATAATGGTTTCTACCATTTTTCCTGGTACTGACATCAGGCTCACTGGTCTGTAGTTTCCCGGATCACCCCTGGAACCCTTTTTAAAAATTGTAGTTACATTGGCTGTCCTCCAGTCATCAGGTATTACAGATGATTTTAATGATAGTTCACAGATAATAGTAGGTCTGCAATCTCATATTTCAGTTCTTTCAACACCCTTGGATGTATACCATCTGGTCCAGGTGATTTGTTACGCTTCAGTTTATCAAATAGTTGTAATACATCTTCCTGGTGTATCGATATTTCTTTCAATTCTTCTGTGGATTCATTTTTAAATATCATTTCAATCATAGGTAACATCCCTACATCTTCCTCAGTAAAGACCAAAGCAGGGGGACCGGGAGGGCTTTCAGTATGCTCAACTACGGAGCTATTTCTTGTCGATACCTTTGGGCACGTTACGGGGAGAGGTATGTACGGAGATTGAGATGGCCCTGTTGGGGGGGGACGTGGGTGTTCGGGTGTCTGGACTTCATAAAATGCTCTGGGAGCAAGTGTCACCTTTGGGGATTGAGGCTTTGGCGACAGTGTGGTCTGCGGAGCTGGGGGATGAGATCGGAGTAGAGCAGTTTCTGGGTGGGGTGGCAGCAATCCCAACGTTGAGTGTTCAAGTAATTCATCGTGACACCCAGTATCGGATCATGCGTCGCTTGTACTTTGCTCCGGTGAGGGCGTGGAGGGCCGGGGTTAGTCCGAGTCATTGCTGTCCTCGCTGTGGAGTAGCTCGGGCGACGCTGGGCCATATGTTTTGGAGCTGTCCCCAGGCACAGGCTTTCTGGGACCGGGTGTTTGGACACCTTCGGTGTTGCTTCTTGCAATTGGGGCCGCTTAAGGCGCGGAATGTGGTGTTGGATGTCTGGGAGGACGAATGGGGAGGAACGATGGAGGCCATGGGATTGCGATGGATGCGACTGGTGCTGATGACTGCACGTATGACGGTGTTGCAACAGTGGATGGATGGGCGGGGGCCTAGTTATAGGCTTTGGAGACTACGCTTGCATAAAGTCCTGCTAGTGGACCGGTTGCATGCTGCTGGGGGGGGACGGCGCTGGACTGCCTTTTTACAGATGTGGGGACCTCATATACTGCTGCTACCAGCCGGGGTGCGCCGATGCCTGATGGGGGAGCCTTGACTCCCTCCCGGGGTTGCCCCGCTGCGGGGGCGGTAGATTTGCCCTGGTAGTGTTCATTCCTGACGACACGGTCGGCTCTCTCTAGTTGTTCATCCCTTGCTCGACGCTTCTGGGAGGGGGGGTAAGGGGGTAAGGGGGGGAAGGTAGGTAGGATAGTGGCCTTGGTGAGTCCTCCGGCCCAGTACTCAATGGTAGAAGCGGCGGGCTCGAGAGAAGATCTAACCTCGGGCCTGCTGGTGATGTTCTTTTAGACGGACTGGACTGGGGAGTGAGTGGGGAGGGTGGACTCATCTAGGACCTGGTAATTGGGGGAGTTTGGGGGGGGAGGGGAGGGGAGGGCGGGAGAGTTCATGGGGGGGAAGATCTCTGGTTGGGCGGCACTATGGTGGGCGCCAATTACAGGTGCCTTGGGGGCTTGGAGGGGGGACTTATTCGGGTTTGGTGGACGCCTAATGCCTCTTTATTTCTGTTCTACAACTCCCTGGAACTACCTTTTTTTTGCTTCAGCCTCTGTCTCTTCTTCCTTATTCTTGGGGACTCTAGCTCGTAAGATGATGTGGCCCAGGGGGACGTTGGCCTGCCTGGGTGCGAACAGCTCCACTTGATATGTCCACTACTGTCTATCTGTAGTGCAATGTCTTTAATGTTCCCTAGGTAACTGGTTTGGATACATAGCGATAGGCTTTATGCATAGTATCTCCGCCAACAGCGGGGTGGCTCATGGTTGGTTGGTTCCTCACATCTAGGAGTTGTGTGCTTAGTAGTAGGCCATTCCCTATGTAATAGCTTCTCTGCTGTTTACGGTGTGGCACTGAGGGTGTCACTTAAAATGTTTTCATATGTTCTTTCACCTTATCATGTTTTAACAGGAATGCTGTTCTAGGACTCATTTCTCCAAGGTGCTCCACTGGCCTAAGTCATGTTTTCTCCCATCTTCCTAGTGTCCACTATGGTTTAATATGTCTGCTGCTGTTATATTATTCTATTATGTTATAATATTTCACTCTGTTTGCAGTGTTTTATATGTATACTGCATCTCTGTTGTTTTACGTTATAAGTATATGTTAAACTCAATAAAAAGATTTAATCACAAAGACCAAAGCAGAGAATTCATTCAGTCTCTCTGCTATGACCTTGTCCCCTTTTAGTGCTGTTCTAACCCCTCTATAATCTAATGGTCCAATTGATTCTGTCACAGGTTTTTTTTCCTACGAATGCACTTGAAAAAGTCTTTATTTTGCATTTTTGTTCCACAACAAGCTTCTTCTCAAATTCTCTCTTTGCCTGCCTTATCAATGCCTCGCAACTAACTTGCCAGTGCTTATGTTGTTTCCAGTTTTCGTCATTTGGCTCCTTTTATCATTTCCTGAAAGATGCTTTTTTGGCAACAACAGCCTCTCTGACCTCACCTTTAAACCATGCTTGCAGGTTTTTGGACTTCCTTCCACTTTTCCTAAAGTGAGGAATACAGCTGGTCTGAGCTTCCAAGATAGTATTTTTATACAACACCCATGCTTGATGTAAATCTTTAACCTTTGCAACTGCTCCTTTTAGTTTTTTTCTTAACTATTTTCCTCATTTTATCATAGTTTCCCTTTTGAAAGTTAAAAGGAGGATTTCCTTACCATCCTTCCTCCGTTTATTAAATCAAATGCAATCATGCTATGATCACTATTGCCAAGTGGCTCCAACAACCTTATCTCTTGCACCAGATCTTGTGTTCCACTAAGGACTAGGTCAAAAATGGCTTCAGCTCTAGTTGGTTTATGAACCAGCTGCTCCAAGAAGTAGTCATTTATTTCATCTAGAAACTTTATCTCCCTAGAATGTCCTGTTGTGACACTGACCCAGTCGATAGCAGGGTAAATGAAATTGCCCATTATGATTACTGTGCTGCAACGTTTGTTAGCTTCCCTGATTTCTTTGAGCATTTCATCATCCATTTGTTCATTCTGGCCAGGCGGTCAATAGTACACCCCCACTGCCATCACCTTCCCCTTCTCCTTTTTACATGGAATTTCAATCCACAGAGATTCTATAGTGAATTTTTGTTTCCTGCAAAACTTTAATCCTTTGTGACTCACTGCCCTCTCTAACATAGAGAGCAACTCTTCCACCAAGTTGATCTGCTCTATCATTACGATATAACTTGCACCTAGGTATCATAGTGTCCCACTGGTTGTCCTCCTTCCACCATGTCTCTGAGTTACCAATCATATATAACTTCTTATTTAGTGCTATATATTCTAACTCTCCCATCTTATTTTTTTAGACTTCTAGAATTTGCATACAAGCATTTTAGAGGCTGTATTTTATTTATATTAATCTGGCTATCAGTAGGCAGGTGTAATTTGCAGTCTTCAAGCCCTGTCTGCTCTGTACTCAAGGGCATTTGGGTTACATTTGTCTTTATTGGAAATGCCCTAACTTCAGTCTTTTGCTAGTATCCTTCAAGGATACATTGTTCTGAACCATGCGCTCCTGGGCGACTGTCAGCTTTCCCCTATTATCTAGTTTAAAAGCTGCTCTATCTCCTTTTTAAAGGTTAATGCCAGTAGCCTGGTTCCATCCTGGTTAAGGAGGAGGCCATTCCTTCAGAAAAGCCACTCCTTTCCCCATAATGTTCTCCAGTTCCTAACAAATCCAAAACCCTCTTCCTTGCACCATTGTCTTATCCACATATTGAGACGTTGGAGCTCTGCCTGCCTTTTGGGTCCTATGTGTGTAATGGGAAGCATTTCGGAGAATGCTACCCTCGAAGTTCTGGATTTCAACTTCCTACCTAAAAGCCTAAATTTAGCCTCCAGAACCTCCCTACCACACTCGCCTATGTCATTGGTACCAACATTTACCAAGACAGCAGACTCCTCCCCAGCACTATCTAATACCTTGTCTGGGTGGCGCGTGTTGTCTGCTACCTTCCCATCAGGCAGGCATGTTACCAGGTGATCCTCGTGTCCACCAGCCACCTAGCTATCTATATGCCTATTGATCGAATCACCAACTATAACCTTCCCTTGTGGGCACATGGCCCTGGAAAAACCTCCTCGGTGCGAAAGAGTTTTACATCACCTGGAGGGCAGGTCCTAGCTACAGGATCACTTCCTGTCACACCAGGGTGATGCTGTCCTGTCACATGACCTCTCTCCTCCATGGCAACAGGGATGCTGCCAGACTGGAGGTGGGACTTCAGTAGTACATCTCTGTAGGTCTCATCTATGTACATCTCTGTCTTCCTTATGTCCTCCCAGTTTGCTACTCTAGCCTCCAGAGATCGGACTCGTTCCCTGAGAGCAAAGAGCTCTTTGCACCTAGTGCACATGTAAGACCCTTCACCAACTGGGAGAAAATCATACATTTGACATTCAATGCAAAAGACTGGAAAGCCCCCATCTTGATGCTGGACTGCTGTCTGCATTTTAGTTTTAAGGTTGTGTTTAGGTATTTAGGTAGTTTACTTACTAAGGGTTGCTGGTGATACTTACACTAATAAAACTATACCTAGTATGTTTAATGGACTTTGTTCACCTCAAGCTTAATTAATCTCAGGTCCTTAATACATGCCTGATGAGGATAAACAGCTGCACTTGAGAGTGAATTTGGCACCTCCTTTCCTTAAAGAGGTTTAAGCACTTATAAAACTACGATTATCCCAGGGGTGGGTGGGAGTCAGGGAGGGAAAGAAGACTTATTAAATGCTGGCTGCTGCATAGTACCCTGTCCTATGCTTCTAAGGTAATCTGTGACCAATTTCCTGAGTGATTTACACAGCCCTTGCTTGGATAGAGGGAGTCTTTCAAAATGCCCTTTTGATCTGTCACTTGGCTTTAACACCTATGTAAAACAATTTCACAGGTCTCTTGCCCCCTATCTAGAAAGTCTCTTTGTAAAGGTCTCTAGAAACAATTTATTGCTCAAAGAATACTGAACCTGTTTTTCCTTTTATGCTAAGTTATACTCTGATTTTATTTATTTAAAGCTCTTTGCTGATACTAGGCCCTGACTGAGCATTAAATTTAAATGAGAACATCTATGCTGAGTTTAATTTAACTGAAAGCTCTCTGATTGGTTCTAAATAACCAGTAATTAACCAGTAAATAACTAGTAATTATCGTCATTCAACCATATATGATTATACACATGTGGATTCATGGTATCATTTGTGGAACTTCACTCCAGCAGTAGCCACATGGTGGCAGCATCCCATTACTATAATACTCACACCTTGTGGCCACTGCTGGTCCTGCAGCTTCTTACATTTTATGAAAAGTCATAGAAATGTTATCATAATAGAAGATATGTCTGCAGTGACATACTGTGAGTCTCCAACATTCGGAGGCCAATGTCTACATTTGCACACCCCTATACACATATTGAGTGGAGAAGTAGCCTAGTGGTTAGAGCAACTGCCTAGTACCCAAAAGATCAAGGGTTCAATTCCCACTGGTGCTCCTTGTGACTTTAAACCTCCATTGCCTCTGAAGAAAAGGCCTGGCAATCTACTTCTGGGTATTCTGGTTATGCATTACCAAGAAAACTCAGGTTGCTGGGATGCCAGGAGTCAGCACTGACTTGACAGAACTTAAAAAAAATACACATATCACTTCTGGCTCTCTGCCCCCCAGGCCATACAATCCAAGAAGACAGCAGGAGAGCACAGTTTGTGGTACAACTGACCTAAAGTTTCCCTAACCCACTCTTCCTGTTGCTAGTGTCTCTCCTGCTGAGACGGTTCACACCTCAGATCAATTGTCTGACCTGCCTGTTGCTCTGCATATTTCTACTGTATATTGCGAGAGATGTTGGAAACAGGTCATACCGCCAACTCTACTCTCCTGCTATCAGCTAGATTGGATGGTAGAGAGTGAGCAGGGAGCTAGAAAGATGGGAGAGAAAAGAGAGGTGATGGATGCATCCATGACCAATGGGCAGAGACATTAATAGATACCTAAAAGAATTACGGCTCAGGTGAATAGATCCCCAGCCAACATTTTGACTAATAAAGTAATAATCATGACCCTCCACTCCCTGCAAGAATGATTCTGTAAAAACACATAATTCAACATCATATTCTTAAAAGATTCACTTAAAGTTTATTAAATGTTATGAAGTAATACAAAACCATACAAAGAGCAAATTCAGAGTTACCCTACTATAACAGCACTGCCAGAACTCAAAGTGCATCAGTCCTACATATGAAAAGCCAGGCACTGCAACCATCACCTCAGGATCGAGACCACCTACATATCTCCTACTGGAAAAGCAGAATAAATAGGACTGCTACACAAAAATTACTAGCACACACACAAATCACTGACAGACCGCCACCAAATACAAACAAGGAGCTACAAAGCAGAAGCAGAAATATGCAGACAAAAGCTAAACTGGAAACCCCCAATAAGCTGATGCATGTGTTGCACCTATGTTATACGGAAAATATATATGCCTATGTGCCTTTATGTAATTACCCAGGGAAAGCAGATGCACACATTTACACCCGCTCCGAGACAAGCATAATTGTATATGAGCATGTGCTGAAAAGAATAGATGCATACGTGCACATTTTATTAAATGCTAATGCTGCCCCCGTTCCTCCGCCCCCCTCCCCAAGGAATGCCTGTGTGTATCCCATAGAAGGGAGCGCTGTGGGGTAATTTCATATTTTTTTCCATGTATACAGCTGGCCATATCTGGGGTGAAAGCGTAGTTACTCACCTGTAACAGGTGTTCTCCAGGAGCAGCAGGAATCAGTCCTCACTTATGGGTGACGTCGGCGCCGACGGAGCCCTCGCGGAGCAATTTTCCCCAGCTTTCAAAGAAAGCCTTTGGGAATTGCAGCGCGCATGCGCGGTCCTCTTCCCGCCCAAGGGTGCCATCTTAGCTAGTCAGATGACATAGCTAAAAAAGACAGCATAAAAATTTGCAAAAAAACTAAAGCAGACGATTGCAACTCCAAGGGGAGGAGGGAGGGTTGTGAGGACTGATTCCTGCTGCTCCTGGAGAACACCTGTTACAGGTGAGTAACTACGCTTTCTCCAGGACCAAGCAGGAAGTCAGTCCTCACTTATGGGACTCCCAAGCTTAAGGCTACCGGAGACCCCAAGCACAAAAATGAGCTCCCTCTAGCTCAGCAGCACAGAAGGAAAGAATCTTCGCTGAATTATTACCCACCGGTAGCCCACATCCGGGATGGAGGGTAGGAGTTGCTCAGACCTCAAAGAGATTACGGAGGACTGCCTGTCCGAAAGCACTGTCCCTGCGGGACTCCCTCTCGAGACAGTAATGGACCGCAAAAGTCTGGCTCGAAGACCAAGTAGCGGCCCGGCAGATGTCTGCCAGCGGAACAGAGCGGAGGTAAGCCACTGACGTAGCCTTTGCCCGAACGCAATGAGCCGTGACTCGACCTTCCAAGGAGAGTCCGGCTGCCCCATAAGCCCAAGAGATACAGTCCGCAACCCAGATGGACAGAGTACGCTTGGAGACCGGGAGCCCCAATTTATTGGGGTCAAAAGACACAAAAAGCTGAGCAGCTTTACGGTGCTCCCGCGTACGGTCAAGGTAGAAGTTCAATGCTCTTCTACAGTCCAGGGTATGGAGGACCGTTTCAGCTCGGCTGGAGTGTGGTCTGGGAAAGAAGGTTGGAAGTACCACCTCCTGATTGATATGAAAAGGGGAGACCACTTTTGGAAGAAATTTTGGGTGAGTCCGTAGGACTACCCTATTTTTGTAGAACCGAGTGTAAGGGGGATCAGACACGAGGGCCTGCAATTCACTTACGCGTCTAGCGGAAGTGAGGGCTATCAAGAACAGTGTTTTCCAAGAAAGAAAACGGAGAGAACAGGTAGCCATAGGTTCAAAAGGCGGACAGGTGATCCGCTGTAAAACCACATTCAGGTCCCAGTCAGGTGCTGGCGGGCGCAGAGGTGGTTTAAGTAGAAGGAGACCTCGGAGAAACCTCGCTACGAGAGGGTCGTTGGAGAGAGGTCTGCCGTCCACCGGCACATGATGTGCTGAAAGAGCACTGAGGTGAACTTTGACGGAGTTGGACTTAAGTCCCAGATTAGAGAGGTAAAGCAAGTACTGCAAGACCACCGACACCGGGCAGGAGAAGGGATCCTGAGACTGTCGGGTACACCAAACGGAAAAAACGACGCCATTTAAGGGCGTAGCATTTGCGGGTAGAAGGTCGTCGCGAAGCTAGGACGACCTCCTCCACCTCTGCCGGCAGGAGAAGGGGAGCGAGGACTACCCTCTCAGCAGCCAGGCCATTAGGTTGAGAGACCTGAGGTTGGGGTGTAGCAAAGACCCCTGATCCTGAGTGAGGAGATCCGGTTGTAACCCCAGAGGGAATGGATCCTCCACCGCTAATTGCAGCAGGAGCGGAAACCACGGCTGTCTGGGCCAGCGAGGGGCCACCAGGATCATGAAGGCTTTGTCTCGGAGAACCTTGAAAAGAGTCCGAGAGACTAGCGGGATGGGAGGGAAAGCGTACAGAAGGCTCCCCGACCATGAGAGTAGAAAAGCGTCCGCCGCAACCCGAAGGGGGTGTGGCTGACGAGAGCAGAAGCGAGGAAGTTGCCGGTTGTGAGGACTGGCAAAGAGATCCACCGTGGGGAGGCCCCACTTTAGAAAGAGCTTCTGAACTACCAAGGGATCCAGACGCCACTCGTGCGGCTGGAGGATCCTGCTGAGTTTGTCCGCCAGGCAATTCTCTTGGCCTGGGAGATAAACTGCCTTGAGGAGAATGCCGTGACTGACGGCCCAAGAGCAGAGCTTCTGTGCCTCCCGGCAGAGGAGGAAGGAGCCCGTGCCCCCCTGCTTGTTCACGTAGAACATGGCAACTTGATTGTCCGTCTGGACAAGGACGGACTGGTGAGAAGTCAGGTGGGAGAAGGCCTTGAGAGCCAGGCGGATCGCCCTGAGCTCCAGGAAGTTGATCTGCTGAGCAGACTCCCACGTGGTCCAGAGGCCCTGAGTACGTGCCCCTTGGCAATGCGCTCCCCAGCCCAGGAGGGATGCATCTGTTGTCAGCACCCGGGCCGGCTGAGGTGACTGGAAAGGCATTCCGAATATCAGGTTCGGCTGCTGAAGCCACCACCGGAGAGACGAGATCAGCGGCTCAGAGACGCGCACTAGGTCTGCTAGGCCGCCTGTGGCTTGTCGCCACTGCTGGCGGAGACACCATTGAGCAGGCCGCATATTCAGGCGGGCATTGGGGGTCACATGGACGGTGGAAGCCATATGGCCGAGTAGTCTCAGGAAGCGCCTGGCGGAGACCCGGGGCTGGCTGCGAAAACGGTCGGCTAGGTCCATGAGCCGTTGAGCCCTGTCGAGCGGTAGGTACGCTCGTGCCTGAGGAGTGTGCAGCCTTGCGCCGATGAACTCGAGATCCTGTGAGGGGAGCAAAGTGGACTTTGCGAAGTTTATAACAAAGCCCACGTACTGCAGAAGAGTCACCGTGCGGCGCGTGGCGTTGGTGACCTCCAGAGCGGACGCTGCTCTGATGAGCCAGTCGTCGAGGTACGGAAAAACATAGAGGCCGTGAAGCCGGAGATGGGCCGCCACCACCGCGAGGCATTTTGTGAAGACCCGCGTTGCGGAGGACAGGCCAAAGGGCAGTACTCTGTACTGGTAATGATTTCCTGCCACCACAAACCTTAGGTATTGGCGGTGGCTTGGGTGGATGAGGATGTGCGTATAGGCATCCTTTAGATCCAAGGAGCATAGCCAATCTCCCTGCTGGAGGTAGGGCAGAAGGATTCCAAGGGTAAGCATCTTGAACTTCTCCCGCACAAGGAACTTGTTGAGGTTGCGCAAGTCCAGGATGGGTCTGAGGCCGCCTGTTCGCTTTGGTACGAGAAAGTACCTGGAATAAAAGCCTAGACCTCTCAGGTGGTGGGGCACCGGTTCCACCGCCTGCTCCTGCAGAAGACCCGCTAACTCCTGAAGGAGTAGTTCCCTGTGCAAAGGGGGTCGTGGAGGTTCTCCCGGAAAGTAGGAGGGAGGGATCTGGTGGAAGTGGAGAAGATATCCTTCTCTCACGACCTGAAGCACCCAGGCATCTGAGGTGACGCCGGACCACCTGTGGGCGAAGTGAACCAGCCGGCCTCCGGTGCTGGGAGGAACCAGCGGGAGGGGAGAGGCTATGCTTAAGGAGTCAAAAACCCCCACCCTGCTGAGCAGGGGCTGGTGGTGCAGGCTTGGGGGCTTGCTGCCTACGGGACCCGTTACCCCGTCCCTTGGCCTGCTGGCCCTGTTGGGGAGCTGCAGGGGCCTGATAATGGGGGTATTGTTTGTAGGCAGCCGCCTTCCTCGGGTAAAAGGACTTTTTTCCCGAGCCCTTCTTTTTCTGGGAAGGGGCGGAGGTCTTCCTAGAAAGCCTAGTCCTGGTGAGAGTCTCCGTCTCAATTTGTGCAGCCTTTTCAGCCATGGGCTTGCCAAAGAGGTTGTCACCTCGGCAGGGGACATCGACCAACTTGTCCTGCACCCAGGGCTCAAGGTCAGACGACTGAAGCCAAGCCTGTCGGCGGGCACCGATGCCGGCTGCGGCCACTCGAGCCGATGCTTCAAAGCCATCATAGGCTGCTCGGGATATGAATTTTGAGCATTCCCGAATGCCAGTGGACAAGGCCAGGAACCTCCGCAAGGGTTCCTCGGACAAACCAGCGGAGAATCCGGCTAGCTCTTTAGCCAGGTCTCGGAGATACATGCCCATGTATAGCTGGTAGGTCTGGACACGACACGCAAGCATAGAGCCCTGGAAACACTTCTTACCAAGGCCATCCAGGTTACGGGCCTCCCTGCCAGGAGGCACCGAGGAGTGCATCTTCTGGCTCTTAAGACGATGCATGGCCGATTCCACTACCATGGAATGGTGTGGTAGCTGTGCTTTTTGGAAGCCAGGGCTCTTGCGGACTCGATAGATAGAATCGACCCGCTTGCTTAGGACCGGCGAGGTGGCCGGACTCTCCCACATGCGGAAGAGTAGTCGTTCCAGCATGGGAGGAACCGGTACAGTAAAGTGTTCCCTTGCGGGAGAGTCATACTGGAGGGCGTCGAGCTCTTCGGCTCGAGGCTCCTCCTCGGGGTCCGCAGGGAAGGCCAAAGCCTTGGCCATATCCCTGACGAAGTCCGAGAACCGGGCATCCTCCGGGGGGGACTGCTTCCGAGGTTCGGACTCCGGTGAGTCCGAGGGGACACACCGAGTCCGGAAAGAATCAGGCGACTCTTCCTCTTCAGACTCCCAGACCGACTCCGACGAGGACTCGGTGGGGTCGGCCCGGGCAGGGCGCGGCGCCTGCCGCCCCGACGCCGAGGGAGTCGGCGTCGGCGACCTCGGTCCCGAACGGGAGGCCGAGGGTGACCTCGACCGAGGATCGACTCGAGTTCGCATCGACTCGAGGATCGGCTCGGTCTCCGGGGTCGACTTGGACGTCGACGTCCCGGCGGTCGGGGCAGCGGCGCCAGCGAAGCCAGCGAGCAGTGCCCGCTGCTGGTCCATGAAGGCAGACAGTCTGCTCTCCAAGGCCGTCAACCTGAGTCTGAGCTCAGGTGACCCAGCAGCCCCCGACTCGGGCCCCGACGGCGTCGGGCCCGACGTCGGCTGTCGCGGAGGCGAGTCCAGGAGGACCACAGGACTTACCCGAGCAGGCAGCTCCGACTCCAGGCGAGGTCGCTTCGTGAGGTGCTCCTTCTCCAAGGACCCGGGACGGCTATCGGGGCTATGCGACCTGGCCCTCGCGGAGCCAGGAGCGTCCACCGACGCCGCCCTCGCGGGTTTCACCTTACGTCGATGGTCCCCGGAGGGAGAACCCCTGTCGGAGGAACTCCGGCGACGGTCCGAGCTGGAACCTTTGGACGCGGAGGCCTCCGACGAGGTCCGGGTACGGCTGGGGTCAGCGAAGATCCTATCCCGCTGATGCCGCCGACTTCTCAACGCTTTGGAGGACATTTTGCCGCAGGGCCCACAGATCATTTCTTCATGATCCGGGCCCAGGCAGCGGAGGCAAAAGTCGTGTGTGTCAGTTAGTGACATATTTCGGTCACACTGACCACACCGCTTGAAACCACTGGCAGCCATCGGGGGAAAAAGGGCCCCGGCGAGGTCAAAGGACCGGGCTGCCAGGGAAAAACCGAAAACGAAAGCTGACTAAGTCAGAAAAACCGAAAAGAAGAAGAGGACTCGTGACCGGCGTCGCGAGTCCGGGCGGGAAAAAGACCGGCGTCGAACCGAAGGAAAAAAGAATAAATTATGAAGAAATATCAACTTTTTCGCGGGGACACGACGGGTACGTCTGTAGGGCTCCGCGGAAAAAAGAAGACTGACTAAGATGGCACCCTTGGGCGGGAAGAGGACCGCGCATGCGC
Organism: Ichthyophis bannanicus; assembly: GCA_033557465.1. Taxonomy (NCBI): domain Eukaryota; kingdom Metazoa; phylum Chordata; class Amphibia; order Gymnophiona; family Ichthyophiidae; genus Ichthyophis; species Ichthyophis bannanicus. Next base: position 573,340,908 of record CM066031.1, on the reverse strand, counting down.
GCTGCAATTCCCAAAGGCTTTCTTTGAAAGCTGGGGAAAATTGCTCCGCGAGGGCTCCGTCGGCGCCGACGTCACCCATAAGTGAGGACTGACTTCCTGCTTGGTCCTGGAGAAAGTGTTTTATAAAAGGGTGTGGCTGTTATGCACATATGTGTACAGGCGTCTTGAAAATCAAAGGCACTCATACAAATGCTGTGCATAGGGGTTTGCAGGGGCACAGTCTGGGAGGAGTGTGCGCATTTTATAAGACATTTGGGTACAGAGTCCACACTGTGGCAACATAGTGGACAATTTACGCTCTGAGGTCTCTAGTAGGCCTTCAAACAACTGCCCCCGCATACATCAGGATGCAGGTAAAATAGCACAACATAGTTAAACACGTAAAATAACAGCCTGTCCTGTCCTCCGAGGTTAATTGCATCAAGGTTTCACTTTCTTCATGGTTCCTTCTCAGAACATCCAGAACATACCCCCATCAAACTGACAGTTTTAACACATCACCATAATAAATGCTCTGTTGTTTACAAAGGGTGGTATATCAAATGCCAATAAATAAAAAAACACATTAATCCAATTCCCATACATGCAGCCTGGGCTCACTTTTCAGGCACACACTACAAGTCACTTGGTAATTAGTGTAATGATAGTTCAGTTCAAAATCCAATCTAGCTCTCTTGCAGATTGGTAACCTGAATATATATCCTAGTCATTGATGTAATAATAGTTCCATTCAAACAACCCAACCTGGCTTCCTTGCAAGCTGGGCACTTTATCATCCAGTAACTAGTGCAATCCTTGTTCAATTCAAACTCCCAGAAATTAAGGCAACAATGACTCCGTGAAAACACCCAGTCTTCAATGCAGGCTGGCAATCTTTAACACCTTTCTTTACACAATGACAGGGTTAAAAAATTGGAACATATTTCCCACTTCTCAGGGCTACAAACACCGAGCCTGGCTCCCATATAGACTGGCCACTGGAGCATATCTCTCAGCATTTGGGGCTACACTTGGCTTGGCTTTCTTGTTCACTGGCCACTGGACTCTATCTGCCAATAATTAGTGCGGACACAGTTTAGATCATATACCTATAGTAGCCTGGTTCCCTTACAGGTTGGCTACTTTCAGCTCCCCTTTTAATATACTGAATAGGTTATAGACATAAGGCTTGTCAAGCCTTAAGGCCATTCAAACCAATGGGACTCTCACCCTTTCCAATGAGTCTTTCCACCCAAATGTCACTGGCAGGATCCTTACGTACTAGATAATAATAACCTTCCCCAAAAAGGCAGCATGGGCAAGTATACAAATTCACAAATAAAACTACCACAACCAAAGGAGAAGAGTCTTCAAAATGGGGCCAAGTGTGCTGTGGAAGAAAGCAATGGTACCCCGGAGTCCTGCTGAAGGTCCTTCTCCTCATTCTTTATTGAGCATATTAAACAATGCCGAGTAACGCTGGAGAATCACCATACCCCTGAAGCAGAGCCTTGAAACCTGGGCAGGTTGGGAAAAGGAAACTGTCTGGTTTGCTGACTGCTTATGTATACACTGTTCTTGATACCTGTGTACACTCGCGAATGCGACATTGATTGAGGAGAAGAACTACAGCTAAGTGATTCTTCCATTGTATCCATAAATGTTGCCAACTTGCTTTATGGGCTTTTGCCCTTGAAAAATTACATATGCATGACGGTTTTTGCCTTGTTAGTAAGTGGTTTATGTACTGTATTTAGGGCAACTGTGCTCAGTTATAGTTAAGTATAAGGCTCCAGCATTGGCATTGTAATATTTGTTACATTTAATATGTGTTTATCATTTTTATGATTTATGAAGTTTTGTTAATATCTTTGTGTCTTTTTATTTTCGAGGTCTGCCCCCTGAAGAAGACACTTAGCTGAAACGTGGCTGTGTCAGAGTTTTTCTATTTAATAAAAGACTGTTCTTTTACACCTCGCTCCCTTTTGTTTGCTTTGTTCTATTGCGAGTGTGTATGCTCCTTTGTGAAGACAAGAGAGCTGCCTGGCACGGTCAGAAAAGCCATTATCACCAAATATCAAACTTCAAAGGGGTACAAGTCCATCTCCAAAGACCTTGAGATTCCTATATCTACAGTTTTCAATGTTATTAAGAAGTTTTCTGCTCACGGAATTGTCAATAACCTCCCAGGACATGGTGGGAAGAGGAAACTTAATCCAAGAAGTCTTTGAAAGTTAGTGCAAACTGTTGGAAAACACTACGTACAACATCCAAAGAGCTTAATGCTGACCTGGAGCAATTTGAAGTAGTGGTTTTAACCCACACTATATGCCGTGCACCAAACAAAGAAGTACTTCATGAGCGAAGGCCAAGGAGGTCCCCACTGCTCAAAGACAGACATAAAAAGGCATACCTGATCTTTGCCAAAACCCACCTTGAGAAACCACAATCCTTCTGGGAAAATGTTCTGTGGACAGATAAAACCAAACTTGAGCTCTTTGGCAATGCAGACCAGTGATAGAAATGAAGCTTATAAGGAAAAAAAACACCCTTCCTACAGTTAAATATGGTGGAACTTCCATAAGGTTGTTGGGCTGTTTTGCTGCTCAGGAACTGGAGGCCTGGAAAATATTAAAGGAATCATGAAGTCAGAGGACTACCAAGATATTTTGGTGTTACCTAGTGTCAGAAATTTAGATCTGGATTGAATGTCATGGGTCCTTCAGCAGGACAATGACCCAAAACATACGTACAAAAGAATGGTTAAAAAGGAACAAATGGGCTGCTTTAAACTGGCCAGCAATGAGTCCTCATCTCAGTCCAATCGAGAACCTTTGGAAAGAACTGAAATCTACTACTGATAAAAGGAATCCTGAAAACATTCATAAGCTGGAATAAATCACAGTTCAAGAATGGAAGAAACTACCAGCAGACAGATGTACGAAACCTATAGATAGCTACAAGAAACGTTTGGAGGCTGTCACTGCTAACAGCTGTGCAACCAAATATTAGTGAAGGGTGTCATTAATCCTGTCCAGGTTATATTTTTTTTCTCAGAAATTATTATGTCTAAATTACACAGACATCTTTTTTGTTGTATACCTTTGAACATACTATGATGACATAGAGTTAGAATATTTCCAGTTATTTCTCAAGATATTGTACACAAGAAACCTAATATGTTGACCACAACTGTAATTATTATAATATGATGTTGCATAAGATGGATGAAATGTGAAGAAAGACTGACTGATAGAGTTATTTTGTGATGCAACACATGCGGTTAAATTTCCAAATAAATGCACTGATTGGTCTCATAATTTTTAAAAATGAATAAAAATAATTTCTTAAACCGGAATATCATTCATGCACTCTTATGTACTGCTTAAGCAGATGCACACCCAAGGTATTAAGATGGCACTATTTACAAAGAAAAATAGTGCCATCTTAATCCCACAGTATTGAGGGAGGGGGGCACAGTTGACCAAACCAGGTTGCTTAGAAGTGCCTGGCAGATCTTGGGCAAATCTTAATAGGAAATCATGGGCTGGGAAACTAGACTGCCATATCACATGCTCTAGCCAAATGGAAATTCTGCTATATGTCCTTACCAGGCTTCAGTGGAGGGGTACGAGACTGTATCCTGGACAAAAGATAAATTGTGAAGACATTGGAGGGGATCTTGTATGAAGCACTGAAGACATTCAGAGGATAGACTTGGGTTTCTTCTTTTAAGGCATGAGGGTAAGCTTGCAACAACTTCAATCTATAGTAGGGAACTTGAGACAAACTAAAGAGGACTGATAGGCATAGTGAAACATGGAGTTCTACTTGCTAACGTGTTAAAGTGCATTAATGCATGTCACATCAAATTGCTGCAGGCATAAAAGTATGCCTGATGACAAGAATGCATGTACTTCTATGTGTGTTCGGGGAAGGAGTTTGGGTGGAGCACATGCAGAGTTGCGAACTATGCCCATATGCATATACTTTATGGGTGCAAAAAGGAGCAGGAGGAAACCACCACTGGAGGACAAGAGCTTTATTTACGTGTCACCAGGTCTGCTCTACATGTGTTTCGGCCAACCAGGCTTTCTTCAGGGGACTTTGACTATTTGCGGGAGACACTTTTGTATGTCTAAAATTGCAAGCTACTTCAGCGAATATCATATTCAAAGTGAATTCATGAAAAAAAATGCCTATGGGGGTCATTTTAAATCACTTAGATGCAATTTGGACATCTGCAAACATGCATGTCCAAATCACAGAGACGTCCCCAGAGAAACATAGAAACATGATGGCAGAAAAAGACCACATGGTCTATCTAGTCTGCCCTTCCATATCAATTACAATAGTCTTCTTTTTACTTTTAGAGAGTGATTTTGGCAATTTTTTTTTTTTAGCCTTCTCTGATGCAGGGATGTCTAAATAGGTAGGTGGTGTGATGGAGGCATATCCTGGGTAAAGCTATAGATATAGATGTCTCCAGTAAGTCTTAGAAGCCTTGGGGATGTCTGCACCTACATCCAAACTTAGACCTACACCAGGCATGAAGAGGCATTGGCAAAGTGCTAGTTTCAGCAAACTATTCTCAGTATTCTTCACAATGACAAAGCTATGCTGTGTGTGTTTGGGAAACTTCTTTTGAGTTTACAACATTGCTGCATGTATTTGTAGACATCCCTGGTATTAAATACTATACAGGGACATCTATGTAGATGTCCATATTGGGCATATCCACATTTGTGAAAACATACCCGATCTTGGACGAGCCTGCTGTTTTTATGGATGTTCAGACTTGGATATACTTTGTAAAATGTGCCTTCACATGTCTTATCACAGACTTGGAAATGGCACTTTTGTGCCCTGTTCACATAGGTGACTCATAGTGAGTAATTTTATAAAGGCATTTCCCCACTTACAAAAATTTCCCCACAAGTTATGGTGTGTACGATAACAAAAACATGCACAGTTTTATTTAACTAAGACATAGGCCAAGTTAGGGTCAGAGTTCGGGTTGAGTGCAGTCACGATTTACGCATTTTATAAAATACATGTGTACTTTATGCACAGATATCTACACTTGTTCCTGAGCAGTATAAATGTCTGCAGCGCCACTTTAGTGGTCATTTCTGCCACTTTGGGGTAATTTTGTAAAAACACGTAAGTGCCCATAGGGCCCATTTTACATAGGTGGTGGAGACTGGAATTGAGATAGAGTAGTTACCTGTAACAGGTGTTCTCCAGGAGCAGCAGGAATCAGTCCTCACTTATGGGTGACGTCGGCGCCGATGGAGCCCTCGCGGAGCAATTTTCCCCAGCTTTCGAAGAAAGCCTTTGGGAATTGCAGCGCGCATGCGCGGTCCCCTTCCCGCCCAAGGGTGCCATCTTGCTCAGTCTGATGACATAGCGGAAAGACAGCAAAAAATTAGCAAAATATGCAATAAGAATGACTGCAACTCCAAGGGGAGGAGGGAGGGTAGTGAGGACTGATTCCTGCTGCTCCTGGAGAACACCTGTTACAGGTGAGTAACTACTCTTTCTCCAGGACCAAGCAGGAAGTCAGTCCTCACTTATGGAACTCCCAAGCCTAAGGCTACCGGAGACCTCAAGCCTAAAAAGAGCTCCCCCAAGCTCAAAAGTACAGAAGGAAGGAATCTTCACTGAAAACGAAACCGGCCGGTAGCCCAACACCAGGGCCGGAGGGAGGAGTTGCCTAGACCTCAAAGAGATTGTGGAGGACTGCCTGTCCGAAAGCACTGTCCCTGCGGGACTCCCTCTCCAGGCAGTAATGAGCCGCAAAAGTCTGGCTTGAAGACCAAGTAGCGGCCAGGCAGATGTCTGCCAACGGAACAGAGCGGAGGTGAGCCACTGACGCAGCCTTCGCCCTGACACGGTGAGCCGTGACTCAACTCTCTAATGAGAGGCCAGCTGCCCCATAAGCCCAGGCGATACAGTCGGCTACCCAGATGGACAGAGTACTCTTAGAGACAGGTACCCCCAACCGATTGGGGTCAAAAGATACGAAAAGCTGGACGGCTTTTCTATGCTCTCGTGTACGGTCAAGGTAGAAGGATAAGGCTCTTCTACATTCCAGGGTATGCAGAACAGTTTCAGCTTGGCTGGTATGTGGCCTGGGAAAGAAGGTCGGAAGAACCACCTCTTGGTTGATGTGAAAATGGGAGACCACCTTTGGAAGAAACTTAGGGTGAGTCCGTAGGACTACCCTATTCTTGTAGAACCTAGTGTACGGGGGCTCCGACACTAGGGCCTGTAGCTCACTTACGCGCCTAGCGGAGGTAAGGGCTACCAAGAAGAGAGTTTTCCAGGAGAGGAAACAAAGAGGGCAGGTAGCCATGGGTTCAAAAGGCGGACAGGTAAGCCTTTGCAGAACCACGTTGAGGTCCCAGTCAGGAGCTGGAGGGCGCAACGGAGGCTTAAGCAGAAGGAGGCCTCTGAGAAAATGCGCCACCAAGGGGTGCGAGGAAAGAGGCTGGCCTTCCACCGGCGAATGATGTGCGGAGAGGGCACTAAGGTGGACTCTGACAGAGTTGGATTTGAGGCCTAGATCAGAGAGGTGGAGCAAGTATTGCAGTACCACCGATACTAAGCAGGCGACGGGGTCCTCAGAGCGCTGAGAACACCAGACCGAAAAGCGACGCCATTTAAGGGCGTAAGATTTCCGGGTGGAAGGTCGCCAAGACGCTAGGACGACGGCTTCCACTTCCGGAGGTAGCAGAAGCGGAGCTAGGACTACCCTTTCAGCAGCCAGGCCATCAGGTGCAGGGCCCGGAGGTTGGGGTGCAGAAGAGTACCCTGATCCTGGGTCAGGAGATCGGGCTGAAACCCCAGAGGAAGAGGGGTGTCCACCGCTAGCTGTAGAAGTAGAGGGAACCACGGTTGCCTCGGCCACCGGGGCACTGCCAGGATCACGGAGGCCCTGTCCTGGACAACTTTGAATAGTGTCCGGGACACAAGTGGTGTGGGAGGGAAGGCATACAGTAGGCCCGTGGACCACGATATGAGGAAAGCATCCGGCGCTACTCTGAGAGGATGCGGGTGCCGTGAGCAGAACCTGGGAAGCTGCCGGTTCAGAGGACTGGCAAAGAGATCCATGGTGGGGAGGCCCCACCGGTGGAAGATCTGCTGAACAACTACTAGGTTTAACCTCCTCCATTCGTGTGGCTGCAGAATCCTGCTCAGTTTGTCGGCCAGGCAATTTTCCTGCCCGGGCAGGTAAACAGCTTTGAGGAGGATGTCGTGGTCGACTGCCCAAGAGCACAGTCTCCGAGCCTCCTGGCACAGAAGGAGGGAGCCCGTGCCCCCCTGTTTGTTCACGTAGAACATGGCAACCTGATTGTCCGTCTGGACCAGTACAGACTGACGAGAAGTGAGGTGAGAGAAGGTCCGTAGAGCTAGGCGGATCGCCCGGAGCTCAAGGAAGTTTATTTGCTGAGCAGCCTCCCAAGGGGTCCACAGACCCTGAGTACATGACCCCTGGCAATGCGCTCCCCATCCCAGGAGAGAAGCATCTGTCGTTAGCACCTGGGAAGGTGGAGGAGATTGAAAAGTCATGCCGAGAACCAGATTGGGCAGGTGAAGCCACCATTGCAGAGAGGAAACCAGGCGATCGGAGATCTGTATTGAGTCCGCCAGGCTCCCTGTGGCTTGATGCCATTGAGTGCGAAGGACCCACTGAGCAGGCCTCATATGTAGACGGGCATTCGGAGTGACATGGACCGTGGAGGCCATATGACCGAGCAGTTGCAGGAATTGTCTGGCCGAGACCAGTGACGTGCTGTGGAACTTGCCGGCCAGAGCTATGAGCCGGTTGGCCCGCTCCAGAGGCAAGAAGGCACGAGCCTGCAGAGTGTCCAACCGTGCTCCTATGAATTCGAGATCTTGAGAAGGGAGCAAAGTGGACTTTGCGAAGTTTATGACGAAGCCCAAGTGCTGAAGCAGAGCCACTGTGCGTTGAGTGGCCTTAGTGGCTTCTATGGAAGACTGTGCTCGGATGAGCCAGTCGTCCAGGTAGGGGAAGACGAAGAGGCCTTGAAGCCTCAGGAAGGCTGCTACCACTGCCAGGCATTTCGTGAACACCCTGGGAGCGGAGGATAGGCCAAAGGGCAGTACTCTGTACTGATAATGATTCCCCGCCACCACAAATCTTAGATATTGTCGGTGGTCCGGATGAATAAGGATGTGAATATAAGCATCCTTTAGATCCAAGGAGCATAGCCAATCTCCCTGCTGGAGGTAGGGCAGCAGGATTCCAAGGGTAAGCATTTTGAACTTTTCCCTCTGCAGGAACTTGTTGAGGTTGCGTAAGTCCAGGATGGGTCTGAGACCTCCTATTCTTTTTGGTATCAGAAAGTACCTGGAATAAAAGCCGTGACCCCTCAGGTGGTGGGGCACTGGTTCCACAGCCTGTTCCTGAAGAAGACTTTCCAACTCCTGAAGGAGTAAGTCCCTGTGCAGAGGGGGTCTTGGAGGCTCCCCTGGAAAGTAGGAGGGAGGTACCTGGTGAAAATGCAAGAGGTAGCCCTTTTGAACTACCTGAAGCACCCAGGAATTGGATGTTATGGCTGACCACCTGTGGGCAAAGTGGGTCAGCTGGCCTCCCGTGCTGAGAGAAGGCAGCGGAGGGGGAGAGGCTATGCTGATGTAGTCAAAAACCCCCACCCTGCGGAGCAGGGGCCTGTGTAGTGGGCTTGGGGGCCTTCTGCCTACGGGACCCATTACCCTGTCCTCTAGCCTGCTGACCCTGATGGGGAGCTGCTGAGGCTTGATATTGTGGGTGGTGTTGTTTATAGGCAGACACCTTCCTCGGGTAAAAGGGCTTTTTCCCCGAGCCCTTCCTCTTTTGTGAAGGGGCAGAAGTCTTTCTGGACAGGCGAGTCCTGGTTAGAGTCTCGGACTCGAGTTCCGCAGCCTTTTCAGCCATGGGCTTGCCAAAGATGTTTTCACCTCTGCAGGGGACATCGACCAACTTGTCCTGCACCCATGGCTTGAGGTCGGATGACTGAAGCCAAGCCTGACGGCGAGCACCGATGCCGGCTCCGGCCACTCGAGCCGATGCTTCAAAGCCATCGTAGGCTGCTCGAGAAATAAACTTCGAGCACTCCCGAATACCAGTGGACAAGACCTGGAACCTCTGCAAAGGTTCCTCGGAGAGACCAGCAGAGAACCCGGCAATTTCCTTCGCCAGGTCTCGGAGATACATGCCCATATAGAGCTGGTATGTCTGGACTCGACAAGCAAGCATAGAGCCCTGGAAGCACTTCCTACCGAGGGCATCCAGGTTCCGGGCCTCCTTACCCGGAGGCACCGAGGAATGCATCTTTTGACTCTTGAGTCGATGCATGGCCGATTCCACCACCATGGAATGGTGCGGTAGTTGTGCCTTCTGGAACCTGGGGCTCTTGCGGACTCGATACATGGAATCGACCCGCTTGCTTAACACCGGCGTCGAAGCCAGGCTCTCCCACATGCGGAAGAGAAGCCTTTCCAGCATCGGAGGAACCTTTACAGTAAAGGCCTCCTTCGGGGGAGAGTCATACTGGAGGGTCTCGCGCTCTTCAGCTTGAGGCTCCTCCTCCGGATCCGCGGGGAAGGTCAAGGCCTTGGCCATATCCCTCACGAAATCGGAGAACCGGGTATCCTCCGGGGGGGACCATCTCCGAGGCTCCGACTCGGGCGAGTCGGAGGGGACGCACCGAGTCTGAAAAAAACCGGGTGACTCGTCCTCCTCCGTGTCCCAGCCCGACTCCTCCGTGGAGGAATCGAGTGGCTCCGTGCGGGTGAGTGCTGAGGACCTCCGCCCCGACGCCGAGGCCGGCGTCGACGACCTCGGTCCCGAACTTGAAGCCGAGGGAGACCTTGGCCGAGGATCGACTCGAGCTCGTATGGACTCGAGGAACGGCTCGGCCTCCGGGGTCGACTTGGACATCGACGTCCCGGTGGTCGGGGCAGATGCACCGGCGAGGCCAGCCATCAATGCCCGCTGCTGGTTCATGAAGGCAGCGAAACTGCTCTTCAAGGCCGTCAATCTGAGTCCAAACTCAGAAGACCCAGCAGCCCCCGACTCGGGCCCCGATGGCGTCGGGCCCGACGTCGGCTCCTTCGGAGGTGAGTCCACGAGGACTACAGTACTCACGTGTCCAGGAGACTCCACTTCGAGACGAGGATGCTTCGAAGGCCTCTCCGCCTCCGAGGACCCGGGGCGGCTGACGGGGATATGCGACCTGGCCCTCGAGGGACCAGGAGCTTCCTCCGACGCCGCCCTCGCGGGTTTCTTCTTCCGATGATGTTCCCGGGCGGGAGACCCCCGCTCAGAGGAACTCCGACGATGCTCGGGGCCGGAGTCACGAGACGTCGAAGCCTCTGACGAGGTCCGGGCCCGACTGGACGCGGAGTCAGAGAAGATTCGCTCCTTTTGAGACTGCCGACTCCTCAACGCCTTCGAGGACATTTTGTTGCATGGACCACAAATCATCGGGTCATGATTGGGTCCGAGGCAACGGAGGCAGCAGTCATGTGTGTCGGTGAGAGACATAAGTCTCATACAGCGATCACACTTTTTAAACCCGCTGGCAGCCATCGGGGGAAAAAGGGCCCCGGCGAGGTCAAAAGACCGTGCTGCCAGAGAAAAAGAAAAAAAGTGGCGGGAACGCCAGTCACGAAGAACAAAAATCGAAAAATAGTGAGCGGACTCGATATCGGAGTATCGAGGCCGGGCGGGAAAAGGACACGGCGTCGAACCGAGAAAAACAAAACGAACAAAATCAACTTTTTCTGCAGCGATCACAAACTACGTCTGTAGGGCTCCGCGGAAAAAAGAAGACTGAGCAAGATGGCACCCTTGGGCGGGAAGGGGACCGCGCATGCGCGCTGCAATTCCCAAAGGCTTTCTTCGAAAGCTGGGGAAAATTGCTCCGCGAGGGCTCCGTCGGCGTCGACGTCACCCATAAGTGAGGACTGACTTCCTGCTTGGTCCTGGAGAAAACCAGGTTAGGACATGCTCTGTACTCCCTGAATTAAAAAAAAAACCTCTACTGAATGCACAAACCCTGCAATAAAGTATGTGTCCTGCCATCCGTAATTTGATATCTCCTTGAGGTTTTTTTTTTTAAATATTTCATATTGTTTGCCCTGTGTTGTTTTCTTGGATATAGATTCTTATTTCAGACATAAAGTGGGAGGCGGCGGGTACTCACATGCTATGGGGGCTAGCCTTTTCTGCATACATACTAAAATTTACTGCTCTGTCTGTTAACTGGCATTTTAGCATGTACACAGAAGTTTTACAGACATGCAGTCAAACCTTTTTAACAAGTTTTGGTACATAGGTCTCTAAGGGGTCTGTTTACTAAAGGCCGGTGTTGTGCGGTCCGCGGTACCGAGCGGGTGCCGTATAAGGAGTGGGCGTTCCGTCGTGAAGAACAGAAGCTGTGATTGACAGATGCGCTAAGGTGCGCGGCGCCCGTGTGGTTAGTGCCCTGTGACATTACGGCGTTTGATCTGTGCACATAGATCACACTGCTCACGGTTTTTGGGCTTCCACTATTGTGCTGCACATTGCTGACGGAAACGGTTTCTTTTCCCTGCACAGCACCTCTAACGCGAGTGTTTCACTGGCGGTAAAGTTCTTTGCAGATTCGGGCACGCTCCTGTGCGGCGAGTCTCTCCCCTCCCACATTCCGCCCACTGACCCCGTCTCTCCGCCCCTAGGGGGCCTTCCTCCGCCCTCATTTCGCCTTGGCACGCCTCTTTCGCACATTACCGCCCCGCAAACGTGCGCGTTTTCGGCGCACGTGTGCGGGGCCCGTTAATGTGACCCGCACGTGTACGGGGCGTTTAAGAGCACTTAAATGCATCATTTTAGGGCGCTCAGGTGCGCCCCGCACAGGTGCGCCGTTTAGTAAACATGCCCCTAAGACGTGCTAAATTTAAAAAACAAATCTCTCGCATTATTTCTTTTTTGGAGTGCAACAGAATCAAAACTTATCTGGAGACAAGCGTTGGATAAAAATAGAGAAGCAACCAAGATTCAGCTACCAGCTCCAGCCACAGCCAGGCTTGCCATTCTGGAGAAAATGTAACCTACTCCCAAGCTTATTAAAGCATAGAACAGGTTAATTCCCCTTACTGCCGTTGTAGGGGAAAATGTATGCTGTCTAAAAGGACATTAAGGGGGTCATTCAGTACAGTGAATAGCGGGGATGGATGTCCAGATTCGACGTCCATCCTTGTTATTCACTCCCCTGCCGGCCCCGGCTAATGCCTCTCCGCACGAACAGCTCATTTGTACGGGGAGGCTTAAATGGGAACAGAAGGGGCATGTCTGAGGTGGAGCATGGGCGGGCTGCAACCCTGGATGTACAGGGCCAAATCTGAGGTCGGCCCTGTAAGTCCGGGGCTGTGAACATGGACGGTGGACTTATTCCACTACAGAGGGGGAATAAATCCCCCTGGATGTCCGGGGATCCTGCAGCCGGGCTGGGACAAAGAGGTAGGGGGGTGCAGGAAGATCCCTGCAGCCGAAGCCTGGGCATGGAAGGCTGGATTGAGGCTCCGACTGCAGAGAAAGGAGAAATCCTGCGGTGGCCGGTATTTGTGGCTTCTGAATGAAGCTGCGATACTATGGCGATGGGACGCCATGGCACTGTGCCTCCATTCAGGAGCCTGAATGAGGTGGCCAAGGATCTGCTGGGTGTGCAGGCTGACCAGAATCAGAATCAAAGCCTGGCCTGCACATTCTGGCCATAGACCTGATTCTGATCCCATGGGCACATCTAGCTCCCATGGCATCAGAATCGGTTCTACCTTTGGGCTTCCGCTTCTGGTCAGCAGCGCAAGGGGCTGGACAGTCAGGTCGGAATGTGTCTCTAAGTAAAGCCCCTGTGGGTTGGCTTGATGTTACATCACTTGGAAATTAGGTAACTTTTGTTAGCAAGGAAAGCACAGTTACTTACCTGTAACAGGTGATCTCTGGGAACAGCAGGAATTAGTCCTCACATATGGGTACGTCGGAACCGACGGAGCCTGCGCGGGAAAGCTCCCCAGCTTCCTAGAATGGAAGCTTTTGGGACCTCCCACTGCACATGCGCGCTGCCTTCCCGCCTTCCTGAACAGCTCTCCTCAGTTTCGAGTTTATAGCTGAGACAATAGAGAGAGGACAGGAAGACAGATAGATAGAAGATACAACTCCTAGGGGAGGTGGGTGGGTTGTGAGGACTAATTCCTGCTGTTCCCAGAGATCACCTGTTACAGGTAAGTAACTGTGCTATCTCCAGGAACAAGCAGGAATAAGTCCTCACATATGGGGACTCCCTAGCTGAGATGCCTGGGAGATCCCCCTCCAAGGGTTCGCCATCTTCGTATGGATCTCAGGCATCCATCCTGGGAAGGTGGGCAGGAGTTGTCTAAGAATGGAACAGGTGTTTGAGGACAGCCTGGCCAAACAAGGCATCCCGGCGGGAGTCCTTGTCCAAACAGTAATGGGCTGTAAAGGTATGAACCGAGGCCCAGGTAGCGGCTCGACAGATCTGATCAATGGAAACAGAGTGCAGATGAGCCATAGAAGTTGCCATGGCTCTCACATTGTGAGCTGTGACATGGCCTTCCAGAGAAATGTTTTTACTCTGGTAAGCAAAGGAAATACACTGAGCAATCCAATTGGAAAGTGTACGCTTGGAGACTGGAAGTCCCAAATGTGAAGGATCAAAAGCCACGAAAAGTTGAGAAGACTTTCGATGTGGCTGAGTCCTATTAAGGTAAAAGGCTAGAGCTCTTTTACAATCCAGAGTATGAAGGTTCCTCTCTGCACTGGATGCATGAGGAGCCGGAAAAAAGACCGGTAGATATACCTCTTGATTAAGATGAAAAGGCGAGACCACTTTGGGCATAAAGTGGGGATTCGTCCTAAGGACCACCTTGTCATGATGAAATCTTGTATAAGGTGGATTAGCCACTAGAGCCTGCAGTTCGCGGAAGTGACTGCAATTAGGAATAGTACCTTCCAGGAAAGAAATTTCAAGGAGGTAGAAAATAACGGCTCAAAAGGTGGCTTCATAAGCTGACCAAGCACTAGATTCAAATCCCATGCGACCGGGGGGGGTCTGATGGGAGGTTTAGTGAGAGTCAGGCCTCTCATGAATCTTGCAACAAGAGGATGAGAGGAGATAGGTTGTCCATTTATAGGTTTCAGGGATGCTGAAATAGCACTTAAATGGACTCTTACAGAATTCGTCTTAAGGCCTGCATTGGAAAGATGCAGGAGATAGTCTAAGAGGGAATTCAAAGGAAGTGCCAGAGGGTCAAGGCCCTGCTGAGCACACCAAATGGAAAAACGTTTCCATTTGAAAGCATAAGACCGCCTCGTGGAAGGTTTCCTAGAGGCATGAAGGATATCTTTCACAGGTTGAGAAAGATTAAAGTCTTGAAGACTTAAGCCTTCAGTAACCAAGCTCGGAGATGTAGGGATTTGGGGTTTGGGTGCCACAAAGTCCCCTCCTCCTGAGACAGAAGGTCTGGTGCAGCTCCTAAGTCCAGGGAGGATCCCTGGGAGAGCTGTAGAAGCAGAGGGAACCACACTTGGCGTGGCCAGCGTGGAGCTATGAGGATCATAGAGCCGTGATCTCTCTGGAGTTTGAACAGAGTCTTGGGAATCAGCGGAATGGGTGGAAAGGCATATAGGAACGCCTGACCCCAATGGAGGAGAAAGGCGTCCGTGGCCTGAGCTTCCTGACACGGAGTCCTGGAACAGAACCGGGGAAGTTTGGCATTCCACGGACTTGCAAAGAGGTCTATGTCCGGGGTCCCCCATTCCTGAAAGATTCTGCTTATCTGGTCCACGTGTAGGGACCACTCGTGTGGCAGCAGAACTCGACTGAGCCTGTCTGCTCGAGAGTTTTGAACTCCTGGAAGATACACTGCTAGCAGATGAATTTGGTGCTCTCTGGCGAAGGCCCATAATCTGAGAGCTTCGTTGCAAAGCGACAGAGAGCCCGTCCCTCCTTGTTTGTTTATGTAAAACATGGCCACCTGATTGTCTGTCTGAACCAGGACAGTCAGGTTGGCAAGGAGGGTATAGAAGACCTTGAGGGCAAGGTAAATTGCTCGCAGTTCCAGGAGGTTGATATGAAGGGTGGCCTCCTGTGGAGACCAAGTGCCCTGAGTGGAGAGAGTTAGCAGATGGGCTCCCCACCCCAATTGGGAGGCATCTGTTGTGAGGGTTGCTTGGGGTAGCAAGGGCTGAAAGGGAGCCCCCAACAACAGATTCTTGGTGGATATCCACCAATGGAGGGACCAAGACAGACGGTTTGAGGTTTGAATTTGGTCTGAGAGTGCTCCCGACGCCTGAGTCCACTGGGTGGCCAGGGTCCATTGAGCTGCTCTCATATGAAGACGAGCATAGGGCACCACATGTACTGTGGAGGCCATATGGCCCAGGAGGCGTAGCATTTCCCTGGCTGTCAAGTGAGTACTGGACTGGGCTTGGGAGGCCAAGCTCAGCAGACGCTGACCCCGAACCAGTGGAAGGTAGGCTCTTGCAGTGGTGGTGTCCAACTGGGCCCCTATGAATTCTAGAGACTGAGTAGGGCTGAGTTGAGACTTGGGAAGGTTTACCACCAGTCCCAGATACTGCAGAAGGCTCCTTGTGCGGTCTAGGGAAATCTGGGCCTGCGACTGAGTTGGAGCTCGAATGAGCCAGTCGTCCAGATATGGGAATACGAAAATCCCCATGCTTCTGAGAAATGCGGCTACGACTGCCATGCATTTGGTAAAGACTCTTGGGGCAGAGGCGAGACCGAAGGGAAGTACTCTGTATTGGTAATGACTTCCCCTGAACAGAAAGCGAAGATATTTTCTGTGGGATGGATGGATGAGTAGATGTGTATACGCATCCTGCAGGTCTAGAGAACAAAGCCAGTCCTGACTCTGAAGGTATGGAAGGAGAATGCCCAAAGAGAGCATTTTGAATTTCTCCTTGTACAGAAATTTGTTCAATTCTCTCAGATCTAGGATTGGTCTGAATCCCCCTGTCTTCTTTGGAATGAGAAAATAGGGGGAGTAGAAACCTGACCCTTGTTGATGAAGAGGAACCTCTTCTATGGCCCCTTGGGCAAGCAGAGAAGAGATCTCCCGACCCAACAGGGCTAGGAGAGGAGATGGAGAATTGAAGGGTCTCACCATGTGATGAGGAGGAAGGGTGGAGAAATGAAGTTTGTAACCCTCTCGGATGATAGAGAGGGTCCATTGCTCTGTTGTGATTTGTTCCCATCTGGGAGCAAAGTGAGCTAACCTTCCAGGTATGGTGAGAGGTTCTGGTTGGTCCAGAACCAGGAATGGCAAGTTCTCTAGGGGCAAGTCAAAACCCCTGAGGGGGTGGAGCCTGTTGAGCTGCAGTAGCTGCTGCAGGCTTTGCTCTTGCTTGTTTCGTTTGCTGACGTTTAGCCGCAAAACGAGGTTGAGAAGATTGCTGGCCAGTATTGGAAGCATATCTGGCCTTCTTATAATAAGGCCTCTTGAAAGACTTCTTCTTAGTGGGAGTAGAAGTGGACTTAGAAAGTCTCTCTAAGGTGGCATTTTCAGCGTCCATTTGAGTGGCTTTAACTTGCCACTCTGCACCGAATAAGTTCTCACCTGTACAGGGCAGATTCCGTAAGCCATCTAGAACCCAGGGTTCCAGATCAGAAGCCTGGAGCCAAGCCAGACGTCTGGCTGCAATAGCAATGCCAGAAGCTCTGCTGGCTCCCTCGAAGGAATCAAAGGCAACTCTGTTGGAGAACTTAGAAACATCTGAAAGTTGTTTCACTACAGAAAGGAAGTCCTCCTGTTTATCCTCAGGGATAAAGGGGGCAAAATGCCGCACTTTCTTGGCAAGTTCCCCTAGGAACATGCCCATATAGAGGCTGTAGGAATTAATCCTGGCTATAAGCATACTAGCCTGGAAGATTTTCCTACCAAAAGAGTCCAGTGTCTTACATTCCCTTCCTGGAGGTGTAGAAGAGTGCCTTTTAGTACTCTTGATCTTTTTCATTGCAGACTTTACCACAATGGAGTGGTGAGGCAATTGAGTTTTCTGAAAACCAGGAGAAGGAGGGACCCGATACATGGTGTCCAACCTACGGGAATAAGGAGACAGAGTTAAAGGGTTCTCCCAGAAATCTATCAATTGTTCCTGAAGGATTTCATGGATAGGCAGGGTAACTGCTTCTTTAGGAGACTTAGAGTATCCTAAAATATCCAATCTTTTTGACCTTGGTTCCCTTTCAGAGGAGGTAGTGATAGAAAGGCCTTTAGCCATTTCTAAAATAAAGTCCTGAAAGGACAAATCCTCTGGAGGAGACATTCTCCTTTTTGGAGAAGAAGGTTCCTCAGGAAGGTCAAGGGAGAGCTCTGCAGACTCATCAGAGGAGCCAAAATCCTCAGAGGAATCGGTGTATTCTCTAGTTTCCTCCAACGCACGATACGCATACCGATCGGTATCGACATCGGGCGTACCGGGTATGGAAGCGGTATGGAGCGAAAGCCCATACGGTACCGATTTGCGTTTAGAAGAGGAAGGCCTGGGTTCCGGCATGGCGGACGATACCGGAACCGGGCCCGGAACCGCTGGAAGCGGTACCGATGGCGTTGCAGCTTTAATGAAAGCCATGACGGCCTGCTGCATGGATTGGACAGTATTGCCCATAGACGCCACGGCTGCCTGGATGTCGGTACCGGTATGGGCCGGTACCCCAGAGCAGTCCAACAGGTGATCTGTCGAGGCCGTGCCATCGATGTCAACCTGTAGCCCCTGAATTGGCGTTTTGGAAGGCAGAGCTTCCCGCCGGGGCTGTTTGGCTGGGGCAGGGTCCTCAAAACTAAGAGCCTCTCGATGCTTTGAAGGAGATTTGCCCTTTGAGGACTTGCCCACAGAAGGTTTGGTTACCTGAGGTCCATCCGGAGATGATGACCTGGATGACTGTGATGTTGGATTCTCTGAAGCAAACAGCACATGGAATTTGTTGGCCCGGTTCTGCAGCCCACGCTTAGACATTTGGGAGCAGGAAGGGCAGTCCGGAATGGAGTGGTCAGGCCCCAAACATTTAAGACACCATTCATGGGTGTCTGTGACTGATATTACAGCAGTACACTTGGTACACTTCTTAAATCCAGGGGCTGGCTTCTCCATGTGGAGAATTCAAGTAGGCCTGAAGGCCTAACTGAAGTGACCAAGTGCTGAAAAATAATAAAAGAAAAAGAAAATAATTTTTCAAGAAAGAAAAAAGAAGACCGGCGATACCGGTATCGGTATGGGAAGGCAGGTACGCGGTCTAAAGAAACAAAACAAAAAACTACAATTTCTTCAGCGGTGACAGGATACACGACCTGCTGGCTCCGCGGAAAAAGAGAAACTGAGGAGAGCTGTTCAGGAAGGCGGGAAGGCAGCGCGCATGTGCAGTGGGAGGTCCCAAAAGCTTCCATTCTAGGAAGTTGGGGAGCTTTCCCGCGCAGGCTCCGTCGGTTCCGACGTACCCATATGTGAGGACTTATTCCTGCTTGTTCCTGGAGATACTGTTTTTTATGATTTTGTAAACGTCTGTGATTGACATGTAGACAAATATGGTGGTACATGTACATTTTTAATAAATGAAATGAATAATGGGAGTAGTAGAAGAAAAGAAATACATAAAGATCTTTGGAGGCTTGTGCCACAGCTATGCCCGAAAGCAGCAAAGAAATTATGTAAACTACTTTCATGGAAGAATATAAGTTATGGCGCAGAGTAGTTACAAAACTGACATAAAGGTGATAAAATTTGGATTAAGCATCTGCATCTTAATACATCACATAAAGTGTACCCCTTCCCTCTTTCTCATTTTTTAAATCCTTTCCCTTTCATTTTATTCTCATGAAAACTTACCAACAGCATGAATCAAATTTAATTATGATTATAGAATATATCACATGTCCTTTATGTTTAATAAATAGTTTAAAAAAATCCTACTTGGCACATCACTCTGCTAAGAAAACAATATCTATACAATGTTGAGAGCGATAAATAAAGGATGACCATGAAAAATACCAAAGTAGATATATTTTCAATTATCAGTTTTTATTTTGGATCTTTTCTCTCAAAAGACCAAGAAAGACCCTTCAGAAACCTAACAAATGTTAAACATGCTTTCTGTCCACTATTCTTTTCTGATCCATCAAACATATCATCCTGACAATCTAGGCTGACATTTTACCCATAAAGAACCCTGCACAGCCCATATAAAAACCCTTATCAGTCAGAATGGCTGATTTAGGTGTGACCAGGTGACTACAATACTCTGTGGAGTGGATGCTCTGTGCTTCGGTTATTAACTTCATGTCTGGTGGTGCTGCAGGGTACTACTACCCCTGATAGCTATTTAGACTAGAGTATAACAGCAGGGAGTGAGTATGTCTATTACTTCTCCATCTGGAAATGGATATGGGTGGAGATAGGGACATGTGATGGTGTTAGACAAGAGCAGAGGTTCCCAACTCCAGTCCTGGAAGGCCAAACACCATTCAGGTTTTCAGGCTGTCCCTAATGAATATGCATAAGATACATTTGAATACAATGCATGCAAATGCATATTTATTAGGGACAGTCTGAAAACCTGAATGGTGTTTGGCCCTCCAGGACTGGAGTTGGGAACCTCTGGACAAGAGTATAAAATCCCTAGTTTGGGAGGAAAATTTATGTTCTGTCTCTTTTCTACTATCCAGAAGCAGGCAGAATGTCTGGATTTACAGGCCTTGTTGAGTTAGCCCCTGAAGGTTCCAAATCAATCTTGGGTCAAGAAAAGACAAAGGATTCATCTGTCTTTTGCCTCCTTCCTGCTGTCCTGAGACAAATAGTGAGCTCAAAGATTCCTGAGCTTCAGACCTTGAAGGATTAGGCCCTGGAACCTAAACCAGTTGGAGCTATGAAAAAGGAGAAGAGAATTCCTTCCTCTGTGCAAGGAGAACCAGAGGGATGAAAGGGAAAAAGAAAGAGATTCAGATTTAGTTCACGCTATTCTCATAAATTCAAATTTAGTAAGAGCTAAGAATCCGTAGTTCTGAAAACTTGTCTGCCTAGACCACCAAGTCAAGGTCCCAGCAATCAAGTGCCTTGCAGGAATGAAGAAGCTAGATGGGTTAGACCCACTGAGTAGTAATACAAGCACCCTTAAAGGGGCAGGAACTTGAGAGAAGGAGCAGGAGAAGTTGGGAGAGAGCCTATTTGGATGTTTCCTTTGAGTTCAAGAGAGTGATGAGGAAGGAGATAGTGCAAGGAAGCACTTTAAAATGTTTTATAGACAGATGTATAAATTCCTAGCTGTGAGAGGTGAAAGGGAGCTATTGAAGTGCCTTGTAAGTCAGTACAGCGAGTTCCTGAATGTGAGCCTGAATGTGAGCCTGAAAGTAAAGAAGAGAATTCCTACCAGCTGGAGTAGGAAAAACCCTTAGGAGCTATCAGTCCAATAACTGCCTCCTGCACCTTTGCAGGACTGGGTGGAATGGCCCTTCGAAACATGTATAATCTCTCTCCTGGGGGTGCAGGGCCCTCCAGGCATCCATCACATTCACATGCTCACACACCAGGGGGATAGCCCGCTGTTTATCAATCCTACTGTTGCCTGGGTTATATGATCTATCCATCTGTGGGTTGATTACTGCATTAGTATCCCCTCCAATCAGCAGAGAATCCCCCCTCTAACCCTGCAGCTCACTAATCACCTGCTTGAAAAATTTCCCATCATATACATTAGGAGCATACAGACTTAGTACCAAATGATGCCCTTGAAAATCCCCATGGACAATTAGAAACCTATCCTCTGGGTTCCCCACCACTTTATAGATCCTGTATGGCATATTTTTATGAAGTAGTATGGCAACCCCTGCTTTTTTCATCCCCGACTCTTGTCGCCTTGCTGGGCAGACTAGATGGACCATACTGGTCTTTATTTGCATCATATACTATGTTATGCTGATTATGCCCCAAATACCTCTCTCAACCAAACCCAAGCCAGTTTAGTGTGCTCCTTCTTAGACAAATGCATCTCTTGGATCAATGCAATACTGGCCCATTGCCTCCTCAACGACTGCAATACCTTATGCCTTTTGATGGGTGAATGCAGCCCCCCCCCCCACACATTCCAAGTCACACACCTTAGTGGTCCAGTCATGTTCTCTCCCACTTCCATAATTGTACACACAGTCTCCAAGTACACAAATGGGCAAGATGGGCCACCCCAGTCTCACAGCCCTCCGCCCCACATCTACCGCTCCATTCCCTCACATTCTGTCCTCCACACTTGACACACCCACCCTCCTCCTTCTCCCTCCTTAAGCCTGTCCCAGACCACCTTTTCTTTTGAGGGTTCATCACGTATAACACTCCACCCCGACTCTCCCCTTCAAAAAGGCTTACATCACACCTGGAGTCAGCCACCCCAATGTCCCCATACTACCCTTCTACGCAGCCCAACCAGTAGTCCACCATCCATATCTCTTCTCCCTTTTGTATTCACATTCTGCAGTGCCATATTACATGGACTACCACATTCCACACCCCTACCACTTCAGCACTTCAGACAGCCTTCCACTCCACAGCAAGAATCCTGTAAGCAACAACGAGAAAGGAACATATCACCCCAATACTCAAACAGCTTCACTGGCTCCCCCTGCAAAGCTAAATAACATACAAAACCATCATGCTAATGCACAAAGCAATTCATTCAAACTCCCCCCCCCCCCACCTACATTCACTCATACAACCCTCACAACCACAGAGAGCCAGAAGGACCTCAACAAGTAACATCCTCAGCATTCCCCACTCCAAAACCAAATCAAATCAACAGACATGTAAAAGAGCCTTCCAATTCTATGCTCCCTCCTTTTGGAACAGCCTCCTGGACCAGCTCAGGAACATCATGAACATCAAAACCTTCCACAAAAACTTAAAGACACATCTCTTTACCGAACACTTCCATTGCAGTGAATAACCACCCTCCAGAAGAAAAATGCACACCCGCAAGTCACTAATTGTTGTATATAGAAAGAAACCTGTATATAGTTAAGAGCCAACGCTCTTTTGTCTGCATGCTATAAACAGTTAATACAAAATAGTTTCAATGTACATTACATCTTCAGTTCAATGTAAACTGCCTTGACCTGGAGAAATGCGGTATATAAATACAGCTAAATAAATAATCATCCATTACAACTACACCCCTCTTCTCCTCAACCCACCCTATACAGTCCATTTCCCTTTTCCCCTCCCTTCCTCCACACACACTGTCTTACCCCCCGAAGACCTCCCTTCTCAGATATTTAAACAACTCAACATGCTAGCAAACCCCACAAATAAGGTTCCCCCTCCACTGCCAAGTTCTCAATGTCCAGGGGTCCCAACACAATCAGTCCATGAGTCCCCATCGCATATTTGAAAGTGCTGAGAAACCCATCTCCCCTCTCTTGGGTGTACCTAGGGAGGGGAGAGATGGGACCCCCTGGGCCAGGAAGGGGATCAGGCCGCCTACCACCTGGGGAAAGGGTAGGGGGAAGCATTACAACATAAAAGGGAAGGGCAGGAAAAGGAACTTCAATCCCGCCTGATATCTCCTATCCAAGGGCTGAAATGTTAGGCCCAATCCTTCAGTCCAGATATTCAAAGTCTCAGAGTGCTTGGACTCCACCCTGCCATCCTCACCAAGCTGGAGGCCCTTACCAGGCATCGGCTAAAGGCTCCCGACAAACCCCCCATGTGAGCTCATGATGTCTCCACAGGAGTGTCCTTCTCACGCTGCTGGAGAAAGCTGGTAGCCTCCTGTGAGGTTGCAAATGTCCGCACAGTTCCATTGTGGAATACCTTGAGGCGAGCAGGGTACTGCAGTGCAAAATAAACTTTTAGGGCAAATAGCTTTGAGAAAATTGGGGAGAATGTCCAGTGAAGCTGAGAGACACGATTTGAGTAACCCTGGAAGAAGAGTATTCTTTCCCCTTAATATTCCAAGGAGCTCCCCCTTCAGAGGGCTTGCAAGATCTCCTGCATATGCACAAAGTTGAGCAGTTTCACAATTATAGTTCTCACTCCCCTATTTCACTCTCTCACAGGCCCTATTTGATGTGCTCTTTCTATTTTCAAGTCACCTACCAGACTCTTAAGTTCAGCTCCTGTAACAACTAGTTTTCCAAAAAACCACACAGTTCTCTTTCCTCCGACGACTCTGGGAGTCCAATAAATTGCAGACTGTTCTTCCTTGCTCAATTTTTCTTGCCATCCAATTGCTTTTCTAAGGTCCTCATCTGGTCCTATAGCCATGCGCACATGCGCTCAAACGCTCACTCTGTGTCCTCCACCACTGACACCTGTGTGCCCAGCTCCCCCACCTCTTTTCCATATTCCTCCAATCGGCTCTGCAAGGATTCAAGCTCAGCAAAGACGCAGTCGAAGTTGCGATCCAAAGCCATCTCTATGGCCACAGTCACCTCTACCAGTCTCACCCCCATTGGGGCCGCAGCAATGCCAACTGCATCAGTTATCTTACTTTCCAGTGGCCATGGTCCTTTTCTTTCCATGCCACTTTTGAAGCCATTGGGGCCAAGGTCACTGTCCACTCGCCTCCCTGGGACTCAGTACACCGTCTGAGAACTCCAAAAGCCAGATGCTCCAGGTATTTTGCAGTGGCTTTATCTGCAAGGGGAGTCGGGAATGCAAGAAAGGGAGATCACATCTTTCCCTTACTCAGCACGTCACGTGATCCTTTATTTTACTTTTAATCACCCAGTAAAGACTTCATTTTTTTATACGCAGTCAAAACCTGGACCTGGACAGGACCTGACTTCATTTAGGTGAATGAAGAGTGCTTGCAGAGCGTGAATGTGATAGCTATGCATAAAGTGATAAAAGTGAGTCTTCCTTTCCCTCTATCCGTCATGACCTGCAAGTTTATGTTTATGTTTATTGGTTTGATATACCGCCATTCAAATAACAGCATAGCGGTTTACAAAAACAGAATGTACAGGAGAGGCCCAATAGGCCGGGAAAGGAAAAGAAGTTATAATGTATGACAGGAAAGCACTCAAGACACTTAAATACACATAATCAAGGAGAAAAGGAGTGAGAAAAAGCAGAAAAAGAGAAGTTTCACACAAAGGGGGAGGGGAGGTCAAAAGAGGAGGAAAAAAGGTGAGTCTTCAAATCTTTCTTAAAGGTACGATAGTGCTGTTCGAGTTGGAGGGAAGTGGGTAGAGAGTTCCAGAGGGCAGGACCGATAAAAAAGAAAGCAGAGGAACGTGTAGATTGTGAGTGCGTGATGGAGAGGGGAGGTGAAGGCGGTTGATGTGTAGTGATCAGAGTGAGCGAGTGGGAGTGTGAAACTGGAGTAGATCTGCCAGGTACTGAGGGGTGTGTTTGTGCAAGACTTGATGGGCCAGCATGAGGATCTTATAGCGAATGCGAAATTGAATGGGAAGCCAATGGAGGTGGAGGAAGAGGGGAGTGACGTGATCTCGGAGCGAGGAGTGAAAGATAAGTCGTGCAGCGGTGTTTTGGATGCATTGCAGACGGTTTAGTTGTAAAAGAGGAAGCCCAACCAGAACTGAGTTGCAGAAGTCAACGCGTGACATAACCAAAGAAAGGAGAAGGGTGGTAAGAGCCTGTCGGGTGAGAAATGGGCGGATGGCTCGGATCTGGTGGAGGAAGAATAAAGAGGTCTTGGTGACGTGAGAGATGTGAGCCCGAAAGGAAAGGTCAGAATCGAAGAAGACACCCAGATAGCGAAAACTAGAAACCAAGGGGATAGGTGAGTCTGAGAAAGAGGGAGTGACCAGTGGGGGAGTACTACCGTAAGTGAACCAGATGGCAAGTGTTTTTGTTAAATTTAAGTGCAGACAGTTTGTAGAAAGCCAGTTGGCAACAGCAGAAAGGCAGGAGTTGAGGGGGAGGGGTAAGATCGGGATGAAGTGGGGAGGTATGGTGAAGAAGGACCAGATCGTCGGCATAGTAGAAGACGGAAATCCCAAACTGTTGAACCAAGAGTGCCAGTGGTGCCAGGAAAATATTGAAGAGAAGAGGTGCTAAGACAGATCCCTGAGGGACACCACAGGGCAGTGGAAGGGGATCAGAAGAGAGTGGTGGGGTGGATGAGAAAATCACCGTGCAGGAGCAAGAAGAAAGAAAAGAATGAAACCAGTAATAGACTGTGCTACAGAGGCCGGCCTCACATAGGCGAGAGAGAAGGGAGTGGTCAACTAAGTCAAATGCTGCTGAGAGATCTAAGGACACGTTAAGGAACATGGCCTTCCTTTCGCAAACTGCAGTCCTAGGATACATCAGTAAAGACAGGCACCAAGGGATCCATTACATAGGATCTGTATGTGCATAAACATAAATGTCAGTTTCTTTGTATTTACAAGTTATTTTCTGACTATACTTTGAGAAACATTTAAATATTGTTTGTTAAAAAAATGTCCTTCTTACAGAAGAAACAACTAGCGTGCAAGCATTTGTTTGTTTTATCCCTGCAGGCAAGTATAAGATTACCCCAAAGAAACCAGTATTTTCTCATTCACTTTTCTTCTTCAAAGTTAACTTTACAATTGATTTTTCCAGATTTCAAGAGAATTTGAATAGTAAATTCAGAGGTAATTTACTATTTCTTCTCTCTGAATAGTATTATTGTTTATTCGAGTTCAAATAATGACACACTGTTCTTTGTGTTTTTGTAGGTGCATCTGGCATGTAGTAAAACATGTGTCTCTGATTTCTTACTAAAGACCAAGATACACTAGTGGCCAAAATTGTGGATATACCAGCAATTCATTCCCTTCATGCGATTTGAGGTCTCTTACTTGCTTCCCTCGTCTATTGTAGTTGATGTAAAGTCTATGGTTGAGTGTGTTATTTAGTAAATCAGTGGAGACCAAAAAAGCATACATACGTTTACTCTGAAAATTTGTGATTTTGCATATGAAGCCAAGAGGTGAGCATAATTTTGCATATTTCCTGTAATTACACCACTTGTTATTCATGCAGTTTTATTCTGCTATACCATTAATATGTGTATGCTCCTTTTGAATGTTTATCACCAATGTTTGTAAGCATGTTGTTGTTTTTCAAAAATATATTTTTAATGTTTTTATAATTAAAATAAATTAAATTTAATTAATTCTTTAAAATATAGATTTCACTTAATATTTACTACCTAAATTTACTATGGTCTTTTTTTAAAGAAATACTAAGAATGAACACTACCAAGAGACAAGACTGGTTGCCCAAAAAGAGGACTTCTGCAGTAACACTGAGAATGGAAGGCTAAGCTTTAGAGAAATAGCAAAGAAACTTGGCAGTGGAGTAACAGTCTCCGGTGTTCAGAAGCTGTGCAGCCACTTTAAGATGACTGTAACAATTGCAAACAAACAGAGAAAGGGCAGAAAAAAGTCAACACCACCTACAACTAACAGGAGAATAGCAAGACTGGCTCTAGGGAACAGAAGAATTACTGCAAATAATATAAACAACATTTTGACCGATACTGGAGTGTTAATGTCAAACACAACTGTTCGCCGTAGATTAGTCAAGGCCAGTCTGAAAGCCAGAAGACCAAGGATAAAGCCATTCCTGAATCCAGTTCAAAGAAGGAAAAGGCTTTATTGGGCCAAAGGACACTTGAGTTGGTCAACTGAAGAATGGAAGAGAGTTATTTGGAGCAATGAGACAAAGATTTCAATTTTTGGGATTGATGGTATTCAATATGTGTGAAGACGACCTGGAGAAGACCTCATCCCAGAATGCCTCAACTTCACTGTTAAGCATCCCTTAAGTGTCATGATGTGGGGATGCGTGATTTGGCAGTTCCTGTTTCCATATAATCAAAAAGGAAGATCTCAAGAAACTTGTTGAATCAATGCCCAGATGATGCCAAGCTGTCATTGATGCCAAAGGGTTTCCAACACGTTACTGACTGAACGATGTAAAATGGTTCCGATTTAATAATACCCCATAGTGATATACTTCTGACACTGTATCTTTAGTTTTTTTTGGACAGAATAAAACTTAAATTGATGAATTTTTATTTCTATATAGTTTCTGAACCAATATTGTGTACTTTTCTTCCTAAAGCACATAAAACATTTGAACAATTGAGCACATATTGCTAGAAATGAGCTAAATGTCAACTATATATTTAAATGCCATCAATTAACTGCAGAGGGCACTGTTCTTAATTAATTTCAATTTGGAAGGGGACATAAACAATGGGAGACTAATGAGGATAGCTCCTTAATCCTTTCTGTGAAGGGCTAGCCAAAACTAACACTTTTTAAAAATCTATATGTGCCAGGGAGCAGCTATAAATCCTGACATAGAAAATTCTGGTCATGCACGTGAATTCCCTTTATGAAATGGGGAAATACACATGTAGGATTTTTGAACTATGGAGGCCACACCCTAACTACGCCCCAACACATGCCCTTGCAATTTCTACATATTATGGGCATCCACGTGTAAATTTAACCCTTTCTAAAATCGCCATTTACACATGGATGCCATTTCCAGGTGTACATGCCAGATTTTCCACATGGAAATTGTGAATAAGGCTTCTAAAATAATCCTCATAGGCAGGCTTGTGTCTTTATGAAATACTAGGAATAAATTAGACTAGATTGAAGCTGAGAATATTCACACCTGCTTGGGAGAAGGAGTAAATATTAAGGGGGTTATTCTGTGCTACGAATAGCGGGGATGGACAGCACGACGGGACATCCATCCCTGCTATTCATGCTGGCTCCTGCCCCGACTAACTTCCCCGTCAGTTGTGCAGGGAAGTTAAGACGGGGGCAGGGAATGGGCGGCCCAGGGACGGAGTCTTGGTGGACAGTACGCAGGTGCTGGCCCTGGATTCTAAGGTCATCCCTGTACATCCAGGGCCAGAAACATGTGAGGGGAAGTTATTCCACCTCGGAGGTGGAATAACTTCCCTGAATGTGTCTTAATGTCAATGCCGGAGCGCGGATGGGGCACGGGGGGTCAGGGGATATTCCCTGCAGCCCGACCCTGGCCTTAGGAGACCAGATCGGGGGTTGGGCTGTGGGGAATAAACCACTTTTTCAGGCAGCCAGCATTGCGGCTCTTCAATGGAGTCGTGGTGCCATGGCAACACGCCATGGCGCCGTGGCTCCAATGAGGAGTCTTGACTGAATTAGCCGGGGGCAGTCTTGCATGTGCAGGACTGGTCGCAATTCTGATCCTGTGGGGCTAGACGTGCCCCGCGGGATCAGAACTGCAATCCCCTCTATGCATCCAGTTCAGACTGAACACAGAGGGGATCTACTTGCAGGACGGAATTGGTCCCTAAGCGGGTTAAGTATGTGCAGATTTTATAAAATATGTATATAAATTGTGACTGCCAAACTCTGCCAAGAACACACCTACACAGAAGTCACATTAAAATCATTCCTTGTACTTTTAAGCTTGGAACTCTGGGGTATTTTACAAAAGCCCTCTTATGTGTGTAAGAAATCCTTATAAAATTACGTCTATGGTGTCCACTGAGGGGAGTGCTTTTAGTGCTTTGATCACTAAATTTTCCATACAGAGTTCAAGACATCACAGTACTGAATCTGCTGTACGAGCCATTTCCTCCACTGACAGATAAACAGTAGAAACATCTTAGCATGTTTGGTAACGGTAAACCACACTCGATATAAATAGACAGTATAGACTGAAAGTTCCATGTCTCTTCTAAGGACGTTTTGCCTAGACCTCCTTAAATAACATACAGCTTTCCATTTTCCAGTCTTCAGGGATTTAAAATTCTTTTCATTCCACGCTACTGCAGCACAATCATTTCATTATAAAACAAGGCACAACTGAGCAAATGACTAAGGCCCAGAATGAAAAAGGGTTTTATATTGGCAATATATCCTTGAACATTGTGAGAAATTCTGTCTCACAGTCTTATAGACATTGCTTTAAATAACAGAGACCCAATCAACCAAAAGAGAAGTTCCATGGAGCAGGGACGGTTTGGGGTTTAACGAGTCAGCTAGCCACTCTCCTAGAATGCATGGCGATGCACTCTTTTCAGTGGCTCACAAAAGTAGCTAGGGCACATTCTCTTTAAAAGAGTCTCTTGCAAGTTGTAAAACATTACAGTCAAAGCAACACTTCACTTGAAGCTAATGCCAAATAGAATAAAAAGAAGAGTGGTATGATGAAAGGTCTTGAGTATATGAACAAAAAAATCTTCCAGCAGTATTTCCATTGCATCCCATGACAGTCGTGGAGAGAACTGTAAATCAGTTGACAAAACAGTCAATAGTGAATGCAAAATACCTTGCATTCATGGCTGGGACTGTGAAAATTTTTTAAATTTTATTAAACAGTAAAGCTTACATAGCTCATTCAGACAAGCTTTTGGGTCAACAATGACTATCAGATTCTTGGCAAGGAAGGAGGAAAAATGATGGGTCAGGTGAGGATTCTAAGATAGGCAGTAGGCGGATGGTAATCTTAAATTTGGAAGTTCAGATCATGAGAGCAATGGCTGGAAAAAAAAAACTGTAGCACACCCAAAGTTTTGCACTGGATGCAGAATCCTCATCTAAGCCACTTTTATCATCAAACACGGGTCACCCCGGTGCCTGCCAAACTCGAACTGATACTGTCTTTTGATCACACTCAGCTGCAGAATTGCATAAGGTCATGCAGGGCTATGTAACAGCTATGTTATGTATACTGTGCTCCTGCTCAAAATGAGAGGGTATGAAACAAATTTAAAAATGTGCGTTTACTCAATGCAGTCATGAGAGTTCCCACACTAAAATATGTGAATGATGAGATACATTTGTTTGGCAACAATACTAAAAAAATGAGTCCTTGAGAAGCACCAGGAATACAGGGCCCGATATTCACTTGGGCAGGCTTTGCACTGCTGCGTCGCACAGTCGTGCTCGCCAACCCTTAACCCCCGATATTCAATGAATATCCAGGGATCGCCGCACACGCCGGAAGCCGCAACGATATTGTATGCTAGCCAGTTATCTCCTATGCCTAAAAGATAGGCTCAGGTAGCTAACTGGGCACCATGCAATATCGCTGCTGCCTGGTTATCGACCATCTCCACCTCTGCTCCAACTCAGAATGCCCCGACACACCCTGATGCTAAGCGGTTAGCATCGGGGCACATAAAGGCCATAGTTGGGGATAGTGCTGTTGAATTACCTTCTCAGCGGCAGTTACACGGTTTCCTTACTCAGATTTCCCCAGTCAGCTGACAGACCTTAGGATTCCCTTTCTGGGACTCCTTTTTGCCACAGCACTGCTTGATTTTTCAGTGTGTTCTTTTCTATCTTTTTTTTTTAATGTTACCGCTGCAGTTTTCAGTCATGCAGCCCCTAATAGTTTTTTATTTGCCCCCATTATGGCTGCTTTTTTTCCACATTCTGAGACACCCCCCCATGGGGGATCCGGGTCCAATGCTGTTCCTGTGACCCCTGCCACTCCTTTCTTTTGTTTTTTCTCACCAGTAAGCACTGCAGCCACTTCAGGTGGCGGCTTGGGCCTGCAGAAGTGGAGTGTGGATGGTTGGCCCTAGCTGCATGCCCAGTAGTCCATAATGGCCCTCTGAGGCTCCTGAAATAGCTCATGGGCGGTATTCAATCTGACTAGCTGCATGGTAGCCCCCTTTCTGAGGGCCCAAGGCCTGTGCTTCCCCTCCGGAGGACCTGGAGCACAAGAACGCTTCTGTCATGGGCAACCAGAGAGATCACAGCCCCTCCTTCATCCTTGTGCCCCTCTGACTTTCCGAGTGCAAGGGGTTTAGATGAAGGATCCAAGTGAACTCCCTGTCATCAGAAAGATAAGTCTGAAGAGGAGAGGGAAGGGCTTCTCCCAGAGGCTGGTAGGATCTTTGTGAACCACCTTTTCTCTGCTAGGCCCTGTTTATGCTCTTTCAGGAGGCAAGGCGGCTCTGCAGGTTGTGGAGTTGGCTTTTGGGCAGGTTTAGCAGGTGGGCTCCTTTTGTACCTTGTGGATTTGTTGATCTGCTGCATTTATTTATTTTTTTATTTATTTAAAAAATGTGTATTCCACCTAACACCTCCGTGGATAACAAAAAACATACATAAAATTTACACCTAAAAACAATAACCAAACATAACATAAGCTGAACATGCCTCGAAAACATATAAACCTGCTAGGTTGTTAACACACAGGAAATAGCCTGACATTACCTAGGTGAAGATTGCACAAAAGCTGAAAAGGTTTGCCAAAATAAATGCGCCTTCAATTTTTTTTTTTTAAACACCAGAATATCCGATATGCAGTGCAATTCTTCCGGCAAACCATTCCAATTTTGTGGGATGGCCATGGAAAATATCCTATTATGAACACTTGAAAATGAATCCGCCTAAATAACGGAAAATCTAGCAATAAAGTCTCCTGCGAGCATAAAACACGAGGAGGACAGTAATCTCACACAAAAGTCGACAAGTTAAGTGGGGTTCTATGATTGAGAGACTTAAATACCAACATGACGACTCCATATGAAATTCAGAATTTAATTGGTAACCAATGCAACTTATATAGATCAGTAGAGATATACTCAAACCTTCTGCTATTAGTAATGAGACATGCCACCGCATTCTGTATTGACTGTAAAGGCTGAATAGCATACGCGGGAAGCCCGAGAAACAGACTGGGCCTTCGGAGTCCCACAGGTCTGTCTTGGCTGTTCCCTCGATCCTAAAGCTAATGGGATCAGCACTTCAGGTTCCCCGGAGTGGGAGTCCTGTTCACAGCTGAGGCTAAATACATGACCATCTCAGTGGAGGGAGGTGCTGCATGTGAAGAGTCTCATTCTGGAGGTTGATGTCCTTAAGAAGCACTTGGCATTAGACCCCAAAGGCTCTTGGGCAGTACCTATGTGCACATCTGGAGGCTAGCACTCAGACAAGAGTTCAGTCCTCTGCCAGTAGCCTTGTGGCTCCAACCATACATCTATGAGTCCATGTTTTCCAAGGTTGCAGGTTTGCTCCCTGGAACACCTAGCACTGGTTGGGACAAATTATCTTTAAGCCCAGTCTCCCACCTAGGTGGCTGCTGCTGGTTAAGTCTGGTTCAATGGTGGTGGTACTGGCCAATTGGTAGAGCTGGCATTACCCTTAATCAACAGATCCTGGGTCCAATTTTCCTTGAGGGTTGCTTCCTCTCTGGGGGGAAATGTTTGTTCACAGAGACTCCTGGAAGACAAGCCTAGAATGGCTGTATGTAGAGCCTCAAAATTCCCTCGACTATGGTGAGTATTTTGGGACCTCAGTTGCAATAGGGGCAGTCTGGCAGAGCCTTTGCCATTCTCTAGTTGCCTCTATGACTTCTTTTGGGAATCAGTAATTACCCTCAATGAGTTCTGGCAGGCTCTTTTGACGTGCAGCCAGTTGGTGTGTAACTCAGTCTACTCTCTCGGGGTTGACCCATAACCTGTAGGACTTGTGGGTCTTCGAGGTCCTCAGACAATGTCATAGAGATGTTAGCCCCTTTTATAAGCTGCCCGCTTTCTGTCTCTGAAGTTATGGTTCAGGCACAAAAAGATGGTCCAACCACAGAAAAGTGTTAGTGACCTCTAGGTTTCTGTGCAACACTTTCCTTATGTCGAGGAGATGCAGAGAGGTATCTAACCAGAGGCCATCCTCCGAAAAGAAGGGCAAAACCACTTCCTGATTTAGGTGAAAAGTGGAAATCACCTTCCGAAGGAAAGTTGGAACTGTTCGCAAGATGATGGAAGTCATGGAAATCACCGAAACAAGTCTAGAGGAAGCAACCAACTCCAGAAAAACTGCCTTAATCTTTAGGAATGGCCTTGAAAATGGGTTTGAAAAGTGGACCTTTCAGAACCTTCAACACCAATGAGAGACTCCACTGAGGGATAAATGGGCACAATGGAGGATGAATCTGCTTAGCTCACCTAAGGAAGCGAGCAACATCAAGGAGGGTCAACAAGGACACACCTTGCACCCACCCCCCGGTAGCATGCCAATGCTGCAACCTGAACCTTAAGTGAGTTCAGGGCCAAGCCTGCTTGCAAGAAAGCTAGCACTACCCCGATATCTGCTTTCCCGGCCAACTCTGTCTGAGAAGAACACTATCTTTAAAAACACCTCCATATACTTACATAGGCTAAGACATTGGAGGCCCTGTGGGCCTTCAGCAGAGTGTTCATGACTGTGCCCAAGTAGTCATGATTAGCTAGTTTTTGACTCTCAAAGACTGAGAAGGGAGCTGGGTCCTTTATTACCAGGGGCCCTTGACTAAGAAAGTCCTTCTTCTGTGGAAGCCAGAGCAGAAATCCCACCAGTAGATCCATTAGGTCCGCATACCACAGCCTGTGCTGCAAATCTCAGGCAAACAGAATCACCAGACCTGGATGTATCCTAATCCAAATCAGCCCATTCAAGTCTATGGGCAAAAAACAAAGCTAGTAAAAAACACATCAACTGGGATTAAAGGAGGACAGCAGGAGGGAAGGGGGGCTTGGTCCTAAATTACCAGCCCCCCTCAGGGGCCCCACAGGATCCAGCTGCTCCTCCTCAGCCCACCAGATGCTTGTAACCCATGGGAAACAGTGTTGGATTCTGGGAAGCTGTCAGCTCAAGAGTCAAAAGTGCACCTTTGCTTGGAGCTCTGAAGGGACCTACCAGGCTCAATCCAAGGCCTCTGCACCATGGTGTGGGTGACAAGAGCCTTTTCACCTGCTAGAGGCAATTGCTGGCTTCTCTCAGTACTGCACCAGTGGGACATCATTGAAAGATGCTCAAGAATGCCTCAACCTGCTGGCAAGGGAACATAACCCACTTGTCTGGACTCGTCTTGCTGAATGATAAGGAAGATCATTTACGATTATGTTACCAAATTATTTGTTAGCAACCACTGTACTTAAAAGGATCCCAAATTCTAACCATCCAACACTCTAAAAACAAAAAAAACCTGCTAGTGTAAAAATACATATTTATTTCATTTCATTTCTCTACAACTTTCTCAGAAAATATTATTTTTTCTATAATAATTATAGAGAAATATAATAAACATTTTTTAAACCTGTTTGTTAGGGCAAAAAGACTCTGGTCAGCCTGTGGACTGCAGGGATGTGAGGCTTCTAACCACTAAATGGATGTGCTAAACTGAAGTGGAGCAAGAAGAATAGGCTCGCTTGTCCTCCCAATCTCAGACCTGAATCCATCTTACTCCTCAAAGATTTAGAATGGGATTGCTAGAAACAAATATTCTTTTCAGAAATTTGAGGACTGTGAACAAAACATTGAGCTTGATATTCAGAGGCTGCCACCTCCAGATAAAGTAAAAAGCTGACAGTGACACTTTATTTATCCATATATTCAGCAACACTATGAGAGTCATTTCTGAAGCTCTAATCATGATTTGGACATCTGAAAAAAGACATTCAGATGAGCAAATTGTGAGAACATCCCCAAAGCCATTTTAGAAATGCTGTGTCCAGCACAATCATGCCCAAATCAGCTAGGATGTGTTGTGTCTGGGGGCATAGCTTGGTCAGACTGATAAAGATACACGTACGGAGGAGGCGGAGCCAACAGGGGCTAAGATGGCTGCCTAATTTTCCTCCTCGCCACCTTTTCTAGGAAGAATCCTGAAATCCCTTGGTTATCCTGCTCGGCTTGGTTGGAAATTGCGGTGGATGCCATAGAAAATGGCTGCCGGTAAGCCTGCAAAGTTGGAATTCAATTCGGCTCTTAATGCAGGAGCTAAGAGGGCTAAGCCGGATCCCCCTTCTCCTCAAAAGGCGGGGGCTGGGCGAGAAGGCCCAGCGATTATGCAGGAGCTGTTGGAAGAAATACGCGCAGTCCGGGAGATGGTGGCTATTAAAGGCAAAACTTTAAACGGAGTGCAAGCGGATGTCGCAGAGCTGAAGGAGATTAAAGAGCAAGTCAAGGAACTGGCGGATCAGCTCAATGGGATGGAGAGTACACTTGGAGCGCATGAGGAGCGGCTGAAGCAGGTGGGGGCCAACAGCAAACGAATTGGGACTCTGGAACGAACTCTGGAAGATTTAAACAATCGTACTAGAAGGAAAAATGTGCGCATAATAGGGCTGCCAGAGGGTGCTGAAGGCACGAATATTAAAGAGTTCCTGGCAGCAACTATTACAAAGTTGTTGAACTTAAAATTTGATCTGCCGTTTGAGATAGAGCGGGCGCACCGGATTCCAACATATGCAGGCCCAAATGTTAAACAGCCGCGCCCCGTCATCATGTGTGTCTTAAGGCACTCGCAGGCGCTGCAAATACTGGCCGCAACAAAAGCGTTGGGCCCTATCAAATACGAGGGTCAGAGTGTTGCGTTCTATCAAGATTTCCATAAAGCAACGGTGGAGAGAAGGAAATTATTGCTGGCTTTCCGACCAAGGTTACAACTATTGCAGGCCAGGTATGGGCTCTTTTCTCCGGCAAGAATGCGGGTTACTTTACATAACCAAACGAGGACATTCGAAGATCCAAATCTGCTGCGTGCCTACATTGAAGAGCAAGAAGCATCTGTTATGTGATGACGAGGAGCATGGGGGATATACGGTGCTGTTGAAGTGGACGGACTGCTGCTGGTGTTTGGGCAGCATGGAGTTGTAGTGCTGTGTAAGATTGTACTTGGGAAGACCCTTACTGTAGATTGGTATGGTTTGCATAATGGGGGACCTCGTGTTATGGTTCCGGGTTTGAACTCAGTGGGGGTACTGTAAATGGTTTTAGAAATAATGAAGATTCAGGGGGAGTGTTCCTGTTTGTATCTGTTGGTTGGTGGTGGGTTGAGGTATGGGTGGTATCTGGGTAAATGTTGGGTCACCCAAGTTTTTTTCCCCTTAGGGGAGTTCTACTGTCTCCTTGTGGTATAGCAACTTTGGGAAGAGGTCGTACGATAATAAAAGGTACTGTAAAGGGATGCAAACCGTCTTGGTGGGTAGCTTTAATTAAGCGAACCCTGTCCCATGTCTTTCTGTAAGTTTCTTTCTCTGAATGTGAAGGGCATAAACAGCCCTATTAAACGGAAAAAGATCCTGCTACATTGTAAAAAAGAGAATGCCGATGTAATTTTGTTGCAGGAAACTTGTCTTAGTTCTTCAGAATCTAGAAAGCTGGGTTTAGGTCAGTATCTCCTTGTGTCCCACTCGGCAGCCTTGCAGAAGAAAAATGGAGTAGCAATCTTGATTAGGAGGAGCTTAACCCCTCTGGTGGTGCAGTCTCATGCTGCCCTAGATGGGAGGTGGGCTTTGGTAGTCTTACAGATTCAAGGAAAGCAACTGGCGTTATTGAATATTTATGCCCCCAATTGCGACAATGTTAGATTTTTCCGAAGGATTGCAGAGGAAGTACATTCACTTGCCCCTTATGAGATTATAGTGGGAGGGGACCTAAATTTAGTATTGGATCCTCTGCTGGATTGCACTCCATTCCGGGCACATAGGCGTCATCAGGCTACCTCGGTAGTCCTTTCTATTATGAAAGGGGAAGGCCTTTCAGATGTTTGGCGGGTCAAGCATCCCACAGGCAGGGAGTACTCCTTTTTTTCCCTCCCACATGGCTCCCACTCTCGTATAGATTACTTCCTTATTTCCAAGACCTTGTTGCCGTTGGTTGTTAAGGCGGATATGCGTGCAGCACATATTTCGGATCATGCGGCCATTACTTTTACTTTGGGGTATGGGGAAGTTGGGGCGGGGAATCCCAGTTTCTTTTTTAGAAGATCCCTGTTAGGGGACAAAGCTTTTCAGGAACACTTTGACAAAAATCAACCGGAGACACTGCGGGGTGGGCCTGGTGGGAAGCTTTTAAAGCTTTCACCCGGGCCAAGGTCACGAGTTTTACAATCGGACTAGAGCGAGTAAAAAAGGCTAAGCTGGTTGCTTTAGATGATCAAATTAAGGCTGGTGAAAGGCTGTTGATTTCCAGATCTGATCCTGAGATCTTGTTATGCCTGCAGAGGTTGAGATATCAATATAATCTTATTTTAAGTGAGGAGGCGGAGCAGGTGGCAGGGATTCAACAAGCTAAATATTATGTCGAAAGTAATAAGGCAGGTAGTAGATTAGCGAGTATGCTGAAACCCCGGTCCTTAAGAAATAGAATTGCGGTTATCAAGGGGAAATGTCAAGCAGAGCTGACGAAGAGTTTGGAGATAGCGGAAGCTTTTCGTTCCTTTTATGAAAACGTGCATGGGTCTGAAACAGAATGTGCTGTAGATAGCTTTCAGAAGTTGCTTGCAGAAGTGCCATACCAAACCCTCACCTCCTGCCAAGTCTTAGATTTGGACAATGGAATCTCCGCATATGAAATTCAGGAGGCGTTAAAAGCAATAGCCAAGGGTAAAGCAACTGGGCCAGATGGTATTCCGTCTGAATTCTATCAAATTTTTGAAATAGAGTTAATACCACATTTGGTGGAATATTTTATTTGGCTGGATGAACAGTTGCCTGCTATTGGTTCCTTTAACGACGCCACAATTATTGTCTTGGGAAAAGCGGGTAGGGACCCCCTTAAAGTAGAAAATTATCGGACAATTTCTTTATTGAATTCTGATTATAAACTTTATGCGTCGGTTCTGGCGCGGAGACTGGTAAAAGTTATCCCAGATCTGATTCATCCGGATCAATGTGGATTTGTTCCAGGCCGGTCAACGTCTGACAATGCTCGGCTTCTATTGAATATCATAGCCATGGCGGAGGGCAGTGAGTCTCCGCTGGTCGGCCTTTCGTTGGACGCAGAAAAGGCCTTTGACCGGTTGGAGGGGGCGTTTCTGTACCAGACCATGCACTGGTTTGGCTTTGGATACAAATTTATGCAATTAGTAGAAGTGTTATACACTAACCCCACAGCCCGCATATTTGTAAACAGTACAACGTCAGCTTCGTTCGCCCTTCAGAGGGGCACGAGGCAAGGCTGCCTCTTATCCCCACTATTGTTTAATATTGCCTTAGAACCTTTGGCCCTCTTGATTCGGCATTCTAAAGAGATTACAGGAGTGGAAGTCAGGGATTTGCACGTCAAAATATCTGCTTATGCGGATGACCTGCTGTTATTTGCTCACCCCTCCTCGTTAGAGGAAATTTTAAAGGTAATAGGAAACTATTCCCAGTTATCTGGGTATCGGATAAATTGGTTGAAATCTACGGCATTCCCATTGAACAAATTGACATTTAAAGCTATGATTGAACCTTTTCCTTTTGTCTGGACGTCAGAAGCGATTAAGTATCTAGGGGTGAGATATAGTTATAATTTGGATGAGACTGTGAAGGTAAACATAAAATCTCTGCAGGAGATGGTGCAACAATTTACGGTACAATCGTCACCCCTACACTTGTCGTGGTGGGGTAGAGTAGAGTCCATAAAGATGGTATTGGCCCCAAAGATTAATTATAACTTGGAGATGTTGCCTGTCTCTATACCATTTAACTTTTACAAGAAACTAGAGAGAGAAATTAGTCTATTCCTGTGGCAGGGTAAACCTCCGAGGATTGCATTCAGGAAGTTAACTGCAAGGAAATGTTTTGGAGGGGTTCAACTTCCAGATTTTAAAAATTACCATCAAGCGTTTAAGCTTAAACAAGGAGCGAAATGGATTCTTTTGGATGCCACAGGGGGGAGGCCAACCTGGTTGGAGGTAGAGGAACGTATTGTTGCACCTGTTCCTGTTCCCCTGTTAATTGGAATGACATTGCCAGATGTATTCAGGGCTGGTCAAATAATTCGTAGCACACAAGCAGCCTTTAGGCTCTTGGAACAAAGATTGGGTCTTGTAGACCCCCCTTCGTTGCAGATGCCAGTATGGTTTAATACCCGTATCAAAATTGGACAAAAGGTGGTATCTTGGAAATCTTGGCAAGGCAGAGGCATCTGGACTTTAAGTCAACTCCTGGATGCTCATAATTGGAAGCCTTTTGAGAGGGTACAACAGGAGTTTAATCTCCCCAACACATACCACTTCCAGTGGCTGCAGTTAGTACATTGTTTGTCTAAGGCAAAAATCACAGCTGAAAGCGTATCCCCAGAGTGGAAGCCTTTGGGAATGATAGAAGCTTGTACAGCTGGGAAAGGGATAAGCTCAAATTTTTATGCTGCACTCAGAGATGGGACTTCATCTTGGTTGTCGGGGTTGGGAAAACTTTGGGAAAATGATATTGAGACTCCTGTGTCACAGCTAACATGGGAGTGGGTATGGGAGCAGCTCAGCAGAGTGTTGAGAGGGGCGGCGATAACCCAGTCCTTGTTTTTCTTGACTCATCAGGCCTACATTATTCCAGTGAGGCTGTCTAAGTGGGATCCGAAGGCGGGTAACAAATGTTGGTCATGCGGGGAGGTTCCGGGTACTTTAAAGCACATAAGAACATAAGATATGCCATACTGGGTCAGACCAAGGTCCATCAAGCCCAGTATCCTGTTTCCAACAGTAGCCAATCTAGATCGTACGTACCTAGCTGTTTCCCCAAAAGACACAGGTTCCGCAATGCTTGTACTGGGTCAAGCATTGATATCCTGGGTCCCTTCTTAATAATGGTTTATGGACCTTTCCTCCAGGAACTTGTCCAAACCTTTTTTAAACCCAGCTACACTAACAGCCTTTACTACATCCTCAGGTAACAAATTCCAGAGTTTGATTACACGTTGAGTGAAAAAATATTTTCTTTTATTAGTTTTAAATAGTTTACCCTGTAACTTCATTGCATGTCCCCTAGTCTTTCTATATTCTGATAACGTAAACAATCAATCTACGTTTACCTGTTCCACTCAGTTCATTAATTTATAGACTTCTATCATATCTCCCCTCAGCCGTCTCTTTTCCAGGTTAAAGAGCCCTAACCTTTTTAGCCTTTCTTCATAGGAGTATCCTTCCATCCCCTTAACCATTTTGGTGGCTCTTCTCTGAACCTTTTTTAATAATGCTATATCCTTTTGAAGATACGGCGATCAGAATTGCACACAATATTCAAGGTGCGGTCTCACCATGGAACGGTATAGAGGCATTATAATATCTTTTGTTTTATTTTCCATTCCTTTCCTTATGATACCTAGCATTCTGTTTGCTCTCTTGGCTGACGCTGCACACTGGGCCGAGGGTTTTAACATGTTATCCACAATGACGCCTAAATGTTTTTCCTGGGTGGTGGTTCCTAATGTGGAACCTTGCATTGTGTAACCATAGTTTGGGTTGTTCTTCCCTAGGTGCATAACTTTGCACTTGTCCACATTAAATTTCATCTGCCATTTTGATGCCCGGTCTTCCAATTTATCAAGATCCTCTTGCAATTTTCCACAATCCTCTTGGGTTTTAACAACTTTAAATAGTTTTGTGTTATCTGCAGATTTGATAACCTCACTCGTTATTCCACTTTCCAGGTCATTTATGAATATGTAAAAAAGCAGCGGACCCAGCACAGATCCCTGGGGTACACCACTATTCACCTTTCTCCATTGGGAAAATTGGCCATTTAGCCCAACCCTCTGCTTTCTATCTTTTAACCAGTTCTTGATCCACAGTAGTACACTGCCTCCTATCCCATGACTCTTTAGTTTTGCGAAAAGTCTCTGATGAGGGACCTTGTCAAAGGCTTTCTGAAAGTCCAGATACACTATATCAACCGACTCACCTTTGTCCACCTGTTTATTCACACTTTCAAAAAAACATAACAGATTAGTAAGACAAGATCTTCCTTGTCTAAAGCCATGTTGGCTGTCTCCCATTAGGCCATGACTATCTACATGCTGAGTAATTTTATTCTTTATGATGGCTTCTACCATTTTTCCCGGTACGGACATGAGGCTCACCAGTCTGTAGTTTCCTGGATCACCCCTGGAACCCTTTTTAAAAATTGGTGTTACATTGGCGATCCTCCAATCTTCAGGTATTAGAGATGATTTTAATGATAGTTCACAGATTACTAATAGCAGGTCTGCAATCTCATATTTCAGTTCTTTCAACACCCTTGGATGTATACCATCCGGCCCAGGTGATTTGCTACTCTTCAGTTTATCTAATAGTTGTAATATATCTTCCCGATATATCGATATTTCCTTCAATTCTTCCGCACCTTTAAATACCACTTCAGTCATGGGTAACATCCCTACACCTTCCTCAGTAAAGACCGAAGCAAAGAATTCATTCAGTCTCTCCGCTATCTCCTTGTCGCCTCTTAGTGCCCTTTTAACTCCTCTATCATCTAATGGTCCAACCGACTCTCTCACAGGTTTTTTGCTACGAATGTACTTGAAAAATCTTTATTCCGCGTTTTTGCTTCCGCAGCAAGCTTCTTCTCAAATTCTCCCTTTGCCTTCTTTATCAATGCCTTGCATTTGATCTGCCAGTGCTTGTGCTTTTTCCAGGTTTTGTCGTTTGGCTCTTTATTCCATTTCCTGAAAGATGCTTTTTTGGCAACAGCCTCTCTGACCTCACCTTTAAACCATGCTGGCAGTTTTTTGGACTACCTTCCACTTTTCTTAAAGCGTGGAATACAGCTGGTCTGGGCTTCCAAGATAGTATTTTTGAACAACACCCAAGCTTGATGTAAGTCTTTAACCTTTGCAACTGCTCCTTTTAGTTTTTTCTTAACTATTTTTCTGATTTTATCATAGTCTCCCTTTCGGAAGTTAAAAGGTAGTACTGTGGATTTCCTTACTGTCCCTCCTCCACTAATTAAATCAAAGGCGATCATGCTATGATCACTATTGCCAAGTGGCCCCCAACACCCTTATCTCTTGCACTAGATCTGGTGTTCCACTAAGGACCAGGTCTAATATGGCTTCCCTCTGGTCGGTTTATGAACCAGCTGCTCCAAGAAGCAGTCATTTATGTCATCTAGGAACTTTATCTCCCTAGCATGTCCTGCCGTGACACTGACCCAGTCGATACCAGGGTAATTGAAATCACCCATTATTATTACCGAGCTGTAACTTTTGTTAGCTTCCTTGATTTCTTTGAGCATTTCATCATCCATTTGTTCATTCTGGCCAGGCGGTCGATAGTACACCCCTACTGCCATTGCCTTCCCCTTTTTACATAGAATTTCAATCCATAGAGATTCTACATCAAATTTTGTTTCCTGCAAAAAACTTTAATCCTTTCTGACTCAATGCCCTCTCTAACATAGAGCGCAACCCCTCCACCTATTTGATCAGCACTATCATTACGATATAGTTTGTACCCGGGTATCACAGTGTCCCACTGGTTATCCTCCTTCCACCATGTCTCTGATATTCCAATCATATCTAACCTCTCATTTAGTGCTATATATTCTAACTCTCCCATCTCATTTTTTAGACTTCTAGCATTTGCATACAAGCATTTTAGAGACTGTTTTTTATTCATATTAATTTGGCTATTGGTAGACATGGGTAATTTGGGATCTTTAAGCTCTGTCTGCTCCATACTCGAGGGCATTTGGGCTACTTTACTCTTTTTTGGAATCTCTCTGCTTTTGGTAGTATCCTTCAAGGATGATGTTTAGTTGCCC
This sequence comes from Ichthyophis bannanicus, assembly GCA_033557465.1. Taxonomy (NCBI): domain Eukaryota; kingdom Metazoa; phylum Chordata; class Amphibia; order Gymnophiona; family Ichthyophiidae; genus Ichthyophis; species Ichthyophis bannanicus. The sequence goes on along the minus strand of CM066031.1, from coordinate 573,298,393 downwards.
ACATGTTCAGAGATTTGGGGTTCAGGTATGGGACAGGGTTCAAAAGGTACTATATCTTAATGGACAGTTGTTTTGGAGGACTATTATCTTGCGCTCCAATGATGATACACTGAAGTTATCAAAGGATAAAATGTATTTGTTTAATTTTATGTTAGCTGTTGCCATCAAAGTGATTGTAACTTGTTGGAAGGACTCGACAAAATTGGACGTTATGTTGTGGTGGAACCTGCTATGTTTGTATGTGAGACATGAAAAAATGCAAGATAAATTGATGTTTCAAATAGGGAAACAAAACTCCCAGGGAGTGCAAGAAGGAATAAGTAATGGTGCAAACTCTATAAAAGATAAATGGTGGTATTTGGACGAGTTTGCAGCTTTGTCAAAATATTGTTAGAACTGTTTTAGCATGTAAGAGTGGTTTCTGGTAGTGCTTGCATCTCCGGGTCAGAGATCTTGTTTAGTTAGCGTATCACAAGGAGACGGAGGGGGGGGGAGGGAGGGGGAAGGGAGTAACAGGTGGGAGGGTTGCCTGGGAGGGGAGATAGAGTGGGTTAAGATGGATTGTTTTGTAAATGTCATTATGAAGGTTGTTGGTGGTGTGAAGTTGTAAAAGCATTAAATAAAATTAAAAAAATAAATAAAAAAATAAAGATACACGTACACACACAATTTCAGACCAGCACTGCATGTCCGAAACCGCCAACAGGGGCGTCTGCGGCTATACCTGCTCCAGAGCACTAAAAACCTTTTGACAGTGACATTGGTGGGTCCCTTTGTAGGACAACCATGCTGGAAAACCTTCTGGCCATGGAGGTCGGGATACTGATGGAAGGGGGAGGGTGTCTGCATGGTGAGGTGCTATTTCCCCTAGGGGAGGAATGTGGTGGCGGGATGATCGCAAGGGGGGCGATCACCAGGTGGGGCCAGATCACAAGGCAGATGGGAGTGTCTGCTTGGCCTTGGGTCCGAGTTCCTTGCCTTGGCTGGAATGGGAATGCTGCCGTGAACCCTACCAAGGTAGGACACATAGACCCATGCAGTTTTTGACTGCCCTGTGCATTAAATGCAGGGAAGATGTGGGGTACGCCTCCTGCATTTACCACACAGGCTTTGCACCTACCATGTTGTTTTTCCCACGATAAACCCGCAGTAGGTACAATGCCCTACCATACTTTAATAAAGACGTCCCTTTGCATCTTTCTAAAATGCTAGCACAAATCCTGAAGAAATTGTGTCTAGATCGAAGTTGTGGTCATTATGCCTTCTTGAGAGCAGGTACAAATGTTAGCACGTATTTTACCATGTATGGGCATATTTTGTAAATATTCAACTAGGCAGGCTATGCACTGCTATGGCACATAGCCCTGCTCGCTCACCCCTAACCCCAGATATTCAATGCCATGGTGACAGCATTGAATATCTGGTTTTGGTGCCCACAGAAAACCGCCACAGAACCCTAACAGGGTAGCGACGATATTGCACCGCTATCTGGTTAGCATCCGTGGCTAAAACTAGGCAAGCCAAAAGCTCGCCTAGTTTTATCCACATATTGCTAATCAGGTAGGGATGCAATATCACCATTACCAGGTTAGCAGTACTCCCTGCCTCCACTCCACCCTGGAACACCCCCAACATGCCCCGATGCTAACCGGATAGCATCAGGGCATGTAGGGGACCTAGATGGGGATATTCAATGGCACTAACCATGCAGGTGCTGTTGAATATCCCTGTTTAAGGCATTTACATGGTTTACTGGGCTGTAAACCGTGTAAATTCCTTTCATATATCTAGCCCTATATGCATAAATTGCAATTTCATGCATGCTCTGCCTAAACTCTGCCCTGTGCACACCAACGAACAAGTAGGCATCACTTTGCACAGATTGCAGATTTAGGCTTGACCTAATTTTTTAAGTGCCTTTTACGTGTGTATGAGTTATACCTCCATCATACCTATACACACACCATAGTTAAAAAAAAAATTCACATTAAAAAACTGTTTCCTAATGTGCAGCCCCTTTCTCCAATTATATCCTATGGGGCCAGGGTAGCACTTACTGCTTGGGATGAGTCTCTCCTGCAACTCCTATTAAACCATCAGTCCCATATGTGGAGCCTCCAAAAGGGGATAGGCTTACAGCTAGAACATAGACATAGAATGATTCGATATAAACCATAAATCATAGCAGGAGATGGAAGTGGTGCTCCAATATTTATTTATTTTGCAGTGCTTTTATATCCCTTTTCTCCAGGTCAAAGTGGTTTACAAACAAGGGAAAGTTACAGTAAACAAGCAGTGAACATAAATTAACTATGTACAGATAAATTAACTATTAACAGGTTTATACAAGAAACTTAACTATATACATTGGATTGCTTTTGTGGAGTGTGTGCGGAGGTAGGGTTAGGTTATAGGTCCATAGCATTCAACGAGAAGGTTAAATTATGGCGCCATAGTGTTCGATGAAGTGATGGGTTTTCAGGTGCTTTCTAAATGGGGAGATATCTTTGATGCATCTGATGATGGAAGGGAGAGGGTTCCATAGGGTGGGTGTGTACATGTCAAATGCTCTTGCGCAGGCTTGCTGGGTGCTTTTAATTTTTGAGTGGGGGATGATCAGAGAGTTGCAGGTGGATTGGTAGCTGGCTCTGTTTGGTTGAAGAGATGGAGAAGGCTAAGGAGGTGTGAGGAGGAGAGGCCCAGAAGTGTTTTGTGGGTCATCATCAATGTTTTGCAATTGATGCGAATGTTGAGGGGGAGTCAGTGGAGCAGCTTGAGGATGGGGGTTATGTACTCTTGTTTAGGAGCTGCCAGAAGGGTGCGTACGGTTGAATGGAGGGCTGCACATAGGGGAAGCATGGTTGATTGCAGAAGTCCTTGGTAAATGGAGTTGCAGTAGTCGAGGACTGGAAGGATGGCAGCTTGCAGTGCTGATCTGAAATCTGGAGGGTCTAGGATTGGGCGGAGGTGTTGGAGGGTGCAGATCTTATAGAAGATTGAGTTCACTATTTTCTTCCTTGTTGTTTGAAGGAGAGATTGTGATCCAGGGTGATGCAGAGGTATTTTATTTCTTGCTGTACTTTGATGTGAGTGTTGTTTAGGATTGTGGTTGTGGGGGGTGGGGGGGAGGTGAATGTTATATCTTTGGAGATGAAAAGTGTCTCAATTTTTTTGTAGTTGAGAGGTGGTTATTTTTGAACCATAGTGAGACTTCGCAGAAGCAAAGCTGGAGCTTTGTGATGGTGGATTGTTTGGTGTTGAAGGGGGTATAGATGAGGATGTCATGAGCGTAGAGGTTGTAAAGTAGGTTGTGGGACTTAATCAAGTAGAGTGGCTGTAGGTATATGTTGAAAAGCAGGGTGGAGAGTGTGGATCCTTGAGGAACGCCTTCGGTTTGAGTGAATGGAGTGGAAGAGATGTCGCACATTTTGATTTGCTGCTGGAGGCTGGATAGGAAAGACTGGATTCCGATGGATTGGATACGCTGGAGGAGAAAGGTGTGGCTTATTGAGTCGAATGCCACTGTCGAGGAAAACTAGAATAAATCCCTGATGTGTTGACTGGATGCCTTGGATTTGTTTGTTTAAAAGGGAGAGGAGGAGGGTTTTGACTCCGTGATGGGGCGGAAGCCATGTTGTTGGGGGTCAAGTGAAGCGTTGATTTCAATGTGGTCCTGGATCTAGTGTAGACTCCTTCACCAACTCTACTTTGGCATGTGGATGGCACCTCTTGCAGGTTCTCTGCTGGAGGAGACCCATTTTGAGTCTAGGCCTCTTCTCTCAGCTACCACATAGGCAGCCAAATATCTCGGCATACTCTTTTAGCTTTTCAACATCTGCTACCTAACTTGTTTCCAATGGTAGCAAACTTTCATGCTTATATGTTTTGTAGTTGAAAGCAGTAGTTCTCAAACTTAGTCACCAGCATCCTGAACTAGGTCTGCTTTTCAGGGTAACCAAACTATTCAGATTAATTTGGGGCTTGTACGAATGAATGAAAACATGCTTCATTACCATTCATTTTGGCATATGGGAACTAACAGGCCGTATGCAGGGCACAGATAGCTTGCGTGCTTTGTGTAGCACCCACACAGTAAATTGCAATTCCTTTTCTTTCCCCTCCTGAATCTCCTTCTTGGAGTCCCTCCACCCTATGTGTTATCCTCAGGCCTAATAAGTTAGAGAGAGTGTATACTAAGTACTGGATGTGACTCTGTTTAGCATATGATGCGTCCTGTCTTCTGAACCGCAAATAAGACAGTGTTATTGGAAGAAAGACTATTGACAAAGATTTTATTTATTAGCTTTGTTTCAAGAGTGATGATAGAAAGAGAAATGGTAGAAATGGGCATGTTTTGTTTATTTTTTAAGATGTGAGTGCCTATTGATGATGTTCCGTCCATATGTCCATCTGTTTGTGTATACACAAACAGATGTGTACGGAATAAAAGAGAAAATTGAAGGAGCTGGTTACGGAACAAATGGAGGAACCAGGGGAGGATCGAAAAAAACTCCAACAACTTTCACCTCTACCACATTCCTAATATTAAAAACAAACAAACCCTGCTATTAGAAAGTAGGGGAGAGATGGGACAGAAACATTAGAAACAGAGTGAGCTGAAAGAATGAGCTGCTCTTAGATGAATTTATTGGTTTCTTCCCTTGATTGCATTTATATTTCATTGTTTTCTTTCTGTGTGGCATTTACATTTCAAGAGTTTTGGCTGTCAAGCCTTCTCTATGCCATTACAGAACATGCTGAGGATCCACAAGTTCTACAGAATCCATATCAGCAGCAGAGTAGTCCATCAGAAAGCAGTGTGCCATAGGCACTAAGCTGCGGTATACAAGACTAGATGAAATAATAAATAGCTTCACTCATTTGAAAGATGACTGCCAAAAGGAATTAAAAGATTATAGCCTGGAAAATGGCATCTCTGTTTTGAGGTCATTCTAGAAGTAGAAATTTACATGATAAATCCCAAAGGCAAGAACAGGGCTGCTGCAATTAATCACCATGAGCAAAGAGGTGCACAAGGGTATGACTAAGGACAGATTACATATTTCCAAAGGATACATATCAACAATATGCCACTGTCTGGACATATAAGTGATACATTTATAGAGTCATTCCCGTACATATACGGCCACAAATGTGGGTAAATGACTTCAGAATATCGGCCGGTGTTTTGGCATGAAAACACGCACTTTGTCAGTAAATTGGTCGGGGCTGTGATCTGGGCAGAGCATGAGCGGAGTTCGCAAGTACACATCTAGATTAAAAAATACCTTAAACCACACATGAACATTTATTCCAATCGCAAACAAGTGTAAGTGATTGCAGCTACATTCATGGTGAGTTCTCTGCCACATATAAGAGTATTTTATAAAGACAAGCAGGCGCCAACTTGTCTTTATAAACAGAGCCCATGGCATCCTGTTATAAAGTTAGCCTCATACAGAACAATTTTCTAAATCTTTTCCATGTACTAGCCACTCAGGGGAGGAAGTAGGGTGGAGCATGGATAGAATCATGATATACACAAATATTTTATAAAATATGCACATATTTGCATGAAGTATGTGTTAACATTTACTGTATATCTGCTCCTTATGGGTCTTTGCAAAACAGACAAAAAATAGACACCTTCCTGCCCTACTGCCCTCTTATAAAATGATCCTCATTTTCTATTATGTCCTGTTTAGATCGTGCTGCTTCTCTTTCAGCTCAGGATGAATGTGCAGTTCCATCGTCGCTGAGCTGACACTGATACTGATCCGTATCCTGTCCCAATTTGTAATGTCAATTAATTCATACAGTCCCAGCTCTCATGCATTTCTTAACTGAAGGTCCCTTATATCGGAGAAGAAACGTGCAAAGCACAGAGGTTTCTTGGCTCTCTCCTGAAGCAGTCCATGACTCTAGATCAGAGCCCCCTGGAGGCACCAGAGAGGGAGTGACGTTCCAAGAAGCTGTGAGGGACTCAAAGGAAGAACTAGAGAGGGAGTGACGTTCCAAGAAGCTGTGAGGGACTCAAAGGAAGAACTCCTTTTGGAGGGGAAAACTACCCCCTGTAACTGCATCTTCTGGGCTAGCAAAAGTTTTCATCCAGCAGCTGCAGCACATCCAGGCCATTTTTTAAAGAACTTTGAAAAAGCTGAAAAGCATATTGTCCAGAAATATGCTATATCTCCAGGAACAAGCAGGAATGAGTCTTCACATATGGGTACGTCGGTACCGACGGAGCCTGCGCGGGAACGCTTCCCAGCGTCCAATCAGAAAGCTTTTGGAAGCATCCCAACACGCCTGCGTGCTGCCTTCCCGCCTTCTCAACTGCCTCTCCTCGGTTTTCGTTTTTCTGAGGAGCCGGCAGGACGTCCTCCTGTCACCGCAGAAAATTCTTCTTTTATTTTTTAGTTTTCCTGTAGTTGCGGCTGCCTTCCCCAACGCCACCGGTACCGCCGGTGTTTCTTTTTTCTTTTCTTGTAAAATTTTTCCTTTTTAAGGAATATATTTTTCTTCCTTAGTGTCTCACGGTTCTCAGGCCTTCTAGGCCTCTCCATTTTCATTCATGGAACCACCAGCCACTTTCCCCAAGAAATGTACAAACTGGCGGTGCAACTTTATTTTTAGACACTCACAATTGGTGTCTAACCTGCTTGGGTCCTGACCATTTTCCTCCGGAGCCCTCAGGCAATAGTATTGTAAGAAGAAGTTTTCAACATCGAGTTCCCCTCGACACACGGTCCCCCTCCAACTTCAGGGCACCGACCATATCTTCTTCTACACAGGATCAGGTAACCCAAAAACAGTCTGTTAAGACTAGCCAGTCCTCGAGCGGCAGTTCTCATGCACAGCATAGAGATGCCTATGGCCTTGTCCTCGAGAATCCACTGGCTTCAAAACCCCGGTGGGAGTCTTCGGCCTCCAAAGCCTGTGTGGGGTTTCAGGTTGTTCCTGAGGTTCACCCCTCACAGAACATACCTGACCCATGCCCGGTGGTGGCATCCGCTTCGAGCGGTACCAATACCACGGCATCGGCACTGGTGTTGGATGAAACATTCTTCACCAAGGATTGTCGTCTGGCGTCCTCGGTACCTGCGGGGCCGGTGGATACGTTCCAGATCGACCTTCCAGTATCGGTACCGACACCGATACTAGTACCGACGTCGGTACCCTCCAGACGTGCATCGATAGACTCGCTTCCTTCGATGCCGAGTCTGGAATCTATCTCCAGTCTGGAGGACTATGTACCGACTCGCCTTGGTACCGACTCCCGTCGGTACCGAAGGCTCAGTTCCGATAATTCGAATCCGCAACTCTTGGTTCCTCCGATACCGTTAGAGTTGCCACCGGCTGGTCTTCATCCACCGGTTTCAGATATGGTATTGAGGTCGATACCGATATCCACAGTACCATTGCTGTCGGTACCTTCCATATTTCTCTCGTCAGGCTTGCTTCCCTCGATGCCGAGTTTGGAATCGATCCCTAGCATGGACGATCTGTTACTGACTGTCGCTGGTTCTGACCTGCAGTACCAGCAACCACCATCTAAGGATCCCATACTGCACCATTCAGGATCTTCTATTCCTATATACTTGAATAGATCCCTCGGTGCCAACGCTAGTTCTTCATCAGATCTAGCCTATCCAAGGGAAGTTCCCTCTGGGGATCCTTCTTTCCAGACTTTCCTCCTGGATATGGCAAAATCACTTGCCATTCTTATTCCTGGACAAGATCCTACACAAGGGAATACAGAATACCTCTCTGTTCCTAGCAAAGCAAAGGAAAATATAATGCTTCCTTTGCATCATTCTTTGCAGGATCTCCTTCTACGAATGTGGGAAGCTCCTTTAAAGGTACCCCCATCTTCCAGAGCAACTGATCTCTTATATCAGGTGCCCCCCTCTCCAGGGTTTCAAAAGACTCAACTTCCTCATCATTCTATTGTGGTAGAATCAGCAATGAGGCGAGTGAAGAGTAATAAAAAGCACTCTTCTTGTTCGCCAGGTCGTGAGTCTAAGACACTAGATGCCTTTGGACGTCAAACCTTCCAGACATCCATGCTTTCAGCAAGAATTCTCATATATTTTTATATGGGTCTATCTCTTGAGGAGGTCACAAAGAAATTACATCTTTTGACTCCTTTTCTTCAAGAGCCCAGGTGTAAAGACTATTCCTCACTGGTTAGTCATACTCAAAATATCTCTAGGTTTCTTACTCGTGCTACCCTAGACTCCTTTGAGTCTGTTAGCAGGACCTCTGCTGTAGCTATAGGGGCACGACGTAGAGCCTGGCTTTAAGCTTCAGACTTGGACAAATGGGCACAAGAAAGACTGGGAAATACTCCTTGCACTGGAGAAAATCTCTTCAACAAGGAGTCTTTACTCCAGGTTACTCAGTTATCCACTGACTTTCCTTTTTCCAGAGGCTATTCTATGCCTTCTTCTTTCCCAGTAGGTAGGAAATGTCCTACCAAACTTTCTTCCCCTAGGGGGAGAAGGTTTTACCCATCATCTGCCCATCATACAGATGTTCCCAAAGAGGGGAAACATCGCCCTGGTCTGAAGAATCCACAACCTCAACAGGGTCAACAAACCCAGCAGTAGCAGGGTTTCAAATAGACCATTGTCCCTCTTGGTTGGTGGTTAGGGTGGCAGCCTGCTTCTTTAACTGGCAGTATCTGCACTAAATTTATCCTAACCTACCTAGATATCTCTTCATGAGACATCTTTTTTTCTAAGAGTCTTTATGATGATCATGCCTATATTTAACAGTTTCCTCTTCCTCTTGAAGGAAAGAGAGGTAACAACTATCAATGGACAGTTATTTCCCTGTACTGGCATGTCTCCTCTCACCTGTCAGAGACTTCCTCCATAGTCAGTCTCTTGCAACTCTGTCTTACCTCCCTCTTTCTACAACATTTGGTTGTAAGAGTGGTTCTTTTACACCGGTAAGCTCCTATAGTCCTCTACCTGTTCTACTGGGGGATTCTCCCTTCTGGAGTTCTTTTTCCCCCTTGTTACCTTAGGGCAGCTCATCAGACAATAGGAAGTCCTATCAGGACTGTTGTTTCTTTTTCCCAATCTAAAAAAAGAAAGAGGGAACAATTTTTTTCTATGCTGCCCTGGTAGTTGCTGCAGATACAGCAATTCCTAGTGGTTAAGCCACTGGTTGTGTTCTCTATGCAACCAGGGCTTCCCCTCCACTAGCAATCCTCCTAGCCTCAGTGCTAAGTCCCAAACAGGTTATTAACTTTGTTTGGGAAACCCTAATATCACAGTCTGGTTGGTTAACTTCTATTCTTTGCCTTGGCAGAATAGCTGGTCACCTGCTGGCTTTCCAATGTCAGCCTTTTCTTCTAACCAACCTGCAGCATGCTCTCTGCATCTCTACAGAGTAGCTTTGCACTATGGGCCCTTGCTGGAGAGCATTAGTATCTTGCCTAGCAGATAACCCCAGATGGTTATGGGGAGGGGGTTCCGCTAGTCATGTCTGGCAGGTATTCCCTGCCCTTTCCATCTTATCGTAAATCTCTTTTGAGGCATAAGCCTCAGGCCTTTCATTACGTGAAAGCCTAAAGGAGGGCCACTTCCCTGGCTTGACCCATATCTCCTTGAGTCTTCTCGTCAGAGATAAATTTCTCCAATAGCAGCTAGAGGAAGCCTAATACCCATCTTACCCTCATAGGCGGATCACTAGGGTATCTTCCTCCAGAGGCCTCCTCTATCCAATCTCCATACTGCAATTCTGGAGATATCTGGACTTCTTGTCTGCAGACTGACGTTATCCTCTGCCATTTTCACGTAGGCCATCCTGGTTATTCAAGAGCTCAATTTCTGCAAAGAATTCAGCCTTCTTCTAGTCAGGGAGACCTTTCCTCTGACTCTGCCAGTCATAACCAGGAAAAGAGGATTCTCTATTTACCTATTCAAGCAGGTATCAACCTTCTTGCTGTCAGATGAATCTTCCTCTCTCCCTATATCCCTACAGGGGATGGGGTTCTATGGACATCTCTCCATCCATATGCCCGGAGACATGTGTCTATATGCATATATAGATATATAGATATATACTTATCTATATCTATCTGAATGTCTTCTGCCCATACATATCTCTTTATAGATATATCCATATAAACCCTATATGTGTATATATTTAAATATATATCTATCTATATACATATATATTTATAGATATGAGATATATTTTTAGATAGATCTGTGTCCAGCTACTTATCTATCTGTCTGTTACGTTCAGATATCCTTACATTCCTTTATGATCCTGACAGATGGGCACTACCCCTATCAATGCTGTGCCAGCATACTTAGGGGGCTACGCCTATAACCACTCCCTGTGGTAATTAACAAACATTTTTCTTACCATAACCTTTTCAGGTTAGGTACTCCTGAAGCTCGCCATGTACCCTTTTTCTTTCCTACTTGACCCCATTTAGGAAAGACATTGCGGAGCTTCAGTTGCTCTAAAGCTTAGCGCTCCTGAGTCTGTCCTTACTTTCTTATCAGATACAAGGGTCTCCATACCCTTTCTCTCCTACATGGACTGATTCCAACCCCAGTCCAGTTGGGTCAGACTCATTTTTTCTCTTGGTCCTAGATTTGTACTATTTTTGGACCAAAACAGCTTAAGCTTTCTTTACTAGTACCTTCTGCGTCTCCGCTGAAGCTCTACCTCTCTTACTACCCCAGTTTTTCCCCTGGAGCTATTTCTCACCCTGAAGGGTTCTGACCTCCACTTGTTTTTATTCTACTTTATTACCTCTACTTCTCAGTGAGCACATTCACTGGCTCTTCTATCAGATCCATATGTAGCTCAGTGCACTTGTGCAATGCCAACAAGGGAGGCCCAGATTACAATATTTCTCTACTAAATGCCCTTGATACAGGGTCTTCCCCTTTTGAAGCCCTGTTCTAGCCAGCTGTTCCACAGCTCCGTTTCTGTATTCAACTCCTACCCTCCATCCCCAGGATGCCTGAGGTCCTGAGGAATAGCATGGCTCGTTCTAGACTTGCAACATGCTAGGACTCCCTCCGGGCATCTGAGCTTGGGAGTCCCCATATGTGAAGACTCATTCCTGCTTGTTCCTGGAGATAGCACAGTTACTTACCTGTAACAGGTGATCTCGGGGAACAGCAGGAATAAGTCTTCACAACCCACCCACCTCCCCTAGGAGTTGCATTTCTCTATCTCTATCTTTCCCTTCCTTGCTCTCTCTCTCTCTTTGTCTCAGCTTTAAAACTTAACTGAAGAGAGGCAGTTGGGAAGGCGGGAAGGCAGCACGCAGGCGTGTTGGGATGCTTCCAAAAGCTTTCTGATTGGACGCTGGGAAGCGTTCCCGCGCAGACTCCGTCGGTACTGACATACCCATATGTGAAGACTTATTCCTGCTGTTCCCAGAGATCACCTGTTATAGGTAAGTAACTGTGCTTTCTCTACATATGAAATGTAAAAAATCCCCCCAAAACATCTGTCACACAATATACCTCGTAAAACCTGGATTTGTGATTGTTTATTTTGAACAAAAATATAAATCACAGTATACGTTTGCTGATGTTGCAATGTAATAGACTTAATTCTTTATTAAACTCATAGAGCTTACATAATTTCTGTGTTTTGCCCAGCAACATACTTATATAATCTATAAAAGAAAATATGACTGAAATAATTTGCCATGTCTGCCCAGACTGGGGACTGCATTCCTGAACACTTGTAGCCTCACTTTACAGCCAACATCTTGTGCACATCAGGAAATGTTTCTCATGCAGGCACGCATGCCATGTGGGCTACCTGCTGACTTCGGGAAAGCTGGCAGACTGTAAAACATAATGGGTAAACAGATGCAGTACAAAATAAAACCTTCATGGGAATTTTTGAAACAAAAAAATGTTTATTTCTGCATATCTATCCCTGGCTTCCACCCTCCCTCATTCAGGGGCATGCTTCTTAAAGCGTGGTAGACGGGAGCATGGGATTCATTGTGTGAATAGCACACATCCTGGCCTTGTGGTAGCTGGGAACATGCAGCAAAGATGCCTCTGTGCTAAAAACAACTGCTGTACCATGCAAAAAGGGGGTGGCTAGGGTGGAGGGTGGGCGGGAACAGCCGGGTGCAGCTAGTGTGGCCATACTAGTGACACGTCTGACCAGTAAAGATGCCGCTAGTTCAGGCGCAGATAAAGCCAGCCCCTGACCAGCAGCGAGCCCTGAGCAATCCCACACAGAGAACAGGCATGACATTGATGGCTGGTATTGTCCCGGCAGAGCCGGCTTAAGAGGTGAGCCAAAAAGACGCTGGCTCAGGGCGCACCAGAGCAGGGGCGCAGGAAGCCTGCATCACTGGCTTGCTCGCAGCCTTCCACCTGCCTCCGTGGCTGTATTAATGTTTAACACAGCTGTGAGAGTTTAGGCCTGTGGAATAGCTGGCCTAGCCTAAACAGATAATATAGAGGTGCTGGCATTTAACAAGCCAGTGGGCTGAAAATTTACCTGTTTGCATGGCTTGCACTGCAAATCAGCCCCAAGAGAGGCAAAGGTTAGCTCAGGCAAAGGTTAGCTCAGGGTGCTACAACCTCTTGGGCTGGCATAGGGCAGCAATATGCAGCAGCCAAGACAGCATAACACATGAACCTAACAGTCACACAAACCAGCACCATCAGCAGATGATTGTATCCGCTGGGAGAGTGTGCACACATATACCTTCAAAGCAATACTAGTCTGGAAAGTATGTTGTGCAGGTCTGAATATGCATTGGCAAGATGTGAGAAGGCAGCTGCTGTGATGAACTGCAGAAGGGTTGGGAAATAGTGAATGTGCTCTGTGAATCTACTAAACTGGGCCATTCAAGCAGAGTTAGGTTGAACACAATTGGGATGGGGCATGCAAATGAGGTGTCAAAACCACTGGTTAAAAGTCTGGCACAGATATGTGCAGTCCAATCACTACCTCCTCTGCATGGGTGGCTACTTATCAGTGCACATGGGCATTTGGGGGGTCATGTTGGTGCCAAAGGCTCTGTATTCAGGGGCACATGGCCACTCGCCTGACCCTAGGAGAATATGTCTCAGGTCTACTGGCTCAGAGCACAGGTTTACATTTAAAACACTAAAGAAGGGCTAGCTCCATTAAAGCTCCCTGGTCAATGTCCCAAGCGCCTGGCATGTTGCAGAGGAGTTGAGGTGTTCCTCCTTTCTGGGAAGTTTGTGCAGGCTCCATAAGGTATGGGGTCCCTCAGCTTCATGAACACTGTAGTGCTTGGACTGGGGACTATTTTGAGGTGCCCTGTTCCATGGTGGCATCTGGGTTTCACTATGGTGTACCCTTACAGCCCTCATCATGTTAGGACCATGAGTGGCTACAATGGGTTATCTCCCCCACCCCCCCAGGGACACCAGTTTTTTATGGGGTGGGTGGCCTATATTCCTATAGCATCTAGATAGCCACTGTCCCTATAGATGGGAGGGGTAGATGGCAGAGATCTCCTGCAAAATGCACTCCATATCTGTGTGGTCTTTGTTCTGGAGCAGCAGATCTGTGCAACAGGCCATGGCGTGCCCCCCTACCCATATGAGGGGGGTACGTAGTCTTCCAAACAAGGGCTCCATGCCAGGTGTATGAAGGGAGCAACAGGGAAGCATCCCAAGCAGAGGCCTGACCACCTCTCCATGGAAGTCTGGATTGTCAAGCACCCTGGGAGACTCAGGGTTAGAGGTTCATATGCTCCAGAGTGCACATGCTAGCCATGGCTATGACCCTGCAGTCACCATGATGAGGCCCCTTGATCATGCGGATGCATCATTTATGCCCTAACTCCCACAGACACAGCTGCAGCAGTCTCTATCCATGGGTTTTCTTCAGTGATTTGCACGCCCACTCCCCTTGTACTTTGGCTTATATCTCTCAGCTGTGCAGCAGGTTGCACGTATTCCCCAGTTAGCCTTCTCTATCCTTCACTGGCCAGGTGCACTGTGCTCTGTTGGGGGAATTGTCTGTTCTCTCTGCTGGGGTGTGGTGGTCTGCGTCCACCCATTACATTGCTCAAAGAAATCAAGGAAGCTAACAAAAGTTACAGCACAGTTATAATAATGGGTGATTTTAATTACCCTGGTATCGACTGGGTCAGTGTCACGGCAGGACATGCTAGGGAGATAAAGTTCCTAGATGAAATAAATTACTGCTTCTTGAAGCAGCTGGTTCATAAATCGACCAGAGGGGAAGCCAACACCAGATCTGGTGCAAGAGATAAGGGTGTTGGGGTCACTTGGCAACAGTGATCATAGCATGATCGCGTTTGATTTAATTAGTGGAAGAAGGATGGTAAGGAAATCCACAGTACTACCTTTTAACTAATGAAAGGGAGACTATGATAAAATGAGGAAAATAGTTAAGAAAAAACTAAAAGGAGCAGTTGCAAAGGTTAAAGATTTAAATCAAGCTTGGGTGCTGTTGAAAAATACTATCATGGAAGCCCAGACCAGCTGTATTCCATGCTTTAAGAAAAGTGGAAGGAAGTCCAAAAAACTGCCAGCATGGTTTAAAGGTGAGATCAGAGAGGCTGTTGTTGCCAAAAAAGCATATTTCAGGAACTGGAAAAAAGAGCCAAACAACGAAACCTGGAAACAGCACAAGCACTGGCAAGTCAAATGCAAGGCATTGATAAGGCAGGCAAAGGGAGAATTTCAGAAGAAGCTTGCTGCGGAAGCAAAAACGCGAAATAAAGACTTTTTCAAGGACATTCGTAGGAAAAAACCTGTGAGAGAGTCAGTTGGTCCATTAGATGATAGAGGGGTTAAAGGGGCACTAAGAGGCGACAAGGAGATAGTGGAGAGACTGAATAAATTCTTAGCCTCGGTCTTTACTGAGGAAGATGTAGGGATGTTACCCATGACTGAAGTGGTATTTAAAGGTGTGGAAGAATTGAAGGAAATATCGATACATCAGGAAGATGTATTACAACTATTAGATAAATTGAAGAGTAGCAAATCACCTGGGCTGGATGGTATACATCCAAGAAAGAACTGAAATATGAGATTGCAGACCTGCTATTAGTAATCTGTGAACTATCATTAAAATCATCTCTAATACCTGAAGATTGGAGGATCTCCAATGTAACACCAATTTTTAAAAAGGGTTCCAGGGGTGATCCGGGAAACTACAGACCGGTGAGCCTGACATCAGTACCGGGAAAAATGGTAGAAACCATCATAAAGAATAAAATTACTCAGCATGTAGATAGTCATGGCCTAATGGGAGACAGCCAACATGGCTTTAGACAAGGAAGATCTTGTCTTACTAATCTGTTATGTTTTTTTTTTTTGAAGGAGTGAATAAACAGGTGGACAAAGGTGAGTCGGTTGATATAGTGTATCTGGACTTTCAGAAAGCCTTTGACAAGGTCCCTCATCAGAGACTTTTGGCAAAACTAAAGGGTCATGGGATAGGAGGCAGTGTCCTATTGTGGATCAGGAACTGGTTAAAAGATAGAAAGCAGAGGGTAGGGCTAAATGGCCAATTTTCCCAATGGAGAAAGGTGAATAGTGGTATACCCCAGGGATCTGTGCTGGGTCCGCTGCTTTTTGACATATTCATAAATGACCTGGAAAAGGGAACGAGTGAGGTTATCAAATTTGCAGACGACACAAAACTATTTAAAGTTGTTAAAACTCAAGATGACTGTGGAAAATTGATAAATTGGAAGACTGGGCATCAAAATGGCAGATGAAATTTAATGGGACAAGTGCAAAGTTATCCACCTAGGGAAGAACAACCCAAACTATGGGTACACGATGCAAGGTTCCACATTAGGAACCACCACCCAGGAAAAAGATTTAGGCGTCATTGTGGATAACATGTTAAAACCCTCGGCCCAGTGTTCAGTGGCGGCCAAGAGAGCAAATAGAATGCTAGGTATCATAAGGAAAGGAATGGAAAATAATACAAAAGATATTATAATGCCTCTATATCGTTCCATGGTGAGACCTCACCTTGAATATTGTGCGCAATTCTGGTTGCCGTATCTTAAAAAGGATATAGCGTTATTAGAAAAGGTTCAGAGAAGAGCCACCAAAATGGTAAAGGGGATGGAAGGATACCCCTATGAAGAAAGGCTAAAAAGGTTAGGGCTCTTTAACCTGAAAATGAGACGGCTGAGGGGAGATATGATAGAAGTCTATAAATTAATGAACGGAGTGGAACAGGTAAATGTAGATCGATTGTTCACGTTATCAGAATATAGAAAGACTAGGGGACATGCAATGAAGCTACAGGGTAAACTATTTAAGACTAATAAAAGAAAATATTTTTTCACTCAACGTGTAATCAAACTCTGGAATTTGTTACCAGAGGATGTAGTAAAGGCTGTTATTGTAGATGTGTTTAAAAAGGTTTGGACAAGTTCCTGGAGGAAAGGTCCATAAACCATTATTAAGAAGGGACCCAGGATATCAATGCTTGACCCAATACAAGCACTGCAGAACCTGTGTCTTTTGGGGAAATTGCTAGGTACGCATGACCTAGACTGGCCACTGTTGGAAACAGGATACTGGGCTTGATGGACCTTGGTCTGACCCAGTATGGCATATCTTATAACTCTATCAGCGTTGTTTTGTTGATTATCTAGACTCCTCAACATGACTGTCAAACATTTTCGTTAGTATCCTCTCAGCCTGCAGTATTATTGCTTTAGAGACATTTTTCCTCTCGTAATTTCCCTGTTTAATCATTTGTCTCCTAATGTTCCTGATTCTTATTGCAGAAATTGAGTTATTGTCTATTTTGTCTCGTGTTGCATTCCTGTTAAAATCATTTTTTTTACGATTGTAAACTGCCATGATATCTATCCTTGATTGCTTGAATGGTGGTATAGCAAATGCTGGTAAATAAATAAATAGCGCAGGAGAGCAGTGTTGAGTACAGAATGAACCAGATCATTTGCCATGATATTCCGCCTCAGGAGTGACCACAGTGGTGTAGTTCAAAGGGACTGGTGAGCTGGCCACAAAAAGACTAAGAGGAATGTTTGCTAAGGTGCCTGCTCTAAGTGTGCAATTGTGCTGGCAAATTAGTGCAGAGGCTTGTGCTAATATTTGGGGGAGTGGGCCTCCATCCCTCTGCCGATAGAATGATGCTAATTGGCAGCAGCACACTAACTGACATGTGGGTGCACTTAACACCGTCCATTGAGGTGGCGTTAAATGAGCCTGCGCTAGTGGCAACAGGCATAATTAGCGCATGCCCAAAGCACTCATCCTAATCGCAATACAGGTTATGCCCCTAATTTACCCAGTCCCCGCCCAATCAAGCACTAACCAGTTAGTGTGTATTTTTAGTGTGGGGCACCATTAGCATGTGTCAAACCCCGCGGTACCGGGTAGTGCACCTTTGTAAACATGCCGCTTAGTCAGCTTCTGGAGGAGGGACACCATCAGGGGGAAGCAGGGAATGAACAAGGAAGGACTCTTGCCCCTGGGACATCCCTAAAGTGGGGACAGAGAAAACGGAGTCTCTTTTCCCTAACTGGAGCTAGGAGCTAGAGAGGAGAGAAGCTCCGATTCTGTATCTAGTTCTGTGATATAGTCAGGACTGGGTTCTGACTGGAACTGAGCTTTACATGGGTGGGGCAGCAGGCACTATACTGTAGATGCTGACACAACCTGCAGTGCTCTCATTAGCATGTACTGCGGCTGCTGACTGAATGTGCCAGACTCAGAAGTGTAGGGGATGAGGGTGCAGCCCACCTAGGGCCACCTGCGGCTATGCCATTGCTCTAGTTTCTTGCAATGAGTGCAGAGGACCCTGCAGAGGAGTCATATGAGACTGCTTCTGCCAATCCAGACGAGCAGTGATCTCAGAATTTTGTTCTGTGGAGATGAAAAAGTATAGAGTCTCCAACCCAGGGGTTGAACAAGGAGTCCAGTGGATTCCAGAGAAGAAATCACAGCGTTGAACGTTAAGGTACCAATTGGCCAGATCCTTGGGAGCCAGGGAGACCAGAAAATGGTCGAATGGAACTTTATTTGAGGTGTTATGAATGAGGAATCTAACCCTCCTTGACTGTAATATGTATCCTAAAACTGAGTATCTGTTGGGGATTTCCATTTATGCAGATATTTATTCAGTACAATATTTTACCTTGGAACACCAGTGCTGGATTGCAATGTCTCTACTAAACTGAGAAGAATGCTTTGAGCACTGAAGTGGATTATCCTCTCTCCCCATCAGAGAATACACCCCGGGCTTTTGCCTGAAGCCCCGTGAGCCCGATCAGCTAACATGCCTGCATGGAGGAGGGAGTGGCTTTATATATCCAGTTACAATTATTCTACTATCTCTAGGACAAATTGCTTCCTAACAGTCTTTTCTTTTCATTTTTGTCTTATCAACTCAAATGTCCAAATCCACTCCTCCCACCAAAAAAATTAACCCCCCTCCATCAGTGCAGGCAACTCCCCCATCTCCCATCCAGAAACAAGTTCTCATTTCACCTGTATTGTTTCAGAGACTCATTTATAAACAAAGGAAAGCTAAGCAGAGCAAGATACTTAGACCATGATTAAAGCCAAGATATTTTTGGGTTGGACTTATTTAAAGGGGAACGGACAGTTGAGGTTGGGGAAAAAGGCTGATCTCAGGTTAAATTCATCCAGCCTGTTTTTTCTGCTACTGGAACACAAAGCAGCACTGTAAATCACCAAGAAAAAAAATAAAGCAAGAACTAAAACATTTTGACAATGCAACAGCACCATCTAAAGGACATTTTATAGTCTGGGCCAGATACAGGCCACCTATGTACAAAACTGCAATGCCGCCTCAGAGCCAGATGACTCCCTTATTTAGACCCGGTGTAACTGCACCATTTCTTCATTGACCTGAGTAGGTTAACTCTTAAAATGTAATCATACATGCATTAAGACCTGTAACTTGTCTGTTAACTCTTTGTAGCAAAAGTATTTTTTGAATTAATTTTAGAAACTGAAAGCTAATGCTCAGTTTGAAGTTAAAGGTAGGCAATCCTGCTATATTTGCAGAGCCCTTCATACCCACAGAACTCATTGCAAGCTTGCACTGGACATGCAAACAAGAACAAATACCTCAAAGCATATTTCTGTGACACCTGTACCCCTCCCTTCAATACATTCCAGAAATCTTCCACAGTTTTATTCTTTGTACCCAACATTAACAGCTACGGTTGCCAACTGTTTGTAGCTTTTCAAGACAGGGTGAAGTAGCCATTGCATGCAGGGCTTAGATTCTTGCTTTGTTTACGGAATGCAATAGGAAAATCAGACCTAGAAGTCTCTGCATGTGATGGAGCAAAATCAGGACTAGATCAATCTGCCCTGAAAATCTGAGTTGGAAATCCCTAGTAACTAGTGTAGTTTCCGACAGATAGACTATGTCCTCATCTTACAAGATGCAGTAGATAACATGATGCAGTTTCCTATACGTACCTCCAAAGCATGTCAAGGAATACTTGGTGTATGCTCTATCTGGTTCACTTTTTTGACCTCTGCCCAGTTTAGTTAAGTTCTGCGATTGCTGGTAATGTACAGGATTGACTACTGCAACTCTCTTCTTAGGCTTTCCTACGAAGAACTTGCACAGTTTACATTTCATACAAAATGCTGCCGCTCAGATGATTTTGGGAACTTCTCTCTCAGCATATTTCTCTGGTTTTCCTTGCATGTTACTGACCTCCCATATCTTTCAGGACTCAGTTTAAGGTTCTTTGTTTAGTCTTTAAGGCCATGCACAGTAGGACCTCGTTACCTGGATGACAAACTGAATTTATAAATTTCATTTCACTCTTAGGCTCCATTGTTAATTTTCACCTTTGTAGTCTCTTTGTTAAAGATTATAGATCTTTTCAAGCTAGAAATATATTTTCACCTTTTTTGAGCCCTTTTTTGTGGAATACCCTCCTTAAAGAGCTTCATTTGTTGAGAAAATATTTAAAATTCAGGCAAGGTTTAGAATCTAGTTTTTTTTAATCCAGGATTTGTATATTTTGGAATTTTGATTTTTTTATTTATTTGGAAGACACTTTGAACTATCTCTTCTTTATGTTTTCCATGGAGAACAATCAGTGATTATTAGCATTCTTTGACTGTTTCCTTTATCTGGGTTACATTAATATTTGGGTTTGTTTTATGCTGCTGTGTATAGTTTGTTGCTACTGTATGTTTTGCTAGTTTTATTTTCAATCATCCTAAACTTTGGTTAGGGGATTAATACATCAAAATAAATATACACTCACACAAACCCACAATCCAAAGACCAACAATGTTAGTGCCACTGAATATCCCAATGACCGGCCTTTAGGTAGTTTGCAGGTCTGCAAACCGCCGAAATAAACTTGATTATCTCCCCCCTTTTAATATTTTCTCTTCTTTTCCTGTTTCTCTCCTTTCTCTTCTTCCTATTCCCTTATCTCTTTTGCCCATTCCTCTTCCTCTTTCCTTTTTTTTCCTTGAGCTTTCTGCCATTCCTCATCCCAATTCTCCTTCATGATTTCCTTGGATTCCTTCTTCTATCCCAACCCAGGGTCCTTTATCATTATCAGCTCCCATTCCCTACCCTCTCCCTCTCTATCTCCATCACCTCTGGTCTTCTCTCACTGCCTTCCTGAGTATTTGCTCTCTTTCCATCATCCGCACTTCTCCTACATCCCAGTCTCCCTCCTCCTCTTCTTTAGTCCCTTCTCCACAGCCTATCATCTTCCCCTCTGTCTCCAATCCCTTTTCTCTCACTTTCCTTCTCCACGGGTCCTATCTCTCCCTACCTGCAACCAATACATGGTTCATTCTTTTCTATCACAATTACTTTCTTTGTCTTCTCCATTCTCATTTACAGTACTCTCTCCCTTTCCCTATATTCCCGGTCCTCCTCTCTCCTCCCTCTTTCATCCTGGTCCTCTCTTTCTCCCAATATTATCTCCCATTACCTACTCTTTCCCTCTCTATCCCCCATTTGTTTAACCTTTCTTTGTAAGGGAGCCATTTGGTCCCCTTAATCGCTTTGGTCTTACCTTTCTAGTTCTGCTATAACGTTTTTGATATGATGCGACCAGAACGTTACACGAGGAGTCAAGGTAAGATCACACCATAGATTGATACAGCTGCATTATAATGACTGCTGCTATTTCATTATTTGATGGGTGCTTTCTGCCTCTGTAGAGTAAAGCAAGAGATAGACTCTCAATGGAGAAAGACTCCTATGACGTGCCAGAGACTTGTGCTATGTCTCTTAACAAAGTCATTATTCCATGCTACTATCACATATGAGACAGCAGTAGGCTGTGACAGTATCCTCCTGCAGGACACAAAGACACTAAATGAGTGTAATCTCTTTTCTGCATAATTCAAAGAGTATGATGAAATTACGCATAGGCATAACGTTCTGTAGGACTGAGCCAATATTTCTTGAACTAGATTGAGCAATTTTTATGGAGTGCTCTGAATTATTCTCAGGTTTCTTTGCAGGCCCTGCATGTTTGAGATCTCCCCATGGATTTTCAATAATATTCAAGCCTGGTTTCTTTGAAGGCCTTTCCAAACCAAAACTAAGGGTATGCACTTCTCAACGTGCATTCGGTTTGTGTGGGAGCTTAAAAATTTAATGTGCATGAAAATTGCTTGTACACATATACCTATGAATTAATGTATATATAATTGATTGTGCACTTAAAAACGTTCCTGCACATATACAATGCATGCCTAAAAAAATGAATAGGTGACTTGAATATTAAAAAAGTACGAGTATCAGGGAAAATTGGTTTTAAAAGAACACGAACTGAGCTTATTTTGAATTGTGCAGACCCCCTAATATTAATTCTTCTTTCCTGTAAGAACATCATAGTTGATTTTTAAGTATGTTTCAGATTGTTGACTTGCGGAAATATTAGCTTCTAAGATGTATTGTTATTTAGTCGAATCCATTATTCTTTCCATCTGCATAAGATTTCCTGTGCCACCAGCTGCCACACAACCCTACAGCACAACAGATCTATCTCTAGACTTAACAGTTGACAAAGCTTTTGCCACACAGCTGTTTTGCAAGCCTAAAAGTATATTCTCTAATTAACATAAATGTACTAGAGGGGGTTGGCCAATATGACTCCTGCCCCAGATTCAGATTCTTTTAAACATTAGAGCAGTCATCCCGAGAAACAACATGAAATGTGCTGTGGATTTTAGATACAGTTGTTTTGTCAATAAAATTTGCTGTATTCATAAATGCTAATGTTTTTGCAAAGCGTCAGATTTTTAGTACACTGTAAATTATACGCAAGTTCATAAATGCCCTGTTTACTGTGACAGAGTGCCCCTTATAAACTGTTCCCTTTTGCATGTAAAAATGTTTCATGGCTGTGTTTAATTAACTGGAAATGTCATCAATTGCCCACGTGTGAACCAATCAAAAGCAAGAGAGGTACATTAAATTAAAGTGCAGTATCTTGATAATGCTAACAAATTAGTTCACCATCAATACGCAACATTTCTCTGTTTAAAGTCGGCAACTAATTACTGTGAAGATCTTGAAGCTGCTGGGCCAGTTAGGCTAAATCAGATGGCAACCTTTTTTTTTTTTTTTGTAATCAATTAGAGATAAATAAAGGCCCTTAATATTCCAGAGTTTAAACAGACTGCTAAGGCGTTTATCACAATCAGTAATCCTTCCTTCTGTAAATGAGCTCAATGTAGAGACCTCATCTTTTTGCCAATATAACATCAAATTAATAGTGTAAATATTGAAATCAAACTGTTCACAAGTACTGCTCGGCCTAATTTTCCTCCAGGCTGCACTTAATCTTTATTCATCATTAATGAGTATTTACTGTATGACCCTGACAGCTTGCGACTGCTGTGATAAATTATCCAGCTCAAATATGATTAAAAAAGCAACCCTGAGCGCTAATTATCTCAACAGACCTGCTTAATAATAGGATTTCTTGTCAATTACTGCATCACAGCATGGTGTTATCTGCAACAAACATGCAGACCTATCTCTGAAGCTGTCTTCTCATGATGCTTCTCTTACCTGCCATATGTAAAACTGGACTTTCCTATACCTGGGGGGGTGATCTTTTATTAGGGAGCTGACAGACTGAGAAAGCTAGCCATAGCACAATTCTCGCAACTAGACAATTACAGACTATAGCTTCACATGGGGTAGGGGTCACCAAGACATGGCAAACTATGATAACAGCACATTCCCTCCTCCACTGCCCTCTCCCCCTACCTTGTGATATGTCAGGCCAAGAGCAAGAGGTTTCTTGGACCTTTACCTCAGTGTAAAGCAGCAATACTATTTATTTATTTAGCTATTTTTATATAGTACCTTGTCAAAGTGGTTTACAGGTTAACAAATTGAACGGAATCTAACACACATGGAACATTATGAAATAGTGAAATAAAACATAAAAACAAACATAAAACAGGATACTGGATCAAAAGCTATGAATCAATCATGCAAACATATAAATTCTATACTAAAAGTATACTATATAAATACATACTTTAAAATATAAAGCATATCTCTTTCTTGGCTCTATTGCATCTCCTTTCATCTCTTAGTTAGGACTACCCCTTTTCTCATAATATATTTTATTCAGTTTATTTTTATACACGTTCTTGTAGTCAAAGGTATGATGTTTTATAAAATTCATATTTCTTTTTAAAGCTCATATCTTCATAAGCCAGCATGGCAGCTCAGAGGCGTACACTGCCCTATGGAGAACCTGGCTTTTATTGCTAGGTCAAGTATTTTTGTGTCTGGGCTGGTTGGGTCTAAGGCAGGCCTTGATAAATTTTGTGCAGATTTAGGAGCCAGGCCAAAATCTTACGAGCCAGTGCCTGTGACCTCCACATGCCCGCCTCTCCCTTGATTCTCTTGTGCTAGTCTCATGTTCTCAAGTCTCATGAGACCTGCATCAGAGCTCCTACACTATGCATCATCTTTAGATTACAGCAGCTATAGCTTTAGATAGCAAGTGACTGGGTATGGTGTGGTGCAACCAGGGTCAACCCAATCACTAGGCACACTTGGCAGCTGCCTAGGGCAGCTTCTGGGGGAGGGAGCACCGTGCAGGGCATTCAAAACTAAAAAATAGATATTGACAGCCAGAGGGGAAGTAAAGCTTAAGGTTTGACTAGGGCGGAAACACCGTGAGCCAACTCTGGGAGTCAGCCCTGAGTGCAACAGTGGTGTTTCACTCTATGCATGGGATGTGATGGTGGGTGCTATTATGTGGGTGGGGTACAGGGCTGCGTGCAGTGTGTGTGTTGCAGAGGTGAGGTTCCTGTGTGTATGCGTGTGTATGTAGTGTGGAGCTGGGGTGTGTGTGTGTATGTAGTGTGGAGCTGGGGTGTGTGTGTGTATGTGTGTTTTGTCTTGGGGGAGGCATTGTGCCCTTTTGACCCCATGCATTTATCCTTTTTAATCTTGCAGTCTTCCTTTAATGCTCCCCACTCTCTTTTCCCCTTCTAGACTCTTTCCCTTTCCCCTCCCCCAGTACTGCCACACCCCAGCCCTCAATTTCCCGCATTCTCTTTCCCTTTTTTTTTTTGTTACTGGTTCTTTAAGATTATGTAGTTTAGTGCTCTCCATCCTCCCAACTTTTTTTTTTTATTGCAGGCCCAAACTGGCTTTCCTCTTCAGTCTGCAGCCTTCCCCACCTGTTCTACCCGCAGGGGTCCAATCTCCCACGGGCAGAAGGGAAGAGGAAGGCAGCAATCGCAGCTGAGATGCAAGCTGTCTACCCTTGGGGATCCCATCTCCCGTGGGCAGCCAGAGCCAGTCCCCACCATGATCAGGCATGTAGCAGCATTTCTGCCTTTGGTGTTTGAGATTCCTGCAACAGCTGTGAGGAAGCATTTCTACTTACAGGGGATGGGATCCTTCTGAGCAATCACAGCCGATGCCTGCAGCACTTCTGCCTATGGGCACCCATCGATGATCTTCCTGCAATCACACAAGTGTTGCCCCAGGCGCCAGGTCTGATTTTTAACTCGCCATGAAGACTTGGCACCTGGGGTTTGTTGAGCCCTGGGTTAAGAGATTGTGGAGGTAGCATTCAGAGTGCTCGAGGATGGGCATCTCATTAACTAGAAATGGCAACACCTAGAAGCCAGAACTATGTCCCACATTAGCTGATATGATAGAGTACGCACACCAACCATGAAAGGAAAGGGCCTAGAAACAAGAGGAGACAGCGAGGTGAATCTCAGCACCATACATAAAATTCCCACAGGAAGAAAGAAGTTGAGAGACTATAGATTTGATAATGCTACATTTCAGAAGTGGAAATGACACTCTAAGAGCAGAGTCCAGAGGGTTGGAACTTCAATAAACTCTATCGCTCTGATGACATATAAAAAGATCAAGAAAGAATTCAGCTTCGCTATGGAAGAAAAACAATGGTGGAAACTGTTCAAAGGAAAGCTGCTGAAGTAGGGGAAAGTTTGCATTCTGCAACTATGCCTTATCAGAAGTGAAGATAACGGTCTAGCCACATAGTCACAGGGAAGCAGAGCATGTCTGGGAAGAGTCATGAATCTATGACTGTGCCTTGCCAGGAGTGAAGTTAACTCCTGAATCCAAGCGTCTAGATGGGGAGCAAATGTGTAGCTGCAGAACTGACAAGTGACTTGAGTATCCAAGTCGGCAGACTAGAAGAGTGAGCATAATAGACAAGGCATCATCCAGAAGGAGTCACAAACTATGACCCCAGCCAAGGATGGTTGCTGCATGGGTGGGCTGAGCTGGGCAATATAAACTAGAGCCAAAAATCCCAAGTAGTTGAGAATGAAGTCTCAGGGTTCCGTCACCCAAAAAAGGTTGGTTGCAGCTGAGCTGAAAGTCCAAATGATCAGAAGAAAGCCATCAGGCCAAACCCCTCATACCCTTACAACTTTGCCACAAGGATCCCTCTTCAGTGTTTATACCTTGCATGCCTGAATGTGTATTTGACTGGTCTCTTGGCTCTTTCAATGAAACTTTAAGTTGTACAATGCAATTGTGATATGATTGAGAGATTCTGATTCTAGGTTACTTTTTTCAGTAATAGTAGAGATTTCTTACCTGACCTTCCAAAATAAAGTGCTCAAAGCCACTTGAGTGAAATAATTCAGCTGATGAATGGCAACCTTATTGATTTTATTTAATTTAGCTCTTTAAATCCAGGTCTAGTTCCATGGAGAACAAAAGGGACCTAGGGCCTAGGCTATGCCCCCTTTCTCTTCCAGTCAAGACCTCGGTACCCAGAAGCAACTAGGGCTTGAAGCATGAGCTCGAAGTGTTCTCCACAGAGGTATTGTAGATACTGGTTACAAGAAGACAGGAGAAGGCAGAAGAAAAGTCAGAGTGCTACAGCAGCAGGGAGATGGCCTGTAGGCAGTTTCACAAACCAGGAACTAAACCAAGCAGCAGGCAGAATGGTCAAGAAACGGATATAGGTCAGAGAAGGCAGAATAGGTTCATAATAGAAAACTAGCAAAGTCAGAAAACATGGATCAGCAGAAGTAATGCATTGAGGAACTCACACATGAGACCTTTCAGAGTGCGAGATGGAATGGGAGTTCTTGGGTATATATAGGTGTAGGGAGCCAATCAGAGAGGATGCAAGAGCCAATTAAATCAGAATGCATCTTCAGAGGACCACTCAGCACATGCCGCATCATCAAGCTAAGGCCAGGAGTAACATAAAAAGGCAGAAGAGGCCACAGCTCACTTTCAATGTGAGGAAGATCACGAGTGGTTAAGCATGTGACAAGCTACCAACAAAATTATATTATTATAACAGAAGTATGTATAGGGTTGACAACCTTTTCAAAGAGAAAAAAGCCTACCACAATGGCTAGCAATGCCCCGCCCTTGCCTACCCATTGTCCTGCCCCCTACCCCACTCACAAAAAAAAATAATTGCAGAGAGGGCAACAGTGCAGGCTTTAGTATCTGCAGCCTATATCAACAGGGGGGGGGGGGAGAGGAGGAGTTCAAGAGGTTAAACTCTTCAGCACCTATTCAGCCAGAGTCCCCTTCTCAGGCCCCGCCAACATAATATGCTCTCCCATACGATATTACATTTAAAATATATATTCCCCTTCCCCAACAATCTGTGAAGAGCAGAGTTAGAACCTTCTCCATAAAATTTAAGGGCCAGACCCAGAGTTGATTCAAAGGGTTGGCACCCTAAGCAAATCTTAACCCATATGTCCTCCCTGGCTCTCAGAAATGTTAATTTTTTTCTGAATATTTTTATTTCTCGCCACATAACATAGTTACTTACCTGTAACAGGTGATTTCCAGGAACAGCAGGAATTTACTGCTCACATATGGGTATCGTCGGTACCGACGGAGCCTGCGCGGGAACACTCCCCAGCGTCCAATTAGAAAGCTTTTGGGAGCATCCCACAGCGCCTGGGTGCTGCCTTCCCGCCTTTCCCAACTGCCTCTCTCCAGCTGAGTTTTAAAGCTGAGACAAAGAGAGAGAGAGGGAAAGGAAAAGAGATAGATAGAGAGATACAACTCCTAGGGGAGGTGGGTGAGTTGTGAGGACTAAATTCCTGCTGTTCCCGGAGATCACCTGTTACAGGTGAGTAACTATGCTATCTCCAGGACCAAGCAGGAATGTAGTCATCACATATGGGGACTCCCTAGCTTTAGATGCCAGGGAGAGACCCCAGAAGTTGTGCTTCCCTGAGAAGGGCTCCACTTCCCCCCTTGGATCTCTGGCATCCTACCAGGGATGGTGGGTAGGAGTTGATTAGGTATGGAACAGGTGTTGGAGAAGAGCCTGACCAAACAAGGCATCCCGGCGGGAGTCCTTGTCCAAGCAGTAATGGGCTGTGAAGGTATGAACCGAGGCCCAGGTGGCTGCTCGACAGATGTCGTCGATAGACACAGAGTGCAGATGAGCCATTGAAGCTGCCATGGCTCTCACATTGTGAGCTGTGACATGGCCCTCCAGAGGAAGATTCTTACTCTGATAGGCAAAGGATATACACTGAGCAATCCAGTTAGATAGTGTTCTGTTGGAAACTGGAAGTCCCAAATGAGAAGGATCAAAAGCAACAAAGAGTTGAGAGGACTTTCTATGTTGCTGTGTTCTTTGTAAGTAAAAGGCTAAAGCTCTTTTACAGTCCAAAGTATGAAGGTTCCTTTCTGCATTTGATGAATGAGGCCTTGGAAAGAACACAGGTAGGTAGACCGCTTGGTTTAGATGAAAAGGCGAGACCACCTTTGGCATAAAGCGTGGATGAGTCCTAAGGACTACCTTGTCATGATGGAACCTTGTATAAGGTGGATCAGCTAATACTGCTTGCAACTCACTGATGCGACGTGCTGATGTGATTGCAATGAGAAAGATAACCTTCCAAGAAAGGAATTTCAAGGAGGTAGTAGCTAAGGGTTCGAAAGGTGGCTTCATGAGCTGACCAAGAACCAAATTTAAGTCCCATGCTACAGGTAGCGGCTTAATGGGAGGCTTAGTTAGCAGAAGGCCTCTCATAAATCTTGTTATAAGAGGAAGGGAGGAAATAGGTTGTCCATTCAGGGGCTTGAAGGAAGCTGCAATAGCACTCAAATGGACCCTCACTGAGTTAGTCTTAAGTCCTGCATTGGATAAATGAAGGAGATACTCCAGTAATGATTCCAGAGGTATGGCAATGGGGTTAAGACCCTTCTGCAAACACCATATGGTAAACCTTTTCCACTTGAAACCTTTTCCACTTGTGGAAGGCTTCCTGGAAGCATAAAGGATATCCTTTATTTGCTGAGGGAGGTTAAGATCATGGAGATCTAGGCCTTCAGCAACCAAGCCCTGAGATGCAGAGACTGGGGATTGGGATGCCATAACATTCCATCCTCCTGAGATAGGAGATCTGGAGCAGACCCTAACTCCAGGGAGGGAGCTTGAGAGACATGTAGAAGCAGAGGGTACCACACTTGCCGTGGCCAATGTGGAGCTATGAGAATCATACGGCCTCTGTCTCTTTGAAGCTTGAACAGGGTTTTGGGAATTAGGGGAATGGGTGGAAAGGCATACAGGAAGTCTTGACCCCAGTAACGGAGGAAAGCATCCCTGGCCTGAGCCCCCTGAGCCGGGGTTCTGGAACAGAACCGGGGAAATTTGGCATTCCACGGACTTGCAAAGAGGTTTATGTCTGGGGTTCCCCAAATTTGAAAAATCTTGGCTACCTGGTCTGCATGCAGAGACCACTCGTGTGGAAGCAGAACTCGACTGAGTCTGTCTGCCCAAGAGTTTTGTATGCCTGGAAGATACACCGTCAGGAGATGAAGCTGATGCTCTCTGGCGAGGGCCCATAGTCGCAAAGCTTCGTTGCAAAGCGACAGAGAGCCTGTTCCCCCCTGCTTGTTCACGTAGAACATGGCTACTTGATTGTAGGTATGAATGAGGACTGTCTTGTAGCTGAGCAGGGTGTGGAACACTCGCAGAGCAATGAAGATTGCTCTGAGCTCCAAGAGATTGATATGTAGATGAGACCAGGTGCCTTGGGTGGAGAGGTCTTGCAGATGAGCTCCCCAACCCATCGGAGAAGTAACTGTTGTGAGAGTTGCCTGGGGTAAGGGTTGTTGAAATTGGGACCCCAGGAACAGGTTTTGAGTGGACGTCCACCACTGGAGGGACAAAATAAGGCGACTTGTGTTTGCTATTTTGTCTGACAGGCATCCTGATGACTGGGTCCATTGAGTGGATAAAGTCCACTGGGCTGCCCTCATATGGAGGCGAGCATAGGGAACCACATGCACGGTAGATGCCATGTGGCCGAGTAGTTGTAGCATTTCTCGGGCAGTGAGATGAGGCTTTAGCACTGCTTGAGAAGCTAACTGCACCATGCGAAGGCAACGGGCCTGGGGAAGATAGGCCCTTGCCTTTTTGGTATCCAGCAAAGCTCCTGTGAACTCTAAAGACTGAGTGAGAGTTAGACTGGATTTTGGGATGTTTATTACCAGCCCCAAATACTGAAGGATACGCATTGTACAGGATAGAGATGTCCTGGCCTCTGACTCTGTTGCGGCTCGAATGAGCCAGTCGTCTAAGTAGGGGAAGACGAATATCCCTAGAGTGCGGAGAAATGCTGCTACTACAGCCATGCATTTCGTGAACACCCTTGGTGCTGAGGCCAGGCCAAAAGGAAGCACCCTTTATTGGTAGTGCTTTCCTTGAAAAAGGAACCAAAGGAATCTTCTGTGAATTGGATGGATGAGAACATGGGTGTATGCATCCTTGAGATCTAGAGAACAAAGCCAATCCTGACTCTGAAGGTATGGCAGTAGAGTTCCCAGAGAAATCATCTTGAATTTCTCTTTGACAAGGAATTTGTTCAATTGTCTGATGTCTAAGATAGGTCTGTATCCCCCTGTTTTCTTTGGGATAAGGAAATAGGGGGAGTAAAACCCTGTACCCTGCTGATGGATGGGTACTTCTTCTATTGCCCCTTGGGCATGAAGCATAGTGACCTCCTGACCTAACAGGTTGATGAGAGAGGTCGGAGAATTGAACTGCCTTATCATTGTGGGAGGGGGCATGCTCGAAAAATGAAGCTTGTAGCCCTCTTTTATGATGGAGAGTGTCCAATGCTCTGCTATTATCTGCCCCCATCTGGGGGTAAAGTGACATAACCTTCCTGGAATGGTGGAAGGCTCTGATCCAATGAGAGCCAGGAAGGCTAAGTTCTCTAGCTGAAAGTCAAAGGGCTTGTGGAGGCTGAGACTGCTGGGACGGCTGAGGCTTAGCAGTCTTTGCTTTTCTTTGTTTGGGTGGTTGCTGACCTTTCCGGACAAGCTGACCTGCAGAACGTCCCTGCTGAGAATAAGCAGGATAAAATCTTTTCTTTTTAGAAAAGAATGGTTTCTTTGAAAGATTTCTTTCTTGCAGGATCAGCTGTGGACTTATCTATCCAAGGTGGAGTTGTCACCACTCAACTCATTGGCCTTTTCCTGCCAATCTTTACCAAACAGGTTCTCACCAGTACAAGGAATATTTCCCAGTTGGTCTTGTATCCAGAGCTCCAGATCAGATGCCTGGAGCCAAGCAATTCTACGTGCACCTATGGCAATGGCAGAGGTTCTGCTTATGCACTCCAAACAGTCAAAGCTGCACGGTTGACAAATTTAGAAACATCTTGGGCATGTTTGACCAATGTGAGAAAATCCTGCCTTCTATCCTCAGGAAGAAGAGGACTCAAAGCCTCTAAATCACCTGTGACTTCCTTCAGGAACATTGCCATATATAGACTATAGGAACTGATCCTGGCAGAAAGCATGGAAGCTTGGAAGACACGACGTACAAAAGCATCCAAAGTTCTGCACTCATGTCCTGGAGGATTAGAGGCATGCCTCTTTGCATTCTTAATCCTTCTCATAGCTGATTCCACTACAATAGAGTGGTGAGGAAGCTGAGTTTTCTGGAAACCAGGACAAGGAGGGACTCGATACAGAGTATCCAGTCTACGAGAGTGAGCAGAGGTGGTAAGAGGTGTCTCCCACATTCTTAACATGAGATCATGCAAGATCTCATGGATGGGCAAGGTAGCTGCCTCCTTAGGAGTTTTAGGATACTGTAAAATTTCCAACTCCTTTGCTCTGTGCTCTGTTTCAGGGGCCACAGTAATGGACAGACCCTGAGCCACCTCCCTGATGAAATCCTGAAAGGAAATGTCCTCTGGAGGAGACATCCTGCATTTAGGGGAGGAAGGCTCCTCCGGGAGAAGTATTTCCACATCAACAGAACTGTCAGAATCTTCAGATTCCACTGAGGACTCGAAGTACCTTCTGTCGGGATGCTCTTGAAGAGCCCGATACCCGTACCGACCAAAGTCGGAACCGAGGGGAATCGGTACCGGTGTAACGGTACCGGAAAGCATCGCATGACTTGGTACCGGCAATGCGGACACCAATGTCGATGCAGATGCTGTCGGTACCTGTACCGATACCGGTGCCAGAGTCAGTGCCGGTACTGGTTGAACTGTCTGACGTGGTTCCGAGGGTGTCGATGCCACAAGGAGAGCCACCAGACTGCGTTCAATAGCCAGGACCCTCTGGTCTATCGACGCTGCTGATGCCTGGATGTCGGTACCAGAGAAGACCGCCGGTACCCCAGAGCATGGCACCAGTAGTTCTGCCGAGGTTGAGGCCTCGAGAACGTCCTGGAGCCCTGATAATGCTTTGGAAGCCGAAGCCTCCCGCCGGGGCAATTTTTCCGGTGCAGAATCCTCAAGGGCAATGCCAGAGGCATCTCGATGCTTAGAGGGAGATCTACCCTTTGAGGACCGGCTAGACTTATGTTTAGTTACCTGAGATCCACGGGAGGAAGACAAAGCCCTGGAAGACGTCGATGCCACCGAAGCTGCATCAGAGGGAAACAGGGTACTGAGCTTGGCAGCTCGGTTCTGTCGACCTCTCTTGGACATCATGGCACAGGCCATACATTCCGAGATGGAATGGTCAGGACCTAAACATTTCAGACACCACTCATGGGTGTCGGTGACGGAGATGGTACCGCCACACTTGGTGCACTTTTTAAAACCCGAAGAGGGTTTTTCTATTGTGGAGAAAATCTTGGGCCTAAGGCCCAAAATGGCGCGTGCACCTGGAAAAAAGTACTAAGAAATTTTTTTATTTTTTTTTAAAGAAAAGAAAGACAGAAAGAAAAAACGGCGGTACCGGTAAAGCGTCGAGGAAGGCAGACGCGACCACAAAAAAGAAGGAAAATTTTCTACGGTGACAGGAACACGACCTGCTGGCTCCGTGGAAAACGAAGAACTGGAGAGAGGCAGTTGGGAAAGGCGGGAAGGCAGCACGCAGGTGCTGTGGGATGTTCCCAAAAGCTTTCTAATTGAACATTGGGGAGCGTTCCGCGCAGGCTCTGTCGGTACCGACGCCGGGAGAGAGGCCCTTCTAGGCGCCAGGGTTCTGCCCGCGCCTGTTTTATTGAGCGGAAACCCTTATGGGGCGTACTACGCGGCCTCGAGGGTACCCAGGTAACCCGCCGACGAGCCCCTGCGGGGAGCGAGACGCCCAGCCCCGGCTCCACGGCCGTGGCGCTTCTTTGGGTCGACTCGACCGAAGGACCCGGGTCCCGCGGGCAGACTCTAGTGACGAGTGGAGCACTCGACACCCGCGTAGATGCCGGGAGGTCGGTGGCGTCCGGGGGAGGCCCCGCGCAAGATGGGGGTGCCGACCCGCCCAACCGCGATAGATCGATCGGCTCCGCAGGTGGAGCCCGGAGGTGACCCCTGGCGAAGAACGGGGCCCTTGTTCCCGAGACCTCCGCGGGAGGGGCGGGGCTGCTCAAGGCCAGTACCACCCCCGCGGAAGCCGGGGACGAGTCGATCGGCCCTGGCGGAGCCGAGGGCACCCGGTGCCGATCCCCGGCGGGGAGTGGGGCCACCGACTCCGACGCCAATGCCGAGGACTTGGTCCCGCTCAAAGCAGTCACCACCTCCGCGCATGGCAGGGGTGTGGGCACGCCATACCGGGTCAGGTTGGTCCGACGATCCCCGGTGACGAGTAGATGCCGTAGAGCCAGACTGGGTCGAGTCGATTGGCCCCGAAGGCACCAAGGACACCAGCCGACAGTCCCTGGCGAAGAGTGGAACACTCGACGCCGGCGCCGATGCCGAAGGATCTGCACCGCTCGAAGCAGGTGCCACCCTCGGGCATGGCTCGGGAAGGTTCTGTGAGAAGCTAACCTCAGGAACAACCCGAAACCCCGTGGAGGCTCTGGAACCCGAAGACTCCCTCCGGGGTGTAAGGGACTGGAGGGGAAGGCCGGAGCCGTCATCATGCGGCGCATGAGACTCACCCCTCAAGGCTCAGTTAGTCTTAACAGACTGTTGTTGGGTTATCTGATCCTGGCGAGGAGAGAAAGCCGACGACCGCACCTCAGAGGGAAAGACGTCATCGACGGACACTTGAAACATTGAGGGTCTCCTCCCGATGCTGAAGCCCGGGGAACCGGGGGAGAAGGGGTCAGGGCCCCAACAGGAGAGACACCAGGCGTTGGAGTCGGAGAAGAAGACAACGTCTCCACAGTGGGGGCACTTCTTAGGGGAAGAAGGCTCCATGCTGGAAAGCCCGGTAGGCCTCAGAATAACACGAGGAGGATGCTCCTCGAAGGAAATAAAGGAAAACAAAAAAATAAGGAAAAAGGGGGCACCAGCGGTGCCAGAGTCAGCGGGGAAAAAACTGCGACCACAGGAAACAAGAAAAGAAGAAAATGTTTCTGCGGTGACAGGAGGTATGTCCTGTCGGCTCCGCGGAAAAACGAAAACTGGGGAGAGGCAGCGGGAAGGGCGGGAAGCTACCGCGCAGGCGCGAGGGATGCTCCCAAAAGCCTTCTGATTGGATGCTGGGGAGCATTCCCGTGCGGGCTCCATCGGCGCCGACGAACCCCCATATGTGAAGACTCATTTCTGCTTGTTCCTGGAGATCAAAGAAATCGGTCAATGAAGAGTTGGCAGAAAACCGGTCCTTCATTGGCCAGATTTATCATCCTGCCGGCTGCTGGCCTGCACCTTGAAAACAGGCCAGGCCGGCTTAAAACCAATCAGTTGGTAACCCTAAGTATGTATTATAGTTGTAAGTTTGACCTACAAAAGTTCTGTTGTTGGCATTACAGTGTAATGCTATCACAGTTCAATTCAACATAGGCAGCCAGTCAATATAATAATGGAGCAGGGAATCGAACAGAATGTTCCATTTCATAAGAGGGGGAAAATTACTTTTGAGATCATTAGTCAGACATTACCCTGAGTAGTGTGTTCAGGTGTGAAGGTTGAACTTTCATAAATGGAGTGGAGCAGCAGCCTGAGAACCACAGAAATCAAGGTGCAGATGCCACTGACCTTGCACATTGCCTCAGGTACAAACTTATGCAAAGACTACTTGGATAGCTGCACTACGAGCAGTTGCATCATCCAGTATCCCTACTTGCTAGATGTAGAGAGAAAGTTCAAACTTTTCCAGGACAGGAGAAGTTCTTTCAACCAGTCATTTCAGACTGGGAGGGGACTCTTCTGAGAGGGAAAAACCCACTGACTAGAAAAACAGCATCCAAAGGTAGTTTCTTGTCTTTGGCACACAGCCATTGCACCTTGTAGGCTCTTCCCTCAAGGGGCAGGTGTCTGTGGAATCTAGCCATAGCACCCGAAGAGAGAAACAAAGTCTCTTGCACCCCACCATATCTTTTTTATCTAAGAGTGCAACAAGCTTAGAGCACTTGCAGGAGAAAGGAGAGTTGAGGGTTAATGACTTTGCAAAACATGACAGCACCCCACTGTCTCACAAGAGGAGCAGCTCAGCCTGTGAATAGCTTCCAGAAGGAATACCAGCAACCCATTCTTCCAGACCATCAGAGCAAGAAGCTGGGTGGAGCAGTTTTGGGGACCTGCATTCACCCAAACAACCATCTTATACCAGTGGCACCAGATCCAAGTATGACCTTCAGCAAGCATTAGAAAAGAGGAGAGAAGGGCTGCCGCTTATGCACCTCTAGCATTTAGTAGGGTTTTTCTTGCAAATGTTTCTCCAAATGGGTTAGTTTTGTGTGTTCAACTGAAACAAATAACCGCCTAAGGGAAAACTAACTTTTTTGGATTGAAATAGTGGTGAATTGAATATTTGAATATATAATATACTAAAAAGAGAAATAAAAAGCTTTGGACCCATGATGTGAGTGTCTGCCATTTCCCTATGGTGACGAAATTCGCCAAATGTAGGGGTGCGCAAAACCTGAGGTCCGTTTTAGCTATATTGAGCGATCGTGAGTGGTTTTTTGATTATTATTGATATTTATAAGTTAATGTATTATTGGTGATTACTAAGGGGCTTTGATAGGTAGTGTTAGTTTTGTGCATACCATGAGAGTCATGAACCTCACTTCTACTCCACACACCCTGGCTTAGAAGTGAGATTCATGATGGTTATAGTATGCATGAAACTAACCCATCAGCAGAAACTGCCCCAAGAAAATCCCTACTAAATGCTAGAGGTGAATAAGTAGATAAGTAACTTGGGTGCAAAGAGTGGGATAGAAAGAAGCAACCTGCCTGTAAACATTTTTTGAGTAAGAGGAAGAGTTAACTGTTTGTAACATAGCTATTGTTTATTTTTTAAAATCTTTTTATTAGCAAGAAGAGGATGATTACTGATCCTGCAAACTGTTAAAGTTGTATATCAGTGACCCTTAAGATTAAGTAAACCATTGGTTCAGAACACAATTTTGGGCCTGGACTCTTATTGAGATGGGTGAATGCGCGTGTGTTAAATGCCAAGTACTTACTAAATATTGTGCCTGCATTACCTGTACCCCTTCAAGAGGTAACCCTGAAGCTTTAAAGTCCATGAGCTGCAGAGAAAGATTAAGTAAAAAGCTCATTGGATTGGTGTGCTCCCTTTTCTGACAAGCAGTTTTGAAGCAACAGTCTGGACGACACAGGAAGGGAATTACACTTAGATTGTAAATCCTCTGGGGGGCAGGAGAATACCTGAATGTAACTCACCTTGGACTTCTACTGACAAGACATGAGCTAAATCCAAATAAATAAAGAATTAAACAAATAAGGACACGGAGGATGCAAGGATCCAATAAAACACAGGAAGTGGCATTTTCATAATATGATGTTGCAGAGGGGAAGGTTCAGAGGAAACATGAGAAAATGCTTCTTAACTGAGAGGGTGGTACATGCCTGTAATATTCTATGAGCACAGATAGGGGCTATTTTTATAAAAGGATGCCGTGAAAATCCAAGAAGGTGCCAATTTTATAAAGGCCTTAACTAATCAACTATCCATACTTCATGGCAGAATTATATCACATCCAAACACAGAAACTCGATTCTGTATTTCTTACCTTCTTTTCTTCCCATATTAATACACTATCATACATAAATATTTTTTGTCGGACCCCATGCTCACCAGCAAATAGCCCCGGTGTCACCCAGGGCTCAGTGACAGCTCTGCCCACTGGTTGAAAGAGAAGAGAGTGACGCTGAGGAGACTATATCCGCTGATGTCAGAGAATTAACTGGAAGGATCCCCCGGAAGTGAGAGAAGGAGCAGCAGCGTTCGCTTCAAGACGCTGTGAAAAGGGTACTGTGGTACTGCAGACCCTCTGCAGAAAGAAGAAAATGCTTTTTTTTTTTTTTATTGAAAGGCTTCCAAAAGATACATATAAGCAAGAACCACAAAGAACTTTAAGAAAATGCAACAGTAACAGCATGACTTCAGGTCACAATAGTATTCTACAATATGCCTTCATTTTTACAGTTTTAGAGTAAGGAATCGGGAAACAACCCCCCCCCCAACCTCCCTTCCCCCCCCCTCTCCAGAACCTCCCTAGCCCCAGACCCCCCCCAGCCCCAGACCCCCCCCCCCAACCTCCCAGTATCCCCGACTATGGCTAATCATTTGTGGAGCACGGAAAGACGGTGAGCAAAAATAAAAGGGGGAAAATACACACACAGGGGCAGACTCCCAGTAAAGAACGCATTGCCCCCCTCCTGTCCAGAGCAGTCACGCACCATAACGAGAGACAAAAGGTGCCCACACCAACTCAAAGCGCGCCAAGCGCATCCTACTGACAGCCACCCCCCGCTCCATGGTATACATATCCCACATCCGTTCCAACCAAGTCCGAAAGGAGGGGGCTAAAGCACACTTCCAGGCTGCCGCAAGAGATAAGCGGGCCGCATTCAGGCCATGGCGTAGTAAAGCTAGTTGCAGTGTCCGCACACCTGGCACCAAAGCCCCAAAGAGAAAGATCCCTGGATCCCAAGGTATGCTCACTCCCAGAAGCAATTGTAGCCGGAATTGCACACCCCTCCAAAAAGCACGGATGCGGGGGCAAGACCACCAAATGTGCCCCAGGGTACCCTGTTGCCCACAACTACGCCAACAAAGATCCACAGCCCCAGGATATATACGTGCGATCCGCGCCGGGGTCATGTACCAACGGTACAGTATTTTATAATTAGTTTCACGAGCATTAATTGCTACCGAGCTCGTCCACAAGTGCGTTTCCGCCGTCTCCCACTGTTGCTCGGTATAGGGAAGATTCAAATCAGAGTTCCAGAGCTCCCTATGCCTCGCAGAGCGCGATTGAGATCCCTGTAGGTGGGCATAGAGGGTGGCCACAAGTCCCCTAGTAGTAGTACACCCCTCACAGTAGCGTTCCAAGTCGGTTAGGTCCCGAGCAACCTGGGGGCGAACCAGCCGCGATCGAACCCAATGCGTCACTTGCATATATTGATAGAGATGTCCATCCGGAATGTCAAATTCATCTTGTAGCGCGCGGAAAGACCGTAGCCGGCCGCCCTCAAAGAGTTGTCCGACTCGGCTAAGGCCTAGATGTCCCCACTGCCGAAAGACTGTAGCACTCTGCCCCGGCGGGAAAGAAGCATTACCCACTATAGGGGCCAACGGAATTAAATCCGCATCTCGGGACCGAAAGTGCCGGTCCCAGCATCGGAGGGTATGAAGAACATAGGGATTATTGGTGCGTTTACCACACCGAAGTTTGGGACCAAGCCACAGCCAGTCTCCCAGTCCCGCTCCCCCCGCCAAGCTCATTTCCAGCTGTACCCATCGCTTGGTACTGTCCGCAATCATCCACTCCACCCCCGCCCGACACTGGGCCGCCGCATAATACCAGTGCAAATTGGGCATTCCCATACCTCCAGAGCGCATACGGGCATAAAGAACATGTCGCGCCAAGCACGG
Source organism: Ichthyophis bannanicus (assembly GCA_033557465.1). Classification (NCBI taxonomy): domain Eukaryota; kingdom Metazoa; phylum Chordata; class Amphibia; order Gymnophiona; family Ichthyophiidae; genus Ichthyophis; species Ichthyophis bannanicus. The sequence goes on along the minus strand of CM066031.1, from coordinate 573,259,633 downwards.
ACGGCGGTAATGCCATATGAACTTCATAAGCAGCCACTGCCAGGTCGCCAAAATGGCTCGTGTAAGGGGAATCGGTAAAACTTGAAAAAGATAAAGAAAGCGGGGGACAACCACCATCTTGACTACGGCTATACGCCCGAACCAGGAAAGGAGCAGGCCATTCCAAATCTCTAAATCCCGCCGAACCTGACGAAGCAGGGGATCATAGTTGGCTTTAAAAAGGTCCGCCCGCTCCACAGTCAGGTGCACCCCTAAGTAACGCAAGGCTCCGGAGACCCAACGAAGAGGATAAGTCTCTTGGAGTTCAGAAGAAAATGCTTTTAACTTAGAAAAAAGAGGCAGACACCGGCTGCAGCATCGCGAGGAGCCATATAGGAGGAGCAAGAGGGACCTCTGGAGGACTGAGGAGCCACACCCCAGAGCCAATGATGCAATACCGGCCTGCACCCAATCCAGAAAGGGAAGAATTCCTTTTAAAAGCCCAGACACAGGAGACACAGGAAGGAAGCTAACCCTGGAAGGAGAAAGGAGAGCTTTCCTGGAAGGAGAGAAGGACCAGGGAATAGGAGTCCTGACAGAAGGAACCTGCCCAGCAGACTCAGCAGAACCAGGTGAAGGAATCCGCTTCAAATATCCCAAGAGGGGAGAGGATACGCTTTCCAAGTGGGAAAGATACAAAGAAGAAGTTAACCCTGGAAGGAGAAGGCTGTGCCAGAGAGTCCTGGACCTGAGTCTGGCAGAGGCCGGCAACCTTTGAAAGACACAACGAGGAGTAACCAAGAAGGAGGTGAAAGAGTTACTTTGAAAGGTAACATTCTTGGCACGGAGAGAAAGAAGCTGTGGTGCGAGTGTGGCTTAACCCCAGCATGAGGCCGGCCGGAGAACTGGAGGCCTACCTTGGTGTCAGAGAAGCCAAACCACAGCAGGAACAAGCATCAACCCTCACTTGGCCGGGATAAACCCAAAAGGAAAGGTAATCACTATTTTACTGATTGTGATTTTATGAATGCTGTGACGCAGGAGGAGCAGGGCCTAGAGGAATGCTGTCCTTCTAGAACTATTTGTGCTACAAAATACAAACCTGTGCCAAACAAGAAACTCTCTAGTAAAAGAGCAGTAGGCGAGAGCAACTGTCCTCACTCTAGAGGTGTACAAAACCAAGGCTTACCTTTGGATGCAGCGCATTGGGACATCGTACAAACATTATATGAAAAGCCTGAATGCGAGCCACTAGATATTCCTGACTGTGAACCAATGCAGGTGGAATTCCCGGATGACCTTTCGGACCCCGAGATGGATTGCAGCTATTGCCTGGCAGAAAGCTTTGAGCCCTTAGCCGAGGAGTAGAGCTGTGGTCTGGGGGAAGGTTTGAATCTGTGTTTCTTATAGTACTGCTGTGAAGTTAACAGGTCTAACTCAGTTCATGTTTCTTTTTCTTTCAACCTGAAGCAAGGACATTTTTGTGTTGATGTAAATTCTGAGCTATTGAACCTATTTGCAATACGGGAAATAAAAGTCTTTATTCTCCCTACACTCAGACTGTTATATTCTTTGGAGCTTTCGTTACCCAGAAGGCTACCAGGACTATAAAAACCTGGGCCCTGTCTTTGAGCTAAACTCCACCATAAAATATTTTTGTGTCCACCCTCCCTGCTGTGACATCCCAGTGCCACCAGGGGGGCGGTGTGACAGTACATGTTATAGGAGAAATGGGTATGAATCAAAGTTTTGTGTGAAAGGTCTGGCACAAGAGTGGATTTGAGAATGTTTATGTTTATGTTTATGTTTTATTTCACTTGATAAAAACCGCCTTTCATGGGCAAGCAAAGCGGTGTACAATAAAAACCAATAAAAACTTTGTTTTTAAAAAGGCCGAGGCCAGTGAAAAGGAAAAGAAATACACTTTCTGGACAGAAAAGCAATAGAAGCAGAAGAGACAAAGCTAAACCGTAACAAAGACAAGTCACAAGGAGAGCAGAGGATAATACAAATGGGAATCACACAAAAGGAGAGGGGATATCAAACGCAAGGGAAAAAAGGTGGGTTTTGAGGTTTTGTTTAAATGTGGGGTGGTGAGGGTCCAGACGGAGTGAGGAGGGGAGGGAGTTCCAGAGGGCGGGGCCAGCAAAAAAGAAGGCAGAGGAACGGGTAGACTGTAAATGGGCACGGGAAGGGGAGGGAAGAGTGAGGCGGTTAAGGTGAAAGGAGCGAGGGGTGTACCTAGGGGAGTGGAAGGAAAGGAGGTCCGTTAGATATTGGGGGGCACCTGTGTGGAGAGCTTTATGAACCAAAATGAGCAACTTGAAGTGAACGCGGTGGGGGAAGGGCAACCAATGAAGACGGAACAGTAAGGGTGTGATGTGATCACGAGGGGAGGAATGGGTGACCAGACGAGCGGCAGTATTCTGAATACGTTGTAACCGGGACTGTTGTTTCTTAGAAAAGCCGACAAAAAGTGAGTTTGCAAAATCCACCCGAGACATGACCAGGGAAAGTAACAGAGTAGTAAGAGCAGAAGGGGATAGAAAAGGACGAACTGCACGGATTTGTCGGAGAAAGAAGAAGGACAACTTGGTGACATGAGAAACATGAGCATGAAAGGAAAGATCAGACTCGAAGTGAACCCCTAGATAACGAAAGGAAGAAACCAGGGGAACCAAGGAACCAGAGAAGGAGGGGGCCAATGTGGAGGGTGGATTGTTGTGAGAGAACCAGATAGCAACAGTCTTGGTGAGATTAAGGTGAAGGCAATTACGAGTCAACCAATCAGCCACAGTGGAAAGACACGAATTAAGCGGAGAGAGATCGGGACAGGATGGAGAGGTGTGGTGAAGTAATAGAATGTCGTCAGCGTAAAGAAAAGCATATATACCAGACTGTTGGATTAAGAGGGCTAAGGGGGCTAAGAAAAGATTAAAGAGGACGGGAGCCAACACAGAACCCTGAGGAACCCCACAAGAAAGAGGGAAGGAATCTGAGGGGGGGGCAGAGGAAGAGGGGGGTGACAAAACCGCGCAAGAACGGGAGGAAAGAAAGGAGTGAAACCAACGATGAACAGTACTGCAAAGACCCGCTTCCCGGAGACGAAGAAGAAGAAGGGAGTGATCAACTAAGTCAAAAGCGGCGGAAAGATCAAGTGCAACCGCCACCGAAATATCACCACGGTCATGAGCTACATGCAGTGCGTTAGTAAAGGCGAGAAGGATAGTTTCAACACTGTGACCCTGACGGAAACCTGATTGACGAGGGTGGAGGAAGTTAGTGGAATCAAGGTGATGCGATAATTGAGCAAAGACGAATTTCTCTAAAAGCTTTGAAAGGAAAGGAAGGTTGGAGACGGGACGGTAGTGGGTGGGAACTAAGGGATCAAGTGAGGGGTTTTTCAGAAGGGGACGAATTAAAGCATGTTTCCAGGAGTGAGGGAAGGACCCTGAAGAAAGACTAGAGTTGAATATAGTGAGGATGTAAGGAAGGAGACCCAGGGAAGATTCGAGGAGCCAAGAAGAGGGGATAGGATCAAGCGGGCAGGAAGTCGAGAGACAGACATGGTCTGTCCAAGGCAGAATTATTGAAGAAAGATTGAAAAGAGTAAGAGAGGAAGAAGAGGACGTCAGAAAAAGATCAAGAGTGTGTCCGGCCTGATGTGTGGGAAAAGTTACGTGCTGCACGAGAGATAAATCCTGTAAGAAAGAAATAAAGGAAAGATCTCTAGGTGAAGAAGGGGAGTCCAGATGCAAATTAAAGTCCCCGGCAATGAGTAGATGAGGGAAAGCAAGAGAAAGATCAGTAATTGACAAAAGAAGGGAATCCCAAAGTTCAGAGCGAAGGGTAGGGGGGGAATAAACAAGAAGGATGTGCATAGGGGGGAGAGTGTGTAAGTGGAGCAGGAGGGCTTCCGGGTAATGGAGCGAAGAAGGAGAAAGCTGAGTGAAGGAAAGAGTGGACCGAAGCAAAGCAGCCACACCACCACCAGGTCTACCTCTGTGTGAGACGGAAACTGCAGAGAAACCGGGGGGGAGGCAGCAGGCGAGGAGAGCGTCCTCCCCGTCCCTAAGCCATGTCTCGGTTAAAAGAAGGAGGTCAAAAGATGAATTAAGAGCAAGATCTTGAATAAGGAGGGTTTTGTTGCGCAGAGACCGACAGTTAACTAAACCAAGAGAAAGGGGGAACATGGAAGAAGAGGATGGTGAGGAAGACAGGAAAGGAGTGGGGAGTCTTAGACAAGGCCGAAGGTTAGAGAGACATCGGAAACGTGTTTGAGCCAACTTGTCATTCTATTGAAGCAGAGGTTTCAAAATGTGATGCTGGCATTGGACACATCTGGGGAATATACTGAGGTACTACAATGCTGGGACTATTGAAGGCTTGTTGTGGGATGTAGCCATATGGAGGCAACTTCCCAGCATAATTGTAATGTATTATGGTAATGGCTTTATGAGCTGAAATTCAAGACTTTATTTTAAGAAGCTTTTCAGGATAAAATTAAAGTAAGAAGTACTCCACTGTAGGTTGGTGACAGCAGTGATAGCTATTTACTGTTAAGTGTAGGGACTGACAAAAAATAAGTTTAATATAAGTCAGTTTATTAATTTGGGAAGAAAAGAAGGTAGGAAATAAGGGTTCAGGATTCTATGACTGGTTGTGATATTTTATAAAGGCAGCCTAGGTGCCTATGTGCTTACATAAAATCAGTTCCTACAATGGCCCACAGTAGTGTACAGATTCTCTCACACATATTTTTACCTGCTGCAAAGAATGTGTAAATGTTTGTGCACATGCAAATTTTATAAAGCGTTTATGTGCATCATAATTCCACCTCTCTTCCTCCCAGAGTGTGCCACCGGGAAAATCTCCTTCAGGTCACTTCAAAGTAGGCACAAATCTGTGCGGTGCACCTGCTTTTTATGCATTTATACCTACCTGCAAGTTTCTAAGCACCTGTTTCTATGCGATGCCTGCCACAGAGGATCGCTGGCAGATAACGCTATCAACATCTCAAACAGATTAACAATAAAACACTGTAAAACTGGTGATGTAAGCAGCATCCAAACTAATTGCCAGGTTAAAAGGTGCATGCCTACTAAAGGTTAATGCATTAAATGCCGCTCCACCCGCAGAAATAAAAGGGCCGCGCACACTCAATGCGCCTTGATCGTATTAATACGCCTTAAAACTTGTAGAAAACACTCCCCTAAATTGGGGATAAGAAATAAAAAAAAGACAACTGCATAGTAGCTAACTGATGTAGATTTCACAAAATTACACAAAAGGAAAATGAAAGTCAAAACTAAGCAGAGCAAACAAGTATTCATGACTGTGATGCATTCCATTTTTTTCTTTATTCATTATGTCATCCGATAAACACTGAATGATAAGAATAAAGAAATCAACAAAGAAAAAAGAGAAAATCCAAAATAGCTAATTACAATTTTAGACAACAATAAGGGGACATTAATCCAATAAAAAACAAGGCACTAACTAGAAATAAAGGGAGTCACGGTAGTCAGCAAAAAGCAACATTAGCAAAACATGTAAGATTAGAAATATGTCTGTAATTTGCTGAGGTTAATGGAGCTAAATTTGTTTTCTTCAAAATAGGCTTAAGAACAGCTTCCCATGGCAGTGGTAGAAGACCACAGGAGAGACGACTATTAATCAGAGCCAGACCGTCCACTAGGTGGCATAGGCGGCTGCCTAGGGCAGACCACTGTGGGCAGCACAGCAGACCACTGTGGGCAGCACAGCATGGCACCCGCAGCAGGCCATGTACTTGGCATATGGTCTACCGTTTCTGACCCCTCTCCGGCAGAGGGCTCGGAAAGGGGGATTGGGGGGGGGGGCAGCACAGCTGGGGCTTCTGCCTGGGGCGGCAGAAACCCTTGGACCAGCCCTCTTATTATTAATGAGAACAAGCCAGGCAGATGGATTGGGATTGTTTAGACAAATGGTTTTATGGAAAACTGAAATAACTTTAGATAAGGAGGTGTTTGTAGTGAGGGTAAACGAGGACCATGTAGGAATTGACACAGAGGATGACTCTGACTCATGTAATGGTGATGAAGTAGATAAACCTGAAGGCAATATGGAAGTTCCTGATAAATTTGAATAGGTGGATGGAAAAGATAAATCCTATCATATAGTACTGACTTTATTGTTGAAATATGTAACTAGAACATCTAGGGATGGACCATGCCAAGATGAGGATATATCAGCAGAATTAAAAGAGTCGCGAAACAATGGCGAGTTGCTTGGGAAGATTAAAAGATTGTGAGATCAAAGCAATATAGCATTGCTTCTTAGCTTGGATAATTTGGGCAGCGTAGTAAGAATGACAATCTTTAAATAAACGTAGATTTTCCTTGGTGATCCAGGAAAAAGTAGCAAAATTTGCAGGAAAAAGGGTATCTACTGCGAGAAAATATGAAAGAGCATCATAGGGAATTTGACATGCTATATGAGAAGGATGAGCAAGCTTAATTGAAGAACCTTTTCCCAATTATGCAAATGAAAGAGAAAGAGAAAATGTTATTAGAAAATAATCTGACCAAAGCAGAATCATGGAAGAAAAGTCATAGGGTACAAAGTTGAATCATGGGTAGGAATGGAGATCTGCTGCTGCAGGTTAAGATCCAACATGAGCGAAGCAAATGATTTGTCATGTAATAGTCTAGATGGACATTAAAATCCCCTAAAATGATCAAATGAGAGTGAACGATGAAGACCTCACTTATAAACTGACAGAATGCATCTCAGGAAGATGAATCCGAAGATGGAGGACAGTACAAATGAAGTAAGTAGTCCTAGGAACAAGTCGGTTCTAGCTAGTAAAGATTCAGAATGACCTCAAAGGACCCCCAATATTCATGTGAAGTGGCATTTTAGAAGGGGTATCCAAGTGCAATTTGGGATGTCCAAGGCAAAACATGCAGAAAAACATAGAGGATATCTATGTTTCGGCCTGATTATGGAAACATAGAAGTCCCCAATGTGGACACCTGAGCCGGCATCCACACAGATGTCCCCATTACAAAATCTTGCGTTGAGAACATCACATGCAACTTTGCATATGGGGATATCCATTGATATGGCAAAATGAAAACAAGAGCTATCATTCCCCATCAGTGTTCGCTGTCAACATAGAAAATATAGGGGATAAGAGTGTACCCCCTTCTCTACACTCTTCGGATATTTAGCTGGCAAAGCAAGCACTTTACTGATGCCTATTCTTGCTGGAGCAGGTATAACCTTTGAAACTGCTTGAGACGTGCAGGACATTTCTTAAATTGGGCTAGGATTTCCATGTTCTTGGGAACGCCCCAGACACGCCTCCACCACACCCCTTTACTGCTCTGACATCCTTGCACCGGGGATGTCTCTGGAGCCAGTTTCTAAAATGCCTCCGGAAATATCTCTGTAGTTTGGATGTCCGCAGGACCATTTGCAGACATTCAAAGCACGAATAGCTCTTTTAAAATCCACCCCCCAATAGGTAAGTAATTCTGATAAGTAAGTGCAATGTCTAGAATGGAAAACATTTAAAATGAAATTTCAGGAAGCTGCTTCTCACATATGGAGATTCACGCCACGCAAAGATTTCAAGGGTGAGTGATGGAGGTGTGATTTGGTTGTGGCCCGGGGCAGACCAAAAAAGTACACATGTATTCCCCATTTTACAAAAGGAATTCATGTATATGGCAAAAAATGTCCTCATTATGTTTTACAGCATCTATGAGGAACACATCGATTTTTAAAAATTGCTTGCTTAGACCAGAGCTTTATAAGAGGTTTTAAGGGAGTTATTCTCCTTAATCCCCGATTGTTTATTTCCTCCTCCAAAAAAAAAAAGAGTCCTCAGTATTTAATTTGCGGCACTTATTTTATTTATTTACATTCTCTTATATACCGCGCTATTCTGCATCAGTGCGGTTTACATTGAACAAACTGAAATTACATTGAACAGGGCAATATAACTTGGAGATAACTATTTTACAGGGAACATGGGCTAACTTTTATATACAGGTTTGCAAAACATCCCAGTTACACATGAATGTGGAAGTTGCAAAATTATCATATCCTCGTAGAAGCTGCAATTGCAACGCTTGGTTTTCCCACATGCAGATTTGTAAAACAGCTCTTCCCCCTGTGCATCAAAGCAAATCTGCCTGCACATCTGCATGTCCTTATAGGTATTTTAGAAACGGTTCCACATTCAGCAGAGCTCTTTGTAAATTTCATAGATTTTAAAATTTGTTTGAAGCTATCGCTTGGTATCGGTTCAAAAAATTCATAATTACTAATTTCCTTCTTGCGCTAGATTTCATCCAAATTAGGAGACTCTAGAATCAGAGCCTCTTCCTATACTCTTGCTGACTTTTTATTTGGATTCAAGTTGCATCTTTTACTAGCCCATCCTTTTCTTGTATCTTGCAAATCTCATCTACAAGGAATCTGCCATTAAATCACAATTTGGAAGGAGAAATTTCACTTACCATTAATTTCCTTTCCTGGAATACTGCTAGACCAGTCCAGACAAACGGATTGTGTCCCCCTGCCAGCAGATCTTGGAGACAGAGAATTCTACCAGAGCTCTGATAGGCTGGACTCTGGTGATATGGTCCTACCCCTAGGGGTCTCCCTCAGTATTGTCTGTAAAACGAACCCAAACATGTAACGCAACTAAACCATAAGACCACACATAGTGGACGTTTAATTCAACTATGTACAAGGGAGCTGAAAGTATCCCCAGAACTGAAGGCTGCTAAGACCGATAACGGAGCCATCGGCCCCCCATGGTGAAGCATACTGACAAGGAAGGAACAGAGGACGGTGGCTTCACCGCACTAGCAGCACCGTAACTGACAGCAGGGTGGGTCCTGGACTGGTCTAGAAGTATTCCAGGAAAGGAAATTAACGGTAAGTGAAATTTCTCCTTCCAAGTCATACTGCTAGACCAGTCCAGACAAATGGGCAGTACCCAAGCTACCTGCTTTCAAGGGGGGGGGGGGGTCAATGCCGATGAGAGCACTGCAGCTCTAAACTGACCCTCCTGCCGAGCGTGAACGTCCAATCTATATTGACGGACAAATGTGGACAACGACGACCAAGTCGCCGCCCGGCAAATGTCAAGAGGGGCTACTTGAGACCGCTCGGCCCAAGACGAAGCCTGAGCCCGATTGGAGTGAGCTCGGAGCCCTGCTGGAACCTGCTTGCCTTGCAGTATATACACTTCCTCAATAGCTCCTCGCAACCATCTAGAAATGGTGAATTTGGAGGCTGCGGACCCCCATCGAGGGTCCGCAAACAGGACAAAAAGATGATCGGTCTTACGGAAGGTGTTCGTGATCTTAAGATACCGATAAAGCACTCTTCAGATCCACAGCACGCAATTGACGAAGGCGACCGGAACACTGCTCTTTTTCAAAGGTAGGCAAGAAAAGAGGCTGGTTGACATGAAACAGGGTAAGCACCTTAGGTAAAAAGGATGGAACAGTTCGAAGAGAAACTCCCGCCGAAGAAAATGAGAGATAGGGGTCTCGACAAGAGAGAGCCTGAAGTTCGGAAATCCGACGTGCCGAGGTTATGGCCACTAGGAAAACTGTCTTTAGCGTTAAATCCTTAAGGGAACATGCCTTCAGGGGCTCAAAGGGAGGAGCAACAAGGGCACGGAGAACGAGAGCGAGATCCCAAGAAGGAACTAAAGGACGTATCGGGAGGCCGTAATGTCTGAACCCCTTTAAGAAAACGTGAAACGTCCACATGCGAGGCGAGAGAACGCCACACTATCGGCCCTCGAAAACAAGTTAGCGCGGCAACCTGCATGCGCAAGGTTCCGAGCGCCAGACCCTTATCTAGACCGGCCTGCAGAAAGGAAAGAATATCCGGGATGTTGCAACGCCAGGGCGAGATATGACGTAGCAAACACCAAGTGTCAAAGAGACGCCACACACAAGCGTAAGCCAGCGATGTCGAAGACCGCCGTGCCTTAAGCATTGTCGCCACCACACTTGACGAATATCCCTTCTGAACTAACCTGCGGCATTCAAGAGCCAGGCCGTAAGCGAGTAAGGAGCTGGGTTTCCCATTTCCACCGGCCCTTGGAGCAGGAGCCCTGGGAACGCCCCCAGGCGTCGAGGAGACGCCCGAGACAGCCGGACAAGATGCGCATACCAGGGTCTGCGAGGCCAATCCGGTGCCACCAGGATCACCGGGCCGTGATGCTCCCTGACTCTTTGGACAATCTTGCCGATCATGGACCAGGGAGGAAAGACATACAGAAGGAGATGGATTGGCCACGCTTGAGACAGTGCATCTATCCGGTGCGACCCGTTGTCTCTCCAATGGCTGAAGTAGATCAGTGCCTTGGTATTCTGTGCCGTAGCCATCAGATCCATTGCCGGTAGACCCCATCATCGAACAATGGACTGAAAGGACTCTGGCGCCAGAGCCCACTCCCCCGGATCCAGAGCATGTCGGCGGAGGAAATCGGCTTTTACATTGTCTACCCCCGCGATGTGTTGCGCCGAGATTGCCTGCTGATGCCTCTCCGCCCACGGAAGGAGAAGACTCATTTCCTTCGATACACCTGGACATTTCGTGCCCCCTTGGCGGTTGAGGTATTGCACTGTCGTAGCGTTGTCGGATAGAATTCAAACCGCCTGATGCTGCAGAAGAGGCTGAAACTTTCGCAAGGCTAAGCGCACCGCTCGCATCTTGAGGCGATTGATGGACCACCGGGCCTCCCGAGGAGACCAAATCCCCTGCGCTGAGTGCGAGCCGCAATGCGCTCCCCAACCGGAGAGACTGGCTTCTGTTGTTACCAACACCCAGCGCGGAGTCTCCAAGGGAACCCCTCAAAGGAGATTGCGGGGCCGGAGCCACCAACAGAGACAAAGTCTCACCACCAGTAGCAGAGGCAACCGAACTTGATTATCCTCTGACACCATGCTCGAGGCGAGACCTGTGCTAGGAGACTGCGAACTTGAGAAGTTAACTTGAGGAATCGAGGCATTGACAAAAAGACCCGACCTAAGGCTGTATCGAATCGAGCCCCCAAAAGTTTGATCTCCTGGGGCGGCTGAAGACAACTCTTGTCGCGGTTGATTACCCAGCCGAGGCTTTCGAGAAAGGCAACAACCACCGAGACTGTGCTGCAAGCCTCAGGGAGAGAGTCTGCACGAATGAGCCAGTTGTCCAGATAAGGATGAACTCTGATGCCGCGGCTGCGTAAGGCCGCAGCTATTACCACCATTACCTTGGAGAAGGTTCGAGGCACCGAAGCTAGACCGAAGGGCATCACACGAAATTGGAAATGTTGACCGAGTACCGCGAATCGAACGAGTCGCTGATGCCCTTCTCGAATGGGAATGTGAAAGGATGCTTTCGTGAGATTAAGGGAATCTAGAATTCCCCCTTGCGTACCGCTTGAATAACAGATCACAGAGTCTCCATTCGAAAGTGTGGTACCCGCAGACTGCGATTGACGCCTTTGAGATCCAAGATAGGACGAAAGGAGCCGTCCTTTTTTTTTTTTGGCACCACAAAATAGACAGAGTAACGGCCTAGTCCTCTTTCCAATGGTGGAACTGGACGAATGGCATCTGAACGCTGGAGTCTTTGAACAAATCAACATCTGCTGCCCATTGACGCAGCCAGAGCCATCTCTGAGCTACTGTCACCAGTGCTACGGAGCGAGCTGACAGCCGCAAGAGATCAGAGAAGGCCTCTGCCAGGAATGCAGCGATGGATTCTAAACGAGCCAACTCAGGATCACCTGGAAGCTGCTGAATCCATCGAAGGGAGGCCCGTGCTGCTAGACCTCCACACACCTCTGCTTGAAGGGAAAGAGCGGATGACGAAAAACCCGTCTTTAGCAGACTCTCAACGTTTTAGGTCTTGCTGGTCGCAGAGTGCCGCTCCGCTCTCAACCGGAATTGTGGTATGCTTGGTGACCCCGGTCACTAATGCATCAACTTTCGGGTATGTCAGCCAACGGTCCAAGTCAGAGGGACTTGACAATCCCAGTTGGTCCCTATTCTTCAGAGTAATGTTACAGTTGAGCCACAAATATCGCAATTACTCCAACAGCATGAAAAGATTTTTCCAAAACAAATCTCAAACGTTTCTATCTAACTTGTATAGATGTTATTTCAAGCTTGTCTTTGAAGTGTGAACCGGGTCTCAGACTAATAGGGAGCTACGGTAATAACATCACCACCAAATGCTCACTTTTTGCATCAATGACCCTTCTTATATTTGATGTAATGTTTTATAAGTTGCTTTCAAAATAGACAATAAAAAGTCAGGCTTATCTTTGTAACAATGTCCCAACGCCAGACTCAGCGCTGCTACGTTTCACGAGTGTTTCGTTTCTTCAGGTGTTTACAAGCTGACTTCTAATGATACCAATTCATTCTAGGAAGACAAACATGTCATGCTTTAAAATCTCCAAATTATAAATTTATGTTAAAAGATGTCTCTTACCAAACAAATTCACCCAGGATGATCCCCCCGTTAGTGCAAAAAACGCCGCGCATGCGGCTTCTGGTGTTCAAGAGCACTAGTTAATTCATTTGAGACAATGGGAGCCCTTTAACTCCAATAAACTAATTAAGTGCAGAGGTTCCAGTCAATTTGTACATTAAGACCTCCTGGGCTTACTGTCTGTAAAAGGAAAATCCAACGTTGTTCCCGGAGAATCAGAGTTTGATCCAAAGATTTTACGCCTCTGCTGACCCCTGGCTACTTCCCTAATGAAGTCTTGAAAAGACAAGTCTTCTGGAGGAGACATTCTCCTTTTTGGAGAAGAGGACTCCTGAGGATGAATCACCAATGCTTCGACAGAGACCTCTGATTCATCAGAGTCTTCAGAGGAATCGAAGTATCGCCTGTCTGGATGCTCCTGCAGAGCCAGATATGCATACCGGGTGGTATCGACATCGGGAGTGATCGGTACCGATTCGGTACCGATGGGCATCACAGAACAGTGTACCGCTGCAGTCGACACCGAAGCGGATGTCGATGCAATCGGTACCGGCACCGGAACCGATGTCGGTACCGGTGCCGGAGTCGGTACCGGCAACGGAGTTTGTTGCGGTACCGAAGGCGTCGCAGCTTGTATGAATGCCGTGATGGCATGCTGCATGGTCAGGATATTCTGATCCATTGACGCAACCAATGTCTGGATGTCGGTACCAGTGGGAACCACCGGTACCCCAGAACATGGCAACAGGTGATCGGTCGAGGCCAAGCCATCGATGTCAAACTGTGACCCCATAGATAAAGCTTTGGAAGCCAGAGCCTCCCGCCGGGGTAATTTTGCCGGTGCGGATTCCTCGAGGGCAAGCCCGGAGGCATCTCGTTACTTAGAGGGAGATCTACCCTTCGAGGACCGGCTGGATTTAAGTTTGGTTACCTGAGATCCATGTGAGGAAGAAGAAGCCCTGGAAGACGCCGATGCAACGGAAGCTGCATCCGAGGGAAACAGGGTACTGAGCTTAGCTGCTCGATTCTGTAGACCTCTTTTAGACATCATGGAGCAGGACTCACAATCCGCAATGGAGTGATCAGGACCTAAACATTTTAGACACCATTCATGGGTGTCAGTGACAGAAATAGTGCCGCTGCACTTTGTGCATTTTTTAAACCCAGAGGCGGGCTTTTCTATGAGGAAAAATGTCCTAGGCCTAAGGCCAAAGAAGAAAATGCACTGAAGTGAGAAAAAACAGTAGTTTTTTTTTTTTTTTTTTTAGAATAAAGAAAGAAAAGACCGGCGGTACCGGTCCAGCGTCGAGAAGGCAGACGCACGACCAAAGAAATAAAATAAAATAAAGAAATTCTTCAGCGGTGACAGGAACACGACCTGCTGGCTACGCGGAAAAGAAGAACTGGAGAGAGGCGGTTAGGAAAGGCGGGAAGGCAGCGCGCAGGCGATGTGGGATGCTCCCAAAAGCTTTCCTTTTGGACGCTGGGGAGCGTTCCCGCGCAGGCTCCGTCGGTACCGACGATACCCATATGTGAAGACTCATTCCTGCTTGTTCCTGGAGATACAGGCATTGCAGAGGCTTAAACCTTTTTTTTTTTTCCTTTTTTTGTAAACAAAAATCAAGGTAGGCTTAGGGAAACAGAAGACTCTTCAAAGAAAAGGGATTCTGAAACTCCCTGTGCCTTCACAGCATGTTTAAATGTTTTGAAATGGCTGCCCAGAGCTGCTCCCTCCAAAAAAAAACACTGAATAGAAATCCCTCCTGATTTTCAAAATGGCTGCCGGCACAGAAAAACTGCAAAATAAAAGTTTCCTAAGCTCTAAAAACCTTAAAAATGCAGCAAAATCGCTGGGGAAGAGGCAAGGAGTGCTGCTAGCAACTTAAAAATTCAAATCCTGACGAACCCTGAATCACCAGAAACGGAGGGATGGAAACTGTCAGTTATTCACTGTGCTGGTACAGAGGAGCCGAGTTGCCATGGAGGAGATGAGAAACTTTCAAAGTCAGTGTAAGGTAATTACAGTGACTGAAAGGTAGGGAAATTAGAGTTTGATCCCTCTACAGCCACTTAGACCCTCATGGCAGGGGCTGGAAGGTGTTTCTGGAGAGAAGGGGAGCTGCACAGACAGTGAAATCAGGAGCTCAAACCCTGCTGTATTGCTGATTACAGAAAATCCAGCTATTAAGGAGGGAAGCCTGGGAAACCCAGAGAAACACCTCTTGTGTGCTCTGGGTGCATCCAGGAAATAAAAATGAAGAAAAGAAAATAGGAACTTCAAAACCCAGTTTAACAGATCCTGATGAAACTGGAAGTGAAGGAATCAGGTTATTTATTTATTTAACACTTATTTATATACCGCATCTTCCAGCGATCAGTTGCGGTGTACATTTAACAACAATTAACAATGCAGAGCTTGTTTTACATAGAACAGTTATAACTTTTTACAATGTACATCTTAACTTGAAACAACAAAGTGTATGTAAAATCTATGCGGAATAGTTCAATAAATCAACTAACACAGATTGTGTAACAATTTAAACTGAGGTACTGTCTCTAACTCAGTTGTAACTATATACAAGTGGGGTATCAATGCATTGGAATGGAATGATTATTCATTTAAGTTGTATGTATTTATTGTAATAGGGAGTATAATCTTGATTTTAGGCAGGTTCTTGTTTAGCCTTTATCTAAGTTGAGTGAGGGGTTTTCTATGGTATTATAGTGTTTAGTGAATAGATAGGTTTTCAATTTTTTTCTGAATTCTGTTATCTCTGTTAGTGATCGTAAGTCCTCTGGTAAAGAGTTCCAGACTGTTGGGGCTACGTGGGAAAAGGCTCTATTATTTGTTAATTTGTGAGTTCTTATATATTCTTTTGGCATCTTAAGTTTATTTGATTGTCCTTTTCTCTGAGTGGGCTTAGGTGGTTCTTTGCTTATTAGATTACAGAGTGTCTTCGGGGCCATGTCTTTTAGGGCTTTGAATGTAGTTATTATTGTTTTGTATGTTATCCTGCTTTGTATTGGTAACCAGTGAAGGGATGCTAGTATCGGTGTAATGTGTTGGAGTGAATTTATCTTTAATATGATTCTGGCTGTAGCATTTTGCGCGAGTTGGATCCTTTTGATGTTTTGTTTTGAAATGCCTATTAGTATTAAGTTGGCGAAATCGAAGTGTGGAGTTATGGTAGCCTGTGTTATATTGATAAAATCTTGTATAAATACAAGGGGGCGTAATTGCTTGAGGATTTTAAGTTTGAAGTAGATTTTCTTCAAGGTATTTCTGATGTGCGTTTCCATAGTAAGGTGTGTATCTAAAATGACTCCTAGATATCTTATTTCATTTTTTATTTTAATTTCTTGGTTCTGTAGTATTATGTGAGTTGGCGGGGTGAACGTTTGTTTTTTTGTTACGATTAAGACTTCAGTTTTAGCATGGTTTATATGGAGGTTTTGGGTTTTTAGCCAGTATGTAATTTCATTGTAGCAATCAGATAGAAGTTGAATCAGTAGGTTAGGAATTGTGAAAGGTATGTACATCATGATATCATCCGCATAAAGGTGATATTGTACTCCAAATTTTTTAAAAATATTGCAAACCGGTTTTATATAGATATTAAAGAGTAGGGCTGACAGTGCTGAACCTTGTGGTAAACCTATTTCTTGTTTGTATGTGTTTGATGTTTGATTACCTGTTCTTACGTTTGTGTTCTGTTATGTAAATATGAAGTGAACCATTTATGTACGGTGGAATTTATGCCTAACTGTTTTAAGTTGTTGAGCAGTATTGAGTGATGCACGCTATCAAAAGCAGCTGATATGTCAATGAAAAGGAGAATGAATGCCTGTTTGTGATTGTCAATTCCTTTTAGGAGTGTGTCTATTAATACTGCTACCGTAGGAGTGTTTCTACTCCGTGGCGAGGTCGGAAACCATATTGTTGTTCATCGAGTGGGTAAGATAAGTCTATGAATTCCTGTGTCTGAAGTTGCACTACCTTTTCAATTACTTTGGCCAAGAATGGTATGCTAGATATGGGCCTATATGATGTTGGCAATGTTTTGTCTAGTTTGCAGTTCTTTAAAATTGGGCGTATTTGTGCATGTTTGAGCGGGGAAGGAAGGTATCCTTGGGTGAGTGAGAGGTTTACTATTGGGAGAATATAGGATATTAGAGTTTGTAGTGTGTTTTTTATCCATGAAACTGGGCATGGATCCAAGTATGAAGTTGTGGTATTTAGGTTGGAGATGATTGTTTTTAATGATGCTTTTGAAATGGGGTAAAATTCTGACCATTCATCTACAGGTTGATAAGTGATGTTGATATTATCTGCGTGCATGGAAGGTTTCTTAGATTTGTTTTGATAATGATTAGCTAGGGTTTGAACTGAGATGTCTGTGATTTCATTGCTAGAAGTTTGCTCATTATTAGTTAATTTTCTGACTATAGAAAATAACTCTCTTGGTCTATTGTATGATTTTGTTAGGATTGCTGCATAATAGTTTTTCTTTGTGTTGTCGATTGTTTCCTTATATTTTGATAGATAGTTATTGAATATTTCTTTGTGTACAGTCAGCTTGGATTTTCTCCATTTTGTTTCAAGTTTTCTTAGTTCTTTTTTCATTTGTCTTAGAGTGTTATTAAACCATGGTGAACTATTTGATTTGGTGTATCTTGTCTTTTTATTAGGTTGATTATTTTTAGCTGCATTATTGATAGTATCATTCCAGTTGTTAACAGCATCATCCAAATTAGAAGTTGATAAGAAGTAGGGAATTGTTAAGTCAAGGAAGTCTGTTTCATTAAACTTTTTGAATTTTGTAGTAGGAGTACTCCTTATGTAATTATTGATGCTGGGGATGGGATATGGGATATTTATTTTGATGATAGAATGATCAGACCAAGGTGTCTCTGTGCATTCAATGGAATTAGAGTGTACTAGCTTGAAGAGTATTTCGGGGAGTAGAACCAAATCTAGTGTTCTTCCTTTGATATGTGTTGCTGTTTTGATTATTTGATGGTACTCTATGTCTGCTATGGTGTCTAGGAATAATTTAGAGTCTAGTGTTGGGAGTGACGGAAGGTTAAAATCACCTAGCATAATCACAGGGTTTTGGTCAGTAGATGAACTGAGGAGTTCAATAAGAGAATCTAGGCCATCTGATTTATTGTCTGGGGGTCTATATATTAAGCAAATTTTTATGTGGTTGATTCTTATTAATAATGTGTCTATGTTAGTATTGATATTTGATTGGATTGGCTTGGCGTTTAGTGTTTTTTTTGTCATCATTAGAACTCCACCACCTTTTTTATTAGGTCTGTGTTTGTAGAATGTATCGTAGTTCTCTTTATCAAGTTGATTTAGATAGACTGTATCTGTTTCAGTGAGCCATGTCTCTGTGACACATAAAATGTCAGGTTTTAAGTCAGTTATCATGTCGTTAAATATGGGCAATTTATTCTTCATTGATCGTGCGTTAGTGAGGATGCATGATAGGGAAGAAGAGTAGTTAGAACAGATTTTCTTGTCTATTTGTTGTGTATTTGTTTGTTGTATGTGAATTAGTCTGTGATAATTAATTTTTGGGTAGTTTTGATGAGTGTGCCCCATATGGCAATCATTTCTATTGTATGTATGTATTATAGGTATAGTCATATGGTATTTGTGGTTTAAACATAGGGATAGGTCAATTATTATTATTGTTAATAATATACAGGAGTATGATACTCGTATAAGCATGTTGTTAGGGTGAAGCATTTTCAGTTTTTTTGGCTCGGCTTAAAGTGAGTATAAGTGCAGTTTTGGCCTACTGACAACAGTACTATAATACTATCAATGTTGTATGCAGTTGTTGCTTGAAATACTGTCAACGGTACTATATTACTAGCAATGTTATTTGCAGCTAAAGCTTGAAATACTGACAACAGTACTATATTACTAGCAATGTGCTAAAGCTTGAAATACTGGCAACAGTACTATATTACTAGCAATGTATTTGCAGCTAAAGCTTGAAATACTGACAACAGTACTTTATTACAAGCAATGGTATTTGCAGTTAAAGCTTGCAATACTGACAACAGTACTATGTTAACCGGAGATTTTGTTATGAAATTTTAGAGTAATTTGCAATTAAACCAGAAAAGTAGAAGTTTTTGCGTGGGTTGGATTATACTTGCTGCGATTTGACGGTCCTTTGTCTCTCTATTTAAGACTGAGTTGCAGCCCCGTTTGGGTAGTGCGGCTGTGTGACTCTGTGTAGGCAGAGGTGTGATCAGGAAGTCCTTCGTGTAGGGTATGAGCGAGCTCAACTTAAAAGGGGCTCAAGCTGCTTGTAGTCATGTGAGATTTGCATCCGGCGAAAATCCCTCGTTATTATTTGTGGCAGGATTGTTGCTGTTTGGAGCTGTTTGCTTGTGCCGCTGATTTCTGATGCCCCTTCTATCGGTCTCCGCCTAAGGGCCACGCCAAAGGGCCCTCTGGCGAGGCCCTCAGGCGCGGGCCCGACAAGGCGCGGGCCCGCCTGGCGGCGGCTTATTTTTAAGCTGGTCCGCTGCTCCTCCCCCTCCCACAGCCCCGACTGGGCTGGAGGTGCTCCCAGGAGGGCCGGATGGCTTGGCGGCGCTGCGATCCCCGAACAGGGGAAGATGGAGCCCAAAAGGATTTTCCCGCCGGCGGCGGCTTACTTTTAAGCTGGTCCACTGCTCCTCCCCCTCCCACAGCCCCGACTGGGCTGGAGGTGCTCCCAGGAGGGCCGGATGGCTTGGCGGCGCTGCGATCCCCGAACAGGGGAAGATGGAGCCCAAAAGGATTTTCCCGCCGGCGGCGGCTTACTTTTAAGCTGGTCCGCTGCTCCTCCCCCTCCCACAGCCCCGACTGGGCTGGAGGTGCTCCCAGGAGGGCCGGATGGCTTGGCGGCGCTGCGATCCCCGAACAGGGGAAGATGGAGCCCAAAAGGATTTTCCCGCCGGCGGCGGCTTACTTTTAAGCTGGTCCGCTGCTCCTCCCCCTCCCACAGCCCCGACTGGGCTGGAGGTGCTCCCAGGAGGGCCGGATGGCTTGGCGGCGCTGCGATCCCCGAACAGGGGAAGATGGAGCCCAAAAGGATTTTCCCGCCGGCGGCGGCTTACTTTTAAGGTTAGAGACAGCCAGTCCCGATGCAGTTGAAATAAACCCAGGGCAGCTGAGGCAAGTAAGAAAACAGTTTACTTACAGTTTCTCTCAGAAATGGACACCTGATCCTCCTGCTGATGTCTAAGCCCTCGTGGCAAAGACTCAGCGCTGCTTAAAGAAAATCGGGAGCTCTACTGAAGCCAGGCTCAGGAGCTCCACAAGTTTATCTGGGGAATCAAGTTGCTGGGAAACCCAGAGTAACACCTCTTGTGTACTCTGGGTGCATCCAGGAGCCTCAAGATACAGAGAAACCTGATTTTAGGGGAGTCCTTCGTCCAGCTAACAAGCCCTCATGACCAGATGCTGGGGATTCTTCCTGTCAGTGAGCTCTACTGTGTCAGAAACAGAAGCTCAGCTGCAAACACCCTGGTGCACAGTGAAACTATACTGGCAGCAACAGGCAAGTGGAAATATCAGTCCCCAAAGGGATTCTAAATAATTTTAAAGATTTTGAGGGAAAAACAACAAAAGCAACCAGATCTGCTGGAGACAGAGAAATACTGGGGGAGACCCCTAGGGGTAGGACCATATCACCAGAGTCCAGCCTATCAGAGCTCTGGTAGAATTCTCTGTCTCCAAGATCTGCTGGCAGGGGGACACAACCCGTTTGTCTGGACTGGTCTAGCAGTATGACTTGGAACACGATTTTGAACTACAACCTATTTTTCTATCCAGCCCCAAAATGTTGTTAAATATTCTAAATGTTACTTTAGGCTTATAAACAAGTGCATAACTGCAGAGAAAAAAAAAGAGTTTTTGTCAGCCTTAACAACATTCAGATACTCTTCCTGACTTGCACACTATAGTTTGCTATCCGCATCTTACTGAGACTTCGGCGAAACATCTCCACTGACATTTCTATGTCCTAACTGAAGTGGAAAAATATTTACAAGTAGATGTAGCGCTTCAGTTATATGACTTATAAAGGGCTATTCTCAGTTACTGCTTTCTACAGCATCTCCTTCCAAATACACTTGTTACAGCCATATCTTGATTTTACTTAGGGGCATGTTTATTACAATACGTTAAGCATTTGCAGTTAACGTGCCGTTAGTGCCAATAATGTCACGTTATCTGCAAACACAGTGAACTATCTGTTGGGGGCATGCATAGCATTTTCTCAGCAGATAAATGCACTGAAATGGCAATGAGTGAGACATCACCTGATGAGGTGGTGCTATCTGCACCTTTGACACTGACCACGCGCTGTTTGCACTTGCAGTAACTGCATTTTGCAGACACGCCCATTCTCTGCCCCTAGCCCGCCCAACTTTGCAGGTACCACACCTTCTACAATCACTGTGCTATCTGTTAAAGCAGGCCAATAGCGCGTGCTCTCGGCCATGTTAACAGGCGGCGCATTTTAGTAACATCCCCTTAATCTTTAAATCAATGAAGCTGCTCTAGACACTCTCCTGAATCATGATACCCTTTTCTGGGCTGCCTGGTCACTGACGCTGCTATGTAGTTAGTGACAATATTCAGCCGCTAACCAGAGAGTACAAAACAGTTGAAGTTAGGACTGCCATTCACCTCTTCTAACTTAAACCGCTTAAGCTATCCAGGTAGTGGCTGAATGTCGCTGCTGACCGTAAGTGGCTGTCACCGTCCTGGCTCCACCCACAGACCACTCCGATTTAACTGTGCAATTTTTCAGTGGTCTGTGGGACTATTCAGTGGCACTAACCGGTTAGTGCCACTAAATCTCACAGTGACCGAATTTTAGCCACTTAGTGGGTCTGCCCACTGGCTAAAAGGTTTTGAATACCCCCCCCCCCTGTTTTCACTTGGAGCGACTTTGCAATAAAGTGATAATAAAGCTCAAGGGCTTATTATTTTGGTGGTATCATGACATTCAATGCTATAATGAGTCATTGCCTAATAACATGCTTTTCTGTGTGCTCAAGGCATGGTGTCTGGGAGTCAATGCTGACTCCTGGGTTTTCTTGGCAGCGTGACTGGAAGATTTTATTTATTTCACAGGTTTTTTTTATACTGCTTTATTATTTCAGTCAAAGTGGTTTACATTGTAGCATAAACTTGGTAATGTACATTAAACAGGGACTTGGATTTTTCTGAGGCAATGGAGGGTTAAGTGACTTGCCCAAGGCCACAAGGAGTACTAGTGGGAATTGAACCCTGATCTCTTGGCTCCCAAGCTAGTGCTCTAACCACTAGGTTACTCCTCCACTCCTCAAGACATGGTACAACATTATAAATACTATGGTAGACAACATCCTAACATCCTACAATTTCTTTTATGAAAACTACATTACACAAGATAGTCAAAAATTAATAATAAAATAAAAATACAAATTGATTGATAATGCTTGCTTTATGCAATATTAGCATTACCTAGAATCAAATTAACATACTACTGGAAGCAGGGTTGAACCTCACTGTATCATTAGTGACTATCTCAGATATATATATATTTGTATAACACATGAGTAGTGTAATCAAATTATAGTAATAGTAAGCAGTTTTTCAACTAAAAAGCAAACACTTTTTCCAATGGACCATTTTTATACATCTTTTTCCTGAATCTACTCTTCAGTTGTTTATGCCATATTCACATTTAATTTGCGCACACCCTGACATTTCTGCATGGGTTCTGACATGGTTTTCTACAGCCTCACCCTAATTTACTCTGATTCAACATGGCAAGATTGGCCATTCAGAATGGGTTTTCAAACACTTAAACTCTGACTTAGGAATGAAATAGAAATCAGAATTAAAAGAGAGGAATTGTAATGATTATGTTTTAACTGCCAAGTGAATTATCTACCAAAACGTCTGCATTACCGCTTTAAAAAATACCACTTCTATAATAAAAAATTACCCTCCTGCTAGCCTGTTGTTTTAAGTCCATTAAGGAGTAATTTACATCACACAAAGACTCTGCTAATAAATTACTTGATGTCTTTTTTCTACATCAAGGCTCCAGAGTGCCTGAAGACAATGTATGACAGGTCGTCCACCCGTCCCACCCCTCTATTCCCTTCTGAAAAATCAATTCCTAAGGCTGGTGGGTAATAGATACATTTCTGCCATAAATGACAGTGGTGCCTAGTGGTTCAAGTGCAATACTCCCTTATTTTGAAGAGGAAAGGTAAACTGAGTATTTATGAAGATTTTTTGCAGTTAATGAATTGTGGAGGGTTTATTGAACGTTTGAGTACAATGCTGACATGCATGATGTCAGAATTGAATACCATCATCCAAAGGCTTGTAAACATGAGGAAAATCTCATAACGTTTTCCTTACTTTCAGATTTCTTCCTTTTTTATGTCCATGTAACTGCAACAGCCCTTGTGATTTGTAGAATAGCGTATGATTCAATTAACGATCTTTAAAGCCAAATTGGTTTCCATTCCATTCCAGTACCATTTTGATTGGCTTGCACTATTAATTAGATATGTAGAGGATGTGTCTTTATATATAGCTATATGTATAACTGTGTATCTATATGTGTGTGTATATATATATATATAGGCATATTGGGCAGTGTGTCACTAATTAAACATCAGTTTGGCACCACAGGGAGTCCCATATGGTATAGGAGAGCTTTAAAAGTAAGTAAGCTCATCGGAATGCTGGACAGTATAGTTCCCGTGAGTCCTCAACTGACAAAAACAGCTCATATTAGAGGCAAGAAGTCTGGAGAATATAATGAGAGAGCAAGTGGAATTCAGAAGACAGGTGAAGGTACTTGAGTGCTTGGAACTAATTAGTCTGCTAGTGAAGGAAACAAAAGTCTAGACTAGAGAGAAGACTGAATGGAGAGACAGAAGGACAAGAGCTGCAAACCTACATGATAGTTTCAGGAGAGAAAATGCAGCACTGGGAATGCCTGAGGCTGAGTTCTCAGACTCTGAAATTAAATAGAAACTTGAATGCTGTTATAGATTTTGGATTAAGGAATGAAGAAATGGACTGGGCTTTGGGAAGCTGACAGAAGAGCAATGTTTTTGCTGAGTTAAGGGTCCTAATTAGAAGCCATAAAGAAGTAGTCACCTAGAATTTTGAATATCTGGACAGTCTGTGCTGGGAAACAGATAAAAAGCTGGGTTAGGTAACTGTGGTACCATTGGAATACATCCACATTTAAAGTTGTGTCAGAGAGCTCTACCTCAGCTGGAAGTACTACTGACCAGAAGCCAAAGGGAAATAACCTCCTGATCAGAATAATGTTGAGGCGAAGGTTTATGATTTGTACAGACAGACAGGCCAAGAGTTGCAGTTAAGGAGCTGACAGAGAAAGTCAGTTGACATTTTAAAGATCCTAGGCCAAAATCTGTACAATGTGGAAGCAGATAAGCTCAGAGAGAGAAACTGTATTGTCTGCTTGGAAAATGTACTTGGGATTAAGTTGGGTGAGTCGACTGTAAAAGTTAAATAGTATACTAAATTAAGACACATCTTTTCCAGCTTTCATTCGACCATGTTCCGTAGCTGCTTATGGCCTCCCTGCTAATGCATATCTCTTTTCAGCCTGTAAATAGTTACCTACTTCAGGTCACATTTTAGCTATTTAGTTTATAGAAACATTCTACAGTCAAACCTCGGTTTTCGTTTGCCCCAGTTTTCGTTAGCTTCTGTTTTCGACGACTTTTTTTGGTTGCAATTTTGTCCCGGTTCTCGTACATCCGCTCGGTTTTCGTACTTGTTTTTGCGATTGAGCTCTTTGCTTTCAGCGTTCCTTACTGTAATCAAGGAGTGAGAGTGTGGCTTCCGATGTTCCCTGCTGATTGGCAAACTTGAGGGATCTGTGTGTGTGCTGTCCGGTGAGGTGAGAAAAGTGCCGCTGTTCTGCTGATGCTGAGAATTTCAGGCGGGGGAGAGAATCGGCGATCGGAGGTGTGTGAGAGAAGTGCCCGGAGCTGTTCTGCTGCTGAGAATCGGAGGCAGGGAGAGAGTTGTTCTGCTGCCTGGTTGAGACTTCGGGGCTCGTGCTGCAGCAGCCATTGCCACATGGCTCTGGAATGCATGCTCAGCTCTGGGTGTCTGGAACGGATTAATTGGATTTACATTATTTCTTATGGGAAATATTGCTTCAGTTTTCATACGTTTTGGTTTTAGTCAGACTTTTTTGAACGGATTAATCATGAAAACCGAGGTTTGACTGTATTGTTATTTAAACATGTTCAATGTATTGTATACCTGTTCTATAATTATTTGTACCTGTTCAATGTATTGAGTTGTTCTTATGTAAACTGCGCTGATCTTAAAAAGCGCAGTATATAAAACCAAATAAATAAATACTAAATCCCATAGGTTGTAGTCTGTATCATGGAGGATCAGAACAGTTGTAATTAGGGAACTTTATCACCAACCACCACTATCCTTCGCTTTCTTGTGGTCACTGATTCTGCAACTTTGGGATGCCCGAGCTCTGGTTCTTCTCTTTCCTGGGATACTTTCACCTCCTCCACTTCCAGGGCTGTGTAATGGTTCTTCAATTCAAGGGCTAGAGGAATTGGATTGGTGATTCTGCAGGCCCTGGTGACTCTTGTCCAACTTCCATCATTCTGTAAGCTCCCATCTTCACCTCTGCTGGTGAGCTTGGATGTTTCAAGAAGCATCTCATCAATGTACTTCTCACTGTCTTGAATGCTCCTCACCCTCGCCACCTCTTCTCTGAGCTCTTCCATTTGTTTTCTGAGAGCTTCAGCATGCAGGCATTCTGCACATGGAACTGGTCCTTCAACTGGCATTGGGATCTCTGTTTGGACAGAGGCAGACGCTGTAACAGGGGCAACAGCTGTGGCAATATGATTTTTCCCAGACACTGTTCAGTTGGTAGAGCTTTGGTACCAGTTGAAGTAAAAGAGACCTATCAAAGTCCCTGCCTGTTCTTCATCTGTCTTTTAAGAGAAAAAGCAGTTAACCTCTTTTAAGTGTGTTCTTAACAGTGCTCTTCTAAGTCCTTATGTGTAGCTAATTGAGGAGTTGCCCTATAAAACAAGAATGCTCACATGGGGTGGGTGGAAGCTAGGGTGGAAAAGGAGGGAACAAGCAGCTGATGAGGTCAGTGGCTTCGAACAGCTAACTGCAAATGTGTAGCTGGAACAAAAAAACAATGAACTCTAACAGAGCTTTGCGCAGCACCACAAAAAAGTCCCCCATTGCAGAATCCAAAAAAGAATTAGCTTTTACAAATTAAAACCAAAACCCCTTTAAGAGTTTTCAGTCAGGGAGATTGTAGTTAAAAGCCAAACAGTATTTCCTTGCTTGCAACTTAGTCCCTGTTAGGATATTCAAGGTATATCCAAAGGACTAAATCGTAGAAAGTAGAAAGACTAGGGGACATGCAATGAAGCTACAGTGTAACCCATTTAAGACTAATAAGAGAAAATATTTTTTCACGCAACGCATAATCAAACTCTGGAATTCATTATAGGAAGATGTAGTAAAAGCTGTTAATGTAGTTGGGTTTACAAAAGGTTTGGACAAGTTCCTGGAGGAAAGGTCCATAAACCATTATTAAAGAGGACCCAGGTAATCCACTGCTTGCCCCAATACAAGCATTATGGAACCTGTGTATTTTTTTGGGAAGCTGCTAGGTACTTGAGACCTGGATTGGCCACTGTTGGAAACCATTTAAGGATACTGGGCTTGATGGACCTTGGTCTGACTCAGTATGAAATTTCTTATGTTCTCATGATCTAGAGAGATGGTTATGCACTAACAAGGTTGCAAGGAATGCGTACAAAATAAACATTGTAAGGTACATTTTACAATGGGATGTCCAAGTGCAATCTGAGACATCAAAGCAAGAATGGCTGCCGCTGAATAGCACCATAGACTGTAGATGCCTAATAGTCTAATGGTAAAAGTAGTGGGTTGGGAGTGGGTGGTCAGGGTTCAAGTCCCAGTGTGGGTCTCTGTGATCTTAGACTAGTCACTTAACTCTCCATCTTCTCTACACTCTCTGAGCATAAGAACATTACATACTGTCAGAACATAAGAAATCAAATAAGTACAATACTCCCCATTCAATCTAGAAAGTGTGCTGTATTAGTTTCTTGACTTAAACTAATTGCTCTTCTCAATGAAAAACAAAAAACTTAATCAGTGGCAACAAGGTCTCAGAATTACGGGCCACCACTGACCTTGTTGCCACTGATTAAGTTTTTTGTTTTTCACTGAGAAGAGCAATTAGTTTAAGTCAAGAAACTAATACAGCACACTTTCTAGATAGTATATCAAATAAGTACAATACTCCCCATTCAATCGCTCTCATGATAAGAGACCATTATTTGTTTGTAGAACATAAGAAATGCCATACTGGGTCAGACCAAGGTCCATCAAGCACAGTATCCTCTTTCCAACAATGGCCAATCCATGTCACAAGTACCTGGCAGGTTCCCAAAAAGATACATAAGTTCCACAATGCTTGCTCTGGGATAAGCAGTGGATTTTCCAGGTCCTTTTTAATAATGGTTTATGGACCATTTCTCCAGCAACTTTTCCAAACCTTTTCTAAACCCAGCTACTTATGCTAACAGCTTTTAGTACATCCTCCAGTAATGAATTCCTCACTTTGATTACGCATTTAGTGAAAAAATATTATCTCTTATTAGCCTTAAATGCGTTACATTGTAGCTTCATTCCATATCCCCTAGGCTTTCTACATTTTGATGGCATAAATGACCGATCTACATTGAACCATTCCACTCCATTCATTAATTTATAGACCTCTATCATATCTCCCCTTAATTGTCTATTTTCCACATTGAAGAGCCCTAACCCTTTAAGTCTTTCCTCATAGGAGTATCCTTCCATCCCATTTACCTGTTTGGTGGCTCTTCTCTGCATCTTTCCTAATTTTATTATATCCTTTTTAAGAAATGATGATCAGAATTGCACACAATATTCAAGGTGCGGTCGCACCATAGAAAGATACAGAGGTATTATAATATCCGTGATTTTATTCTCCATTCCTTTTCTTATGATTCCTAGCATTCCATTCACTTTCTTGGCCATCATTGCACACTGTGCGGAGGGTTTCAACATTATCCATGATGATGCCTAAATCCTTTTCCTGGGTGGTAGTTCCTAATGTAGAACCTTGCATTGTGTAACCATAGTTTGGGCTGTTTTTCCTAGGTGCACAACTTTACAATTGTCCACATTAAATTTCATTTGCCATTTGGACACCCAGTCTTCCAATTTATCAAGGTCCTCTTGCAATTTTTCACAATCCTCTTGTGTTTTAACAACTTTGAATAATTTTGTGTTATCTGCAAATTTAATCACCTCACTCATTATTCCTATTTCCAGGTCATTTATGGATATGTTAAAAAGCAGCAGGCCCAGCACACATCCCTGGGATACTTTCTCCAATGAGAAAACTGACCATTAAGCCCTACTTTCTGCTTTCTATCTTTTAACCAGTTCCTGGTCCACAATAGTGCACTGCCTCCTATCCAATGACTTTTTAATTTTGCCATGAGTCTCTCATGAAGAACCTTGTTAAAGGCTTTCTGAAAATCCAGATATACTATATTTATTTATTTACATTCTCTTATATACTGCGCTATTCTGCATCAGTGCAGTTTACATTGAACAAACTGAAATTACATTGAACAGGGCATTATAACTTGGAGATAACTATTTTACAGGGAACATGGGCTATGGAGGGTTAAATGACTTGCCCTTGACCACAAGGAGCACCTGTGGGACTAGAAACCCCAGTTCTTCCGAGCCAAGGTTGCTGTCCTCTAGTGGGATTTGAACCCCTGACCTGAAGTACCTTGACCTAACCACTAGGCCATTCCTCCACTCCAACTGGCTCTACCAATTGGCTCACTTTTGTCTATCTGTTTATTCACACCTTCAAAACAATATAACAGATTAGTAAAGCATAGTTACTCACCTGTAACAGGTGATCTCTGGGAACAGAAGGAATTTAGTCCTCACATATGGGTATCGTCGGTACCGACGGAGCCTGCGCGGGAATGCTCCCCAGTGTCCAATTAGAAAGCTTTTGGGAGCATCCCATAGCGCCTGCCTGCTGCCTTCCCGCCTTTCCCAACTGCCTCTCTCCAGTTGAGTTTCAAAGCTGAGACAAAGAGAGAGAGAGGGAAAGGGAAAGAGATAGATAGAGAGATACAACTCCTAGGGGAGGTGGGTGGGTGGTGAGGACTAAATTCCTGCTGTTCCCGGAGATCACCTGTTACAGGTGAGTAACTATGCCATCTCCAGGAACAAGCAGGAATGTAGTCATCACATATGGGGACTCCCTAGCTTTAGGTGCCAGGGAGAGACCCCAGAAGTTGTGTGCCCCTGAACAGGGCTCCACTTCCCCCCATGGATCTCAGGCATCCTACCAGGGATGGTGGGTAGGAGTTGATTAGGTATGGAACAGGTATTGTAGAACAGCCTGACCAAACAAGGCATCCCGGCGGGAGTCCTTGTCCAAGCAGTAATGGGCTGTGAAGGTATGAACAGAGGCCCAGGTGGCTGCTCGACAGATATCGTCGATGGACACAGAGTGCAGATGAGCCATTGAGGCTGCCATGGCTCTCACATTGTGAGCTGTGACAGGGCCCTCCAGAGAAAGGTTCTTACTCTGATAGGCGAAGGAAATACACTGAGCAATCCAGTTAGACAGTGTTCTCTTGGAGACTGGAAGTCCCAAATGAGAAGGATCAAAAGCAACAAAGAGTTGAGAGGACTTTCTATGTTGCTGTGTTCTTTGTAAGTAAAACGCTAAAGCTCTTTTACAGTCCAAGGTATGAAGATTCCTCTCTGCATTTGATGCATGAGGCCTTGGAAAAAACACAGGTAGGTAGACCGCTTGGTTCAGATGAAAAGGCGAGACCACCTTTGGCATAAAGTGTGGATGAGTCCTAAGGACTACCTTGTCATGATGGAACCTTGTAAAAGGTGGATCAGCTACTAGCGCTTGCAACTCACTAATGCGACGTGCTGAAGTGATTGCAATGAGAAAGATAACCTTCCAAGAAAGGATTTTCAAGGAGGTAGTAGCTAAAGGTTCAAAAGGTGGCTTCATGAGCTGTCCAAGAACCAGGTTTAAGTCCCATGCCACCGGTGGTGGCCTAATTGGAGGCTTAGTTAGAAGAAGGCCTCTCATAAATCTTGCTATAAGAGGATGAGAGGAAATAGGCTGTCCATTTAGAGGCTTAAAGGAAGCTGCAATAGCACTCAAATGGACTCTTACTGAGTTAGTCTTAAGTCCTGCATTGGATAAATGAAGGAGATACTCCAGCAATGATTCCAGAGGTATCGCAAGGGGGTTAAGACCCTTTTGCGAACACCATATGGTAAACCTTTTCCACTTGAAAGCATAAGATCGTCTTGTGGACGGCTTCCTGGAAGCAAAAAGAATATCTTTTACTTGCTGAGGGAGATTAAGATCATGGAGATCTAGGCCTTCAGCAACCAAGCTCTGAGATGCAGAGACTGGGGATTGGAATTCCATAACATTCTGTCCTCCTGAGATAGGAGATCTGGAGCAGACCCTAACTCCATGGAGGGAGCTTGAGAGAGATGTAGAAACAGAGGGTACAACACGTGCCGTGGCCAATGTGGAGCTATGTGAATCATATGGCCTCTGTCTCTCTGAAGCTTGAACAGGGTTTTGGGAATTAGGGGAATGGGTGGAAAGGCATACAGGAAGTCTTGACCCCAATAAAGGAGGAAAGCATTCCTGGCCTGAGCCCCCTGAGCCGGAATTCTGGAACAGAACCGGGGAAGTTTGGCATTCCACGGACTTAGAAAGAGGTCTATGTCCGGGGTTCCCCAAATTTGAAAAATCTTGGCCATCTGGTCTGCATGCAGAGACCACTTGTGTGGAAGCAGAACTCGACTGAGTCTGTCTGCCCAAGAGTTTTCTATGCCTGGAAGATACACTGCCAGGAGATGAATCTGATGCTCTCTGGCGAGGGCCCATAGTTGCAAAGCTTCATTGCAAAGCGACAGAGAGCCTGTTCCCCCCTGCTTGTTCATGTAGAACAGGGCTACTTGATTGTCCGTATGAATGAGGACTGTCTTGTAGCTGAGCAGGGTGTGGAACACTTGAAGAGCAAGGAAGATTGCTCTGAGCTCCAAGAGATTGATATGTAGATGAATCTCCTATGGAGACCAGTTGCCTTGGGTGGAGAGGTCTTGCAGATGAGCTCCCCAACCTATCGGAGAAGCATCTGTTGTTAGAGTTGCTTGGGGTAAGGGTTGTTGAAAAGGGGACCCCAGCAACAGGTTTTGAGTGGACTTCCACCACTGGAGGGACAAAATAAGGCGACTTGTGTTTGCTATTTTGTCTGACAGGCATCCTGATGCCTGGGTCCATTGAGTGGATAAAGTCCACTGGGCTGCCCTCATATGGAGGCGAGCATAGGGAACCACATGCACAGTAGATGCCATGTGGCCTAGTAGTTGTAGCATTTCTCGGGCAGTGAGATGAGACTTTAGCACTTCTTGAGAAGCTAACTGCACCATGCGAAGGCAGCGGGCCTGGGGGAGATAGGCCCTTGCATTTCTGGTATCCAGCAAAGCCCCTATGAACTCTAAAAACTGAGTGGGAGTTAGACTGGATTTTGGGATGTTTATTACCAGCCCCAAATACTGAAGGATACGCATTGTGCAGGATAGAGAAGTCCTGGCCTCTGACTCTGTTGGGGCTCGAATGAGCCAGTCGTCTAAGTAAGGAAAGACGAATATCCCTAGAGTGCGGAGAAATGCTACTACTACAGCCATGCATTTCGTGAACACCCTTAGTGCTGAGGCCAGGCCAAAAGGAAGCACCCTGTATTGGTAGTGCTTTCCTTGAAAAAGGAACCGAAGGAACCTTCTTTGAGTTGGATGGATGAGAACATGGGTGTACGCATCCTTGAGATCTAGAGAACAAAGCCAATCCTGACTCTGAAGGTATGGCAGCAGAGTTCCGAGAGAAATCATCTTGAATTTCTCTTTGACAAGGAATTTGTTCAATCCTCTGAGGTCCAAGATAGGCCTGTATCCCCCTGTTTTCTTTGGGATAAGGAAAATAGGGGGAGTAAAAATCTGTACCCTGCTTATGGATGGGTACTTCTTCTATTGCCCCTTGGGCAAGAAGCATAGTGACCTCCTGACCTAACAGGATGATGAGAGAGGTTGGAGAATTGAACTGCCTTACTATTGTGGGAGGGGGCATGCTTGAAAAATGAAGCTTGTACCCCTTCTTTATGATGAAGAATGTCCAATGCTCTGCTGTTATCTGCCCCCATTTGGAGGCAAAGTGACATAACCTTCCTGGAATGGTGGAAGGCTCTGGTCCCACAAGAGCCAGGAAGGCTAAGTTCTCTAGCTGAAAGTCAAAGGCCTTGTGGAGGCTGAGACTGCTGGGACGGCTGAGGCTTAGCAGTCTTTGCTTTCTTCTGTTTGGGTGGTTGCTGACCTTTTCTAACAAGCTGACCTGCAGAACGTCCCTGCTGAGCATAAGCAGGATAAAGCACAGTTACTTACCTGTAACAGGTGATCTCTGGGAACAGCAGGAATAAGTCTTCACATATGGGTACTGTGATGCTGCAGACCCTCTGAGAAGAGAAGAAAGTGTTTTAAACACTGGAAAAGGCGAGCACAAGCTGCAATATTACGAGGAACCAGATAGGGGGAGCAGGAGGGACCTCCGAGGAACTGAGGAACCACACCTCCTAGGTCATGAGGTAAGGCCAGCCAGCTTCCAATCAAGGAAGAGAGGCGTACCTCTTAAAGAGAGTCTGGAAGACTGGAGGGCAGGATAGCCCGGGGAAGGAGGACAGCCCGGGGAAGGAGGCCGGCCAGAAGCAGCAGAACGGCCAGAACGGGCAGAGTCAGAGGAACCAGCAGGATGGGCAGGACATCCGAATGAATGGGCAGGATATCCAGAAGAAGCAGTAACCCCTGGACAAGGGTTTCGCAGGAGGCAGCAGCAGCCGCAGTGGCTTGAGGAAAGGAGCAACCGTGGAGAAGGTGGGATAGCTCCATCCAGAGTGAGTACTTTTCGTCCAGAGAGGCAAAGGCGTGGCTGTGACTGCGGGCTAAAGCCAACAGAAGGACGGTTGGAGAACCTAAGGCCTATTGCTCAGGCCAGGCAGGATCCCAGCCAGAGCAGGCCTCAGACCTCACCGGGAGTAGACAAGCCAAGGAGAAAAGGTAACCCATGTTTAACTGAAAGCATGTTGCAGACTGCTGGTGTATGGGGAGGACAGGGAGCAGTGGAATATTGTCCGTGTGAAACTGCCTATGGGATAAGCTGCAAGAAACACGTACCGAATAAGAGACTTGTTAATGACAAAGCTTTGCATGAAGCTGAGGTAAAACACTTGCAAAAGGAAGACGATTCCCAGTATAGGAGGGCGCAGGACCGAGGCCCCACATTCAACCCTGAGCATTGGGAGGTTGTACAGAGGATCTATAAAAAGCCTGATTACAATTTGCCAGCAAATACTGATTTGGTTTCAGAGGCTTCAGAAGGGGAATCGATGCAGGTGGAATTTGCTTCAGACACCGAGATGGACTGTAGTTATTGTAAGACAGGAAGCCTGGAGTCCTTGCTCAGCACATAAGCTCTATCTTGGGGAATAGAGACTGTTTGGTTTGACACACCATTTATTGTGAAGATAACAGCTTTGCTTTAACGTTATGTTTTACTTTTTCTTTAACCTGAAATAAGGAACTTGTGTTGATGTTTTTGTCCAAGCATATGAACCTTTTTGCAAGAAAGGGAAATAAATACCTTTGTTTTCCCTCCACTCGGACCTTTGTATTTTTGGGATTTTGGTAACAAAGGAAGCTACTAGGGCTGAAAGTCCCTGGGCCCTGTAAGACATTAGCCAAACCCAACCTCATATATTTTTATGTCCCACCTACCTTAGTCCATTACGCTGCCAAGGTAGGCCCTGTGACAGTACGTCGGTACCGACGGAGCCTGCGCGGGAACGCTCCCCAGCTTCCCAAAAAGGAAAGCTTTTGGGAGCATCCCACAGCGCCTGTGCGCTGCCTTCCCGCCTTTCCTAACCGCCTCTCCTCAGTTCGAGTTTTAAAGCTGAGACAAAAGAGAGAGAGGAAAGGAAAGACAGATAGAGAGATACAACTCCTAGGGGAGGTGGGTGGGTTGTGAAGACTTATTCCTGCTGTTCCCAGATATCACCTGTTACAGGTAAGTAACTGTGCTATCTCCAGGAACAAGCAGGAATGAGTCTTCACATATGGGGACTCCCTAGCTAAAGATGCCTGGGAGATCCCCAAGGTTATGAGACCCTGGGAAGGGCTCTATCTCCTCCTATGGATCTCAGGCATCCATCCAGGGAAGGAGGGCAGGAGTTGATTAAGAATGGAACAGGTGTTTGAGAACAGCCTGACCAAACAAGGCATCCCGGCAGGAGTCCTTGTCCAAGCAGTAATGGGCTGTGAAGGTATGAACCGAGGCTCAGGTGGCCGCTCGACAGATCTGGTCGATGGACACAGAATTTAGATGAGCCATGGCCCTCACATTATGAGCTGTGACATCATGGCTCTCCAGAGAAAGGTTCTTACTCTGGTAGACGAAAGAAATACACTGAGCAATCCAATTGGACAGTGTCCTTTTAGAGACTGGAAGTCCCAAATGAGAGGGATCAAAAGCAACAAAGAGCTAAGAAGACTTTCTATGTTGCTGTGTCCTTTGTAAGTAAAAGGCAAGAGCTCTTTTACAATCCAGAGTATGAAGATTCGTCTCTGCACTTGATGCATGAGGAGCTGGAAAAAAGACAGGTAAATATACCTCTTGATTAAGACGAAAAGGTGAGACCACTTTAGGCATAAAGTGTGGATTGGTCCTAAGGACTTTCTTATCATGATGGAATCTTGTATAAGGTGGATTAGCCACTAAGGCTTGCAGCTCACTGATGCGGTGAGCTGAGGTGACTGCAATGAAGAAAATAACCTTCCAGGAAAGAAATTTCAAGGAGGTGGTGGCTAAGGGTTCAAAAGGAGGCTTCATAAGCTGACCAAGAACCAGATTTAAGTCCCATGCCACCGGAGGAGGCCTAATGGGAGGTTTAGTTAAAGTTAGGCCTCTCATGAATCTTGCAATAAGAGGATGAGAGGAAATAGGCTGTCCATTGATAGGCTTAAGGGATGCTGCAATAGCACTCAAATGGACCCTTACTAAATTCGTCTTAAGGCCTGCATTGGAAAGATGCAGGAGATATTCCAATAGAGAATTCAAAGGTAGTGCTAGAGGGTCAAGACCCTTTTCAGTACACCAAATGGAAAACATTTTTCATTTAAAAGCATAGGAACGTCTAGTACAGGGGTCTTAAACACGCGGCCCGCGGGCCGCATGCGGCCCGCAAGAGAACGTTGCGCGGCCCGCGACGGAGGGAAACAAAAAAGCCTTGCTTCTGCTGCTGCCGTTGCCGCCGTGGCAGCGGCAGAATCGACTGTCAATTTTTTTTTTTTTAAAAACTGGTTTCTGCTGCTCAAGCAGCAAAATCAGCTGTCCTGCGGCCGCGGCCCCTTCCTCTCTGCCCGGAGATCCCTGAGTGTGCTCCATCA
Source organism: Ichthyophis bannanicus (assembly GCA_033557465.1). Classification (NCBI taxonomy): domain Eukaryota; kingdom Metazoa; phylum Chordata; class Amphibia; order Gymnophiona; family Ichthyophiidae; genus Ichthyophis; species Ichthyophis bannanicus. The sequence continues at coordinate 573,224,457 of CM066031.1, read as the reverse complement.
GCGGGTGCTTTTCAAGCCGCGAAGAGAGTATTCCCCTCTGGCGAGGCTTGAAAAGTGAATAGGCTTAAGCCGCGCGAGAGGGAAATACTCTCTTCGCGGCTTAAAAAGCACGCCGCTGATGAAGCACACTCAGGGCTCTCCGTGCAGAGGGGAAGGGGCCGCGGGACAGCTGATTTTCTGCTGCAGCAGCAGAAGCCTGGTGGTTTTTTTATTTACCTGGGGGGGGGTGTAGGACTGGAAATGGGCTATTGGCAGGGGGGGTTATGACTGGAAATGGGCTATTGGCAGGGGGGTTATGACTGGAAATGGGCTATTGGCAGGGGGGTTATGACAGGAAATGGGCGATTGGAAGGGGGGGTTAGGAGTGGAAATGGGCTATTGGGAGGGGGGTTATGACTGGAAATGGGCTATTGGCAGGGGGGGTTATGACTGGAAATGGGCTATTGGCAGGGGGGTTATGACTGGAAATGGACTATGGTGGGGGCTAGGACTGGAAATGGGCAGATGGGGGTTAGGACTGGAGGTGGGCTGATTGGGGGGGTTAGTACTGGTATTGGCCTATGAGGGGAGGTAAGACTGAAAATGGGGTGATGGGGGATAAGACTGCAAGTGAGCTATGGGGGGGACTAGGACTGGTAATGGGCTATGGGGGGGTAAGACTGAAAATGGGGTGATGGGGGTAAAACTGGAAGTGCGCTATGTGGAGGTTAGGACTGGTAATGGGCTATGGGGAGGTTACGACTGGTAATGGCCTATGGGGGGTCTAGGACTGGTAATGGGCTGGGGGGAGGGTTGCTAGGACTGGAAATGGGCTGAGTGGAAGGGGGGCTTGAACTGCAAATGGCTGATGGGGAGGGGGGCTTGGAATGGAAATGGGCTGTGAGGGGAGGGAGCTAGGATTGGAAATGGGCTGATGGGGGGCTAGGATTGGAAATGGGCTGATGGTGAGGCTAGGATAGGACTGGAAATGGACTGATGCAGGGACTAGAAGGGAGCGGATGCTGGGTGGGGCTGGAACTAGAAGGGAGCTGATGTTGGGGGAGGATTAGAATGGGATGGAGCTGGGAAAGTGAAATGGAGAGGGGAAAAATATTTTGTCTGGGAGAGAAGACAAATCTACAATTGGCCAGGTATTGGGAGAGTAAGTGGGGATTGAGGATGGAGGGGTAAAATTTGAGTGGATGAAATAGGAATGAGGAAAGAGAAAAAGGAGAAAGATTAGTATGTTAAAGCAGATGTAGAGAGAGAATGGAAAAAAAACTAGGAGAGAAGAAAGGGCAAATGGACAGCAGACGATGGAGAGTTAGCAGAAGACATGAAGAAACCAGAAGAAAGTGGCTGGAACAATTGCAACTGAAAAAAATGCACAAAAGGTAGAAAAATATCTCTTTATTTTGAATTTATTAACTGGAATATGTCAGCTCTGGGAAATGTGCATCATTAATGTTTGCGCTTTGTTTAGTACAAGAGGAAATTAATTTATAGTTTTATTTCTACAGTGTTGTTGTACATTCCAAGTTTGGCTTTTGGGGTTCCCAGTTTAATTATTGTCTTCCTGTTTCTAAATCTTTTAGTCTTTCTTTATCCATACTCATTAAAGAGGCATGTTTACTAAAAGTTAGTGTATGGTAACATTATGCAAATATTTATGCAAATGAGGCCCCTTATGCAAATGAAGCCCCGCGTCTTATGCGGCCCCCGGGTTACTTTACAAGTCCTCATTTGGCCCTCAAAGCAATTTGAGTTTGAGATCCCTGGTCTAGTAGAAGGTTTCTTGGAAGCATGGAGGATATCCTTCACTTGCTGAGAAAGATTCCAGCCTTGAAGGTCTAGGACTTCAGTATCCAAGTTCTGAGGTGAAGGGACTTGGGGTTTGGGTGCCACAAAGTCCCCTCCTCCTGGGACAGAAGGTCTGGAGCAGCTCCCAAGTCCAGGGAGGGGGCTTGGGAGAGATGCAGAAGTAGAGGGTACCACACTTGGCGTGGCCAGCGTGGAGCTATGAGGATCATAGATCCTTGATCCCTCTGGAGTTTGAACAGAGTCTTGGGAATCAAAGGAATGGGTGGAAAGGCATACAGGAAGCCTTGACCCCAGTGAAGGAGGAAGGCATCCTTGGCCTGAATTCCCTGATACGGAATTCTGGAACAGAACCGGGGACGTTTGGCATTCCACGGACTTGCAAAGAGGTCTATGTCCGGGGTTCCCCATTCTTGGAAGATTCTGAGTACCTGATCCATGTGCAGGGACCATTCGTGTGGAAGCAGAACTCGACTGAGTCTGCTTCCACACGAATGGTCCCTGCACATGGATCAGGTACTGCCCAAGAGTTTTGAATTCCTGGGAGGTATACGGCCAGGAGATGGATTTGATGCTCTCTGGCGAAGGCCCATAATCTTAAAGCTTCGTTGCAAAGCGACAGAGAGCCAGTTCCTCCTTGCTTGTTTATGTAAAACATGGCTACTTGATTGTCCGTATGAATGAGGACTGTCTTGTAGCTGAGCAGGATATGAAAGACCTTGAGAGCTAGAAAAACTGCTCGAAGCTCCAGGTGGTTGATATGAAGAGAGGTCTCCTGTGGAGACCAAGTGCCCCGAGTGCAGAGGTCTTGCAGATGAGCTCCCCAACCTGTTTGGGAGGCATCTGTTGTAAGGGTTGCCTGGGGCAACAACTGTTGGAAGGGGGACCCCAGCAACAGATTTTGGGTGGACATCCACCATTGGAGAGACCAAAAGAGACGTTTGGAGGTTGCTATTTGGTCTGCGAGAGCTCCTGATGCTTGAGTCCACTGGGTGGACAAAGTCCATTGAGCTGCTCTCATGTGTAGGCGAGCATAGGGTACCACATGCACTGTGGATGCCATGTGGCCTAGCAGTTGTAGCATCTCCCGGGCAGTTAAGTGGTCCTTTGACTGAATCTGGGAGGCTAACTGCACTAGACGTTGGCAACGGGCCTGAGGAAGGTAGGCCCTTGCAGTGGTAGTATCCAACCAGGCCCCTATGAACTCTAGGGACTGAGTAGGGGTGAGCTGAGACTTTGGGAGGTTTACCACAAGTCCCAGATACTGCAGAATGCGTCTTGTGCGGTCCAGGGAAATCTGGGCCTCTGACTGAGATGGAGCTCGGATGAGCCAGTCGTCCAGGTATGGGAATACAAAGATTCCCAGAGTGCGTAGAAATGCAGCTACTGTTGCCATGCATTTGGTGAACACTCTTGGAGCAGAGGCCAGACCAAAAGGAAGCACCCTGTATTGGTAATGTTTTCCTTGGAAAAGAAAACGGAGGAACCTTCTGTGAGATGGATGGATGAGGACATGTGTGTACGCATCCTTGAGATCTAGAGAACAAAGCCAATCCTGACTTTGAAGGTATGGAAGGAGAGTGCCCAGAGAAAGCATCTTGAACTTCTCCTTGCATAGAAATTTGTTCAATTCCCTGAGATCTAATATGGGTCTGTATCCCCCTGTTTTCTTTGGAATCAGAAAATAGGGGGAATAAAACCCTGACCCTTGTTGAAGAAGACGTACTTCTTCTATTGCCCCTTGGGCAAGAAGGGTAACCACCTCCTGACCTAGAAGGTCGAGACGAGATGTTGGAGAATTGAAGTGTCTCACCATGGTGTGAGGAGGAAGGTTTGAGAAATGAAGTTTGTAACCCTCCCTTATGATGGAGAGGGTCCACTGCTCTGATGTAATTTTGTTCCCATCTGGGAGCAAAATGAGCTAACCTTCCTGGAATGGTGAAAGGCTCTGGCTGTTTTAGAGCCAGAAAGGCTAAGTTCTCTAGCATCAAGTCAAAAACCCTGAGGAGGTTGGGTCTGCTGAGTTGCAGCAGCCCCTGTAGACTTAGGCCTGGCCTGTTTAGGTTGCTGACGCTTAGTAGCAAAGCGACCTGTAGATGATTGTTGGCCAGAAGCAGAAGGGAATCTGTCCTTTTTGAAAAAAAGACTTCTTGAAAGGTTTTTTCAAGGCAGGAATGGAGGTTGACTTTGAAAGTCTATCCAGAGCAGAATTTTCTGCATCCATTTGAGTGGCTTTTATTTGCCATTCTTTGCCAAACAGGTTTTCACCTGTACAGGGAAGATTTCCTAATCCATCCTGGACCCAAGGTTCTAAATCAGAAGCTTGGAGCCAACCAATTCTGCGAGCAGCTATGGCAATGGCTGAAGCTCTGCTGGTACCCTCAAAGGAGTCAAAAGCTGCACGGTTGGAAAACTTTGAAATATCTTGAGTATGCTTAAGCCAAATAAGGAATTCTTCCCTTTTATCCTCTGGAATAAAAGGGAGGAAAGTGTGCAGTTTATCTGCAACCTCTTTCAGAAACATACCCATATAGAGACTATAGGAGTTGATTCTGGCAATGAGCATACTGGCTTGGAAGATTTTCCTACCAAAAGCATCCAAGGTCCTACATTCTCTTCCTGGAAGAGCAGAAGAGTGTCTTTTGGCACTCTTTATCCTCTTCATAGCTGACTGCACCACAATAGAATGGTGAGGAAGCTGTGTTTTATGAAAACCAGGACAAGGAGGGACACGATACATAGTGTCCAATCTGCGAGAATGAGGAGAGATAGTGAGAGGAGTCTCCCATAAGTCAATCATGTTTTCATAAAGAATCTCATGAATTGGTAAGACGACTGCCTCTTTAGGAGCCTTAGAATAACCTAAAATATCTAATTTTTTTGCTCTAGGCTCTGATTCAGAGGTTACTGAAATAGAAAGTCCTTTAGCTACTTCTCTTATGAAGTCTTGAAAGGACAAGTCCTCTGGAGGAGACATTCTTCTTTTTGGAGAAGAAGGCTCTTCAGGAAGGGCTATGGATACTTCAGCAGACTCCTCTGATGTATCAGAATCATCAGAGGAATCAAAGTACCGCCTGTCAGGGTGCTCTTCTAAAGCTCGGTACGCGTATCGAGCGGTATTGACATCGGGCGTCATCGTTACCAGTTCGGTACCGATGAGCAGCCCTGGACAGGGAACCGCTGCAGTCGGTATCCTGGTTGATGCTGATGCAGTCGGTACCGGTGCTGGTGCCGGTACAGGAGCCGATACCTACAACGGAGTTTGTTCTGGTATCAGCGGCGTCGCAGCTTGAATGAAGGCCGCAATAGCCTGCTGCATGGATAGAACATTCTGATCCATCGACGCCATGAATGCCTGGAATTCGGTACCGGAAGGTTGCGCCGGTACCCCAGAGCATTCTAACAGGTGATCGGTCGAGGCCGTGCCATCAATGTCAACCTGTAACCCCTTAGGTGGAGCTTTGGAAGCCGGAGCTTCCCGCCGGGGTTGTTTTGCCGGTGCAGGATCCTCGAGGGCAAGCCCAGAGGCATCTCGATGCTTGGAGGGAGATCTACCCTTCGAGGACCGGCTGGATTTATGTTTGGTTACCTGAGATCCATGGGAGGAAGAAGCAGCCCTGGAAGACGTCGATGCTACTAAAGCTGCATCAGAGGGAAACAGCACATGGAGCTTGGCTGCTCGGTTCTGTAACCCCCGTTTAGACATCAAAGAGCAGGACGGACAATCCGAAATGAAGTGTTCAGGACCCAAACATTTAAGACACCATTCATGGGTATCAGTAACAGAAATAGTACCGCTGCATTTCTTAAACCCGGAGGCTGGTTTTTCCATGAGGAAAAATTTCTCGTGAGGCCTAAGGCCCAAAAGAAGAAAAATATACTAAGTGAGGGAAAAATATATTGATTTTTTTTTTTGAAGAAAAGAAAGAAAAGACCGGCGGTACCGGTCCGGAGTTGGGGGAGGCAGATGTGCGACCAAAGAAATAAAATAAAACAAAGAACTTCTTCAGCGGTGACAGGACTCGACCTGCTGGCTCCGCGGCAAAGAAGAACTGAGGAGAGGCGGTTAGGAAAGGCGGGAAGGCAGCGCGCAGGCGCTGTGGGATGCTCCCAAAAGCTTTCCTTTTTGGGAAGCTGGGGAGCGTTCCCGCGCAGGCTCCGTCGGTACCGACGTACCCATATGTGAAGACTCATTCCTGCTTGTTCCTGGAGATTATCTTTTCTTCTTAGAAAAGAATGGTTTCTTGAAAGATTTCTTTCTAGCAGGATCAGATGTGGACTTGGATGTATCCAAGGTGGAGTTGTCAGCATCCAACTCATTGGCCTGTTCCTGCCAGTCTCTACCAAACAGGTTCTCACCAGTACAAGGGATATTTCCCAATTTGTCTTGTACCCAGAGCTCCAGATCAGATGCCTGGAGCCAAACAATTCTACGTGCACCTATGGCAATGGCAGAGGTTCTGCTTATGCACTGAAAGCAGTCAAAAGCTGCATGGTTGACAAATTTAGAAACATCTTGGGCATGTTTGACCAATGTGAGAAAATCCTGTCTTCTATCCTCAGGAAGAATAGGACTCAAAGCCTCTAAATCACCTGTGACCTCCTTCAGGAACATTCCCATGTATAGACTATAGGAACTGATCCTGGCAGAAAGCATGGAAGCTTGGAAGACACGACGTCCAAAAACATCCAGGGTTCTGCACTCACATCCTGGAGGATTAGAGGCATGCCTCTCTGCACTCTTGATCCTTCTCATAGCTGATTCCACTACAATAGAGTGGTGAGGAAGCTGAGTTTTTTGGAAACCAGGACAAGGAGGGACTCGATACAGAGTATCTAGTCTGCGAGAACGAGGAGAGGTGGTAAGAGGTGTCTCCCACATTCTTAACATGAGATCATGCAAAATCTCATGAATGGGCAAGGTAGCTGCCTCCTTAGGAGTTTTGGGATATCGTAAAATTTCCAACTCCTTAGCTCTGGGCTCTGTTTCAGGGGCCACATTAATGGACAGACCCCGAGCCACCTCCCTGATAAAATCCTGGAAGGAAATATCCTCTGGAGGAGACATCCTGCGCTTAGGTGAGGAGGGCTCCTCTGGGAGAAGCATTCCTGCATCGACAGAACTGTCAGGATCCTCAGATTCTTCTGAGAACTCAAAGTAACTCAAAGTACCGTCTGTCTGGATGCTCTTGAAGAGCCCAATACCCGTACCGAGCGAAGTCGGTACCGGGGTATCGGTACCGGAAGGCATCGGATGACTGGGTACCGGCAATGCAGGCAATGATACTGATGTCGATGCCATCGGCACCGGTACCAATACTGGTGTCGGGGTCGGTGCCGGTACCGGCCGGATTGTCTGTCGCAGTTCCGAGGGCGTCGATGCCACAAGGAGAGCCGCCAGACTGCGCTCAATAGCCAGGACTCTCTGGTCTATCGACGCTGCCGATGCCTGGATGTCGGGTACTGGAGAAGACCGCCCATACCCCAGAGCATGGCACCAGTAGTTCTGCCGAGGTCGAGGCCTCAAGAACATCCTGGAGTCCCGATAATGCTTTGGAAGCCGAAGCCTCCCGCCGGGGCAATTTTGCCGGTGCAGAATCCTCAAGGGCAACGCCAGAGGCATCTCGATGCTTAGAAGGAGATCTACCCTTTGAGGACCGGCTAGACTTATGTTTAGTTACCTGAGATCCACGGGAGGAAGACGAAGCCCTGGAAGACGTCGATGCCACCGAAGCTGCATCAGAGGGAAACAGGGTACTGAGCTTGGCAGCTCAGTTCTGTCGACCTCTCTTGGACATCATGGCACAGGCCATACATTCCGAGATGGAATGGTCAGGACCTAAACATTTCAGACACCAGTCATGGGTGTCGGTGACGGAGATGGTACTGCCACACTTGGTGCACTTTTTTAAAACCAGAGGGTTTTTCCATCGTGGAAAAAATCCTGGGCCTAAGGCCCAAAAAGGCGCGTGCAACTGGAAAAAAACCGGGGGAAAAAAAGTTTGTTTTTTTTTTTTTAAGAAGAAAAAAACGGCGGTACCGGTATAGCGTCGAGGAAGGCAGACGCGACCACAAAAAAGAAGAACAATTTTCTGCGGTGACAGGAACACGACCTGCTGGCTCCACGGAAAAGGAAGAACTGGAGAGCGGCAATTGGGGAAGGCAGGAAGGCAGCATGCAGGCGCTCCCAAAAGCTTTCTAATTGGACGCTGGGGAGCATTCCCGCGCAGGCTCCGTCGGTACCGACGATACCCATATTTGATGACTACGTTCCTGCTTGTTCCTGGAGATGATAAGAGTTTGCTTGGATAAATCCATGTTGGTTTTCTCCCATTAAACAATGACTACCTTCATGTTCAGTAATTTTATTCTTTATAATGGTTTATACCATTTTGCATGGTACTGATGTCAGGCTCACCGGTCTGTAGTTTCCTGGACACTCCCCTAGAACCCTTTTTAAAAATTGGCATTACATTGGCCATTCTCCAATCTTCAGGTACTACATATGATTTTAATGATAGTTCACAGATTACCAATAGGTCTGCAATCTCATATTTCAGTTCTTTCAACACCCTTGGATGTATACCATCAAGTCCAGGTGATTTGCTACTCTTCGGATTATGAAATAGTTGCAATACATCTTCCCAGTTTATCAAAATTTCTTTCCATTCTTCTGATACGTCACCTTGAAATACCATTTTAGGCCTGGGTAACTTCCCTACATCTTCTTCAGTAAGGACCAAAGCAAAGAATTAATTCAATTTCTCCTCTATGGCCTTGTCCTCCATTAGTGCCCCTTTTATCCCTCTATCATCTAATAGTCCAACTGATTCTTTCACAGGTTTTTTGCTACAAATGTAGTTGAAAAAGTTTTTAGTGCAGAATAAATTATAGCAAACTCAAAGTAGAAATATGTGGACAAAATTAAACTGAAACCCCAACAAGCCAGGCTCTGTATGCAGTGCAACACAAGAAATATGGGAGGTGGGCAACATTTTACCTAACCTTTGCTGAGCAGTTGCATGAGATTCACAGGCCTCTCTGATTGCACATGCAGGCAGCGCGGCCTCTCCCCACAGTCTTTTCCCTGTATCTATCCTAGTGCCTCTTGCTCAGAGGGGGCCGTGCCTGCACTTGGGATCAAAGAGAATGGTGCCTCATGTTACTACTCAGCAAATAAAAAGCAACAGCTAGCACAGGGGTGCACATGGTGACAGGATTTTATTTGTGCAGCTGTGCAGCCTATAGCTGGTGTCAAAATTCCAAACATGCTGTGCCTCTACTGCAGGCCTTGACAAATTTTGTGTGGATTTAGGAGCCGGGCCAAACCTTTAGGCGCCTAGGCTGTTGCTCTAACCACTAGGCTACTCCTCCACTTGACAACAATTATATCCTCAGATATTAAGTGTCTGTACTTGTGTGTGATGCAATGGTGGTGTGCCTGTCTGTATACAGGATATGATAGTGGGTGCCTTTGTGTGGGTGAGGTGCGGGGCTGCGGTGCATGTGTGTGTGTGTGTGTGTGTGTGTGTGTGTGTGTGTGTGTATGTGGTGTGGTGCGGTAAGGAAGTGAGGTGAGGTGCCAGTGTTTGTGTGAGAGTGGTTCAGAGGTAAGGTGCATGTGTGTGTGTGCGTGGTTCGGAAGTAAGGTGTCTGTGTGTAGTGCGAAGGTGAGGTGTGTGTTTAGTACAGAGGGGGGTAGGGTGTGTGTGTGTGTATGTATTTCGGAGGTGAGGTGCATGTGTTTGTGTGTGCAGTGTGGAGGTGAGGTGCATGTGTTTGTGTGTGTAGTGCAGAGGTGAGGTGCATGTGTCTGTCATGTGGAGGAGGGATGTGTGTGTGTGCATGTCTGTCATATGGAAGTGGGTGCTTATGTGTGTGAGGTACTTATGTGTGTGTGTTCTGAGGGGAGGGAAAGACACTTTTTGGCAACAGCTTATATTCTTCTCTCCCCCTCCAACCCCTCTCTTGTTGACTCCTCTCCTCTGTTACCCTCCAGACACTCCCCCTCTTCACCAACCCACTAGCACTCCCATCCCTTGCCTTAAAATCCCCCATCCTCATTTTTTTTATAGGTCAACTGCTCTTTTAAATATTCCCTGCCTTCTCTACCTCACTTCCACACCCCCCCCCCCCCCCCCCCAAAACTTTTTTTTTTTTTTTTGCTGATTGCTTTTGCGGCCTCTCCCTTCTCTGTCTGTCCATGGATTTCCCCCCAAGCTACGCCCATGTCAGGGGCATGTTGGTGTGTGTCATCAGGATGGTACATAACCTACACAAGAATCTACATTTCATATAAGGAATGCATATGTAAGCCCAAAATTGTCCATGTCCAATTTACACCTCCTCCCGGGCACAAATAGGTATTTTTAAAGTACACCTTTTGGCCATCCCCTTATAGAACGGGTTAATGCAGCTATCCCCCTTAGGCCCCAAATCTGTAAGGCAAATTGCGGGGCTGCATGTCCCACCAGGATGGGCAGCCCCGTTATCCGCCTTGCCAGTATTCTGCCTCCGTCCCCTGCTGCATGCACAGAGCTGCTGTGTGTGCTGTGAGGAACGGAGTGACGGGGGCAGAGAGTGGGTCTATACATCTGGGGACATCAGGGTGGACGGCCTGTTTATTCCATCACAGAGGTGGAATAAGCGGCAGCCGACCCCCTTGGATCGGCATGCCAGGACACTCGGGCCAGCGGCGTGTGGATCCCCACTGCCCGACTGAGTCACTGGCAGCCCCTGTCGGGCTTGAGCAGTGGAGATTCGGAGTCCCAGGGGATACAGAACATGCAATGTCATGGGGAGGACATCCCCGTGGTGATGCTGGGCCGTCTCCAAGGGCCCGATCCTGCACCCGCGGGAGCGTCTTGCTCTTGCAGTGCAGAATCGGGCACTGACGGCCTGGACATGCCCCATTGTGGATTGGGCTCTTAATCTTCCAATGTTTATTTCCTTTTCCCAATGGACATGAGGTAAGGGTAGAATCCTCTGTAGCTGACATCTATATGTCTAGGATTGCAAAATGGCTGGATACATGTGTAAATGGCAATTTATACACTTTTATGTTGTGAAATGGCTGCACTTACATGTGTGAATTGCAGGATTTCCCCCATCAATTCTTTACATATGTACATTTGTGAAACTGTGCCTTCCACTGCATATGGATATCAGTCCTTGTGTATTCCTGCATTTTCTGCTGTCCGATTTTAACAGTCATGTCCATTTTGAGCAGATATGTCGACTTTACATTGATCTCACATGTGCACGTCCTCTTTTCTGAAACTGACATAGATTTACATATGTTTTCACTTCCACATCCCTCCCATCATGACCTTTCTGAAATGTCCCTTCACATGTCCAGATATTGCTGGATTTTTTAGGGCCCAATATTCAACTGGGATGGTTATGCACCACTATGGCACATAGTCATCGCTGTCAACCTCTAATCGCACAGTCTCCAATGCCGCAGAAGCTAACCGGGTAGCGTCAATATTGCACCGCTACCTGGTTTGTTCCCATGAGTAAAACTAGGCCAGCTTTTGCTTCACCTAGTTTTACCTGCAGGTCACTAACTGAGTGGCGGTGCAATATCGTCACTATCCAGATAGCAACGGTTGCTGCCAACATCAGTAAACCATGTAAATGCCTTTAGAATATCGGGCTCTTAATATTTAAAAGTATTTAAATGGCTAGATTTTCACAAAGAAACAGATTTCACTGAAAAAAAAATGTTCCTTTACATTTGCTTGGTTTTGTTTTGATGTGCTTTTATGCTAACAATATGATTTTGATTTTTCAATGAAGTCCATTGTTTGGCATCATGATCCTTAAGGGAACATGTATGGAGGAGCTGAAGAAAGGTAGAAAATGAGCACAGAAAAGTCCCTTACTGAATAGCAATATACAGTACTGTTGCTCCTGACCTTTTCAATGAAGGGACATATATCTTTTGCAGCCTAAGGGATTCACATATGAATGCACACTGCATACAGAAAGAATTAAGAATTTGGTGTGCAAAATATTTAGCTGTTTATTTATTTAGCTGTATTTATATCCCGCTTTTCACCGGGTCAAAGTAGTCAATTGGGGGATACATTTAACACGAGGGGATATGAGACACATACACTAATACTTACAGGGAACATGGGCAATGGAGGGTTAAGTGGCTTGCCCAAGACCACAAGGAGTGCCTACAGGACTAGAAATCCCAGTCCCTCCGGCCTGAGATTGCTGTCCCCAGGTGGGACTTGAACCCCTGGCCCTCCGGCCTGAAGTACCCTGTCCTAACAACTAGACCACTCCTCCCACACTTCAAATAATAGGCACTTCAAAAGAAAAGATGGCATTTTTGACATCAGGTTGAAACATAAGTTGTAACATGTAATTTATAGAAGCATACAGTTAGGGCATCTATTCTAGTTCTCTAAATTATAAGTTTGGGTATTTATTTTCCAGCTCATTAAGTGTTCTTTGAGAGTACAAAAATTTCATTTTTATTAGTGTTTTTGTGCAACAGGTACTATTGCTGGATGTTGGTTTGTGTCAATTGGTACTCGTCAGTGCAGAAAACTGAATGGAGGATACAAGACAAGTCAGTGGAGGGGGGACAAAGTACTAGCAGATGTAGTTTTTCCAGTATATATTTTTTGCATCAGGGTTGTTTTAGCGATGTTTATCAGTTAAAATCTAACACGAGAAGTCCTAAATATAGTATGACAGTCCATATAGCTTGCACATTTGACCTTTCTACTGCAATATCACAGACCCAACTTGGTCTCTGGCTATACCGCAAATTTTTCACAGGCTCAGATAGCATCATGGAACACAGAATGAGCAGGATCTGCAAAGGTTCTAACCCCTGCTAACAGTATACTTACCAGGTTATAAAGTCTCCCCATAATTAGGAGTGTGACAGTAAGCATATAACTCCTCCTAATCAGACCCACTGCCTGCTTGCACCCTGGAGATACTATAGTGTTCAGTGAATGAGGAAGCCATCATATGATCATTCCAAGATAATAATCTTGTACACATATTACAGAAAACTCTCATTTCCCACAGTCAGTCTAGTCATTCATGAAACCATACAACCTGCATTCAGGAGGAAGATTAGGGTTGCCAACTTTTTGAAAGAGAAAAACCCGCCACCTGTGGCTAGTCACGCTCGGCCCATGCCCACCCAGACCCTGCCCTTTCCCCGCCCCCACCCCACCCCCTGCCCAGCCCCACCCCACCCTTACTCCACCTCCTTCCCACCTCTTTCAGCTCTCTTCCAGCCCTCATCTTCCACCTGTCAGTTCCTTCTACCACCTCTTTCCCCTTGCAGCCACAGCTCCTGCTTTTTACAGAGCAGTGGCTGCAATAAAGTTAAAAAGAAAATTAAACCTGTGCAGAGACTTCTGCCCCCCTAGTGAAGCTTCCCCCCCCCCCAGTGTAGCTTCCCCTCCCCCCTAGTGCAGCTTCCCCCCCTAGTGCAGCTTCCCCCCCTTAGTGCAGCTTCACCCCCCCTTAGAGCAGCTTCACCCCCCCTTAGAGCAGCTTCACCACCCCCCCTTAGTGCAGCTTCACCTCCTCCTCTTAGTGCAGCTTCGCCTCCCCCAGTGCAGCTTCACCTCCCCCCCTTAGTGCAGCTTCACCCCCCCTTAGAGCAGCTTCACCCCCCCTTAGAGCAGCTTCACCACCCCCCCTTAGTGCAGCTTCACCTCCTCCTCTTAGTGCAGCTTCGCCTCCCCCAGTGCAGCTTCACCTCCCCCTCTTAGTGCAGCCTCGCCCCCCCCCCTGCTCCTTCACCTCCCCCTCTTAGTTAATTTTCACCCCCACTGTGAAGCTTCACCCCTCCCCCTTCCTGTAGCTTTGCCCCCCTTAGTGCAGCTTCACCCCCCCTTAGTGCTGTGCTGCTGCTTGAACGCCCTTAGTGTTGCTTCATCCCCTTAATGCTGCTTCCACCCCCCCTTCGTGCAGCTTCACCCCCCTTAGTGCTGTGCTGCTGCTTCACCCCCCCCCTTAGTGTTGCCCCCCCTTAGTGTTGCTTCCACCCCTAGTGCAGCTTCACCACCCCCCTTAGTGCAGCTTTACCTCCCCCTTAGTGCAGCTTTGCTCCCCCAGTGCAGCTTCACCCCCCTTAGTGCTATGCTGCTGCTTCACCCCCCCCCCATCGTGCTGTGCTGCTGCTTCACCCCCCTTAGTGCTGCTTCACCCCCCTAGTGCTGTGCTGCTGCTTCACTCCCCCCCCTTAGTGCTGCTTCATCCCCCCTTAGTGCTATGCTGCTGCTTCACTCCCCCCTTTAATGTTGCACCCCCCTCCTTAGTGCTACTTCCACCCCCCTCCTTAGTGCTGCTTCTGCTTTGCCCTCATGCAGCTGCTGCTTCTGCTTTGCCCTCATGCAGCTGCTGCTTCTGCTTTTTACAGAGCAGCTGCAATAAACTTAATTTGAAAAGGAAGAGAAACCTGAGGAGCCCTCCTGTCATCCTTCTGCAGCCCCTGAGGAAGTGATGTCAGAGGGGAAAGGCTCCTCACAGGTTTCTCTTACTTTTCAAATTAACTTTATTGCAGCCGCTGCTCTGTGAAAAGCAGAAGCAGCGGCTGCACGGAGGATCGATCGCGGATCGCGTTCGCGTTCGCGCACTGCGGGAGAAAAGCCGTTTTTTTTTGCTCTGGCCGCTCCCGATCTCACGGTCAGAGCAAAAAATCGGCTTTTCAAGGACCGGTTCTATATCTGTGCCGGTAGCCGGCCTGGCCATGGAAAAACCGGCCAGGCCAGCTGAAAACCGGCTGGTTGGCAACCCTAAGGAAGATGAGACACACCCACAACACATGCCAACCTATGATAATAACTACCAGTCATAAATGCTTTGCTGGATCACTATAGTCCGACAAACACTGCCCAAGCAGGAATCCTCTGGCATCAATCAAGAAAATGGCCAAATGATCCAGGAGCCAGAACCACAAAGCAGCTCAGTTTTCAGGCCTCAAAATGGAGCCCAAGCGGCAATATACATGACCATAGTCAATCAGATCCACTGGTGGACAAACGTCTAGACTCAGGAAGAAGCATTCCATTCCATTCTGTTTCTAACTCAAACACAGCAGCAAGAACTGCAAATCGAATCCCAAGGATGCACTTAAAGTTGAGGGAGAACCATGACATAGTTTCCATGCTCCTAGGGAATCTCTAAGGGCAGCTGGATCCTCAAATGTGCAAGCAACATTGTTTCAGTATGACGCGCATTATGGCAGGGACAGCAGCCTAAACAGTCACTCAGTTTCTTTAAGTGGTCGTGCAAGACAAGAAACTGTTTATGTCTCTGTTGTATAGTTTTTTGAAGAACTGAAAATTCATAACTCTCTGATCTTGTATTTTTTTTGAAGGTCTTGACATTTTAGGTCTCTGCAGTATTTCCTGTGCCTACTAGTGCTGTAGGAGTTTTAAAGATGATGGGGTCTTGGGCATTTCACCACATTAATCACATAGAATGGTATACAACGCACTCTCTCAAGGCACTCAAAACTGAGGTCTAACAATAAGGGCAGAAAAGATTCCATAAATTCAAGAATATTCACATCTTCTACACCTTCCACTACACCAAGAAGTCTTTCCATTGACTCCTACTATTTAAATCTTAAAGGCTGACTTCCCAGTAGTGCAGAGAACCAGCATGGGCCCCAGGGCAGACAACCATTCCGGCCTCCTTACCGCCAGCTTCCCACTGGGCCCAGGCTTCAGAAAATGAAAGCACGTGGCAGTTGGCCCTGCAGTACCTGCACGTGTTCTAGGTTGGCTGTGTCTCGCCCCTCTGACATTTCCTGTCAGATCCTGCTTATTCCAAAACTGAACACAGAATTCCATTCCCAGAGAGCTCACTAGCTCCATCTCCTTAATTAATTGCTTTCATAGTTCTGTAATTGTTCTTTTATGTTCAAAGTGTAGAGCATGTTATGTAGATCAGTGAAACAAGCTCCTGCTTTAATGCATTTTGAATTACATCTATTGGCAGCAGAATGTGAAAAATCTACAATAGCGTGAAGAATTTTACAAGGGACTGTAAAAAGCTTGAGAGGGATAGCTATCAGTAAAGCGGTGGGCAGCACATTGCATCTTTGCATGTATGTGAACTCTACTTTGAACAGTCAGCAAAGACAAAGAGAAATAGAGGGCCATAGAGTGATTCAGGGCTGGTGGGTCCAGAGTGAGAAAGAAATTTGGAATCAGATAGGAGCAGGAAAAGGGAATGTAAGTAAAAAAAAATCTATATCCAAATCTAGGCTTGTTGGGTTCGGTCAGGCGGAGAGGGGATTAGTTAGAGTGCTGGATGGAAAGAGAGTTTCGAGAAGTGGGTAGCAATGCTAGGAACTAACATAGTAATATAGTAAATGACGGCAGATAAAGACCAGTATGGCCCATCTAGTCTGCCCAGTAAGATGGCAAGAGTAGGTGCACCTGCCGCTCTGTGCAGGCCACCCCTCCCCATGTCTTTGTTTAGGGGTGAACCCACCGCTCCATGTAGGACACCCCTATTTGTTGAGAAATTAGATGATTCAGTTTTTTTTATCCTGTTGCTGTAAAGGGATCCACTGTGTCTATCCCATGCCATTTTGAATTCCGTCACTGTGTTTGCCCCCACCACTTCCATCGGGAGGGCATTCCAAGCATCCACCACTCTTTCAGTGAAAAAGTATTTCCTGACATTACCTTTCAATTTACCACCTTGCAGCTTCATGTTATACCTTCTAGTTTTACAGCTTCCCCGTCTTTGGAAGAGGTTTGTTTGTTCATTCATTATTTCTCTTTAAGTATTTAAAGGTCTGAATCATATCTCCCCTATCCCTCCTCTCCTCCAAGGTGTACACACTTAGGTCTTCAAGTCTCTTCTCATAAGGCTTCTGACGCAGGCTCCAAATCATTTTGGTCGCCTTCCTCTGAACTGTTTCCAATTTTTTTTATATCCTTTGCAAGATATGGTCTCCAAAACTGAACACAGTATTCCAGGATTTTCGCCCCCTATCGCGTACATTTCCCTTGGATTTCTGCTACCCAAGTGCATGACACTGCACTTCTTTGCATTAAATCATAATTGCCAAGCATTAGATCATTCTTCCAGCTTTTGTAGATCTTTCCTCATGTTAACCATTCCCTTGGGGGAGTCCACTCTGTTGCAAATTTTCGTGTCATCTGCAAAAAGACAGACATTTCCATTCAGTCTTTCAGCAATATCACTCACAAATACATTGAACAGTGCCGGGCCCACGACCGAACCCTGGGGCACCCCGCTAATCACCTTCCTTTCATCCGAGTGAGCGTCATTTACCATCACCTTCTGTCATCTGTCAGTCAACCAATTTCTGATCCAGTTTACCACCTTGGGACCCATCCCCAAACTACTGAGTTTATTGATAAGTCTCCTATGAGGAACAGTATCAAAGGCTTTGCTGAAATCCAGGTAGATGACATCCATCGCATGCCCCTGATCTAGTTCTCTGGTCACCCAGTCAAAGAACTCAATCAGATTTGTTGGGCAAGATCATCCTTCAGTAAAACCATGTTGCCTCAGATCTTGCAACCTGCTGGTTTCGAGAAAGTCCACTATTCGCTCTTTCAGGAGTGCCTCCATTACTTTTCCCGCCACCGAGGTAAGGCTCACAGGCTTGTAGTTTGTCACTTCTTCCCTGTCACCACTTTTGTGTAGAGGTGCCACATCAATCATTCTCCAGTCCTGAGAAACCTCTCTTGTTTCCAAGGATCTCTTGAAAACATCCTTTAACGGCCCTGCAAGAACCTCTCTGAGCTCTTTCAGTATCCTGGGGTTGTCCACTTTCAGTTTTGCAAGTAGTTCTAACACATCATCTTCTGTGAATGGTGTGGTATCTACTTCATTCCCATTTTTATATTTGGGAATCAGAGGTGGTCCTTCTCCAGGATTTTCTTTAGTAAAAACAGAGCAGAAGTATTTGTTTAGCAATTTAGCTTTTTCAATGTCACTTCCCACGAGTCCGTTCCCAGCACTTCTGAGTCCTGCAATTCCACCTCCGATCTTCTTCCTTTCCTGAATATACCTTAAGAAAGTTTTGTCACCACACTTCACATCTTTAGCCATCTTTTCCTCTGCCTTTGATTTTGCTTTCCTTATTTCTTTTTGTCTCTTTGGGGTATGTTTAATAAACTGGGCTAACGGTTAACCCGGGCTATCTGCCACTAGGTCCCATTGAATAATATAGGACCTAGTGGCAGATAGCCCGGGTTAACCATTAGCCCGGTTTAGTAAACATACCCCTTTGAGTTTGATCCTATATTCATTTCTGTGTTCCTCTGTTTGCAAGCTTTTGAATTTTGTGAAAGCTGTGGTTTTTGCCTTTATTTGAGCAGCCACTTCTTTGGAAAACCAAATAGGTTTCCTTCTCCTCTTGTTTTTATTTACTTTTCTTACATATTTATCTGTTGCCCCTTTTATTGCCACCTTTAGTTTAGCCCATTGCAATTCCACTTCCCTTATCCCCTTCCACCCTGCCAACTCCTCCTTCAGGTACTTGGCCATTTTATTGAAGTCAGTGTTTTTGAAGTTTAGGACTTTGAGCTTGCTATGATTGGACTGCACCTTGGCTTTTATCTCAAACCACACCGTGTGATGATCGCTGCTGTTCACAGGGGCACCCACCCAGACATTCAACATGCTATCACCATTGGTGAGCACTAAATCCAGCATTGATCTTTCCCTGGTTGGTTCCATCACCATTTGTCTAAGTAACGCATCTTGGAAAGCATCCACAATTTTTTTGCTTCTTTCCAGATTTGAACTGATCCACAAGTTTTGATCTTGAGAAATGGGACCTACAGGGCCCCTCAGGAATTTGCATGGATATCTATCACTTAATTTAGAATTTTAGTAAAATTTTGTGCGGAAATTTATTACTTGCAAAAGGGCTATTTTGGGAACTTTTTCAATGAGAGGTCAACACAAAAAAATCCCTATACAAAACACTAAATCAGGAATTTTTCTGCACCTGCACTAACAGTAGCATTGACAGTGTGCAGTAAATTTTCCCCACACTAACCAGCTCAGTCCTCAATTCATCATACATTAAGCAGTTAGTGTGGGATTTTTACTAGGCTGGCTGTTAATGTACACTAACCAGTTAGCACAGGCCTGCAGTAACATTTAGCACAGTTTTATCTATGATTTTTACAGAATTTGTGATAGTATTTTATAAAGACATTTAGGTGTCTTTTATGTATCTTCAGAAAATAGGCTACAAATAGACACCTTCTTACTCCCCTCAATCTAAGCAATTTGTCGTGCTGTGAGGGTTTGTGTGCATCAGTGATGCTAAGAGCTAAGCTATCGGTAGCTTAACTACGGGTAGGGTCTCCCAAGATGGACGGGTCTCAGCCGAGGTGCCAGACCAAGACAAACCACCCATCTGGGCAGCAGCAGAATGGGAAGGTGTTGGCGGCAGAGGATCACATTTCTGTGACAACGGCAACAACACTAGAATTAAACTGCGCAGACGACCTGGCAATTTGCTTCTGTATCTTGTCATGAAATCCCAGTGGATAGTCTCATCTATAGTGCTGGAAGATGAGACCACCAGGTCAGAAGGCACTCAACTGGCTACTGGGGAGGAGCTGAAGACATTTCAGAGTAAAGCCAGCATTTATGATGTGGTTGGATCAAAGCCCTCGGGACATCTGACTGCTGATGCAGCTGTGCATGAAATTAGAGTCAGAAGCTGCAAAGATGTCTTACATATTGGGACATGGAATGTATGAAGCATGAACCAAGGAATGTTGGAGGTGGTCAAGAATGAAAAGGAATGTGTACAATTTGACTTGTTGGGTATCAGCGAACTGAAATGGACTGGCATTGGGCACATTGCATCTGATGATCCCATGGTCTACTATGCTGGAAATGAAAGACAAAGAAGAAATGGCGTTGTATTTATAATTAAGAACTATTATGAAATATTATGCAATCAGTGAATGCTTCATTTCTATTTATCTACGAGGAATGGCCAACAACACAATTATAATGCAAATGTATGCCCCAATAATAGCTGCAAGGATGAAGTTGATTAGTTCTATGAACAAGTACAAGCTGAGATTGACAGAACATGCAAACAGGATATCCTGATAGTCATGGGTAACTGGAACGCAAAAGTTGGCAACAAAGAAGGAAAAGTGGTTGGAAAATATGGACTTAACAGAAATGAAGCTGGAGAAAGACTGATAGAATTCTGCAAGACCAACAATCTGTTCATCTCAAACACCTTCTTCCAGCAACACAAGCAGTGACTATACACATGGACTTCACCCAATGGATTGTACAAAAATCAAATTGACCATATCTGTGGAAGTCAATGATGAAAAAGCTCTATACCATCAGCAAAGATAAAACCTGGAGGTGACTGTGGTATAGATCACCAACTACTAGTATGAAAACTCAAGCTAAAGTTGAAAAAGAGCAAGTCACTTATGAATGAAGCAAAATATGACCTTGAGAATATACCACCGGAATTTAAAGACTGCCCGCAAAATTGATTTGCTGCTTTAGATACAATGACAGAGCTCCAGAAAAGTTCTGAGATGACATCAAGAAGGCTGTGATGGAAGAAAGTGAAAAATCTCTACAAAAGGTGAAAAAGCGAAAACGGCCAAAATGGATGACCGAAGAACCTCTGAAAATTGCCCAGAAACGCAGAGAAGCTAAATCCAGAGGAGAAAGAGGCAATCACAGAACTCAACAGAGATTGCCAACGTGCAGCAAGGCAAGACAAGAAGTACAATGATGCATGCAAGGAAATAGAAGCAGAAACTATTAGAGGAAGAACAAGATCGGCTTTCCTGAAGCTACGAAAGTTAAAGAAAAAATTCCAGCCTCGAATTGGAATGTTACAAGATGCTCAAGGATCCTTGCTGAATGATGCTGAGAAGATCAAGAAAATAATATACAGAGTTATTATATGATAAAGATCAAGTGGACCAACGGGCACTTGATCCGGAACCATTGGTGATGAAAGAAGAAATCAAAGCAGAATTGAAAGCCTTACCAAAGAACAAAGCACCAGGCATTGATGGCATTCCCACTAAAATATTACAGCAATCGGATGCAGCTGTTACCATACTTACAAGTCTCTACCAGCATTTTTTTTAGATTAAACACAACAACAAAGACAAGTAAATCAATCATTTCACAAAAAAAGTTTAAACATATGTGGCAACATTAACCATAACCATTGCTCAAGCCCACATTAAGGTGCTGAGCTGGGAAATTCAAGAACTACATATTTCAAGGAACTAGAGACATTAAACATGCCCACATAAGAGAAGATAAGATATTAATCTGTCACCACAAATTCCTCACCTTGTCTTCCTTCAAGGAAGTTAGCCAATTGTGAGCTGCCAAAAAAGGTATATCTCTGCCCTTGTAGGGTCACAAGACACCTTGTAGGGAACTTCAAATAAAAAGTAGCACCTAAAGCCAGCACTCTGGACTCTAACTAAGTGGCTCTAGTAACATCCGGAAATATCCTCACAGTTTGACCACAAAACATCTCAGCTCTGTTTTTAAAGAACATCTCAAAATTTGCACCTTAACAGATTCTGCCAAGTAATGTATTACATCTAGTAATATTATCAGTGGAATCTTTTAGAAAATGAGATAAATTCTGGCTAACTGTAGGGGCTAAGGAGTAAAACCCATTCTCCCCAACAGAGGCACCCTAACTTTAGTTGGAATATAGAATGCTTGAGCAATTTCAATATTATATGGTATTTTCAAAACCTCTTTAATTAAATATTTTTATAACAAACACTCTGCCGATAATAAACGTGTCTAAGGAAAATTCAATATTCGTAAATTCCACCATTTAGAGCCATTCTCGTAACGCCTCAATTTTAGCATACATAATACTAGAATCTTGAACAAAATTAGCATTCAGATTCACAAAAGAGGAAAGCTGAACGTTTAACTGAGAAACAGCTTTATCAGTTACCATTACCCTGATTTCCAAATCGGACAGTTTCTCTACTACCCTGTGCGTAAAATCACACAGAGATCTGATAGTACTGGTGACTTTAGAATCCATAACTCTAATCGCTCCAAGATTATCTTTCAGGGTAATCTCCCCATCGATCTCCTCAGAAGACAGAACTAAAAGCTGCATAGTAGCAACTGGCTTCAGAACTGGAACAATAGAAACAAACTTTTCATCATCTAACAATGGAGTAGAAGACATGGGAGGAGATGGACCTGGTGACAGAGTACATCCCCTGGGGCTGAGAAGCTCCCTCAGAGAACACTTGGCACACCGGCAAAGAAAAAACATGGTCCATCTAGTCTTCCCAGTAAGATGGCAGGAGTAGGTGCACCCTTCCCCATGTCTTTGTTTAGGGGTGCACCTGCCACTCTGTGCAGGCCACCCCTCCCCATGCCTTTGTTTAGGGGTGAACCCACCACTCCATGTAGGACACCCCTATTTGTTGAGAAATTAGATGGCTCAGTATATTTTTATAATATCCTGTTGCTGTAAAGGGATCCACTGTGTCTGTCCCATGCCATTTTGAATTCCGTCACTGTGTTTGCCCCCACCACTTCCATTGGGAGGGCATTCCAAGCATCCACCACCCTTTCAGTGAAAAAGTATTTCCTGACATTGCCTTTCAATTTACTCCCTTGCAGCTTCATGTTATGCCCTCTAGTTTTACAGTTTCCCCGTCTTTGGAATAGGTTTGTTTGTTCATTATTTCTCTTTAAAGTATTTAAAGGTCTGAATCATATCTCCCCTATCCCTCCTCTCCTCTAAAGTGTACATATTTAGGTCTTCAAGTCTCTTCTCATAAGGCTTCTGACGCAGGCTCCAAATCATTTTGGTTGCCTTCCTCTGAACAGTTTCCATTCTTTTTATATCCTTTGCAAGATATGGTCTCCAAAACTGAACACAGTATTCCAAGTGAGGCCTCACCAGTGACTTATACAGTGGCATTAGTACCTCTTCCTTTCTGCTGGTAATTCCTCTTTGTATGCAGCCCAACATCCTCCTGGCTTTTGCCACCGCCTTGCCGCACTATTTTGCCACCTTGAGATCTACAGAAATAATCACACCAAGGTCTTTCTCCTGATCCGTGCACACCAACCTCTCGCCCCCTATCGCGTACATTTTCCATTGGCCCCACCAGGACTCCCGATGAGGAAAACAGGGGAGCAGTCCTTCACAATATCTTTATTCTTTCTCTTTCCCATAGTACAAAGTGCCCAAACACTTCCAGAACCATTCAAGGCTGCGTGTAAAGCTGCAGGTCTTTTATGGGGATGAGCCTCCACCCAGCAAGCTGACCACGCCTCTGCCTGCTAGTTCCAAACAGACAGGGCAACAGCAAAAGGAAAAACTGCAGACAAGCCAAAGGTTTTTCTCACATTCAGCCCCAGCACAGACCCTCTGCCAGGAAAATTGGAAGATAACATCATGGCGAACTGTCTGGAAAAGATCTGTGTTTATACCAATACTAAAGAAAAGTGATCCAACTGACTGAGGAAATTATGGTACAATTGCTCTGATCCCACATGCCAACAAGATTCTATTGAAGATTATTCAGCAGAGACTACAACCATACCTGGGACGCAAACTTCCTTAAGTGCAAGCAGGGTTCAGGAAAGGGCGAGGAATGAGAGACATCATCACAGATGTGAGATAGATCCTTGAAAAGACTATAGAATATCAAAAGGATATCTATATGTGTTTTATTGGCTTCAGCAAAGCTTTTGACTATGTAAACCATGAGAAACTCTGGCCCACATTAAGAAACATGGGTATACCAGAACACCTAATCGTTCTCTTGCACAGCTTTTATATTGATCAAGAAGCAACAGTTCAAACGTAACAAAGAGAAACAGAATGGTTTAAAATCAGCGAAGGTGTACGACAAGGCTGCATACTTTCTCCCTTTCTGTTTAATTTATATGCAAAACAAATCATCAGAGAAGCAGGACTGTATGAAGATAACCAGGATGTGAAGACTGGTGGAATACTCATCAATAACCTTCGCTATGCTGATGATACCACATTACTGGCGGAAAGTGAAGAAGATTTGAAATATTTGCTTCTCAAGATCAAGGATCATAGTCTTAAAATGGGGCTGTACCTTAATGTAAAGAAGATAACGATCCTAACAACTGGAAAAATCAATAAGTTCATCGTTGATGGAGAAGAAAGCACAGTTACTTACCTGTAACAGGTGATCTCTGGGAACAGCAGGAATAAGTCTTCACATATGGGTATCGTCGGTACCGATGGAGCCTGCGCGGGAACGCTCCCCAGCGTCCAAAAGGAAAGCTTTTGGGAGCATCCCACAGCGCCTGCGCGCTGCCTTCCCGCCTTTCCTAACCGCCTCTCTCCAGTTCGAGTTTTAAAGCTGAGACAAACAGAGAGAGAGGAAAGGAAAGATAGATAGAGAGATACAACTCCTAGGGGAGGGTGGGTGGGTTGTGAAGACTTATTCCTGCTGTTCCCTGAGATCACCTGTTACAGGTAAGTAACTGTGCTATCTCCAGGAACAAGCAGGAATGAGTCTTCACATATGGGGACTCCCCAGCTAGAGATGCCTGGGAGATCACCCAGGTTGTGAGTCCCTGGGAAGGGCTCTACCTCCACCTATGAATCTCAGGCATCCAGTCAGGGATGGAGGGTTAGGAGTTGATTAGGTATGGAACAGGTGTTTGAAAACAGCCTGACCAAACAAGGCATCCCGGCGAGAGTCCTTGTCCAAGCAGTAATGGGCTGTAAAGGTATGAACCGAGGCCCAGGTGGCCGCTCGACAGATTTGGTCGATGGACACAGAGTTTAGATGAGCCACAGAGGCAGCCATGGCTCTCACATTGTGAGCTGTGACATGGCCCTCCAGAGAAAGGTTCTTACTCTGGTAGGCGAAAGAAATACACTGAGCAATCCAATTGGACAGAGTTCTCTTAGAGACTGGAAGTCCTAAATGAGAGGGATCAAAAGCAAGAAAAAGTTGAGAGGACTTTCTATGTTGCTGTGTCCTTTGTAAGTAGAAAGCAAGTGCTCTTTTACAATCCAGGGTATGAAGATTCCTCTCTGCACTTGATGCGTGAGGTCCTGGAAAAAAAACTGGTAAATACACCTCCTGGTTCAGATGAAAAGGTGAGACCACTTTAGGCATAAAGTGTGGATTAGTTCTGAGGACTACCTTGTCATGATGGAACCTTGTATAAGGAGGATTAGCCACTAAGGCTTGCAACTCACTGATACGGCGAGCTGAGGTGACTGCAATGAGAAAAATAACCTTCCAGGAAAGGAATTTCAAGGATGTAGTGGCTAAGGGTTCAAAGGGTGGCTTCATAAGCTTGCCAAGAACCAGATTCAAGTCCCATGCCACTGGACGTAGTCTAATGGGAGGTTTAGTCAAAAGAAGGCCTCTCATGAATCTTGCTATAAGAGGATGAGAGGAAATAGGCTGTCCATTGAGGGGTTTAAGGGATGCTGCAATAGCACTCAAATGGACTCTGATTGAATTCGTCTTAAGGCCTGCATGGGATAAATGCAGCAAATACTCCAGTAAAGAATTCAGAGGTATTGCAAGAGGGTTAAGACCCTTCTCTGCACACCAAATGGTAAACCTCTTCCATTTAAAAGCATAGGAACGTCTGGTGGAAGGCTTTTTGGAAGCATGAAGGATATCCTTCACCTGCTGAGAAAGAGGTAAATCTTGAAGGTCTAGGCCTTCAGCAACCAGGCCCTGAGATGAAGAGACTGGGGATTTGGGTGCCACAACGTTCCTTCCTCCTGGGAGAGGAGATCTGGAGCAGACCCCAAGTCCAGGGAGGGAGCTTGAGAGAGATTCATAAGTAGAGGGTACCACACTTGGCGTGGCCAACATGGTGCTATGAGGATCATAGACACCTTGTCTCTCTGAAGCTTGAACAGTGTCTTGGGAATGAGGGGAATAGGAGGAATGGCATAGAGGAAATCTTGCCCCAATGAAGGAGGAAGGCATCCCTGGCCTGAACTCCCTGACACGGAATCCTGGAACAGAACCGGGGAAGTTTGGCATTCCACGGACTTGCAAACAGGTCTATGTCTGGGGTTCCCCAAATTCGAAAGATCCTAGCTATCTGGTCCCCATGGAGGGACCATTCGTGTGGAAGCAGAACTCGACTGAGTCTGTCTGCCCAAGAGTTTTGAACCCCTGGAAGATACACTGCCATGAGATGGATTTGATGCTCTCTGGCGAAGGCCCATAATCTCAGAGCTTCATTGCAAAGCGACAGAGAGCCAGTCCCCCCCTGCTTGTTCACGTAGAACATGGCTACTTGGTTGTCCGTGTGGATGAGGACTGTCTTGTAGCTGAGCAGGGTGTGGAAGACTCTGAGAGCCAGAAAGATTGCTCTGAGCTCTAAGAGGTTGATATGTAGAGATGTCTCCTGTGGAGACCAGATGCCTTGGGTGGAGAGATCTTGTAGATGAGCTCCCCAACCCTTTGGAGAGGCATCTGTGATAAGGGTTGCTTGGGGTAACACCTGTTGAAAGGGGGACCCCAGCAACAGATTTTGAGTGGACCTCCACCAATGGAGCGAGGAGAAGAGGCGACTGAAGGTCGCTATCTTGTCTGACAGGCACACTCTTGGTGCAGAGGCCAGACCGAAAGGAAGCACTTTGTATTGGTAGTGCTTTCCTTGGTAAAGGAACCGAAGGAACCTTCTGTGTGTTGGATGGATGAGGACATGGATGTACGCATCCTTGAGATCCAGAGAACAAAGCCAGTCCTGACTCTGGAGGTATGGAAGGAGAGTTCCGAGAGAAGTCATCTTGAATTTCTCCTTGCACAGAAACTTGTTCAATTCTCTGAGATCTAAAATGGGTCTGTAGCCCCCTGTTTTCTTTGGAATGAGAAAATAGGGGGAGTAGAACCCTGAGCCCTGTTGAAGAAGGGGTACTTCTTCTATTGCCCCTTGGGCAAGAAGGGTGGTATTCTCTTGACCTAGAAGGCTGAGGAGAGATGCTGGAGAATTGAACTGTTTCACCATAGTGTGAGGAGGAAGGTTTAAGAAGTGAAGTTTGTACCCGTCTCTTATGATAGAGAGGATCCATTGCTCTGCTGTGATTTGTTCCCATCTGGGAGCAAAATGAGCTAACCTTCCTGGGATGGTGAGAGGCTCTGGATGTTCTAGAGCCAGAAAGGCTAAGTTCTCTAGTAGTAAGTCAAAGGCCCTGAGGAGGCTGAGGCTGTTGGGCCGTAGCAGTCCTCGTAGCCTTAGGCTTGGCCTGCTTTGGTTGTTGTTGCCTCTTTGTAGAAAAACGACCTGCAGAAGAGGCCTGACCATAAACAGAAGAATATTTCCCTTTTTTTGGGAAAAATCCTTTTTTGAACAATCTCTTTTTAAAAGGAGCAGAAGTAGACTTTGAAAGTCTATCTAAAGCAGAATTTTCAGCATCCATCTGGTTAGCCTTTGCTTGCCAATCTTTGCCAAACAGGTTTTCACCTGTACAAGGAAGGTTACCTAGTCCATCCTGAACCCAGGATTCCAAATCAGAGGCTTGTAACCAAGCAACTCTGCGTGCACCTATGGCAATAGCCGAGGCTCTGCTGGCACCTTCAAAAGAGTCAAAGGCTGCACGGTTGGAAAACTTGGAAATATCCTGGGCATGTTTAAGCCAGGTGAGAAACTCTTCCCTTTTATTTTCTGACATAAAAGGAGATAAGGTTTGCAGATGATCTGTAACTTCCTTTAGAAACATCCCCATATAGAGACTATAGGAGTTGATTCTGGCTACAAGCATACTGGCCTGGAAAATTCTCCTGCCAAAGGCATCTAAGGTTCTGAATTCTCTTCCTGGAGGAGTAGAAGAGTGCCTTTTTGTACTCTTGATCTTTTTCATAGCAGACTCCACCACAATGGAGTGGTGAGGAAGCTGAGTCTTATGAAAACCAGGACAAGGAGGAACACGATACATGGTGTCCAACCTACGAGAATGAGGGAAGGTGGTAAGAGGAGTCTCCCATATGCCCAACATGTGATCATAGAGAATCTCATGTATTGGTAAAGTGGCTGCCTCTTTGGGAGCCTTAGGATATTGTAAAATATCTAATTTTTTGGCTCTAGGCTCTGTCTCAGAGGCCACTGAGATGGAAAGGCCCCTGGCCACCTCCCTGATAAAGTCTTGAAAAGACAAGTCCTCTGGAGGAGACATTCTCCTTTTTGGAGAAGAGGGTTCCTGAGGAAGGATCCCCGATGCTTCGATAGAGTCCTCTGATTCATCAGAGTCCTCAGAGGAATCGAAGTATCGCTTGTCTGGATGCTCTCGCAGAGCCCGATACGCATACCGGGGGGTATCGACATCGGGAGTACTCGGTACCGATGGGCATCACAGGATAGTGTACCGCTGCCATCAACGTCGATGTCGATGCAATCGGTACCAGCAGCGGAACCTGTTTCGGGTCCGGTACCGGAATCGGTACCGACAACGGAGTTTGTTGCGGTACCGAAGGCGTCG
Source organism: Ichthyophis bannanicus (assembly GCA_033557465.1). Taxonomy (NCBI): domain Eukaryota; kingdom Metazoa; phylum Chordata; class Amphibia; order Gymnophiona; family Ichthyophiidae; genus Ichthyophis; species Ichthyophis bannanicus. The sequence continues at coordinate 573,196,163 of CM066031.1, read as the reverse complement.
CAGCTTGTATGAATGCCGTGATGGCATGCTGCATGGTCAGAATATTCTGATCCCTCGACGCCACCAATGTTTGGATGTCAGTACCGGTGTGAACCGCCAGTACCCCAGAACATTGTAACAGGTGATCGGTCGAGGTCGAGGCCGAACCATCGATGTCAACCTGTGACCCCATAGATAAAGCTTTGGAAGCCGGAGCCTCCCACCGGGGTAATTTTGCCGGTGTGGATTCCTCGAGAGCAAGCCCGGGGGCATCTCGATACTTAGAGGGAGATGTACTCTTCGAGGACCGGCCAGATTTAAGTTTGGTTACCTGAGATCCATGGGAGGAAGAAGCAGCCCTGGAAGACGTTGATGCCACAGAAGCTGCATCAGAGGGAAACAGGGTACTGAGCTTGGCTGCTCGATTCTGTAAACCTCTTTCAGACATCATGGAACAGGACTCACAGTCCGCGATGGAATGGTCAGGACCTAAACATTTAAGACACCAGTCGTGGGTGTCGGTGACAGAAATAGTGCTACTGCACTTCGTGCACTTTTTGAACCCGGAAGCGGGCTTTTCCATGAGGAAAAATTTTCTGCAGGCCTAGGGCCACAGAAAGAAAAATGCACTGAAGTAGAAAAGAGTAGGGTTTTTTTTTTTTAGAAAGAAAGAAAAACCCGGCGGTACCGGTCCGGAGTCGAGAAGGCAGACACGTGACTAAAGAAATAAAAGAAAAAATAAGAAATTCTTCAGCGATGACAGGAAACACGACCTGCTGGCTCCGCGGAAAAAGAAGAACTGCAGAGAGGTGGTTAGGAAAGGCGGGAAGGCAGCGCGCAGGTGCTGTGGGATGCTCCCAAAAGCTTTCCTTTTGGATGCTGGGGAGCGTTCCCGCGCAGGCTCCGTCGGTACCGACGATACCCATATGTTAAGACTCATTCCTGCTTGTTCCTGGAGATATCAAAATAGTGGACAACTTTAACCTACTTGGATCAACTATCAATAAAGAAACAACAAGCAGTCAAGAAATCCAACACCACATTGCTCTTGGCAGAATGGCTATGAAGGATTTAGACAAGATTCTCAAGAGCAGAGATGTCTCTCTCCATACAAAGATTCAACTCGTTCAAGCCATGGTGTTTTCAATATGTCATATGGATGCGAAAGTTGGAAAGTGAAAAAGAAAGGAAGAAAATTGATGCTTTTGAATTATGATGCTGGCAACGAATATAGTGTATACCATGGACTGCCCAAAGAACAAACTAGTCAGTATTAGAGGTGATAAACCCATACTTTCTTTAGAAGCTCAGATAACAAGACTTCGACTTTCATGCTTGGGACACATCATGCGAAGAGAGAGATCATTAGAGAAAGACATCATGCTAGGCAAGGTAGAAAGTCAATGCAAAAGAGGAAAGCCAGCAATGAAATGGATCGATATAATAGCAGCAGCTGTGGGTGCCACTCTGTCAACAATGAGTCACCTGATTGAAGACCGAACACAATTTAGGACAATTATCCAGAGAGTCACCATGAGTCGATACCGACTCGATGGCACTTAAAAACAACATGAAACGCTTTTCTGCAGTAAGAGGGTTAATTCTGTGCTACGAATAGCGGGGATGGATGGCCCAACGGGACATCCATCCCCGCTATTCGTGCCTTCACCCAGCCACGACTAACTTCCCCACTGGTTGTGCAGGGAAGTTAGAAGGGGGCGGGGAAGGGGCGGCTTGGGAGCAGAGTCTGGGAGGTTCTAATGTCGGCCCTCTACGGCGACATTATACAGGGAAGTTAATTCCACCTCCGAGGTGGAATAACTTCCCTGTATGTCATTTTGTGATGGGCCCGGGGCCTGAAGGCAGTCCCCCCAGCCCAACCCTGGCCTTTGGAGGCCTGATTGGGGGTCAGGCTGAGTGGAATGAGGTCCTGCAGTCCGGCAGCCGGCATCGCAGTTCCTCAATGGAGCCATGGTTCAATGGCAACATGACACCATGGCGCCATGGTTCCATTGAGGAGCCTCAACTGAGTTAGCCGGCGACAGTCCTGCACGTGCAGGCCAGACTGAATCGAAGTCCCGGCCTGCACATGCAGGACTGTTCGCGATTCTGATCCCCTCTGTACGTCTGCTTCAGACCAGACTTACAGAGGGGATCGACGTCCAGGAAGGAATCGGGCCCTAACTGCAGGGAACAGACTGGGCATGCCCCCAACAGTAAGTACACAGCCTCTGCACTTACCATACGCTACTGTTTGCTCTTAGCACACAGTAAGTGCAAAACAACTAAACATGTGCCTTAGTGTTCACATTAAAATTATTAATATATGTCCACCGACATTTTTAGCATGCGTTCTAATACATAAACTCCATATTATCCAATGACCTTGAGAACTGAAATAGTTTAGATGAAGACCAAAAAAAAGTAAAGAGTTAAAGTATACACACTGTAAAATAGTTTTCACAGTTGCTTAATATTTTTGGACTTTTGCATTATGGCGGTCCGATATACCTAAGCGATTCAACTGTATGCTGGTCACGTGAGTCTACTTGCACCATATCCACTTGATGCAGGCATGTAGATATTCATGTAGGTAAGACGGTCATTGTCTGTTCTATTTTGGCTATATACTTTTTTCTAGTATCTAAAAAGACAACTCAATATGGTTCACAATTTACACAATACAACAATGAATGATTCAATATATAAATACAAAAAATCATAAATATGTATCAAATGCATCTCTAAAACTCAAAATATGACTCAATATCAAAAATGTAAACATAATATACCAACAAAATTAAAATGCTAAAAATCAAAATCCCATCCTTCTGACAGTCCAGACCAGCTCCACTCAACCAAACAACAATTCTCACGTCATACTCACAAAAGTACATTCTGTCACAATACAGCAAATTCTCCAAACTAAAGACACCTAATCCCAGATTTCTCAATCATTTCCAAAGAAGCAACCAGGGGTTCAACCCCTTTTGGTGTGCCCCTTTCATTGGCACCTTGCCCCTGATGGCAAATCTCCACTTATCGTTTACTATCAGTGATGTCACAAGGGGCAGAACATCTGATGGGACTCAAGTTTGGGTAGTGGCAAGTGAAGCTAATACTCATGTTTATTTCACTATGAAACAAGTCCTAAAAGTTCAAAACATTGAATCAGCTAACGCCTTGTTTGATGAATGAGGTAATGTCTCATGTAGCTATTTCTATTAAATCATGGTAAGGCACTCATGGTAAGCTACATTTTGAAAACAAGAATCTTTTTAGAAAATAATTTACTGGGAAATGTTCTAGTCAATCTCATTTAATGCTGAATATATTATATTGTATCAACCATAATATATGACATTTAATGACCTTAAAAGTATCCCCCGTCTGAAAATGAATTAAAAATATACTTCAGACATTTTGACTCTTGCTGAGCACAGGCTCAAATGCTTAATTATACATTAAAACTCAAGTACAATTTTTTACAATGTTTGTACTTAAATTAGTTGAAACAAAATTAAACAATAGCTTTTTTGGCAAGCAAGCAATGAAATGTTAAGGGCTCGATTAATAGTGTAGCTTCACATAAAATGAGCATTTCCAAAATGTCCATAGTTTAGATTAAATAGATCAAATACTCTAGTCGCCTTTCATAAATATTTCACTCCTTCCACACATTACATTTTTGGTAGATTTCATATCTCTTTTCATGGTTATATTAACTTTTTTTTAAATTGTAAAGCAGTGAATTATAACAAAATTAGATCTGCCATGCCTGTAATAAGATAACTCCTTTAGCACTGGGTACAAGGTCAGCAAAGGAGTAAGTCAAGAATCTGACTGACATTTCCAAAATGACATTGGTTTACTGAAATGCAAACTTAAAGCTGTGTTGATATGCCTTTAGAAGCTCAACTAGCCACCTGTTAGGAAGCTGATAGGTTGAGGAAAAACACTGGAGCCGATACTGAAAACCCTTTGCCATCCAACCAATGGGAGGCAACACACTTTGGGGTATGTTTACTAAACAGCGGTAGTGGCTTCCATGCGATTTCAGAGCCGTGGCCCCATTGTTTCGTAAACATACTCCTTTGTGTGTTTGTTTCTAAACAGGTATGCATTAAGCCTAAAGATGAGATCAAATTAAAACGATGTGTCTTCTTGAGACCACTACTGTAAATCTTTTGTGACCAAGCAATGAGTTCTGAGAAGCATTTTTGAAACGGCACAAAATAGGATTACTTTAGAATAATAAGACAACGTCTTGAAAAAGATATACATGCAGACACTTTGTTAGATCATAATTTGTTGAATGTAAGTAGCCATATTCATCCGGTGCAGTGGAAGCAATCGGGATTGAGTCTTTGATGCCCCCTGGGAGACGTCTCTCACTGAGCACTCAGTTAAGCTAACGGAACATAAAGAGGTGTGGAAATTCCATTGTCATTATGCTGCTCCATAGTTTTCATCTAAATTATTGGAGACAAAGTGACAGATCTGAAGCTTGAGCATATTTGGCCTAAGAATCATGCAGCGGAAGCTAAGCTGCATATGGTAATGCTTTTGCTCAAAGGAAGAACATCAACATTGTTAAGAAGACCTATTCCAACCACATTCAAAAATCATTATCTTGACTTTGTGATCACTTCTGTATAGCATAAGAGTTGATGTTCACTTGAAATAATGATTTAGAAATCGATGTACCCTCTACTCATAAAATGCCTAACCATAACCATACCTTTTTGTAGGTAAAACCATGACTTTTTGTTATGACGCAGATGGGTCAAAGATACTATGTAACTAATTTAGTAAGAATAATGATACCTAAATCATAGAAATTCTTCAGATAATGAATATTTCTACTTTTTTTTGGATATTATCTCTGTTCACTCAATGAAATTGGAGTATGTGATTTTGAGTTCTTTTTTGTCAGATACATTAGATACATCTTTCTGAATGCTTTTCCCTTCTGAATTGAAATATGCTAGCATTAGACCAGTCTTGAAAAAGTCAATATTGACATTACTAATTGCAAAAATGACCACACAATTTCCAGCCTTCCATTCTAGGTAAAGTGATCAAGCAGGTTTCATTTCCCTAACACCATTCAATTCTTGATGAATACAAACATGGATTTCAAGTTGAGACACAGCATGGAGACCCTGTCAATATCTATGTTTGATTCTATTCTGTGTGGTTTTGAGAAATTTCCAATGGCATATTGTGGGCCGGCAGCCCTCCTAGGCGGCTGCCTAGTAGGGGCGGCGGGCCGTATTACTTGTGTCTTGCTTCAGCCTGGTAGCTGAGGCCCTTAATTGTGTAGTTACAATTTATTATTATTATTATTACAATTTCTTATATACCGCACTATTGTCAGCGCGGTTTACATACAACAAAATGACCATAACAAACTGCTTGGCTTCACATAGAACAGGAGTAACAACTTGGATAACATGTTTGGCTTTACAGAGAACAGGAGTAACAACTTGGATAACGCGGGGGATGCAAACTGAACTAATTACATATGTACAATGAGATTGAGTGCTGAGAATTTAGGGTGTTACATGTGTACAGTAGGGTTGAGATGTTATCTTGAGGAGGTAAGAGGAGAGGCAATTAGGTAGGGGTTAGGTTAATCTGGTAGTACTGTGTAAATAAATGGAATTTGAGAGCCTTTCTGAATTGTGTTAGGTCAGTAATTGCACGGATGCCTGGTGGTAATGCGTTCCAACATTTTGGGGCATAGATACTGAATGCCCTGTTAGATGTTGCGATTGTGTACTTTGTTGAAGCCTTTGGGATTAATAGTGCATTTGTAGATAGGGATCTCCTTGTTCTGTTGGGAGGAATGGGTTGGATGATATCGGTTAATGAAGGGGAGGTGATGCCATGGATGGATTTGAAAGTGAGTAACAAAGATTTGAATATAAGCCTTCCTAGTTGTGGGGCAGTTAAAGCAGTCCAAGTGGAAATAGGCCAACACAGGAAAATTTATTTCTAAATTTTATTTTAATCATCAAGTTTGCAAATTGGACCTTGGCAGAAGGTTCCAAACCATTAACAGAAAGTGAGGATATTTTCTCCAACAAAAAGCTTCTTTGTAAAGGTACTTCAGCAGTGCTATAACAAATCAGTTTCCTTCAGTCTTTGGAACAAAACAAGTTTCCTTTCCCTCCAAACAAACCACAGTTGAAAAATCACTGTTGCAAGTAAAGTCCAGCTAACCTTGTTAGCTTCTCCCAGCTGTTTCAGGTAAGCTTGAAAACAGGCTCTACTTTTCAGCATAGGAACTAAACTGCTGTTGGAACAGTTTCATAGCACAAGTACTATTTCAGCTTTAAAATGAGACTTCTCTCTTTCCAGCACTTCACAGTATTAGTTGCTCAGCCTAACTACTTCTTGGCTTTCTTTATAATATTTAATAAATGCTTTCTAAGCACTTCTCATGCACAATGAGTATTCCATTGAGACTTCTGTAGAATCTGAATCCCCTTTATAAAATTCCACCTCCATTTCTTCCTCAGTGCTACAAGGCTCAGGGACTGGGATACGTTCAGGGATTTCTAGTTTCACTTTCCTTAAAAGCTTAAAAGGTTTTCCCCAATGAACATTCCTTCTTCCCCCTGGAATAATGTCAGTGCTCCTAGACTTCCTTCCCTTTAGTGAATCACTTAAAGGCACTGTCTGGTTTACCTTGCTTGTAGAAACCTTCCTTTTGTCAGGCTTTCTAAAAGGCTCCGTTTCTTGCTCAGAGTCTGAGCTGCTTGCTTCTGAGTTAGAACTATATTCCTGGAACTCTCTCAAGCTTCTTCCCGCTCTTCTCTGGCCCTGCCACTCGCTTTGGCAGTTCTGTCTGCTTCTCCTGGTTTCCCCAGTTCTCTCAGCTCTGCTGTGCTCTCTCCCTTCACTTGCTGACTGACCACGTTTAAATGTTTGCCAGCGTGCTTCCCTTTCTGACCCCACCCTCTCTCTCCCCGCTGTTGCCCTGGAGACTGGGTGTGGCTTCAGGCTAGCCTTGCAAGTGTGTGTTTCAGTATTACTTTCATTTTGGGACCTGTGCTTAGGTGAGCCCATCCCCCTCTTAGGAGAAAAAACCTTCTTTTTTTTTCTCTTTCCCAGGTCTGTGCTGCACCTGCCTCACCACAATATTTGTTCATGTTCTTAGATATCTCCTCTGCTGTTGATACAATGGTTTATTTGTAATGTTAAAATGATTGCATAATATTGGGCATTCCTAACAAGTTCAGCTGGGTTCTACGAGTGGTCTGTTTTACAAGGGTAATTTTTTGAAAGAGGTTAGTTTTGTACATACCGTGACAGTAATGAACCACATATCCAAAACCAGGATATGTGAAGTATGATCTCAGTCACTAAAATGTACTGTTAACTCTCAGTGTAGCATTTGCTTCATGCCAAAGAATGCCCTCCTTCAGGAGTTCATAATATATAACATGTATAGTTAAATTGTCAAGGTGTACATGGAGATTCCTCTCAAGCAAACCTGTGGCACCCAACACTATGGGAAATATTTCTTTATCTTTCTGTCACATTTTCTTGGTCTCCAATTGCATTTGGTGGTACTTTAAGATCTTCTTCTCAATACAATTTACAAAATAATCACTTGGAATTGACTCCTCTATAATCAATGCTGTTCTGATGTTTTTCTCCTTTACCACTATGTCCCATTTCCTTACACTCAGATTTTTATCAGTCAGAATGGGAGCATCCCTAGCTACAGGCTACCGAACCTGTAACCAAAAAACGCCTCCACGAGGCTATAAGCAGAAGCCGAAGCCCAAAGGAGCCCAAGGATACTACCAAAAGCAAAGAGGTTCCAAAAAAGAGTAAAGTAGCCAAATGCCCTCAAGTATGGAGCAGACAGAGCTTAAAACCAATAGCCAAATTAATATGAATAAAATAAGTCTCTAAAATGCTTGTATGCAAATGCTAGAAGTCTAAAAAATAAGATGGGAGAGTTAGAATATATAGCACTGAATGAGAAGTTAGATATGATTGGAATATCAAGAGACATGGTGGAAGGAGGACAACCAGTGGGACACTGATACCTGGGTACAAACTATATCGTAATGATAGAGCTGATCAAATTGGTGGAGGGGTTGCGCTCTATGTTAGAGAGGGCATTGAGTCAGAAAGGATTAAAGTTTTGCAGGAAACAAAATTTGCTGTAGAATCTCTATGGATTGAAATTCCATGTAAAAAGGGGAAGGCGATGGCAGTGGGGGTGCACTATAGACCGCCTGGCCAGAATGAACAAATGGATGATGAAATGCTCAAAGAAATCAAGGAAGCTAACAAAAGTTACAGCTCAGTAATAATAATGGGTGATTTCAATTACCCTGGTTTCAACTGGGTGAGTGTCACAGCAGGATATGCTAGGGAGATAAAGTTCCTAGATGAAATAAATGACTGCTTCTTGGAGCAGCTGGTTCATGAACCGACCAGAAGGGAAGCCATATTAGACCTAGTCCTTAGTGGAACACCAGATCTAGGGCAAGAGATAAGGGTGTTGGGGCCACTTGGCAATAGTGATCATAGCATGATCGCATTTGATTTAATTAGTGGAGGAGGGATAGTAAGGAAATCCACAATACTACCTTTTAACTTTCGAAAGGGAGACTATGATAAAATGAGGAAAATAGTTAAGAAAAAACTAAAAGGAGCAGTTGCAAAGGTTAAAGACTTACATCAAGCATGGGTGTTGTTGAAAAATACTATCTTGGAAGCACAGACCAGCTGTATTCCACGCTTTAAGAAAAGTGGAAGGAAGTCCAAAAAAACTGCCAGCATGGTTTAAAGGTGAGGTCAGAGAGGCTGTTGTTGCCAAAAAAGCATCTTTCAGGAAATGGAAAAAAGAGCCAAACGACGAAACCTGGAAACAGCACAAGCACTGGCAAGTCAAATGCAAGGCATTGATAACGCAGGCAAATGGAGAAATTGAGAAGAAGCTTGCTGCGGAAGCAAAAACGCAAAATAAAGACTTTTTCAAGTACATTCATAGCAAAAAACCTGTGAGAGAGTCAGTTGGTCCATTAGATGATAGAGAGGTTAAAGGAGCACTAAGAGGCGACAAGGCGATAGCGGAGAGACTGAATGAATTCTGTTCTTCGGTCTTTACTGAGGAAGATGTAGGACTGTTACCCATGACTGAAGTGGTATTTAAAGGTGCGGAAGAATTGAAGGAAATATCGATACATCGGGAAGATGTATTACAACTATTAGATAAACTGAAGAGTAGAAAATCACCTGGGCCAGATGGTATACATCCAAGGGTGTTGAAAGAACTGAAATATGAGATTGCAGACCTGCTATTAGTAATCTGTGAATTTTCATTAAAATCATCTGTAATACCTGAAGATTGGAGGGTCGCCAATGTAACACCAATTTTTAAAAAGGGTTCCAGGGGTGATCCAGGAAACTACAGACCGGTGAGCCTGACGTCAGTACCGGGAAAAATGGTAGAAACCATCATAAAGAATAAAAATGGTAGAAACCATCATAGAGAATAAAATTACTCAGCATTTAGATAGTCATGGCCTAATGGGAGACAGCCAACATAGCTTTAGACAAGGAAGATCTTGTCTTACTAATCTGTTATGTTATTTTGAAGGTGGACAAAGGTGAGTCAGTTGATATAGTTTATCTGGACTTTCAGAAAGCCTTTGACAAGGTCCCTCATCAGAGACTTTTGGCAAAACTAAAGTCATTGGATAGGAGGCAGTGTACTATTGTGGATCAGGAACTGGTTAAAAGATAGAAAGCAGAGGGTAGGGCTAAATGGCCAATTTTCCCAATGGAGAAAGGTGAATAGTGGTGTACCCCAGGGATCTGTGCTGGGTCCGCTACTTTTTGACATATTCATAAATGACCTGGAAAGGGGAATAACGAGTGAGGTTATCAAATTTGCAGATGACACAAAACTATTTAAAGTTGTTAAAACCCAAGAGGATTGTGGAAAATTCCAAGAGGATCTTGATAAATTGGAAGAATGGGCATCAAAACGGCAGATGAAATTTAATGTGGACAAGTGCAAAGTTATGCACCTAGGGAAGAACAACCCAAACTATGGTTACACGATGCAAGGTTCCACATTAGGAACCATCACCCAGGAAAAAGATTTAGGCGTCATTGTGGATAACATGTTAAAACCCTCGGCCCAGTGTGCAGCAGCAGCCAAGAGAGCAAATAGAATGCTAGGTGTCATAAGGAAAGGAATGGAAAATAAAATAAACGATATTATAATGCCTCTATATCGTTCCATGGTGAGTCTGCACCTTGAATATTGTGTGCAATTCTGGTTGCCGTATCTTAAAAAGCGCTATTAGAAAAGGTTCAGAGAAGAGCCACCAAAATGGTAAAGGGGATGGAAGGATACTCCTATGAAGAAAGGCTAAAAAGGTTAGGGCTCTTTAACCTGGAAAAGAGACGGCTGAGGGGAGATATGATAGAAGTCTATAAATTAATGAACAGAGTGGAACGGGTAAACGTAGATTGATTGTTGACGTTATCAGAATATAGAAAGACTAGGGGACATGCAATGAAGTTCCAGGGTAAACTATTTAAGACTAATAAAAGAAAATATTTTTTCACTCAACGTGCAATCAAACTCTGGAATTTGTTACCGGAGGATGTAGTAAAGGCTGTTAGTGTAGCTGGGTTTAAAAAAGGTTTGGACAAGTTCCTAGAGGAAAGGTCCATAAACCATTATTAAGAAGGGACCCAGGATATCAATGCTTGACCCAGTACAAGCATTGTGGAACCTGTGTCTTTTGGGGAAACTGCTAGATATGTATGACCTAGATTGGCCCACTGTTGGAAAAAGGATACTGGGCTTGATGAACCTTGGTCTGACCCAGTATGGCATATCTTATGTTCTTATGTTCTTCCTCGGGTCAAAAACCTCGGTAGCCGTGAAGAAGGGTCGGAGGGCAGGAGTTGCTTATTCCCCAAACAGATTACGCAGTACAGCCTAGCCAAAGGCGCTGTCCCGGCGGGATTCCCTCTTCAGGCAGTAGTGGGCAGTGAAGGTGTTCACAGAAGACCAGGTTGCCGCCCAGCAGATATCCATCATGGGAACGGAACGCAGTGAGGCCACCGAGGCCACCTTGGCTCGGACCCTGTGTGCAGTGGCTCGACAATCCAGAGGGACACCTGCCTTCGCAAGGGCGAATGCGATGCAGTCCACCACCGAAATCGAGAGGGTGCGCTTGGTGACTGCTTGCCCCTGTCTATTGGGATCGTAGGTCCCGAAAAGTCTGTCAGACTTGCGATTAATCTGGGTACACTGCAAATAGAAGGCAAGGGCCCGCTTGCAGTCGAAGGTGTGGAGAGCCGCCGACACCTGGTTGGTATGGGGCCTCGAGAAGGAAGTCAGGAGCACTATCTCTGTGTGCAGGGAGTCGAGGAGGCTCCGCCGGGGAGAAAGGGGGTGGGAAGCCTGTCGAAATGGAGGTGATAGCCCTCTCGGACGACCCTGAGAACCCAAGTGTCCGAGGTGATGAGTGCCCATGATGGGCACTCGACTCTCGGCCCAGTGGTACCGATGAGTAAGATTTTGGGCTCTTCTGCTTCCTCATGGCCATTTCCACCACCATCGAGGTGTGCGGGAGTTGGGTCTTTTGGAAGCCGGCCCCACGCTGCACCTTATACATTGTGTCAAGGCGCTTGTTCACGATGGGGGCTGAGGCTGGGGCCTCCCACATGCGGAGCAGCAGCTCAGATAGGATCAGCGGTATAGGCACAGTGAGGGATTCTCTGGGCGGGGACTCGATACTGAAGAATGTCGAGTTCTTCAGCACGAGCGTCCTCCTCAGCCTGGGTGACCAGGCTGGGGGCCTGAGCCATGTCCCGAATAAACACCAAGAAAGAGGTGTCTTCGTGTGGTGAGCGCCGCTGCAATGCAGATGGCGAGAGGTCCGAAGGAAGATCCCGGTGGGTACGGGTTTCTGGGGAGGTGTCCCCATCGGACTCCCAGTCCGAAAAATCCATCAACTGATCCAAGCCGGGCGGGTCACCCTGTCCGATGGCTAGCGGCCTGGAGCCGGAGGCTCTGGACGATCTCGCCTCTGAGGAACACGAGAGCGAGCGAGACGACATCGAGGACCCTCTCGGGGGTTTCCTGGATGAATTTCGGTGTCCCACTCAAGGGACCCGCGGTCTCTAGGTGCAAGTCAGCGAAGCTGGCCATGAGCGCCTGCTGGGAAACAATGAACGCAGAAATGCTGCGTTCGAGTACAAGCATATGGGACTCCTATGCGGGCGTGGAGCCCTGGGACGCCGATACCGGGGTCACCAGATCGGGCATCGAGGAGGAGAGGGGGGTCCTCACCGGGACGACCCTCAGGAGACTGGGCGCCTTCGCGAGCCTCCGTTTCCCTGCGAGGTACCTTGCGGGGCCACTCCTTTTCCGACTCTCGGGAACGCTGAAGGGGGCTGAGCGACCGGGCGCAGGAGCGCTCACCCTTGTCAGGAGCCCTGGACAGCAACTTTGAGGCCTTCTTTATTTTGTGTCATTCCACATCAGGGGACCCCTGGTCAGAGTGCCGCTGTTAACACGGGGCCGCAGGGTAAGAACCCACTGGAGGAGAGAGGACCGTGGGCACCACCGGATACTCCGAGGCGGCCTTCCAGAAAATGTCTTTGGACTTCTGCTTACGGCTGAGCAGGGCCTTAGAGGACATTTTCTTACAGAGCGAACAGAGTTCTGGGTCATGGTCGGCTCCCAGGCACCGCAGACAACAGTCATGAGTGTCTGTAAGCGACATGTTCCTAGAGCATCTATTGCATTTTTAAAATCTGGTGGCCATGCGTGCAAAAATGGCCCCTGCAAGGCTGAAGACCCACGCGGCCAGCGGTTAGGAAGAAAAAAAGGGCGTGAAGCCCAAAACAAAAAATTAGGAAAAAATGTATCCCCGGGAGCTCAGAAAGTAGAGCAGGGGAAGGACGGGTAGAGGACAGGTGAAACCGGAAAAAAGAGAGAGTCTGTTAAGGCGAGAAAAACAAAACTTTTTTTGAGGGACGAGGGCGCGCGTCCAAAGGGCTCTGTGGAAAAAGGGAGACTGAGCAAGATGGCACCCTTGGGCGGGAAGAGGACCACGCATGCGTGGTAGCAATCCCAAAAGCTTTCTTTGAAAGCTGGGGAATTGCTCCGCGCGGGCTCTGTCGGTGCCGACATCACCCCATAAGTGAGGACCGACTTCCTGCTTGTTCCTGGAGAATACAATGTTAAGAAAAGAAAAAAGCAGTCTTGCTCCAGGTAGAAGCTCATTATTCTTCATGTTAGCTAAATAAGCCAGCGCTATCTAAAACCTTATCTACATGGCACGTGAGGTCTGCCACCTGCGCCCCAGGCGGGTATGTACGTAGTAGCAGAGTTCCAGGAAGAGAGTGATTTTGAACTTCCATTGCACAGGAGGTATTTCTGATTGTTAATCAATAGTGCATAAGAGAGAGAGTCCTTGGCCAGAGTACAAGCTAGCTGGAGTCATGCTAATAACAGAAGAAACATTCCTATTACTAAAAAATAGGGGGGTGATATTTAAAGCTTTTTAGCTAGTTAGCAGACCTGCTAATCAGCTAAAATGTGCTCAGTCCAATATTCTGGGCACTAACCGATTAGTACCACTGAAGATCCCCACAAACCACGTAAGAAATGTTCAATTAAAACAGGGGTGGTTTGTGGTGGAGCGGGGGCAATAACGGTTGCTATCCGAGAATATTTTAAAGTGGCAACAGCCACACTGACTGCCACTGATGACTATTACCCCCTTAAATGCATACATACGAATTCAGCTTTACTCTGCCCAGACCACAACCCAGGTTATGCCTTACCAGCAAAGTACACATCTCCATAGCAAAGCACGTATTTTTACGCCAGCCAATATTTTATAAGAGGTCAATTTCATGCGTATGCGGCTATATCAGCGCAAGAATGACTTTATAAAATGACCTCCTAAGAAAGTAATTTTATAAACCATTTTCATACGTAAAACAGTGTAAATGAGCTCTTAGACAAGTAAGTCATGCCTAAAAGTATGCACAGTGCAACTGGCATGTACTTGAACAGTAGGTGAGCACAAGGGCAGAGTTGACATTTACACATGTATTTTATAAAATATGCATGTGATTTACACCTGCTCTGGAGTAGGCATAATGTCTGCTCTTTGAAGGGAGATTTTCACCATTATTTTATATAGACTCATGTGACTTTATAAAATAACAACAAAGAAGGTATTTATTTATTTATTTATTTATTTTATTCACATTTATATACTGCATCTTCCAAAGTTCAGTTGCGGTTTACAGTTAACAACAATTAACAAAGCAAGTTTGTTTTACATGGAACGTCGATACCTTCTGCTCACTCAGCCTGGGCAGGCCGTTATAAAATTATCTCAAAAAGGGCAATTTTCAGATAGTCGTTTTACATAAGAACATAAGAAATGCCATAATGGGTCAGACCAAGGTCCATCAAGCCCAGTATCCTGTTTCCAATAGTGGCCAATCCAGGTCCCAAGTACCTAGCAGTTTCCCAAAAAGACACACAGGTTCCATAATGCTTGTTTTACATGGATAAAATGGTTTTTCTCACCTGCAGCAGTTATCCTGAAAATTGCCCATCTAAGATGTGACTGAAAGCCCATACGTAGTTCCACAATGCATGGACTTCCATCTGTTATTTAGCAAAGACAGTCCCAGGGGCAGAGCTACGACGCATACCTTCGTGTTTTCTAAACCATGTGTATCATTTTAGGAGAAAAAAAGCATGTGCACACAAAAGGAGGTGCAAGTGTGTGAGGGGGGACATTTTACTCTGAAAACTGCCTAAGAGAAAGTAAAGACATATTGAAAACTAGTGCAATGTTCACAGTATAAAGTACTGGGGGGATTTTAGACAGATTGTGAATGAAGGCTCATCACATTAGAATCCTAATACTGATTCTGAGTGAGCTGGAATTTAAACGAAGAAAGGAGGAAATATCAGGCCAAAATAGCAATATGCTTCCATGTTACACTTGACATTTAAAAAAGGCATGTATGCTGAACCATATAACTTTTTAAATTAGCAAATTAGCATAGTAGTTGGATCACTGCCATACTTGCAAGGAGAACTTCTGGAGAACAGCAGCAAACTGTGATCACTGATAAGTCATTACCACTGCTCTGCAAGCTACCAAATTAGAACTAATGCAAATGAAATTAGCATTATTTTTATCCTCTCTTCTCTGGTTTTTATGTGGTCCAGACACCAAACCACCTAACTGTCAAGTAGCTTCTGAAGTATTTAAACTGTAAAGAGATTTTAGCCTCACTTAACTGAAAGGTGTTAAACAAATCTAAGCTATCACAATATGACTAAGATCTTAAGAGCCAGAAAGTCTTAAGGTTGTTTCAAATAATTTGTCATAGGATGGGGGCATGCCCTCTCATGCCATAAATTATTTGCTGCATGGTTTTCCTTCCTTCATAAGGCACCCCATAGCAAAAGGGGAGGGGGGAGTGGCCCAGTGGTTGAGACAAGTTGCCTCAGGCCGGAGGTTCAAATCCCACTGGAGGACAGGAACCTCTGGCCAGAGCTACTGAGGTTTCTAGTCCCACAGGTGCCCCTTGTGGCCTTGGGCAAGCTATTTCTGTTGCCTCAGGTACAAAACATACAGGCCGATGCAGAAAGCTGGCGCTAGACCCACAATGAATCGACTTTTTATGTTCTCATCAATGCACGCATTTTAACGTGCGATGCAGGATGGATAGGGTATGCAAATGAATGCTGTGGTAACCATGTGCATGCAAATGAACCACCACAGTGTTAAACTGGGAGAGCAAGCCAAACACATGCGCATGAGAAGTCTATGCTAGTTTGGCTTGCTCTCCGGTACCGCGTGGCTAATTTGCGTTAACAGCCACGACAGTATTTTGATGGCATCAGGGATGATTGCGGCATTGAGAAAAGCCCCTGATGCCATCAAAGCACTGTCGGGGACCAGTGCCCTGACAGAAAGTAAGTACCTGCTGGTCTAGTGGCCCCTGTACCCCCACTAAAAGAAAATAACCTGATGATCTAATGGCCCCTGGATCCCTCATTCCCACCCCAAATAAAATAACCTGGTGGTCTAGCAGCTCCTGTACCCCACCCCCACCCCAAAGTAAAATAAAATAAACCTGGTGTTCTAGTGGCCCCTGTACCTCCCACTCACACCCCAAAGTAAAATAAAATAACCTGGTGGTCTAGTGGCCCCTGTACCCCACTCCAAAGTAAAATAAAACAACCTGGTGATCTATTGACCCATAAACCCCCCACCTGCACTGAAAGAAAATAACCTGATGCTCTAGTGGCCCCTGTACTCTCACCCCCACCCCCACCCCAAAGTAAAATAAAATAACATAAAATAACCTGGTGTTCTAGTGGCCCCTGTACCCCCCACTCCCCTCCCAAAGTAAAATAAAATGAAATAAAATAACCTGGTGGTCTAGTGGCTCCTAAATCCACCCCCATACCTTAAAATAGGTGGGATTGCATTATACCCTGGCATATAATGTACCGGGCTACTTTATATGGCAGTCTGACCCCACCCGGTGCATCCCAGGGTGCACTGCGCAGGGCCAGGCTCCACCATTTTTCAATATGGCGGACTCAAGAGTGGGATGGGGGGGTAAAGGGGCCACTAGACCACCAGGTTATTTTATTTTATTTTGGGTTGGGGTGGGGGGTACAGGGACCACTAGACCATCAGGTTATTTTATTTACTTTGGGGTGAGGGTAGAGGGTACAGGAGCTGCTAGCCCACCAGGTTATTTTATTTTGGGGTGGGGGTACAGGGGCCACTAGACCAACAGGTAGTTACTTTCTGTCGAGGCACCGGCCCCCGACTGTTTTGATGGCATTGGGGGCTTTTCCCGATGTCACGATCACCCCCGATGCTATCCAAATACTGTCGGGGGGGGGGGGGCGGGAATTGAGGCCACTAGGCTACCAGGGATTCTCTTATTGTTGGGGCACCAGTCCCTGATAGTGTTTGGGTGGCATCGGGGGCTTTTCCCAATGCCACGATCATACCCGATGCCATCAAAATACTTTTGGGTGGGGGAGTCGGTGTTGCTGGGCCACCAGGGATTTGATTTCCTTATTTTGATGGCATTGAGGGCTTTGCCTGATCATCTGAGGAAAAAATGATCTAGGCATCAGGTAAAGCACTCAGTGCCATCAATATACTGTCAGGGGCATGCGCTAGAAGTTTAAGTCACCTCAGACCCTGCAGTAAAACTTTTGGCACTATGGTTGGTTATGAAATCCTCTATGCCTGTCTCTGCATTGGGCATAACCATGATTTGCATACCAGACCATTATGTGCAGCTGATTAAAATACATTTAAATACGCGTGGTGTTAATTGGGCGCTAGTTTGTGTGTCTATGTCTGTTTTTTGTATTTAAAGGGTGTGTAAAGTGTGCTTAAATGTGGTGTTTTGGGTTCTTAAAGGCTGCACTAGCTTTCTGCAGCAGCCTGATAGATTATGAGCCCTTCAGGGACATGGGAAATATATACTGTACCTGAACGTACACTGCTTTGACCCAGTGAGAAGCGGTATATAAGCATTGCTGAATAAATAAAATAAAATAAACTGAAATGCACATAAAGTCTAATGAACCCAAAGTGGCAAAAGATATAGTGGAAAATATTCAGTATAATTGATTGTACACACATGTGAATCAAATTCAGAGCAACGTATCTTTGGACATGACATCTGCATTTGCCAAATAAAATATTGTACTTGAACAATATTTTCAGTCCTAAAAGTGTCTTTATGGGTTCCCCACATTGAGCTCCTGCCTTTCCCCTATTTCATCTGAGTAACTATATAATATAAGGTGTAGCCAGCCTATTCTTGCTGAACCTTTATCTATATCAGCATCCTCTTAGGTTGGGATCTGTACAACTAGGGAAGAAAATAGGTAGACCCGAACATTCCGTACACTGAAGCGCCCCCTGCTACATACATAACATCCTTTCTCTCTAGGCGACATAACTACTGTCACAAGGGCCTCCCACAATTGCACTGAGACCCCCTGCAGGCCCTTAGTGATTCCAAAGGCTGTATGTCAGCCTCACTCCTTGATGAACGAAGAGCATCATACATGGTGGTAGCGCTGGCAGAGAGAGCTGTGCTTGAAACTAAAAGACTAATACTGCTGGGACTGCAGCGTGCTCCATATTAATACGTTTCATACAATCATGAGGTGCTTCAATATTTAAGGACAAGTAGCCTCTCAGCTGAATAATGTAGAAACACTAGTTCTGACACAGGTCTAGGAATGTCAATGGTGGAAGAAGGGATCTACATTGGACCAGTTCCATAACCACTGCATTGGTGCACAGTGAAGGAAGCATGGTGGGTAGCTTCACATAAAGGTTCATTGCCCCACGGGGCTAAGGCTAGTTGAGCTGGAAGCCATGAACAGCAGGAGAAGGCTGCTCAGCCAACAAGTACTAAAACAAATTCCCAAGAAAACAATATCTTGCACACAAATCCTGTATTAGTCCCCTTTCCCTAGCTCAGTCTAGTGTAAAACGTAGTTGTGTACCTTGCTCTGCAAGTCAGATGCTCCAAATCAAGGCAGCAACTGTGTATATCTTTCCATCTGGGATTCCATCAGAGTTCTGTGGAATGTTTCTAGTGCTGAATAAAGCCCAAATGTCAGCCTTAGAAAACACAGAACCTGGCACTCTGTTAATTTAGCAGCATCTGCCAAGTATCTGCTAACGCAATGGACTCTGAAAAGCATTTGGCTAAGAACACTGCACTGGCAGCGTTCTCACTGTATGCATTTACTTAGTACTTTGTGAAGAATATACAGGCAGAACATTCCAGCACATTTTTCTACTGCAACTAAGGAGTGACCTCACTGGGTTGCTTTCTCCACTTTCGGAATGATTTCCAAATTTATGAACCAATCCATCTGTCTTTTGAATCTAGCTTTTCAGTATGACTGGCACTTTTCTGGCAGAAAGGCTTGCAGAATGGTGTTTTTGTTAGCTCTGTTTTGTGTGTGGTGGGCAATTTGCCCATCTCAAATTAGTGTATCTTCAGATATACTATTCACTGTGTAATCTCTCAAAACTACACTTGGGAAGCTGCTTAAGAAATGCTCCCTTTGTTTAAATGAAATTCTTCAGCTTGTTCCCCTGCTCCCCTGGAGAGCAGTTAGGTTCAGCTCAGTGTCACAAACTTAAAACAGTATTCATTTTGGATCAGTATCTTTTCTACACTAGATTTTAAACATGTTTCTGTAATAGTCCATATTTATTTTTTTTACATCAAAATAAATGCAGACTTTGTATTTTAACACTTTTTTGGATCTCTGGGGTGCAAATTTGTACATGCAAAGAAATATTTGTCTTTCCTGAACATCAGCATAGTTTTCCTCTTTTTTTTAACATTTTGCTTCTCTTTTTAACTGACAGGCATCCATATACTCCCCTAATTGCTAGCATAAAATGCATGCATACATTTTTTAAAATAAAAAATAAACAAAGGTGAAATAAAAGTGTCTATGCAGTCTGTAGTTATTCATAGAAATAGAACACTAAAAGCCTTATAAATATCTCCATGAAGGCCAGATATACTACACATATTTCCCATAGATACAAATGGAACTATTTATTAATTAGTACCGTGGAGGCCTATTCTCTTCTGGACATCCCTTGTGCAGCCGAGCAGAATCGGGGCATACAGTGGTAGACCCAATTCTGATTTTGCAGGGGCTAGATGTGCCCGTGGGATCAGAATCAGGTCTACCAGCCTGGATATGCAAATTGGCCACACACCCAGCCGCATACCTGGCTAACTCAGCCAGGCTCCTGAATGGAGCCAAAGGAGCCATGGCCTACTGTCGCCATAGCACCACAGCTCTATTCAGAAGCTGCAAATGCCAGCCACCGCCAAGAATGTCCTTTCCCTGTAGCCAGACCTCCGATCCGGTTTCCCATGGCCAGAGTCTGTCTGCGGGGAACCTACTGCTTGCCTCCCTGTTTTGTCCCCACTAGCCGCTGCTGCTACCCCACATCCAGGGAGACTTATAGTCCCCCATCTAATTAGCCAACCCTGGATGTACAGAGCCAACCTCAGAATCGGCCCTGTACTCCGGGGTGATGATCCGCCCATGATCCGCCTTCACGCTGCCTTCCTCCCACCCCCTCCTGCCCCCATCTAAGGTTCCTCGTACAACTCCACTGATCATACAGGGAGCCTTTGTGTGGGATCGGCAGAGGGACGACTAGTGGGGATGTACATCCAGCCAAGGCGAACATCCCCGCTATTTGTGGCTCGGAATGACCCCCATAGTAAATGAAGGCAAATAAAGACCAACGGGTCTATCCAGTCGCCTAGTGAAGCAACCAGAGTTGTAGTCACCATTCCATGCAGGTTACCTCCCCATGCTTTTGTTTAAGGTTGTACCCGCCGCTCCATGTATGTTAGCCCCCATGCCTTTGTTTAGGGTTGTACTCATTGCTCCGTGCATCTCCCTCTGTATTTTGAAGTGTAAGTTATTTTGTGATTCCATTCCCTTGCTATAAAAGGATCTTCTATAGGGACTCCACTTTATTGCAAGATTCACTAAACTGTGGTACCCAAGTATGGCAGCTTAATAAATCCAGCAGGAATTTTACTTGAAGTTGCATGGCCAAAATAACTGCCTTGTAATACGTGGGTGAACCCACCCCTCAACCTCGACCTTTGTCCATAAAGTTTTTAAGAATTTGGTTAGGCTTAAGCCCCACCATGCAAGTCAAGCCTTGTCCCTTAAAGAAGTGTCCTCTCTTCAGATAGGACCCCCGTTCCCCTAGAACTTCCCCTGGTTTACTCCAAGCACATGGTAGTCCAGATGATTTGGGGCAATTCCCACTTGCTCCTGCTCTGTTGACACCATATTTCCAAATGACACCAGTTGACCCCGTGCAGTCTTATGTCCCTCACATATGAGGCAAAGATGTACAGATGGCCAGCCAGTGCTATTCTTTCTTTTTTATTTTAATTTTTTTATATAAATTTATTTTCAAAAATTATTAGAATAAAAAACAATCAGAAAAGATCCACAGAATAACATAGAAAAAAAGAGAATCAGTACACAAACAAATTAAAGCACCAGCCCATGTAAATTCCCACTTGCTCCTGCTCTGTTGACACCATATTTCCAAATGACACCAGTTGACCCCGTGCAGTCTTATGTCCCTCACATATGAGGCAAAGATGTACAGATGGCCAGCCAGTGCTATTCTTTCTTTTTTATTTTAATTTTTTTATATAAATTTATTTTCAAAAATTATTAGAATAAAAAACAATCAGAAAAGATCCACAGAATAACATAGAAAAAAAGAGAATCAGTACACAAACAAATTAAAGCACCAGCCCATGTCTAGGAGAGACCAAAGCCTGTATGTAAAGAAAACAAAATAAACCCTCAAATTCAAATTTACCCAACTACTAAATCATTTAAACCCAATTTAACTATTCCATCCAGCAAAACATTCACAATCAGATCACAGCCTGCTCAGATATTATCTGCCGGGCCTTTAGAAAATCCTCCAACTGTGTAACATCAAAGAACACAAAACTATCTTTCACAGACATCACCAGACATTTACAGGGATACTTCAGAAAAAAGGTAGCACCAACCGCCAGAACCTGTGGCTTCAAGTCCAGAAAAGCCTTGTGCCTCATCCGCGTCTGTCTGAAGACGTCCAGGAAAATACTGATCCTCTGCCCACAGAACAACTCATTTTTCTTTTGAAAGAAAAGAGATATTAATGAGTGGCCCTAGAAGAAATCTCATCTAACGAGGACTCGATATAATCAGAAATGTTTAAAGTATCCACAGCATTAAGTGAAATTATCACCCCCTGTCCCCCATGTTCCATGGGCTGGGACTTAAAGTTTCTAGGCAAATAATACAAATTATTCAACAACAATGTTTCCCAACCCGTGAAACCTAACACTTCCTTTAAATATTTTTGAAATAATAATAACGGTGAAATATAACTAGTTTTAGGAAAATTAAGAAAACGAAAATCTTTTGCTCGAGAGGCATTCTCCAGCAACTCCTGTTGGCAATGCAACACTAGGCTATCTTTAATAGAGGAGGCAACCACTTCAGATACTGGGTGAGCTTGAGTCTCGAGTCCAAATCAGTAACATATTTATCATGCTGGACAGGCTTCTCAACCGTTTGTTTAGAGAAATTTGCCAAGTTACCAAATGTAATAGAAAATGAGGCTTCCATCCGGGTCAACGCAGTCAAGATATCAACCAAAGAAACTTGAGGAGGCTGATCTCCTGAGACATCCAATGACAACGGAGCTCTCTTAGAGCTAAGGGCCCCGGTCAGCTGGACTACTGTGGCAAAGGAAGAGCTGCTCCCAGGTCACCCAAAGACCGAGGGGGCCTACCTCGGGTAGCTCATGGGCCTGCACTGACCCAGCCAATATTGGCGAGGACAACACAGAACCCACACTTCCATTGCAGGATAGAGGGGATGGGTTATTTTCCCCCAAAAGAGACAAAGTTAAGATCAAGAAGGAACGGACATCAGGGCGGGGAATTACCAAAGCTTCAGAGCTCTTAGTCATTAGTACTGCATGATTTTCCATCAGACCGGTGGCTTTAGCCGACTTCAAAGCGTTAACTGTACTCACATTAAAAGTTCTCTTTTTTCTTTTACCCATCCCGATTATCACTCCTCACTGTCACTCCTTGTCACTCTGAAGGGGCTCCAAAGAGGCAGCTCTGCCCTTTGGCCATACCCCTTCAGACACACCCGTGACTGTGTCCTGCTTGTGCTTTAAGGCCCCCGCTGCTGTCGTCAGGGGGCACAGCGAAGATGGTCCCAGTGGAACAGAAGGCAGAGCGCCAACAAATTGCCTGACCGCCAACTCACTGCACAGCACCGGTAGTTATAATAAACACAAAAGCAGTAGCCTCCCACTTTCCACCTCTCAGGCTTGTACTTTCAGGCCCCCGCTGCTGTCATCAGTGTTCAGGGGGAAGATGGTCCCAGTGGAACAGAAGGCAGAGCTCCAACAAAGTGCCAGACTGCCAACTCACAGCACAGCATCGGTAGTTGTAATAACGCAAAAGCAGTAGTCTCCCCAACCAGTGCTATTCTGAAAAATGCCCTGATAGTACAAAAGAAAGTGAGGATCTTTTCTGTCCCCTATAAGCCACCATGTTTTTGGGGTAGAACTTGGGAACACTGAAGTGACAACACCTTTTTTTTTTTTAAATTTTATATTTATGGAAGTTTACAATATTAACCAAGAATAAATCTTGAACAGAAATTGAAAACTGATTACCAATTATTATTATTATTATTATTATTATTTATTATTATTTACATTCTCTTATATACCGCACTATTTTGCATCAGTGCGGTTTACATTGAACAAACTGAAATTACATTGAACAGGGCATTGAACTTGGAGATAACTATTTTACAGGGAACAATCATAGCAACAGGAAAATCACATCAAGAAAATACACAATCAATCCCACTCCAACCCACAAGCAGAGGAGATCCAGATTAAGGAACCATAAAACCCAAACACTAAGAGCGAAGATAATCAAGTTGGTGAATATAACCGGTATATCCAAACATCCTGATGTTTCAGCTGGATGTCCTGCCAAATTCTCCAGGCGCCGAGCATTACTGAAGGCCAGCAGCTGGGATGGCTCATAAAAAACATAGGAACAAGACTGATACTTTACCATGCACTTGCATGAATACTTCAGATAAAAGACCGCTCCC
Source organism: Ichthyophis bannanicus (assembly GCA_033557465.1). Taxonomy (NCBI): domain Eukaryota; kingdom Metazoa; phylum Chordata; class Amphibia; order Gymnophiona; family Ichthyophiidae; genus Ichthyophis; species Ichthyophis bannanicus. The sequence continues at coordinate 573,172,369 of CM066031.1, read as the reverse complement.
AGTTGCTGGACTCTAGGGTGAAATGAGAAATTCTCGTCTCCTTCGTTGCGTGTCCTGAGCCAAATCAGGAAACATACGAAACAAAAGGCCCTTGAATCACAAAGTGTAGTTACTCACCTGTAACAGGTGATCTCCATGAACAGCAGGAATTTAGTTTTCACATATGGGTATCGTCGGCACCGATGGAGCCTGCGTGGGAATGCTCCCCAGCGTCCAATAGGAAAGCTTTTGGGAGCATCCCACAGCACCTGCGTGCTGCCTTCCTGCCTTTCTAACTGTCCCTCTCCAGTTGAGTTTATAGCTGAGACAAAAGAGAAAGAGAGAGAGAGAGAGATACAACTCCTAGGGGAGGTGGGCGGGTTGTGAAGACTGAATTCCTGCTGTTCCCGGAGATCACCTTTTACAGGTGAGTAAAGCACAGTTACTTACCTGTAACAGGTGATCTCTGGGAACAGCAGGAATTAGTCCTCACATATGGGTACGTCAGAACCGACGGAGCCTGCGCGGGAAAGCTCCCCAGCTTCCTAGAATGGAAGCTTTTGGGACCTCCCACTGCACATGCGCGCTGCCTTCCCGGCTTCCTGAACAGCTCTCCTCAGTTTCGAGTTTATAGCTGAGACAATAGAGAGAGGACAGGAAGACAGATAGATAGAAGATACAACTCCTAGGGGAGGTGGGTGGGTTGTGAGGACTAATTCCTGCTGTTCCCAGAGATCACCTGTTACAGGTAAGTAACTGTGCTATCTCCAGGAACAAGCAGGAATAAGTCCTCACATATGGGGACTCCCTAGCTGAGATGCCTGGGAGATCCCCCTCCAAGGGTTCGCCATCTTCGTATGGATCTCAGGCATCCATCCTGGGAAGGTGGGCAGGAGTTGTCTAAGAATGGAACAGGTGTTTGAGGACAGCCTGGCCAAACAAGGCATCCCGGCGGGAGTCCTTGTCCAAACAGTAATGGGCTGTAAAGGTATGAACCGAGGCCCAGGTAGCGGCTCGACAGATCTGATCAATGGAAACAGAGTGCAGATGAGCCATAGAAGTTGCCATGGCTCTCACATTGTGAGCTGTGACATGGCCTTCCAGAGAAATGTTTTTACTCTGGTAAGCAAAGGAAATACACTGAGCAATCCAATTGGAAAGTGTACGCTTGGAGACTGGAAGTCCCAAATGTGAAGGATCAAAAGCCACGAAAAGTTGAGAAGACTTTCGATGTGGCTGAGTCCTATTAAGGTAAAAGGCTAGAGCTCTTTTACAATCCAGAGTATGAAGGTTCCTCTCTGCACTGGAGGCATGAGGAGCCGGAAAAAAAACCGGTAGATATACCTCTTGATTAAGATGAAAAGGCGAGACCACTTTGGGCATAAAGTGGGGATTCGTCCTAAGGACCACCTTGTCATGATGAAATCTTGTATAAGGTGGATTAGCCACTAGAGCCTGCAGTTCGCTGATGCGGCGAGCGGAAGTGACTGCAATTAGGAATAGTACCTTCCAGGAAAGAAATTTCAAGGAGGTAGAAAATAACGGCTCAAAAGGTGGCTTCATAAGCTGACCAAGCACTAGATTCAAATCCCATGCGACCGGGGGGGGGGTCTGATGGGAGGTTTAGTGAGAGTCAGGCCTCTCATGAATCTTGCAACAAGAGGATGAGAGGAGATAGGTTGTCCATTTATAGGTTTCAGGGATGCTGAAATAGCACTTAAATGGACTCTTACAGAATTCGTCTTAAGGCCTGCATTGGAAAGATGCAGGAGATAGTCTAAGAGGGAATTCAAAGGAAGTGCCAGAGGGTCAAGGCCCTGCTGAGCACACCAAATGGAAAAACGTTTCCATTTGAAAGCATAAGACCGCCTCGTGGAAGGTTTCCTAGAGGCATGAAGGATATCTTTCACAGGTTGAGAAAGATTAAAGTCTTGAAGACTTAAGCCTTCAGTAACCAAGCTCGGAGATGTAGGGATTTGGGGTTTGGGTGCCACAAAGTCCCCTCCTCCTGAGACAGAAGGTCTGGTGCAGCTCCTAAGTCCAGGGAGGATCCCTGGGAGAGCTGTAGAAGCAGAGGGAACCACACTTGGCGTGGCCAGCGTGGAGCTATGAGGATCATAGAGCCGTGATCTCTCTGGAGTTTGAACAGAGTCTTGGGAATCAGCGGAATGGGTGGAAAGGCATATAGGAACGCCTGACCCCAATGGAGGAGAAAGGCGTCCGTGGCCTGAGCTTCCTGACACGGAGTCCTGGAACAGAACCGGGGAAGTTTGGCATTCCACGGACTTGCAAAGAGGTCTATGTCCGGGGTCCCCCATTCCTGAAAGATTCTGCTTATCTGGTCCACGTGTAGGGACCACTCGTGTGGCAGCAGAACTCGACTGAGCCTGTCTGCTCGAGAGTTTTGAACTCCTGGAAGATACACTGCTAGCAGATGAATTTGGTGCTCTCTGGCGAAGGCCCATAATCTGAGAGCTTCGTTGCAAAGCGACAGAGAGCCCGTCCCTCCTTGTTTGTTTATGTAAAACATGGCCACCTGATTGTCTGTCTGAACCAGGACAGTCAGGTTGGCAAGGAGGGTATAGAAGACCTTGAGGGCAAGGTAAATTGCTCGCAGTTCCAGGAGGTTGATATGAAGGGTGGCCTCCTGTGGAGACCAAGTGCCCTGAGTGGAGAGAGTTAGCAGATGGGCTCCCCACCCCAATTGGGAGGCATCTGTTGTGAGGGTTGCTTGGGGTAGCAAGGGCTGAAAGGGAGCCCCCAACAACAGATTCTTGGTGGATATCCACCAATGGAGGGACCAAGACAGACGGTTTGAGGTTTGTATTTGGTCTGAGAGTGCTCCCGACGCCTGAGTCCACTGGGTGGCCAGGGTCCATTGAGCTGCTCTCATATGAAGACGAGCATAGGGCACCACATGTACTGTGGAGGCCATATGGCCCAGGAGGCGTAGCATTTCCCTGGCTGTCAAGTGAGTACTGGACTGGGCTTGGGAGGCCAAGCTCAGCAGACGCTGACCCCGAACCAGTGGAAGGTAGGCTCTTGCAGTGGTGGTGTCCAACTGGGCCCCTATGAATTCTAGAGACTGAGTAGGGCTGAGTTGAGACTTGGGAAGGTTTACCACCAGTCCCAGATACTGCAGAAGGCTCCTTGTGCGGTCTAGGGAAATCTGGGCCTGCGACTGAGTTGGAGCTCGAATGAGCCAGTCGTCCAGATATGGGAATACGAAAATCCCCATGCTTCTGAGAAATGCGGCTACGACTGCCATGCATTTGGTAAAGACTCTTGGGGCAGAGGCGAGACCGAAGGGAAGTACTCTGTATTGGTAATGACTTCCCCTGAACAGAAAGCGAAGATATTTTCTGTGGGATGGATGGATGAGTAGATGTGTATACGCATCCTGCAGGTCTAGAGAACAAAGCCAGTCCTGACTCTGAAGGTATGGAAGGAGAATGCCCAAAGAGAGCATTTTGAATTTCTCCTTGTACAGAAATTTGTTCAATTCTCTCAGATCTAGGATTGGTCTGAATCCCCCTGTCTTCTTTGGAATGAGAAAATAGGGGGAGTAGAAACCTGACCCTTGTTGATGAAGAGGAACCTCTTCTATGGCCCCTTGGGCAAGCAGAGAAGAGATCTCCCGACCCAACAGGGCTAGGAGAGGAGATGGAGAATTGAAGGGTCTCACCATGTGATGAGGAGGAAGGTTGGAGAAATGAAGTTTGTAACCCTCTCGGATGATAGAGAGGGTCCATTGCTCTGTTGTGATTTGTTCCCATCTGGGAGCAAAGTGAGCTAACCTTCCAGGTATGGTGAGAGGTTCTGGTTGGTCCAGAACCAGGAATGGCAAGTTCTCTAGGGGCAAGTCAAAACCCCTGAGGGGGTGGAGCCTGTTGAGCTGTAGTAGCTGCTGCAGGCTTTGCTCTTGCTTGTTTCGTTTGCTGACGTTTAGCCGCAAAACGAGGTTGAGAAGATTGCTGGCCAGTATTGGAAGCATATCTGGCCTTCTTATAATAAGGCCTCTTGAAAGACTTCTTCTTAGTGGGAGTAGAAGTGGACTTAGAAAGTCTCTCTAAGGTGGCATTTTCAGCGTCCATTTGAGTGGCTTTAACTTGCCACTCTGCACCGAATAAGTTCTCACCTGTACAGGGCAGATTCCGTAAGCCATCTAGAACCCAGGGTTCCAGATCAGAAGCCTGGAGCCAAGCCAGACGTCTGGCTGCAATAGCAATGCCAGAAGCTCTGCTGGCTCCCTCGAAGGAATCAAAGGCAGCTCTGTTGGAGAACTTAGAAACATCTGAAAGTTGTTTCACTACAGAAAGGAAGTCCTCCTGTTTATCCTCAGGGATAAAGGGGGCAAAATGCCGCACTTTCTTGGCAAGTTCCCCTAGGAACATGCCCATATAGAGGCTGTAGGAATTAATCCTGGCTATAAGCATACTAGCCTGGAAGATTTTCCTACCAAAAGAGTCCAGTGTCTTACATTCCCTTCCTGGAGGTGTAGAAGAGTGCCTTTTAGTACTCTTGATCTTTTTCATTGCAGACTTTACCACAATGGAGTGGTGAGGCAATTGAGTTTTCTGAAAACCAGGAGAAGGAGGGACCCGATACATGGTGTCCAACCTACGGGAATAAGGAGACAGAGTTAAAGGGTTCTCCCAGAAATCCATCAATTGTTCCTGAAGGATTTTATGGATAGGCAGGGTAACTGCTTCTTTAGGAGACTTAGAGTATCCTAAAATATCCAATCTTTTTGACCTTGGTTCCCTTTCAGAGGAGGTAGTGATAGAAAGGCCTTTAGCCATTTCTAAAATAAAGTCCTGAAAGGACAAATCCTCTGGAGGAGACATTCTCCTTTTTGGAGAAGAAGGTTCCTCAGGAAGGTCAAGGGAGAGCTCTGCAGACTCATCAGAGGAGCCAAAATCCTCAGAGGAATCGGTGTATTCTCTAGTTTCCTCCAACGCACGATACGCATACCGATCGGTATCGACATCGGGCGTACCGGGTATGGAAGCGGTATGGAGCGAAAGCCCATACGGTACCGATTTGCGTTTAGAAGAGGAAGGCCTGGGTTCCGGCATGGCGGACGATACCGGAACCGGGCCCGGAACCGCTGGAAGCGGTACCGATGGCGTTGCAGCTGTAATGAAAGCCATGACGGCCTGCTGCATGGATTGGACAGTATTGCCCATAGACGCCACGGCTGCCTGGATGTCGGTACCGGTATGGGCCGGTACCCCAGAGCAGTCCAACAGGTGATCTGTCGAGGCCGTGCCATCGATGTCAACCTGTAGCCCCTGAATTGGCGTTTTGGAAGGCAGAGCTTCCCGCCGGGGCTGTTTGGCTGGGGCAGGGTCCTCAAAACTAAGAGCCTCTCGATGCTTTGAAGGAGATTTGCCCTTTGAGGACTTGCCCACAGAAGGTTTGGTTACCTGAGATCCATCCGGAGATGATGACCTGGATGATTGTGATGTTGGATTCTCTGAAGCAAACAGCACATGGAATTTGTTGGCCCGGTTCTGCAGCCCACGCTTAGACATTTGGGAGCAGGAAGGGCAGTCCGGAATGGAGTGGTCAGGCCCCAAACATTTAAGACACCATTCATGGGTGTCTGTGACTGATATTACAGCAGTACACTTGGTACACTTCTTAAATCCAGGGGCTGGCTTCTCCATGTGGAGAATTCAAGTAGGCCTGAAGGCCTAACTGAAGTGACCAAGTGCTGAAAAATAATAAAAGAAAAAGAAAATAATTTTTCAAGAAAGAAAAAGGAAGACCGGCGATACCGGTATCGGTATGGGAAGGCAGGTACGCGGTCTAAAGAAACAAAACAAAAAACTACAATTTCTTCAGCGGTGACAGGATACACGACCTGCTGGCTCCGCGGAAAAAGAGAAACTGAGGATAGCTGTTCAGGAAGGCGGGAAGGCAGCGCGCATGTGCAGTGGGAGGTCCCAAAAGCTTCCATTCTAGGAAGCTGGGGAGCTTTCCCGCGCAGGCTCCGTCGGTTCCGACGTACCCATATGTGAGGACTTATTCCTGCTTGTTCCTGGAGATCTACGCAATCTCCAGGAACAAGCAGGAATGTAGTCTTCACATATGGGGGGACTCCCTAGCTGCAGATGCCAGGGAGATAGCTCCAGGAAGTTGTTAGCCCTTGTGAAAGGGCCATCCTTCCCCAAATGGATCTCTGGCATCCTACCAGGGATGGTAGGTAGGAGTTGATTAAGTCTGAAAAAGGTGTTGAAGAACAGCCTGGCCAAACAAGGCATCCCAGCGGGAGTCCTTGTCTAAGCAGTAGTGGGCTGTGAAGGTATGTACCGGAGCCCAAGTAGCTGTTCGACAGATGTCGTCAATAGACACAGAGTGAAGATGAGCCAATGAGGCTGCCATGGCTCTCACATTGTGAGCTGTGACATGGCCTTCAAGAGGAAGGTTCTTACTCTCATAGGCAAAGGATATGCACTGAGCAATCCAGTTAGAGTTCTTTTGGAAACTGGAAGTCCCAAATGACTAGGATCAAAAGCAACAAAGAGTTGAGAAGATTTTCTATGTTGCTGTGTCCTTTGCAAGTAAAAGGCCAAAGCTCTTTTACAGTCCAAGGTATGAAGGTTCCTTTCTTCACTGGAGGCATGAGGCCTTGGAAAGAATACAGGAAGATAAACCGCTTGGTTTAAATGGAAATGCAAAACCACCTTTGGCATAAAGTGTGGATGAGTCCTAAGAACTACCTTATCATGGTGGAACCTTGTATAAGGAGGATCAGCCACTAACGCTTGCAATTCACTGATGCGACATGCTGATGTGATTGCAATGAGGAAGATGACTTTCCAGGAAAGGAATTTCAAAGATGTAGTGGCTAATGGTTCAAAGGGCGGTTTCATGAGCTGCCCGAGCACCAGATTTAAGTCCCAAGCCACCGGTGGTGGCTTAATGGGAGGCTTTGTTAAAAGAAGGCCTCTCATAAATCTCGCTATGAGAGGATGAGAGGAAATAGGTTGTCCACTTAGAGGCTTGTACGAAGCTGCAATTGCACTAAGATGAACTCTTACTGAATTTGCCTTGAGACCCGCATTTGACAAATGAAGGAGATACTCCAGTATCGATTCCAGAGGTATCGCAAGAGGGTTAAGACCCTTCTGCAAGCACCATATGGTAAACCTTTTCCACTTAAAGGCATACGAGCGTCTTGTGGAGGGTTTCCTAGAAGCATGAAGGATATCCTTTACCTGTTGGGAAAGGATAAGATCCTGAAGTTCTAGGCTTTCAGCAACCAGGCCCTGAGATGCAGAGACTGGGGATTCGGATGCCAGAGCATCCCGTCCTCTTGGGAGAGAAGATCTGGAGCGGAGCGGATCCCAACTCCAGAGGCGGAGCTTGAGGGAGATGTAGGAGCAAAGGGTACCACGTTTGCCGTGGCCAATGTGGAGCTATGAGGATCATATGACCTCTGTCTCTCTGAAGCTTGAATAGGGTTTTGGGGATGAGGGGAATGGGTGGGAAGGCATATAAGAAGTCCTGGCCCCAGTGAAGGAGGAAGGCGTCCCTTGCCTGACAACATTGAGCCGGAATTCTGGAACAGAACCGGGGAAGTTTGGCATTCAGCGGACTTGCAAAGAGGTCTATGTCTGGAGTTCCCCAATATATGGGCAACCTGGTCTGCATGGAGAGAACATTCGTGTGGAAGCAGAACTCGACTGAGTTTGTCTGCCCAAGAGTTTTGAATGCCTGGAAGATACACCGCAAGGAGATGAATCTGATGCTGTCTGGCGAGGGCCCATAGTCACAAAGCTTTGTTGCATAATGACAGAGAGCTTGTTCCGCTCTGCTTGTTCACATAGAACATGGCTACCTGGATTGTCCATTTGAACTAGGACTGTCTTGTAGCTGAGCTGGGCATGAAATGCTCGAAGAGCAAAGAAGATTGCTCTGAGCTCCAGGAGGTTGATGTGAAGACAGGCCTCCTGTGGAGTCCAGGTACCCTGGTTCTCCATCCACCTGTGATGCATCTGTTGTTAGGGTGGCTTGGGATAGGGGTTGCTGGAAAGGAGACCCCACCAGAAGGTTTCTGGGTGATTGCCAGCATTGGAGGGACGAAATAAGATGGTTTGAGTTTGTCCAACAGGCAGCCTGAGGCCTGTCCGAAGGTTTGCCTGTCCAACGGTTTGAATTTGTCCGACAGGCAGCCTGAGGCCTGTGTCCACTGGGCTGCTCACATATCGTGGCGAGCATAAGGAACCACATGCACGGTGGATGCCATGTGGCCTAGCAATTGTAGCATTTCGAGAGCAGTGAGACAAGGTTTGAGCACTGCTTGGGAAGCTAATTGTACGATGCGAAGACAGCGGGGCTGCGGAAGAAAAGCCCTTGTCTATCTGGTATTCAGATGAGCTCCTATGAATTCTAGGGACTGAGTGAGAGCAAGATTGGATTTTGGGAGGTTTATGACCAGTCCCAAATAGTGAAGGATTCACATTGTGCAAAACAGAGCAAAGCTGGCTTCTGGCACTGTAGGGGCTCAAATGAGCCAGTTGTCTAAGTAAGGGAAGACGAACATTCCCAGAGTGCAGAGAAATGCTGCTACCACAGCCATGCATTTTGTGAACACTCTTGGGGCAGAAGCCAGGCCAAAGGGAAGAACCTTGTACTGGTAGTGCTTTCCTTGAAACAGGAATTGGAGGAATCTCCTGTGATTTGAATGCATGAGAATATGAGAATAGGCATCCTTGAGATCTAGAGAACAAAGCCAATCCTGACTTTGAAGGTATGGCAGCAGAGTTCCTAGAGAGACCATTTTGAATTTGCTCAGAACAAATATTTGTTCAATTCTCTGAGGTCTAAAATGGGTCTGTGTCCTCCTGTTTTCTTTGGAATAAGGAAATAGGGGGAGTAGAACCCTGTACCCTGATGGGGAATGTGTACTTCCTCTATTGCTCCTTGAGCAAGGAGCATTGTGACTTCTTGACCTAAGAGACTGTCAAAAGAGGTGTGAGAATTGAACAGTTTTACAATTGTAGGAGGGGGCATGCTGTGAAAATGAAGCTTGTACCCCTCTCGTACAATGGACAGCGTCCAATTTTCTGCTGTTATTTGGTACCATCTGTGGGCAAAATGACATAACCTGCCTGGGATGGTCGAGAGTTCTGGACCGTTCAGGGGCAAGAATGCAAAGTTCTCTAGGAAGGAGTCAAAGCCCCTGAGGAGGCTGAGCCTGCTGAGCTGACTGAGGTTTTGCAGCTTTTGGCTTCTTTTGTTGTCTAGGTTGTTGCTGTTGTCCCTTTTGGGCAGTCTGACCTGGACGGTGTCCCTGTTGGGTATAGGAAGGATAAAACTTCTTTTTCTTATTGAAAAATGGTTTCTTAGAGGATTTTTTTCTTGCAGGATCGGCTGTAGATTTGGACAATCTATTCAAAGTGATATTGTCAGCATCTATCTCATTAGTCTTCTCCTGCCAATTCTTGCCAAAGAGATTTTCTCCTGCGCAAGGAATGTTTCCTAATTTATCCCAAATTTCCAAGTCAGATGCCTGAAGCCAGGCAATCCGACGTGCACCAATGGCAATAGCAGAGGTTCTGCTTATGCACTCAAAACAGTCAAAGGCTGCACGGTTTACAAACTTGGAAACATCCTGAGCATGTTTGACTAGAGTAATATAGTCTTGCCTTTTGTCATCAGAAAGGAGGGGGCTCATAAGCTCCAAGTCTCCTGTGACCTCTTTAAGGAACATTCCCATATACAAGATATAGGAACTGATCCTAGCTGAGAGCATGGAAGCTTGGAAGCATCAACAGTCCTACATTCATGACCTGGAGGATTGGATGCATGTCTCTTTGCACTTTTCATACTTCTCATGGCTGATTTCACCACCATTGAATGGTGTGGTAATTGAGTTTTTTGAAAGCCAAGACAAGGTGGAACAAGATACATGGTATCCAGCCTTCGAGAATGAGGAGATGTGGTTAAAGGTGTTTCCCACATACTTAGCATAAGATCATGTAAGATCTCATGAATAGGCAGAGTAGTTGCCTCCTTGGGAGCCTTACGGTATTGGAGAATTTCCAACTCCTTTGCCCTGGGCTCTTTTTCAGGAGCTACTGTGATGGAAAGGCCTCGGGCCACATCACGGATAAAGTCCTGAAAGGACATATCCTCTGGCGGAGACATTCTGCGCTGAGGAGAAGAGGAATCCTCAGGGAGAAGTACTCTTGTATCGGCAGAGTCTTCGGAGTCTTCAGACTCATCAGAGGATTCAAAATACCTCCAATCCCGATGATCGTGCAAAGCACGGTACTGGTATCGATCGAAGTCGGTATCGGGTTATTCCGGTACTGATCTGTCGATGCCAGAGACAGACGTATGACTCGGTATGGGTGGTGTACCGCCGATGTTAATGCAGTCGGTACCGGTTCCAGTACCGGTGTCGGTACCGGTATCGGTTGAGGTGTCTGAAGCGGTTTCAACGGTACCGAAGCCGTGAGAAGAGCTGCTAGACTGCTTTTGATAGCAAGGAATCTCTGGTCTATTGACGCTGCCAATGCTTGGGTTTCGGTACTAGTAGAAGCGGCTGCAACCCCAGAGCATGGCACCAGTAGTTCTGCCAAGGTTGAGGCCTCGAGAACATCCTGGAACCCCGTTAGTGCTTTGGAAGCCGAAGCCTCCCGCCGGGGCAGTTTTGCCGGTGAAAATTCCTCAAGGGCAACGCCAGGGGCATCTCGATACTTTAGAAGGAGATCTACCCTTTGAGGACCGGCTAGATTTATGCTTAGTTACCTGAGATCCATGGGAGGAAGATGAGGCCCTGGAGGACGTCGATGCAACAGATGCCGCGTCTGAGGGAAAAATGGTGCTACGTTTAGCAGCTCGGTTCTGCCGCCCCTTTTTGACATCATTCCACAGGAGAGGCACTCTGAAATAGAGTGGTCAGGACATAAACATTTGAGACATCAATCATGGGTGTCGGTGACGGAAATAGTACCGCCACATTTAGAACATTTTTTAAAACCTGAAGTAGGTTTTTCCATTTTTAAGGAAAAAATTGTGCCTAGTGTCCAAAATGGCACCTAGCACCAAGGAAAAAAAAGTTTCTAAAGTAAAATACCTTAGAAACTATAATTTTTTTATTTTTTAAAAGAAAAACGAACTGGCGGTACCGGTATGGCATCGAAGGAAGGCAGACGCGACCACAAAAACAAAGATTAAAATGACATTTTTCTGCGGTGACAGGGTATGTGACCTGTCGGCTCCACGGAAAACGAAGAACTGGAGAGGGACAGTTGGAAAGGCGGGAAGGCAGCACGGAGGCGCTATGGGATGCTCCCAAAAGCTTTCCTACTGGACACTGGAGAGCGTTCCCGCGCAGGCTCCGTCGGTACTGACAATACCCATATGTGAAGACTACATTCCTGCTTGTTCCTGGAGATGTTCCTTTTCTTAAAGAAAATCTTCATTAACGATTCCTTATCAGAAACACACCTTCGAAGCATTTTCTTCAATAGCCAAACAATTCCTCTGAACTTTCTGTGTTAGGGCAGAAACCTGAGGAACAAGGGCTGCCCCCAGCTTTTCAATCACAGTCCATATCACCTTCAAAGTAAATGAGTCTGGATGCTGCAAAGTGAAAATTGTTGAAGCAGGAGAATCTTGCACCACCATAGGAATACCCTCCATTCCACTCAGTGCCTTTGCCTGGCCCGATGAATTAGCCAACTCTGGCATTTGGATCCAAGCTGCCTGCTCTGTACTCAAGGCGTGTAAGTGCTGTGCCAGGGGAACCAAAGTACCCTCCGGTAGAGACCCTGGAGCTGTCCCTTGACGGCTAGTGGGATCAACCTCACTGGGTAGAACTTCTTGCTGCAGCAATTCTGGGGGAACTTGCAAACACACCAGCTTCGGAGAATGCCATATGACAGGGGAGACAGAGTCACTGCCCAAAGACAATGTCCAGCCACCAGGCTCTGACGCGGTCACAGCTGGGCTACACTCCCCGAAGTTTCCGGTTGCTGAGTCACCCAAAGAAAAAAAGGAGTCGAGATGCACGACATCTGAAGGTAATGAAGTGGAGGTCGAGGGGGCTAGGGAGAGCTGCTTTGCCCGCTTAGCCTTCTGCTTCCTTCCCATAGGAAAAATCATGTCATTCACACACACCTACAAGTCACCATTTGGATCCCCCTACAGCAGAAACACTTTTAAGGGTTAGTTCTTCTGGCAAAGAGATGAAGTTTAAGTACCATTAACATTTTTACATTTACGGGCCAGTATCAAGATATGATAGGGGAAGGGAACGCAGGATTCTCCCACCCCTGTGCTGCTGAAGGCCAATCGGAGAGCTCACCAGGACCTCCATTGCTCCTCCTCCAGCCACCAGACAATAAAAGCCACCACAACCAAAGGCACTTCATCTGCAGCCTGCCATAGCCCCGATTAGCGTCCCACAGCACAGGGGAAGGGAACGCAGGATTCTCCCACCCCTGTGCTCCTGAAGGTCAATCGGAGAGCTCACCAGGACCTCCACTGCTCCTCCTCCAGCCACTGGATAATAAAAGCCACCACAACCAAAGGTGCGCCCGCACCTGATGGGCCCGCACTTGAGGGCCTCGCCAGAGGGCTCTCTGGCATGGCCCTTAGGTGTGGACCACAGGCAAGGACCAAAAAACGCTATCCACGAGGATTCAACTCAGGTACTGCAACTTACTCGGGAACCACAAGGAGGACAGCAATGACCTATGAACTCCAAGACAGACAAAAGGTACGGCGGAGCCCTCACTCACCCATGTCTCCTTTTCAAACCACACCACAATGGTCACTTCCAAGCCCACACTCAATATACCACCAGCCAATAAACTTTCATCCACATCTCAACTCAAGATCACCATCTCACAGCACACATCTACTGCAAACAATACCCCATGGCCCCAAATCACCCCCTGCACAAAGTCTCATACACATCCCTCTCATGCCAGAAGGCTCCCACACTCCTGCACACACACAAACACTCTGCATTGCCCTATTACAACCACCGAGCCTACAAATCTGGACTTAAACTGCTTCAGTGATGTCTCCAAATGGCTACAAAACAACAATCTCACTATAAACCTTAAGAAGACAGAGGCGCTGTTTATCACAAAGACCATACCTTCATCCCACTGACCCACCTCACCCTGGGAGCAACACAAGTTAAAGTCCAACCTCACAAAGTATCTAGGGGTCATCATGGATCAAGCATTGACTTTTAAACAACAGATCGCAAGAACAGCAAAGACCGTATTCTTCACAGCCAGGATGCTTCAATGCCTCAGACCACTCCTTGACCCACCAGACTTCGGATCAATCATGCAAGCAATGACGCTCCCCCACCTTGGCTATTGTAACGCAATTTACCAAGGACTCCCTAGTAATAGCCCCAACTCTCTAAGGACAGCCCTCAACACAACAGTGAGAATTATACAAAAAGGTAGGCGACATGATCACATCACCCCAATACTAAGAGACCTCTACTTTCTCCCACTAGAGGCACAGATCAAATACAAAACACTGGTACTGATTCATAAGGCACTCCACCAACAACAAACCATGCATATGAGCACCCTGTTAACACGGCTGGGCTCCAGTAGACCAACATAACATTCCACAACTAACCTACTGATAGTACTGCATGAAAAAACTAAATTTAACCAACAATCCTGCAACCGTGCTTTTGACTTATATGCCCCCCACCTTATGGAACACCCTCCCGACCAAATCCGTGTTAACAAGGATCTCTCCTCTTTCTGGAAACAACTAAAGACTCATCTCTTCGCCATCAACTTAGGGCAGGAATGGACAACCACCAACTGACTCTAGACTCTTCCCCTGCCTAGTCTCTAATCAAATCTTGAATCTGTAAATATCTTGTCGGCCTAATGGAAATATATAATGTCGTGAACCCCCCCTTGTTGATACTCAGACATATGGACACCCCTCCCCTTCTTATAATTATGTTATAGCTTGTTTCATTGTATTTCACCCCTGCTTTTGTAAACCGCTTTGACCTAGTGAAAGACAGTATATAAGTGCAGCTAAATAAATAAAATAAATAAATAAGGGTTCAATTAGGGACCACGAGAGAAACTTTACCCAAAGGGAGGGGGCAGGGCCGGATTTACCTTGAGTGAGGCCCTACGCCAACAAAAATTGTGGGCCCCCAGAAAAGATAAAAACGAGCACGCCGGATCAGCTGCACGCTGTTGGCCCTGACGTCATAATTAAATTGGGAATCCCAAAAGCCAAACTTGGAATGTACAACACTGTAGAAATAAAACTATACATTAATTTGCTCTTGTACTAAACAAAGTGCAGACGTTAATGATGCACATTTACCAGAGCTGACATATTCCAATTAATAAATTCAAAATAAAGAGATATTTTTCTACCTTTTGTGCATTTTTTCCAGCTGCAATTGCTCCAGCCACTTTCTTCTGGTTTCTTCGTGTCAGCCCAACTCCAGTCTTAACCCCCCCAGCCCATTTCCAGTCCCAGCCCCCCCCATCGGCTCAAGTAAACTTTAATAAAAAAAAAATAAAACGCTGGCCGCTGCTGCTGCCGCCGCAGCAGCATGGACTGTCCCGCGGGGCCCCCTCTGCCCGGCTGAGCCCCTCCGTGCCGGCTTTGAGAGGCGCGAAGGGAGAGTGTCTCCCTCGCATCTCTGTTAAGCCCGCAGGGGCAAACCCATCAGCCCCTTGGTGGCAGCAGAGCTTCTTCTTTTGTTCCCACTACTCTCTGGTGCTTCTCTGGTTCTGCTGCTGGCTCTAGAAAGGGCTCAGAGCCTATCATGGTGCCGCTGCTGTAGCAGGCAGAGTGGGGGATCACTGATGCAGGGGCCTGGAGAAAGGGGGCTAATACTGGGGCTGGGAAAAGGGGCGCTGTTCCTGTTACAGGGGTTGGAGGGGGGCTTTGCTGATGCAGGGTGCTGGGAGAGGAGGGCTGTTATTGCCAATGGGAAAAGAGATCGACTCTGGGAAAAACCGTGTTTTGCGTCATTAAATGGAATCAGCCTAAATAGCCTCAAAATGTTTTTTTTCCCATAACATAACTACAATTATAAATCCTTGTTTCCCTCAAAAATAAACCCTTAAAATCCCAAATAATAAACACTTAGAATCATAAGCCCATTAGCATACCAGCCCTGTGCCCAGTTTGTTATTGTTGAGTGGCATCGAGTCAATGTTGACCCTGTGCCTAATTTAAGGACCAGAAAATAACATACAAAAGTTTGCGACAATCACAAATTTCATACATTATTTCCATTTAGTCTATGATAACACGTTTAACTATGCACTAAACAGTGTTTATAGCAAATAAACATGTTAGCGCAGTTTAGTAAACAGGAACCACAATTAGAAAAACCTTTCAGTACAACTAGCCTTTAGCATGGTATCTTGTTCATATGTATGCACACAAGCATGTTTTTTTTAGTGTGTAATGCCATTAGTAACATCACAATCTTGATGAACTAAAACAATCTAGAGCATGAGAAGTAAACTGTGAAACCGTTCTAAATGTTCACATGAGGTGTATAGGGGCATCTTCAACGATGTCCAAGAACATTCAACTTCAGAGCTTAGAACTAAAAGTCACAATTGATACAGGATGCACGTTGCTGCTTGCCATACATGTTTAGCAAATTACATGATACTTGGGATATAAGATCTGGTGGGCTGATTTTCAGGAGATTTACTTTTTTTTTTTTTTTAGAAATATATGGATAGTAGTGGGAAGTTTAGATCACTAAACAATGGGTGGAGGAGTCAAGACATAACTATACCTAAATGTTACTCACCTTGAACTACTACTGGAAAAGCATGAGCTAAATAAATAAAATGCAATAAAAAATAATAAATGGCAGATGGCATGTGCTGAGCTCAGGAGCAGTGCTTTGAATACTGTGATACCTTCACCAGCATGGGTGAAAGAGCAAGATTCGATCTTACCCCAGCAACAATGGTGCAGGTTGTCAGCCCTATGGATTCATTCATGCAGAGGGAACCTTAGCCAAGTACCCGAGGATTGCCAGGGACAGGGATGTAGATGGTTCGAGTTCTTTGGGCCCCAAGGCATCATTTACATCTGATATAAGATCTCTCTCCCCACAGCCACATGGGGCAGCAACTGATGACATGTCAGGCCTTCCTGTGGCACTTAGTGGTGATGGCTCCCTCTGTAGAGGATTCAGGGGTTACCAATGCCAGGAGTATGATCACGCCATAGGCATCAACTTTGCAGTCTGACATCTAAGCCTCCAGCCAGGAGCAAGCTGGACTGTCTGGCGTCAAGACAGAGGTAGGGAGTGATTCCCCAGTTCTTATTTCTTTATGTGAGCTAAGAACATAAGAACTACCATACTGGGTTTGACCAAAGGTCCATCAAGCCCAGTGCCCTGTTTCCAACAGTGGCCAATCCAGGTCACAGGTACCTGATGTACCCAGGGATAAGCAGTGGTTTTCTCTTGTACTACCTTAATAATGGTTTATGGATTTCTTTTACAAGAATTTGTCCAAACTTTTTTTCAATCCACCTATGCTACCTGGATTCAGGTCCGGGCTGTCGGCTTCTGAGCTCCTCCCTCTGAAGATGGAATTGGCGGTGGCAGTGGGGGGCTGTGGCGCAGTTCGGCACGGGGGAGCTTAGTTGCCGGAGCTTCTGCCTGGGGCGGCAGAAATCCTTGGGCCGGTCCTGCCAGGATTTATCAATGGCTCAGCATGGGGAGCAGTTGAATTGTGAACATGCTATTTCTACATAGGAAACTTCAAATGCTGTTCTTACGAAAGTCAATCCATTTCTTTGTCTCAAGTCAGAGATTATGGAGAATTCCATTTGGGGGAAAAATTGTGATATATATATTTTCCCAAGACCATCTTTGGATATGCTAACAAAGTATTTTTTTATAAACTGAAGTATCCACAAAAAGCAGGTATATCGTTTATCTACTTACAAAAAAGAGTAAGGTTTCAGGAAAGGTCAGTGCTGAAAGTAATGATTTGACCACTGTTAGCTTGGACATTTTGGCAATGTTGGAGTCCCCATAGGAATCCTAGATGAAGCAGAAACTTTGCTGGTGACTTTTGCCTTTAAACCAGAGAGGAACTGGGCTTTATGTTCCTTTTTTATGAACAAAAATATTCTATTTTACGGACAGAAGACTAGCATATATCTAGATTTTTCACATGCCACACAGGAAAAGCAGAGAGACTTTTTGGACTTATGAAAGAAGCTGGTGGATCTAGACACTGTTTTTCTTAAAATTTCCTGCCAAGATTTTGGTTAAACATTATGGTTCCTAGTAAGTTTTTATGATCCTTTTCAATTAAAGACATTTCTTGAGGGTAAAGTGGCAATAAGTGATAGTGGTCACAATGAGGTTGTGTCGAGTAAATTTGCTATCCAACTTTTGAGTTAATTAGGGTTATTTTCCTTTATTATTCCTCCCTCTTCCACTTTGGTGGATAATATTTATCAGAATATTTTCTGTTAGAATTGCTTCTTTTCCTATGTTTTGGATTGCCTTGAAGATGTATTCTGATTTTGTTTCCTTTGATGGATGTTCCTTAATTCCCATGTCTGTATAATTTCAAACAGCTATCCAAAAAGAGTGACACTATTAATCAATAATAACTTCAAAATGCCATTGCGCAATATTAAACAAAGCACAAATTAAAATTGTAATAATAATGGGTAAGGACCTCAGTAGAGATGTCCCCGCCAAATTGTGCAATGGCCGTGGGCACAAACTACCCCTTCCAATTTCATTCATCGGTCCTTACCGCAATAAAGTTCATTTGTTTTTTAAATTTTTAGTGCATATAATTTTTTTTTTACTTAACTGAATAAAGTGGTTAATGCTACAAAAATCCCCAGCTGTGGAACAAAATCCTTGACTCAAGTTTCGCCAATATATTATTCAAAGGCTGCTTCTGGAGAACAACACAGCAGGACTGTAAAGTACGTCATTATGAAATATGTCAATACTTTACAGCGGGGACACCCCTAGTGAGGTCCTTACCCATTACCATTATTATTACTATTTTTATTTGTGTTTTATTTAATATTGTAAAATGGCGTTTTCAAGATATTATTGATTAATGGTGTCTCTCTTTTTTGGATGGACGTTGTGTATGAGCACCATATTTGGAGTCTTTGTTTAGTGTATAATTTGCAAAACAGGAAAGAAAAAGACAAGAAATTGCTAAATAACCTGGTACTATCCGTATAAAAAGGGGCTGGATTGTGATAGGCAAAAAAATCATCTGGATAGCTGCGATATTCAGCCACTAACTGGATAAATTATGTGATTAGCAGGCCTAAACCACGGATAGTGTCAGCATGGTGCCAACACTACACGTATATTCAATGCTGCTAAGGATATGGACAGCAGTGCTGAATGTGCTGTACATACTAAGTTAAATACCAATGCCAGCATTTAACTTAGTATGGTCACTGTGTTTAATTGATCCCCTAGGCTTCCAAATATCAACACTGAAACGCAGCGTACAAAAATCATGTCAAACTTGATGCTGCATAAGCAAAGGCAATTTTTCTGGTAGAATAAGGCATGTCAAATACAAAAAAGTCTTAAGGGATCTACAATCAGGGTCTTTTCTTTCTCAGTCAACTTCTTCACACTTTGATTATCTGTTGTGAAACGAGTCCCATCTTATCCCCCCCCCCCACCCCCACCCAAAGCGACATTCCTAGAGAGGAGCAAAAGCTAAACATTGCTTTATTGGCTAAGCATAAGGACAAATCAGTGATATTTGTACTAAGTTGTAATTTGTAACATCTGCTCCTTTGAGAGGAAAACCACTGTCTAATGCACATCTTCAGCAATTCCTTGGGAAATTAAATCAAGAAAGGGAGCGTCATTAAAATATACTGCCAACAAAGGAGCCAGAGTTCAAAGTATTAAACTGATCTACTGAGATTTATTATTATTATTTATGACTGTACTATATCAAGAGAGTAGATCAGCTATGTCAGAGTAGCTGGCGCCAGCCATAAAGAGGTTCTTCAACGTGGTGCAAACAAAATCATCAGTCCCTGAGTCTCACCACTAGCCCCTCCCTTTGCTGCAGACCAACTTTATGCTTTCAACCCTGGCTCCCTTGTTGTCCAGGAAATTAGCAACCAGGTAAGTGTGATAAAAGTAACCGTGTGCTTTCCAACTAGGCAGGTATCTAAACATTGCCTCCAATGGGATGCCATTTGGATAAGAGATGCTACAAACATCGAAGCTGTGAAGTGCATGAAATTCACTACCTGTAATATCTCTCAAACAATGATACCTGATGCTGCACTGCCCTGCTCTCACAGGCCTACCCACACATATTCCTTAATCCACAGCTGGTGTTCCCTCCTTATGGTGTGTAAATTCTTAATGTTCAAATGAAAAAAAAAACAGCTCTTGAGGGCTCTGGATGTCTGGTTAGCCATGCAACTTCAATCTTCCCCTCTGATTTCCTACATCCTTGGCCAGAGTCCTCTGATGGCAGCAGCTTGAGTTGCTTTCACAGCTCATCTATCTAACTGTGGGCAGTGTTGACATGATACTGCCTGCTGCAATTTGTAGTGTTGTAAAAATTGTTTGAACTCTCCAATGCTGCACAGGACTGTCAGATCTCAGCTTTCCCAGAGTTCCACGTCTATAATGTTCTTTGGCCCGTCTTTCCCTCGGTGCTACTGCAGTTTTCTTGGTGCATGTACTTTTAGGCTCTTCAAATTATCTGATTTTATGTTTGCTGGGGAGCGGCCTTGAATCTTCGAGCGCAGCTTTGTATTCTTTTAGACTGCAAATTTCAGAACTCTGGGGGCAGGTGTGGAGCCTGTGGGTGCTTTTACCTGACGATGTTTTACAATTTCTCAAAGGGAAAGTGTATTTTACCTTTGAAAATGTCCCCCCCAAAAAGTGAAGTGCCTAAGGAGATTTGCAACACATCTTTCCATGAGTGCATTTTCCATTGAAAAACAGTGCAGGTAGTTTTTACAAATGCAAAATTACATGCATTAATGCCACCCTTAATCTGACTCTGCTCGCCTTCTATTTTTCCATGGGTAAAAGTGCTTGCATTATTGATTGCTGTGCATACTCTTACCTAAGAAAAAGGTGTGCAATTTTCAGACAATCCTTTCACTTGGGTAAATGGCATCTGAAAATTGCTCTATTAGTAATTTTGTCAGGGTTTGCACTTTCTGGTACAATTGATTTCTAGGTATTTTCCCTAGATAACATTGGCTGAAATCAGTCATTGATCCAAGAATGTTCTCGGGACATGCCCCAGAATTCAGGGCTGGTGTTCTAGACTTCAGACCTTAAAGAAGACTATAAGGCCCTTTTACCAAAGATTAATGTGCATTAATGAATGTAAATGCATATTAAGTGCCATTGCACACATAGAAATAAAAGGGCTGTGGGCAATTAACGCATGCTTACATTCATTAATGTGCATTAAAACCTTTTGTAAAAGGGTCCCTATGTCAGACAGCCCCAAGGCCACACCACTAGGCGCTAGGGATTGGCTTGAACTTAGCTTAAAGGGGGCTACTGATAAAGGAAATTCTTTGCAGCAATCTCATGGCTAAGTGGCTCACTTGTTATCAAGCCTCCTGTATGAGAAGTCTTTGTTGCCAAGTCTCTCTGCTCCAGGCTCATCTTTCACCTCCTTTCTCAGTCAGGGTTCAGGTATGCACTTTTGGTGTATTTCCAGCCTTGTGACTTGCTTGCTAAATCTAGTCCCAGGCCCTCAGCCCTTCCCCTGTTCCAACCCTATGATCTGCCTGCTGACTCCATTTCCAGGCCTACAACCCTGGTCCAACTCTAGTTCTGCACCAGTTCTTGCAACTCGCAAGCTCCAAATTTTGTCCAGGTCTCTACTGATCCGAGTGCAATTCTAATTCCTGGGTACTTTCTAGTTCGTGACTAACTCAGCCTGATGGTCTACATCTAGCCCCACTTCAAGCCCATAAGTAACCTTAAAAGCAATAACCTGACATTTTTTGCTGCCAACCTCATTACGCTCCCAATAATTCCCAGTTTTGCACAGCTGATAGAATCCCCATGGGGCCAGGTTGCCACACTGATTGCAGAAAATAAGGCCTCGGCTCAACAAGTAGCCCAGCTGAAGACAGCAAACACTGCCATCTCTAGCCCAGTACGGCTGCTTACCCTGGCACTGTCAGGACACCTTAGTAGCAAACTAGGACATTTCCAGTGCTGCTTGTGCTTAATGATGTACTAAGCTTATTTATAGAAGAAGCATTAAACTAACCCTCCTCATTATTGAAGCAAAACAGCCCTTATAGGTGAACTGGGAGGCTTTCCACCAGTCCGTTTCCCAGACTTTTGATAAACCCCAATGTGCCCACACCACCAACTTGGCACTCCAGCACTTGAAGCAAGCCTTTGGATCTGCTGTCAGTTCTGCCTCTCAGCTCTGCCACTTAAATACAGACATGGAATGGAGGAGTAGCCTAGTGGTTAGAGCAGTGGCTTGGGAGCCAAGAAACCAGGCTTCAATTCCCACTAGCACTCCTTACGGCCTTGGGCAAATCACTTAACCCTCCAGTGCCACAGAAGAATCAGAGTTATCAATTTCCCTGTTTAATGTACATTACCAAGTTTAAGTTACAATGTAAACCACTTTGACTAAAAATGATAAAGCAGTATGAAAAACCTACTAGCAAATAACCATAAATAAATAAATAGTGTGAAATGAACCTGCCCAATGGTATCAGATCCTGAGGGTACTGGAAAAGGACCTTAAAGATAAGTTGGTTAGAATGGATCCTACCCAGGGGCTAGATGCATTTATTGACCTCTACATTACAAGAGACTTGTCTCATTGAGTGGTGGTGAAAATGAAGGGAACAGGGAGAGTATGTGAGGGCAGGTATCCCTGAAACCCCCTTCACCAGAACCCATACAGATTGCCACAGCTTGACCATAGCTGACCTCTGAGGACAAGAAGCACCAGTGTCATCTAAAGCAGTGTCCCTACTATGGAGAATCAGGGAACTATGAACTGACCTGTCCACAGTGGTACCCAAGGGACAGCAACCAGACTCCCTTTAGCTCCCATGAGAAGGGAGTACCAAGCTGCAACTGGTTGGTGTGTTTCCTTACTCACAAATTCCAAGATTACCAAGATTACTTACCCCAAATTCCAAGATTATCCAAGCGTTACTGTTACTGCACAGAGTTTGCTGCAAACCGTCTTGGCTTGTAGAAAGATGGTATAAAAAAAGATATTAAATAAATAAATCCTCCCCCTTTCACAGCTCCATGTCCTCAAGATTGCCTGATCCAATGTACCACTGTGGATTAACACAGTAACATAGGTCCCAATAATGAACAGCAGCGGCTAGCCTTCATCGCTGAAACTAAGGTCTGGATATTCAATGCTGGGGCCATATCCGGCAACCGGCATTGAGTATCTGGAGCAGCTGGATAGCGGCAAAGCTAACCAGGCAACGGCGATATTCAGCCACTGCCTGGTTAGCTTAGCCTTTACTGCGTCTGACTTTCACCGCATAGCGATAACCAGGCAGCAGCTCAATATCGTTGCTGCTCACTTATCGCCAGATGCCGTCCATGGAATGCCCCGATGCTAGCAGGCTCACATCAGGGCTTGCAGCAGTGGCATCCGTGGATAGTCAGCCACTGAATATCCCAGGCAAGGCTACTAACACAGTTAGCAGACCTGCAAACCGCGTTAATCACTTCTAATATCCCCCTTATAGTAAATGACGGCAGATAGAGACAGGCATGGCCCATCCAGTTGGCCTACGAAGATGTTTAGGGTTGTCACTGCCTCTCCATGTAGAGTACCGCCACTCTATGCTTTTTACTTTGGGCTGTAACGGCCACTCCATGGCAGCTATCCTTGCTATGCTTCTTTGAAGTGTGAAAGTCATTGCTTTGAGCAGGAATGCTCCCTATATAGGGATCCTCTGTGCTTATCTCATGCCTTTCTGAATTCAGTCACTGTTTTTGTCCTACCACCTCCAGTTGGCGGGCATGCCGAGCATCCATCACCCTTTTCGTGGAAAAGTCTTTCCTAGTTTGCTTTTAAACTTTCCTCCTTTCAGCTTTATTTCATGTCCTCTAGTTTTAAAGTCTCTCCTCTTTGGAAAAGGTCTGCTTGCTCATTAACTGTTAAACATATAAGTGCTGAATCCATGAGTTTTCAATATTGCTATTTATGGTGGAAGAGTGGAGTGAAGGAGTTGCCTAGTGGTTAGAGCACTGGCTTGGTAAGAAAGAGACCAGCGTTCATTTCCCACTAGCACTCCTCGTGGCTTTGGGCAATTCACTTAACCCTCCATTGCCTTGGAAGAAAGGCCTGGCAATCTACTTCCAGTCACACTACTGAGAAATCCCAGGGGCTGCTGGGTCACCAGGAGTCAGCAGTGACTCAAAGGCACACATTGCATTTTGCATATGTATTGTACCACTGAAAATTCTGCAGCCAGTGTTAAAAAAAAAAAAAAAAAAAAAAAAAAAGACAACTGCAGGGTTTAAATACTGACCCATTTTTTTTTTTTAGCTGTGCTCTGGCCTCTTCCTGCATTGCTGCTTTCTTACACTTTCCAAACACTGAATTATTTAGGATTTTTGTATTCTACATATCTTTTGTAGGAGGCACCTGTTTGCTCTGTCTGCCTGGCCAAGGGCGGTACAGTGGAACCTCAGTTTTCGTGATTAATCCGTTCGAAAAAGTCTGACTAAAACCGAATGTATGAAAACTGAAGCAATATTTCCCATAAGAAATAATGTAAATCCAATTAATCTTTTCCAGACACCCAAAAATATTAACAAAAAATACATTTTATAGATAATAACTATATTTTTACATACAGAAAACAAAACGAAATAAATATAAATGACTAATGAAATGGATAAATGAACATTTAACATCACTTTTACCTTTATTGAAGACTCTTGTTGGCATATGGAAGACAGTCAATCAGCACGAGAATCAAAATAAAGAAAATCTCACTTCTGGCCACAAGATGGTGCTCCATTTTCAACTGTACGAAAACTGAGACAATGTACAAAAACTGGGACAAAATCTTGACAAAAAAAGTCAACAAAAACTGAATCGTACGAAAACTAGTGCATACGAAAACCGAGGTTTGACTGTATATGAAAAGCTAATAAACCTTATCATAAACAGAATTTTGGAACGAAAATAAAATCCATAAGGGGTCAAGAATCTCTGTGAGCAAAATAACTCTATGAAAATGTAACAGACTGGAACCAAATTTGGTGTGAGGGAAAAAAACAATGTAGAGGCATATTAAGTTTTAAAATGGGTCAGATCAGACTAGAGGTTTCGGAGAAAAAAGTTACCAAAAAAATGACCTAATGCATTTCCATGGAAGAAGCAGTTCCAGCTAACACGAAGTAGTAAGGGAACTCTTCTTTCAAATCATCTGTTCCCTCGTCTCTATTTTTCTGGTCAGAACAAGAAAAGTATAGTTGTAAGGAAGAAGGATGCATACTGGCCGCACGTACCCAAGATAAAAAGGTGCCCTCCTGTAGCTTATGCACTAGGGCTAACAATGGTGGTAGTGATAGTGCCAAACCTTCAGGAGGAGATAACATCCTTGATGCAGCCACAGGCCATGGTGAATTTGTTCATGGATCCACTGCAGCAGGAAATAAACCACAGAAACTAATGAAAAAGCTATGATGACTGAAACCTTTAGGTGGACTTCTGAAGAAAAAAAGAGAGATAATGTACTGCTACTGAAAATGTGGCAGAAATACTGTATTTCCCATTTTACTGGGAGCCACAGGCCTGATTAAGAAGACGTTCCAATCACACCTTGACAAGTTGGCTATACATGTTACATCTTATAAATTCTAGAAGGCGGCTCTCTTTGGTACTATACAGGTACTATGACGAGTGTTAGCAGTAAATTTGGAGACTGAGATTCTACTCCACATACCCTGACTTTGGATTCAGGTCCATTTAGATAAATTGCTCCCCAAGAGAAATTTGAAAAAATTTCATCAAGTTTCATCAAGGTTTTACTTTACCTTCTCCCACTGCTGCCCTATTCTGTCTTAGCTAGACCGGTTCTTAATGATTCAGATGTGCATTTCATTTTCTTTCTTTTAAATTCTACTATGAAATCGAGTGACCAAACCTTAAAGCTTTCTTCATGGTTGCTATGTAATTGTGACAACTAGATATTCAAACATGTAGTTTGTTACCAGCTGCAAAGTGTACTGCCAACTAGTGATGGAAAAGCATAGAAATACCTTTTACCACAGGACAGAGGCCCGTGTGATCAAACTGTTAAATCCATCCTTTGAAATCTCTTGACAGTGACATCTAATGGTTAAGTATATTATTACACTTGGTTTAACCCGTTTTGGACCAGCGTATGTTTTACATACATAAAGTTTCCATACTTACTACTCAACTGTTTACTAATTAATGGTTATAAATTCAATGGAACTATGTTTAGCTATTATCGTTAAGTCAAAAAGCGTTACATACAGATTTTTTATCTGAGATCTAGTTAGTTTAATAGGTATTCAAAGTTTGCTGATTTTGACGATACTGGCGGCTCAACATAAAAAGATCACAAAAAATAGTAAGTAGCTTATAATGCTGTAATAGCTACTATTTTGCAAATAAAAGTATTTGTAGACTTTAGAAAATAGGTTTAGATAACTGTAAGTTACTTAGTGTCAGAGTTATTGGTGCGTATATCGGCCTTGTATGTTTTTCATACGCTGGGCTAATATGTTGTCGAAACTAATTGCTGTGAAGCATTCTGTTCTAGGTGTTTCAATGGTGCAATATCGACGCACTGCATCAGAAGTGTTTTCATGTGTATCATATTCCGCCATCAGAATGGACTGTTGACAAACTATATTAAATCATAATAAAGTGTTTTAAATGAAAACTGCAGTTTCAATAGTATCATACAGTATGTTTATGTCAATGAATATTGGAACTGAATCCTATCTTTTCTGAAGACGGACAATATATTATATTGGACCAGTGTATGAAAAACATACACTATGTGAAACTTCTATTTTCTGCAGAGTTTTAATATTTTTTTATTATTGCTGGTATTTCATAGTTGTTTGAGTGTAATAAATCTAATAAATCATCCAGAACAGAGTATGCGAGCTGTCCAAAACGGGTTAATGTTATTGTTCTTTCCAAATCAAAGGAATGTTTAGGAACCACACCACTGAAATCATTCCTCCCTTCTCACCTCCAAGTCAGAGACACACAGAAATACAGATATAGACACACAAACACACACACATGCAGAGGGTTAGAAAATGTTTTGTGAGCCATGAACCATGATCCACATTCTTTCCTCAACTGCTTTACTTGGCAGTCATTTCCAGGAGCAAATTACACCACTGGAGGACTGGGTATTCCCTGATGGACAGCAGAGCCAGTCACCTGGGTCATGGTGATGGTGGCTGCTGTTGGGCAGGATGCAAGGTACTCCAAGTGTGGATCTTGAAATGTAAGAGGTTTGCTGGTCAGCATCACTGGAATCAGCACCAGCCCATGAAGCTTGTGCCTTTAAGGGGAAGGACTCGGAGAGGATGTGCCTCTGCACTGGACTGATATTAGTGGCCACTGGGAGGCCTGGAACCCAACAACCAGTGCGGTCCACATGAGGAGGAGCAGGACTGGAGAGAAACACGGTATAGGTGAGTGTCTGGGGGATGGGACAGGAGAGGAGAGAGAGAAGGAAAAATGGCCCCTCACCCTGGACAGTATTTTTTTCCCCACAATTTACCCCTGGTCACACCTCCCCATGTGTTACAAATAGAGTTTCTATTCTCAAGTGTTCATGAATTGTAAATTTAGATGTTCATTTTTCCAGCTAATAAAGGGTTCTTTCATAGTACAAAAAGCTATGTATTTTCATGTCAGAGGTTTTCTGGTGGAATTAAACATGTATGCTTGTGTCACTTAGGAGTTGTCCGCGCAGAAAATGTATCATACCTAGAGGATATGAAACAAACCCGAGATAGTGTGGCAGCTCTAGGGGAACTGGTGTTTTTTCTGGTGTTTATCCATTAAATGGCAATTTGAATTGCTTTGCATCATGGGTGTTTTATCAGTGGTTATCAGTTAAAAGCTAGAATCAGAAGCCCTAGTTATACATTTGCATTCCTTTTTCTTGAGTCCTATTAGTAAGCAGCAGCTTTTTACCTTCTTTTCATTTGTAGAGATATTTGAGTAGTAATTCAGTATGGTGTTTGAATTTTTTTGCATTATCTAGGAAGATTTATATTGTACAAATTCATGCAGGGCACATGCATACCAACAGATTCTATGCTTTCAGAATTGATTTGTCATTGCTGTCAACTTTTATTACAGGTTTTCTAGCTGCAGTTGCCGTTTCTCCCAAGACCAGGTCCCTGGTATGGATCAGTTTACTCTGACACTGCGTACCAATCTGCTTTATTTCAGATAACAGATCATGTTCTTTGTGGCTCATATGATTTTTGGCTTATCAGGAATAATGACAGAGACTGGAGAACTGTTTTCTTAAGCCATGCATTCACACACTGTGCAAGAAATGAACACTCTTTATACTAATTATACATATGCGGAGTACCATAATTTTCCTAGTTTAGATGTGGTGCTATCTAGCATCCTGCCAATATACATTGTTCCCTGCTTCTCATAATGTTTTCCCAGGGTCAGCCTGGGATAGACAGACGGCACACTGTTAAACTTTCAGAGGAAAGACACAGGCAGCTGAGACAGCTGTAGCTCTTCGTGTTCAACCATTTAGTGTTGATTCTCCTCTGCATATAGTACACTGGTTGTCTTTTTTTCCCCTTTGGGCTGAACCCTGAATGCTAACCGCACAATTCCAAAAACATAAAGGTTTCGGAAGGTCCGTAAATCATTATTAAAGAGGACCTGGTTAATCCACTGCTTACCCCCAGACAAGCATAGTGGAACCTGTGGCCTTCAGGAATCAGCCAGGTACTTGTGACCTAGATTAGCCACCGTTGGAAACAAGATTCTAGGCTTGATGGACTCTGGTCTGACCCAGTATGGCATTTCTTAAATTCTTAAGTTAATTTATAACCTCTAAAGCAAACAGAACCATTTTGTTTTTTAAAAAAATCAACAATTAAACCCAAGATCTTGCGTTTTTGCAAGCTTTAAGTCACCAAATGATCACTGACTGCCATTAGCTTTCCCTTTAAAACAGTTGCAAAATCCAAATCCCTAGTCTGATCTCAACTGGGTTACCTAGTCTCCATCTGGGCCCAGGAGTCCTGCCATTAATCTGTCGCTCACCAGCACTGTACATATATATATCTCCAGCAGACCCACTTGATAAAATGTGAAGGTCCCTTGCAATGATGTGAACTGTCCTGTAGATACATGATCTGCAGCCAAGACTCAAACTTGTGACCCTTCAGTCATACACACACTACCTCAGTGTGTTGAGCCACAGTGCTAACATGTGCCATCATGGCCACTGGAGAGTAGCATCACACTAAGCCAGTGATAGAGAACTTTTTTTTTAATTAACCTATCCCAGAATGCAGTAAGAACATCATTCATACAGAAGACTGGATTTGAAAGCTCTGGGTTTAGTTATTTAGTCCCATTTTAAAAGGAAGATTACTACTGAGAGATGGATGGGAAGGAGTCATGAGAACAGGAAACCTAGCACGAGTTTGAAAACAATGCTACATGGGTCATATATATATATATAGCACAGTTATTTACCTGTAACAGGTGATCTCTGGGAACAGCAGGAATTAGTCCTCACATATGGGTACGTCGGTACTGACGGAGCCTGCGCGGGAATGCTCCCCAGCTTCCCAAAAAGGAAAGCTTTGGGGAGCATCCCACAGTGCCTGCGCGCTGCCTTCCCACCTTTCCTAACCAACTCTCCTCAGTTCGAGTTTAAAGCTGAGACAATAGAGAGAGAGAGGACAGGAAAGACAGAGAGAGATACAACTCCTAGGGGAGGTGGGAGGGTTGTGAGGACTAATTCCTGCTGTTCCCAGAGATCACCTGTTACAGGTAAGTAACTGTGCTATCTCCAGGAACAAGCAGGAATGAGTCCACACATATGGGGACTCCCTAGCTAAGATGCCTGGGAGATCACCAAGGGTATGAGACCCTGAAGGTTTCCTCGTCTTCCTATGGATCTCAGGCATTCATTCAGGGAAGGAGGGCAGGAGTTGTTCAAGAATGGAACAGGTGTCTGAGGACAGCCTGACCAAACAAGGCATCCCGGCGGGAGTCCTTGTCCAAACAGTAATGGGCTGTGAAGGTATGAACCGAGGCCCAGGTGGCTGCTCGACAGATCTGGTCGATGGACATAGAATGAAGATGAGCCATAGAGGTGGCCATGGCCCTCACATTGTGAGCTGTGACATGGCCCTCCAGAGAAAGGTTCTTACTCTGGTAAGCAAAAGAAATACACTGAGCAATCCAATTGGACAGTGTTCTTTTAGAGACTGGAACTCCTAAATGAGAAGGATCAAAAGCAAACAAAAGCAGGGAAGACTTTCTAAGTTGCTGTGTCCCTGTGTAAGTAAAAAGCAAGAGCTCTTTTACAATCTAGAGTATGAAGGTTCCTCTCTGCACTGGATGCATGAGGAGCTGGAAAAAAGACAGGTAAATATACCTCTTGATTAAGATGAAAAGGTGAGACCACTTTAGGCATAAAGTGAGGATTTGTCCTAGGGACTACCTTATCATGATGGAACCTTGTATAAGGTGGATTAGCCACAAAGGCCTGCAGTTCACTGATGCGGCGAGCAGAAGTGATTGCAATAAGGAAAATAACCTTCCAGGAAAGAAATTTCAAGGAGGTAGTGGCTAAGGGTTCAAAAGGTGGCTTCATAAGCTGACCAAGAACCAAGTTTAAGTCCCATGCCACCGGAGGAGGTCGAATGGGAGGTTTAGTTAAAGTTAGCCCTCTCATGAATCTTGTAATAAGAGGATGAGAGGAAATAGGTTGTCCATTGAGAGGCTTAAGGGATGCTGCAATAGAACTCAAATGGACCCTTACTGAATTCGTTTTAAGGCCTGCATTAGAGAGATGCAGGAGATATTCCAATAGAGAATTCACAGGAAGTGCCAGAGGGTCAAGACCCTTTTGAGCACACCAAATGGAAAATCTTTTCCACTTAAAAGCATAGGAACGCCTAGTGGAAGGTTTTCTGGAAGCATGGAGGATATCCTTCACTTGCTGAGAAAGATTGAAGTCTTGAAGGTCTAGGCCTTCAGTAACCAAGCTCTGAGGTGAAGGGACTTGGGGTTTGGATGCCACAAAGTCCCTTCCTCCTGGGACAGAAGGTCTGGTGCAACTCCAAAGTCTACGGAGGGGGCTTGAGAGAGATGCAGAAGTAGAGGGTACCACACTTGGCATGGCCAGCGTGGAGCTATGAGGATCATAGATCCTTGATCCCTCTGGAGTTTGAACAGAGTCTTGGGAATCAAAGGAATGGGTGGAAAGGCATACAGGAAGCCCTGACCCCAATGAAGGAGGAAGGCATCCTTGGCCTGAGCTCCCTGACACGGAATTCTGGAACAGAACCGGGGAAGTTTGGCATTCCACGGACTTGCAAAGAGGTCTATGTCCGGGGTTCCCCATTCCTGGAAGATTCTGACTACCTGATCCATGTGCAGGGACCATTCGTGTGGAAGCAGAACTCGACTGAGTCTGTCTGCCCAAGAGGTTTGGATTCCTGGGAGGTATACTGCCAGGAGATGGATTTGATGCTCTCTGGCGAAGGCCCATAATCTTAGAGCTTCGTTGCAAAGCGACAGAGAGCCAGTTCCTCCTTGCTTGTTTATGTAAAACATGGCTACTTGATTGTCCGTATGAATGAGGACTGTCTTGTAGCTGAGGAGGGTATGAAAGACCTTGAGAGCTAGGAACACTGCTCGAAGTTCCAAGTGGTTGATATGAAGAGAGGTCTCCTGTGGGGACCAAGTGCCTTGGGAGGAGAGGTCTTGTAGATGAGCTCCCCAACCTGTTTGGGAGGCATATGTTGTGAGGGTTGCCTGGGGCAAAAAAAGGTTGGAAGGGGGACCCCAACAACAGATTTTGAGTGGACATCCACCATTGGAGACCAAAAGAGATGTTTGGAGGTTGCTATTTGGTCTGAGAGAGCTCCTGAAGCTTGAGTCCACTGGATGGACAAAGTCCATTGAGCTGCTCTCTTGTGTAGGCGAGCATAGGGTACCACATGTACTGTGGAAGCCATATGGCCTAGCAGCTGTAGCATCTCCCTGGCAGTTAAGTGACTCTTTGACTGAATCTGGGAGGCTAACTGCACTAGACATTGACAACGGGCCTGAGGGAGGTAGGCCCTTGCAGAAGTGGTGTCCAACCAGGCCCCTATGAATTCCAGGGACTGAGTAGGGGTGAGCTGGGACTTTGGGAGGTTTACCACAAGTCCCAGGTACTGCAGAATGCGCCTGGTGCGGTTCAGGGAGATCTGAGCCTCCGACTGGGTTGGAGCTCGGATGAGCCAGTCGTCCAGACATGGGAAGACAAATATTCCCAGAGTGCGTAGAAATGCGTAGAAATGCAACTATTGCCATGCATTTGGTGAACACTCTTGGAGCAGAGGCTAGACCGAAAGGAAGCACTCTGTATTGGTAATGTTTTCCCTGGAACAGAAAACGTAGGAATTTTCTGTGAGATGGATGGATGAGGACATGAGTGTACGCATCCTTGAGATCTAGAGAGCAAAGCCAATCCTGACTCTGCAGGTATGGAAGGAGAGTGCCTAGAGAAAGCATCTTGAATTTCTCATAAGAACATAAGAACATAATACTGGGTCAGACCGAGGTCCATCAAGCACAGTATCCTGTTTCCAACAGTGGCCAATCTAGGTCATACATACCTAGCAATATCCCCAAAAGACACAGGTTCCACAATGCTTGTACTGGGTCAAGCATTGATATCCTGGGTCCCTTTTTAATAGTGGTTTATGGACCTTTCCTCCAGGAACTTGTCCAAACCTTTTTTAAACCCAGCTATACTAACAGCCCTTACTACATCCTCCGGTAACAGATTCCAGAGTTTGATTACACGTTGAGTGAAAAAATATTTTCTCTTATTTGTCTTAAATAGTTTACCCTGTAGCTTCATTACATGTCCCCTAGTCTTTCTATACTCTGATAGCGTAAACAATTGATCCACGTTTATCCGTTCCACTCCATTCATTAATTTATAGACCTCTATCATATCTCCCCTCAGCCATCTCTTCTCCAGGCTAAAGAGCCCTAACCTTCTTAGCCTCTCTTCATAGGAGTAGCCTTCCATCCCCTTCACCAATTTGGTGGCTCTTCTCTGTACTTTTTCTAATAACGCTATGTCCTTTTTAAGATACGGTGACCAGAATTGCACACAATATTCAAGGTGCGGTCGTACCATGGAGCGATACAGAGGCATTATAACATCCTTTGTTTTATTCTCCATCCCTTTCCTTATGATACCTAGCATTCTATTTGCTTTCTTGGCCGCCGCTGCACACTGGGCGGAGGGTTTTAACATGTTATCCACGATGACTCCTAAATCTTTTTCCTGGGTGGTGGTTTCTAATGTGGAGCCTTGCATCGTGTAACTATAGTATGGGTTGTTCTTTCCTAGGTGCATAACTTTGCACTTGTCCACATTAAATTTCATCTGCCATTTGGATGCCCAGTCTTCCAATTTATCCAGATCCTCCTGCAGTTTTCCACAATCCTCTTGGATTTTAACAACTTTAAACAATTTGGTGTCATCTGCAAATTTGATAACCTCACTAGTTATTCCCTTTTCCAGGTCATTTATGAATATGTCAGAAAGCAGCGGACCCAGTACAGATCCCTGGGGTACTCCACTATTCACCTTTTTCCATTGGGAATATTGGCCATTTAGCCCTACCCTCTGCTTTCTATCTTTTAACCAGTTCCCGATCCACAACAGTACACTGCCTCCTATCCCATGACCCCTCAGCTTCGCCAAAAGTCTCTGATGGGCGACCTTGTCAAAAGCTTTCTGAAAGTCCAGATACACTATATGCATAGGAATTTGTTCAATTCTCTGAGATCTAGAATGGGTCTGTATCCCCCTGTTTTCTTTGGAATGAGAAAATAGGAGGAGTAAAACCCTGACCCCTGTTGAAGAAGAGGAACCTCTTCTATGGCCCTCTGGGCCAGAAGGGTAGTCACCTCCTGATCCAGAAGGTCGAGGAGGGATGTGGGAGAATTGAAGTGTCTCACCATGGTGTAAGGAGGAAGGTCTGAGAAATGAAGTTTGTAGCCCTCTCTTATGATAGAGAGGGTCCACTGCTCTGATGTGATTTGCTCCCATCTGGGAGCAAAATGAGCTAACCTTCCTGGAATGGTGAGAGGTTCTGGCTGTTGTAGAGCCAGAAAGGTTAAGTTCTCTAGTATCAAGTCAAAACCCTGAGGGGGTTGGGACTGCTGATTTGTAGCAGCCCCTGCAGGTTTAGGCCTGGCCTGTTTAGGTTGCTGATGCTTAGTAGCAAAGCGACCTGTAGAAGGTTGTTGGCCAGAAGTGGAAGGAAATCTGCTCCTTTTATAAAAAGGCTTTTTGAAAGATTTTTTCTTGGCTGGAATGGAGGTTGACTTGGAAAGTCTATCCAGAGCAGAATTCTCTGCATCCATTTGAGTGGCTTTTATTTGCCATTCTTTGCCAAAGAGATTTTCACCCGTACAGGGCAGATTTCCTAAGCCATCCTGAACCCAGGGTTCTAGATCAGAAGCCTGGAGCCAAGCAATTCTGCGAGCAGCTATGGCAATGCCTGAGGCTCTGCTGGCACCTTCAAAGGAGTCAAAGGCTGCCCTGTTGGAAAACTTTCAAATGTCTTGAGTATGCTTAAGCCAAAGGAGGAACTCATCCCTTTTATCCTCTGGAATAAAAGGGAGAAAGCTGTGCAGCTTTTGTGCAACTTCCTTCAGAAACATACCAATATAAAGGCTATATCGATCGGTACCGACATCGGGCGTGCCCGGTACCGGATCGGTACCGAGAAATAGCCCTGGACAAGGAACCTGAGTCGGTATCCTGGCCGATGTCGATGCAGTCGGTACCGGTATCAGAGCTGGTACCGGTACCGGCGCCGGTACCAACAACGGAACTCGTTGCGGTACCGTCGGCGTCGCAGCTTTAATAAAAGCCATTATAGCCTGCTGCATGGATTGAACAGTGTGATCCATGGACGCCACGACTGCCTGGATGTCGGTACCGGAAGATTGTGCCGGTACCCCAGAGCAGTCTAACAGGTGATCGGTCGAGGCCGTGCCATCGATGTCAACCTGTAACCCCATAGGAGGAGCTTTGGAAGCCGGAGCTTCCCGCCGGGGTTGTTTGGCTGGGGCAGGATCCTCGAGGGCAAGCCCGGAGGCATCTCGATGCTTAGAGGGAGATTTGCCCTTCAAGGACCTGCTAGGATTATGTTTGGTTACCTGAGACCCATCGGGAGAGGAAGACCTGGAAGATGTCGATGCCACCGCCGGTGCATCCGTGGGAAACAGCACTTGGAGTTTGGCTGCTCGGTTCTGTAACCCTCGTTTAGACATTAGAGAGCAGGACTGGCAATCCGGAATGGAGTGTTCAGGACCCAAACCTTTAAGACACCATTCATGGCTATCTGTAACAGAAATTGTACCGCTACACTTAGTGCATTTTTTGAACCCGGAGGCTGGTTTTTCCATGAGAGAAAAATTTCTTGTGGGCCTGGAGGCCTAAGAAGAAAAATACACCAAGTGAGGAAAAAAAAAAAATATTTTTTTTTTTTGAAAGAAAAGAAAAGAAAAGACCGGCAGTACCGGTCCGGCATCGGGGAAGGCAGACACGCGACCAAAGAAATAAATTAAAATAAAGAACTTCTTCAGCGGTGACAGGAACACGACCTGCTGGCTCCGCGGAAAAGAAGAACTGAGGAGAGTTGGTTAGGAAAGGCGGGAAGGCAGCGCGCAGGCGCTGTGGGATGCTCCCAAAAGCTTTCCTTTTTGGGAAGCTGGGGAGCGTTCCCGCGCAGGCTTTGTAGGTACCGACGTACCCATATGTGAGGACTCATTCCTGCTTGTTCCTGGAGATATGGTAGTAAATCTACAACATTAAATAAGCCAAGCCTGTGCACTGTCACTAGTGCCTGCTGTGCTTTCATGAACACTGCCTAATCTCCCCCACAAACCAGATGGATGTTCCCATAACCTCTTTTAACCCTGGCCACGGTCCCATGCACAGCCTCAATGGAGACCATGTAAGTCTGGCTGATTCCCCCAAGGATCTCAGTTGCTACTGGGAAAGGTCCCAGGACAACATGGCAATACCCGAGGGATGGGGGGGGAGTCGGGGTCTGCAAACAGCACTGTAAGCGAGAACCGATGCCAGCCCTACGGGCCTTCCCTGTTCCAGCTTTCACACCTCCCATGCCTTGTCTAGCTGCAGAATTGAGCATAGAATTGCAAGGACTGCATGTTCCTGCTTGATCCCCAGCCCAACAGCTGCCATCCAGCCACATGTCCTCCCTCCCTGGCCATAAATAATGATCTGAAGCAAGAACTCACCATCTCAGAAGCAGCAAAACCATACGTCCACAGCAGGTAAGAAGAGCAATTCTTAGGGCAGGGGTGCCAGGCAGGAGAAAAAGGAAAAAACATGGTCCTTCTCTGTCTGAAACAGAGGGGCAACAGGATGGCCTGCAGGTCCCTCTTAAGGCCGGCCATGGCCCCTTCCACCGCACATGAACCCCTGCCTGTTGCCCCTGCCCTCTTGTGCCCGGCAGCTGATAATCCAGCTGGCAGGGTCTCTCTCTCAATGCTTTTCTTCCCTTCTCCATCTCTCCCCACATGCTGGGCACCTTCAGATTTTTTTTCCAATCTTCAATCTACATTGTCTTTCCCCCTAAAATCTCCTCTCCTCCTCCTCCTTTTTCAGTCTCTGTGGATAATTCTCTACTTTTCCCTGTTTCCTCAGCTCGCAACCTTGGAGTTTTCTTTATCTTTATCTTTATTAACGCATTTTATATACCACTCATACCATGGGGGTACAGAGTGGTTCACAATACCAAAAATAAGGCTGCTGTAAAAGGAAAAGAACGCCATAATAATTAAAAGATTAGTGGATAGAACAGCAGAGGGAGAGAAGACAACAGACATAACAGAGAGAAAATAGCACAGAGAGCAGAGGGTAGAGAAACATCAGCATTCAACGAGAAGATGGGGAAAGGGTAGCAGGGGGGGGAGGAAGGTGGAAAGCAGAGGAGAATAAGTGGGTCTTCAGCATAGTCTTGAAGGATTTGTAGGAGGGTTCAAGGCGGAGGGCAAGGGGAAGCGAGTTCCAGAGTCGGGGGCCCAGGAAGAAGAAAGCAGAGGACCGGGTGGATTCAAGATGAGCCTGTGACAGAGAGGGGAGGGACACACAGTTCAGATGGACCGATCTAAGGGAACGGTGCGAGGAGTGAAGGTGTATTTGATCAGCAAGATAGCACAGTTACTTACCTGTAACAGGTGATCTCTGGGAACAGCAGGAATTAGTCCTCACTTATGGGTACGTCAGAACCGACGGAGCCTGCGCGGGAAAGCTCCCCAGCTTCCCAGAAAGGAAGCTTTTGGGGCCTCCCACTGCACATGCGCGCTGCCTTCCCGCCTTCCTGACCAGCTCTCCTCAGTTCGAGTTTATAGCTGAGACAATAGAGAGAGGAAAGTAAGATAGATAGAAGATACAACTCCTAGGGGAGGTGGGTGGGTTGTGAGGACTAATTCCTGCTGTTCCCAGAGATCACCTGTTACAGGTAAGTAACTGTGCTATCTCCAGGAACAAGCAGGAATAAGTCCTCACTTATGGGGACTCCCTAGCTAAGATGTCTGGGAGATCCCCTTCCAAGGGTTCGCCATCTTCGTATGGATCTCAGGCATCCATCCTGGGAAGGTGGGCAGGAGTTGTTCAAGTATGGAACAGGGGTTTGAGGACAGCCTGACCAAACAAGGCATCCCGGCGGGAGTCCTTGTCCAAGCAGTAATGGGCTGTGAAGGTATGAACCGAGGCCCATGTGGCGGCTCGACAGATCTGATCTATGGATACAGAGTGAAGATGAGCCATAGAAGTGGCCATGGCTCTCACATTGTGAGCTGTGACATGGCCTTCCAGAGAAATGTTTTTACTCTGGTAAGCAAAGGAAATACACTGAGCAATCCAATTGGAAAGTGTACGTTTGGAGACTGGAAGTCCCAAATGAGAAGGATCAAAAGCCACAAAAAGTTGGGAAGACTTTCGATGTGGCTGAGTCCTGTTGAGGTAAAAGGCAAGAGCTCTTTTACAATCTAGAGTATGAAGGTTCCTCTCTGCACTGGATGCATGAGGAGCTGGAAAAAAAACAGGTAGATATACCTCTTGATTAAGATGAAAAGGCGAGACCACTTTGGGCATAAAGTGGGGATTCGTCCTGAGGACCACCTTATCATGATGAAACATGGTATAAGGTGGATGAGCCACTAAGGCTTGTAGTTCACTGATGCGGCGAGCCGAAGTGACTGCAATAAGGAAAATGACCTTCCAGTAAAGAAATTTCAAGGAGGTAGAAACCAACGGTTCAAAAGGTGGCTTCATAAGCTGACCTAGAACTAGGTTCAAATCCCATGCTACCGGAGGAGGCCGGATGGGAGGTTTAGTTAGAGTCAGGCCTCTCATGAACCTTGAAATAAGAGGATGAGAGGAGACAGGTTGTCCATTTATAGGTTGTAAAGATGCTGCAATAGCACTCAAATGGACTCTTACTGAATTCGTCTTAAGGCCTGCATTGGAAAGATGCAGGAGATAGTCTAATAGAGAATTCAAAGGAAGTGCTAGAGGGTCAAGACCCTGTTGAGCACACCAAATGGAAAAGCGTTTCCATTTGAAAGCATAGGAACGCCTTGTGGAGGGTTTCCTAGAGGCACGAAGGATATCTTTCACTGGTTGAGAAAGATTAAAGTCATGAAGGCTTAGGCCTTCAGTAATCAAGCTCTGAGGTGTAGGGACTTGGGGTTTGGGTGCCACAAAGTCCCCTCCTCCTGAGAGAGAAGATCTGGCGCAGCTCCCAGGTCCAGGGAAGGTCCCTGGGAGAGATGCAGAAGTAGAGGGAACCACACTTGGCGTGGCCAGCGTGGAGCTATGAGGATCATCGATCCGTGATCCCTCTGGAGTTTGAACAGAGCCTTGGGAATCAAAGGAATGGGTGGAAAGGCATATAGAAATTCCTGACCCCAATGTAGGAGAAAAGCGTCGTTGGCCTGAGCTCCCTGACACGGAGTCCTGGAACAGAACCGGGGAAGTTTGGCATTCCACGGACTTGCAAAGAGGTCTATGTCCGGGGTTCCCCATTCCTGAAAGATTCTGCGTATCTGGTCCATATGCAGGACCATTCGTGTGGAAGCAGAACTCGACTGAGTCTGTCTGCCCGAGAGTTTTGAACCCCTGGAAGATACACTGCCAGAAGATGAATTTGATGCTCTCTGGCGAAGGCCCATAATCTGAGAGCTTCGTTGCAAAGTGACAGAGAGCCTGTCCCTCCTTGTTTGTTTACGTAGAACATGGCCACCTGATTGTCTGTTTGAAGTAGGACGGTCAGGTTGACAAGGAGGGTATGGAAGACTTTGAGGGCAAAGAAGATTGCTCGCAGTTCCAGGAGGTTGATGTGAAGGGTGGTCTCCTGTGGAGACCAAGTACCCTGAGTGGAGAGGTGTTGTAGATGGGCTCCCCACCCTGTTTGGGAGGCATATGTTGTGAGGGTTGCTTGGGGCAACAAAGGTTGGAAGGGGGCCCCCAACAACAGATTCTTGGTGGACATCCACCATTGGAGGGACCAAAACAGACGCTTTGAGGTGAGTATTTGGTCGGAGAGCGCTCCTGATGCTTGAGTCCACTGGGTGGCCAAGGTCCATTGGGCTGCTCTCATATGAAGACGAGCGTAGGGCACCACGTGTACCGTGGAGGCCATATGGCCCAGAAGTCGCAGCATTTCTCTGGCTGTCAAGTGACTGCTGGACTGAGCTTGGGAGGCCAAGCACACCAGACGTTGGCCCCGGACTTGAGGTAGGTAGGCCCTTGCAGTGGTGGTGTCCAACTGGGCCCCTATGAATTCCAGAGACTGAGTAGGGATGAGTTGAGACTTGGGAAGGTTTACCACCAGTCCCAGATACTGCAGAATGTGCCTTGTGCGGTCCAGGGAAATCTGGGCTTCTGACTGAGATGGAGCTCGGATGAGCCAGTCATCCAGATATGGGAATACAACAATTCCCAGACCTCTTAGAAATGCAGCAACAACTGCCATGCATTTGGTGAACACTCTTGGAGCAGAGGCTAGACCGAAGGGAAGTACTCTGTATTGGAAATGTTTTCCCTGAAACAGAAATCTTAGATATTTTCTGTGGGATGGGTGGATGAGTATATGTGTGTACGCATCCTTGAGATCTAGAGAACAAAGCCAATCCTGACTCTGAAGGTATGGAAGGAGAATGCCTAGAGAAAGCATTTTGAATTTCTCCTTGTACAGGAATTTGTTCAATTCTCTCAGATCTAGGATAGGTCTGAATCCCCCTGTCTTCTTTGTTATGAGAAAATAAGGGGAGTAGAATCCTGTCCCTTGTTGAAGAAGAGGAACCTCTTCTATTGCCCCTTGGGCAAGGAGAGAAGAGACTTCCTGATCCAACAGGCCCAGGAGAGATGGGGGAGAATTGAAGTGCCTCACCATGGTATATGGAGGAAGGTTGGAAAAATGAAGTTTGTAGCCCTCTCTGATGATAGAGAGGGTCCATTGCTCTGATGTAATTTGCTCCCATCTGGGAGCAAAGTGAGCTAACCTTCCGGGAATGGTGAGGGGCTCTGGTTGTTCTAGAGCCAGAAAGGTTAAGTTCTCTAGGGGCAAGTCAAAACCCCTGAGGGGGTTGAGCCTGCTGAGGAGTGGCAGACACTGCAGGCTTTGACCTTGCCTGTTTAGGCTGCTGACGTTTAGCAGCAAAGCGAGGCTGAGAAGATTGTTGGCCAGTATTTGTGGAAAATCTGGCCTTCTTGTAGTAAGGCCTCTTGAAAGACTTTTTCTTGGCAGGAGTAGAGGTAGACTTAGAAAGTCTATCTAAGGTGGCATTTTCTGCGTCCATTTGAGTGGCTTTAATTTGCCAGTCTTTACCAAATAAGTTCTCACCTGTACAGGGCAGATTCCGTAAGCCATCCAGGACCCAGGGTTCTAGGTCAGAGGCCTGGAGCCAAGCAAGTCGTCGGGCTGCAATGGCAATGCCCGAAGCTCTACCGGCACCTTCAAAGGAATCAAAGGCTGCTCTGTTGGAGAACTTAGAAACATCTAGAAGCTGTTTCACTATAGAAAGGAACTCCTCCTTTTTATCCTCAGGGATAAAGGGGGCAAAATGCCGTACCTTTAGGGCAAGGTCTCTGAGAAACATGCCCATATATAGACTATATGAATTAATCCTGGCTATAAGCATACTAGCCTGGAAGATTTTCCTACCAAAAGAGTCTAGGGTCTTACATTCTCGTCCTGGAGGGGTAGAAGAGTGCCTTTTGGTACTCTTAATCTTTTTCAGCGCAGACTTCACCACAATGGAATGGTGAGGCAGCTGAGTCTTTTGAAAACCAGGAGAAGGAGGGACCCGGTACATGGTGTCCAACCTACGAGAATAAGGAGACAACGTTAGAGGAGCCTCCCATAAGTCCATCAAGTGTTCTTGAAGGATTTCATGGATAGGCAGGGTGACTGCCTCTTTAGGAACCTTAGGGTATCCTAAGATATCCAGTTTCTTTGATCTAGGTTCTTTTTCAGAGGATGTGGTAATAGAAAGTCCTTTAGCTAGCTCTATAATGAAGTCTTGAAAGGACAAATCCTCTGGTTTAACGCTGACTTTTTGCGCACTGGATAATTTAAATATTGCATTCCAAGACAAAAAGTCAGCGTTAAATTCGCACTATGAAACCCTGCACGAGAGCTTTAAGCAGTGGGCTCTAGCGCAGAGTTTCTGCATCGGCCTGTAAGTTTGTACCTGAGGCAACGGAGAGTTAAGTGACTTGTCCAAGATCACAAGGAGCAGCAGAGGGATTTTAACCCTGGCTTCCCTGGTTTTCAGCACATTGCTCTAACTATTAGGTGGCTACTCTAAACCAGACTGGATTTTCTCCTTCTGGAAGCCAAACCAGAGTGATGAATTATTTTACCTGGAGAATTTGGAAATTCATTGCTCTACAAAACTAGAAAAAGAGGAAAGAAGCCTACAATAAGCCTTTGCGTATTTGCACAACATTGTGGTAACACGACAGCAACTTGCCTCAGAAGAAGAGTAAAGCACAGAGGGGGTAATATTCACATAATAGCGATCAGAGTTCTTTTTTTTTTTTTTTAAACGCCAGCTGCCATGGTTAACTGTTATCTGGATATTCAGCACTGATTTCCAGATAACAGCTGGCGCCGAATAATTGGATTCTACGGTCAGCATCTGCACTATCCTGATAGCTTGTCCAGAGAATGACAGAAAATTGCTGCTATCGGCATATAGGGTTGCCAACTGGCTCCAGATGCGCCCGACAGGCTTGCTCCAGTCCTGGGTTTACCCCATTGCCTGCAGTTACTTGTAGTTTTTCTTTTCTTATGGAGTGCAATGAAGAAATCAGAACTACATATCCCTGCATGCAATGAGGTAAACTGAGGACTGGA
Source organism: Ichthyophis bannanicus (assembly GCA_033557465.1). Classification (NCBI taxonomy): domain Eukaryota; kingdom Metazoa; phylum Chordata; class Amphibia; order Gymnophiona; family Ichthyophiidae; genus Ichthyophis; species Ichthyophis bannanicus. Next base: position 573,130,668 of record CM066031.1, on the reverse strand, counting down.
TCGAGCCTGTCGGGCGCATCTGGAGCCAGTTGGCAACCCTATCGGCATACCACTTTGGATAGCTGTTCTGCTGTCCTATGTTCAGTGGATAGTTATCTGAATAATGGTGTTGAAGATTGCCACCATCTAGGTAAGGACCAGCCCCACCTCAGCTCTATACCTGGACCGCCCAGGCACTACTATCAAATTGCTCTTTATTCTAGTTTTTGGGCATGGGAGATGCCACCGTTGGGAATAACTCTCTTGGCCAGCTTTAGGTAGTGTGCTTGCTATTCTGTTGAGAACAGAAATAAATTGCAAGCTTCTCTCATACTCCTTAAATATACACAATGAAACATTTTTGAAAGCTGCAACCAGCAGCTGACAAATGCCTGGATAAACAAACCATAGTATTAAATCAATGACAATGACTAAACTTGTTTTCCTTTCCTGGTTCTCTGCCTAACCACTCGGCTACACCTCTCCTGCAAGGACCTCACATAACCTTGCTCAGATTTCTCTGATCTCCTAGAATCTTAGGGCTTCAGGCTTTAATTTCTCCTTCTCTCTTTCCAGATAGCAGGTAGATACTGGATTTACGTTAGTTTTTATTTTTCATTTTTCAACTGTGTGAGATGTTTTTGGCAAAACTATTGTTTAACAAATCAACGTTTTCCATGCCTTGACACCTCAATAACAGGTCCAAAGCAACAAGTGTCCTACAAAGGTATCCACACAAAAACAAGAGTCTTTTGGGTGCCAGGTCACCATGGTGGCTAGAAATAGCACCTTGATGCCTGGGATTTCATGCCCCTGAAAGTTTCAATCATCCGTGCTGCACTCCCCCACCGCAATCGGCTCTCTCCATGTGCCTTGAGCCATACAACAGAAGTAGTTCCTGCTAATCTCACTGCTCAAGCTACATGCAGAAATCCAAATGTGGTGGGAGTGCAGCCATGCCGCAACAATGGTGCTAGACATTGAGTGATGGCTGGGAGAAAGGGGGCAATAGAGAGAGAGAACAACATCGGGTGATGGCGGGGGGGCAATAGAGAGAACAACATCGGGTGATGGCTGGGGGGCAATAGAGAGAGAGAACAACATCGGGTGATGGCTGGGGGGCAATAGAGAGAGAGAACAACATCGGGTGATGGCTGGGGGGCAATAGAGAGAGAGAACAACATCGGGTGATGGCTGGGGGGCAATGAGAAAGAGACATTGGGTGATGACCGTGTGTGGGGCTGGACAGCAACAGAGGGAGATACTGAGTAATGGCTGGGGCAATGCGAGAGAGAGAGAGAAATTGGGTGATGGTGGGGGCGGGGTGCACTGTGTGCGTGAGAGAGAGAGAATAGGTGAAGACAGAGTACAGGGGGTATGAGAGATTCTTTTTTTGCTTCACATATTACCAGGCCATGGTGATATGTGAAGCAAAAAAGGAAGTTGCCTCAGGTGCAGCTGTGAAGGGTCACCAATATGCTGCTAATAGTGTACTCACTGGGGTTGGTATGAGAGCACTGTCTTCTGTTGGCACATGTAATTGCACATTAACAGGCATATTTCATTAAGCTTTCTTTTCCCATAGAAAATGGGTAAATCAGGCCCTTAAAAAAGGAAGTGCAATACGCCTTTACGGGAGTTTATGGGGGGGGGGGGGACGTGCTGTGACCGAGCTCTTGGTAGCCAGCTCTTAAATGTTTGCTGGCTCCTAGATCCCAAGAAAATTTGTCATGGCCTGTATTAGCACATAGATTACAACCTAATAATAATGGTTTATACCTACCAATGTTTTTCTAAGGAAATTCATGTGAATGCGCTTAAGTATATGCCGCTCCTCAACCATGACCCCAGAAACACACCTTCTCACTGCGGGAAAAGGAGCAAATGATGCTGCGCTCCTAAGTTCACCTGCACACCTGGAGCCTGATTTTATAACAGGAAGCCTGTGTGAGGTGTTCAAAAATGTGCCTGTTTTATAAAGACAACATAAGCATCTCTATGCTCTTGCAAATAGACTCCCAGAATCAGCTTGAATAGTGTGCAAGATGCCAATGCACGCATTCACACTTGCTCTGAAGTTGGTAAAAATATATGCATGTGCTCTACACGTATATCCAAGTATTTTATAAAATACATGCCTACATGCATATAACTGTATCTCTGCCCCATTCCACCCAAGTTACACCCCTGCTAACAACTACATACCATCTTGTGGGCACGCATACATATGAAAAAACAGAGCTGACCTGAGGGTTTCTGTCACCCTAGGTAGGCAATGCGTGCCGCCCTTTTCCCCCTTTTCCCCAGGCAAGCAATTTTCTAAAAACCCATTTACACCCATTAGAAAATTATCCTTTGTGGAGGCAGTTTAAGAAAGTTTACAAACGCTGAAGAGACTCTTTGCACAAGTCAATTGGCGTACATGTGAATGCAGTAATTTTAGATAGGGTGCTATTATATCTATGGGCAGAAGGTATACTCAGATTTAAAGGAAGTGTGTTCTCGGCATGTCCTTTGAAGGTATATATTTATTTCATATTTTACAATGGTAATACACACATACCTAGAAAAATTTCAGTGTTGGCATTTAAACTCACTCCAAGTCAGTTAACTTCTCATTTAGACCTGGTCTTTGGAGGAGAGCCTGAAGAGGGAATTCTGTGTATCTTTCTGGGGCTGAAAACCACCTTGAAAGGCAAAAAATGTCATGTTTCAGGGCTCGGCTCTCTAACTACTCCTCTTGGACAAGACAGCTAAGTAGCAGTATTGCTGCTTATACATTTAAATGCTGCTACTTATATATATATAGCCCTGAATGATGCTACTCTTCTTTTTCCTAAGGGGTTTCCTTGTAAAATGGCTGTTCCCGCTGTGTGTGCTGCCCAATACATGTGTTTTTCGCATGGCTCTATACTTGTTTTTACAAAATGTTCCACATTCAGTGAACCTGTAGTAAAATGCATAGCAAATTTTGATTGTCACAACTTGGGCGTCCCTTTTCCAACCTAGATGTCCTATAGAAATTTAAATACACAGTGCCACAGCATATATGTTGTGGGATTATGTTTCCAAGAGAATTAAAAAGGTGAAAACAGCAGTGCCAAGGGGAGATGGTTGGTTAGAAACAATGTGTGAGATGGCTTGGTGCTTCTTCATCAGTAAGAAAGACCGCTAAACCAGTGGCAGGCTCATCTGCTCTCTTTAAAATATATCAGTAAATCATGACTTCACGGCAAGCTGTCTCTAATCCGCAGACCGGTACAATGTGTTTTAAGTAAGATTTATTTGAAGAAATTGCATAATGAAATTTCAAAAGCTGTTTACAGGGTTGGGGGATGGACTATGACCTGCATAAATCAGACTGAATTGCATTATGCTCCTGTTTTATTTATATAGGTCTGAACACATCCACCTGAATAGCTGTTACATTTTATATGAACATCAAATAAGGGTGAGTCAATTAAAAAGGTGAACTTAAGTTTAGCATCAAAACAATGCAAATTTCACTTTATTTACTAAGTTTCCCACGTAGAAAAATATCATTGTAGGATGCATAAATCAAATCAATATAGGTTGAGCACATTTTATTTATTTATTTATTTATTTATTTAACAGTTATTTCTATACCGCTCTTTCCCAAGTATCAAGTGCGGTTTACAGGGAACAATAAGTTATATGGTATGTGGTGTAGCATACCTAGTCGTTTTACATAGAACAGATGAAACTATTTACAAGTAACAATATAACATTTAAACAGGAATTTTGGAACCTATATACATTGTAGGTACTTGCAATTATATCATATATGTATCAATATTTTAATGCATTAATTATTTTAGATGTGACAAATCATATAAATATAAAGTGGACATAAAATATAACAGTGCCTAAGAGACTGCAGAAAGTTAAATTAATTTCTTGGCCTGTTAAAGCACAGTTACTTACCTGTAACAGGTGATCTCTGGGAACAGCAGGAATAAGTCTTCACATATGGGTACGTCGGTACTGACGGAGCCTGCGCGGAAACGCTCCCTAGGGTCCAATCAGAAAGCTTTTGGGAGCATCCCACAGCGCCTGCGTGCTGCCTTCCCGCCTTTCCCAACTGTCTCTCCTCAGTTAAGTTTTAGAGCTGAGAGAGAGAGAGGGAAAAGAAAGAGAGAGAGAGACAACTCCTAGGGGAGGTGGGTGGGTTGTGAAGACTTATTCCTGCTGCTCCCAGAGATCACCTGTTACAGGTAAGTAACTGTGCTATCTCCAGGAACAAGCAGGAATGAGTCTTCACATATGGGGACTCCCTAGTTTTAGATGCCAGGGAGAGAGCCCATAAGTTGTGTGTCCCTGGAACAGGGCTGCACTTCCCCACCTGGATCTCTGGCATCCCATGAAGGATGGTGGGTAGGAGTTGATTAAGTATGGAACAGGTGTTTAAGCTTGACCAAACAAAGCATCCCGGCGGGAGTCCTTGTCTAAGCAGTAATGGGCTGTGAAGGTATGAACCGAGGCCCAAGTGGCTGCTCGACAGATGTCATCGATAGATACAAAGTTCAGATGAGCCATTGAGGCTGCCATGGCTCTGACATTGTGAGCTGTGACATGGCCCCCCAGAGAAAGGTTCTTGCTCTGATAGGCGAAAGAAATGCACTGGGCAATCCAGTTGGAGAGTGTTCTCTTGGAGACTGGTTGTCCGAGATGAGAAGGATCAAAGGCAACAAAGAGTTGGGAAGACTTTCTATGTTGCTGTGTCCTTTGTAAGTAAAAGGCCAAAGCTCTTTTACAGTCTAGGGTATGAAGGTTCCTCTCTGCACTTGATGCATGAGGTCCTGGAAAAAAGACAGGTAGGTAGACCTCCTGGTTGAGGTGAAAAGGCGAGACCACTTTAGGCATAAAGTGTGGATTAGTCCTAAGGACCACCTTGTCATGACGGAACCTTGTATAAGGTGGATTAGCTACTAGTGCTTGCAATTCACTGATGCGGCGTGCAGATGTGATTGCAATGAGAAAGATAACTTTCCAAGAAAGGTATTTCAAGGAGGTGGTAGCTAAAGGTTCGAAAGGCGGCTGCATAAGCTGACCAAGAACCAAATTTAAGTCCCATGCCACCGGGGGTGGTCTAATGGGAGGATTTGTTAAAAGGAGGCCTCTCATGAATCTTGCTACAAGAGGATCAGAGGAAATAGGTTGTCCATTTAGAGGCCTAAGGGAAGCTGCAATAGCACTCAAATGGACCCTTACTGAATTTGTCTTAAGGCCTGCATTAGACAGATGAAGGAGATACTCCAGCAACGATTCCAGAGGTATGGCACGGGGTTAAGACCCTTTTCAGAACACCAGATGGTAAACCTCTTCCACTTGAAAGCGTAAGAACGTCTAGTGGAAGGTTTTCTGGAAGCATAAAGAACATCTTTCACTTGTTGAGAAAGATGAAGATCCTGGAGATCTAGGCCTTCAGCAACCAAGCCCTGAGATGTAGAGACTGGGGATTGGAATGCCATAACCTTCCGTCCTCTTGAGAGAGGAGGTCTGGAGCAGACCCCAACTCTAGGGAGGGAACTTGAGAGAGATGTAGAAGCAGAGGGTACCACACTTGCCGTGGCCAATGTGGAGCTATGAGAATCATGTGGCCTCTGTCTCTCTGAAGCTTGAACAGGGTTTTGGGAATTAGGGGAATGGGTGGAAAGGCATACAGGAAGTCTTGATCCCAGTGAAGGAGGAAAGCATCCCTTGCCTGGGCCCCCTGAGCCAGAATTCTGGAACAGAACTGGGGAAGTTTGGCATTCCACGGACTTGCAAAGAGGTCTATGTCCGGGGTTCCCCAAATTCGAAAAATTTTGGATACTTGGTGCATATGTAGGGACCACTCGTGTGGAAGCAGAACTCGACTGAGTCTGTCTGCCCAAGAGTTTTGAATACCTGGAAGATAAACTGCCAGAAGATGAATGTGATACTCTCTGGTGAGGGCCCACAGTCGCAGAGCTTCGTTGCAAAGTGACAGAGAGCCAGTTCCTCCCTGCTTGTTTACATAGAACATGGCTACCTGATTGTCCGTGTGGATAAGGACTGTCTTGTGGCTAAGCAGGGTGTGGAAAACTCGCAGAGGAAGGAAGATTGCTCTGAGTTCCAAGAGATTGATATGTAGACAAGTCTCCTGTGGGGACCAGATGCCCTGGGTGGAGAGGTCTTGAAGATGAGCTCCCCAGCCCATTGGAGAAGCATCTGTTGTAAGAGTTGCTTGGGGTAGAGGTTGTTGAAAGGGGGACCCCAGCAACAAGTTTTGAGGTGACTTCCACCACTGGAGGGACAAAATGAGGCGACTTGTGTTTGCTATTTTGTCTGACAGGCAGCCTACTGCCTGGGTCCATTGGGTGGATAAAGTCCACTGAGCTGCTCTCATGTGAAGGCGAGCATATGGTACCACATGTATGGTGGATGTCATGTGGCCTAGCAACTGTAACATCTCTCGAGCAGTTAGTAGGGGTTTCAACTCTGCTTGAGAAGCTAACTGCACCAAGCGAAGGCAATGGGCCTGGGGAAGATAGGCCCTTGCCCTTGTGGTATCCAGCAATGCCCCTATAAACTCCAGGGACTCAGTAGGAATTAAATTGGATTTTGGGATGTTTATTACCAGCCCTAAATAGTGAAGGATACGCATTGTGCAGGTGAGAGAAGTCCTGGCCTCTGATTGAGTGGGAGCTCGAATGAGCCAGTCGCCCAGGTAAGGGAAGATGAATATTCCCAGGGTGCGTAGAAAGGCAGCAACCACTGCCATGCATTTTGTGAACACCCTTGGTGAAGAGGCCAGACCAAAAGGGAGCACTTTGTATTGATAGTGCTTTTCCTGAAAAAGGAACCGAAGGAACCTTCTGTGAGATGGATGGATGAGAACATGAGTGTACGCATCCTTGAGATCTAGAGAACAAAGCCAATCCTGACTCTGAAGGTATGGCAGCAGAATTCCTAGAGAAACCATCTTGAATTTTTCTTTGACTAGGAATCTGTTCAACTCTCTGAGATCTATGATGGGTCTGAAGCCCCCTGTTTTCTTTGGAATAAGAAAATAGGGGGAGTAGAACCCTGTGACCTGTTGTTGAAAAGGCACTTCCTCTATGGCCCCCTGGGCAAGAAGAGTGGCAACCTCCTGCTCCAACAGGTTGAGGAGGGAGGGTGGAGAATTGAACTGGTGCACTCTTTTGTGAGGGGGGCAAGCTTGAAAAATGAAGCTTGTACCCCTCTCTTATGATGGAGAGTGTCCAATGCTCTGCTGTAATTTGCCCCCATCTGGGAGCAAGGTGACATAACCTTCCTGGGATGGTGGAAGGCTCTGGTCCTTCTAGAGCCAGGAAGGCTAAGTTCTCTAGCAGAAAGTCAAAGGCCCTGAGGGGGCTGAGGTTGCTGGGCTGGAGCAGGCCTCGCAGCCTTTGCTTTATTCTGTTTGGAGGATTGCTGACATTTGGAAGGGAACTGAGCTGCAGAAGATGCCCGCTGACCATAAGCAGGATAGAATCTTCCCTTCTTAGAAAAAGGTGTTTTCTTGAACAACCTTTTCTTAGCAGGAGCAGCTGTAGATTTGGATAGTCTATCCAAAGCAGAATTTTCAGCATCCATTTGATTGGCTTTTGCTTGCCAATCCTTACTAAACAGGTTCTCACCTGTACAAGGGATATTTCCCAATTCATCTTGAACCCAGATCTCCAAATCAGATGCTTGAAGCCAAGCAATCCTACATGCACCTATGGCAATAGCTGAGGCTCTGCTTAAGCATTCAAAGGAGTCGAAAGCTGCACGGTTGGAGAATTTGGAGATATCCTGGGCATGTTTGAGCCCAGTGAGAAATTCCTGCCTTTTATCTTCAGATATAAAAGGACTTAAAGTCTGCAAATGGTCAGTGACTTCTTTTAAGAACATTCCCATTTAAAGACTATAGGAATTAATTCTCGCAGCAAGCATGGAAGCTTGGAAAACTCTTTTTCCAAAAGCATCCAGGGTTCTACATTCACGTCCTGGAAGATTAGAGGCAAGTCTTTTGGCACTTCTAATCTTTCTCATTGCAGACTCAACCACAATAGAGTGGTGAGGCAGTTGAGTTTTATGGAAACCAGGACAAGGAGGGACACGATACATGGTATCCAACCTGCGAGAATGAGGAGAGGTGGTTAGAGGTGCTTCCCATATCCTCAACATGAGATCATATAGAATCTCATGAATAGGTAAGGTAGCTGCCTCTTTAGGAGTTTTAGGATATTGTAAAATATCTAACTCCTTGGCTCTGGGCTCTGATTCAGGAGCCACTGTAATAGAGAGACCCCGAGCCATCTCTCTGATAAAGTCTTGAAAAGACAAATCCTCTGGAGGAGACATCCTTCGTTTAGGAGAGGACTCCTCCTGTGGAAGAAGCACCACTGCATCGACCGACTCTTCAGAATCCTCAGAGTCCTCAGAGGAATCGAAGCATCGTCTCTCCGGATGCTATTGCAAAGCCCGATACCCGTACCGACCGGGATCGGTATCGGGAATCACTGGTACCGGTGTATCGGTACCAGAGGGCTTTAGAGGACAGAGTACCGGCATAGCAGACACCGATGCCGGTCAATGCCACCGGTACCGGGATCAGTGCCGATGGTGATGCTAGAGCTGGTACCGGCGGAGTAGTCTGTTGCGGTACCACGGGCGTCGATGCCACAAGGAAAGCCGCCAGACTGCGTTCGATGGACAGAATCCTCTGATCCATCGACGCCGCCAATGCCTGGAAGTCGGTACCGCTGGAAGCCACCGGTACCCCAGAGCATGGCACCAGGAGATTTGTCGAGGCCACACCATCGAGATCATCCTGGAACCCCGATGATGATGCTTTAGAGGCCGAAGCCTCCCGCCGGGGTAATTTTGCCGGTGCAGAATCCTCGAGGGCAAGGCCAAAGGCATCTCGATGCTTAGAAGGAGATCTACCCTCCGAGGACTGGCTGGATTTATGTTTAGTTACCTGAGATCCATGTGAGGAAGAAGCAGCCCTGGAAGACGTCGATGCCACCGAAGCCGCATCAGAGGGAAACAGCTCGGTTCTGCCGACCTCTTTTAGACATCATGGAACAGGACACACAATCTGTTATGGAATGGTCAGGACCTAAACATTTTAGACACCATTCATGGGTGTCGGTGACAGAAATAGTACCGCCACATTTTGTGCACTTTTTAAAACCTGAGGCAGGCTTCTCCATATTTAAGGAAAAAAGGTTTTGGGACTAAGGCCCAAAACTGAAGTGCACCTGAAGAAAAAGAACGGTAAAAAGGGTTGTTGTTTTTTTTTTTACAAGAAGAAAAGAACAAGGACCGGCGGTACCGGCACAGCGTCGAAGAAGGCAGACGCGACAGAAAAGAAATAAAGAAAAAATAAGGAAATTCTTCTGCGGTGACAGGAACACGACCTGCTGGCTCCACGGAAAAAGAAGAACTGAGGAGAGACAGTTGGGAAAGGCGGGAAGGCAGCACGCAGGCACTGTGGGATGCTCCCAATAGCTTTCTGATTGGACGCTGGGGAGCGTTCCCGCACAGGCTCCGTCTGTACCGACGTACCCATATGTGAAGACTCATTCCTGCTTGTTCCTGGAGATAACACTATTATAAAACTAAAGGCTGGATTTATGGAAGTGTGCTACCATATCAGTGCATGCTAACATGCATTAGCCGCAGGCCCCGTTTTATTCAATGGGATATATTTACTAATATATGATAGTGGCCATAGCTTACTTTAGTGAATAATCAAGCTCTAAATGTGTTCTTAGAGCCACTTGCTTTCCTTAATGTAATAATCACTACCAGTATGCTGCTACTACTAAACATGCCTATAGTAGCAGCAGGTGTAAGCAGTGCTGTAGAGAGACATGTAAGAGACAATGCCTACTCAATAGAACTCACAAAGAAGTTCAGACAAAGAGATAAGATAAATGCATTTGTAATAATCCCTTAATTATTATAGTAAACATGATTAAAGTGAAAAGGTTGAGATCTGGAGGAGTCAGGGATTTTGGAGTTAAGGGACTATAGGTAGGACTTGAGAATGGACAGGGAGGGAACAAGGCACATCCGCTCAGAAGGCTGATCCAGGCAAACTGGTGGCATAGGAAAGAAACGGTGGAGTCTGGAATTAGCAATGGAAGAGGAACATAGATATTGCAGTTTGTCTGATGGAGGATCACAAGGAAAGATTGTAGGGGGAGACAGGAGAGAGGTAACACAGAGCTGCAGAATGAATGCCCGTGAAGGTGAGAAAAAGTCTGAACTGAATGTGGAAGCACATATAGTGCTGTCAGAGCAGGGGGTAACATGCTCACAACAACACTGGAGGAAGATGGGTTGCACAGATGAATTTTCAATATATTGTACAGAAGACCTGTAAGGAGGGAGTTACAGTAGTCTAAGTGGGAGGTGATGACAGAATAGATAGAGATCTTGGTTGCGTGTTCAGAATGGAAAGAGAAGATTTTAGTAAAGGTGTTAGCAATGTTTCTGATGTGCACAAGGATGGGAAGGCTTCGAGAATGATTTCAAGGAGACAGGCAGATGAAGATTATGGGGTTATAAAGGAATTGATTTTGGTGTTCGTAGGTCCTAGGCACTTTCACTCCAAAATATGGGCTCTGAGGACATTATTAAAGACGTGGCTAAAAACAGCATCAAAGAAAGAAATTTTCTTAGGAAATGCCTAGAAATCCTGGAATTATGTTTTTGAAATATAATTTTGAAGTTGTATTAAATTTATGCCTCACAAGGTCCATCAAGCCCGGTATCCTATTTCCAACAGTGGCCAATCTTGGTCACAAGTACCTAGCAGTTTCCCCAAAAGACACTGGTTCCACAATGCCTGTATTGGGGTAAGCAGTGGATTTCCCAGGTCCCCTTTAATAATGGTTTATGGAAACTCATCCAAAGCTTTTTTAAACCCGGCTACACTAACAGTTTTTACTACATCCGCTGGTAACGAATTCCAGAGGTTCATTACACGTTGAGTGAAAAAATATTTTCTCTTATTAGTCTTAAATAGGTTACGCTGTAGCTTCACTGCATGTCCCCTAGTCTTTCTATATTTTGATGGCATAAACAATTGATCTACTGTATGTTTACCCATTCCATTCCATTCCATTCATTAATTTATAGACCTCTATCATATCTCCTCTCAGCGGTCTCTTTTCCAGGTTGAAGAGCCATGACCTTTTTAGCCTCTCTTCATAGGGGTATCCTTCCATCCCCTTTACCATTTTGGTGGCTCTTCTCTGTACCTTTTCTAATAATGCTATATCCTTTTTAAGATATGGCGACCAGAACTGCACACAATATTCAAGGTGCAGTCACACCATGGAACGAAACAGAGCCATTATAATATCCTTTGTTTTATTCTCCATTCCTCTCCTTATGATTCCCAAATGACTCTTGCACAGGGCTTAAACAACCCTAAGGCCACCACTGCCTGATTCATTTAGTCTTTCAATTTACCTTCTAATATACCATAATTTTTTCAGACCTTCTTATTTCTTGCTCTTTTATTCTCATCTTCATCTTTTATTGTTCCGTTCTTCTGCTTTCTAACTGATGTGATACTTCATATTTTCTTTTTTTTCTTTCCTTATTAATTTTCAATTTTTATGCATTTCATCTCCCCACTACTTTTTATATTTCCTTTTTCTTGCCCCCATTCAGTTCTGGTAGGCTTTCGTTTGAATGTTTCAATCCTTGCTGATGTCATTCTCAGCTCCCATTCCTTTTCTATCATTTCGTTTTTCACTTTTGTTTCTTTATCCATGTTTCCCTTCTCCCTTCTTCTCACAAGTACCTTGCTATGCCTCATACACACCTTTCTTCTCTTGCTAACATACAGCCCTCTTCAAGTCTCAAACATTCACACTGCTCCCCTGATCCTTTCTCATACAACAGATGCATCACTTCATCTTCCCCCACTATTTTTCTCTTTTCTGTCCATCCTTTCCCTTTATGCTTCATGTCTTCCTCATCCCTCCCTTTTTCAATTCTCCCTCTTATCCTCTTTCTCTTTTTTCATTACTTGTTTACTCCTCCATCCCTTCTACCTCCTCCTCCTTTTCTTTCTTCAACCCTTTGCTTTCCTATCTTCCCTGATATACTTCTGATTCTGAACAGCAGCAACAGCATCACCAGCTGAAGGGTCATTTGGTTTTCAGCTTGTCATGCTGTGAGGGCTTGTGCGTATCAGTGATGCTGAGGGGTAAGCTATCGGTAGCTTAGCTACTGGCAGGGTCTCCCAAGATGGACAGGTCTCAGCTGAGGTGCCAGACCAAGACAAACTACCCATCTGGGCAGCAGCAGAATGGGATGATGTTGGCAGCGGAGGATCACATTTCTGTGACAATGGCAACAATACTAAACATAAACTGCACGGAAGAAAGGCCTGGCAATCTACTTCCATATCTTGCCATGAAAACCTAAAGGATAGTCACAACAAAACAAATTGCACTATAGTGCTGGAAGATGAGACCCCCAGGTCAGAAGGCATTCTGAAAATTACCCAGAAACAGAGAGAAGCTAAAGCCAGAGGAGAAAGAAAGACAATCGCAGAACTCAATAGAGATTTCCAACATGCAGCAAGACAAGACAAGGAGAAGTACCACAATGATGCATGCAAGGAAATAGAAACAGAAACTATTAGAGGAAGAACAAGATCGGCTTTCCTAAAGCTATGAGAGTTAAAGAAAAAATTCCAGCCTAGGATTGGAATGTTACAAAATGCTCAAGGATCCGTGTTGAATGATACTGAGATGATCAAGAAAAGGTGGAAAGAATATACAGAGTTATTATATGATAAAGATCAAGTGAACCAACAGCCGTTTCAACCTGTACCTTATGATCCAGAACCATTGGTGATGAAACAAGAAGTAGAAGTAGCATTGAAAGCCTTATCAAAGAACAAAGCACCAGGCATTGATGGTATTCCCACAGATGTATTACTGCAATCTGATGCAGCTGTTACCACACTTACAAGGCTCTGTCAGGAAATTTGGAAGACAACATCATGGCCAACTGACTGGAAAAGATCTGTGTTTATACCAATACTAAAGAAAGGTGATCCAGCTGACGGTGGAAATTATTGCGCAATCGCTCTGATCCCACATGCCAGCAAGATTCTACTGAAGATTATTCAGCAGAGACTACAACCAAACCTGGAACAAGAACTACCTGACTTGCAAGCATGGTTCAGGAAAGGGCAAGGAATGAGAGACATCATCATGGATGTGAGATGGATCCTTGAAAAGACTAAAGAATACCAAAAGGATATCTATATGTGTTTTATTGTCTACAGCAAGGCTTTTGACTGTGTAAACCATGAGAAACTCTTTGCCACATTAAGAAGCATGGCTATACCAGAACACCTGATCGTTCTCTTACACAACCTTTACATTGATCAAGAAGCAACAGTTCGAATGGAACAAGGAGAAACAGAATGGTTTAAAATCAGCAAGGGCGTACAACAAGGCTGCATACTTCCCCCTACCTGTTTAATTTATATGCAAAACAAATCATCAGAGAAGGAGGACTTTATGAAGACAACAGAGGTGTGAAGTTTGGTGGGAGACTTAACAACCTTCGCTATGCTGATGATACCACATAACTGGCTGAGAGTGAAGAAGATCTGAAACATTAGCTTCTCAAGATCAAGGAACATAGACTTAAAATGGGCCTGCACCTTAACATAAAGAAGACAAAGATCCTGACAACTGGCAAAATCAATAAGTCCATCATTGATGGAGAAAAAATAATAGTGAACAACATTAACCTATTTGGATCAGCTATCAATAAAGAAGCAACAAGCAGTCAAGAAATCAGATGACGCATTGCTCTTGGCAGAATGGCTATGAAGGACCTAGACAAGATTCTCAAGACCAGAGTTATCTCTCTCTATACAAAGATTTGACTTGTTCAAGCCATGGTATTTTCAATAATGTCATATGGATGCGAAAGTTGGACAGTGAAAAAGATAGACATGAAGAAAATTGATGCCTTTGAATTATGGTGCCAGCGACAAATACTATATATCATGGACTGCCCAAAGAATAAACTAGAGGAGATCAAACCTAAGCTTTCTTTAGAAGCTCAGATGACAAGACTTTGACTTTCATATTTTGGACACATCATGCGGAAAGAGAGATCATTAGAGAAAGACATCATGCTTGGCAAGGTAGAAGGTCAATGCAAAAAGTGGAAGGCCAGTAATGAGATGGATTGATACAATAACAAGCAGCTATATGTGCCAGTCTGTCAACAATGAGCCGCCTGATTGAAGACTGAACACAGTTTAGGACAACTAGCCAGAGGGTCAGCATGAGTCGACACAGACTCTGACGGCACTAAACAACAACAACACATTTCCCAGCACTACATTTCCCCATGTCCTACCTTTGAGAAAAGCATAAATGGAGAGAAGAAGCAGTTTGTGGAGAAAGGCAGATTGGCAGTGCTTTTCAGCAACGGGCCGCGGGGTCTCCAATAATCTGCGACACAGCACTGTCTCTCACCATGGCCTGCCTCCTTCTTTGCTTCCAGCAGCAGGCTGCAAGCTCCCTGATGATCTGCAGCTGTTTGTAAACACTGCCAGAATGGCAGGAGGCGGCAGACTGCAAGGGAGGCAATGCTGTGCTGCAGATCATCAGAGAGCTTGCAGCCTGCTGCTGAAAGCACTACCAGAATCAAAGGGGAGGTAGGACACAGGGAGAGAACACTGCATTGTAAGTTGTTGGAGGCCCCATGGCACATTGCTGAAAGGCACTGCCAGAGTTAAAGGGGGAGGCAAGCCATGGGGAGAGACAGCGCTGCACTGCAGGTCAGAGGCCCTATGGCCTGCTGCTGAAGGTAGCACCAAAACTGAATAGGAAGGCAGGCTGTGAGGGGATGCGGCGCCATCAGAGGGAGTTAGACCGGTCCCTTGACATCACCTCCCCAGTATCGCCTACCTGCTTGGTTTCTATAGGGGAGACAGGGACTGATGGCCAATGAGAACAAGCTGCCTGGAAATAACATTTGATTTCACCTATGGACCTCCTCTTACGAAGGCACCGGAGCAGCTGCACCTTCTGCCCATAGGTAAAAGTGGCCCTGAGCATTAGAGAGGCATTATAATATCCTTGGCTTTGTTCTCCATTCCTTTTCTTATTATTCCTAGAATTCTATTTGCTTTCTTAGCTGCCACTGAACACTGGGCAGA
This sequence comes from Ichthyophis bannanicus, assembly GCA_033557465.1. Lineage (NCBI taxonomy): Eukaryota > Metazoa > Chordata > Amphibia > Gymnophiona > Ichthyophiidae > Ichthyophis > Ichthyophis bannanicus. The sequence continues at coordinate 573,115,472 of CM066031.1, read as the reverse complement.
GGGTTTCAAAGTATTATCCACAATGATGCCTAAATCCTTTTCTTGGGTGGTGGTTCCTTATGTGAAACCTTGCATTATGTAACCATAGTTTAGCTTGTTCTTCCTTAAGTGCATAACTTTGCCCTTGTTCACATTAAATTTTATCTGCCATTTGGATGCCCAGTCTCCAAATTTATCAAGGTCCTCTTGCAATTTTTCACAATCCTCTTGTGTTTTAACAACTTTGAATAAAATTGTAAGCCCTTATGACTGGGGTCAGGGAAATATCCAGTGTACCCGAATTTAACTCGCCTTGAGCTTAATATTAGAGAGGTACGGCTAAATTCAAATAAAGATGCATAGATATTTTTCTGTTCCCAGGGTGCTTACAACTGCACCTTAGTCATGCAAGTAAACACTATGACAAGTAGACACATATTTGTATGAGACCTGGATGCAGGTATGTTTACGGATTTAGCTTGGATGAAGTCACAAAGTGTGCACATAGGTAATAACATAAACCCGCATATACACTTCAGCAGCATAAAAACAGAAGCATGATGGCAGAAAAAGACCATATAGCCTATCTAGTCTTCCCTTCCATATCAACTACAGTAGTCCCCTTTTTACCTTTAGAGATCCTCTGTGTTTGTCTCATGCTTTTTTGAATTCAGATACTGTCCTCGTGTCCACCACCTCCACTGAGAGACTATTCCATGCATCTACCACTCTTTCCATAAAGAAATATTTCCGCATATTACTCCCGAGTCTTTCCCCTTTCACCCTCATCCTATGTCCCCTCATAGCAGAAATTACTTTCAATTGAAAGTGGCTCTCCTTTTGTGCATTTATGCCATGGAGGTATTTAACTGTCTCTATCATATCGCCTTTATCCCACCTTTCCTCTAAAGTATACATATTAAGATCTTTAAGTATGTCCCCATATGCTACATAACGAAGACCACTAGCCAATTTAGTAGCCACCCTCCAGAACTAGCAAGTTTTGCAGGGCTATTTAAAAAAAATACACAGGCACCTATATAGAATAGCTGCCTGCTTGGCCTCTTAACTTAAATGACCTGTTCTAAAATAACCCTCTTAGTGGTTGGATTTAGGATCCATGATAGTAGGTTTCTGGAATGAGTTATGGGATATAGTGCATGGCCCCTGGCTAATGATTGTTGTTACAATGACTGAACCAAAATAAACTGAAAGAGGCTACAAAATAAAGGAAGTGGGACGTGAATGCTGGAAAATGGCGCTCAACAGCCCATGCAAGAGTGCAGCTGATCATCGCCTGACCTGCGTCTGGTACTAGCGCTGCCTCCTTGAGGATCTCAGAGGCAGGGGAACTCCTGCAGTGACCTGTAAGTTCGCAGCTGTGGCCTGGTCGCTGCAGCCGCTTTTCCTTTCTGCCCTTCCTTCCCGCTTGCGTCGGCACTGCCTCTTCGAGGATTTCAGTGGCTCAGAAGCCGCTGCAGCGGACCCTGAGTTCGTGGCTGTGGCCTGGCCTCCGCAGCCATGTTTCCTTTTGGTTCTTTTTTTCCTGCTAGCGCCGGTGGGGCCGCCCTCACATCTGGCTGTTCAGCGCCATTTTCCAGCATTCACTTCCAGCCTTCGCGCCTGTGCGGTCGGCACCATTTTAGGTGCCAGCTCTCGCTTGCTCACCATGCCCCTTACACATTCCAAATGCCTAGCTTGTGCCAAAAAGCAACACATCTTAATTAATGGCCTCTGCTCGGCCTGTGACAGTCACCCTGGGGAATCTTCTACGACTTCAGCACAACCGGTCTCAGAGGATCTCCCTGTTTCGGGTGAACCCGGGACTTCGGTCACGCCTGTGCCTCCCTTGCCTGCTTCTGTGGTGATGGAGTCTCCCTCAACTCCCTTCCTCCTCCCACAGACCCCGGGTGGCAATCCAGCCTTTTTGGATTTTGTTGCCTTGTTCCAGCATGCCTGGAATCTCTGGAAGTCTGGACAGCCTTCCTCTCAACTGAGTCCTTCTCTCTCGGCCGTGGGCAACAAATGTCCCCACAAGGCTCACTCCCCTCACTCCTCCAGGGAACACCTGTGGGACGATGCAATTTCAAGGGATGATGAGGACATTGGGAGTGCCTCTCAGTCTCCTTAGATTCAGAAGCTGAGGAGGATGAGCTGTCTCTGATGGAAGAGGATTCTGATTCCACTGCGGTCCACCTCTGCTGCCGGGATGAGATTCCAGGGTTAATTGCTCAGATTGTCAAGGAACTCCGGATCTCTGAGGGGCCCGCATCCGTGCAACCAACATCTACCACCGATTCCATCGTTGGAGGCATTAAGAGGCCCGCTCGTGTCTTTCCCTTCCTGTCCGAGCTACAGCAAATGGTAGTGGCGGAGTGGGACACCACTGATACTCCTCTAAAGCAGGTCGGTCATGTGGGGTGGGTCTATTCCTGGTCTACAGCGGATTTGGATCAGTGGTTGCGCTTTCCTAGGGTGGATGCCCTCATCACCGCAGTAACTAAATGCACCATCATTCCAATGAAAGCAGTTCTGCTCTCCATGAGGTTCAGAACCAGAAGGCAGAGGGTTTGCTCCCGTGAACTGCTGCGCTGGATCCAGTTGTTGCCAGAGAATGACAATTCTGCCAGCATGGAGTCCTTGGCTGCCTTCCTGGCAGATGCCTTTTATGATCTCCTCTGGCTGTCGGCCCGGAGTATTGCGGCAGTCACGGTGCCCACCGGTGTCTTTAGCTCCACAACTGGTTGGCAGATGTGGTCTCCAAAGATCGCCTAGCCAAGCTTCCCTTTAAAGGAGGACTGTTGTTCAGCATAAATCTCGAGAAGCTGGTCAAGGACCTCGGTGAGGCCAAGCCCCAACGCTTGCCAGAGGACCGGCCAAGTGGCATCTCCAAGCAGCGAGCTGTGTCGACTGCGGCACGATCTCACTTTCAGGATTCCCAAGACCGTCCTTAGATCCTCCGGTGCCACCTAATCACCCCAATTGCTTGTGAGGTGCATGGCGGTCCTACACCCAAGGAGCGGTGAGCGGTATGTCTGCCCCCCACGCCTCTTGCTGATGGGGTGCAGTTCCATCCCGTGGTGCCATTAGTAAGAGGACGCCTACGGCATTTTTACGATGAATGGGTCCCGATAACCACAGACTGCTGGGTAGTAGATATCATTCAGCATGGCTATGTCCTCGATTGCACAAGGCCTATACAAGATGCCTTTGTTGTCTCCCCTTGTGGGGCCCCGCCAAAGCAAGCTACAGTACGCAGCACCCTTCAGTGCCTTCTGCAGTTGCAGACCATTGTACCAGTACCCCCACGAGAATGAGGCCACAGGCATTATTCCATTTACTTCGTCATCCCGAAAAAGGATGGCTCGTTCCATCTTATTTTCGATCTGCAGGGCGTCATTCACAACCTCAGAGTTCCTTCCTTTCAGATGCAGACTCTTCGGTTTGTCATTCAGGTGGTCAGAGAGGGAGAGTTCCTTGCCTCCTTGGAGCTCGCCGAAGCCTATTTTCACATTCCCATTCATTCAGATCAACAATGGTACCTCTGTTTCACAGTCCTCGGTGCTCATTTTCAGTTTGCCGCCATGCCCTTTGGCCTCGCGACCACTCCACACACCTTCTCTAAGGTGATGGTTGTGGTCACACAGCGCTCCGGTGCCAGGGGATCTGCATCTACCCTTATCTGGACAACTGGCTGATTCGTGGCAAGTCCTACCTTGAGGCACACCAGGCCGTGCAGCAGGTAGTACAGTTCGTTGAACAACTAGGTTGGGTCATCAATCACAGCAAGAGTTGCCTCACACCATTGCAGTCCCTCGAGTTCCTCAGTGCATAGTTTGACACCGCTTCAGGCAGGGTCTTCCTTACCCAGGGACTATTGTTTCAAGATCTGCGGTCAATTATACCACTTCCTGTCTCGCCCACTTACCACAGCTTGGTATTATCTCCAACTACTGAGCATCATGACCGCAACGTTCGATCTGGTTCTGTGGACGTGGGCACATATGTGTCCTCTCCAGGGTTACCTCCTCTCTCGCTGGTCCCTGGTGTCTCAAGACTACCATGTGCCACTTCCTTTTTCTCCGGCGATCCACCACCGTCTTCTCTAGTGGGCATTCTGTCGCAAAGTGATGAAGTGGATGCCCCTCGAGTCGCCATCATGGACTCCCCTGACAACCGATGCCAGTCTTTCGGGCTGGGGAGCTAACTGCTTAGGTCACACAGCTCAAAGACTGTGGTCTCCATGAGAGGAGCGCTGGTCCATCAATCGCCTGGAGGCCCGGGCCATCTGCCTAGCCTTGTGCCGCTTCCAGAAGCTTTTGCACGGTCAGGCGGTGTGGGTTTTCTCCGACAATGCAACAGCTGTGGCCTACATCACTTGCCATTGCAGTACCAAGTGCTCCGGAGTAGCTCGGGAGATGGCTCTGCTATTCCCCTGGGCAGAGGTGGACCTCCAGGCCCTCTCAGCTCAACATATTGTGGAGAACTGAACGTTGAGGCTGACTTCCTCAGTCTTCACCTCCTGGACCCAGGCGATGGGAGCTGGTTCCGTGGGCCTTCAGTCACATCGTTCGGCAATGGGATCAGCTGGGCATGGACCTCATGGAGACAGGCAGCAATGCCAAAGTCCCTTGCTTTTCCAGCTGCTACCGGGATTCGGCCTCCAGTGATCTAGATGCACTGATCCAATCATGGCCCACCGGCCTCCTTCTGTATGTCGTCCCACCGTGGGCCATGATTCCTCATCTGCTGTGCAGGATCAAGCAGCACCCAACTCTCCTCATTCGGGTGGCTCCCAATTGGCCTCACTGCCCCTGGTATGCGGACTTCCAGCATCTCCTGACCGGTGCACCTCTCCGCCTAGGGATTCAGTGAAGTCTACTATGTCAGGGCCCAGTCCTCATGGAGGATCCTGCTCCCTTCTCGCTTACGGCTTGGCCCTTGAGCGGCGATACCTAGAGCGATGCGGCTATTCTGCTTCCATCTTTGCTACCTTACTCAAAGCCTGACGGGCTTCTACTTTCTTAGCTTATGCCTGCATCTGGCACCAGTTTGTCAAATGGTGTGGACAGCAGGCACTCTCCCCGAGGCAAGTCCGAGTACCAGTAGTCCAGGGCTTCCTTCAGACAGGTCTGGAAAGAGCTTGGCATGAAACTCCCTGTGCATGTAGGTAGTTCCGCTGTTAGCATTTTGGTGTCCTATCGTGGGACGGTCCTTAGCCATACATCAAGACATCCGCCGATTCCTTTGGGGGGGTTTGAGTGGAATGTCTGCCAGTCCATCCGGTGGTTCCATCCTGGGACCTCATTATTTTCCTTCAAGCCCTCACATGGGTGCCCTTTGAGCCCCTGAAGCAGGTTACGCTGAAGGAACTCACCCTTAAGGCAACTTTACTGGTTGCCATTACCTCCGCCCGATGCATCTCTGAGTTGTAAGCTTTGTCCTGTCATGACTCTAACTCTCCTTCACCCCTGAAGGTGTCACCTTGTGCACCATCCCATCCTTTTTACCAAAGGTCCTCTTGATGTTCCACGTCAATCAGACTCTCTCCCTACTGGCGTTCTCTTCTGAACAATGTGCTGGGGTGGACTCTGCTCTTCAATACATTGATATTCGGCACATTTTGTTGCGCTACCTAAAAGTCATGAATTCCTTCTGCCTCTCTGACCATCTCTTTGTCCTCTTTTCAGGTCCCCATAAGGGTCAGGCAGCGTTCAAGGCAATGCTTGGCTGGTAGATCCATGACACTGTGGTCTTGGTCTACTTGATGGCCCGCCGGCCTCTTCACCCGGGTCTGAAGGCCCATTTGACCTGCGTTCAAGTAAAGTCATAGGCCGAGTCTGCATTGACTCCCCTGGATATTTGTCCTGATCAACTTTTGCACGCCACTACCAACTCGACATCCAGGCTTAGGCAACCAGCCTGTTTGGGTATAAGGTGCTATCTGCAGCACTCTCGCCCTGCCCTGAGGGGGAATAGCTTTGGTACATCCTACTTGTCTGGATTGGTCTTGCTGGATGACCTGGAAGGTGAAATTTTCCTTACTGTTAATTTCCTTTCCTGGAGTCTGGCTAGACTATTCCAGCTCACACTCCTCAGTCTGTGTAAATAGTGCTCTCTGCAGTCTAGCACCTTCGTTGTTTGCGCACTTTGTTGCGATTTTGCATGCTTGCATTGTACATAGTTGCATGCCTACCTTTGAGCCGGGATCTCTATTATGGTTTACTGCATCCAGTGCTTTCTACAAGTGGTACTGAGGAGACCCCTAGCTGTGCCTGGGGATCACACCAGGGGCAAGGTCACAGTTAGGGATCTCCTCAGTACCACTTGTAGAAAGCACAGGATGCAGTAAACCGCTTTAGAGACCCCAGCTCAAAGATAGGAATGCAACTATGCACAAATCCTTGGGCAGTTGCAAATGACCCCCCTTGCCACCCAAAAGAGAGACTTCAGAGGGCCCTGGATTCCTATGAGAGAGATCGTCAAAGCCACCAGTGACTGAAAACACAACTTGCTGATCTTTTTCAGAAGCTCCTGTTGAAAGCCAGTTCAGAATGGGCCTTTACCCCCAGAGGACCTTTAGGGACCTGTCAACTTGAGACCAGTCATCTGGCAATGCTCCCCTTCAGCTAAGACCATGTAGCCATCTAAGATGGCCAGAAGCAACACACATCCAGTACCGAACATCGTCGAACTGCAACTAGAAATGGAAAGGGAATCCTTTTCCCTTTAAGGTCAGCTGGAGAGGAGCAGCTTCATTTCTTGCCTGGTTTCTTGCCGGACTGATTGGTTCCTGAGCCTGCGTCTGCATTAGCACCCGATTGGCTGCCTGTTGGGAGGAGGGCCATAACAACTCGGCTCCAACGCGGGACGGTGAGCAGCTTCATTTCTTGCCTGGTTTCTTGCCGGACTGATTGGTTCCTGAGCCTGCGTCTGCATTAGCACCCGATTGGCTGCCTGTTGGGAGGAGGGCCATAACAACTCGGCTCCAACGCAGGACGGTGAGCAGCTTCATTTCTTGCCTGGTTTCTTGCTGGACTGATTGGTTCCTGAGCCTGCGTCTGCATTAGCACCCGATTGGCTGCCTGTTGGGAGGAGGGCCATAACAACTTGGCTCAAACGCGGGACGGTGAGCAGCTTCATTTCTTGCCTGGTTTCTTGCCGGACTGATTGGTTCCTGAGCCTACGTCTGCATTAGCACCCGATTGGCTGCCTGTTGGGAGGAGGGCCATAACAACTCGGCTCCAACGCGGGACGCGGAGCGGGCGCGCGTCCGAAGGGGCATGTCCAAAGGGGCAGGCACGCCCCTTTGGTGCCCCTTCGGTGCCTGAGGTGCCGAGGGTGGCTCCTTGAGATGGGAAAGAGAAGGAAGCATTATCCTCAACCTGAACAGACGAAAGCAGTTAAGGTGGTGGGCCCTATGGATGCTCACATTCGGGTGGAAGCTGCTGTGTCTGCTGGGGGACTTTTACCATCAACCCCGAGTAATATGTCAAGTGTGAGTACTGTTTCCTCTACCCCCTCGCCCATGTTGGGTTTAGCTCAGCCCTGCCAGGAGTTGGATGTATTTCCCAGTAAGGTCCCTCTGTCGGATGTTAAGCAGACAGAGGGTGCTGGCTGTGATGTGCTATCTGGTTCTTTTTTACAGCTGGAACCTGCCTCGGGAGGCTTTCCTCCTCCACTTCCTTCTGTTGTTTCCTTTCCTTCTATTGGGCAACCCTTGTCATCTCCAGCTGATGTTTCTATCAAAGATGTTTGGGTAATGCTTTCTCGTATGGAGGTGGCTTTGGGTGTGTCCCTACAGAAAGCGTAGTTACTCACCTGTAACAGGTGTTCTCCAGGAGCAGCAGGAATCAGTCCTCACATATGGGTGACGTCGGCGCCGACGGAGCCCTCGCGGAGCAATTTTCCCCAGCTTTCAAAGAAAGCCTTTGGGAATTGCAGCGCGCATGCGCGGACTCCTTCCAAGGGTGCCATCTTAGCCAGTCTGATGACATAGCGAAAAGACAGCATAAAAATTTGCAAAAAAACGTAAGCAGATGATTGCAACTCCAAGGGGAGGAGGGAGGGTTGTGAGGACTGATTCCTGCTGCTCCTGGAGAACACCTGTTACAGGTGAGTAACTACGCTTTCTCCAGGACCAAGCAGGAAGTCAGTCCTCACATATGGGACTCCCAAGCTTAAGGCTACCGGAGACCCTAAGCACAAAAATGAGCTCCCTCTAGCTCAGCGGCACAGAAGGAAGGAATCTTCACTGAATTATTACCCACCGGTAGCCCCCATCCGGGATGGAGGGTAGGAGTTGCTCAAACCTCGAAGAGATTTCGGAGGACTGCCTGTCCGAAAGCACTGTCCCTGCGGGACTCCCTCTCGAGACAGTAATGGACCGCAAAAGTCTGGCTCGAAGACCAAGTAGCGGCCCGGCAGATGTCTGCCAGCGGAACAGAGCGGAGGTAAGCCACTGACGTAGCCTTCGCCCGAACACAATGAGCCGTGACTCGACTTTCTAGCGAGAGTCCGGCTGCCCCATAAGCCCAAGCGATACAGTCAGCAACCCAGATGGACAGAGTACGCTTGGAGACCGGGAGCCCCAATTTATTGGGGTCAAAAGACACAAAAAGCTGAGCAGCTTTACGGTGCTCCCGCGTACGGTCAAGGTAGAAGTTCAATGCCCTTCTACAGTCCAGGGTATGTAGGACCATTTCAGCTCGGCTGGAGTGTGGCCTGGGAAAGAAGGTCGGAAGTACCACCTCCTGATTGATGTGAAAAGGGGAGACCACTTTTGGAAGAAACTTTGGGTGAGTCCGTAGGACTACCCTATTTTTGTAGAACCGAGTGTAAGGGGGATCAGACACGAGGGCCTGCAATTCACTTACGCGTCTAGCGGAAGTGAGGGCTATCAGGAATAAAGTTTTCCAAGAAAGGAAACGGAGAGAACAGGTAGCCATAGGCTCAAAAGGCGGACAGGTGATCCGCTGTAAAACCACATTCAGATCCCAGTCAGGTGCTGGCGGGCGCAGAGGTGGTTTAAGTAGAAGGAGACCTCGGAGAAACCTCGCTACGAGAGGATCGCTGGAAAGAGGTCTGCCGTCCACCGGCACATGATGTGCTGAAAGAGCACTGAGGTGAACTTTGACGGAGTTGGACTTAAGTCCCAGATTAGAGAGGTAGAGCAAGTATTGCAAGATCACCGACACCGAGCAGGAGAAGGGATCCTGAGACTGCTGGGCACACCAAGCGGAAAAGCGACGCCATTTAAGGGCGTAGCATTTGCGGGTAGAAGGTCGCCGAGAAGCTAGGACGACCTCTTCCACCTCTGCCGGCAGTAGAAGGGGAGCGAGGACTACCCTTTCAGCAGCCAGGCCATTAGATTGAGAGATCTGAGGTTGGGGTGTAGCAGGGACCCCTGATCCTGTGTTAGGAGATCCGGTTGAAACCCCAGAGGGAAAGGATCCTCCACCGCTAATTGCAGCAGGAGTGGAAACCACGGCTGTCTGGGCCAGCGAGGAGCCACCAGGATCATGGAAGCTTTGTCTCTGAGAACCTTGAAGAGAGTTCGAGAGACTAGCGGTATGGGAGGAAAGGCATACAGAAGGCTCTCCGACCATGAGAGTAGAAAAGCATCTGCCGCTACTCGAAGGGGATGTGGCTGACGAGAGCAGAAGCGAGGAAGTTGCCGGTTGAGAGGACTGGCAAAGAGATCCATCGTGGGAAGTCCCCACTTCAGAAAAAGTTTCTGAACTACCAAGGGATCCAGGCGCCACTCGTGCGGCTGGAGGATCCTGCTGAATTTGTCCGCCAGGCAATTTTCTTGGCCTGGGAGATAAACTGCCCTGAGAAGAATGCCGTGACTGACGGCCCAAGAGCAGAGCTTCTGAGCTTCTCGACAGAGAAGGAAGGAGCCCGTGCCCCCCTGTTTGTTCACGTAGAACATGGCAACTTGATTGTCCGTCTGGACAAGGACGGACTGGTGAGAAGTCAGGTGGGAGAAAGCCTTGAGAGCCAGACGGATTGCTCTGAGCTCCAGGAAGTTGATCTGCTGAGCAGACTCCCACGTGGTCCAGAGACCTTGAGTACATGCCCCTTGGCAATGTGCTCCCCAACCCAGGAGAGAAGCATCGGTCGTCAGCACTTGAGCCGGCTGAGGTGGCTGAAAATGCATTCCGAGCACCAGGTTCGGCCGATGAAGCCACCACTGTAGAGAAGAGGCCAGCGGCCCGGAGACGCGCACTAAGTCGGCTAGGCCGCCCGTGGCTTGTTGCCACTGCTTGCGAAGGCACCATTGAGCAGGCCGCATATTCAGGCGGGCATTGGGGGTCACGTGGACGGTGGAAGCCATATGGCCGAGTAGTCTCAGGAAGCGCCTGGCTGAGACCAGGGACTGGCTGCGAAAACGGCCGGCTAGGTCCATGAGCCGTTGAGCCCTGTCGAGAGGCAGGAAAGCTCGTGCCTGAGGAGTGTGCAGTCTTGCGCCGATGAACTCGAGATCCTGTGAGGGGAGCAAAGTGGACTTTGCGAAGTTTATGACAAAGCCCAAGTACTGCAGAAGAGTCACAGTGCGGTGTGTGGCATTGGTGACTTCCGGAGAGGACGATGCTCTGATGAGCCAGTCGTCGAGGTACGGAAAGACATAGAGGCCGTGAAGCCGGAGATAGGCCGCCACCACCGCGAGACATTTTGTGAAGACTCGCGGTGCGGAGGATAGGCCAAAGGGCAGTACTCTGTACTGGTAATGATTTCCTGCCACCACAAACCTTAGGTAACGGCGGTGGCTTGGGTGGATGAGGATGTGCGTGTAGGCATCCTTTAGATCCAAGGAGCATAGCCAATCTCCCTGCTGGAGGTAGGGCAGAAGGATTCCAAGGGTAAGCATCTTGAACTTTTCCCGCACGAGGAACTTGTTGAGGTTGCGCAAGTCCAGGATGGGTCTGAGGCCTCCTGTCCTTTTTGGTATTAGGAAATACCTGGAATAAAAACCTTGACCTCTCAGGTGGTGGGGCACCGGTTCCACAGCCTGTTCCTGAAGAAGACTTGCTAACTCCTGAAGGAGTAAGTCCCTGTGCAGAGGGAGTCGTGGAGGTTCTCCCGGGAAATAAGAGGGAGGGACCTGGTGGAAGTGGAGAAGATAGCCTTCTCTTACGACTTGAAGCACCCAGGCATCTGAAGTGATGTTGGACCACCTGTGGGCGAAGTGAACCAGCCGGCCTCCGGTGCTGGGAGGAGCCAGCTGAGGGGGAGAGGCTATGCTGATGAAGTCAAAAACCCCCACCCTGCTGAGCAGGGGCTGGTGGTGCAGGCTTGGGGGCTTGCTGCCTACGGGACCCGTTACCCCGTCCCTTGGCCTGCTGGCCCTGTTGGGGAGCTGCGGAGGCCTGATATTGAGGGTAGTGTTTATAGGCAGCCACCTTTCTCGGGTAAAAGGACTTCTTTCCCGAGCCCTTCTTTTTCTGGGAAGGGGCGGAGGTCTTCCTAGAAAGCCTAGTCCTGGTGAGAGTCTCCGTCTCGATTTGTGCAGCCTTTTCAGCCATGGGCTTGCCAAAGAGGTTCTCACCTCGGCAGGGGACATCGACCAACTTGTCCTGCACCCAGGGTTCAAGGTCAGACGACTGAAGCCAAGCCTGTCGGCGGGCACCGATGCCGGCTGCGACCACTCGAGCCGATGCTTCAAAGCCATCATAGGCTGCTCGGGACATGAATTTGGAGCATTCCCGAATACCAGTTGTTAAGGCCAGGAACCTCCGCAAAGGTTCCTCGGACAGACCAGCGGAGAATCCGGCTATCTCTTTGGCCAGGTCTCGGAGATACATGCCCATGTAGAGCTGGTAGGTCTGGACACGACAAGCAAGCATAGAGCCCTGGAAACACTTCTTACCAAGGCCATCCAGGTTACGGGCCTCCCTGCCAGGAGGCACCGAGGAGTGCATCTTTTGGCTCTTAAGCCTATGCATGGCCGATTCCACTACCATGGAATGGTGCGGCAGCTGTGCTTTTTGGAAGCCAGGACTCTTGCGGACTCGATAGATGGAATCGACCCGCTTGCTTAATACCGGCGACGAGGCCGGACTCTCCCACATGCGGAAGAGTAGTCGTTCCAGCATGGGAGGAACCGGTACAGTAAAGTGTTCCCTGGCGGGAGAGTCATACTTAAGGGCGTCGAGCTCTTCGGCTCGAGGCTCCTCCTCGGGATCCGCAGGGAAGGCCAAAGCCTTGGCCATATCCCTGACGAAGTCCGAGAACCGGGCATCCTCCGGAGGGGACTGCTTCCGAGGTTCGGACTCAGGTGAGTCCGAGGGGACACACCGAGTCCGAAACGAATCAGGTGACTCTTCCTCTTCAGACTCCCAGGCCGACTCCGAGGAGGAATCGGTGGGGTCGGCTCGGGCAGGCGGAGGCGTCGGCCGCCCCGACACCGAGGGAGTCGGCGTCGACGACCTCGGTCCCGAACGGGAGGCCGAGGGTGACCTCGACCGAGGATCGACTCGAGTTCGCATGGACTCGAGGATCGGCTCGGTCTCCGGGGTCGACTTAGACGTCGACGTCCCGGCGGTCGGGGCAGTGGCGCCAGCGAGGCTAGCGATCAGTGCCCGCTGCTGGTCCATGAAGGCAGATAGTCTGCTCTCCAAGGCCGTCAACCTGAGTCCGACCTCAGGCGACCCAGCAGCCCCCAACTCGGGCCCCGACGGCGTCGGGCCCGACGTCGGACCTCTCGGAGGCGAGTCCAGGAGGACTACAGGACTTACCCGAGCAGGCAACTCCGACTCCAGACGAGGTCGCTTCGGGAGGTGCTCCTTCTCCAAAGACCCGGGACGGCTATCGGGGCTATGCGACCTGGCCCTCGCGGAGCGAGGAGCGTCCACCGACGCCGCCCTCGCGGGTTTCACCTTCCGTCGATGGTCCCCGGAGGGAGAACCCCTGTCGGAGGAGCTTCGGCGATGGTCAGAGCTGGAACCTCTGGACGCCGAGGCCTCCGATGAGGTCCGGGTACGGCCGGGGTCAGCGAAGATTCTTTCCCGCTGGTGCCGCCGACTCCTTAACGCTTTGGAGGACATTTTGCCGCAGGCCCCACAGATCAGTTCTTCGTGATCCGGGCCCAGGCAGCGGAGGCAATTATCGTGTGTGTCAGTGAGTGACACATTTCTGTCACACTGAACACACCGCTTGAAACCACTGGCAGCCATCGGGGGAAAAAGGGCCCCTGCAAGGTCAAAGGACCGGGCTGCCAGCGAAAAACCGAAAAACGAAACTGACCAAAAATCAGAAAAACCGAAAAATAAGAGAAGGACTCGCAACGGCGTCGCGAGTCCGGGCAGGAAAAAGACCGGCGTCGAACCCAAGGAAAAAAGAGAAATAAATCACTAAATCAACTTTTTCAGCGGGGACACGACGGGTACGTCTGTAGGGCTCCGCGGAAAAAAGAAGACTGGCTAAGATGGCACCCTTGGGCGGGAAGGAGACCGCGCATGCGCGCTGCAATTCCCAAAGGCTTTCTTTGAAAGCTGGGGAAAATTGCTCCGCGAGGGCTCCGTCGGCGCCGACGTCACCCATATGTGAGGACTGACTTCCTGCTTGGTCCTGGAGAAGGTTGCTGTTTTTACTAGAGAAACGGTAACTAAATTAGCTGACCATGATGCTCGTTTGTTAGAATTGGAAAAAGGATCTAATTTGCATATAGATAAATTAACCTCCCATCAATCTATTTCAGCTAAATTTATTCAGGATTTTTCCTCTTTACATCAGCAGGATGAAATGTTGGAAAATGTAGTGCGTTCTAAGAACCTTCGTTTGCTAAATTTTCCTAAAACCCATTATTTATCTCCATTAATTTTGTTCCAGAAATATCTCAAAGATATTTTATTAATTAATGATGGGAGTGATATTTTGATCTCTCAAATATATTATGTCCCTAAAGGGAGGGTGGTAAGAGATTTAGATCATGCTGGAGACCTACCATTCTAACAAGTTGTTTCTTCTACATTAGATATTTCAAATTTTTTGGAATCTTCCACGGATGAAATATCCTCTAGGGATACATTATTAGTTACGTTTGTATTACATACGGATAAGGAGAGAGTTTTGAGGTCATACTTTAAGCAGAAATCAATAAAGTTTTGTGGTCAACCTATTCAAATATTCCCCGACGTTTCTAGGACCACCCAAGCATGCCGCAAAGCTTTTTTGCAGTTGCGGTCGCAAGTATTGTCCTTGGGAGCCTCGTTTCATCTTAGGTTCCCTTGTAAATGCCAGGTGATGTTTCAAGGTAATCATTTTGTGTTCTCTGAGGTGGAGCAATTACAGAATTTTCTTAAAGATAAATAATACAAATTTATATTTCTGTTTCTCCTGACATAGTATATTGAGCTTATGATTGTATTTTCAAGTCCAGTCGGTTGTTTTGTTGTAATTGTTTTTCCTTTTTTGAATGGAGCGCTCCTTAATGTGGACTAATTTGTTACTTTGTTTTCCTTAATAATGGTATTGTTAATACTGTTATGGCGTTATTTCTTTGTAATGTTTTCAAATTTATAAATTTAAAAAAAAAAAAAAAAAAAAAAAAAGGTCAGCTGGAGAAATCAAAGAAGGGCTTCCTCAGTCACCCATACAGACCTACAAATAGGCCGGCTGACTCAGAGGAACTTTTGTCAATTTAAAAAAATAGGAAAAAAGGAAAAAAGATGAAATAAAGCAGAACTTGCAGAAGTAGAGCATAGAGAGAGGGGGGACCTCGGTCTAGACTTACCACCCCCGCAGGGGGGCTGTGGGATCCTTCTGATTGCTCTTCAGCCTATTAGAGCTGGAACCCATGGGTAAAGGCTCTGGACACAGAGCAACTGCCAGCTCAGGGACTCAAGCTCTGAGCAAACGATGGACCAAGGTCTCAACTCACACAGGCCACAAGACTGTGATCTGGGTGAGGGGAGACAAGTCTAACCGCACTGCTGCACCAGTCCACACATCTTGCCACCTGTTGGAGGCAGACAGTACAAGCAAGTTTAGTGTTACACTGTCATTGATGTCACTAAAAGTTGCAGTGGTTTGACTATTTGCTACCTGCAGGCATAGCCCACTTGTCTGGACTTGTCTAGCAGGATGATATGGAATAATCCATTCTATAAATCTTTGAAAAGTTAAATTTTAACAAGCTTAACAGTGGGGAAAAAAACAGGAAAGAAGATCAAGGCATATGCATAAATCATTCATGAATGCAAGTCAGTGAGTGCCTCTTCCCTTAGCTTAAAAGACACTGCTGCACATCTTGCTTGCTTCTTAAATTTCTATGGTTCCATCTCCACAAAACACTCAGCTGGCAGAGTGTAAAGATTTGACTATGTGAATATAAACACATGATCAGCCTGGTCATTGTAAACATAAAATCAGAAGAGACAGAAAGTACAATCAGGTGACATGTTAATTTTGATCCATCTGTTTCTGTATTTTGTCACACAAGTTCAGGGGCATCAGAATGTATGGCCTCTCCCTACACAAGTTGATGTTCATTTTACATTTGCTCTCTACAAAGGATAAAGCACCTTAAAAACTTTGGTGCGCAAAAATGATTTAATGGGCATTAATCTAGGAATTAACATGTATGCAACTGATTTGGATACGATAAAAAGTTCTTTGGGCCCGATATTCGAAAGGCATTAACACGGTTTCAGCCCTGTGTAAATGCCTCTAATCGGGATATTCAATGGCACTAACACGGTTAGCGCAGCTGAATATCCGCTATCTTCTCTCCTACATGCCTCAATGCTAACCGCTTAGCATTGGAGCGTGTCAAGGGCTTTCCGGGGAGGAGCAGAGGTGGTGGCAGTCAGTAACTGGGCAATGGCAATATTTCATGCTGCCCGGTTAGCGACCTGTGGCTAAAAGATAGGTGAAGCAAAAGCTCGCCTATCCTTTAGCCGCAGGAGCTAACCGAGCAGAATGCAATATTGCCACTGCTCGGTTAGCTACTGCAGCTGTAAGGCTGTGCCGCAAACCCGGATATTCAATGCCGGGGCCGCATATGATCCTGGCACTGAATATCCGGGGTTAAGGGTTGGCACAGACGGCTATGCGCCATAGTGGCACATAGCTGTCATTATTCAATATCAGGCCCTGCGTGTTTAAACAAGTTATTAAAAGGAATGTGTGAAATAAGCCAAAAAATGCCCAAAAATAGGGAAAAAAGCCAAATGAACCAAAACTGTTTGAACTGTGCACATCCCTACCCCCTGTCTATATCACCATATACGTTGTCACTGTCACTTTTATCATTCGCACCATTATGGGAAACTGTAAAATCACAGAGGTGGTGGCAGCATCTAACAGTGGTCCTTGAATCTCCCCTTCCAAATAGATTCAGTCATTCATCACAAACAATGTCACTTCAATAAGGTCACTAAATCTCCAACTGTAAACATTTTGTGGCATTAACACTGCAGAATTATTCTGCTAGGACAATTTCTCCAAATGGGTTAGTTTTGCACATTACTACCCTTTATAACCCCAATACCATCTAGCACCTTAATTAGCAATTGCCCTCATCTAAAACTTTTAACATACTATAGTTCGGGTATATAGAGACCTCAGAAAAAGCTCATTCCTTTCATCTGGCGAGCTGTGTCACCATAGGATAGAGCTGAGAACTCATACATCACAGGTCTCACCCTTTTAACTTTAATATAATTATATCAACCAAAACAACTATCACACTATATCCAGAAAAAGTACTTTTAAAGGATTCGAACAAAATATTTTCTTACAATATTTTCAAAAACATTTGGATTAAAAAGATTGGTTTTAATTGATGTTCAAATCCCTTAAAAGTACTTTTTCTGGATATAGTGTGATAGTTGTTTTGGTTGATATAATTATATTAAAGTTAAAAGGGTGAGACCTGTGATGTATGAGTTCTCAGCTCTATCCTATGGTGACACAGCTCGCCAGATGAAAGGAATGAGCTTTTTCTGAGGTCTCTATATACCCGAACTATAGTATGTTAAAAGTTTTAGATGAGGGCAATTGCTAATTAAGGTGCTAGATGGTATTGGGGTTATAAAGGGTGGTGTTGTGTGTATTTAATTCTTATTTACCCTTTTGGCAGTGATTTTGTATAAGTTATTAGTTTTGCACATACCATGACAGTCATGAACCTCACTTCTAAGCCAGGGTATGTGGACTATGATCCCAGCCTTTCAAATTTACTGCTAAGGCTTAGTGTAGTACCTGCAATGTGCTAAAGAGAGCCTCCTCCTGTAGTTCATAAGATGTAAATGTATGGATTAAAATGCGCTTGGACAATCTTCTTTATCAAGCCTGTGGCACCCAACACAATGGGAAATAATTCAGTATCTTTCTTCCACATTTTCTTGGTCTCTGACTGCATTTCTTGGTACCTGAAGATCTTCACCCTCTCAGAGCGATTCACTGACACTTCTATAATCAAGACCGTTCCGGTTTCTTCTTCTTTACCACTATGTCCAGCTGTTTTGCATTCAGTTTTTTTATCAGTCAGAATGGTAGTATTCCAGGTGATTACAACCTATTCATTCTCTGTAATTCTCTTACAGTCATGATTCCAGTGCTTAAGGAGTTTCCAATGTATGAGGCATGCTACTTTATTGTGCCTTTTCGCATAGACATTTTCTGTCATCAGAACTCTGCAGCCAGCTATGAGGTGAACTACTATTTCCAGCTGTTTGTTACAGAATCTACATATGTCTGTTTTGCCAGTTTTTTCAATGCCCACTGTAAACCATCTCGTCCGTAATCAGTTATTTTGTACTATGGTACGTCCAGTGATGGTGCTGTATCAATATGTGGTAATTAAACTAAAAGATGAAGCAAGAAATTTTTTAGTAGACTTGGACTACAGCCACCAACACTTGCTAGTAGTTATATTCACAAGTTTTCCTAAATACTCCCTCGTCTCTCATTGCTCCATAACCCCTTCTTTCCCTTCCCCTCCTCTTGATGTCCTGCCCGTTCTTTCTGGCTCATCCTCCCCTTGTTCCACTGACGTTTTTATCTCATAGTCTCTCTCTTTCTTAGTCTCTTCTTGCACCTTTTCCCTTCTTTCTTTAATCCTGCCCTCACTCCTCTCTCCCTTTCTCCTTCACTACCCTTCCCCCATCTCTCTTGCTCCTCTTACCCTTTTAAGTGCCGGCAAGTCAGTGCTGATTCCTGATGACCCAGCAGCCCCTGAATTTTCTTGGCAAGGTAAGACTGGAAGTAGATTGACAGGCCTTTTCTTCCGAGGCAATGGAGGGTAAAGTGACTTGCCCAAGGTCACAAGGAGTGCCAGTGGGAATTGAACCCAGATCTCCTGGGTTCTAGGCTGTTCCTCTTAACTGACACCTTATTTTTCAAATGGCAGCCAGCCCTTTCTTATGCACTATTCCTCCATCCATCCTACTGAAACTGGCTCTTTTCAAGATGCTCTCTTTCCCAGCCTCTGTGACAGACTGCTCTTCGCACAGTGCTCCATGAGATCCCCTCTTCTCATGACACCGTTCCACCTGCCAATTGCATTCAAGCCGGCCCTGACCAGCAGTAATCAAAAGAATATCCAATGGCGGCCACATATGAGAAATGTTTATTTAGGCAGAAAGCTGATCTGGACTGGGTTATTGAATAGAAGTGACTGTAAGTAATGGTGAGCACTCTGTACAGAGACATTATCATCACTCTAAAACATACTTTAAAAAAAAAAGAGGAGGGAGAAGAGGATTTTCCAGTCTGTTCTTTTTCTAAAAAGAAATGTCAAGAATGAACATTCTGAAATGTAATTCTAGAGAAACAAAGGATTTCCAAGAGATTAACATCATGCTCCAGCCAATCTGATTGCTCATTTAACATACAATCTCTTTAGTTTATGATGAACGTTACATGACCTTTCCCTAACTATATCTATTTGCTATAGAAATCATTCCCTCTTTCCTAATTCAATGGCTTTCTGTTGTAATCCCTCAGAAAGGAGAAGCTTAAAAAATGTGCAGTGAAAAGGGACTTGCGGCAGCACCAATAACTCTCCCAGCACTGGGAAATGCAAAAGAAAACAACCCAAAATCATTTCCAGACAAAAGTACGAAAGGATCATCATAGTCCACGTTAGCATTTCCAGCTCAAAATCAATGCAATCCTGAAGTTCAAATATTTCTTCAACTAGAAATGACACGTAAATCAATGATACCTGTGATTTCTAGGTTTATTTTTAGGGATGCAAAAAAACCACAGTCCGAGAGGTAAATAAATAAGTTCTCAGCCTAGAAAATAAAATCTGTGTATTTTAAGCTGTCAGCATCGTTTTACAAAAGATGAACAAAAACGGCAGTATGCCTGTGGAACTGCAGGCTCTAAATGGGACCCCCCCCCTCCCGGCAACCATCCTACTTCTGTAACCACGGTGCCTGCACTGATGGAGGTAAGATCATACATCTAAAAAGGGGTGATTGGAAACGCTGCTTCAGACTACCTGATATGAGTGTTCACAGTTTTTTCCCTTTAAAAGTGGGTATTGTATGTTAAACTGTTCCTTTCAAAGAAATTATGGGGATTAAATGCCTCTGATGTATTATTACTAGGAAGCTCTGTGTTGCACAATAATAACACACAAGCTACTGAAAGCTGATTCGTACAGGATTAATATGTGGTATCTAAATGTTCCTTAGGGCTCAGATGGTGATTGCCCACTGCTACAATAGAACCTCACTTGATGTTCATATAGGGGGTTATTTAACAAGCCCTATTTGTGCTTTGGATGTCTGAAAACGGTCACAGAGAAGTCCAAAGCACAGAGACTGTCTCCAGAGCCATTTGAGAAGCTAGCTGTGGGGATGTCCCCAGCGTGAAGACATCCAAATTTGAATGAGGGCATGGAGGAAACATAGCCAGGGGATTCCCAGGAACCTGGAAGCATGGTTAGGGTGTTCCCAGGGACCAGAATGTCCTCATCTGATCACAGAGACATCATGGATGACCAGCGTCATGCCTAACTTTAGACCTGCTCCGAGGCACACATAGCGATGAACAAGCATCTGAAAAGTGCTTGTTTTAGCTGAAAGATATCCAGAATGTATAGAGAAAAAAGTACTCTTATCATCCACAGTACTCACCACAATTTCAACTACAGCAGCTGTGGGATTTGAATCCTGGCTGCCTTGTTTCTAACCTGCTACTCTAACCATTATGCTATCTAGACACTTGGATTCTAAAATACAATTCTGGGGACGTCGAAGTAGATGTTCTTGCAGACGTCCCTATCAGGCACATCCAGGTTTATGAAATCACGTTTGTACCTGGATGTTTTTGCATTTTTTTCAGACGTTCTGGCTTAGACCTCCCAGATTGCATTTGGATGATCTTCTAAAAATTTCCTCAGGATATATTGGTAGGCATTTAAATTAGAACAATGTTTCTCAAGCCGGTCCTGGTATACCCCCTATCAAATATGGGTTTTAGGATTTCCACAATGAATATGCATGAATCAGATTTGCATGCAATGGAGGCAGTGCCTGCAAATCTACTTAATGCATATCCATTGTAGGTATCCTGAAAACCAGACTGGCTAGGGGGTACACCAGGACCGGCTTGAGAAACACTGAACTAGAGGATGCGGGGGGTGGCACATGGAATCAGATGAGTCCAGGATGTCACTCCTAGCAAAGATAGTGGGGGAAAATAACAAAATAACACACCTTAGCTACTTAATACTCAGCATCAAAGTAGAAGATGAAACTAAGCAAAGAGCTATACAGATGAGAGAGCCAACAATAAATTGCTGGAAAGCAATGAGCACAAACTCTCACAGTCTAAGTAATACAATTCCAGATCTACAAGCCCCAAAGGCAGTAGCAGATTTAGATATTGTTGCTATTATAGAGACATGGTTTAATGAGTTCCATACCAGGCTATAATCTCTTTAAGAGAGCTAGAAATAGCTGAAAAGGTGAAGGACTAGCCAAATATTTGCAAATGCAACTGCAATATAAGGTACTTGGGAAAAGGAAGAAGCAATATGGATCATCATGGGAAGAGAAGAGCCCTGAGAGCCTGGGAGTAACTTTTTTCTTTGAGATATCTTGGATTGGTGAGCTAATATTTACTTCTAACTTTATGGTTCACATGAAGAGGAAAGGGAAGGGCTCCAAAGCCCCAGTAACAATGAAAGTGTCTACAGATAAACATTTGATTACTAGTGAGAAAATGGCGGCCCCCAAGACTCCATTTCCTCAAATAGACCTTCACCTGACATCCTGAAAGAGGATTTACACCCATTTCCACTCCTAAATTGGGAATAAAATAGTGAGGATGTAGCGATTTTCTTTAGACATTGCGAGTTCAGTGGTTCCAGTGCCTTTTCCCTCTCCTGACTTAACTGGTTCCTTGGGGAATTCTTCATTACAAGATTCTATTTCATTACTCAATATTTAGAAAGAGGTTTCCAGAACTAAGTATGCTGAGGGGTTGGGTGGCTAAACTGTGTCACTTTCCTGCCAAAGCTATTAAGATCCAAGAAATGGATGCGGCTATTAAATTTATGTCTAAAAGTATGAAATCTTTGGATAAATGTTTTTTCAGCATCACAAGCTTTGAGATGGGGTGGCTGTTAGGGATAGTTTGATCTTGCACCATAAAATGGAAGATAAATTTTCAAAAGACCTCAGCTACCTAGCTCATTGGTGGAGCTATGGCTCCAGCCCTCGCGCCTATTCTAGACGGTTCCTGCATTCAGCTTAATTCTTACTTCAAATACCTTGGTATCTATCTAGACACCGACGTCTCCTTTACAAAACAGGTCAGCTCCGTAGTCAAAACATCTTTTCTTACACTGCATCAATTTCATGCCCTTCACCTGTTTCTTGATCACTTTGCCCAACAAACATTCACCCTCAGTTGAATCATTTTACGTCTCGACATTCCAGCTTCTACCAATCAGAGTTAAAACATCTCCAATCGATTCAAAATACCGCCATCCAGATTCTATGCAGGCAAAGACATTTGATCATGTCACCCCTTCTTTTCCAGTATCATTGGCTTCCGGTGTTCTACACTACAAAATACTCACTCTTACACATAGGGCCCTCCTCACTGAGATACCCCCCTAGCTCACCTCATCAGTCTCTCTACATGCTCCTGGGAGAGTCTTATGGGCCCTTCATGGAAATTGCCTAATCTTCCTCCAGTCTCTTGGGCACACCTGGAGAGTACCAAATGTTCAACCTTCTTTTTTGTCACACCTACCCTATGCAATGTATTACCAACAAATTTATGTAATGAATCCTCGTTCAAGAGTTTTAAAGTGGACCTAAAAACTCACCTATTTATCTTGGCCTTTGAAAATGGGCAAAGGAGGTGGCGTGTTGCCCGGTGGTGAGCAGAAACCGCCTGCACACCACTACTTTTCTCTATCTCCTTTCCTATTATTATTGTAGTTCTGTTTCCTTTCTTTATGTGTTGTTGTTGTTTAGTGCCATTCTTTGTGTATTTTATTTTATTTGTAAACCACTTTGCTGGAACTCTGAGAAGTGGTACAGTATATTATATTTAATAAACCATAAACCGGTTAGAAATATTTGAGTCTTGAATTTTCCTGCTATTTATTAAACTTGAAATAATTTTTAGAAAGTATTTAAAGGAGATACAACAAATGCCAAATGTTGATGATTTGAAGTTAGTGAATTGTTATTACCTACCATAGAGTGTTCTTTGACATAATGAGGTTAAGGGAACAAAGGGAGATTTGGATGCCTCTGCTTTTGATTTAAGTACTTTTTTTAACAGACATCACAAGATAATATAGATATATGAGCTACACTATTGGTGACTCTGTCATCGGATTTTGACAAAGGTCAGATATTTAAGAATTACTTATTGTGGTCAAACAGTACAACTTTTTCCAGATGTGTCTCAAGCTTTGTAAGCTAAGAGGAAGGGCTTTTTACAACTTAAGCCAGCTATTCTGTCTTTGGAGGTCCTTCTTTTTCAAATATAGGTGGAAGTGTTTAATTTCATTCCAATGACACAACTATATTTTTTTTGACTCACTA
Source organism: Ichthyophis bannanicus (assembly GCA_033557465.1). NCBI lineage: Eukaryota > Metazoa > Chordata > Amphibia > Gymnophiona > Ichthyophiidae > Ichthyophis > Ichthyophis bannanicus. The sequence continues at coordinate 573,092,463 of CM066031.1, read as the reverse complement.
CAGCCTGAACAGTTTGTCTGTCAGAGCAGAACTCAGGATTAATGTCATTATTATTTCTTATATGGATATTGATATTAGTGCAGATGGATTTAAGTGGAAGTCTGATGCTACTGTATGCCTTGGTTTTGAGCCTTTTTTTCCTTCTTTTTAGAATTATGATGTTATTTTCAGTGTGGCTCCCTTTCCCTCCATCGATGTGAGCTAGGGATATTGATACATTTTCCTTTGTGAATATTGTTTTTATTGTACCTGTATGGATACATTTTCTTTATTTTTTTCAACGTAAAAGAAAAAATCTCTAAACACCTTACTGTACATCTTGTTGCAACTGTGTAGGGTGGCATATGAAACCATCAATAAACATAAACATGAAATAGATGGGCGTTATTGGCCTATATCTGCCATCATTTACTACGTTACTATGAAGCACAGTTACTTACCTGTAACAGGTGATCTCTGGGAACAGCAGGAATTAGTCCTCACATATGGGTACGTCGGTACCGACGGAGCCCGAGCGGGAAAGCTCCCCAGCTTCCCAGAAGGAAAGCTTTTGGGGCCTCCCACTGCGCATGCGCGCTCTGCCTTCCCGCCTTCCTGACCAGCTCTCCTCAGTTCGAGTTTATAGCTGAGACAATAGAGAGAGGAAAGGAAGAGAGAGAGAGATACAACTCCTAGGGGAGGTGGGTGGGTTGTGAGGACTAATTCCTGCTGTTCCCAGAGATCACCTGTTACAGGTAAGTAACTCTGCTATCTCCAGGAACAAGCAGGAATAAGTCCTCACATATGGGGACTCCCTAGCTAAGATGCCCGGGAGATCCCCTAAAGGATATGAGACCCTGAAAGGTTCTTCATCTTCCTATGGATCTCAGGCATCCATTCAGGGAAGGTGGGCTGGAGTTGTTCAAGAATGGAACAGGTGTCTGAGGACATAGCCTGACCAAACAAGGCATCCCGGCGCGAGTCCTTGTCCAAACAGTAATGGGCTGTAAAGGTATGAACCGAGGCCCAGGTGGCTGCTCGACAGATCTGGTCAATGGACACAGAGTTTAGATGAGCAATAGAGGTGGACATGGCCCTCACGTTGTGAGCGGTGACATGGCCCTCCAGAGAAAGGTTCTTACTCTGGTAAGCAAAGAGATACACTGAGCAATCCAATTGGAGAGTGCTCTTTTGGAGACTGGAAGTCCTAAATGAGAAGGATCAAAAGCAACAAAAAGCTGAGAAGACTTTCGATGTTGCTGTGTCCTGTGGAGGTAAAAGGCAAGAGCTCTTTTACAGTCTAGAGTATGAAGGTTTCTCTCTGCATTGGATGCATGAGGAGCTGGAAAAAAGACAGGTAAATAAACCTCTTGATTAAGATGAAAAGGTGAGACCACTTTAGGCATAAAGTGAGGATTTGTCCTAAGGACTACCTTATCATGATGGAACCTTGTGTAAGGTGGTTTAGCCACTAAGGCCTGCAGTTCACTGATGCGGCGAGCTGAAGTGACTGCAATGAGGAAAATAACCTTCCAGGAAAGAAATTTCAAGGAGGTAGTGGCTAAGGGTTCAAAAGGTGGCTTCATAAGCTGACCAAGAACCAAGTTTAAGTCCCATGCCACCGGAGGAGGTCGAATGGGAGGTTTAGTTAAAGTTAAGCCTCTCATGAATCTTGCAATAAGAGGATGAGAGGAAACAGGTTGTCCATTGATGGGCTTAAGTGATGCCGCAATAGCACTCAAATGGACTTACTGAATTTGTTTTGAGTCCTGCATTGGAAAGATGCAGGAGATATTCCAAAAGAGAATTCAATGGGAGTGCCAGAGGGTTAAGACCCTTTTGAGCACACCAAATGGAAAATCTTTTCCATTTAAAAGCGTAAGAACGCCTAGTGGAAGGTTTCCTAGAGGCATGTAGGATATCCTTCACTTGTTGAGAAAGATTGAAGTGTTGAAGGTCTAGGCCTTCAGTAACCAAGCTCTGAGGTAAAGGGACTTGGGGTTTGGGTGCCACAAAGTCCCCTCCTCTTGAGACAAAAGGTCTGGAGCCGCTTCCAAGTCCAGGGAAGGGGCTTGGGAGAGATGCAGAAGTAGAGGGTACCACACTTGGCGTGGCCAGCGTGGAGCTATGAGGATCATGGACCCTTGATCCCTTTGAAGTTTGAACAGAGTCTTGGGAATCAAAGGAATGGGTGGAAAGGCATACAGGAAACCCTGACCCCAATGCAGGAGGAAGGCATCCTTGATCTGAACTCCCTGACACGGAATTCTGAAACAGAACCGGGGAAGTTTGGCATTCCACGGACTTGCAAAGAGGTCTATGTCCGGGGTTCCCCATTTCTGGAAGATTCTGAGTACCATGTGCAGGGACCATTCGTGTGGAAGCAGAACTCGACTGAGTCTGTCTGCCCAAGAGTTTTGGATTCCTGGAAGATATACTGCCAGGAGATGGATTTGATGCTCTCTGGCGAAGGCCCATAATCTTAGAGCTTCGTTGCAAAGCGACAGAGAGCCAGTCCCTCCTTGTTTGTTTATGTAAAACATGGCTACTTGATTGTCCATGTGAATAAGGACTGTCATGTTGCTGAGGAGGGTATGAAAAACTTTGAGAGCTAGAAAGATTGCTCGAAGTTCCAAGTGGTTGATATGAAGGGTGGTCTCCTGTGGAGACCAAGTGCCCTGAGTGGAGAGATCTTGGAGATGAGCCCCCCAACCTGTTTGGGAGGCATCTGTTGTGAGGGTTGCTTGGGGCAACAATGGTTGAAAGGGGGCCCCCAACAACAGATTTTGAGTGGATATCCACCATTGGAGAGACCAAAAGAGACGATTGGAGTTTGCTATTTGGTCTGAGAGAGCTCCTGATGCTTGAGTCCACTGGGTGGATAAAGTCCATTGAGTTGCTCTCATATGTAGGCGAGCATAAGGCACCACATGCACTGTGGAGGCCATGTGGCCTAATAGTTGTAGCATCTCTCTGGCAGTCAAATGGCTTCTGGACTGAGTCTGAGAGGCTAAGTGCACTAGACGTTGGCAACGGGCCTGAGGTAGATAGGCCCTTGCGGTGGTGGTATCCAACCAGGCCCCTATGAATTCTAGGGATTGAGTAGGGGTGAGTTGGGACTTTGGCAGATTGATCACAAGTCCCAGATACTGTAGAATTCGCCTGGTGCGATCCAGGGAAGTCTGAGCCTCGGACTGAGACGGAGCTCGGATGAGCCAGTCGTCCAGGTATGGGAAGACAAAAATTCCCAGGGTGCGTAGGAATGCAGCTACTATTGCCATGCATTTGGTAAATACCCTTGGAGCAGAGGCTAGACCGAAGGGAAGTACTCTGTATTGGAAATGTTTTCCCTGGAACAGAAACCGTAGGAATTTTCTGTGGGATGGATGGATGAGTGTATGTGTGTACGCATCCTTGAGATCTAGAGAACAAAGCCAGTCCTGACTCTGTAGGTATGGAAGGAGAGTGCCTAGAGAAAGCATCTTGAATTTCTCCCTGTATAGAAATTTGTTCAATTCTCTGAGATCCAAAATGGGTCTGTACCCCCCTGTTTTCTTGGGAATGAGAAAATAAGGGGAGTAAAAACCTGACCCTTGTTGAGGAAGAGGAACCTCTTCTATTGCTTTTTGGGCGAGAAGAGTGGTCACCTCCTGACCCAACAGGTCTAGGAGAGATGGGGGAGAATTGAAACTTCTCACCATGGTATGGGGAGGATGGTTGGAGAAATGTAGTTTGTAGCCCTCTCTGATGATAGAGAGAGTCCATTGCTCTGATGTGATTTGCTCCCATCTGGGAGCAAAATGAGTTAACCTTCCTGGAATGGTGAGAGGTTCTGGATGTTTTAGAGCCAGAAAGGTTAAGTTCTCTAGTTTTTAGTCAAAAACCCTGAGGGGGTTGGGACTGTTGGGCTGTAGCAGCCCCTGCAGGTTTTGCCCTGGCCTGTTTAGGCTGCTGACGCTTAGGAGCAAAGCGAGCTGCAGAAGATTGTTGGCCAGTATTTGTGGCAAATCTGGCCTTCTTGTAGAAGGGCTTTTTGAAAGATTTCTTCTTGACAGGGGTAGAGGTAGACTTAGAAAGTCTATCTAAAGCAGCATTTTCTGCATCCATTTGAGTGGCTTTGATTTGCCACTCCTTACCAAACAGATTCTCACCCGTACAGGGCAAATTTCCCAACCCATCCTGGACCCAGGGTTCAAGGTTAGAGGCCTGGAGCCAAGCAATTCTGCGAGCCGCTATGGCAATACCTGAGGCTCTGCTAGCACCTTCAAAGGAGTCAAAGGCTGCTCTGTTGGAGAACTTTGAAATATCTTGGGTATGCTTCAGCAGAAGAAGGAACTCCTCCTTTCTATCCTCTGGGATAAAGGGGAGAAAATGGCGTATTTTTAATGCAATTTCTTTCAGAAACATGCCCATATAGAGGCTGTATGAGTTGATTCTGGCAATAAGCATACTTGCTTGGAAGATTTTTCTTCCAAAAGCATCCAGAGTCCTACATTCTCTTCCTGGGGGAGTAGAAGAGTGTCTTTTAGTACTCTTGATCCTTTTCATAGCTGACTGCACCACAATGAAGTGGTGCGGGAGCTGAGTTTTTTGAAACCCAGGAGAAGGGGGGACACGATACATGGTGTCCAGACGACGAGAATGTGGAGATAGGGTGAGAGGAGTCTCCCATAAGTCCATCATGTGATCTTGAAGAATTTCATGGATGGGCAGGGTGACTGCCTCTTTGGGAACCTTAGAGTATCCTAAAATGTCTAACTTTTTTGCTCTAGGTTCTTTTTCAGAGGATACAGCAATAGAAAGACCTTTAGCTACTTCAATGATGAAAGGATAAATCCTCTGGAGGAGACATTCTCCTCTTTGGAGAAGAGGGCTCCTCAGGTAGAGTAAGGGATATTTCAGCAGAGTCATCTGATGAATCAGGATCATCAGAAGACTCAAAGTATCGTCTGTTTGCTTCCAGGGATCGATAAGCGTATCGACCGGTATCAACATCGGGGGTACCCGGAACCGGATCGGTATCGGGAAAAACCCCGGAACCAGGAACCGGAATCGGTATCCTGGTCGATGTGGAAGGCATGGGTACCGGTATCGGTTGTGGTACCGGAACCGGAGTCGGTACCGCACGGTGCGGTACCGAGGGCGTCGCAGCCTTAATAAAAGCCAGAATGGCCTGCTGCATGGATTGAACTGTATGATCCATGGACGCCACGACTGTCTGGATGTCGGTACCGGATGATTGAGCCGGTACCCCAGAACAGACTAACAGGTGATCGGTCGAGGCCGTGCCATCGATGTCAACCTGTAACCCCATAGGAGGAGCTTTGGAAGCCGGAGCTTCCCGCTGGGGTTGTTTGGCTGGGGCAGGATCCTCAGGGTCACGCCCAGGGGTATCTCGATACTTAGAGGGAGATTTGCCCTTTGAGGACCTGCCAGAGGAATGTTTGGTTACCTGAGATCCATCAGGAGAGGAAGACCTGGAAGATGTCGATGCTGGAGTATCTGTAGAAAACAGCATGTGAAACTTGGCTGCCCGGTTCTGTAAGCCACGTTTAGACATCAAAGAACAGGATGGGCAATCCGGAATGGAATGGTCAGGCCCCAAACATTTAAGACACCATTCATGGGTGTCTGTGACTGAAATAGTACCGCTGCACTTGGTGCATTTTTTAAACCCAGAGGCTTGTTTCTCCATGAAGGAGAATTAGTGAAGGCCTAAAGGCCTCACAGAACTAACACACCAAGTGAGGAAAAGAAAAAGAATCGGGGAAGGCAGACACGCGGCCAAAGAAATAAATTAAAATAACAACTTCTTCAGCGGTGACAGGAACACGACCTGCTGGCTCCGCGGAAAAAGAAGAACTGAGGAGAGTTGGTCAGGAAGGCGGGAAGGCAGCGCGCATGCGCAGTGGGAGGCTCCAAAAGCTTTCCTTCTGGGAAGCTGGGGAGCTTTCCCGCTCGGGCTCCGTCGGTACCGACGTACCCATATGTGAGGACTTATTCCTGCTTGTTCCTGGAGATTACGTTTTTTCTGCTTCTCTTTGGTGCCAAACGGCAGTGCCAAGGCAAATACAGGAAGTTAGCATGGGAAACCAAACTGGACAGGTTGGCTGAGGCTGGGGTTGTTTAAGTATCCCTTTGAAAAATTTCTAGAGTGCCTAAATATGCTGGGATTGCAATTTCGGAAAAATGCAATGCTACATAGATGCCGTTTTTGGAAACACAAAAACTCATTCATCAAATATGGGGTTCAGAATGTGCCTGGTATTACTGGAGGAAAATGCTGTACCTAATATTTCACCAACCATGGGCTGGGACAGTTCATTATCCTTATCCACTTTTTCTCCTGCTCACATCCTATGCATATCTGTATCATTCTCCTAGACCAGGGGTTCTCAACCCAATCCTTGGGACACAACTAACCAGTCAGGTTTTCAGGATAACCACAATGAATATGCATGACAGAGATTTGCATACAATGGAGGCAAAGCATGCAAATCTCTCCAGGGGCAGCAGAACATCTTTGTGGTTGGAGGGGGCAAAAAATCCAATCTCTAGCCCCGCCCCCAAGCTGAATTAGACAAAATGTTGGTGGGGCCTGGCCCCTATAGCCCATCCTGTTCCACTGCCTTTGAACCACCTTCATGCATATTCATCATAGTTATCCTGAAAACCTGACTGGCAAGGTGTGTCCCAAGGACTGGGTTGAGAAGCCCTGCTCTAGACTTACTCTAGTCTCTAGTTGTCATTTTGTCTGTCTTGATAAGACTATAAGCTCGCTAGAGAAGGCACCGTCTCTTACATGTATATTTACAGCGCTACATATGCTTTGTAGTGCTATACAAATGATAAGTAATAGAAGTAGTAGTATAGTAGTATGAATACAAAAGACCTGCTGTAGGCCACATTTGCTGTAGATCTAAATTTATGCAGCATGTCTGACTGCAGCCTTTTGTAGCTCTCCAAGAAATCACAGCATGAGCTCCAACTGTGCTTGCACACCGCAGAGCCAATAAAGAAATTAAGCAGACTGCACCAAACATTAACAACCAAACTGATCCAGACAAATCAGCATAAACAAGACAATGAAACACCAACAAAGAGCAATTATGGATGTGATCTGTAGCTAACTGTGTCATATTTCTTTGCAAAGCAGGGCAAGAGAAACACAGCAGTCACTCCAAGTGCCGTCTGGAGACAAAGTCTGCGTAAAGAATGATTCATGCAAATCCCATTATGGCATTTTGGGTGTTTTCTGTAGCTAAAATAAATGAAAATTGTATAATCTTTCTAAAATGATGGTTAATAATCCTCTTTCTTGTACAAAGATTGTAAGCTCTGATGAGCAGGGACTGTCTCTTACGTGTCTGTGCAGTGCTGTGTACGACTTGTAGTGCTATACAAATGCTCAGTAATAGTAGTGGTACAAAGAACAGTGATATGTGCTAACCTGTATTCCAGCTCAGTCAATAACAACTTTCCAAATGTATGGCATCTCCAAAAACTGCCAGGAATCCAATTAGAAACACCAGTTTACCAAAAGCCTGGGCCGCTGCCTTACAGGGTTTAAAGAGATGCTGCTATTCTACCAGATAGGTATGTCCGTCCGGCCTGGGCTTCCTTGTAAATTCAAGATGGGTTCCAACTTCCGTCTATTGGCCAAATGTAAGGTATATAGCAAAGAATTGCTCTCTACTCTGATATAAGCACAAGAAACAGCAGAAAAACATTGGACATGCACTCCTGTATTACACACTGCATGGTAATGTACATTAGGTTCTTTCTATACTGTGCGTTTGTTGTGACAAAGAAGGGGACAGTACAGGTCTTGGCAGGCCATGCCTGTGGCTCACTTAGGAGAGCAGATTAAGAGTTGTACAGTGATCCTTTATAGAATACCATCACTTAATTACATTACTATACAACAGGAACAAAATCTGTCAGGCTGTGGGATCAACCTGCCTTGCCGATGGAGGAATGCTGCAAATTAATGAATAAAAATGTTGATGAATACCTACGTGGCACTGGTGCTAATTCTTTGTTTACAATGCTGCATTTATTACTCAGCAATACTATCCAGTGATAGACTTATCAATGAGAAGTTCACTTACTAAAGCAGAAAGATCACCAGTTATGCTCTTTAGTGGAGAAAGGGGAAAAAGTTCTTATCTTCAGATGTAACTGGAAAAATCAGCTTTGGGACAAAGACAGTTATGTGCTCAAATGGTATAAGTCAGTTTACATTAAGAAATGAGGATAACTTAGCTGAATAAGTAGTACTCAGAACGCCCAAAACCACAACTAGATACATTATAAAGAACCACCTGTAAATACCTTATGTAAATAGTTCAGACAGGCTTCTACACCTGTCAACATTTGTAAAAAAACTAGAATGTTTATCTACTCTATGTATTGTATACATTGTTCCATGTAAATAAGTTAGAAAGTTTTTCTGTTCAATGTAACGTATACAAAAGTATACACAAGTTGTTGAATTATTCCATGTAAACCGCCCCTGATCTCTGGAAGGGGCGGTATAGAAGAAATAAATAAATAAAATAAATAAATAAATAAAATTTCAACAAAAGCTGTGTTCAAAACTGCTGGCTCTCTCACTATATATGACTCTGCATCAGACAGAGATACTGACAAGCCACAAAAAGGCAATGAAGAGGCATAGTCTTATCAGGGTGGGTCCCGGACTAGTCTAGCAGGATTCAAGGAAAGAAAATTATCAGGTATGAAAATTTTCTTCTTTCTTATTACCCTGCTACATCAGTCCAGACAAATGGACATACCCAAGTGAGGACCCAGGGTGGGAGGGAGATGGCGCTTTGGACAACACCACTCTTTCAAAGAAGCCAGCCGCAACACCTTTTACAAGCAACTTTTAGTGCTTACCAAAGTTTTCAGGGTAAAAACAGGAAGCTGCCGAATAGATGTCGTCTGGACACACTATGGCACAAAAAAGTCAGAAAGAGGCTCATGCCATAGTGGGGCGAGCTTCAACCCTCTCCAGTATGTTTCTCCTGAACAAAGACAGATTGAACTACCAGTCTCCGCAAGCCAGGAGGCAATCAGAGACATGGCCATGGAAGAGGGGCACGGTCCAATTGATGTGAGGACTTGGTAATCTCAGAAACTTCCCAACACCCTCCTCTCATCCAACTGCCGCAATGAGGAGACAGGGACATATCCTGAAAAAGAAGGAAGAAAGACAGCACTCGCAGGAGAAAGCAGGCACCACCCCCAGAGAGACAGGCACTGCTTATGTGACCAGAACAGTCCTCAATAGGGCCAGACCTGTAGCACTGACACCTGCTTAGCAGACATCTAGGAATACTATGTGCAGGGACCGAGCCTTGAGAAAGGCCTACCAAAGGAGCCAAGGGGAAACCTTCTATTGCCTGCAACACTAGAGAGAGAGAGAGAGAGCCTGACATGGTCCCACCTGGACGCAAGGATGGACAAAAGAGCTTTGCTTAGCTGAGGAGGCATGACACAACAGGGTGCATCACCAAGAGCACTCTTGGAATGCACCTCTGGGGAACTAAACTTCAAGAGTGCAGAACTAGATCCTGGTCCCGCTCAGATTAACAGGTGCATCAAATGGTGACTAGGACCACCTTCCTGACATTCCTAGCCCAAGAACAGAGCCGGAGAAGAGACCCTATTAGACCAAAGAAGGGTAAACACTAAACAGTTGTTATCTGGTTAGTGACGATATTCAGCTGCTAACCAGACAACTTAACTGGTTAAAGTTAGGACAGGTGAATGGCTGTCCTAACTTTAACCGGTTAGTGCTAACCAGCTAGCAGCTGAATGTTACTGTTAACTGGATAGCATCACTAGTGTCCGGCCAACCTGGATATTCAGTGGTGGAAACTGAATATGTTCCACCAATGAGTATCCTGTTTTAATTAAAGTAGAGACAGTTATACTTTTATTTAGCCTAGCTGCCTCCACTGAATACGCTCCCTCACTCTGTCCCACAGAGTCATCCCACTGTTGATTTTGCTTTGTGCTTAGGATCACTGCCCACTGAAAGATGAATCTTCTACCCAATCCCAGGTCTATGGCAGAGTGGAAAACCTTTTCCTCTAGGGTTTGCCTGTTTGGACTCAGACTAACCCATTCAGCTACCTTTCTCTTAATTTGTTCATATTAAAAAACATTTTCCTATCAACAGCATTTAGTATATTCCCAACATTTTTCTGTAAACGAAGCACTGGTCTTTCTCAAGGCCACATCAAAATCTGTCAATGCCTCAAGGATATGATTGTTTCCTTTTTGATTCTCTCTTATCATGACTTTTATACAGGCATCCCTGTCTATCTGAAATCTCATTTGATTCCTTACTGCCCATCGTGTCCTTTAAGATCTTCCCAAGCCAACCTATTTGTTGTTTCTACTTCAAGGATTAGGCTCGAGAAATCTCATCATTTATTTAGACTTCTGTTGTCTGGCCTCCTCGCTTTGGAACTCACTGACACCTGACCTGTAAGCTAAGGCTTGTTATTCTAACTTTACATCCGGGGTTAAAACCGCTCCTATCCTGACAGTAGTTGTTCCTCTTTCTGATCCCTCATGCTACAGGATCTTGACTAGGAGTTGTTTGATGTGTCTCCTTGTCCCCGCCGCACTGCTTTCCCTCTCGTCTTCTGATGAATTGCTTCTTGTGCTATTTTCCAATCACTCCTGTGTTCCACAGACTGTCTAAGCCTCCTAAATGAGTTTTCTTTTTTTTTTCTTTTTGTTGTTTTTAATCAATTGTTCTTAGTGTGTGATACATGTCTTATTTTGTAAAGTGCTATGATATTCTTGACTGAATTTTGATATACCAAGTAGCAGAACAAATACATAAATATTTGCCATTTACTGCCTTCCAAAGAGTCATTAGATAAATGGCTTGGCACTACAGTGAACAGCCCTCCTGCCACCTACACCTATCATCAAGTAGTACAACGTAAAGTCGGATGATCATGATATAAAAAAAATATTACAAGTGGAGGCCGATTCCAACATGGGCATTTCCGGGCCGTCCAGACGGCCAAAAGATGGACAGGCCACATTTGCACCTGATGCTGCAACCGTGGGAGCTCTACATTCCCACGGCAGCAGAATCAGGGTACTCAGAGGACCCGGCGTGCCCTCCATTCTGCTGCTGGGGATGTTCAGTTCCTTGCCCGGCCAGGCCCTCCATACTCCGGCTACTGTGCCGGCGCTGTGGCATCTTGCCACCATGACACTGGCACGTCCAGCAGGAGCCTCCGCTGCCCTGGACAATGTGTGGCTCTGTTTCCCTGCCGTTCGACCCTTGGCGAGTGTTCCCACAGCCGGGATCAGGTGGCAGGTGGCCTGCCACTGTGGTTCAATAGCTTAGGGGGGACTGCATCCACGGTCGGAGGGACACCCGGCACTTATTCCACTTTCAAGGTGGAATAATCCGGGCATCCAGGTAGCTGCCAGCAGACATACAGGGCCCTGAGTTGAATAGGCCCTGTACATCCAGCTACTTTGCCTCTCCTCTGCTCTGACCCTTTGCCTCTCCTCTGCATCTTTCAGGAAATGGAAAAAAGAGCCAAACGATGAAACCTGAAAACAGCACAAGCACTGGCAAGTCAAATGCAAGGCATTGATAAGGCAGGCAAAGAGAGAATTTGAGAAGAAGCTTGCTGCGGAAGCAAAAACGCGAAATAAAGACCTTTTCAAGTACATTCGTAGCAAAAAACCTGTGAGAGAGTCAGTTGGTCCATTAGATGATAAAGGGGTTAAAGGAGCACTAAGAGGCAACAAGGCGATAGCGGAGAGACTGAATGAATTCTTTGCTTCGGTCTTTACTGAGGAAGATGTAGGGATGTTACCCATGACTGAAGTGGTATTTAAAGGTGTGGAAGAATTGAAGGAAATATCGATACATCGGGAAGATGTCTTACAACTATTAGATAAACTGAAGAGTAACAAATCACCTGGGCCGGATGGTATACATCCAAGGGTGTTGAAAGAACTGAAATTTGAGATTGCAGACCTGCTATCAGTAATCTGTGAACTATCATTAAAATCATCTCTAATACCTGAGGATTGGAGGATCGCCAATGTAACACCAATTTTTAAAAAGGGTTCGAGGGGTGATCCGGGAAACTACAGACCGGTGAGCCTGACATCAGTACCGGGAAAAATGGTAGAAACCATCATAAAGAATAAAATTACTCAGCATGTAGATAGTCACGACCTAATGGGAGACAGCCAACATGGCTTTAGACAAGGAAGATCTTGTCTTACTAATCTGTTATGTTTTTTTGAAGGAGTGAATAAACAGGTGGACAAAGGTGAGTCGGTTGATATTGTGTATCTGGACTTTCAGAAAGCCTTTGACAAGGTCCCTCATGAGAGACTTTTGGCAAAACTAAAGAGTCATGGGATAGGAGGCAGTGTACTACTGTGGATCAGGAACTGGTTAAAAGATAGAAAGCAGAGGGTAGGGCTAAATGGCCAATTTTCCCAATGGAGAAAGGTGAATAGTGGTGTACCCCAGGGATCTGTGCTGGGTCCGCTGCTTTTTGACATATTCATAAATGACCTGGAAAGTGGAATAACGAGTGAGGTTATCAAACTTGCAGATGACACAAAACTATTTAAAGTTGTTAAAACCCAGGAGGATTGTGGAAAATTGCAAGAGGATCTTGATAAATTGGAAGACTGGGCATCAAAATGGCAGATGAAATTTAATGTGGAGAAGTGCAAGGTTATGCACCTAGGGAAGAACAACCCAAACTATGGTTACACGATGCAAGGTTCCACATTAGGAACCACCACCCAGGAAAAAGATTTAGGCGTCATTGTGGATACCATGTTAAAACCCTCGGCCCAGTGTGCAGCGGCGGCCAAGAGAGCAAATAGAATGCTAGGTATGATAAGGAAAGGAATGGAAAATAAAACAAAAGATATTATAATGCCTCTATATCGTTCCATGGTGAGACCGCACCTTGAATATTGTGTGCAATTCTGGTCGCCGTATCTTAAAAAGGATATAGCGATTTTAGAAAAGGTTCAGAGAAGAGCCACCAAAATGGTAAAGGGGATGGAAGGCTACTCCTATGAAGAAAGGCTAAAAAGGTTGGGGCTCTTTAACCTGGAAAAGAGATGGCTGAGGGGAGATATGATAGAAGTCTATAAATTAATGAACGGAGTGGAACGGGTAAACGTAGATCGATTGTTTACCTTATCAGAATATAGAAAGACTAGGGGACATGCAATAAAGCTACAGGGTAAACTATTTAAGACTAATAAAAGAAAATATTTTTTCACTCAACGTGTAATCAAACTCTGGAATTTGTTACCGGAGGATGTAGTAAAGGCTGTTAGTGTAGCTGGGTTTAAAAAAGGTTTGGACAAGTTCCTGGAGGAAAGGTCCATAAACCATTATTAAGAAGGGACCCAGGATATCAATGCTTGAACCAATACAAGCATTGTGGAACCTGTGTCTTTTGGGGAAACTGCTAGGTACGTATGACCCAGATTGGCCACTGCTGGAAACAGGATACTGGGCTTGATGGACCTTGGTCTGACCCAGTATGGCATATCTTATGTTCTTATGACCCCATTCTGCCCCCTCCCGCCCCCGTCCAGCACTCTCTGCACAATGGCACTGTACGTGCGGGGAGGCAAAGTAGTGGAATACGGTCCCTGTGAATTGCAGGGGATGCACTCCAATCCAGACGTACAGCCCGCTATTCAGGGATCAGAATTTACCCCATAGTGTAGAAATAATTTTACAAACACAATTGAAGGCCACTTTACATAAACAGCATGCAATCAATATTGTGTCGAAGGAACACACTAAAAAAAGGTCTTACCTATTAATGTAACTCAGTGCCACATATGTTGGCTGTTGTAGTTCCTGTTTCTCTAAAACACGAGGATCGGTATCTGTAACAAAGACATAATCATGAGTTTGCCTTTTTTTTCTCTCCACAAGAATCATACACAGATACAATAGAGAGTAACAGATCTGAACCTGAAGAACCCCACCAAGATTGTTAGAAATTGCCTAGCACCATTTCTCAGCTTTTAATTTCATCCAGTTAGGATGGTCATGAACCGATAGCAACGTTCTGCATTCTTTTTCAAAAATATTTTTGCTGCCAGTAGTGGCAAAGTATTGAAATGACACTTTTACAACCCTCACATGAATACCATTGGTTACCATGTTGGCAAATTATAATCTTCTGTTACCATGTTGACAAATTATAATAAGAGTTTGGGGTGGACAATAGGTGCTGAATTAGTAAATAAAACAAAAAACAAGTTGAAAGGTGCATGCTTGCAGTATGACACAATGATATGTTTCCCCCATTTGCAGAATCAGGCATGTGGGGAGTTGATATGCTTGTCTCATAGAAGTATCAGAGGATGCATGCGTGCGTGGTGTGTGTATTGGGGCTGCATGCAAGTAGTATGTGTCACGGGGTGTGTAGCTGTGTGTGACAGGAGCTATGTACGGGTGTATGTCATGGACGTGTCTGGGGCTATGTGCATGGGTGTGTGTCTCTCTTTCTCTCTTAACCTCCCCTTGCCTTCCCCAGTTTCTCTCTCTAACTGTATCTCATAATCACCCGCCTACCTTCCCCCAGACTCTTTCTCTCATAATCCCCCCACCTACCTTCCCCCGGCCTGGTCTCTCTCTCTCTTAGAACTCCCTCAGGCTTCCCCCAACGTCTCTCTCTCATGACAGCCCCTCAAGCTACATCCAATGTCTTTTACTCCTTCTCGTATACATAAACGCCAAAGCTTCACCTAGTCTCAGACTCTCGCTCTCTCTTATAACGCCCCCCACCTCGATTCATAGAATCTCTATATCTCTCTCTCATAACGCCCCCCCCCCCCAGGCTTCATCCAGTTTCTGTTTCTTTCTCATTTTCCTTCCCCCTTCATCCAGTCACTCTCTCATTCACCAATCCTTCTGCCTGGCTGCAGCTCCTGAAACATGGCATTTCTACTTGCCCTACCACGACTGGCTGTATACATGGTTGAGTCACACTGTGAAGGAAGTTCAGTTATAATAATAAATCAGAAGCCCAATATATACTTTATGGAGGCTTCTAGAAAGGTCTTTCTAAATAACGTTCATATCTGTTGCAGACTTTTGACCCTGACAGCCACTCCTTTTATTATTTTTTCTAAATTACTCATTTATCACAGTCTCCTTTTTAAAAATCAAGTACTACAGAAGAATTATTTTAGTATCTTCCTTCTAGTGAGGTAAAATCTGATCACTATTGCCTAGCAACCCCACCACTAATACCCCTTGCACCATGTCCTATGTACCACTAAGGACTAGGTTTATTTATGAGGATTTATTAAAAAGGATTTGATGTACAGCTATTCAAATGAAACTACATAGCAGTTTACAACCAAAGAAATCGGAACTAAAAAAAAAATATATTGCAAAAACATAACAAATACAAAATATAAATAATTAATGAATTCAGAGGATGCACAGGACAACAATTATCACCTAAGACAAACATATAACTGAGATATATTAGGATAAAACCAAGTTCTAATCTAGAAGAGGGTAAGGTGAAGGGCCCAACGATTAGGCAGTTCCCCTCTGATTGTTTCCTGGGCCAACAGTCAATTATGGCATCTAGAAATTTTATCTCCCTGGCACACCCCAATGAGACATTTCCCCTATTGGCATAATTGAAATCTCCAATAATTATTATCATGATCCCAAATTGGTTAACCTTCCTAATTGCTATTAGTATTTCACTGTCTGTTTCTTCATCCTGTACAGGGACCATATAGCACAGTTACTTACCTGTAACAGGTGATCTCTGGGAACAGCAGGAATAAGTCTTCACATATGGGTATCGTCGGTACCGACGGAGCCTGCGCGGGAACACTCCCCAGCATCCAATCAGAAAGCTTTTGGGAGCATCCCACAGCGCCTGCGTGCTGCCTTCCCGCCTTTCCCAACTGCCTCTCTCCAGTTGAGTTTTAAAGCTGAGACAAAGAGAGAGAGAGGGAAAGGAAAGATAGATAGAGAGATACAACTCCTAGGGGAGGTGGGTGGGTTGTGAAGACTTATTCCTGCTGTTCCCAGAGATCACCTGTTACAGGTAAGTAACTGTGCTATCTCCAGGAACAAGCAGGAATGAGTCTTCACATATGGGGACTCCCTAGCTTTTGATGCCAGGGAGAGACCCCAGAGCTGTGTGTCCCTAAGAAGGGCTGCAGTTCCCCCCATGGATCTCTGGCATCCAACCAGGGTTGGTGGGTAGGAATTGACTAGGTATGGAACAGATGTTTGAGAACAGCCTGACCAAACAAGGCATCCCGGCGGGAGTCCTTGTCCAAACAGTAATGGGCTGTGAAGGTATGAACCAAGGCCCAAGTGGCTGCTCGACAGATGTCGCCGATAGACACAGAATGTAGATGAGCCATTGAGGTTGCCATGGCTCTCACACTGTGAGCTGTGACATGGCCCTCCAGAGAAAGGTTCTTACTCTGATAGGTGAAAGAAATACACCGAGCAATCCAGTTGGACAGTATTCTCTTGGAAACTGGAAGTCCTAAATGAGAAGGATCAAAAGCAACAAAGAGTTGAGAGGACTTTCTATGTTGCTGTGTTCTTTGTAAGTAGAAGGCTAGAGCTCTTTTACAATCCAAGGTATGAAGATTCCTCTCTGCACTTGATGAGGTCCTGGAAAAAAGACAGGTAGGTATACCTCTTGGTTCAGATGAAAGGGTGAGATCACTTTAAGCATAAAGTGTGGATGAGTCCTAAGGATTTCCTTGTCATGATGGAACCTTGTACTAGTGCTTGCGACTCACTAATGCGGCGTGCTGAGGTGATTGCAATGAGAAAGATAACCTTCCAAGAAAGAAATTTCAAGGAAGTGGTAGCTAAAGGTTCAAAAGGTGGCTTCATGAGCTGCCCAAGAACCAGGTTTAAGTCCCATGCCACCGGTGATGGTTTAATGGGAGGCTTAGTTAAAAGAAGGCCTCTTATGAATCTTGCTATAAGAGGATGAGAGGAAATAGGCTGTCCATTGAGAGGCTTAAGGGAAGCTGCAATAGCACTCAAATGGACTCTTACTGAATTTGTCTTAAGGCCTGCATTAGATAAATGAAGAAGATACTCCAGTAAAGATTCCAGAGGTATCGCAAGAGGGTTAAGCCCCTTTTCCGAGCACCAAATTGTAAACCTTTTCCACTTAAAAGCATAAGAATGTCTAGTGGATGGCTTTCTGTAAGCATGAAGAATATCTTTCACCTGCTGAGAAAGATCAAGATTTTGGAGATCTAGGCCTTCAGCAACCAAGCCCTGAGATGCAGAGACTGGGGATTGGGATGCCATAATGTTCCGTCCTCCTGAGATAGGAGATCTGGAGCAGACCCTAACTGCAGGGAGGGAGCTTGAGAGAGATGTAGAAGCAGAGGGTACCACACTTGACGTGGCCAATGAGGTGCTATGAGGATCATGCGACCTCTGTCTCTCTGAAGCTTGAATAGGGTTTTGGAAATTAGGGGAATGGGTGGAAAGGCATACAGGAAGTCTTGACCCCAATAAAGGAGGAAAGCATCCCTGGCCTGAGCCCCCTGAGCCGGAGTCCTGGAACAGAACCGTGGAAGTTTGGCATTCCACAGACTTGCAAAGAGGTCTATGTCCAGGGTTCCCCAAATTTGGAAAATCCTGGCTACCTGGTCCACATGCAGGGACCACTCGTGTGGAAGCAGAACTCAACTGAGCCTGTCTGCCCAAGAGTTCTGAATGCCTGGAAGATAAACTGCCAGAAGATGAATCTGATGCTCTCTGGCGAGGGCCCACAGTCGCAAAGCTTCATTGCAGAGTGACAGAGAGCCTGTTCCGCCCTGCTTGTTCACGTAGAATATGGCTACCTGATTGTCCGTGTGGATAAGGACTGTCTTGTAGCTGAGCAGGGTGTGGAACACTCGTACAGCAAGGAAGATTGCTCTGAGCTCCAAGAGATTCATATATAGACCACTCTCCTGTGGAGTCCAGATGCCCTGGGTGGAGAGGTCTTGCAGATGAGCTCCCCAACCCATTGGAGAAGCATCTGTTGTGAGAGTTGCTTGGGGTAGAGATTGCTGAAAGGGGGACCCCAGCAACAGGTTTTGAGGGGACTTCCACCACTGGAGGGACAAAATGAGGCGACTTGTGTTTGCTATTTTGTCTGACAGGCAGTCTAATGCCTGGGTCCATTGGGTGGACAAAGTCCACTGAGCTGCCCTCATGTGAAGGCGAGCATATGGTACCACATGCACGGTGGATGCCATGTGGCCTAGTAACTGTAACATTTCTCGAGCAGATAAATGGGGCTTTAACTCTGCTTGAGAAGCTAACTGCACCAAGCGAAGGCAACGGGCCTGGGGGAGATAGGCTCTTGCCCTTGTGGTATCCAGCAACGCCCCTATAAACTCCAGGGACTGAGTAGGGGTTAGATTGGATTTTGGGATGTTTATTACCAGCCCTAAATAGTGAAGGATACGCATTGTGCAGGATAGAGAATTTTTGGCCTCTAACTGAGTGGGAGCTCGAATGAGCCAGTCGTCCAAATAAGGGAAGATGAATATTCCCAGAGTGCGCAGAAGTGCAGCTACCACTGCCATGCATTTCGTGAACACCCTTGGTGCAGAGGCCAGACTGAAAGGAAGCACTCTGTATTGATAGTGCTTCTCTTGAAAAAGGAACCGAAGGAACCTTCTGTGAGTTGGATGGATGAGAACATGGGTGTACGCATCCTTGAGATCTAGAGAACAAAGCCAATCCTGACTCTGAAGGTATGGCAGCAGAGTTCCCAGAGAAATCATTTTGAATTTTTCCTTGACTAGGAATTTGTTCAATTCTCTGAGGTCTAAAATGGGTCTGTAGCCCCCTGTTTTCTTTGGAATAAGAAAATAGGGGGAGTAGAACCCTGTGCCCTGTTGATGAAGGGGCACTTCTTCTATTGCCCCTTGGGCAAGAAGGATGGCAATCTCCTGACCCAACAGGTTGAGGAGGGAGGTCGGAGAATTGAACTGGCTCACTCTTGTATGAGGGGGCAAGCTTGAAAAATGAAGTATGAACCCCTCCTTTATGATGGAGAGTGTCCAATGCTCTGCTGTAATTTGTCCCCACCTGGGAGCAAAATGACATAACCTTCCTGGAATGGTGGGGGGCTCTGGTCCTTCCAGAGCCAGGAAGGCTAAGTTGTCTAGTGGAAAGTCAAAGGCCCTGAGGAGGCTGAGGTTGCTGGGCCTGTGGAGGCCTAGTAGGATGTTTGCTGACGTTTGGTAGCGAACTGAGCTGCAGAAGATGCCTGCTGACTATAAGCAGGATAAAATCTTCCTTTTTTTGAAAAAGGTGCTTTTTTGAACAACCTTTTCTTAACAGGAGCAGCCGTAGACTTGGATAATCTATCCAAGGCGGAATTTTCAGCATCTATTTGATTGGCCTTTGCTTGCCAATCTTTACCAAACAGGTTTTCACCGGTACACGGGATATTTCCCAATTCATCTTGGACCCAGATCTCCAAATCAGATGCTTGAAGCCAAGCAATTCTACGTGCACCTATGGCAATAGCCGAGGCTCTGCTTACACATTCAAAAGAGTCAAAAGCTGTATGGTTGGAGAATTTGGAGATATCTTGGGCATGTTTGAGCCAAGTGAGAAAGTCCTGTTTTTTATCCTCAGAAATGAAAGGACTTAAAGTCTGCAAATGATCAGTGACCTCTTTTAGGAACATTCCCATGTAAAGACTATAGGAATTAATCCTTGCAGCAAGCATGGAAGCTTGGAAGACTCTACGTCCAAAAGCATCCAGGGTTCTACATTCACGTCCTGGAGGATTAGAGGCATGTCTCTTAGCACTTCTAATCTTTCTCATAGCAGACTCAACCACAATAGAGTGGTGAGGAAGCTGAGTTTTATGGAAACCAGGACGAGGGACACGATACATGCGAGAATGAGGAGAGGTGGTAAGAGGTGTTTCCCACATCCTTAACATGAGATCATACAAAATCTCATGAACAGGCAAGGTAGCTGCCTCCTTAGGAGTTTTAGGATATTGTAAAATATCTAACTCCTTGGCTCTGGGTTCTGTCTCAGGGGCCACCGTGATGGATAAGCCCCGAGCCACCTCCCTGATGAAGTCTTGAAAAGACAAGTCTTCTGGAGGAGACATCCTTCGCTTAGGAGAGGACTCCTCCTGTGGAATAAGCATTGCTGCCTCGACAGACGTGTCAGAATCCTCAGACTCTTCAGAGGAATTGAAGTATTGTCTGTCCGGATGCTCCTGTAAAGCCCGATACCCGTACCGACAAGGATCGGTATCGGGAATAACCGGTACTGGGGTATCGGTACCAGAGGGCCTCAGAGGACAGAGTACCGGCATAGCAGACACCAATGCCGATGTCGATGCCACCGGTACCGGGATCGGTACCGATGTCGGTGCTAGAGCCGGTACCGGTGGAGTAGTCTGTTGCGGTACCTGGGGCGTCGATGCCACAGGGAAAGCCGCCAGACTGTGTTCCATGGACAGAATCCTCTGGTCCATCGACGCCGCCAATGCCACACACCAGGTGATCTGTCGAGGCCAAGCCATCGAGATCATCCTGGAACCCCGATGATGATGCTTTGGAAGCTGAAGCTTCCCGCCGGGGTAATTTTGCCGGTGCAGAATCCTCGAGGGCAACGCCAGAGGCATCTCGATGCTTAGAGGGAGATCTACCCTTCGAGGACCGGTTGGATCTATGTTTAGTTACCTGAGATCCATGGGAGGAAGAAGCAACCCTGGAAGACGTCGATGCCAGCGAAGCCGCATCAGAGGGAAACAGGGTACTGAGCTTGGCTGCTCGGTTCTGCCGACCTCTTTTAGACATCATAGTACAGGACATACAGTCTGTGATGGAATGGTCAGGACCTAAACATTTTAGACACCAGTCATGGGTGTTGGTGAAGGAAATGGTACCGACACATTTTGTGCACTTCTTAAACCCTGAGGCAGGCTTTTCCATGTTGAGGAAAAGATTTTGGGCCTAAGGCCCAAAACGCAAGTGCACCTGAAGAAAAAGGAAAAGTTGTTTTTTTTTTTAAAAGAAGAAAAGAAAGACCGGCGGTACCGGTAGAGCGTCGAAGAAGGCAGATGCGATACAAAAAAAATAAAGAAATAAAGAAATTCTTCTGCGGTGACAGGAACACGACCTGCTGGCTCCGCGGAAAAAGAAGAACTGGAGAGAGGCAGTTGGGAAAGGCGGGAAGGCAGCACGCAGGCGCTGTGGGATGCTCCCAAAAGCTTTCTGATTGGACGCTGGGGAGCGTTCCCGCGCAGGCTCCGTCGGTACCAACGATACCCATATGTGAAGACTCACTCCTGCTTGTTCCTGGAGATATCCCCTATCACTATCCTCTTTCCCATTACACATGGAATATCTATCCATAAAATTCTACACTGCATTTTGTTTCCTGCAGAACATTTATTACATTTGACTCTTAACACCTTGCACTCCCCTTTCAACAATTTGATCCACTCTGCTGCCACTACATCTCACTGGTTCTCCTCTTTCCATCAGGTCTCCAAGACGTCTGTTATACCTAACTCTTACTTTACTGCTATACATTCTAACTCTCCCATTTTTTTTTTTAGACTTCTTGCATTTGCATACAGATAATTTAAAGCAGTGGTTCTCAACCCAGTCCTCTGGGACCCCCCAGGCCAGTCAGGTTTTCAGGATATCCACAATGAATATGCATGAGATAGATCTGCATGCACTGCTTCCATTGTATGCACATCTCTCTCATGCATATTTAATTGTGGATACCCTGAAAACCCGACTGGACTAGGGGTCCCAGAGGACTCGGTTGAGAACTACTACTTTAAAGTATGGTATTTATTTATATTTACACCCTGCGTAACAACTACAGGGGTAATATGGAATCATTTATTTCTGTCAATTCCTTATTTAAATACTCCTGGGCTACTACAGCTTAGGCTTTGGACCCCCATCATAATAAAAATACATTTTAAAGCTTCCACAAACAGCCTGCATGGTTCTGAGAGCAAAGGAGGAAGCAGGGGGTAAGAAGCGATGTTTCATGCCTCCTGCTGACTGGAGAACAGTGAAGAGGATGTGTAGAGGATGGATCTCTGGGGACAGCAGTGGCTCTGGCCCTTTTCCCCCCACTACTTTTCTTTCTTTCAGCAGCTGACATATGAGGGCAAAAAGCAACCTTGAGAGCCAATGAATTAGCATAGCTGAGATGGCTCATCTCGAACAGTTAGGGGCCGATATTCATTTGCGATGGCTATGCGCCTCTAAGGCGCATAGCCATCGCCACTGAACTTTAACCCCGGATATTCAATCCAGAGCCATATCTGACCACTGGCTTTGAATATCTGCAGTCGCCACACAGCTGCACAAAGTGCAGAGCTAACCATGCAGCAGTGACACTCAGCTGCTGCACGGATAGCTCCCGTGGTGAAAATAAGGACAACTTTTCCTGCACCTTACTTTCGCCACTGAGGGATAACCCGGCAGCGGCTTAATATCACCACTGCACGGTTATCTCCGGATAACATCCCATCATGCCCTGATGCTAACCGTGTTAGCGCTGTTGAATATTCCGCTTAGGGGTATTTACACGGTTTACAGCTCTGTAAACCGTGTAAATGCCTTTGAATATCAGGCCTTTATTCCCTAGATATGTGCCTAGTTTGCCTATACTTTAATCCCACCCTGACAGTACCACATTTTTCCAACTGCTAATAGTATTAAGCAAAAACATTTTCCATCTAAGCAAAACAAGGATCTTTTGGCTGCTCTATGACTTTACTGCAGATCAATAATTGGTTTCTAATAATCTGCTGCATGTATATTAACAATGCCCCCAAGAATAACCTCTGAGCTGGTACATGATTTTTAAGGTGGCAATTAAAGTGAAAAATGAGAGCAAGCATAACTCCCATCATTATGTATTACATCTAATAACACTATATACAAACAAGAGCACTATCGTGGAATTCAAACCCGTGGAATTCAGCTCTGATACATATCCATTTCTTTCTTTCATATTGTACGTGGCTGTCAAAGTCCAAGTAAAACTCACAAGAACTGCAAGATTTTAAAGCTAACAAACCCTTCCCGCCTTATTTTTATTCCTCAAACACATGTGAAGGCCAATTTTAGATAGGACATGGAAAGGGGGATGAAGACATCCAGGCCTGGACATGGACAATTTGCCCTATATTTTACAACGACTCTGCCGAATGCAGAGCCTTTTGTAAAATACATATTTGGACATGCAGTTGTGCACATGGATTTGCCTCCACATCTACTGGGAGGAGCAATTTTACAAATATTTACGTAGGAAAACTGAGGATCCTCAAACTGGCACTTTCCACACGGAAGTGGTGAATCTGCAACTTCCAGGTGCATCTGGGCCATTTTAGAAACGTATACATGTCCTACCAATTAAGTAAAGAGCCCACAAGTTTCTAACTTTTACAAGGAAATTAACAATGGGAGATTAAGGAAAATTACTCCCTTATTCCCTTCTTTAAAGCCTTGGCTAAAAGAAGCACTTCTCAAAAACCGATGCATGCCTGTGAGCAGATGCAAAACCTAACATGAACATTTCTGGCCATATACCTGGATTCGCTTTGTAAAATCGGGTATGCATGTGTAAATTTTTGGGCCCGCCTAGGCCACATCCGAAACCATTTCTACATGGTGTGGATATCCATGTGTTAGCAGTAGCTTCAAAAAATCATATTTATACATGAATTCCTATTTCCAGAGTAAATGTTGATGTTAGACCGTTCCACCTTATGATATTTCACTGTATATACCTGCTCTGTTAAATGTTATTTATGACATGTCTCTATACCCACTCAAGATCTCTAGTCTGATGTAATTGATTTTATTTAATTATTCATATGCTATTCCCCAGTTTTAATCCTTGTTTTATTCCCCTGTTACCTGTAACTTGGACAAGTTCTGTAAATCTGAGTGTATTTTGTTTAATGTAAACCACACTGATGTCAAATAGCGCGGTATATAAGAGCTGTTAAATAAATAAATAAATGCCACTATTTACACATAGGGGTCTGTTTCCTAAGCGGCACTAGTGGCTTCCGTGTGAAATCGGAGCCGCAGCACCATTTCATTCAATGGGGCCGCAGCTCCAATTTTGCATGTAAGCCACTAGTGCCATTTGGTAAACAGACCCTATAGAAATGCTTCTAAAATAACCAAAATAATTTCTTTGCCTCAGATGATCTCTTACTTGTAACACAATTGAAACTTTTAAGGTGCCAGTCACAGAAAAACAAGAAGGAACATTACACAAATCTTTACAAATTGATCAGAATATACTGCATGTACCAATGAAGGAATGCAAATTCAATAAGTGATTTAAAAAAAAAAAAAGAAAAATGCACACAGATTAACAGGTATAAGCAAACGGGATTGTTTTCTGATCAGAGCAAATTCTCAAGCTTCCAAGCTTGAGAATAAGCACCTAACTGAAGCTGCCAATTTGCAGCTTACAAAAGATTTCCGAAGGGATGCAAATGCTAACAACCATGTTCTCATACTCTTCAAGAAATACAGTCACCTTTGCTAACTAGGGATCAAGAAGCACCCCATACTGCTTCCCTACCCCCACCCCCATTCATAATGCTAATTAGGCCTTATTTGAAAATCATAACAATGTCTACAATCTGAGGAAATAATTAATAGCCAGTTTCTACCGGTAAAACATTCATTAATCAAATCAACAGACAAGAGACCTGCAGGGCTGAGACAACTGCGCCAAAAAAAAAGAAGAATGAAATACAGGGTCTACTTTATAAACACAGGTCAAGTCTATTCAATCACAGGGCTCTCAACTTTAACAAGTCAGGTATGGCGCAGCCAACTACTGCTGGTATTTTTACTGTTAACATGTAGAAGACTGGCATACCACACTGCAACAACTATGCTGTGACTCATGCAGATTTTGTAAGGCACCACAAGTCACAGAAAACCACCAGTTTGAATTAGAAAAACAAAAAACAATTGAGAGATCATATGCATGGGATGAAAGGATGAATTTCCCACACCTGCTAATTTCCTTTCCTTGAATCCTGCTGGACAGTCCAGAAGAGTGAATTATGCTCTTCAGCCAGCAGGTGGAAGCAGACCAGAGCAACTTTCAATGATGTCATCACTTCTATAAAGTACTAAGAGAAGCCAGTATGACATTTCCCAAGCTGAAAGCATGGTTTAATGGGAGAAAGCCAACATGGATGAATCCAAGGAAAGTCTTGTCTTACTAATCTGTTTTATTTTTTAAAGGTGTGAATAAACAGGTAGACAAAGGTGAGCTGGTTGATATAGTGTATCTGGATTTTCAGAAAGCCTTTGACAAGGTCCCTCATGAGACACTCGATGAAATTAAAAGGTCATGGGATTGGAGGCAGTGTAGTATTGTCTATCAGGAACTGGTTAAAAGATAGAAAGCAGAAAGTAGGTCTAAATGGCCAATTTTATCAATGGAGGAAGGTGAACAGTGGAGTACCCCAGGGATCTGTGCTAGGCCCGCTGCTTTTTAACATAGTCACAAATGACCTGGAAATAGGAATAACGAGTGAGACCATCAAATTTGTTAAAACGCAAGAGGTTTGTGAAAAATTGCAAGAGGACCTTGATAAACTGGAAGACTGGATGTCCAAATGACAGATGGAAATTTAATGTGCACAAGTGCAAAGTTATGCACCTAGGAAAGAACAACCCAAACTATGGTTACACGATGCAAGCTACCACCTTTGAAACCACCACCCACGAAAAAGATGTAGGCATCATCGTGGATAATACGGTAAAACACTCTACCCAGTGTGCAGCGGCGGCCAAAAAAGCAAATAGAATGTAGGAATCATAAGGAAAGGAATGGAGAATAATACCAAACATATTATTTATAATGCCTCTGTATCGTTCCATGGTGCGCCTGCACCTTGAATATTGCATGCAAATCTAGTCGCCATATCTTAAAAAGGGTATAGCTGAATTAGAAAAGGTACAAAGAAGAGTGACAAAAAAGGGAATGGAAGGATACCACTATGAGGAGAGGAACAGGTAAACGTAGATCAGTTGTTTATGCCATCAAAAAAAGAAAAACTAGAGGACACACAATGAAGCTACAATGCAACCCATTTAAGACTAATAAGAGAAATATTTTTTTTACTCAATGCATAATCAAACTCTGGAATTCATTACCGGAGGGTGTAGTAAAAGCTGTTAATGTAGCTGGGTTTAAAAAAATGTTTGGACAAGTTCCTGGAGGAAAGATCCATAAACCATTATTAAAGAGGATCCAGGAAATCCACTGCTTGCCCTGGGACAAAGCACTGTGGAACCTGTGTACCTCTTTGGGATCCTGCCAGGTACTTGTGGCTGGACTGGCCACTGTTGGAATCAGGATACTGGGCTTGATGGCCCAGTAAGGCATTTCTTATAATCTTAGAATGGCCAAGCCATGGTGAGACTGAAGTCTGCACAGAAGTAGGCTCTCCAAGGACCATGGGGAAAGGACATACAGAAGCTTCTTTGGGGGCCACTCCTGAAGAAAGGGATCCAAGCCTGCTGCCCACAAAAATGCTTTCTGCAGCTGAAAAAGTTTTTCACCATAGCATTCCCCTGGGTGGTCATTAGATCAAACACTGCCAAGCCCCATCTCTGCATGATAAGGTCAAATGTGTGAAAGCTTAGCTCCCACTCACTGGGATCCATAGTGAAATTTTACATATCTGATCATTTTCTTTTCTTGAATCTGCTAGACTAGTCCAGATGTATAAGTTATGCTCCCTTGCCAGCAGTTGGAAGTAGATTCACCAGAGGCAGGTCCTGTCAGATAAATCTGATTGATTTCTTTGACTGAGTGACCAGAGAGTTGGAGCGAGGAAGAGCACTAGATGTGGTGTGGTGTACTTGGATTTCAGTAAAGACTTTGACACTATTCCGCACAGGCAACTTATAAACAAACTGAGCACCCTAGGGATGGACCCTAAAGTTACTGATTGAATTAGAAATTGATTGAGTGGGAGGCAACAAAGGGTACAGCTAAATGGAGCTTACTCTGAGGAGAAGGAGATTACCAGTGGTGTGCCGCAGGGATATGTCCTTGGTCCAATTATTTTTAACATCTTTGTTACTGATATTGCGGCAGGACTGTCGGGTAAGGTTTGCTTGTTTGCAGACGATACCAAAATCTGCAATAGAGTAGACACCTAGGAAGGAGTACATAACAGAGGAGGGATCTAGCTAAACTTGAAGAATGGTCTACAATTTGGCAGCTGTAATTTAATGCTAAGAAATGCAGGGTCATGTACTTGGGCTGCAAAAATCCAAAGGAGCGGTACAGTGTAGGGGGTGAGGTACTTTTGTCCATGAAAGAAGAGTGGGACCTGGGCGTGATTGTGTCTGATGATCTTAAAGTAGCAATACAGGTAGAAAAGGTGACTGTGAAAGTCAGAAGGATGCTTGGGTGTATAGGGAGAGGAATGGCCAGCAGAAAAAAGGAGGTGATAATGCCTCTGTATAAGTCTCTGGTGCGACCTCATTTGGAATATTGTGTGCAGTTCTGGAGACCACATCTTCAAATGGATATAAGCAGGTTGGAGTTGGTGCACAGGGTGGCTACTAAAATGGTTAGTGGCATTCATTATGAAGCATATGAGGACAGACTTAAAGATCTTAATACGTATATTTTGGAGGAAAGATGAGATAGGGGAGATATGATAGAGACGTTTAAATACTTCCATGGCATAAATGCACAGGAGAGTCTCTTTCAATTGAAGGCAAGCTCTGCTATGAGGGGACATAGGATGAAGGTGGAAGGGGATAGATTTGGGAATAATATGTGGAAATATTTCTTTATGGAAAGAGTGGTAGATGCTTGGAATAGTCTCCCAATGGAGAGAGTAGAGATGAGGACAGTATCTGAATTCAAGAAAGCATGGGACAAATACAGAAGATTTCTAAAGGAAAAAAGGAGACTATTGTAGTTGATATGGAAGGGCAGACAAGATGAGCCATGTGGTCTTTTTCTGACGTCATGTTTCTATGTTTCTACTCACTATAAATACCTACTTTCTCCCTACCTACATGATTGTTAACCCTCTGCTTTTGTATATTAAGTTAAGTTCCAATTTTACACGCCTCATGATGTTAATTGTAACACACACCACTGTTAGAGTTATTTAGTTAAATTGCACTCAGTTCCCATAAGCCGTCTTGATTTGCAGAAAGATAGTATAAACAAGAAGTACGATAAATAAATAAAAGAGCTCTTATAAAATTAGGTCATGCCTAAAAGTAAATGCGGTGCCCTTAGGAGAGTACTTGTAGAGTAGGAGTGCTCAGGTTGGAGTGGGGGCAGAGCATGGGTACAATAATGATTTACATGCAAAGTTTACATGCTAACATTTCAGCCAGCTTCTGAGCAGGTGTAAATGCCTGAGCCTTCAATACAGGGAGGATTTCTGCTAGCATTTTATAAAGACATCTAAAGTGCCTATGTGTCCTTTTAAGAGAGGAGAAAAACAGGCACCTTCCTGCCCTATTACCGTAGGCACCCCTTTACAAAATTCCTCTCGGAACGTAGGAGGGAGGGTTTGTTCTGCAAAGCCTTTGTCTTAGCTCTTTTCCCTGTGACCTCATAGAAGCTTCTATCTTGCTTAAGAACACATAATGCAATTTTTCATTAGCCTAAAGAGAAGTCATGGGGTCATATGTCAGCTACACAGATCTCATCTGTTTAAGGATTTATTTTTGATCACTGTTAGAAAAATTAATCACACAAATACTGAAGAATGGTAAAGAAGGCCTGTTTGCTAAGGTTTTGAACCTAAAGCAATTTAATAACCAAAGTTAAGGTGCATAAGGTGCAAAACCTCTGCATTAACTGTCAAGTACTTTGGAGAAAGTAGCTGCGCAGTGTCAGACGGCTGCCTGGGTGAGAATGTTCACAGTCTTGGCAAGTGCATATGTCAATATGATTGGCAAGGGATTGTTGGCAATGCAGTCCATTCACACCCGACACAGCTGCTCACAATAATTTAGTTGTGCTCAAGTGTAAAGCCAATAAGATATTTATTTATGGGGTTATTTCTCCCAACACAGATATGCTTGGTAGCACATAAATCAGGTTACTTGCTTTCAGTGTTAAACTTGAAAAAACAAAATCAGGAAAACAACATTTGAACTTGTCAGGCAATCAAAGCAAAAGAAATAAGACCTGGTTGGCAACAAACTGGTCTTTTCTGTAGGCTTTAGCTAATATTCTCTTAGCAATGTATCAAACAACAAACCAAAAGCCACAAAGAAAGGAAAAACTGTTCTTTTCAGGTTAACTTCTTATATATTCCCACATAGATTCAGAAGTGATTCTCTCAGAGCTCACAAGCAATTAGCTAAGGCTCAATTGCTAGCAGTTATCCAGCTGAAACCCCTTAGCTGGCTTGCTTTTTACTGCGTGGCTAAAAATCCTACCCAGGAGCTTTTCTGAGTAGATTAAAGAACAAGTTTGTATTTCTTTGTGATGGTTGTTGTATTTTATAACAGAAAATCACCAAAGGAGTTTAGACAGAGAGCAGTCCATGTAAACAGATTCTTCATCTGCTATCATTCCCCCTTCTTCAACAAGCATGGGTTCAATATCATGGATTGGCACAGATGAATCTCCCAATGGAGCACTTTCAGGAGAATACTTGTTTCCCTGCTATCTTTCAAGATTATAGCTAGGGCATAGATCAGTGTTCATACCTGAGCTTCCATTGCTGTTAGAGTTCCTCTCTATATAGCTTGGCCAGTATGTAGTCCAGTTCTTATGTCCAGCCTTCCAATCCAGATCCCTGGACACTGGATCTCTCTTCACATACCTTCTGGCACGGGTCTTAGGGTCCCTTCCACGTGCAGCCGTCTCCCTCACAGGTACCGTCTGGAGATTCCTAGCTCTGCAGCACCATTCCTCTGGCTTTCCCCAGTCCAATGGTGTGTGCTGGCCCTTGGAATGCCTTCCAGTATACGTACTGCTATGAACTCCTTTAGACCTCCCAAAGGCTTTTCTCCTCTTTCTTCCAAAGGGTTTCTTTCCCTCTCTGTCCGTCCGGTTTGGCTTCTGCTTCTGATGATCCTCCAGATGCAACTGAGGATATCCAAGCTGATCATGAAGATGATGAGGATGAGGATGATCAAGCTGATTCTCTGTAGAATAAACTCTACCTTTATTCTGCTTAGATGAGTGCTCCTCCCTAACACAGCGCAGCTGTGCTGAATCAGGCCCTGCCCTTTGAGATGAGTGCTTAGGGATTACC
The DNA here is from genome assembly GCA_033557465.1 of Ichthyophis bannanicus. Classification (NCBI taxonomy): domain Eukaryota; kingdom Metazoa; phylum Chordata; class Amphibia; order Gymnophiona; family Ichthyophiidae; genus Ichthyophis; species Ichthyophis bannanicus. The sequence continues at coordinate 573,062,125 of CM066031.1, read as the reverse complement.
TCATAGCCCTCCTGATTGAACACACGTTTCCCCACTTCAGCTCCTCTAAGGGCTGTTGGAAACCTGGTGCATTCTGGGACTGGTAGTCTTTTATGGGAAAATTCTGTTTTCTTATTTCTACCAGAACTGACAGGTTGCTTGTTCAGAGTCACTTCACCTTTCCTATAGCTCCTTCCTGAGCTATGATAAGCTTCCTTATCACATACCCCCCTGCTTAAGTTATTACGGACTGGTGTCACTGGTGAAACTTCTTCTCTACAGTCCGTAATACGGGAAAGGGCATTCCGCATTCTTCCCAGCATGATGTTCAACTTGAAAATCAAATGCCTGTAAGGCCATGTACCAGAGTGTCAGCCTGGCATTGTGGTTCTTCATTTGCTGCAACCACTTAAGTGGGGCATGGTCTGTGACCAACTGGAACTTTCTCCCTGTAAGGTAAAACCTTAACGCCTCCACTGACCACTTAATAGCTAAACATTCTTTTTCTATTGTGGAATACTTTTGTTCAGCTGGTGACAACTTCCTGCTCAGGTACATCACAGGATGCTCCTCCCCTTCATGACACTGGGATAGAACCGCTCCTAGCCCTACATCCGATGCATCGGTTTGAACCAGAAAGGGTTTCCTGAAGTCCACCCCTTTCAGTACCGGTCCTGTACACAATTTTCCTTTTAGGACTGAAAACGCTTTTTCAGCTTCAGGTGTCCACTTTAGCTGGTTTGGACAATTCTTCCGCAGCATATCCGTGAAAATCTCGGTGGCGGTGGCCCTTGATCTTTCCGCTGCTTTCGACCTTGTAGATCACTCCCTTCTTCTCTCCCGGTTGCATGATGCCGGCCTCTGTAGCACTGTTCTTCGGTGGTTCCACTCCTTCCTTTCCTCCCGATCAGGTGCTGTCCTGTCCCCCTCCCCCTCTCACCCCTCCTCTGATTCCTTTCCCATCCCCTGTGGGGTCCCCCAGGGTTCTGTGCTGGCTCCCCTCCTCTTCAATCTCTTTCTGACTCCTCTCACACTTCTTATCCAACAATCTGGTATCTCAGTCTTTTACTACGCTGACGACATCCTCCTTCTTTACCATACGTCCCCAGCCTGTCCTGACCTCACTCCCCTCAACTCCTGCCTTGCCACTATCTCTGACTGGATGACCCATAACTGTTTGCATCTTAACCCCTCAAAAACCACAGCTATCTGGTTCCCCCACGGCCACCAGCCCCCGTCTATTGCCCCATCGTTTCCTGCCACTCCCATCTCTCTGGTCTCCACCTTTCGATATCTTGGGGTCGTTTTCGACTCAGATCTTTCTTTCTCTGCCCATGTCTCTCACGTGTCTAAATCCTCCTTTTTTTATCTCAGATAGATCCGCGCTGTTCGCCCCTTCCTCTCTCCCTCCGCTCTTGCCACCCTGCTCCTAGCCCTTGTCATCTCCCGGATCGATTTTGCTAACTCCATTCTCTCTGGCCTATCTAAGCTCCACCTCTCCCGTCTACAACGCATCCAAAACACCGCCGCCCGTCTTGCTTCTTCCGCCTCCCACAGGGACCATGTCACTCCCCTCCTCCTTCATCTTCACTGGCTTCCCGTTTCCTTCCGGATCCAATTCAAGCTTCTCACGCTCGTCCACAAAGTTCTTCACACTACCACACCACAGTACCTTGCCAACCTCATCCACTTTCACACCCCCCGACACACTCCTTGTTCCTTTCACCTCAACCGCCTCGCTCTTCCCCCCCCCCCCCCTCACTTGCTCATCTCCAATCCACCCACTCCTCTGCCTTCTTCTTTATAGGCCCGGCCCTCTGGAATTCCCTCCCCTCTACTCTCCGTCTGGAACCCTGCCATCCTACCTTCAAGCATGCCTTAAAAACTCACCTCTTCTCCCTTGCCTTCAACCTCTCTCCCTCCTAGCCTCTCCTTTTCCTCTATTGACCCTCCTCTCCTGTCCTTGCTTCTCTACTATTACTGAGTTGTAACTTTCTTTTCCTTTTCCGGCCTTGTGCCTACTGTAATGAAGATATATTTTTGTAAACCGCTCTGCCTACCAATGAAGGGCGGTCAATCAAGTCAATAAACATAAACATAAACATAAACATAAAATTGCACTTTTCTCTGCAAATTGCGGTATAAATCTGCGGTAGTATCCAATAAGTCCTAAGAAACTTCTTAGTTGTTTCTTTGTTGTTGGAGGAGGAAAATTCCTGATGCTATCTACTTTACTCATTAGAGGTTTAATTTTTCCTCTTCCCACTAGGTGGCCCAGGTATTTTACCTCCCTATTTGCAAAGGCACACTTCTTCGGGTTTAAAGTGATTCCCGCTTGCTTCATGGAGCACAAGACTGCCCTGATCCTCTTTAGATGCTCCACCCAGGTGTTACTATGGATTATGACATCATCCATATATGCAAAAGCATAATTTTGGTGGGGTCGAAGTACCTGATCCACTAACCTTTGGCAGGTAGCCGCTGCTCCATGCAGTCCGAAAGGCATCCTCTTGAACTGGAAAAGGCCAACGGGGGTGCTGAACGCAGTCTTCGGCTTCGACTCCCTGGTTAGAGGGATTTGCCAATATCCTTTTGTCATATCAAGGGTGGTTAAGTATTGAGCCTGTCCCAGCTGGTCCAACAACTCTTCAATTCTTGGCATTGGATATGCATCAAAAACTGATATTGCGTTTACCTGCCGGAAGTCAATACAAAATCTTAAAGATCCATCAGGCTTCGGCACCAGGACTATGGGGCTATTCCAGGGACTCTTTGACTCCTCTATTACTCCCATGTCCAACATCTCCTGGACTTGTGCCACTACTTCCTGTCTCTTGGCTTCAGGCAAGCGGTATGGCCTTTGACGAACTAATTTCCCAGGTGGAGTTATTATTTCATGGGCAACCAAATGTGTCTCCCCAGGTATGGGTGTCAACACATCTGGGAATTCTTTAAGCAATTTCCTAATTTCTTCCTGTTGTACCACTGTCAGGTCCTCACCTATTTGGGGCTCTGATTTTTCTTTACAATCAGATACCTGGAGTCCCAAATCTTCCTCTTCATTCAACTCCCTCTCTCGGGCACAGGTGGCAGCTAGGCTTTTAACCCCTTTGACGTCAGTAGAACCAAAGCCTTTGGTTCCACGCTCAGAATTTTCCAGGGATGTGACCGCCTCCACAGGTGGAAAACCCAGCCTCTCACAGATCAATTGGGCAATTCTGTCTCCTGTCTTCACGTGATAATCATTCTGTCCAAAATTAAATAACAGAACTTTAATATTGCCCCTGTAATCGGGATCAATTACTCCTGCACCCACATCGATGAAATATTTAAGGGCTAATCCGGACCTTGGGGCTACTCTCCCATAGCATCCAGTAGGTATTTCCACTTGGAGACCAGTGTCCACCAGGGCTCTCCCTTGGCTAGGTACAGTCACATTTTCTATGCTGCACAGGTCAAACCCAGCAGCTTGAGGGGTTGCCCGCTTAGGAGCTTGGGCCTTCTCTGTGACCCTATGGTACTTTAGGATGAATGTCTGCTTTGGAGTAGCTTGGTCTTCTGGACGCTTAACCATCTTTTTAGCTGGGGTCTGAGGACTACCAAATAAAGGCCCGGGAGCTATTACCATTAAACCTTCTCCCTCCTTCTTTCCTAGTCCTTCCACTAGACCCTGCTTAAATCTTGGCCAGTCTCTTCCTAGAACCAAATCAAAGGGTAGCCTAGGCACCACTGCTAACAGGACTTCCTCTTGTTCCCCCAGGCACTTAACCTTTAGCCTATAGGTGGGATATGATGTTGCAGCACCATGAATGCATCTGATGTGAACTTGGCTTTCAGGGGTTCTAGGCACAAATCCTTCTTGGGCCTCTATCCTCTTCCAAAGCCTTTTTGACATCATACTCTGGTCTGCCCCAGAGTCTAACAAAGCATTAGTGGTAATTCCTTGCACATCAACCATCAAAAGAAATCCTTCTTTGGGCTGTTTTAAATCCACCCCCATTAAGCTAGTGTGTGTCTGGCATCTCTTTTCTAAATGTCCCCATTTTCCACATTTGAAACATTTCTTTCTATTCCACTGTGTCATCTGGTTTGATACAGTACATTCATTTTCAGAAACAATTTTAATTATTTTCTTTTCTGATACAGCACATCTTGCCTCAGCACCAATCTTCAGAGGGCCACCCATTCTATGGCAAGCCTGCGTGGCTTCCAAGAATCTCTCTGCTAGCATGGTTGCCTCTCCAAGATTTTGGCAATTTTTCTGTATAAGGAAAGTGTGCAAATCTTTAGGGACCGCAGACATAAATTGTTCAAGCATTATAATGTCTAATAACATTTCTACCGTCTTTTGCTCAGGCTCCAACCATTTTACAGCTAAACCTCTGATTCTCTGACTCAGAGCCCTGGGTGTTTCACCCACTCTCAATGTAGTAGCTCTAAACATTCGCCTATACTCTGAAATAGACAACCCTAGGCGATCTCTAATAGCAGTCTTTACATCCTTATAATTCAAAGCCTGGGCTGCTGGCATTGCTCTATAAGCTGCAAGCGCCTCTCCAGTTAATGAGGCTGCCAGCCTTACTGCCCACTGGGTCTCTGGCCATGCTAATGCTTGTGCCACTCTTTCAAAAGACTCTAGAAAATCATCAACATTATCATCTGGAGTTAGCTTCCCAAAACTAAATGCCCCAATTCCCTGATTGAGTCCCACACTGTCCACATGTGGTGTACCAGTATTTACTGCTGGTCTTGCATCTGTTCCACTTTGGTTCTGCATCTGAACTAGGGCTTGCACCAGATCAAGCACTGGCCTCTGCTGGTCCATTAAGGCTTTCATAGCAGTGTCCTGAGCCTGCTGTGCTAGCTCCTGTTGCCTGCTAAACTGGGCTGCCATCCAATCAGCTAGTTCCCTTGGATCCATCTTGATCCCTGCAAGAAACAAAGAAAAAAAAACAAAGTGCACCACCTTCCAAACAGGTGTGTTTTTTTCTACTTTATTTTTTTTTTAAATTACCCCTGTGCCTTACTCCCATCCACCACTAGACATGCCCAGGTACTTATTACCTTGTGTCAGTGATGAATCCAGCTCTGCACAGGGTCTTTTCCTCCTGGGACAGCTGCCTGGAACATCCACTTCTCCTCCAAAGTGCAGTTGAGGGAAAATCTTTTTTTTTCCAGCTTTAAACTTGAACTTTAGTTGTAATCCTTAGCAAGTAAATCCCTTCGTTCAAAAGCAATCCGAAAAACTACGCCATTTGTCAGACGGCTGCCTGGGTGAGAATGTTCACAGTGTTGGCAAGTGCATATGTCAATATGATTGGCAAGGGATTGTGGGCAATGCAGTCCATTCACACCCGACACAGCTGCTCACAATAATTTAGTTGTGCTCAAGTGTAAAGCCAATAAGATATTTATTTATGGGGTTATTTCTCCCAATACAGATATGCTTGGTAGCACATAAATCAGGTTACTTGCTTTCAGTGTTAAACTTGAAAAAACAAAATCAGGAAAACAACATTTGAACTTGTCAGGCAATCAAAGCAAAAGAAATAAGACCTGGTTGGCAACAAACTGGTCTTTTCTGTAGGCTTTAGCTAATATTCTCTTAGCAATGTATCAAACAACAAACCAAAAGCCACAAAGAAAGGAAAAACTGTTCTTTTCAGGTTAACTTCTTATATCTTCCCACATAGATTCAGAAGTGATTCTCTCAGAGCTCACAAGCAATTAGGTAAGGCTCAATTGCTAGCAGTTATCCAGCTGAAACCCCTTAGCTGGCTTGCTTTCTACTGCGTGGCTAAAAATCCTACCCAGGAGCTTTTCTGAGTAGATTAAAGAACAAGTTTGTATTTCTTTGTGATGGTTGTATTTTATAACAGAAAATCACCAAAGGAGTTTAGACAGAGAGCAGTCCATGTAAACAGATTCTTCATCTGCTATCATTCCCCCTTCTTCAACAAGCATGGGTTCAATATCATGGATTGGCACAGATGAATCTCCCAATGGAGCACTTTCAGGAGAATACTTGTTTCCCTGCTGTCTTTCAAGGTTATAGCTAGGGCATAGATCAGTGTTCATACCTGAGCTTCCATTGCTGTTAGAGTTCCTCTCTATATAGCCTGGCCAGTATGTAGTCCAGTTCTTATGTCCAGCCTTCCAATCCAGATCCCTGGACACTGGATCTCTCTTCACATACCTTCTGGCACGGGTCTTAGGGTCCCTTCCACGTGCAGCCGTCTCCCTCACAGGTACCGTCTGGAGATTCCTAGCTCTGCAGCACCATTCCTCTGGCTTTCCCCAGTCCAATGGTGTGTGCTGGCCCTTGGAATGCCTTCCAGTATACGTACTGCTATGAACTCCTTTAGATCTCCCAAAGGCTTTTCTCCTCTTTCTTCCAAAGGGTTTCTTTCCCTCTCTGTCCGTCCGGTTTGGCTTCTGCTTCTGATGATCCTCCAGATGCAACTGAGATTATCCAAGCTGATCATGAAGATGATGAGGATGAGGATGATCAAGCTCAAGCTGATTCTCTGTAGAATAAACTCTACCTTTATTCTGCTTAGATGAGTGCTCCTCCCTAACACAGCGCAGCTGTGCTGAATCAGGCCCTGCCCTTTGAGATGAGTGCTTAGGGATTACCTCATAGCCCTCCTGATTGAACACACGTTTCCCCACTTCAGCTCCTCTAAGGGCTGTTGGAAACCTGGTGCATTCTGGGACTGGTAGTCTTTTATGGGAAAATTCTGTTTTCTTATTTCTACCAGAACTGACAGGTTGCTTGTTCAGAGTCACTTCACCTTTCCTATAGCTCCTTCCTGAGCTATGATAAGCTTCCTTATCACAGCAGTTAATGCACATTAGCCATCATTTCTGTGTGTTAATGGCATGCCTGATAATGCAGAATGTAGTTAGCTACATCTCTAATTGAGCAAAAACGGTTACCTATAACCAAAAGGATAAATATAAAATTCTGTCCTTGACTCTAAGTTTACTACTCAGGACACCTATTATATCTACATTCTTTGACTATCCTGTATCATCCTATTCGACAATTACGCTCATCTCAATCAAAGCTACTGGTAATTCCTCTTCTATCCAGATTCAGAATGGAACTAGATATTCAGCCTTTAGTTTCCTTGCCCCTACTTTATGAAACAATCTCCCACTCAACTTTCGATTGGAAAGTTCCGCTAAGAATTTCAAAAAGTAAATTAGCGAGTGGTTTTCCAAAGAACTTTTTCTCTTGGATAAGAAGGTTAGAGCTATTGGCCCTTATAACTATATGTATTTATTTATTATTTAATATTTATTCAGTTTACAATACCAAACAATTTACAATCACTCTTCTAAAAACCATTCCATACTAAAAACATAAACATAAACAGAAATTCTACCCTCCCAACCCCTGTGTTCCTTAGCGCTGTACCTACTGCCTGTGGATGTATGTTTGTCAACCGAAACCTAATACACTGCCTATTTATATGTTTCCATTATCACCTCTATCTCTTCCCACCTGCCATTCCTTGTATTTGCCCCATATTTTTCCAAACTGAAAAGCCTTTTCTGTCGCGTCGCAGATAGCATATACATAAGCATTAGATGGTCTACCTTCCCCTCCACCTCCTGCAAGCACGGAGACTCCAAGCTTTTCCATCTCCAGGCTACCTCATATCCCACTCGGATCAACTGTGCCTCTTCTTTAGTTACTCTTTCTGCCGAAGCATTATAGAAGTGCCACTTGTGAAACCAGTATTAACTCCACCCCCAAAACCTTCCCCATCCATTGCGATACTCTTTGGCAAAACGTTTGTATCTTAGCACACTTCCACCACATGTGGAAGAACGTGCCCTGTTCCCCATATCACCTCCAGCACAAGTCCACCTCCGAGCCATATATCCACGCTAATTTTACTGGTGTAAGGTACCAGCGGTATAACATTTTATAGTTGTGGTCCATGATGCTGCTGGCCTGAACCCCCCGGTACAGTCCTCTATATACCCTCTCCCATTGCTGCGGTTTCCACAGTTTCCCCAGATCAGCCTCCCATTATAAATTGAAGCTGGCCTGGCCTCCATTCCCCCCTTCCATCAAGCCATAGAGGTTGGATATTGTTCCATTAACTTGCCCCCAAATGAATAACCCTTCTTTTGGTTGGCCCCCCCCCCCCCCCCCCGTACTCTATATTTTAAGACTTGGTGCCTTATATAGTGGGTGACTTGCAAATATGGAAAATAATCTGCTTCTTCCAGCTCATATTCCTCCCTAATCTCTGCAAAGTCCAACACTTTGTCTTCCACGACATATTGCCCAGCTCACCGTAAACCCTTCCTCCTCCACCTGTGGAAGACCTCCCCCTGCAAACCTTTAGAAGGGAAGTCCCAATTCCCTTCTAAAGGGGCATAGAGAGAATATCCTTGTTTTCCCAGCCACTTCTCCCTCCACGTACCCCATACCTTGAAGGTGAGAGCTATACATGGATTTTTGATAGGAAGTTTGTCTCCCTTACCTCCCCCCGGGAGCAACACCCATTTACCCAATTCCTGCTTCCCCTCCTTCTCCTCTTCCATCTCCACCCATTCTTTTTCTCCCTTTAGCCACCACTCCAAAAATGGCTCATACCATCGTCACTTCATAGTAGCAGTCCAAGCTGTGAGACTGCCATTCCTCCCTTAGGTTTTCCTTTCCACAGAATGGTCTGTGTCACTCATGGTCTCTTATGAGCCCAAATAAACCTCATAATTTTCCTTTGCATCATATTCAAGTATGCTGTTGAGACTAAAATGTTCAGAATGGAGAACAAGTATAGTATTTGAGGGAGGGTTGTCATCTTTAGAGACGCCTTCATCCCCAGCCCCCAACTCAGCCCACACCACCCCCCACTCATCCATCTTTTCACAGATCTTTTCCCACAAGGGGGGGCTAATTTGCCTTAAACAAGTCATCTATAACTTTACAACTGTTTTTAGTTAATCAATCAGCCTCTGCTTTTATCTATTTTGATTAACCGCTGTATTTTGTTATATTGTTCTTCTTGATATTGTTTTAGATACTCTACTGGCTCCACTCATCTCCCCTTAGACTGATATGTTTTTGCAGTATCAACTCATTTTCCAGTGATGAGTTGGTGCTGACAAGTGGTGCCATGAACTCTAAACCATTTAAGTGACATCGATAAGCAGGATCATAATTGCCACAGGAAGTTCAGAACATACTGTAGGAGGTAATAGATTCCTCTTCTGGCAGCTTGGGTGGTTGAGGTATCCTGGATGCTTTGGAAGGGTAGGGGAAAGAAGGGGCAGTAGGGCTCCCAGACTAATTATCCATTTAACTTTGGCTTGGTTAACTAGGGAAACTGAAATAATATTCAGAATACTTTTTTTTAGTAGGGTATATATATATGGAATGGAGGAGTAGCCTAGTGGTTAGAACACTGGCTTGGAAACCAAGCAACCAGGGTTCAATTCCCACTAGTACTCCTTGTGGCCTTGGGCAAGTCACTTAACTCTCCATTGCCTCAGAAGAAAGGCCTGGCAATCTACTTCTGGTGATACTGCCACGAAAACCCAGGAGCTTCTGGGTCGCCAGGAGTCAGCACTGACTCGAAGGCACACATTGCATTTTGCATGGTATATCTATGCTGTAGTGAACATTTCTACTTTATTTGTGTCTTTCTGACATTCTACTACTACTACTTTCTGCTTATTACGCACAGGTTACAGACTTCTTTTAAAGTTGAGCTGTTGTCCAGTTAGTATGCAAGCAAACAAAAAATTTCCCGCTTTAGAGATTTCACATTGTGATTTAACAAAGAGATTCAACTGCCAGAAGAGAATATTATTCAGTTTACTGGTAAAGACACATTCTGTCTCACCTCACCAAAAGCTCACAAAAACAGCTGTTTTAAATTCCCTTCTGCTGCTTTGCCTGCAAGAGTCATATTTACAGCTCAAAGGAAGAATGTGAGCGAGATTGAAAAATACAGTATTGCTAGTCTGATGACTTTACAAAGACGTGATACAGTGTGTGACATCACAATTAAAGCATTATATTCATAGCAGTCAGGCTGGATAAAAAGATCCTAGTATAAAATTAGAATAGGCTTTTAGATTCAGTTCCCTACTGTAGCAGCAAAGCGCAGACAAACCAATGATACCAGGAGTCTGTTCAGAAGGTCCAAATCATTTATTTGTGCACAAGTCTCAAACCAATCAATTTCAAAATGGCTGAGCAAAGTTTTCAAGCATTACAACAACTTTTATAGACTTCTGTTCCATTCTAGGTATAGAAAAACATTTCATTGGTCCCGGTAACCTTCCGTACCTCCCGTACCTCTTCTATTGGTCCCGGTACTGATAAGGTTATCCAGTTATGTCCCTCCAGTGGGCATGACACCTGCATGCCCCCCTTCTAGTCCTAATTACAATGGCCAGTTCATCAACTTGTTACTTTCACACTCTCAAGGCCATAGAACCAATTTGTGCGTGTAGAAGAGCAAGGTTCTGTAACTCATCTGTCAGCACTCCTCATTATTTCTTTGCAGATGTACTTTTTCTTATCAGTAACTTTTAAACATGTCTTTTCTGTATTTTTTCCATTTCTCAGTTCTACAGTTCTGCCTACCTAAGCTAATTCAATACTTCTACTGAGTTCTATCTTACAATAGCAGCATGTTGGGGGATGTGCAATCCTATATGCCTCTCCACAGGCCTCATTTACAGGTCAAGCTAGCCATGCTGGCCTGCTTATGTCAGACACCGTGGGTCACAGGCCTGCACCTGCCACATTCCCCCCTTTGATTAATCTCACCCTATTACTTAATAAGGTGTGAGAATTAAATCACTTTCTGAAGAATCACATCCTGGCTACAGGATTTCTACCAGGACTGGCTGTATATAAAGCCATGATTTTTGTTGCGGTCTTCCGCTCTACTGTACTATCAATAGTGTTATGAATGGAACGCATACAACATGGGATTAAACATGGTAATAAGAAGATAACAGCAACAAGGATTAGTACCAATACGATGAAAGTCTTAAATCCTCCCAGCCAAGAGAAAAGGTTAGCAAACCAATTAGGAAATTTCAATGAGTGCCACGTCTGTACTGGCACATAAGCATGTCTTTGCATATCTTTAGCAATTTCTTCAACTACTTGACCTTTATCATCTATTTTCAAACAGCAATTAGTTAAATTCAGCTTACCACATACTCCTCCTTCAGCTGCTAGCAAATAATCAAGTGCTAAGCGGTTCTGATATATAGCAGTGCGCATCTGAGTACTTTGTCTGGCTAGGAGCGTAAGAGCATGACTAGTTTCATTGGTTATTATTTAAACTACTGCTTGTAAGCGAATAATACGATTAATCATATAGATTGGAGTACGATAACCATACATACCATCATCATTCCAAGTGGCAGGTCCATAATACTCAATAATTCTTTCTGGTGGCCAATCATCACCTTGCCACTTCTCCCACTTGCCTATCTGTAAGGCTTCTCTTTTCTGTCTCAATGCTCTTTTGTGTCTGTGGGTAGTGTATACAGGGTATCCTAATTGTTCTCCATGTTCAGTGTTTAACAGGAAGAAAGAAGGTCTGATGGTTCCTAAGACACATGCTCCTCCCCAGTGTGGCGGGAGTTGTGCATATGCTCGGTTTCCACAGATCCAATATAGGCCAGGTGGGGCTTGCCAGGCTTGGACTTTAGCAAGGTTAGTCCATAGACCTGCAAGTTCAGGAAATCTGGCTAATGGGTTAGGAGGTTCAGGATGTCCGATTCCTGACCACCATGCTATCTTCTTGGTCGTGGCATTATAGTACCTCTGGCTAAGACAGACCAGCTGCCCTACCCTTTGGGTGAACTGGGGTCCAGTTCTGGCATAGCAAAGACGTCCAACGATTGAGTGCGCTAACACCCATTCACTGGTAGTCTTGTGTAATTCAGTCTGATTGTAAATCATGGAATAATTCAATTCTTGGGCTTCCCATGGCCATTGATCTCCCATTTGGGTTCCGCCACAGAAATAACAATCTGAGATCTTCAGACTAGATACTACTGCTCCGGCTAATTCTAGAAATAAATTCTGTGAGGGGTGAGGGATCTCAAACTTATTTACATGCATAGCTTCATAAAAGGTATTATGAATATGATATTTAGATGACTTGTGGGCTTGAGTATTCAATCTGATATACACAATGGTCCCTGGATCTATTGCTCCTCCAGCAATACGTAAACCAAACTTGTATCCTTGTTTCCATGCATGGGGATTGTGTATACGTAAGTGTAAGGGGTTACAAGCATCTTTCTGACATTTATCATTAGTGGTTGGCTTGGTTAGAGTAGCCATCCGTTTATCTATTTTCTCATCAGTTATACCAGTGTTCCAGGTAGCATAAAAAACACATCCCCAATACGGGCAATAGTAATCTGCCGCTGTAGCAGTACTATAGCCTGATCCTGTTTTACCTGTACACTTCCACCAATTTGTGGCACCTTCTGGACACATATACTTATGGTCATTTCGATACGCTTTCTCCCATGTACCACAGGTGGACTGACTATCTCTATTAATGGCATTACATGCATCAAAATTCAAAACAGCAGGTTTAGTAATGTCTTTAAGTGGTGGTGTAGCAGCTAATATAGGTCCATCTGCATCCTTCCATCTTATTTCCAACGTGTAATAGGATGGATTCTGATGCGGATTATAGCATGCTTTGATTTTGCCATGAGTGCAAACATTTAGTTCAGTGGTGTTATAGATACACCGAGTTACTGTTCCCTTGCAGGTATAGTAAGAATGATAAAGCAAAGTCTGAGTTACTTTCAGTCCAGTTCTAGTAGAAGTAATGCAAGCAGTGCATGGAGGTAAAGCATAAGTTAGTTCAAAACCTCCAAAGAAGGCAACCAAGGCAAAGCAAAAACGAAGATACATGTTGATGTTGATTGGAGTTCTTCTGAATCCTCAGCTTGCTGATCTTGATCACGACGGTCTTTTATTCTTCGTCCCGTTTGCTAATGAAGCAATTTAACGGGTGCTGAGTGTTGATTGAAGATCCTCAAGATGTCCAGTACACATTAACCAACTTAGCAATTCAGTTGGCTTGTGGAGTCTGGCTTAGTCAATGTAGTCTCAAAGTAGTGTGTCAAATCACACACAAATTGGGTTCGTTGAAACAAAGCTGTTGCTGCATGGAAAACAGCAATCCTCTTCGAAAGACTTGGCTACTGCAAAGCACTTGTGATGAAGTGTCTAGGCTGCTGGTTGCCGTCTCAGAGTAACTCGCAAGGGTACATCAGGATGCTGTTCTGCTGTCCACTGCTCTGGTTCAGGATCGGCGGCGGGCTTGACTCTGCTGTGGTGGATCCAGGCGTCGATCTCGGCTACCTTTACTGCAGTTGGGGTAGACAGGATGACGGTGTACGGTCCCTTCCAATGGGGTTCCAACGGTATCTTCTTCCAATCTTTGATCCACACCGAAGTACCAGGCTGGTAGGGATGCAAGGGTTCCGTCAAGTTGATAGGCAACTGGTCTTGGATCCACGTATGGAGAGTCTGCAGAACAAAACTAAGAGCTAGGAGTTCTTGTCTAGTTACTTCTGAACCAATTTGGGCTAAACTTCCTTTGACTCCCTGCACTATTGGTGGGGGTTTACCATACAGAACTTCGAAAGGGGAAAATCCTGTTGACTTTACAGGAGCTGAGCGTATTCTGAGTAAAGCTATGGGGAGCACTTGGGGCCATTTCAAGTGTGTCTCCTGACAAAGCTTGGACATTTGGGCTTTCAAGGTACGATTCATTCGCTCAACTTTCCCTGAACTCTGGGGTCTGTATGCAGTGTGGAGTTTCCACTGTATCTGCAAGGCTTTTGCTAACTGCTGAGTAACTTGGGAGACAAATGAGGGTCCATTGTCTGACCCTATTACTGCTGGGATTCCAAATCTGGGGACAATCTCTCTCATTAAGACTTTAGTAACTTCTCGGGCTTTCTCAGTTCTGGTTGGGAATGCTTCTACCCACCCAGAGAAAGTACAAACTAATACTAATAGGTAATGGTATCCATTGGCTTTTGGCATTTCAGTGAAATCAATTTGGAGGTTGTGCATGGGGGTGACACCTCCTGACTGAACTCGGGGTGCCGTAATAAGGCCTTGCTTGGCATTATTTTTGGCACAGGTTAGACATTGACGTGCTACTGAGGCTGATATGGTTGTCATCAGAGGGATGTAGAAATGTGGTCTGAGTGCTTTCTCCATAGCACTCTTCCCATAGTGGGTGGCTTCGTGGAAGGCTTTGACAAAGGATGGTCCTAACAATTCAGGAATTACTATTCGTCCAGGAGGTTGACTGCCCTCTTCTGGTGGCAGCTCAATCCATCCATCTCTCAGTACTCCATCTTCTCTGTTACAATAGTAATCCAATTCTTTGGTGGTATATCTTGGGGTCCATAGATTCAAAGGTACTGGAAACAATGCTGCTTGCATTGGCATAGCTTGTGGGGCAATTTGTCCTGTCATAGCTGCTTGTCGTGCTGAGGCATCTGCAAATCTATTCCCTCGGGCAACTTCTCCTTTTCCTGCTTGATGTCCTCTGCAATGCATGACAGCTACACGTGTTGGGGCCCAAACGACATCAAGTAACATCAATATTTCGGGACCATATTTGACTGATTTTCCTCCGGATGTGATGAGTCCTCTTTCTTTATAGAGAGCTCCATGGGCATGCAGGGTAGTGAAGGCATATTTGGAATCTGTATATACATTCAGTATAAGTTTTTCTCCTAACAACAATGCTCTGGTGAGTGCTATCAATTCGGCTTTCTGGGCTGATGTGCCTGAGGCTAGGGCTGATGATTCAACTACTTCGTGTTGAGTGACGACCGCATATCCGGCACAGCGTCGTCCATCAAGGATGAGACTGCTCCCATCAACATAATAGGTTCGGTCAGGATTGTCTATGGGCACATCTGTCAAGTCGGGTCGGCTGGAGAACACAGTCTCCATGACTTCGATACAGTCATGTTCTGGGAGTTCTTCACTGATAGGTATCAAGGTGGCTGGATTCAGGGCATGGCTCACTTCAAGTTGTATCTGTGGGTTTTCACATAACATGCTCTGGTACTTCAACATTCGGGAATTGGTGAGCCAATAATTTGCTTTTTGTTCCATAAGGGCAAGGACTGCATGTGGCACAGTGACTCGTATGTTCTGTCCTAGTGTGAGTTTGTCTGCTTCACTCACTAGTAGTGCTGTAGCTGCAACTGCTCTCAAGCAAGGTGGCCATCCTTTGGCCACAGGGTCCAATTGTTTCGATAGGTAGGCTACAGGTCGCTCCCAATTTCCTAATTTCTGAGTTAACATGCCTAGGGCATTTCCCTGTGCTTCATGTACAAACAAGTGAAAAGGTTTGTGGACATCTGGTAGTCCAAGTGCTGGTGATGACATCAATTCTTCTTTTAACTTTTGGAAGGCTGTATCCTGCTCAAGTCCCCACTCCAGTGGCGACTTTTCTTCTCCTTTTGTGGCTTCATACAGTGGTTTGGCAATTTGGGCAAAGTTGGGTATCCAAATTCGGCAATATCCTGCCGCTCCCAGAAAGGCTCTGACTTGCTTTCTGGTTGTTGGAGTTGGAATTCTACATACTGCTTCTTTTCTTTCTCTGCCTAATCTTCTGCTTCCTTGGGTGATACGAAAACCCAGGTATTTCACTTCTTTTTGGCATAGCTGTGCTTTGGCTCTGGAAACTTTGTATCCAGCTTCCTCTAGTAACTGCAAGAGATCTTTAGTGGCTAGTATACATTCACTTTCTGATACGGCAGCTATCAACAGATCATCCACGTATTGGAGAAGCACTCTCTTCCCCGGGGCTACTGGATAGCTTGAAAGGTCTTGATTCAGTGCGGCACTAAAGATGGTAGGCGAATTCTTGAATCCTTGGGGTAATCTTGTCCAGGTAAGTTGGCCCCCTCTTCCAGAGATGGGGTCCTGCCATTCGAATGCAAACAATATTTGGCTTACAGGGGCTAATCTTATGCAAAAGAATGCATCTTTCAAATCCAGTACAGTGAAATGGGTAGCTTCAGCAGGTATCAGTCCTAGGAGGGTGTAAGGATTGGGTACGACTGGATGTATGGTCTCAGCTGCATCATTTACTCTTCTCAAATCTTGCACTGGGCGATAATCATCTGTCCCAGGTTTCTTTACTGGCAAAAGTGGAGTATTCCATGGGGATTGGCATACTTTTAGTAGGCCATACTCGAGCAATCTTTGTAGGTGGCGATGAATGCCTTCAATTGCAGTTCTTGGGAGAGGGTACTGTTTGACGTGCACTGGTGTAGCACTAGGCTTGAGGGTTACAATCACTGGAGCTATATGCTTGGCTAGGCCTGGGGGGCTGCCTTCTGCCCATACTCCAGGTGGTGCATCAATACTTTTCAAAGTTTGTTCAAAATAGGTATCTTGAATCGAATCATCAATGTAGTATCTCCATTCTTCTTCTCGGGGAACTGTCAGCAGCATCACTCCTGCTGGTTTGGTTTGGGGATTTACTGTCATTTGCATTTCTCCTTGCTCAGAGAAAGATATCTGTGCTTGAAGCTTGGCTAACATATCTCGTCCCAGTAGTGGCACTGGACATTCGGGCATGTAAAGGAATTGATGAGTTACTTGCTGTCCTCCCAGACTGCATATTCGGTTTTGAAGAAAAGACTTTGTGGCTCTGGCACCAGTTGCTCCTATAATAGTGACTGCTTTTGTAGTGAATGGGGCTATCTTTTTGTCTATTACTGAATGTTGTGCTCCAGTATCAACCATAAAGTCCATAATTTGGTCTCCTATTTGTATTCCGACCATAGGCTCCTGGAGACCTAAAGCAAACTTGGAGCCCGGTCTGTCCTAATCCACGTCATTCTCATCATGGGCTGGTGTGGCCAATGCTTGAATGGTTCCTCCTCTCTCTCGCTGGAATTGTTCTCGATTGGCTCCTCCTCGGCTTCGGGGATAGCTTCGTCTTTCTTCTCGCCACTGATGGCTGCTGTCGTCATCATGCTGGGCGTCTTCGAGTTGCGGGCACGTATCTCTCCAATGTCCTTCCTCTCTGCAATAGGCGCATTGGTTCACGCCTAGTCTCTGGGTCCGGCCTCCGCCTTGACCCCGCCCTCTTCCTCTGCTCCTTCGACTAGGGACACCTCCCCTTTTCTGTTCCACTATGGCCGCAGCCAAAAAATCAGCTTTCTTCTTCATCTTTCTATCACATTCTCTCTGTCTTTCAGTATCACGATTCACATACACTTTATGAGCGACTTCCAATAACTGTGTTGCATTCATGCCCGCAAACCCTTCTAACTTCTGTAATTTGCGTCTAATGTCTGGTTGAGACTGGTTTACAAAAGCAGAATTCACCATACATAAACTTCCTGGTGCCTCGGGATCATAGGAGTATACATTCTGTAAGCTTCAGTTAATCTCTCATAAAAATCTGCTGGGCTCTCATCTATCCCTTGGATAACTCCTGTAACTTTGGAAAGGTTCATAGCTTTCTGGCCCCCCCTTCTCAGGCCTTGTAAAAAGCCTTGGCGAAAACGGGCTAGGGCTGTGGATCCTTCATCTGTATTTGGATCCCATTGGGGGTCTTCATTCGGGAATTCTCTCTGAGCTGCTTCCCTACGGTCTATTATATTCTGCCCCTGTGCCGGAGCTGCAGGGTTTTCTGCCATCCATTCAATAGCTGCTTTTCTAATTCTTGCTCGTTCTTCTGTAGTGAATAGGGTGGTCAGGAGCTGACGGCAATCTGGCCAAGTGGGTTGGTGAGTTTCCATAATACTAGTTACTAATTCTGTCAGCTCCTGGGGCTTACTAGTATAGGAGGCATAATGCGACCTCCAATTTAATAAATCAGTTGTAGAGAAAGGGATATACACATAAGTTAGGGGTCCCGCTACCACTTCATCATTATCATTCTTTACGGGCACTCCCGGGACTTGCCGTAAGGGAAACAGTTTAGCTGCTATGGGTGTCTTTTGGGATCTAAGGGTTATTGTCGTTGCCTTTGCAGGAGTCACTTTCTTTTTCTCAACAGGTTTTGCTTTGGGTTTCTCTGTCACTGGCGTGCTAGTGCTAGTGCTGGCTTTCTCAATTATTTGTACACTTTCCTCATCTGGGGGATTCTCTCTTTCTCCTTCTTCAGTCTCCACTTCTGACTCGCTTTTTAGGTCCTCCTATTCTTTTCCCGCTAATTCTTCCTCTTTCTCTTCTCCAGGAGGGGGATCAGGGGTTGGGTCCCGCCCCGGCTCTGGCCGTCTCTGGGGTTCTGGGGCAGGACGCCGGGCTACTCTTATTGGACCTGGGGTTCGGGGCTGCCTGAGAGTTATTTCTGGGGAATCAGGATCTGCCAGGATGGGCTTCTTTCTGGCTTTCTTATCCTGCTCTTTCATTCTAGGCTGTTCCGTTTTCTGTCTAGAATCTGCTTTAGCTAACATTATTCTGCACTGTTCCTCATAACAGCGCTGCGCCCAGGGGGGCGGATCTTCACAAATACTTAACCAGGAATCTATACAGGGGTACTGATCGGGGTGCGCTACCCGCACTCTACGGTGTATTGACTGAATAATCTCTACATTGAACGTTCCCTCTCAGGGCCAGATGGGGTCTACATCGGGCCACTCCCTAGTACACAAAATCTGCAAACGAGCTGCTGTCATTTTAATACCATAATCTCCTGAATATCCCTCTTTAAAATGTGCAATCATACATTCTAATGGAGTGTTTCTAGTAGACCCCGCCCCTCCCATTTCGATGTGTGCGCGCAACAACAGACAGAAGGGAAAAGGAGGGCGGACCGTGGGTAAGGGGTCCGCACGGTCCTGGAAACGTATAAGGAGTACAAATAACAAGACAAGACGACAATCGCTTCCCCCTTTTCGCGACCTGAACGCGGTCGCCCGGTCAGGAAATGCGCTACTCAGGGGTCCGCCTTCACTTGGTCCGTGCTGCCAGACCTCTCATTCACACTTCGTTCACACAATCATGCTAGCAACGTATCCCAGAATGCATTCGTTTCTATCTGTTCTGACTAGTCTTTTCCAATTTCCCAATTACAAAAAGGATGGGGGTTTCACCCGGCGAATTCCCATGCGGGGTTACTCGGCCCTTCCTTGAGAGGTGATCATGCTCTCTTACCAATTCCCAATATCTCGAGATTACAAATTCCAAATTCCAAGTTCCAATGGCAGTACTGCTCTTTCTATTTCTGTCTAGACTCAAAATCAAAACTATACTCACCGGATCCGGTCCTCAAACTTCCCAAGCAGGCGCATGAGTTGGACCTCGGACTCCCCTCACTCGGGTTCGAGGCGTTGACTCCAGCCGGGCTCGTCACCCGCCGAGGTCCGACCAGCTCCCTCCGATACAAGGGACCGGTGGCGCCAGGGAGCAGCCCTCGTCGGAAGGGCGCGATCCCGGCAGGACCAAGCCTATAGAGGCGGAAAGTCGTGGTATATTGCCCTATATACACTTTGATTCCACAACTTCCCGGCCAACGCACCAAGGAATATGTAGCAGCAAAGCGCAGACAAACCAATGATACCAGGAGTCTGTTCAGAAGGTCCAAATCATTTATTTGTGCACAAGTCTCGAACCAATCAATTTCAAAATGGCTGAGCAAAGTTTTCAAGCATTACAACAACTTTTATAGACTTCTGTTCCATTCTAGGTATAGAAAAACATTTCATTGGTCCCGGTAACCTTCCGTACCTCCCGTACCTCTTCTATTGGTCCCGGTACTGATAAGGTTATCCAGTTATGTCCCTCCAGTGGGCATGACACCTGCATGCCCCCCTTCTAGTCCTAATTACAATGGCCAGTTCATCAACTTGTTACTTTCACACTCTCAAGGCCATAGAACCAATTTGTGCGTGTAGAAGAGCAAGGTTCTGTAACTCATCTGTCAGCACTCCTCATTATTTCTTTGCAGATGTACTTTTTCTTATCAGTAACTTTTAAACATGTCTTTTCTGTATTTTTTCCATTTCTCAGTTCTACAGTTCTGCCTACCTAAGCTAATTCAATACTTCTACTGAGTTCTATAGCAGCATGTTGGGGGATGTGCAATCCTATATGCCTCTCCACAGGCCTCATTTACAGGTCAAGCTAGCCATGCTGGCCTGCTTATGTCAGACACCGTGGGTCACAGGCCTGCACCTGCCACACTACTTCAACAGATTTAGGAAAATTTCACATTTAAAATAGGTAAAATCACAGGGGGACACAGTCAAAGCGATTGACATGGTTAGCAGACCTACTAACTGCACTAATCACGCTGAATGGGATATTCAGTACCACATGGCTGATTTGTGCCACTGATAACGCCTCCTAATGATGCTAAACACCCCGATGCTAACAGCATAGCACTGGGTGTGTTCCGGGGGCAGCACTTGAGATACCAGTAAGCGCTGGCCAGTTATCCTAAACCGGCTAAAGTTAGGCACTTTAAAGGCTGTGTTGACTTTAGCCACTTTAGCTAACCAGGCAGAGGCTGAATGTTGCTGCTGCCCGGTTAGCTAAAATGCTAAGTGAGCACACCAGATTTTCACTGCCGGTGGCCGGATATGACGCTGGCATGGAATATCTGCTCTTAAATTAAAGCGGTGATGGGCAGACGTTTTAAGTGTGCTGGCTGCCGCAGAATATCAGCTGCATGGTTAGCACTATTATGCTTCAGTTAAACAGTAAGGGGGTAATTTCACAAGGAGCAACAAGAATGCGCACAAATGGGGTATTTTAGTAATTTAAATGTGTAAGTGGTCACATGTGTGTAAATGAACATGCTCGTGCTATGGCTCACTCTGTAAATCCGCACATAGAGACAATGGTATGCATTTTCATTGTGAACATGCACAGGTGAGCAGTCTGGGCGGTGGATGGATGGGGCTCACAGTTACCTGCGTAAATGATAAAGCACTAGAATTTGCACACTTTTTAGAAATCTAGGCGCAGGAATTTACATCAGACTTAGGGCTGGCGTGACGACGCCTTAAATTTATGCACATTTTCAATCACTTACTCTAGCCCTTTATAAAGGAAAGTAGGTGTCTCCTTATAAAATTACCCTCTATAGGTCTACTAGAATATAGCTCTTCAACTGGAGAGAGTGAAACCTGTGTGAACGCTGCTAAACATTATTCAACAGTAGAAGTATGCATGTAAATTAAAACAGCCACTACGCAAACTTGTCAATGAATGCTCTCTTAGGAGAAAATCATAAGCCTATAAAACCTGAAAGGTGTTTTTTCCAAATACTTGTCTGGAGAGAGAACTGTTAGGGGCAGTGGTAAACACAGACAAAAGAGAAGTGGCTTCTGCAGCATCAATGTTGTGTCACTCCGGCATCACAGAAAAATGGCTCCCGGCAAGGAAACAAACAGAGATCTCTCATCACAATCATAATGGAGCTGCAATCCCTCAAAGTAGTAACGTGAATCTAACTAAGTCACAACACAGAAAAGAGAGATGTTTCTGGCAGAATCGAAGCAACTAAGAAACTTGAAAGAAAGGATGAAAGTCAGTGTTACTAATAAAACAAAAATATTTGAAGATTCTTAAGAAATTCAAGGTTAACTTGATTTTTGTTCAGAAAATAAAATGGAGACTGGGGCCTGATATAATGAGTTGTGCTATCCTTTTTCATGGCATATTACTTTTGATTTTGCCATGCAAATCCTACTCCTGATGCAATAAGGGTTACAGCAGAGAAAAAATACACAGTAAAACCATCAAGCTAAAGAATAGTGTGGTTGCAGGGCTGGCCCAGCTGCTAGGCGAACTAGGCAACCACCTAGGGCAGCAAGTCCTGATGGGCAGCAAAGCGACCCTCAGCCCCTCCAAAATGTTTTAAATTGGTAGCTGCTTCAGCAATGCAGCAGGTATTAAAAGTGCCTATGCACGCATGCCCTTGCGGCCTGCTGCTTCTGCCCCTTCTGACGCAATTTCCTGTCGGAGGGGGAAGGAAGTTGCATTGGAAGGGCAGGAGTCAGGAGAAGCAGGCCCTGAGGGCATGGGCACTTTAAGGCCTGCTGTGGTGCTTCTGCCATCACTTCTAAAAAAAACAAAAACAAAAAAAACAGCATTGAGGGATTGCCATGCCCCCCATCTTCCAGGGGAGGGGGGAGGCGGCGATTCACAATAAGCCTGCCTAGGGCGGCAAAAGCTCCTGGGCTCTGTGTGGTCGATATGCAAATAGCATGCACACATAGTGAATGGGAATTGCTCTTGACGTAAATGCCATTCTGAATTTTGGCACAGTTTTTTTTTTTTTTTTTTTTCCCTTTAAGACAAATAGGCCAATGCATTAGAGCCCTGACTCACACTAAAGCCCTGTGCAGAGTTTCTAATGCAAGTCTAAGATAAAAGCTGGAAAACAGCAGGCAAACAGACTGTGTGCAAAAGGTCTGTGCTGAACAAAAACAAGCCAGGTGCTTGTGCACACGGATTTGGGTTATCAGCTCCTATATCATCTTTTTTTTTTTTATATTGCGCTCTTTAGAATCAGTGCGGTTTACATGCATACTAACAGGTACTTTTTATTCCCTTATCCCCGAAGGGCTCACAATCTAAGTGTACCTGAGGCAATGGAGGGTTAAGTGGCTTGCCCAAGGCCACAAGGGGTGGCCATGGGACTAGAGACCCCAGTTCCTCTGGCCTGAAGTTGCTTGTCCCCATGTGGAAATGGAACCACTGGCCTTCTGGCCTGAGGTAACCTGTCCCAACTACTGAGCCACTCCTCCCTCCATCTTGCATACAAAAACCTGTATGGCACTTGTATGCATGTGCTGCAATGCTATCTCACTCATTAACAGCAATATTATTCTGCACAGAAATTCTATGAAACCAGACCGTGTCCTCGATGCAATAAATGATGCATAAGAATGCTGCACTAAGTTTCAGTGCACAGTGTTTTAATGCACAAAAAAAAAAGAAAACCACAACTTTTACTCCCAATCCAGTAAACGTATGGCAAGCAAATTACCTTGATGTTACAAAGAGTGCATTGAAAGAAAAAACAGTGCACACTACCACAGTAATTTACCGCAGTTTGCTGCATTGGAAGCAGGGCCTTCCTGTCCACTAGGCGAACAAGATAGTTGCCTAGTGCAGCAGGCCCTGGTGAGCAGCATGATTACGCCCCCCCACCCATCTTGTGAAGCAGCAGATGAACTGTCACTTCAGCGTTGCAGTAGGCTTTAAAATGCCTGCGCTCATGCGTGCATTTACAGGCTACTGCTCCTGCCCCCTCCAAGTAGAAGTTGCCTCAGAAGGGGGCAGAAGCGAAAGGCCTTGAGCACACATGCAGGTGTGGGTGCTTTAAGGCCCGCTGTTGCTTCAGAAAAGGAGTGATTGCTGTGCCATCCCCCGCCTCCAGTTGAGAAGTTGGCGGCCGGAGGGAAGGGGGCGGTATGTCCTGATAAAAGATTTAAGTTTAAGGGGGATGTTTACTAAGCCGGGCTAATGGTTAATATGTACTTTTTGTACTTAGGTCCTATGCTATTTGATTGGACCTAGTTACAAATATACAAATAGCAGACATTAACCATTAGCCCGGCTTAGTAAACATGCTCCTAAATGTGAAAATGTGAAGCAATGAGTTTTTCCCAGAAAACTATTATTTTAGTAGAAAATATAGCGCTGAAGATATAGAAATGCCTGAAGTAACGGAAACAATTTAGTTAGGGGTAATGTTAAAAGGGGGAACTAGGCCTTCTCACTGGGGAGAAAAATGCTTTTAAATAAGGACTTTCTATATTAACATGGTGTATGTTAGACCCAAATTATATTATGATATACTGTGACTGAATTCTGTTGTTAAAATCATTCTGGGGAAAATGGGTGAGAGATCAGTAAGAGGAAGAGGAGGCTCTTTCTTTGGGGAAGGATGTTCAGGTGCATTTATGAGGGGAGTGTTCTTAATTAAAGGGTCAACATAAGTCTCAGGGCTAGGGGATTTTCTTTATTGGGGAGGGTCTGAAGGTTGGGAGAGAATCAGAGAGGGTTGGATCTGGTTTGATAGGTGTGTTAGGACTTGAAGAGGGGATGCAGGGCCTACTGGGGGGGGGGGGGGGAGGGAACACTGTTCCATGATGGAGAGATCCAGATTTGTTTGATGATCTCTATTCCCCATGCTAACAAGTCATCTGATGCACTTAGGCCCTAGTGGGCACATATGGAATGGTGCAGTATACCATGTTATTTCATGAGTACCTGCTAAAGCCTCATTTGCATATGGTGCAACCTAATTTACTAAGCTGATATGCACTAATTTTAATACATATCTGCTAAGGTTTGTGAGAATCAGAACAGGAAATCCCTACTGTACCTGAATGTAACTTGCCTTGAACTACTACTGGGAAAGCGTGAGCTATAAACATATATATAAATAAATAATACGGCATACAGCATGCTATTTTTTGTATGCTAAATGGCTTTAGCAGGCATGCAAAGCTTTAGTATAAACCCCCTTGTGGCTTGTACTGCAGTGTCAGGCATTTCCCGGACAGATAGCACTAGAGTACTAAAAAATATTACATGCCCCAAACTCGTTCTGTATGCCTCTTTCTCAATAAAAATAATTGCCTCTCTTATAATCATTAAGGAGGTGCATGGGAAATGTCAATCATATTTACCATGTCGTTTCATGTTGTTCTTAATTAAGAATAGTAAAACCCCCAGAATTTTAATTGTTCTTGTGTCATCAATAGTGTGCACTATTTCCAAACAGTGCACACGCTACAATAGGGATCACTATTTGAGCAACAGCGTGCACTATTGACACTGCCCCAAAAATAAAAACAAACAAAGCAAAAAAAATCATTAAAACCAAGGAAAACTAAACTAACCAAAAATCTTTGCCTGCACACTCCTAACAATCATATAACACTATTTGACAGAGCTATGCATAAGCACTGCTTTGCTTCCAGTTTGTCTAATACATGCATGCTTTCAATCATCTCCTGATTTACTGAGGACTTTTAGAAAAGAATAGAGGCGGCATATCCATATATGCAAAATTCTGCTGCAAAACATCTAAGCAACGTAGTCCAGTTATAAAGTCCTTTGTCCTTGACATGTTTAATGTACCTCAGTTTACCCTGCAGAAAACCTCAGTGATAAAATGGCAAAATAGGAAAATGATGATTTGTTTCCCCACACGCAGTTAACTGCAGAAACTTTACTTTTCCCTAACTGCATAATTCTGTTCCAAGTTTGCACTTTTATCTTGCATGAGGTGCCAGTAGTTTAATTTGCTATTTGTCATATGCTTTTGCCTTTCCGAGATATGGAAGTCCAACAGTAGCTTCAGCAACTGCTTTCAAAATGTACTGATTTTCAAAGAACCTTCCTTCACTTTTTAAAGTGCGTACAATATTTATATATTGCACACACACATATACATAATTCTATCAGATACAACATCAAAAAGGGAATTGCTTTAAAAGTCTCCTCTCATGCATGTTGGGAGATTTTACATTCAGCTTGCACTGATGATCATATGCTGACATCTGGTGGTCAGTTCCATGTAAGTATGCTTGGCATTATAAACCAAAAAATAACTCAAGTATAATTATGGTATATGTAAGATATTAGTTTGTTTAATTATAAATCAACAAACTACACAATGAACTTGTGACACCCACAGCAATATCTCATTGGGATTTCAAGGTGCAGTTTTGTTAGGAAGCAATCAAGAGCAGCACCCGCACTCTGGGACATACTCCCAGAAAAGCTACGTCCAGCTCTATTTCAGGAAGCAGGTGAAAACCTGGCTCTCATCTTTTAAGCCTTTAATAACTGTGGCAGCTCACCAGCCAGTCCCTCACACCACCATCAGGACTAACTTGCCATAAATCCTCAGAAGATCCAATAGCAATGACCTTTTGGCTGCCTATTAAGAAATTTCATTTGGATTGTGCAGACATGATAGCATATTTTTACTTTGCTATTTTAATGTGTATGGTACTAACATTATATCCTAACATTATTATTACTATATTTAAATTACCTATATCCAAGTTTACCTCATTGTTCTAATTGTGTATTATGATGACATTTGGTTATTTTTATTCTATCCAACCCAACAGAAGTTGGAAAGAATTATATAAAAGGGGTCAAGGATGTCTGTCTGTCTGTCTGAGGGCAAAATAACTCCAAAAATTTAACGGAAGAGGACGAAACTTAGCGTGCCTGAAAAAATATTATGACAAAGTTTGAAAATGGGCCAAATTGGACTGGGTGTTCCAGAGAAATAAGCCCCCTCCCCAAAAACCTAGCCCAATGTAGCATAGAAACTTAAATACAGTGAAACATAGCAGTTAGGGAATTCTCCTTTCAAACACCCTTTTCCTGTTTTCTACTCTCCCAAACCCCTAAACTGCCCCTTCCCAAAATTACGCCATCCCCTCCAAAAATTACTAATTCACAACTGCCATAGCAACTCCTCCAAATGCTACAATCATGAGAAAACACTCCCAACTGCCTCACCACCCTGCTAACTGCCACACACCCAAAAACGACACCTCCATAACTGCCCCACTATGTCGCAAACTGCCTAATCCTCAAAAAATATCCCTCATAACTACTCCTTCACTACTCAAATTCCCCCACTAGAAAAACCTAACCCCTCCTGCAACTATTCCCCTTGCAAATGCCCCATTACCAAAAACTATACCACCAAAACTATTTCATAACGTACGCACACACACACACACACACACTCATAGAGACACCATGTTCACAAAACACGCACGCATGCACACACGCACACACACACAGGGATTGGAAAAAATCCCCTGAGCCAGGCTCCGCATGCTTTCTCCCTTGCACTTCACTACAATTTAAGCTGCCTATGCCCCGCTATACCTGCTGTACACTAGCTTGAGTAAATCTCTTCATAAAGGCATTTAATAAATCTTAATAAATAAATAAATCATCCCATGTGTGGAGTGGGACACTGCCAAGCCAGTGAACATACATCTGCCTACCTTACATCAGCATCCTCTGTTTATCCTCTGATCTGGACTGGCCCCTGGACCAGTCTCAAAAACTGAATAAAACTGACTCCACGGTCCTTTGTGGACCTGACAGGAGCTGGATTCTCAAGATTATTTTTTAATGGATCATTTGTTTCTGTGCCATAATTATTAGGGCTTGCCAATGATGGATAAGATTATACAAGCTAAATATAAAGGTTAAAGAGGATGCCTATGTAATTCAAAAAGACACCTATTTTATAAGGGCAACATAGACGCCTATGTGCCCTTATAAAATAGAATCCCAGATCCAGCCCCAACAGCACACAAATCCCCACACACGCATTTACACCTGCTCCAAAGAAGGTGTAAATGTGTGTACTTTACGCATCTACCTCCATATTTTATAAACTTTACACATACATCGCAACTATTTCTCTGTCCAACCCAAACTATGCCCCTGGCAACGTCTATACAGAGATTACTTAAAAACAGGTGCACTCACAAGTGTGAGTAGCACAACATTATACAAACCCTTTTCTGCATGTAAAGTGCTGTTACTCACCTGTAATGGTGATCTCCGGGAACAACAGGAATCAATCTTCACAAATGGGTATCATCGGTACCGACGGAGCCCGCGTGGGCTCCCAAGCACCCAGCAGGAGAGCTTTTGGGAGCACTCCTCTGTGCCTGCGCAACTGCCATCCCGCCTTCCTCACAGCTGTCTTCAGTGGTGTTTGTAACTGAGACACAGAGAAAAAAAATTGTATCAAACAACTCCTAGGGAGGAGGGTGGGATGTGAAGACTGATTCCTGCTGTTCCCTGAGATCACCTGTTACAGGTGAGTAACAACGCTATCTCCAGGAACAAGCAGGAATGCAGTCTTCACAGATGGGACTCACTAGCTCCTAGGCACCAGACTGAATATGTCCATGAGGCGGAATAATGGAGTGAAGTAAGTATGGCACAAGGTAGCCTCAGCCGATTCGCGTGCAGTGGCCAAGCGCATGGAAAAGAGTGTCAGGTGCCAGAGTAGAATTGGTAGGGGTTGAGATTAAGTCCCAAATAGATGCTGAAGCACAGCCTGGCCAAAGACAGCATCCCAACGGGCTGTGCTTCAGCATCTATTTGGGACGGGATGTGAACAGAGGACCAGGTCTGCTCGGCAGATTTCCTGTATAGAGACAGAACACAGATTGGCGACCAGTGTCACCGTGGCCCTCACAATGTGAGTGGTAATGTGGCCCTTGAGAGAGAGACCAGCTTGATCATAGGCCAGTGAAATGCAGCTCGCAATCCAGTTGCATAGGAAGTCCTTTGACACTGGAAGACCTAGGCGGCCGGGGTCAAAAGAAACAAAAGCACGCTTGCAGCCCAGGGCATGCAATGCTGCCTCAGCTTCGGAGGTATGCAGTCTAGAGAAAAAGACAAGTAGAATTACCAACTGGTTAAGGTGAAAAGAGAAGACCGCTTTTGGAAGGAAGTGTGAATGGGTGCGAAGAACCACCTTGTCATGGTGGAAACAAGTGTAGGGAGGATCTGTCACCAAAGCCTCTAGCTCGCTGATGTGACGAGCAGAGGTGAGGGCAATTAGGAAAATGACCTTCCATGATAGGAATTTTAGAGGCATAGTAGCCAAAGATTCAAACGGGGCCTTGATAAGTTGCATTAGGACAACACTGAGGTCTGTGATAAGGAAGCTTATCATAGCTCAGGAAGGAGCTATAGAAAAGGTGAAGTGACTCTAAACAAGCAACCTGTCAGTTCTGGTAGAAATAAGAAAACAGAATTTTCCCATAAAAGACTACCAGTCCCAGAATGCACCAGGTTTCCAACAGCCATTAGAGGAGCTGAAGTGGGGAAACGTGTGTTCAATCAGGAGGGCTATGAGGTAATCCCTAAGCACTCATCTCAAAGGGCAGGGCCTGATTCAGCACAGCTGCGCTGTGTTAGGGAGGAGCACTCATCCAAGCAGAATAAGAGTAGAGTTTATTCTACAGATGACCATCTTCATGATCACCTTGGATATCCAGAGAATTATCCTCAGTTTCATCTGAAGGATTATCAGAAGCAGAAGCCAAACCGGATGGACAGAGAGGGAAAGAAACCCTCTGGAAGAAAGAGGAGAAAAGCCTTTGAGAGGTCTAGAAGAGTCCAAAGCAGTACGTATACTGGGAAGTATTCCAAGGGCCAGCATACACCATTGGACTGGGGAAAGCCAGAGGAATGGTGCTGCAGAGCTAGGAATCACCAGAGGCTACCTGTGAGGGAGACGGCTGCACGTGGAAGGGACCCTAAGACCTGTGCCAGAAGGTATGTGAAGAGAGATCCAGGGATCTGGATTGGAAGGCTGGACATAAGAACTGGACTACATACTGGCCAGGCTATATAGAGAGGAACTCTAACAGCAATGGAAGCTCAGGTATGAACACTGATCTATGCCCTAGCTATAACCTTGAAAGACAGCAGGGAAACAAGTATTCTCCTGAAAATGCTCCATTGAGAGATTCATCTGTGCCAATCCATGATATTGAACCCATGCTTGTTGAACAAGGGGGAATAATAGCAGATGAAGATCCTATTTATATGGATTGTTCTCTATCTAAACTCCGTTGGTAACTTTCTGTTATAAAGTACAGCAACCATCACAAAGAAATACAAATTTGTTCTTTAATCTACTCAGAAAAGCTCCTGAAGCAGGATTTGACCCACACAGTGGAAGGCAAGCCAGCTAAGGGGTTTCAGCTGGTGACTGCTAGCAATTAAGCCTTACCTAATTGCTTGTGAGCTAGGAAGAGAATCACTTCTGTATCTATGTGGGAAGTAATCAGAAGTTAATCTGAAAAGAACAGTTTGTTTCTTGCTTTGTGGCTTTTCATTTGTTGTTTTCCTGATTTTGACTTTGTTTTTCCAAGTTAACACTGAAAGCAAGTAACCTAATTTATGTGCTACCAAGCATATCTGTGTTGGGAGAAATAACCCCATAAATAAATATCTTATTGGCTTTACCTAAGAGCACAACTAAATTATTGTCAGCAGCTGTGTCTGGTGTGAATGAACTACATTGCCCACAATACCTTGCAAATCATATAGAAATATGCACTTGCCAAGAGTGTGAAGATTCTCACCCAGGCAGCCGTCTGACAGGTCCCAAGCCACTGGTGGTGGCTTGTTGGGTGGTTTGGAAAACAGAAGACCCCACATGAATCGCTGCACCAGGGGATGTGAGGAAATAGAAAGTTTATTGTGTGGCCTGTGATAGGCTACAATGGCACTAAGATGAACTCTGCCAGAGTTAGTCTTAAGTCTTGCAGAGGACAAATGGAGCAGATATTGGAGAAGGAGTTCCACTGGGCAATCAGGTGGATTCACCTGCTTTGGAGTGCACCAAAGGGTGAACCGTCGCTACTTGATGGCATAAGGCCTCTTGGTAGAGGGCTTGCGGGAGGCAAGCAGAATATCCTTGACCGGATGCGGAAGATCAAGGTCATCGAAGGCCATAATTTCAGGAGCCACGCCATGAGATGGAGGGCTCGTGGAATGGGATGGAGGAGTAGTCTCTGATCCTGAGAAAGGAGGTCCGGGACATGACCCAAATTGAGGGGTTGAGTCTGTGCTAGAGGAAGTAGCAGAAGAAACCATAGTTGATGAAATCAGTAAGGGGCCACCAAGATCATGGAGCCCTTGTTGGCTTACAGTTTAAACAGAGTCTTGGGAATCAGAGGCATTGGTGGGAATGCACCCTGTCCCCAATTGAGAAGGCAGGCATCGGTTGCTTGACTAAAGAGGGAGAGGACTCTGGAACAAAAAAGCGATAGCCGTGTGTTCTTTAGTATGGCAAAGAAATCTATTCTGGGGTTCCCCACATCTGAAAGATCCAAGAGACAGTCTTCTGATTCAGAGTCCACTCATGTGGATGTAGAATGTGGCTGAGTCTGACCACCAGGACATTGAGATGACCCAGCAGATACACGGCTTGAAGGTGGATGCAGTGTGCAATTGCAAAGGACAAAGGCAAAGGGCTTCCTGACACAGGGGATAGGAGCCAGTTCTGCCCTGCTTGTTCACATAGAACATGGCTACCTGGTTGTCCATTTGGACTAAGATGTATTTGCCCGATAGTTGGGGGTTGAAAAACCCAAAAGGCATTTGTGAGAGCATGAAGCTCTAGGAGACTGATCTGCATCTGGGATTCGTGGACTGTCCACAGCCCTTGCGTGGTGAAGTTGTTCAGATGCACTCCCCAACTGAGCTTGGAAGCATCCGTGGTTAGGTTGCACTGGGTTGGAGGCATCTGAAAAGGTGACCCTCCTAAGAGATTTTGGGGGGAAAACCACCAGTGAAGGGAGTTGACTAGAGGAGGTGTTACATGAATCTTGTCTGAGAGCCAGCCTGTCACTTGAAACCATTGGGAGGAAAGTGTCCATTGTGCTTGTCTCATGTAAAGACAGGCATATGGGATGACATGTACCATGGAGGCCATATAGCCCAGAAAGCGTAGCATGTCTCGAGTTGTCATGATGCTTTGGCCTTGGTATCGTGAAGGTGAGCTTGATGAGGCATGTAGAGCAATCCCTGGGAAGGAAAGGTCAGCCCTGATTTGTGGCTAGAAGTGCTCCGATGAATTCCAGCTGTTGTGCTGGAACCAGATGTGACTTTGGAAAGTTTAGAACAAATCCCAGATTTTGGAGCACTGTGACAGTGCAATGAAGTGCATATATTTTCTGTGGTGAGAGTGACTCAGCAAATGCATGTACACATCCTTGAGATCTAGAGAACATAGCCAGTCTAACCTCTGAAGGTACGGTAATAGGATTCCAAGGGAAATCATCTTGAACTTTTCTCGAGCGAGAGACTTGTTGAGATCCCTCAGATCTAGGATGGGCCTATACCCTCCCATTTTCTTTGGGATAAGAACGTAAAGAGAGTAGAAGCCCCTGCCTTCTTGAGATGGAGGGACTTTTTTGATAGCCCATTGAGTTAACACTGTGGCCACCTCTGAGGATAGGAGACTTGCCTGCAAGGGGTTTGCAGGGTAAGGCCTTGGAAAGGTGGTTGGGGTAACCTCTGGAAGTGAAACAGATAACCTCTTCTGACTATGTTGGCAGATAACCTCTTCTGACTATGTTGAGAGTCCAGTTTACTGATGTGATGAAATGCCACCTGTAGGCATAAGCACAAATGCGGCCTGCTATGTCCAGGAGCTGGGGATCCTACAGAGGTCGACTAGCTATGCTCTCTAGGAAGGAGTCAAAAACCAGGTGTTTGCTATTGTGTAGCAGCTGGTTGTGGTTTAGGAGTCTTGGCTTTCTTAGGCTGACGAGGACCCTGAGGCCTCTGTTGTTGTTGTTGCTGAGGCTGATAACCGACCGATGGTTGGTTAAAAAGGATAATATCTCTTCTTCCTAGTATAGAAAGGCTTCTTAGAAGTGTTTTTCTTCCTAGAGGGGTCTGAAGTCTTCCTGGAGAGGTGCTTGAGGGTAAGATCATCTGCCTCAAGTTCGCCTGCTTTTTCTCTCCAACCCTTAATAAAAAGGTTTTCACCAGAGCAAGGGATATTAACTAACTTATCTTGAACCCACTGCTCCAGACCTGATGCTTGAAGCCAGGCCATCCTACAAGCACCTATGCAGACTGCAGCTGCTCTGCTGGTAGACTCAAAGGTATGAAAGGCAGCCCTAATAAGGAATTTTGAGGTATTTTGTGCTTGCTTGAATATTGTCAAGTATGAATCACATTTGTCATCTGGGAGGATAGGAGCAAAGTTGAAGCCTTGAGAGCATCCTAGGGCCCCTGAGTGGCTTTGGGGGGTTGGTCCTCCCACCAGGGTTGCTTGGCATCTGATGCACTTTTCAATACAACTCTTGGATAATAGGACTTACCTCGATATTCTGTATTGGACCTCGATACCAAAGACAATTTAGGCTTATGTTTGCACTTTTTTGAGACCTTATACTCGGCAGAGGAGACCGAGCCCCTTGATGATGCCAAGGCTACTGAAATCAAATCCGGGGCAAACAATGAGTCATACTGCCTGGACACGTTCTGTAGGCCTTGTTTGGTCATTTGCTTGTGGTCTGGGCCCAAACATTTGAGATACCAATCATGGAAATCAGTGATTGACAGTGCTGGAGCACTTAGAACATTCATTGAAGCCACTGATATGTTAGTCCATGACAAACAAAATAATGTAGGCCTGAAGAACTGCCTGAAGAAAAAGAAAAAAAGAAAGAAAGAATAGAGCCGGTATCTGGGGAAGGTACAGGAAGGCAGAGCACAAAAATAAAACCAAACAAAAATTTCAGCGGTGACAGGAAGGCTTCCTGCTGGATCCATAGAAAACAAAGAATTGAAGAGAGCTGTGAGGAAGGCGGGAAGGCAGCTGCACAGGAGCAGTGGAATGCTCCCAAAAGCTCTCCTATTGGACGCTGGAGAGCATTCCTGCGCGGACTCCATCAGTACCGACGATACCCATCTATGAAGACTGCATTCCTCAGCACTATCCAGCAATGCCACTGAATATCTTACAGACTGCCTCAGCACTATCCGGATACTACCAGGCCAGTTTATGGGTAGTGCGGTGACTTATCCAGAGAAAGGTGAAATTCAGTCTTCTTTCCAGATACCCATTCGCATAAAGTTCAGAAAGCAAAAATGTGACTCTTGGTTTCTTGGGATAGTTATCCAGATAGCGGACTGCATATTACTGGACAGCTGAGCCGATGACCACATAATATGGGTAATCAGCATCGGCCACTATCCAGATACTAGCACTGAATATCGCAATTTTTTTTTGGTAGCTGTGGATGGCATATAAAAAGAATGCTGACCGCAGCATCTGAATCCTGGCCTCATATGTTCTTTTTGTTATTTTACCATCTCTTTCGATTGTGAGGCACTACTGGTGCCCCATTCCCCTAGCTGAGGTTGTTTGGGTAATGAGGATTACCTCTCAGCCCGAGCTCTGCTGGTTGTTTCATGCCTCTGTATATTTGGTTTTGGTATCATAATTACCCAGCAGGAGCCAGCCCAGATGGCATGAGGTATTTCTCCCCGGCTCTGAGCTTGTTCTTGGCTGGCTCCCTGCATATTCAGACTTGGCGCGTCCTCGGTTCCTGTCTAGGTTTCTGCTTATGCTCTCCCTTGTACTGCTCTTGTGTTTGGAAGGTGCAGTGAAGTAAAGTGAACTGTGTTTGTTCTTGTGTCCTGGTTCCTGCTTATGGCACCTCTTGAGCTTCTTAAAAGATACAGTAAAGATTAAACTGCCCTCGTACCGTTCGTTGGGCTCTGTTCTCCTTTGCTACTGGTGGGGGCTTCCCTGCTGACTTATCCTTATTGATATCCCATCTTATAGTCATTTTTGCTCCAGTTGGGACCCTGTCAGAATGAACCAGTCATGAGCAAACAGAGTTCTCAGACGTCAAAAGCGGCTTAAACGATTGCTTAGCTGAAAGGTGTTTTTGCTGCCCTAAGTGAGTATCATGCTTAGTGTTTTGGCTCCTGAGCTTTGTAAATGTTGCTGCTTGCTTCTTATTCCAAGCAGCCTCTGGTTGTGTTCCTGAATCCCACTCGAGTTTCTAGCTCTTGCTCCTTCTTCTTGCCCTGGTTCCTGAATTCTGGTTTTGTTAATGGCCCCTTGCTTTTTGCTACATAAACAACTTAAGAATTGCCACAGTGGGTCAGATCAAAGGTCCATCAAGCCCAGTATCCTGTTTCCAACCGTGGTCAATCCAGGTCGCATGTATCTGGCATATCCCAACAGTAGTCCGATTTCTACTAAAGCAGGGGTGGGCAATTCCAGCCCTCGTGCACCACAATACAGCCTGGTTTTCATGATGTCCCTAATAAATATTCATGAGATCTATTTGTATCCACTGCCTTCCATTGTATGGAAATAGGTCCATGAATATTCATTAGGGACATCATGAAAACCAGGCTGGATTGTAGTGCATGAGGGCCGGAATTGCCCACCCTTGTCTAGGGTAAATAAAGATGATTGCAACAAACAAAAATAAAAACAACTAATATACTAGAATGCAGACTCTGAAGTAAGAATAAAAATATATGAATCAATAATTACATTCTTTTAGGAGATGACTTTAGATAGAAGATTTGTGTGGCTTTTATGCATATAAATAGCAGCATCTTCACTTACAAATATCCAAAATGTATAAACTGCAATTTAAGAAGCCATTATTTGCACGACTAGATCTGCAGTACACACAGGCATACTGTGGGTGTATTTTGGGTAGGACAAAAAGTATACTTGTATTTCCGATTTTGCAGCAGCAATACATGCATAGTTTAAAAAAAAAGTAGATATTGGAATTAATAGCTGCTCCAGGGAAAGTGTAAATGTCAGCTAATGGCTCATTTGGACCTGGGGTTGGCATTAGTAATTGAGGGGCAATTCTACTTACTTCTGTGGTGTTTACAACCATTTTAAAAACAAAAGAAAGCTTTTTCACTGAACTCCATAATTGGACATTCCTGGACATCTAGTTTTGCAAAAATCCAACCCTTAATACACATAGGTTGTAAAACTGACATTTACAGATTTACGTGCCAGCATTTGCACATACGAAACTGCAAGTGATGTCGCTCATTTTTTGACTATGTTTCTTACTAAAATGGTTGTTCCCACTGGATGTCCCAGCATCCTTTTACATATTTTTTGTGAAATACATGGGAAATTGTGACTGCCCCAACTTGGAAATCCCATTTCCTGCCTAAATGTCCTACACAAAACTGGGTTTTTAATTAAAAAGTCATCATCTTCAAACATAAAAGACAGCCAAAGACATGTTTATGTTTATGTTTATTTAAACTTGTTATACCGCTCAATACCATAGGCGTCTGAGCGGTTTACAATAGCTAAAATCAAGCAAGTTAATTAAAACAAGCTCTTGGCTGCAGAAAAGAAAAAGGAAAAGAACGCCATTAAATGTGAGAAAAGTGAGGAGAGAAAGAAAAGAAAGCTGGGAGCAGAGTAGAAGTTTAAAATAGGAAAGAGCATTACACGCATACTATCAAGGCGGAGAGGGAAGGGGGAGCAGACATTCACGAGAGACATGGAGGGAAGGAGGGGGGGGAAGGATAGGCTAGGGAGGGGGATCAAACGCAAGGCAGAAAAGGTGGGTTTTGAGTTGGGTTTTAAATGAGGGGTATGAGTCTTCTGCACGGAGGGAGGGGGGGAGTGAGTTCCAGAGACTTGGAGCCAAAAAATAGAATGCAGAGGAGCGGGTTTGTTCTAGACGAGCATGTGCGGGGGAGGGGAGGACCATACGGTTTATATGTATGGAACGGAGGAGACGGTGAGAGGTACGGAATTGTATCTGATTCGCCAGGTAGAGGGGAGTGCCAGTGTGGATAACTTTGAATGTGAGAATGAGAAGTTTATACCGAATGCGGAAAGAGATAGGTAACCAGTGATGCTGGTAGAGAAGGGGAGTAACGTGGTCGAAACGTGATGCATGGGTCAACAAACGGATGGCAGCATTTTGGACACGTTGGAGACGGGACAATTGGGACTGGGATAGGCCGGCGAAAGAAACATTACAGTAGTCGAGACGAGACAGCACAAGGGTAAGCAGGAGAGTGGTAAGGGCAGAGGCAGAGAGAAAGGGACGGACTGCTCTGAGTTGGCGAAGAGAGAAAAAGGAGCGCTGTACAATTGAGGAGATATGGTCCTTGAAAGTAAGGTTGGAATCAAGAACAACGCCTAGGTAGCGGAGTGATGATACCAGGGGGATAGGCTGGGAGGATAGAGAAGGGGCACAGGTAGGGGAAGGGCTGCCAAAGGTGAACCAGATTGCAAAGGACTTTGCCGGATTGATGTGTAGAAAATTAGAGGAGAACCAGGAAGTCACAGCAGTGAGACAGAGGTTAAGAGGGGTGATATCAGGGGAGAGCGGGTCGGTGTGGTGGAGAAGAATGATGTCATCTGCATAATAATATGCAGAGATACTGAATTGTTGGACTAGAAGGGCAAGAGGGGCTAGGAAAATATTAAAGAGGAGTGGGGCAAGAACAGACCCCTGGGGGACTCCACAGGGAAGGGGGGTAGGGGCAGAGGAGGAGGATGCGGAGATGACAGAGAAGGAACGGCAGGATAGGAAGGAATGAAACCAGCGGAGAACCGCACCTGAGAGGCCGGCTTCCTGAAGACGGATGAGAAGGGTATGGTGATCCACTAGATCAAAAGCCGCAGATAGATCAAGAGAGACAGCCAAGGTGATGAGACCGCGATCATGAGCAGTGTGAAGATCGTTGAGGAGAGAGAGGAGGACAGATTCAGTACTATGGCCAGGGCGGAAACCTGATTGACGGGGGTGAAGAGTGAGAGAAAGTTCAAGATGGGAGGAGAGAGTTGAGAGAAAACCATTTTTTCAAGGAGTTTTGAGAGAAATGATAGATTAGAGACGGGACGCCAGTTGGAGAGGACAGAGGGATCGGAAGAGTGAGATTTCAGGATGGGACGGACTGTTGCATGCTTCCAGGTAGAGGGGAAGGAGCCGGAGGATAGACTTGTGTTAAAAAGAGAAAGGATGAATGGGGATAGGGCTAGGGAAGGTTCTAGGAGCCATTGAGAGGGGATAGGGTCAGCTGGGCATGTTGTTTTGCGGACAGTAGAGAAGGTTTTATTCAGAACCGCAAGTGTAATGGGGTCGAAAGAGGACCAGGAGTGTGACAGTACAGGGAGTAGGGATGGTGAGGAAGGGGAAGGGGGAAGGGGAGGCTCAGAGGGAGGGGAGAGAGGGGTGCAGGACATTGGGGAAATGCTTGACGGAGAGTATTAACTTTGGAAGCAAAGAAAGAGGCGAGGGAGGAGGGGTCCGGGGAGGTAGAGCTGATGGCGAGAGAGGGGATAGACGCAGAGTGTGAGGCTGTGAGAGAGCGAAGAACTGAGTATAGTTGACGGGACGAGTTTGAGGAGGAGGAAATGAGGTCAGCATAATAGTTACGCTTCTCGGTGTGGAGAAGAGTGCGATAGTGACGGTGGCAGGTATGAAAGTTAGCAAGAGTAACAGGAGATGGATGCTTCAGCCAAAGGCGTTCTGCACGGCGAAGATGCTTACGGTGTAAGGCTAGGCCATGGTGGAACCAAGGGTAGTGTGGGAGGCGACGGCGAGAATGATAGGGGCGTAGGGGAGCGGCAAGATCTAGAGTGGCGGAGAGTGATGAGTGCAATTTGTGGACCTGGATGTCGAGAGGGAGAGTGCCGAAGTCTGTAGGAAGTAATGCAGCTGGGGAGGGAAGCTGAGAAAGGATATCGGGAGTAATTCGGCGGGAGAACGTAGGGGAGGAGTTTGTACCAGAGCTTGAGGAGGGGAGGGTGGGTGAAACGACAATATCAAAGAACAGACATATATGATCGGTCCAAGGAAGGGAGGAGGAGGAGAGGGATAGGGGTAGGAGAGGGAAGGAACCTGGAGCAATGAGGAGATCGAGAGTGTGACCAGCAGTATGAGTGGGGAAGGAAACAAATTGACGGAGGGAGTGGTCGGACAGGAAAGTGAGAAAAGAAAGGTCTCTTGCTGAGAAGGGAGCATCGACGTGAATATTGAAATCACCTAAGGTGAGGAGACGGGGATAGCGGAGAGAAGCTTCCGAGATGGTAGTTAATAAAGAGTCCCAGGAGGGAGAGGAGAGAGAAGGGGGGGCGTAAATTAGAAGGAAATAGAGAGGGCAAGAAGAGGAGTCCAGTCGCATAAGAAGGGACTCAGGATAGGTGGGAGAGACCAAGGGGGGGAGTTCAGACAGTGAAATAGAGGAGCGATGGATAACTGCGATACCGCCGCCACTTCTTCCTCGACGGGAGGTGGACAGAAAAGAGTACCCAGGTGGAAGACACCGGTTGAGGAAGGGCTCATCGCCCTCTTTCAGCCAGGTTTCAGTCAGAAAGAAAATGTCCAGCTTATGTAGTACAATAAGGTCTTGGATCAGTGATGTTTTGGTTCGAATTGAGCGACAGTTTAAAAGGGCTAAATGTAAGAGAGAGTAGGGAGGCGCAGAGGAGGGGGGGGAACGCTGAGAGGAAGAGATACAGTGGGTTAGGTTAAGGGGCTGTCGGGTGAGATGGCCGGGAAGGGTATCAGAGGGCGAGGCAGGACGCCAGCCCCAATGCACCGGGATGGCAGACATAATGAGGGGGGAGAGGAGCAGCAGAAGGAGACTTAGCTTTGGAACGGGCAGAACAGTAGGGGAAACCAGTTTTGACGGCAAGTATGAGGGGAACGAGACAGGAGGACTCAGGGGTGAGGGCAAAGGATAGAGCATATGTGAGCACGAAATTAGATAGGTCCAAGCCCCAGTTCCGTTGCCCCGGTTCCCGCCCCAAGGAGCTCGCACAAGGAGCAGGTCCTGCTCCTTGTGCGCGCTCCTTCGGCGCGCACGCGGCGCGGGGCGCGGCACCGGTGTGGGATTTAAAGGTGGGTGAACCCAGCGTCACTTCCGGTGGGCGGAGACTGTAGCCGAGTACCGGGGAAAACACAACGGATGGGTACCTGAGCTGAGTTGAGAGCGCAGGCTACGAGAGAGACAGCAGGTGGGTAAAACAGCACACGATCAGGCAGTGAACAGCCAAACAAGTAGACAGTGGAAGGAGAGCACAACGAGCAGCACAACATCAGCCCCAACCCCTTCTGATCGAAAAATCTCTTGGCTCTTAATTCAAAATAAGTATCTGCAATCACCAAGAAACTCTCCACAAACCAATGATCATTACAGAAACCATTTAAGAGACTAAAGTCTCTGTAAGAGGACTTACCCTAATTGAATAATGCAAACCCAAATCTTCTTGAAAAACAAAGGCCCCCTATACCTCTTTTGTCCCTCTTCATCATCCATACAAAACATTAATGATTAAACCCTCTTCATTAAATCCATGACAGTTCATC
The DNA here is from genome assembly GCA_033557465.1 of Ichthyophis bannanicus. Lineage (NCBI taxonomy): Eukaryota > Metazoa > Chordata > Amphibia > Gymnophiona > Ichthyophiidae > Ichthyophis > Ichthyophis bannanicus. The sequence continues at coordinate 573,022,234 of CM066031.1, read as the reverse complement.
CTTCCATCTACACTTAATGGAAATCCTGTAAAGAAAGTAACCAGGTTTATAGAAACTCCCAAAACCTAAAATAATCAGAAATGTGACTTGGCTTTGGCATTGAACTCCATAGCTATGGAGCGGCAACCAAAAAGCTTTGGCTTTTAATCTAATTAACTAGAACTCAAACAATGTCAGAATACTAAGCAAATCCTCTTGACTGAGTCCAATATTCTTTTGAACACATACCAGCTCAGTTGGGACTTAAGGTGTTATGGCCCAATTCTCTACTACTCTCCAAGGATGCATTTATTGTTTTTAATCTTGAACAAAACATTGCTGAGTAAAGAGAGCACCTATAGGACAAGTACAGTTTGATAGGCTCAATGTAAACTCTCCATAAAATAAGTTCATGTTGGGTCTGTGTTTCCTAAACTCTGCACTCTTGACTGACACTGATGCTTCAAAGGATCACCTGGAGGTGACCAAGGAGACACTATCTGTGTGGTAGCTGGTACAAGCAAGAAAAAAACTATTTTCCCCACAACTGTGGGCCTCTGTAGTTTCTACACCCTCTTTCCATCATTGCGCTCCCTAAGTTACACCATCTTGATGATTTCATGACGCATCCAGCATAGACACTTCAAAGGGCCACTACAGGCCCATCACTGATAGGACACACCTACAAGGTTTGCGCTTTTGTATCTTCATTCCCAATGGTGGGCACAATGGAATGCTGTTTTAAGTTTGCTTTAAGACAGGTCTTATTGACAGGCTACTGCTTTTCTGTCATATTTAGAGTCTCTGGTGTTAAGACGTTTTAACTCTTTATAGCTAGTGAATATTCTCTATGGGAGATAGTTTGGGTTATTTTAGTTTTAATATTTGTATTTTTATTCAAGGGTTTGTGCTTACAGTCAGGTTGGGAGTGTTTTACTGTAGTTAAATTTTTGCATCGCAAAGGAAGAGTATTTGAGTGGTGATGGTTGGAGGCGTGTACTTGATAAGACTTTTTGTTGGTTTTCTACTTAAGAATCAACAGGACACTAGAAATCCGTATAACTGAAGGTTCCAGTAGTCCCTAAGTGCTGCCTAAGTAAAACAGATTGGGAGGTCAGATTATCTGTTTGGACAGTTTTTATCAGTTAACTCTAGAACAGTAAATTACAACTTAAAAGGCAGGACATACCCCTGGATGTCTATTTCTTCAGAAGAAAATAAGGAGAAGGACTGAACTTCTGACATCTCTCTTACAAGGATATCATGGTCAGGTCATTTTGTGCTTAAATTCTCCCCTAGGCTTCTGAAGCCTGATGTTGCTAAACTTAGAAACATGATGCCAGTTAAAGACCATATGGCCTATCTAGTCTGTCCTTCCATACCAACTACTAAGCTCTACAGTCCCTTTTTTTTCCTTTAGAGATCTTTTTTATTTTATTTATTTATTTACATTCTCTTAAATACTGTGTTATTCTGCATCAGTGTGGTTTACATTGAACAAACTGAAATTACACTGAACAGGGCATTATAACTTGGAGATAATTATTTTACAAGGAACATGGGCTATGGAGGGTTAAGTGACTTGCCCAAGACCACAAGGAGCACCTGTGGGACTAGAAACCCCAGTCCTTCCGGCCCAAGGTTGCTGTCCTCTAGTGGGATTTGAACCCCTGACCTTCCAACCTGAAGTACCTTGCCCCAACCACTAGGCCACTCCTCCACTCCACTTTTGTGTTTGTCTCATGCTTTCTTGAATTCAGATACAGTCTTTGCCTCTACTACCTCCACTGGGAGACTAATCTATGCATCTACCACTCTTTATGTACAGACGTATTTCTGCAAATTATTCCCAAGTCTATCCCCTTTCACCGTCATCCTACACCTCCTCATTTCAGAGCTTTCTTTCAATTGAAAGAGACTCTCCTCCTGTGCATTTATGCCATGGAGGTAATTAAATGTTTCTGTCAGATCTCCCCTCTTCCGTCTTTCTTCCAAAATATACATATTGAGATCTTTAAGTCTGTTCCCATATGCCTTATGACCATTTTGGTAGCCACCCTCTGCACAAACCCCACCCTGTTTATATCCTTCTGAAGGTGTGTATCTAGAATTGCACACAATACTCTAAATTAGGTCTCACCGAAGATTTATACAGAGGCACCAGTACTTTCTTCTTCCTGCTGGACATTCCTTTCCTTATGCACCCAAGCATCCTCCTGGCTTTCACTGTCACTTTTTCTACCTGTTTAGCCAGCTTAAGATCATTAGAAACAATCACCTCTAGTTCCCACTCTTCTTCCATGGACAGAAGTACTTCACCAATTGGATTTTCACTCTACCAATGTGTTGTCTATTAACAATTTATAGAACTATTGTTACTCAAAGTGGTAAAAAAATAACACATTTATTTTTTGCATGTGTCTAAGATACAGCTTGTTCTGAATTTATTTGGGTTGTTTGTTTATGGGAAAATTCAATTTAGATTGTACAATCCATGCCACAATTAAGCCAGAATATTAGAATTAGTGGGCCTGGTCTTGTAAACAAATGTATCAGAGTAAGTGGCATGTCAGTTTAATGCCCCTGTCTATGCGACAGTACCATCAACAATATAGAGCCCCCCACCCCTTCCTTCAGCATCATGTACTACTCTTGTGTCAGGAGAAAAGTTCCACATAAGTCATCAAGAATATTTTTTGCTGAAGAACAAATTTAATTTCAAGTGATTACTATAACTTTCAAGTTACTACAAGATATGTCTCTTATTTGATTGACAGACCAACAAAATAAATACCAGCCTGCACACTGTGTTCAAAATGTGAAAACTGTCCCAGTAAATCAGCAGAAAAAACAGACTTGTTTGATCATTATAGCAATGTTTTACATTAGCTATTCTTGGACTGTGAAACCACTTTCAAGAGACGGCATGTCACTGGTGAAACCTCATTTAGAATTCTGTGTCCAGGTCTGGAGGCCGTCTCTCTAAAAGGAAAGCAATACGCTACAGATGATCCACAGAATGGTAACAAAAATGTTGTAGGGTTTACATTAGAAGTCATATCAGATGAGACTCAGGGATCTAAATATGCATACCCTGGAGAAGAGGAGAAATGGTAGAGATGAATATTGTATCAAAGGCAAAGAGAAAGTTAGTTGATATTCAGCTCTTACAAGGTAACTGGAACTATAAGGAAAAGGCTCCTAGTAGCCTAAATGTTGAAACACTATGATTTTTGGGAAGCTGAAATGAAGAAGTTTGGATGTACAATTCCACAGAGCACAGAGATAAGAAAAAGACAAACTGTGTTCCTTGATACTCTTAAAGGACTGGCTTGATAAGAGAGTTGAGGCACTCTGAAAGAAATTGGCTTAAGGAGAAATCGGGTTGTAAGCCGCAACAGTATGAGTCATTTCAAGGATTACATGGCGATTGTAGATAACACAAAGAAGTTTTTCAGACAAAAAATTCCAGAAAGTGTTATCTTGTCCATCTGAATTATTTCTATGGTTCAGTATCTCTTGTGTACACAGGCGCTATTAGTCTCAACAATATTCCCTCAGTCAAGGATTTTGCAACTCACTTTCAATAAAAGGAGGCCTCATTAGGGCCCTCTCTACCTCCACCTTATAGAATGGGGAATGAACAATTGGATCAAATTTATGACTATAAGACTCAGCAACAATTTTTTCAGTGCTGTAGGGCATGAAGCCAACTGTCTGTCCTTTGGATAAGACTTCAACTGCTGTTGTGTAATTAGTAAATTATATCATAATTGATATGGTTAACACTTCTTTAGTTGGAGGAATCCCACCAGATGAACTAAAATGTACTAGCGGTAGGCTCACAATGAAAAAACTGTTGGGAGCTGCAGATGACTGTGCCAATTACTAAGCCATTACCAATCTATCTCTGGTTGGCAAAGTAATTGAAAAAAGTAGTTCATTAGCAATTATATGAGTTTTCAATAATCATGCAATTCTTGATTCTATACAACATGGCTTTCGATCTGCTTCTCTATCTGATATTCTTTTACCAGGTCTGGAGAAGAGTTTGCCTTTTGGATTATTTTTATTAACATCTCAGCTGTTTCTCACACTGTTTTGCCAATGTGAAAAGCAGTTGTATAATCACTGTCAGCAGATCCATAGTGGTAATAATGTTTCAAATAGAGAAATTTTCCATACCTGCTAATTTTCTAGACTAGTCCAGATGAGTGAGTTATTCTCCCTAGCCAGCAGGTGGAGGCAGTCAAAGCAACTTTCAGTTGTCATTACTTGAATATATGCTGGTGCAGCACTAAGAGAAGCCACTATGACACTTCCCAAGCAGATAAGACTAAAAACTCTGAAAAAAATACTAATCAACAACAGCAGCTTTGTACACACTTTTGGCTCTCTTACCTACTTTGCATCAGGTACTGATACTGAAAATGTAGAGCTCCAAAACCTATAGGATTAGGGTTTCTAGGGAGGATCCTGGACTGGTCTAGAAAGATTCAAGGAAAGGAGATTAGCAGGTATGGAAAATTCCTCTTTCATTATCACCCTGCTAGACCAATCCAGATGAGTGGGATGCAACCAAGCAGTCACGACCCAGGGTGGAGGAAGACGACACTTTGGACAGAATGGATCTGCCAAAAGGCATCATCTGTTCCAGCTCTCACATGCAACCTGCAGTGCTTCAGAAAGATGCTCAGAGATGACTAGGTAACCACCTTACAGATGTCCTCCTGAGACATCAAGGCAGACTCTGCCTAGGAGGAAGAGGATTACACCCTAGTGTAGTGAGCTCATGCTACAAGCCTCATTAATCCAGTAGACAATCAAGGACTTGGCCACTACCTGTCCTTTTCCCCAGACTACTGAATAGGTCAAAGAGATGGTCCAACAGACAGAAGGAATTAGTAAACTCCAGATACTTTACTCCCACTCTCCTCAAGTCCAACTGACGCCTAGAGGAGTCGATCAGAAAGAGGAAGATGCAGGGGGAAGCAGAAGAGCCAAGGAGGGGAAGGCAGCAAGTCAGCTCTCTGAGTCTTGGGAGAAAAGGATTGAAGCAGCAAGGTTTTAAGTTTTTCTTGAACTTAGGGAAAGATGATTCTTGACAGAGAGCCAGTGGAAGGGAATTCTAGAGATGGGAAAGGAGCAAGGTCTTAGTGGCCATCTCCTAGGATTTTAGGTTGGCTTTCAGATTACAAGAAAATCTGTCAAGGCCTGCCTTAGTGGTATATCAAATACTTGTAATAAATAAATTCTATTCTTCATATATTTTCAAATTTCACATACTCATTTCTCTTCCACAACCTTCCTTTATTCATTCTTGTATGCCTGAATGCCTGTGCTGTCAACTCTTGGGAGAAGTGGACTGTGGTTTCACTTAGCTAACGTGAAACACAAACTAGTAGTAATAATTAATTAGTATTATAAAAATAATGGGATCATTATTTTTACAGTCCTGGATAAAACACAGGTATATTACAGAATTCAAAATGATTTCCATAGGGAAAATGATTTTTCAAGAGATCACTAGTAGAGGACAGGCATATCAAGAATATAGGATACAATGCAATATAACAGGGTATGTATATGCGTGGAAATATTCACACAGTTTCAGGAATGCCCTTTGTTTATTCTATTCTTGTATATTAATGCACACCCTTTCTTTTATTTTTGAAGGCATCAGAGTTTTATATAATTGATTCTTTACTTGTGTACACTTATATGGTTAACATGTTTTACACTGATGCAGACGACACATCAAAACATGGCCCTGTTGGGTTTTATCACAATTGCATAATATTTGCCTAATTATATGGGGGATGGATTTTACAAAGGATGTCCAATGAAATCGGCAACGTACAGGGCAGAACGTGCAGAAAAATACCACAGACATCTATGTCTCCACCTGATTTCAGGAACATATTTATTGGTATGTTGCTCATGCCTTTTCCAGTAGATGATCAAGATACATGGTTTATGGTTTAGGCACTTGATATACCACCTTTACTATGTGCATCAGGGCGGTACGTTTTATTCCCTTGTCCCCAAAGGGCTCACAATTTAAGTGTACCTGAGGCAATGGAGGGTTAAGTGGCTTGCCCAAGGCCACAAGGAGTGTCAGTGGGATAATTATTATTTGTAATAATTTTAATTAAAGTTGCCACTTTTCTATAGGTGCTGTTTTTTATTTTGTTGTTTTTATCTTATTTATTTATTTATTTAACACTCATTTTTATACCGCATCTTCCAGAGATCAGATGCGGTGTACAAATAACAACAATTAACAAAGCTAAGTTTGTTTTACATAGAACATCTTAATTTTTACATAGAACATCTTAACATATCATAAAATAAACAAGGTGGGTTTTTAAACTGGGATCGTGCAAAAACAGTTAACTAACAAAGTGTAGTATCTATATACGTAAGACAGTACATAACTGATACAACTATATACATGCGTAGGTATTAGGTCATAGGAGATAGGATCGTCATTTCGTTAGCGCTAAGTGTTGTCCATTTAGGTGTGAGGTTTGTGCTTTAAGTGGTCATTTACCTGATTATCCTTTATCTATGTTGAGTGCCAGGTTTTCTATGGAATTGTAGTGTTTAGTGAATAGATAAGTTTTTAGTTTTTTTGCGGAATTCCAAGATCTCTGTTAGTGAACGTAGATCCTCTGGTAGGGAATTCCAGATAATTGGGGCTATGTGTGAGAAGGCTCTATTGTTGGTCAATTTATGTGCTTTTATGAAGTCCTTCGGGATCTTTGGTTTATTTAACTGTTCTTTTCTATTAGTGGGCTTAGGTGTTTCTTTGCTTATTAGATTACATAGTGTAATCGGTGCCATGTCGTTTAATGCTTTAAATGAGGTTATTATTGTTTTGTATATTATCCTGCTTTGTATTGGTAGCCAGTGAAGCGATGCAAGTATAGGTGTTATGTGTTGTATAGAATTTATTTTTAGTATAATTCTTGCTGTTGCATTTTGGGCTAATTGAATTCTTTTAATGTTCTGTTTTGAAGTGCCAATAAGTATTAGGTTGGCGAAATCAAAATGAGGGGTTATTATAGCTTGTGTTATATTAATGAAATCTTGTATAAATACAAGCGGACGTAGTTGTTTGAGAATTTTAAGTTTGAAATAGATTTTCTTTAAAGTGTTTCTAATGTGGGTTTCCATTGTAAGGTGTGTATCTAGGATAACTCCTAGATATCTTATTTCATTTTTTATTTTAATTTCTTGCTCTTGTAGTGTTATATGGGTTGGAGGGATAAATGATTGATTTTTAGTTACGATTAGGACTTCAGTTTTGGCATGATTTATGTGAAGGTTTTGAGTTTTTAGCCAAATTGTGATTTCATTATAGCAGTCTGAGAGTAGTTGTAATGGTATGTTAGGGATTGTAAATGGAATGTACATCATAATATCGTCTGCATAGAGGTGATAATGTACTCCAAATTTTTTAAAGATATTGCAAACCGGTTTTATGTAAATGTTAAAGAGTAGGGCTGAAAGAGCAGATCCTTGTGGTAAACCTATTTCTTGGTTATATGTAGTTGAAGTTTGATTACCTATTCGTACATTTTGTGTTCTGTTGTTTAAATAGGAAGTGAACCAATTATGTACTGTGGAGTTTATGCCTATCTGTCTTAAATTGCTGAGCATTATTGAATGATGAACACTATCAAAGGCTGCTGATATGTCGATAAAGAGGAGGATGAATGCTTGTTTATGATTGTCAATTCCTCTTAGAAGAGTATCAATTAATACTGTTAGTAGTGTTTCTACTCCGTGTCGGGGCCGAAATCCATATTGTTGCTCGTCAAGTGGGTAAGATGTGTCTATGTATTCCTGTGTCTGTAATTGCACTACTTTTTCTATTATTTTGGCCAAAAATGGAATGCTAGAAATGGGTCTGTATGATGCTGGGCATGTTTTATCTAGTTTGCCATTCTTTAGGATTGGGCGTATTTGTGCATGTTTGAGTGATTGAGGAAGGTAACCTTGAGATAATGAGAGGTTGACTATTGGGAGAATGAAGGAAAGTAAGGTAGGCAGAGTGTTTTTTATCCATGACACTGGGCATGGGTCTAAGTAAGAGGTGGTAGTATTGAGTCCGGATATGATAGTTTTTAATGTTGTTCTTGAAATGGGGTAAAAGTCTGACCATTGGTCTACAGATTGGTGAGAGTTATTGATTATATCAGAAGGCATTTGAGTTTTTTTTTATTTATTTTGGTAGTGATTAGCTAGTGTTTGTACTGAGATGTCAGTGATTTCGTTGCTAGAATTTTGAGCGTTATTGGTAAGGTTTCTGACAATAGAGAATAATTCTCTAGGTCTGTTGTATGATTTTGATAAAGTTGCAGCGTAGTAGTTTTTCTTTGTACTATCGAGTGTTTCTTTATATTTTATGAGATGGTTGTTGTACATTTCCTTATGTATAGTCAACTTAGATTTTCGCCATTTAATTTCGTGTTTTCTTAGTTCTTTTTTCATTTGTTTTAATGTGTTATTGAACCATGGTTTGTTGTTAGTTTTAGGGTGTATCCTTTGTTTATTTGTGTGTGATTGATTTTGGCTGCATTATTGATGGTATCATACCAGTTTTTGACAGCATTATCTAGATCGGATGTGGATGGTAAGAGGTAGGGAATTGTTGAATCGAGGAATTCCGTTTCATTAAATTTTTTAAATTTTGATGTGGGGCCACTTAATGTATAGCTTTTGACATTAGCAGTATGATATGTGAAGTTTGTTTTGATAATATAATGATCAGACCAGGGTGTCTCTGTGAGTGCTATGGAATTTAGATTCATTAGTTTGAAAAGTGAATCGGGAAGAAAGATAAGATCTAGTGTTCCTCCTTTTATGTGTGTTGCGGTATTTATTATTTGATGATAATCTATATCTGATAAGGCATCCATAAATAATTTGGAGTTTTGTATTGATAGTGAAGGTAGGTTGAAATCACCTAGCATGATTATAGGGTTTTGTTCAGTAGATGAGCCAAGGAGATCAATAAATGAATCCAGACAATCTGCACTTTGGTCTGGAGGTCTATAAATTAAACAGATTTTCATGAGGCCAATTTTTATCAATAATGTGTCTATGTTATTAGAGGTGTTTGATTGAATTGATTTGGCTTTTAGTATCTTTTTTGTCATCATTAAGACTCCTCCGCCTTTTTTGTTGGATCTATGTTTGTAAAACAGGTCGTAGTTTTCATTATCAAGTTGGTTTAGGTAGACTGTGTCTGTTTCAGAAAGCCAAGTCTCTGTGACACATCTTATGGCATCTTGCCTCTGCTTGGTTTACCTTTACATATACTGGGCCAACAATTTATGCAAATCTATTTCATACATCATCATGGATATCCTGAAAACCAGACAGGTCAGATGTGCCTGCAGGACAGGCCTGAGAAACACTGCACTGGATAAATGTTCCTTCAATCCCCACAAGAACCCCTGTTTATCTTTTTATATCACAAGTTACACATAGAATAAGACAAACTCATGTAATATACCTTTGTAATGAACTGTCTTATTTTAGCATATTTTTCTCTTTTAAACTGATAATGAGTATGCCTAGATCCTCTTAGTTTAAAGGAAAGTCTGTGATATCCTGCATCCAAAATACAAAGCCTGTGACCAGGGTGATACATTTCCTCAGTAGTCAAAGGAGGGTCAAGGAGGGTGTCAGAAGAATTTCACTTAACCAAAGCCATCATTCCTTTTCCTTCTCCAGCTCCTGCACAAGTACTTAGGGGACTATCACACATGTACAAAGCTGCACAAATGTTCACTACCTGCATGTCCATTATCCTTTTGCCAGTTCACCGATGTAACATCAATGTAGGTACAAATTAAGAAAAAAAATCAACTCATTTTGGTGTTAAGTGAAGTACATCTCATTAGGTAAAAACTTTTATGAAGGTGGACTGCATCAACATGTTGGCGTTCATCCCCGGTCTCCTTGGAACAGAAAAAGGACTCTGGGCCTTGTTCCCCTAACACCCCACAGAGAAAAGTCCTCAGGACCTTGTTCCTCCCATGCCCTATTGCAGAAAATAAACTCTGGTCCTTGTCTCTACTACCTCACATACAGCTAAAAGGCCTCTTGACATTTCCCCCCTCCACCCAGTACAGCAAAAGATCTTTGGCCCAAGATGTCTAGCAGCAGAAAAGAGTTGGTTTTCTTTCTGTCTCCTTGGCACCAGTGTAATAACAGAAGTCGGACGGCACCATTTTGAATTTGTTACTGGCCAAGAGAGAGAGATAAACACTCCCTCCTGCTGCTACCCATCTTTGTAGGCTGCAATGGTGGGTGGAGGGGTGCGAGGGTTGGTGTAAGTAATGGGTCTGGGGGTATCAGAAAGATGGGATAGAGAAGAATGAAGGCCTTTGCTGTGTCAGAGCAAAACGAGGGAACAAATCTCAGAAGGCTTTGTTTGTGCACAGGAGGGAGGATGCTCCCAGGCTAACGAGGTCTTTAATTTTAGCAGGTTTGCCATGAGCAGCATCATCACAGCTGTGTTGTGCTGTGCTTAATGCAGAAATGCTGCCTCTTTCTCCATATCTCCACTAAAGCTCATGCAAACTTAAAGCCATGTTACTGTATTGGCTTTAACACCACTTAGTACACAGATACCTTGATATGAATCCCTTCCCTTCCCTAATATTTTGTGCCATCGAAACCTACTGCCTTTGTTTTTCTGCCATATACTACCAATGCTTATTTGCTCACCTTTTTTGCTATTACCTTTCAAAAAGGCCCACAGAACACAAGCACATGATGGGAGTGATGCATCATTTTTCTATCAATCCTAACTTTATTTCTCCAAATGTAGCCATCTTTAGCTCATGTTGTGTGGCTACATTTACAAAAATTGCTATACTATCTGCAAACCTTAATATTATCCAAGTAGACCAGTTAATACTTTCTATGGTTTATGTATAACAGAGTCTCATGGTGACAAGGGCCACAACATTACAACATACTCTGTATTTTTAAGAATGATTATAGTGTCAGCTATTTCAAACCACAGCCAAAAATAAATCACTAAAATCTTGTATTTAATGCAAAATTATTTCACTCCTTTCTCTAAGTGAAAGGGAAGCTAGCAGACAAATAAAGGTTGTATCAAAATACCAAAACCTTAGCAAAGCAAAACAGCTGAAGAAAGGAAAGGTAGGTGACTGTATGTTCTGTACATCTATTTTCCAAATAGATAAGTGCAGAATAAATGCCTTCATAGCCCCAAGCATAGCCTTAGACATGGTCAATATCGTAAAATGTGTCAACTGATGAAATGTTGCTATAATTAAAGTGAAACTTCAGTAATTCTGCTGGACTAGAGCTTGGCAAAATAGAACTGATATATATATATATATATATATATATATATATGTGTGTGTGTACGTGCACATGTGCATATATAAACACACAAACACACTTGTATTACAACTGCAAGATTAAAATAATAAGACCTAGAAATCATGTGAGAGATCAAAAAAAAAAATCTTTGAAGATGCAAAATAACCAAACGGCTGATACGACTAAGAGGGAGTAGTTATTAACATGCATTAAGGGAATGACACACAATTTCTGCCCAATAATGTGTGTTAAATGGCAAAATCATGCATTATTTTAGTTTAACACAGATTATTTTACCACCAAAGCAAGTTAAATAACAATGAGATGCAAAACATGCAAATGTATGCAAAGAAGTTCATTATTATGCAAATTAAATAATGCATCATGCATTTAACTTCATAAGTGGTGGTTTTTATGGAAAAAGAATGCCATCTATGGCCTGCCATTATTTTTCTATGCATGGCCCGATGTTTCCAGGGTCTTCTTAAGGGGCTGGAAGCATCTTTCAGGAAATGGAAAAAAGAGCCAAACAACGAAACCTGGAAACAGCACAAGCACTGGCAAGTCAAATGCAAGGCATTGATAAGGCAGGCAAAGGGAGAATTTGAGAAGAAGCTTGCTGCGGAAGCAAAAACACGAAATAAAGACTTTTTCAAGTACATTCGTAGCAAAAAACCTGTGAGAGAGTCAGTTGGTCCATTAGATGATAGAGGGGTTAAAGGGGCACTAAGAGGCGTCAAGGCGATAGCGGAGAGACTGAATGAATTCTTTGCTTCAGTCTTTACTGAGGAAGATGTAGGGATGTTACCCATGACTGAAGTAGTATTTAAAGGTATGGAAGAATTGAAGGAAATATCGATACATCGGGAAGATGTATTACAACTATTAGAAAAACTGAATAGTCGCAAATCACCTGGGCCGGATGGTATACATCCAAAGGTGTTGGAAGACATGAAATATGAGATTGCAGACCTGCTATTAGTAATCTTTGAATTTTCAATAAAATCATCTGTAATACCAGAAGATTGGAGGATCGCTAATGTAACGCCAATTTCCCGGGTGATCCGGGAAACTACAGACCGGTGAGCCTGATGTCAGTACCGGGAAAAATGGTAGAAACCATCATAAAGAACAAAACTACTCAGCATGTAGATAGTCACTGCTCAATGGGAGACAGCCAACATGGCTTTAGACAAGGAAGATCTTGTCTTACTAATCTGTTATGTTTTTTTGAAGGTGTGAACAAACAGGTGGACAAAGGTGAGTCGGTTGATATAGTGTATCTGGACTTTCAGAAAGCCTTTGACAAGGTCCTCATCAGGGACTTTTGGCAAAACTAAAGAGTCATGGGATAGGAGGCAGTGTACTGTTGTGGATCAAGAACTGGTTAAAAGATAGGAAGCAGAGGGTAGGGCTAAATGGCCAATTTTCCCAATGGAGAAAGATGAATAGTGGTGTACCCCAGGGATCTGTGCTGGGTCTGCTGCTTTTTAACATATTCATAAATGACCTGGAAAGTGGAATAACGAGTGAGGTTATCAAATTTGCAGATGACACAAAACTGTTTAAAGTTGTTAAAACCCAAGAGGACTGTGGAAAACTGCAGGAGGATCTTGATAAATTGGAAGACTGGGCATCAAAATGGCAGATGAAATTTAATGTGGACAAGTGCAAAGTTATGCACCTAGGGAAGAACAACCCAAACTATGGTTACACGATGCAAGGTTCCACATTAGGAACCACCAACCAGGAAAAAGATTTAGGTGTCATTGTGGATAACATTTTAAAACCATCGGCCCAGTGTGCAGCGGCGGCCAAGAAAGCAAATAGAATGCTAGGTATCATAAGGAAAGGAATGGAAAATAAAACAAAGGATATTATAATGCCTCTATATCGTTCCATGGTGAGACCGCACCTTGATTATTGTGTGCAATTCTGGTCGCCGTATCTTAAAAAGGATATAGCGTTATTAGAAAAGGTACAGATTAGAGCCACCAAAATGGTGAAGGGGATGGAAGGATACTCCTATAAAGAAAGGCTAAAAAGGTGGAAAAGAAACGGCTGAGGGGAGATATGATAGAAGTCTATAAATTAATGAACGGAGTGAAAGGAGTAAACGTAGATCGATTGTTTACGTTATCAGAATATAGAAAGACTAGGGGACATGCAATGAAGCTACTATTTAAGACTAATAAAAGAAAATATTTTTTCACTCAACGTGGAATCGAACTCTGGAATTTGTTACCAGAGGATTATGCAGAATGTTCTGACGTCTTTTGCAGAGATCCTGAAAATCCTGCAGACCTCTGTAAAAGCTCTTTCTTGGGACCCTGGGACCCCTCCCATGTTAGTCATTCTTTGCAGCTGCTGTTTCAAGGTCTGCCTTGTCTGTGTAAGCGACATAGCTCACTGCTCCTTCCTGTGCCTTGTGCATGTTATCTTCCATCTCCTGGCACTAATTGGAATTCTTCGGGCTAAGAGAATTTGTTTGCTCATTAGTTTTCTGAATTCCTAGCTTGGCTTGTATTTTCTGGGCCTAGGGCTATATCCTTGCACACTTCTGTCCAAAGTATGGCTCTGTAGGCTGTATTATAGTAGGCCTCATATTCTCTCTTCTGTAGCCCACAAGCGCTGTTTCTTCTTGTGCCATTCATGTTAGACTGTGTACAGTTCAAGCAGACAGGGGTGCAGTTGCAGCAAGCAAGAGGCTGACCTGAAATCTGGACCTAAACCAAATTATCCCCACAGGATGTAGAGTAAAGGCTGTTAGTGTAGCTGGATTTAAAAAAGGTTTGGACAAGTTCCTGGAGGAAAGGTCCATAAACCATTATTAAGAAGGGACCCAGGATATCAATGCTTGACCCAGTACAAGCATTGTGGAACCTGTGTCTTTGGGGGAAATGCTAGGTACGTATAACCTAGATTGGCCACTGTTGGAAACAGGATACTGGGCTTGATGGACGTTGGTCTGACCCAGTATGGCATATCTTATGTTCTTATGTTCTTAAGATGTCTAAATGTTGTCACCCCCTCCCCCCCCCCACCACCAACAAAGACCCCCCCAACAGACACCCCACTGCCCCCTTTGTCCTGCCAAGAGACCCTACCACCATCATAATTACCTCAAACATATCCCAGGTTGCTAGCGGGGAGGGGGGGGGGAGGCAGAGAAGCAATCCTCAGTCGCTTTTCCCCATCACCTCACTGTCCCGAGTTCATAATGATGTCTCTGACACACAGTGGTACTCTCACAGAACTATCACTAGGACTGAAGCTACCAGATAAGGAACACACTTCTTATTTGTGAAATGCTTTGGCTTTCCAGTCCTACTGTGTAATAAAATATTAAAAATATTATTAAAAATACTGATTTAAATGTGTCCTTTTAGTAGTAATCTGTAATGAATCAACTCAAAATACATATCTGGAACTTCTTCTAAACATTAACAAAGTCAGAAAATTAATCTTAAGCCCGTTAAAAAGAGGAAAAACACCACCTAGCATAAGAAAACCTAAGACGTATACAACTTAATCTAAATCAAAACATATAAAAACCAACAAAGTAACAATTACAAATTAAAAAAAAGAAAGAAATATATATATATATATATATATATATATGAGAGAAAGAGAAAATAATATAAAATACAAACAATCACAGACCAGGGATGGCTCTATTATCAGTTGAAACTAGGCGACCTCCTACAGCTGCAGTAAACCGCAGCAGCGATCAAAGCAAAATAATAGATTCCGAGAGTTAGACAAACTCAAAGAACCATCAACATATTCTTTTACCTGCAGGGAGAGCGGGCACACACATACCTAGAAAGCAATGATTAATATTTAAAAATATGATGGCTAAATGGTTTGTGATTAAAATTATTTTAAAAAATCACAGTGTATTTAAAGTGACTGAAAATATTAAAATGGAGTGGAGGAGTGGCCTAGTGGTTGGGGCAAAGTACTTCAGGCTAGAAGGTCGGAGGTTCAAATCTCACTAGAGGACAGCAACCTTGCGCCGGAAGGACTGGGGTTTCTAGTCCCACAGGTGCTCCTTGTGGTCTTGGGCAAGCCACTTAACCCACCATAGCCCATGTTTCCTGTAAAATAGTTATCTCCAAGTTATAATGCCCTGTTCAATGTAATTTCAGTTTGTTCAATGTAAACCACACTGATGCAGAATAGCACGGTATATAAGAGAATGTAAATAAATAAAATGCACTAAAGTGGTGACCGGCTATAATTGAGCAAGTTTAAAGCAAATAGTCTGACAAATAACATTTCCTTCTGGTAGTAGTCAGTGGAGTTTTGTCATCAGGATTTGTTATAGTGTCAACTATGCATTTTTGCAGGACTGTTGAAGAAGAAGTGGTACTGAGATTATCCTAATTCTTGAGTTAATTACCACAATCTCAAGAGGTTCAGACACACAGCTGAAAAGTTCTCCTAAGATGCCCAATACTCTTGCACCGGCCCTGCCAAAGACAAATGGTCAAAATGGATAAACAAAAAGAAGATAAAACTGCTCTACGGCTGTAACAGCTTCCTTCCTCCTTTCCCAGCCAATCACAAAGATGTTTCCAAAAATAAGCAGGGAAGGCAACAGTGAAATAATGAGTTTTAAGAGCTGCTTTAAATTTTAGCGTAAGAGCATTTGGCACAAATATGGGAAGTCAATTCATTCTGTAGATTAGGGGCTAGTACCCCACAGGCAGCATGGTATGGCACATCATTTCCAATCAGACTTTTAAATATGAAGGAACAATGAACAAGTTCTTTTGCAAAGAGCATAACATTCGAGTTAAGTATAGGGAATGAGAAACTTGTCCAGGAAGTGTGTTAGGAATCTTGAGGAATTCTCTAAGCTAATGGCAGCCAGACTGACAAAGAGTTTATCTGCTGTGGTTTGTACTAACTACAATCTGTGGATAGAGAGAGAGTTTAGTGCTGAAAGAGGGAATTACAGTAATCTAACCAGCTTATTACTAAGGTGAAAACTAATGTACGAATGTCCTTAGTTTCCAGGATGGACCTCACAGAACTGATTAAACAGAGGGGGTCATTCTGAGCAGCATTTAGCGGAGATGTATGTCCGGTTTGGACGTACATCCCCACTAAATGCTGGGGCCCGATGCCGGATCCAGAGCTCCCCACACGTACAGAGATGTGCAGGGAGTTCTGGATGGGGGTGGGAGGAGTAGGGCCAGAGGAGGAGCAGGGGCGGGGCAGAGGCGAGACCCTGACCCTGGACATACAGGGCTGATTCTGGTCACGGCCCTGTACCTGAGTTAGACAGGGGACTTATTCCACCTCAGAGGAGGAATAAGTCCCCCTGAGATTAGAGGACAGCGTGGCAGGACCAGCACCGACCAGATGAGCAGAGCAAGGGGATCCCCGCCACCCAATCCCAGGCCCAATCAGGGGTTGGGTGGCAGGGAAAGGATATTTTTAACTGCTTGCAGAGGATTGGGGTTCCTGCATGGTGTCCCAGTGCCATGGCGATGGGATGCCACAGCACCGAGGCTCCATGCAGGGGCATGGGGGGGGGGTTGGAAGGGGAACAGGCCGGACGTGCAGCAGGCCAGGAATTGGGGCACGTCCTGCCCATCCAGACCCTCTGCACCCAATTCAGATCCTGTGGACTAGCTCCCGTGGATGCAGAATTGGGTGCAGATCTGGCCCATCCAGGTTTCAGACATCCAGACAGGCCAGACGTTTCCCATTCTGAATTGGTGATTCTGAAAATTAAGTTTGTTATCCAGAACCACTCCTAGAAATTTGATGGCAGATATAATGGCGATGAATTGACCTGCAAGCTAATGGCTATAGGATGAGAGAACTTATCCCAGCTGGAAAAAAATATCAAACATTTTGTCTTCTTGTTATTTATAAGCCAAAAAGATTTTGCAGGTTTAAGAACATGTTTTAGATATTCAGAGGCAGATATGACAAAGGTAAAAAGGAGCAACACGGGACATTTTAAACATGGAAGTTAAATCATCATTTTAACTATTTTTTTTACTGTCATGACGAAGATACTCTTAATTTCCTTATCAATGTGACCTGGGGGTAAGATTTAGCTATCTATTTATTAAACATGCGTATTCCGCCAAACACAAACTGCTTGGTGGATGCCACTAAAACAGAGACAATAAAGTAATTAAGGATGCAAAACCCATAAACAGCTACTTTACAAAATTTCCTTTAGATCTGGTTCAGTTTCTTCTGTACCTTAGTAGCTATTTCATCTAGGCATCATACCTCAAACAAATCTTTGAACAACAAAGTTTTGATTTTCTTTTAAAAATCCATTAAGTCATTCTTTAATCTATATTGTGAGGACAATGGATTCCATAATCGAGGATCCATGCTTGAACATAATCGGTTACAGGTACAGTATAGCACAGTTACTTACCTGTAACAGGTGATCTCTGGGAACAGCAGGAATAAGTCTTCACATATGGGTACGTCGGTACCGACGGAGCCTGCGCAGGAACGCTCCCCAGCTTCCCAAAAAGGAAAGCTTTTGGGAGCATCCCACAGCGCCTGCGTGCTGCCTTCCCGCCTTTCCTAACCAACTCTCCTCAGTTCGAGTTTAAAGCTGAGACAATAGAGAGAGAGAGGAAAGGAAAGATAGAAAAGAGATACTCCTAGGGGAGGTGGGTGGGTTGTGAAGACTTATTCCTGCTGTTCCCAGAGATCACCTGTTACAGGTAAGTAACTGTGCTATCTCCAGGAACAAGCAGGAATGAGTCTTCACATATGGGGACTCCCTAGCTGAGATGCCTGGGAGATCCCCAAGGATATGAAACCCTGAAAGGGGTCTGCGTCCTCGTATGGATCTCAGGCATCCATCCAGGAAAGGAGGGCAGGAGTTGTTTAAGAATGGAACAGGTGTCTGAGGACAGCCTGACCAAACAAGGCATCCCGGCGGGAATCCTTGTCCAAGCAGTAATGGGCTGTGAAGGTATGAACAGAGGCCCAGGTGGCTGCTCGACAGATCTGGTCGATGGACACAGAATTTAGATGAGCCATAGAGGTGGCCATGGCCCTCACATTATGAGCTGTGACATGGCTCTCCAGAGAAAGGTTCTTACTCTGGTAGGCGAAAGAATACACTGAGCAATCCAATTGGACAGTGTTCTCTTAAAGACTGGAAGTCCCAAATGAGAAGGATCAAAAGCAACAAAAAGCTGGGAAGACTTTCTATGTTGCTGTGTCCTATGTAAGTAAAAAGCAAGAGCTCTTTTACAATCCAGAGTATGAAGATTCCTCTCTGTACTGGATGCATGAGGAGCTGGAAAAAAGACAGGTAGATATACCTCCTGATTAAGATGAAAAGGTGAGACCACTTTAGGCATAAAGTGTGGATTTGTCCTAAGGACTACCTTGTCATGATGGAACCTTGTATAAGGTGGATTAGCCACTAAGGCCTGCAGTTCACTGATGCGGCGAGCAGAAGTGACTGCAATGAGGAAAATAACCTTCCAGGAAAGAAATTTCAAGGAGGTAGTGGCTAAGGGTTCAAAAGGTGGCTTCATAAGCTAACCAAGAACCAAATTTAAGTCCCATGCCACCGGAGGAGGCCTAATGGGAGGTTTAGTTAAAGTTAGGCCTCTCATGAATCTTGAAATAACAGGATGAGAGGAGATAGGTTGTCCATTGATGGGCTTAAGGGATGCTGCAATAGCACTCAAATAGACTCTTACTGAATTTGTTTTAAGTCCTGCATTGGAGAGATGCAGGAGATAGTCTAACAAAGAAGTTAAAGGTAGTGCTAGAGGGTCAAGACCCTTTTCAGCACACCAAATGGAAAATCTTTTCCACTTAAAAGCACAGGAACGCCTGGTGGAAGGTTTCCTGGAAGCATGGAGGATATCCTTCAGCTGCTGAGAAAGATTCAAGTCTTGAAGGTCTAGGCCTTCAGTAACCAAGTTCTGAGGTGAAGGGACTTGGGGTTTGGGTGCCACAAAGTCCCTTCCTCTTGAGACAGAAGGTCTGGAGCAGCTCCCAAGTCCAGGGAGGGGGCTTGGGAGAGATGCAGAAGTAGAGGGTACCACACTTGGCGTGGCCAGCGTGGAGCTATGAGGATCATAGATCCTTGATCCCTCTGGAGTTTGAACGGAGTCTTGGGAATAAAGGGAATGGGTGGAAAGGCATAGAGGAAGCCCCGACCCCAATGAAGGAGGAAGGCATCCTTGGTCTGAACCCCCTGACACGGAATTCTGAAACAGAACCGGGGAAGTTTGGCATTCCACAGACTTGCAAAGAGGTCTATGTCCGGGGTTCCCCATTCTTGAAAGATTCTGAGTACCTGATCCATGTGCAGGGACCATTCATGTGGAAGCAGAACTCGACTGAGTCTGTCTGCCCAAGAGTTTTGGATTCCTGGGAGATATACTGCCAGGAGATGGATTTGATGCTCTCTGGCGAAGGCCCATAATCTTAGAGCTTCGTTGCAAAGCGACAGAGAGCCAGTTCCTCCTTGCTTGTTTATGTAAAACATGGCTACCTGATTGTCCGTATGAATAAGGACTGTCTTGTAGCTGAGGAGGGTATGAAAGACCTTGAGAGCTAGAAACACTGCTCGAAGCTCCAAGTGGTTGATATGAAGAGAGGTCTCCTGTGGGGACCAAGTGCCTTGGGTGGAGAGGTCTTGTAGATGAGCTCCCCAACCTGTTTGAGAGGCATCTGTTGTGAGGGTTGCTTGGGGCAAGTACTGTTGGAAGGGGGACCCCAGCAACAGATTTTGAGTGGACATCCACCATTGGAGAGACCAAAAGAGACGTTTGGAGGTTGCTATTTGGTCTGAGAGAGCTCCTGAAGCTTGAGTCCACTGGGTGGACAAAGTCCATTGAGCTGCTCTCATGTGGAGGCGAGCATAGGGTACCACATGTACTGTGGAAGCCATGTGGCCTAGCAGTTGTAGCATCTCCCTGGCAGTTAAGTGGCTCCTTGACTGAATCTGGGAGGCTAGCTGCACTAGACGTTGGCAACGGGCCTGAGGAAGGTAGGCCCTTGCAGTGGTGGTATCCAACCAGGCCCCTATGAATTCCAGGGACTGAGTAGGGATGAGCTGGGACTTTGGGAGGTTTACTACCAGTCCCAGATACTGCAGAATGCGCCTTGTGAGGTCCAGGGAAATCTGGGCCTCTGATTGAGATGGAGCTCGGATGAGCCAGTCGTCCAGATATGGGAAGACAAATATTCCCAGAGTGCGCAGAAATGCAGCAACTATTGCAATGCATTTGGTGAACACTCTCGGAGCAGAGGCCAGACCAAAAGGAAGGACTCTGTATTGGTAATGTTTTCCCTGGAAAAGAAATCATAGGAATTTTCTGTGAGATGTATGGATGAGTACATGTGTGTACGCATCTTTGAGATCTAGAGAACAAAGCCAATCCTGACTTTGAAGGTATGGAAGGAGAGTGCCCAGAGAAAGCATCTTGAACTTCTCCTTGCATAGAAATTTGTTCAATTCTCTGAGATCTAGAATGGGTCTGTATCCCCCTGTCTTCTTTGGAATGAGAAAATAGGGGGAGTAGAACCCTGACCCTTGTTGAAGAAGAGGAACTTCTTCTATTGCCCCTTGGGCAAGAAGGGTAGTTATCTCCTGACCTAAAAGGTCGAGAAGAGATGTGGGAGAATTGAAGTGTCTCACCATGGTGTGGGGAGGAAGGTCTGAGAAATGAAGTTTGTAGCCCTCTCTTATGATGGAGAGGGTCCACTGCTCTGATGTGATTTGCTCCCATCTGGGAGCAAAATGAGCTAACCTTCCTGGAATGGTGAGAGGTTCTGGCTGTGTTAAAGCCAGAAAGGCTAAGTTCTCTAGCATCAAGTCAAAAACCCTGAGGGGGTTTTGACTGCTGGGTTACAGCAGCCCCTGTAGACTTAGGCCTGGCCTGCTTAGGTTGCTGACGCTTAGCGGTAAAGCGACCTGTAGAAGATTGTTGGCCAGAAGTGGAAGGAAACCTGCCCTTTTTGAAAAAAGACTTTTTAAAAGTCTTTTTCTTGGCAGGAATGGAGGTAGACCTTGAAAGTCTATCCAGAGCAGAATTCTCTGCGTCCATTTGAGTGGCTTTAATTTGCCACTCTTTGCCAAACAGATTTTCACCTGTACAGGGCAGATTTCCTAAGCCATCTTGAACCCAGGGTTCTAAATCAGAAGCCTGGAGCCAAGCAATTCTGCGAGCAGCTATGGCAATGCCTGAGGCTCTACTGGCACCTTCAAAGGAGTCAAAGGCTGCCCTGTTTGAAAACTTGGAGATGTCCTGAGTATGCTTAAGCCACATGCGGAATTCTTCCCTTTTATCTTCTGGAATAAAAGGGAGGTAAGTGTGCAGCTTTTCTGCCACTTCTTTCAGAAACATACCCATATGAAGGCTATATGAGTTGATTCTGGCAATAAGCATACTGGCCTGGAAGATTTTCCTACCAAAAGCATCCAAGGTCCTGCATTCTCTTCCTGGAGGAGCAGAAGAGTGTCTCTTTGTACTCTTTATCCTCTTCATAGCTGACTGCACCACAATGGAATGGTGAGGAAGCTGAGTTTTCTGGAACCCAGGACAAGGAGGGACACGATGCATAGTGTCCAACCTGCGAGAATGAGGAGAGAGAGTGAGAGGAGTCTCCCATAAATCAATCATGTGTTCATGAAGAATCTCATGAATTGGTAAGGTGACTGCCTCTTTAGGAGCCCTAGAGTATCCTAAAATATCTAATTTTTTTGCTCTAGGCTCTGATTCAGAGGTTACTGAAATAGAGAGTCCTTTAGCTACTTCTCTTATGAAGTCTTGAAAGGACAAGTCCTCTGGACGAGACATTCTTCTTTTTGGAAAAGAAGTCTCCTCAGGAAGGGCTATGGATACTTCAGGAGACTCATTTGATGTATCAGAATCATCAGAGGAATCGAAGTATCGCCTGTCAGGGTGCTCTTCTAACGCTCGATATGCATATCAAGCGGTATCGACATCAGGCGCCCCGGTACCGGATCGGTACCGAGAAGTAGCCCTGGACAAGGAACCGCAGCAGTCGGTATCCTGGTCGATGTCGATGCCGTCGGTACCAGCATCGGCGCTGGTGCCGGTACCGGAGCCGATACCGACAACGGAGCTCGTTGCGGTACTGCCGGCATCGAAGCTTGAATGAAGGCTGAAATAGCCTGCTGCATGGACAGAACATTCTGATCCATCGACGCCATGAATGCCTGGAGGTCGGTACCGGTAGATTGTGCCGGTACCCCAGAGCATTCTAACAGGTGATCGGTCGAGGCCGTGCCATCGATGTCAACTTGTAACCCCATAGGAGGAGCTTTGGAAGCCGGAGCTTCCCGCCGGGGTTGTTTGGCTGGTGCAGGATCCTCGAGGGCAAGCCCGGAGGCATCTCGATGCTTAGAGGGAGATCTACCCTTTGAGAACCTGCTAGGTTTATGTTTGGTTACCTGAGATCCTTCAGGAGAAGAAGACCTGGAAGATGTCGATGCTACTGCCGGTGCCTCAGAGGGAAACAGGACATGGAGCTTAGCTGCTCGGTTCTGTAACCCCCGTTTAGACATTAGGGAGCAGGACAGACAATCCGGAATGGAGTGCTCAGGACCCAAACATTTAAGACACCATTCATGGGTATCTGTAACAGAAATAGTACCGCTACACTTAGTGCATTTTTTGAACCCGGAGGTTGGTTTTTCCATGAGGGAAATTTTCTTGTGGGCCCTGAGGCCTTAAGAAGAAAAGTACACCAAGTGAGGAAAAAATATCGATTTTGTTTTTTTTAAAGAAAGAAAGAAAAGACCGTCGGTACCGGTCCGGAGTCGGGTAGGGCAGACACGCGACCAAAGAAATAAAATAAAATAAAGAACTTCTTCAGCGGTGACAGGGCTCGACCTGCTGGCTCCGCGGCAAAGAAGAACTGAGGAGAGTTGGTTAGGAAAGGCGGGAAGGCAGCGCGCAGGCGCTGTGGGATGCTCCCAAAAGCTTTCCTTTTCGGGAAGCTGGGGAGCGTTCCCGCGCAGGCTCCGTCGGTACCGACGTACCCATATGTGAAGACTCATTCCTGCTTGTTCCTGGAGATATATATAGTTTGCTGGCTCTCATCGGTACCTGTGATCGTAGTGATCTGTTTGGACAACAATTACTGGAAATGCCAAGAGTAACAGACTAATGTAACGTGATTAAGGTAGGTGTATGTGTAACACATTCCTCAAACTTTATGCTACATTTTCTGTCATTTCCAAAGCTGTAGCTGCGGTGGCTGGAAGCCCCAGGAACAGCAGAGGAACTATGTTAAGTGTTTTTTCTTTTCTTTTTGGAAATGGAGTTTGAAGGGCTGACAGAATTTTGTTTGCGTTTTTAGAGGGGGAAGGGGGTGGGGAAGGGACACCAGAGTTATCTCTGTGTCTCTTTTGCCTCTTACTAAACTGAGCTGGATGTTGATTCTTAAATATTGTGTCAGATATAATTAACAATCGTATTTTCATTTTAGTTTCTTCCTTTCTAAAAAGAACTATTACTTTTATGGAATTTTTTTTTTTTTAAGTGCCTTCAAGTCAGTGTTGACTCATAGCGACCCAGCTGCCTCTGGGTTTTCTTGGCAATGCATCACCAGAGGTAGATTGCCAGCCTTTTCTTCTGAGGCAATGGAAGGTAAAGTGACTTGCCCAAGGTCACAAGGAGTGCCAATGAGAACCGAACCCTTGATCTTCTGGGTACTAGGCAGTTGCTCTAACCACTAGGCCAGTGGTCCCCAACCCAGTCCTATGGGGCCCACCGGCCAGTCAGGTTTTCGGGATATCCCTAATGACTATGCATGAGATATATATGCATTAGAGATATCCTGCCAACCTGACTGGTTTGTGGCCCTCCAGGGCTGGATTTGGAGACCCCTGCCTTATACCTCTGTCATTTAAGATTGTGAGTGGGCAAGGTACAGATGTCCTAGACATCGAAAGGGTATATAGAATGTGTCACAGTCCTCCTCACTTCTCACCACCACCAAAATATTGTCTATTAGACAACTTTTTGGTGGTGGTGAGAATCGAGGAGGAATGTGACACATTCTATATACCCTTTCGATGTGTAGGACATCTGCACCTTGCCCACTCACAATCTTAAATGACAAAGGTGTAAGGCAGGGGTCTCCAAATCCAGCCCTGGAGGGCCACAAACCAGTCAGGTTGCAGGATATCTCTAATGCATATATATCTCATGCATAGTCATTAGGGATATCCCGAAAACCTGACTGGCCGGTGGGCCCCATAGGACTGGGTTGGGGACCACTGCACTAGGCTACTCCTCCACTCTTATGGAAAATACTAACTCATATATAGCAATAATTAAAGTTGCACTCAGAACTCCAATGGGCTATGGTTCCTAGCTGCCATCATTCATACAAAGACAAAATCAAATTAAATTTTAATACAGAATAGCAAATAAAAAATATATTCAAGAACATACAGCATTAATCAGATATGTATGCTGCAACGATAAAATCACAAAAAAATACATTTCTCTGCTTATATCTATTTATATCTATATCTACATCAAATACAATTGAAGAGGTGAGGATCTTATCTTTTGGGGTCCCTATTAAAAGCCCTATACATATTCTATCCTGACTTAGAGATGATCAATAAACCACTCTTATTAAAGGAATCATCTTTTACATGCTCTTTACCAGGGGAAGGAATAATTCTGTCCAAGTTCCACATTTCACATGGCAACAATCACTGAAGTGAACAGAAGCAAGTTAAGGGCCCTTTTACCAAAGTGCAGTAGGATTTTGTACCTACTGTGCATTTAGCACTAAAATTAATGCAAGGTAAGTGTAACAGTAGTGCGCTGCTGGGGGCACATCCAGCATGTTCCCAGTTTACTGTACTGGCCCATCCCCTAATGCACGGCAGTGGCATCCACAATTAATGCCACACACTGAAGTGTCATTATGTGCACCTGCACTAATTACAACATTGACAGCACATGATATGTACCTTCGCACTAACTGTGATGTGCTCTCCAGGCCCAATCTTCCCCTAACACACTCATTCCCCACCCCATCGCATGATGTGCAGTTACTGCAAGAATTAGTGAGCGGTAATTGTCATGCCAGCATGGTAAAAGTTAGTGTATGTGAATCACTTAGCACATTTTAGTCTCTTGTGGCCACGATTAGTGGCTGCGGGGCAGAGGCGGGCAGCAGGGAGGCCAAGAAGGGGTTAAAGGATGGGGGGCGGGGGAGCAAGAGGGCGGGCCTTGGCAGAGGGCTATTTAGTGGTCCACAGGGCCTCAGCTCACCCTCTTGCCCCTCCAGATTCCAGGATGTCAGGAAACCTTTCCCGCCCACCTATCCCTTTTCTAGGAGGGGGGGTTTGTCGCAGCTTGGCCATGAAGTGGAGACACAAGACGGGGCACAAAGCCATCCACTGGAGCAGAGGGGAGCAGCCATGAGTTAAATATCCTCCCCCAGACAGGGTCAATGAGTACCAGCAGGGCCAAAGGGCATGCAACACATTCTCCACCCCCTATCACACTTTTACGGTGAGGTGGGGGGAAAGGGGGCAAAGGTCACAGCAGTGAAACTCAAGCAAGTTGAGTCTGAACACCAACATTTGACAGGCCAGGAGCAGAACCACAGGATACAATCCCTGCTGCAGATGGAGGGGGGGGGGGTCAAGGCATGCTTTTACGGCCTGCCTTTTCCCCCTTTTCCCAAGGCTAAGATGTTGGTGGTAAAACATGATAATGCCCACTCAAAATGTACATGTATGCAGGAGCAAAAGGGGGTCGGGTTTTAACGGCCCAACCCAAGGACAGTATAGGCTGTGTGCCCCCCGGGTCTCAAGTGAGCACATTGAATGTTATGGGGGGTATTGTTTATAGTTGCCATAATTGGATTGGTTGATGTTGTGTACATAATGTGGTTTGAGTTGATATTACAATTGTTATATATAAGATAGGCCATGCTGTGGCCAAGAGTTTCCAAAAAAACACAGTTTTCTGTCGAACATCAGAAGAGTCTGGTAGAGAGGAAAAGGAGAGGAGGGGAGGCAACCCCACGAACAGCTACCCCTTGCCTGGCTGAGTAAAAGGGCCCCTTAGTTTTGCAATTTAAATCTGTAATGATGCGTAATAATGTTAAAATTGAGCTAATTATTTTAATGATATAAAGAAAACAGGTGGCTTATAAAGAAACTGAGCACCCTAGGGATGGGTTCTAAAGTTACTGATTGGGTTAGAAATTGGTTGAGTGGGAGGTGACAAAGGGTGCAAGTAAATGGAGCTCACTCTGAGGAGGAGGTGGTTACCAGTGGTGTGCTGCAGGGATCTGTCCTTGGTCCGATTCTGTTTAACATCTTTGTTAGTGATATTGGGGGAAGAACTGTCAGGTAAGATTTGCTTATTTGCGGATGATACCAAAATCTGCTCTCACTTGGTTTGCAGCTTGTCGTGCTGTGAGGGCTTGCGTGCATCAGTGATGCTGAGAGCTAAACTATCGGTAGTTTAACTACTGGCAGGGTCTCCCAAGATGGACAGGTCTCAGCTGAGGTGCCAGACCAAGACAAACCACCCATCTGGGCAGCAGCAGAATGGGACAGTGTTGACGGCGGAGGATCACATTTTTGTGACAACGGCAACAACACCAAACTTAAACTGTGCCGAAGAAAGGCCCGGCAATCTACTTCTGTATCTTGCCATGAAAACCCAATGGATAGTTACAACAAAACAAATTGTGCTATGGTGCTGGAAGATGAGACCCCCCAGGTCAGAAGGCACTCAACTAGCTACTGGGGAAGAGCTGAAGACTTTTCAGAGTAAAGCCAGCATTTATGATGTGGTTGGATCAAAGCCCTCGGGAAGTCTGACTGCTGATGTAGCTGCGCATGAAATGAGAGTCAGAAGCTGTAAAGATGTCTTACACATTGGAACATGGAACGTATGAAGCATGAACCAAGGGAAGTTGGAGGTGGTCAAGAATGAAATGGAACGTGTACAACTTGATCTGTTGGGTGTCAGCGAACTGAAATGGACTGGCATCGGGCACTTTGCATCAGATGATCACATGGTCTACTATGCTGGAAATGAAAGACAAAGAAGAAATGGTGTTGCATTTATAATAAAGAAGAAACTTGCAAGAACTGTAATGAAATACAATGCAGTCAGCGAACGCTTAATCTCTATTCGTCTACGAGGATTGCCTATCAACACAACTATAATTCAAGTATATGCCCCAACAACAGCTGCTGAAGAGAATGAAATTGAAGAGTTCTATGAACAAGTACAAGCTGAAATTGACAGAACATGCAAACAGGATATCCTGATAGTCATGGGTGACTGGAACGCAAAGGTTGGCAACAAAGAAGAAGGCAAAGTAGTTGGAAAATATGGACTTGGCAATAGAAATGAAGCTGGAGAAAGACTGATAGAATTCTGCAAGACCAATGACCTATTCATCTCAAACACCTTCTTCCAGCAACACAAGCGGCGTCTGTACACATGGACTTCACCGAATGGATTATATAAAAATCAAATTGACTACATATGTGGAAGTCAACGATGGAAAAGCTCTGTAACATCAACAAAGACAAAACCTGGAGCTGACTGTGGTACAGATCATCAACTACTAGTATGCAAACTCAAGCTAAAGTTGAAAAAGAGCAAACCACTCATGAATGCAGCAAAATATGACCTTGAGAATATACCACTGGAATTTAAAGACAGCCTGCAAAATCGATTTGCTGCTTTAGATACAAATGACAGAGCTCCGGAAGAGTTATGGAATGACATCAAGAAGGTTGTGTTGGAAGAAAGCGAGAAGTCTCTACAAAAGGTGAAAAAGCAAAAACGGCCAAAATGGATGACGGAAGAAACTCTGAAAATTGCCCAGAAACGCAGAGAAGCTAAAGCCAGAGGAGAAAGAAAGACAATCGCAGAACTCAACAGAGATTTCCAATGTGCAGCAAGACAGGACAAGGAAAAGTACTACAATGACACTTGCAAGGAAATAGAAGCAGAAACTATTAGAGGAAGAACAAGATCGGCTTTCCTAAAGCTACGAGAGTTAAAGAAAAAGTTCCAGCCTCGAATTGGAATGTTACAAGATGCTCAAGGTTCTATGTTGAATGATGCTGAGAAGATCAAGAAAAGGTGGAAGGAATATACAGAGTTTTTATATGATAAAGATCAAGTGGACCAACAGCCGTTTCAACCTGTACCTTATGATCGGGAACCATTGGTGATGAAAGAAGAAGTTGAAGCAGCATTGAAAGCCTTATCAAAGAACAAAGCACCAGGCATTGATAGCATTCCCATAGAAGTATTGCAGCAATCTGATGCAGCTGTTACCGTACTCACAAGGCTCTGCCAAGAAATATGGAAGACAACATCATGGCCAACTGACTGGAAAAGATCTGTGTTTATACCAATACTAAAGAAAGGTGATCCAACTGACTGTGGAAATTATCGCACAATCGCTCTGATCCCACATGCCAGCAAAATTCTACTGAAGATTATTCAAAAGAGACTACAACCATACCTGGAACAAGAACTCCCTGACGTGCAAGCAGGGTT
Organism: Ichthyophis bannanicus; assembly: GCA_033557465.1. Taxonomy (NCBI): domain Eukaryota; kingdom Metazoa; phylum Chordata; class Amphibia; order Gymnophiona; family Ichthyophiidae; genus Ichthyophis; species Ichthyophis bannanicus. The sequence continues at coordinate 572,993,318 of CM066031.1, read as the reverse complement.
CAGGAAAGGGCGAGGAACGAGAGACATCATTGCGGATGTGAGATGGATCCTTGAAAAGACTAAAGAATACCAAAAGGATATCTATTTGTGCTTTATCGACTATAGCAAGGCTTTTGACTGTGTAAACCATGAGAAACTCTGGGCCATATTAAGAAGCATGGGTATACCAGAACACCTGATCGTTCTCTTGCGCAATCTGTACATTGATCAAGAAGCAACAGTTCGAACGGAACAAGGAGAAACAGAATGGTTTAAAATAAGCAAAGGTGTAAGACAAGGCTGCATACTTTCCCCCTACCTGTTTAATTTATATGCAGAACAAATCATCAGAGAAGCAGGATTGTATGAAGACAACAGAGGTGTCAAGATTGGTGGAAGACTCATCAACAACCTTCACTATGCTGATGATACCACATTACTGGCTGAAAGTGAAGATGATCTGAAACATTTGCTTCTCACAATCAAAGAACATAGTCTCAAAATGGGCCTGCACCTTAATGTAAAGAAGACAAAGATCATGACAACTGGCATAATCAACAGGTTCATCGTTGAAGGAGAAGAAATTGAAATTGTGAACAACTTTAACCTACTTGGGTCAACTATCAATAAAGAAGCAACAAGCAGTAAAGAAATCAGACGACGCATTGCTCTTGGCAGAATGGCTATGAAAGACCTAGAGATAAGATTCTCAAGAGCAGAGATGTCTCTCTCCATACAAAGATTCGACTTGTTCAAGCCATGGTATTTTCAGTAACATCATATGGATGTGAAAGCTGGACAGTGAAAAAGATAGACAGAAAGAAAATTGATGCCTTTGAATTATGGTGCTGGCGGCGAATACTGTGTATACCATGGACTGCCCGAAGAACAAACCAGTCGGTACTAGAAGAGATCAAACCTAAGCTTTCTTTAGAAGCTCAGATGACAAGACTTCGACTTTCATACTTTGGACACATCATGCGAAGAGAGAGATCATTAGAGAAAGACATTATGCTTGGCAAGATAGAAGGTCAACGCAAAAGAGGAAGGCCAGCAATGAGATGGATCGATACAATAACAGCAGCTACGGGTACCAGTCTGTCAACAATGAGCCGCCTGACTGAAGACCGAACACAGTTTAGGATAGCTATCCAGAGGGTCGCCATGAGTCGACTCCGACTCGACGGCACTTAACAACAACAACCAAAATCTGCAATAGAGTAGACACACGGGAAGGAGTCGACAACATGAGGAGGGATTTAGCTAAGCTTGAAGAATTGTCTAGAATTTGACAACTGAAATTTAATGCTAAAAAATGCAGGCTCATGCATTTAGGCTGCAAAAATCCAAAGGAACTGTACAGTGTAGGGGGTGAGGTACTTCTGTCCACAAAAGAAGAGCGGGACCTTGGCATAATTGTGTCTGACCATCTTAAAGTAGCTAAACAGGTAGAAAAGGCAACTGCGAAAGCCAGAAGGATGCTTGGGTGTATAGGGAGAGGCATGGCTTGCAGAAAAAAAGGTGATAGTGCCTCTTTATAAGTCTCTGGTGCGACCTCATTTGGAGTAGTGTGTGCAATTCCAGAAACTGCACTTTCAAAAGGATATAAGCAGGTTGGAGTCGGTGCAGAGGGTGACTACTAAAATGGTTAGAGTTTTCTTTATGAAGCATATGTGGACAGACTTAAAGATCTTTACTTTAGAGGAAAGGCAGGATGACAGAGACCTTTAAATACCTCCGTGGCATAAATGCACAGAAGGGTCTCTTTCAATTGAACGCAAGCTCTACTACAAGGGGACATAGGATGAGAGTGAAAGGAGATAGACTCACTAGTAATATGTGGAAATATTTCTTTATGGAAATAGTAGATGATGCGTGGAAGTGTCTCCCAGTGGAGGTGATGGACATGAGGACAGTATCTGAATTTAAAAAACCATGAGACAAACACAGAAGATCTCTAAAGGTAAAAAGGGGACTATTGTGGTTGATATGGAAGGGCAGACTAGATAGGCCATGTAGTCTTTTTCTACCATCATGTTTCTATGTTTCTATGGATTGAAGTTCAAAAACATTGAATGCCTTTGAAGATTCTAAAGATAGCACTTTATAGAGATTTTGTTGTACAGTCTGAGGCTAACATTCCCATTTGAAAGCCTCTAGATGGCGAGATAAAGAAACAATGTACCTGTCTGAACTATGTTTCATTAAATAAGATTAGCATGGAGCTTTATGAACCATTTGAAAACATGACAACTCCCTGAAGCATTTTGGACCCCACTGAGCTAATAAAGATGCCCCCCCCCCCCCAACAAATAGTACTAGGGTTCATGTGGCACCATTTTAAACCTGGTACCAACAGGGGCAGGTGTAACTTGGGATCGCTCTTGCCCAAAGACCACTGAACGACCAATGCAAGTTAGAGGTAGGCCTTTGGGGCCCTACAGGGCAGGTTGGGCGACTTCCTAGCATGGTTCTCAGGGGTGGGAGAGAGGAGTGCAATGACAGACTTTGCAGAGGTGGAGAATGTCTAGGGAGTCTTGTGGGATCTTCATTTGGGTGGGGATGCTGTCACTTTGAGAGGAGCTGGTCCCTTTAAGAAGGTGATCAGGAGCATTGTGTCACATATTAGAGGTCCGATGCTCCCAGCCAGGACCATCTTGGAATTGACATATTTTTCTGGAATAACACAGCTTGCAAGGCTGATAGCAAGTGGTCTTATTCCTATATCGCGGGAGTTACTAACCTGCGGTATTCAATAACTGCAGGTTATTGACTCCCACAATAATTTAAGATGTGGTAATCTCCAAAATTTTACTACAGCTTACTAACTACCTCTCATAGGTGCCTATGTGTCTTTATAAAATAGGTTAAAAATAGACGCCTTATTACCCACCTAATGTAAGCAACCTGTTATAAAATTAGCCCCCACACATCCTCTTTGTAGGCTGCAGAATTCAGATACTGCGAATACTACGGCTCTCTAGTCAAACGTCCTTATCCAAGCATCCTGCACGCCTTTAGACTACTAGAAACACAGCAACTTACTGTTCTATGACAGCATTCCACTTACAAAGCAGCCCTCTCTGCTTACTAACTTTACTGTCAGGTCTCTTCCTTGCCAAGAAAAATCCCCAAGCTCTGCTGAAAGCTTTTATGAAATTTTCCTATCAAGGTTACCCTGCAAGGAAATGGAGTCATAAATGACAGGGCCTATCACCATTTTAATAGCTGGGAAGAGCAAGAAACGAAAATATAAAAAACTACAAAAGGGCAGCAAAACAAAAATCAGAGAACCCAATTTACTATCAATTGATTCAAACTGGCACAAGAAGCTCTGTGTAATTTACTGCTAGAGACCAAACACTCTGACAAAGGCTAATTGTAAAGAAATAATATTTTTTTTCCATTTAAGAGCTTGCACAGTGGATTATAAAAACTATGGGTTCATGAACAGTGCATGCATCGTTTGATGTTAAAAAAAAGAAAAGAAGGTGGGGGAAGGGGAACAGACCACTAAGCGCCTCCATACCTTCTATATTATGTCCAATAATGGAAAGCTAAAATGTTTAATTCATTGGGATGTTTCTGCTTTTTGTCATTTTTATATACTTGCTAGGTTCATAATTCAAAGAGCTCACATGTTATAAATATGGCTCTGAATATTGTTTTTTTTTTTTACCTCAGTAATCAGATCTCCTTTTGTTACCAAGGCTGCTATTAAGTAACTTAACTCTGAGTGATTGTAAGCTAAGGCTATCAGATTTTTTGCAGGCAAATCTGGGACACTTATCAAAATGGAGGGTGGGGGGAAGAAGGGACCCCATAGATCCAGATTTGAGCAGCAAAGCGTGGTGGAGTGAAGAGTCGTCATTACCGCCCCCCCCCCCCCCACCAACACATCTATCACATGACAGCAACAATGTTACTTCCAAGCAGAGAAATCAATAGAGCAATAGAAAGTGACGCATTTCCATTGTACTATGCAAAAGAAAATAGATTTAAGTTCTAAAAAGTGACATATTCAAATTACCATATTGAAAATACAATTTTTTCCTACCCCCTGTGCAAATTGTTGGAATCAGGGACAGGGGGCTGCCAAACAGGTGGAGGTCAGTGGGACAGCTCTAAAATCAGAGACAATCAATCAGGGATATCTGGTAACCGTATTATAAGCAGATTGTAATAAAAAATTAGCTGTATTCTTGTTTACCTTGGGAGATTCTCCATAGACATCACCCAAGTAGACAGCAGACAACCCTCTACCACATTGCTGAAGGCCTCAGAAAGTGGGGTGATCTGTAATGGGTAGTCAGGGGTAGTGTTTTATTTGAGAAGAGGGTTTTTTTTATTATTTTAATTTATATTTGATTTGTATTTAATATGTTTTATTTATTTATTTGAGAGTTTTATAGACCGCTTTTCCTTAGATCAAAGCGGTTTACATATAACCATAATATTTTTTAAACTTTACATATTACGGATCAATTTGTGCTACTCATGCAGGCACAGTAACAGGAGATCCGCTCCGGTGGTATGGCGGCAGCTGAGGAGAGTGATTCGTCGCTTGTGGAGTTGGAGGTTTCTCTCTCCCGCTGAGAGGGAGCTTCCGTTGTGCCTTGCATTGCTGAGCGTGAACTTGGAGGTTTCGGTATTGTGAGACTATGCCCGTCTTAGGCACTCACCTAGACATAGGGTATAGCCTGGGTTGTGAAAGAAATACTCTGTAGTCGTGTCCAAAGTGTAAATTAAAGCTGGGCTTTATTCCCCTTCCCTTGAGGATTGCCTTTTGAATACTTCAAACAAGGATAACATAAATTAACTGTTGCTTCACAGATAAATAAAAGTTTCTTCCAAACAATACTTATGCTTCTTCTTGCTTCTTTTTAACAAAGAGATACTATCTCATCTGAAATGCATAAAGCACACTCCATCGGTTCTGGAACGTCCTCTGGGGCTGAACTTTCCCACTGCATAACCTCAGGACCTGGTCCTGTATACGGGCACCAAGTTTCTGTGTCACTGCTTTCAGAACCTTGCCCTCGGGAGACCTCAGCTTCTGGGAGAGGAGACTGCTTTGTGCCGTCAGAGATACCAGAGGCTGTGCTGGGGATTTCTTCCCACCACCTATGCCAATAGGGGTTTTCTAGCTCTCTGTAAGCTTGGCTTTTTATACAAGGACCCACTTCTTTCCCTTTATAGAAGACAGGGTACTTATCTTTCTTCTTGGTGAAGATTGTTTCCAGCCCTTCCTCCTCCAGCCAAGGCTTCCTCTCTGAAGTGAAAACTGCCTTTCTCCGTGAGTACCGGTCACTGGGTTTTGCTGAGCAGAATTCACTTCCTGTTCTCAGTGAGCTTTCCTGGACGTGACCTTTGCTCTCTGCCTGCTTGGCTGTTTTCCTCTGCACGAGGACCCCTCTGGCTTGGAAGTCTTTGGCACTGCTCTTCCTAGCCCTCTCGAGTTCAACAGCCTGCTTCTCTTCAGCCCTGGTTCTCCAAGACAGCGTGTCTCTCTGTGTTTGCTCCGGAGTCCTGGTCTCTACTCTCCTCTGAGACTGACTCCCTTGCCTAATCTCCCTGATCTCACTGATCTCCCCTGCATTGTGAATGTCTGAACTGCACATGTGGCTGTGAGGTAAGCTCTTCTTTTATATTTCCCTTTATTATTTCTGGCTCAGTGCTGTCTACCTCATGACAGTACCCACCACCCCTCTGGAAGGTGGGAGTGGAGACACTGCAAGAGGGGAGACCCCCCTGCTCAGAGATCAGCTGCCCCCCGATGATACCGGGAAGGCTTCAGGTGCCCAGCGTGCTATGGAGGACTTGACGGTTCCTGGTGTTCAAGATGAGGGGTTTAATCCTCCATCTTCATCTATATTGACTTCGATTCCTGTGTTTTCTATTTCTTCAAGGCCGAAGGTGTTCACACTTGAGTTGATATGGTAGGCCATTACTTCTCTGTCGGAGGGGGTACAAAGTCAGACCAGAGCCTTATCTGCACAAATTCATGATAATTCTGAAAACAATTATATTTTTGGAGAATGTGAATGTTGGTGTTACGTCTCAGATGGAAGAACATAGTAGTCAACTGGTAGCATTATCTGATTTGACTTCTACATTGCTTAAAGATAATGTGGCACTTCAGAGTAAAATGGAAATCCTGGAAAATGTTGCTAGAGCTGCGAATTTAAGGATCTTAAATTTTCCTAAAATGAAGGGCATTTCGGCCCTTGATATATTCAAGCAATACTTACAAGAAATTCTCAAAGTGCCCGTGGAATTAATTCCACCCTTGACGAGGGTTTATTATCTACTTCAAGGGAAAAAAGAACCAGCGGACTCAGAAGAGCTTGCAAATATGGATGTTCTAAATGTTTCAGATTTGCTTAAGGACTCTGATCTGGGGACATATGTTCCAGCTACATTGTTGGTGACTTGTGGGCTTGCCACTGATAAGGAATGGCTGTTAAAAATGTTTTTTAAAAAGAGGTTGGAGACCTTCTATGGTCTATCCATTTCAATGTTTCCAGATATATCTAAGGAAACGCAGAAGAGGAGAAGGTTATTTCTTCTTCATAAATCAGGAGTTTTCCAGATTGGGGGTTCCTAAGATTTCCCTGTAAAAGTTAAGTGATTTATAAGTCGGTTAGATATATGTTTTTTCAGCCAGCTGATCTTGCGTCATTTATTAATGCTAAATTGAAAGATAAAGTCTAGACTCTGTGGTAATTTATCAATTCCTCTTGTGTTAGAGCCTGTGTACGCAGGGTTTATCTTGTAATTCCTCGTATGTTGAATTGTTAAATTATTTCTTCTTTAGTGGTACCAGAGGCTCTCCGGCTTTGGTAACCAATATCTTTCTCTCTCCCTGTGCCTGTGGTCTTAGGTTTATATTTCCTTTTTGGTATTTCTCTTTGTCTTAATATACCTTTGTATCACTGTCTACTTCAAGAAATGTTATTGATGTTTATGTATAATGCAATAAATATTAAAATAAAAAAACTTTACATATTACACTTAATGAGAACATGTTAAATAGATTAACTCAGTTTACCTGTTAGCTTCTCATGTCACATGCACTTAGATGGAAACACGGTAAACGCGAACAATTTTATACCTAGTGTATTTTCCTATGCGTTTTTGAGCTTTGGCTGATATCCTTGTCTGTGTCACAAGGGTAAGCTATTAAAGGGACATGTTTAATGGTCACTAGACAGACTGTAAGGTTACCGTTTGCTCCTTGTTATGCTTAACGTACTGTTTGATTTTCAAAGTGCTCTTTGAATAGTAGCGATTTTAATTCCTTGAAAAATATTGTAAGGTCTGTTAGGCTCTAGTTTTTTCCAGGAGAGCATTTTATAATTTGTATTTGCAATTTCTAATTCTATAATTCTTTGTTTATTCACATGAAGTGGCATTTTATAAGGGATATCTAGAAAGAATCTGGAAGCAGAGCAGAATCTGGAAGCAGAGCAGAAGATCCAAAAATCCGGAGGAGCAGCAGCAGTGAAGGGAGGAAGATATAAATGCCTTCTGAGATTGCTCCATTTCCACCCTGAAACATGAGCATCCCGGTAACCTGTTCTGGAGAGGGCCCCATGCGGACAACAAAGTCCGGTACACTGCTGCATGTATCCTCTGCAACACTTCCAGAATCGACCACATAACCCCACTTTACAAACAACTCCACTGGTTACCCGTCATAGAGCGAATCAAATACAAATCTATCCTCACAATCTTCAAAATCAATCACGGTCTCTCCTCAATCCACCTACAATTGCTGTTACAGAAAACACCAACCATCAGGTCTAGAAGAACCAACTCTCAGAACACTCTCTCCACCCAAGCAAGCAAACCAAAAAGCAACTACTCCACATCTAGAAGGGCCTTCTCCATATATGCCCCTATACTATGGCATGCCATCCCAAACAATTTACATGCCACCGATGACTTAATGACCTTCCAAAGAAATCTAAAAACTCACCTTTCCTAGAAGCTTCCACGATAAAACAAAACCGACTACCCCTCAATGAACAATATGAATCAGCCCCTCACTTCACCTTCCCCCTCTCCAACCTTATCACCCCTCCATCACCCTCAACCAAACCTGAAACCTCCTCCCAGAATCCCTAATTTCCACTTCCCTCCATCCCTATTAGATTTATACTTTGTTCCTTTTACTGTTGAGTGATGTTCTATTTCCATATTCTCTGTTCAGCTATGTTATTACATGCAAACTGCTGTGATTTTAGATACAGCAATATAGAAAAATAGCTAAATAAATAAATATGTATGGGTGTATTGTAGGCTATTTCACAAATATGGACATCCTCAAATTGTACACCCACAAAACCAGGTACTTGGACTTGACGGCTGTGGTATTTCAGAAGGGAAGCGACCATGTTATGAGACTTGCATGTCCCGGCTGGCCATTTCATATACTCGGACGTGCAGTGGCGGGCCTGTAATATGTTTGCAGTATGTAAGCCAGGAAATACTAATTGTGGCGATGGAAGTGCATTTTGTTCTTCCTCCTGGAAGCATTGCAGCCATGAAAGGAGAAGTTGTTTGTACCTTATTCATGATCAGGAGTAGGTATGGGCATGGACGCCTCCAGAACCAGGGCCAGACATGTTTTTGCCATTCTGAAATTGCAACACAATGTGCATCTCCCTTGCTCCACCTAAGACATCATTCCACCATGGCTCTATACTACCTAGAAGTTCTCTTGCCCGGGAAATCTATACACCCGGCTTTCTAAAATGGCTCCGGGGATGTCTCTGTATTTTGCCTGTCTACGTACCCATTTTCAGACATACAACTTTTGAACAGAGCTTCTAAAATGCCCTCTTTGTAAATTCATAAATATATTTATTTATTCTTTTTTTTGCAATCTGCCTATATTTCGTTTAAGATATGGTGCAGAATATAAGCATTGAAATTAAATTACAATTGCCGATCACTGTGCACTCAATCTGTGCCAATGGCTGCAAAACCGAGATTCTGAGATGCAAAAATCACCTCTGTTTCATCGTGAGCTGTGGTTTGAAAGGGTGACAGTTCAGCAATGCAGTATTTTTTTGTAGACTTGCTGAGTTTTTCACGCTGGTTGAAGTGCCTCACCTGTATTTCCATACCTTTACGGGATGGTTGTGTTCAGAGTACAACCAGCTAACCTGAACACAACCATCCCGTAAAGGTATGGAAATACAGGTGAGGCACTTCAACCAGCGTGAAAAACTCAGCAAGTCTACAAAAAAATACTGCATTGCTGAACTGTCACCCTTTCAAACCACAGCTCACGATGAAACAGAGGTGATTTTTTTTTTAGATTTGGAAAGCATATATATTAGAAATACTGAGAATCTAGAATTCTCTTATAACACATACAGTGCAATGACAAATTTCACCCTAACATAAAAAGAAAATAACAGAATTACATTCTAAAGATATAAAGCAGCATGAATTTCCACAACACATAGGAAATATTACTGTTGGGCCTACTTTTTTTGTAATAGCTGTTTATAAACTATTTAACTTCTTGATTATTTGTAAGTTTATATGTGCTTCAGAACCAGATTCTAGACCCCCGAGTGAAAACTCTCAATCTTTGATTTTAATTAGACCGGGTGCCAGTAACACTAGTGCCTTGTTTTGTTTTCTTTCAGTGTCTTTATTCCCATCAATACGAACAATATATTTTCAAACGTAAGTAATCATTATGCCTGTGCACAAAAATAACGATCTTTCAGTAGACTGAACCCATGTGAAGATAATATAAAAAATAATCAATAACTCAGAATGAGAGCCAGGCAGGATTCGTTCATTAAATGACAAAATATGTTCGGTACTTCAGAACACATTTGACGTATCAGACTAAGGGGCATGTTTACTAAAGATTAACGCATGTTAATGAAAGTTAACGCACATGAAATGATACCATGGCCCATTCATTTCTATGGGCTATGGCAGCACTTAATTCATGTTAATTTTCATTAACCTGTGTTAATCTTAAGTAAACATGCCCCTAAGAAAACCGTAGCATCTCAGTACAGAATGTAAAACAATTTCGGCAAACACTAGATATAAATAAGAAGACTTTGTAAATTATTGATGATCAGAACAGGCAAATTGGTCCTAAATCTTGACCTTGGGGTCATCTTCAACTCTTCCCTCTCCTTCTCCACACATCCAACAGATCTCAAGGTGGCAAAACAGTGCGACAAGGCGGTGGCAAAAGCCGGGAGGATGTTGGGCTGCATACAAAGAGGAATCACCAACAGAAAGGAAGAGGTACTTATGCCACTGTACAAGTCACTGGTGAGGCCTCACTTGGAATACTGTGTTCAGTTTTGGAGACCGTATCTTACAAAGGATGTAAAAAGACTGGAAACTGTTCAGAGAAAGGCGACCAAAATGATTTGGAGCCTGCGTCAGAAGCCTTATGAGACGAGACTTGAAGACCTAAACATATACACTTTGGAGGAGAGGAGGGACAGGGGAGATATGATTCAGACCGTTAAATACTTAAAGGGAAATAATGAACAAACAAACCTCTTCCAAAGATGGGGAAGCTGTAAAACTAGAGGGCATAACAGGAAGCTGCAAGGTGGTAAATTGAAAGGAAATGTCAGGAAATACTTTTTCAGAGAAAGGGTGGTGGATGCTTGGAATGCCCTCCCGATGGAAGTGGTGGGGGCAAACACGGTGACACAATTCAAAATGGCATGGGACAGACACAGTGGATCCCTTTACAGCAACAGGATAAAATCAAAATAAACTGAACCATCTAATTTCTCAACAAAAAGGGGTGTCCTGCATGGAGTGGTGGGTTCACCCCTAAACAGGGAAGTGGGGAGGAGTGGCCTGCACGGAGCGGCAGGTGCACCTACTCTTGCCATCGTGCTGGGCAGACTAGATGGACCATACTGGTCTTTATCTGCCGTCATTTCCTATGTTACTATGTAAACTCACTCTATGAGGCCCAGTTTTCCATAAAAGGTGGTGTACTGACAGGCACACTTGGGAACACCTTACTAAATCATTTTAGAACAACAAAGAAGGAAGATAGCGTCTGGATGGATGTGCTGATCGGCACGGCGCTTGCCTATGGGAAGGATACAAAAATCTAGAGGGGCAAAACAGCCTACTGCCCCTCTAGTTTCAACATCATTACCTGCGGAGGTGGTTGGGCCTCTGGACTCGTATTTTTCGCCGGTGCCACAACAGTGGATTGCAGGGGATAGTAACCAGGCTCAGCAGCGTTTGGAGGAGGTGTCCTCATCCTCTACCTCTGGTATCGATCTCTCTTCCCCCAGCTCAATTCGAGCCTCGAAGGTGCCATGACAATTCAGCAGCGGACCGGGAAGTCAGCGTGAGAGCGTTGAGTCGACGGACTCCGCCAGCAGACGGAACTTGGGCGTGGAGAGTGGCCTAGGCTTCATTGCTTCTCGTGACCAGCAACAGAGGGCTGAGGTTTTGAATGGAATGGCAGAGGGAGGTGCTGGTTTGGCGCCTAGTTTATCCGCCTCCGTTTCTTTGAAGCCCGGTGTTGTGGTTTTGATTTCTCCGGTGGAGGCTCTCTCATCTGTGTCCACAGATATTCCGGAGGTGGTGACATTGGAGGTGATTTGGGCTGCTATAATGAAGCTTCGTGAAGAGTTGGTTCCGCCGATGGCTTCTCTGGCTTCACAGGTTTCTCTTAATACGGAGGATCTTAAGGAAGCTGTTGTTAAAATAACAGCCTTACAGACTGGACTTTCTCAAAATCAAGCTAAAGTTCTGCCTGTTGAAAGTGAAGTTGAATCTTTAAGGAAAGTTTCTTTACCTATCATGTCTAAATTGGAAATGTTGGAAAATGCAGTACGTATGTCAAATATCCGTTTGGTTAATTTTCCTAAAGTTTCATTAATATCAGCAAGAGATATGTTCCGTAACTATTTGATTGAAAATTTGGGTATTCCCTCTGAATCCCATCCCCCTTTAGTTAAAATTTATTATTTGCCTTTTGGTAAATTTATTATTTGCCTTTTGGTAAATTTATTATTTGCCTTTTGGTAAAAAAAGAAGTGGGGCAGGGAATTGTTAGCTGTTTACCCAATATGGATGTATTAAATGTTACTGATATTTTGGAGAATTCCCAAGAGAAAAAGATTACATCTTCTACTTTATTAATTACTTTAGCACTATTATCAGATAAAGAATGGCTTATGAAACTATTCTTTAAAAAACGTCATATGCTGTTTAAAGGTTTGGCTGTTCGGATGTTCCCGGATCTGGAGACCCAGAAGAGGAGACGTGATTTCCTTTTGTTACGTTCTGGGATTCAGCAATTGGGAGGGCTCTTTTTCCTGAAGTTTCCGTGTAAATGTTTGATTAAATATCAATCTAATTCGTATATATTTTATGAACCCTCCCAATTGCTCTGCTTTATTAATGTCCGGGTTTCTGAAGGGGGGATTGATATCCTACCTGTTTCGGTTGAGTGATTTGTATATGCCACTATTTAGCTCATCCCATTTTCCTCATTATAATGGGTTATGTTATTATCTAATCATTGTATCCCCTCTTTTTGAGGACTAGAGTGGGGTGGATCATGAGGATATTTTCCTGTGGGGACAAATGTTTCATATGGTTCCATATTGATTTATATTGTTGTTTTCTTGGTATTCATCCCGATTTCCATTTCAAGATGTATTCTTGATTTGTTTTTGTAAATTTAGAAAATTTAAAATAAAAAAAAAAAAAAGAAGAATTCGCTAAGATGTGAAACTAAGGGGCTTGTTTACAAAGCCGCGGTAGCGGTTTCCGATTGTTATCGGAGCCGCAGCCCCATTGAAATCATGCCATTTTGAAATCAATGGGGCCACGGCTCCGATATCGATTGGAAACCGCTACCGAGGCTTTGTAAACAAGCCCCCAGGTCAGTGAGACAAAAACTTTTATTTGCTAAACGCATTACAAAATGGAAAGCAATGTCATCTGCAATAGAGTTCCCAGAAGCCTACGATAAATCTGTCAGAATATACTATATTTCCATTACGGCCTTCACTAATAAGCACAACTATTACTAAAGTGAGCAAATGACTCAAGACGACATTTCCCGCCCTGTGCCAGTGCCTTGGAAATTCACTAAAGGTGATGTGTTCTTAAGGCCTCTCATCAGTATGTCTATGGTGGTACAACTGAACCACCAATAAAAAGACCACTGGCATAAAAAGTTGACAGAGAAGGGTGAAGTCAAGAAAATATAAAGAGGTGTAAACCTGGAGGCACAATGAAAGAGGAAATGTATAGAAGGTATAGAGTGGGAGGAGAACAAATGATTTAGAGGAGCAATGACAGTAGTGCTCATTATACCACCAGTCTTTTGATCCATTAGTCGCTAATTCCAATGACCAAACTTAAAGTAAGTCTGGCCTAAAATAAAGCCTATAGGGCTAATTTTAAAAAAATTTCCTTTGCATAAAACCTGGTTTTATATGCGTAAAAAGACTTTTGTAAAATTACACCATGGGATACATGCAGTGAGAAGACCACGCATACTTGTATGCAACCCATGTGTAGGCATGTTTTGGGGCAGAGTTTGAGTAGAATGTGAGTTGAGTTGTGAAGTACGCACTTAAGTTGTTAAGTACACATGTATAAAAAACACCCTTACATGTGTACTTGAACAGTATACACTTACCTCTGTTCTGAAGCAAGGTATACTGTATGTACACAGATGCATTCCAGCCACAGCTTCTGCCAGGTTTACCCCTAGTATTTGATAAAGGCAAATAGGCAGCAAACAAATGCTTACTTGCCCTCTTAATCTAAGTGACCTATTATAAAATACCCACTAGAATGTATTATACTTGAGCTATTATAAGATGAAACATTTAGTTATTCAAATATGAGCAAGCATAGCATGAAAACTGTATTATTTTCACTGAAGGAACGCAATAGGATTCAAGTACTGTAATGTAAAAATTTGAACAAAATAAAAGTGTGGCCTTGCAGCAGGTGCTTGCTATGCAGTATAGGCTAATGGAATGTACCATCTGCTTAAAGCACACATATGGGAAGTTGCTGAAATGTCCGATTCCATCTTTTATATCAGCAACAGTGACCCCTAGTGGTTTCTGTGCCATTTTGAGCTGGATTTGAGAGGAGGAGGAGTTTTGGACCTCCCTCTCCCCTGTATTAGATCTGCAAGCTGAAAATCTTGTGGGTCAATATACAAAGGGACTTATATATTTAGCAGCCTCCAGAAAGCATACGGGTCCATTATCCATGGCTATTTGGTGACATTATCTGGATAGTGCTGCTGAAAGTCCATTTAACTGCTATATGGCTAGGGCAAAGCGCGGACAAAATGCTTAACTATATAGTTAACAGCGATATTCGGATGATAAGGGATCTATTCTGCCCATCCCCGCTATTCATCCCCGACTAAGCCTCCCCATATGAATAAGGAGTTTGTACAGGGAGGCTTAGATGGGGGCGGGAGGGGGTGGTGCGGAGGTAGAGTTAGGGTGGGCAGTGGCCGGTCCGTGGCCCCGGAGGTACAGGGCCGATTCTGAAGTCGGCCCTATACGTCCGGGGCTGGCAGACTGGACAGGGAACTTATTCCACCTCGGAGGTGGAATAAGTCCCCCTAGACATCGGGGAACGGGAGGCCCGGCCAGGAGTAAAAAGGTGAGAGGTGCAGGAGATTCCCTACAGTCCGATCCTGGTCATGGGAAGCCAAATTGAGGGTTGGGCTGCAGGGAAAGGAAAAAATGGTCGGCGGCAAGGGATCGAAGCTCCTGGATGGAGCCACTGTGCCATGGCAACCAGACTCCATGGCACTGCGGCTCCATTCAGGAGCCTGACTGAGTTAGCCAAGCAGGGGCATGTACGTGCAGGCCGATGGGAATTGGGTCCTGGCCTGCAGGCTTAGATACAATTCTGATCCCATGGGGGCAAGACATGCCCCATGGGATCAGAATCGGGTCTATCTCTGTGTGTGTGTTCTGAACAGACACGCAGAATTGCATGTGCCTCTATTTGTATAGCTATACAGTTTAATTTAGGCCAGAAAAAAACTGTTCTAAACTAAACCACATAGATATATATTATATATATATATATAGTAACTGAATATTGTCACTATATATATTGTATAGTTGATAGCAGTGATTACCTTGCACAAATATTCATAGAAACATGATGACAGAAAAAGACCACATGGACTATCTAGTCTGTCCTTCCATATCAACAACTACAACAGTCCCCTTTTTACCTTTAGAGATCCTCTGTGTTGGTCCCATGCTTTTTTGAATTCAGTTACTGTCCTCATCTCTACCATCTCCACTGGGAGACTATTCCACGGATCCACTACTCTTTCCGTAAAGAAATATTTCCGCATATCACTCCTGAATCTATCTCCCTTCACCCTCATCCCATGTCCCCTCATAGCATCTATCCATATAGTGGCACTGAATATATGTTTTTTAAACATCTTGGCTAGTATTTAAAAACAAAGGGGCCTATATTAAAAATAGCTGATTTTCAAATGCCCAGGACAGCCATATTCACTGGCAGTATCTGGATAGGCGCTCCTGCGGAATATCAGGGCTGAGCAGCACCAATTGGGTAAGTGCTGACACCTAGCCGGTTAGCGGCTTTTCAATTGGCACACATCCAGATTGCTATACAGGCCAGCTTTTCATGTGACCTAAGTTTGCTGGATAGGTGCTGACTGAAAATCCGCTAACCGGGCAAGTGTTGGCACTTATCCGGTTAGCCCCAAATACCAACCATGTTCCTCCTCCGGACCGCTCCTGCACTAACTGGATACTGCAGGGATGGTCTGTGGGAATATTCAGTGGCTCTGTCTGGATAGTGCCACTAAATACTGCGGTGAGCACCACTGGCTGGCTGGCTAAGAGCTTTGAATATCTGCTCTAAGAGGCTCACAGTCAGATTGTACATTGACTCATTTGATGTTTAAAATTAGAGGCTTAGTTACTCAAATTAGTTGCTAGCTCGCATGTAGTGACTAGTGAGCTTATTTTCTCGATAACCTACACGTTTAATGTACATATGGAAGCCAATATTATGGGCCTCGCATGTGTACGTTACATGTATAAGGAGAAATTTTCCATATCTGTTAATTTCCTTTCCTTAATTCCTACTAGACTAGTCCAGATGTGTGGGTTATGCTTCCCAGCCAGCAGATGGAGGCAGACCATCACAATTAACTACTGCCGCCTCACAGCCTGTACTCTCCCCCGGTTACCTGCCCAGCCTCAGACTCTATTGCATCGTGCAAGCGCCTTGACAGTACTGAGCCCTGTATTCAGGTAAGTAGGGCACTGGTGTGCTGAGAAGTCGGGGGCAAGGACTTTTGAAGGGTGGCAGGATTTATTAGGAATAAAGCAATTTGATGTGCTGGCCTTGTTGGAACTCCTCCATCTCATGTCTTCTCAGCTTCTAGGCCTTTTAATGTTATTGGCCTTTTCTCTGGAATTTTCTTCCCATTCGTCTAAGAGGGGAGTCAAATCTAACTCATTTTCACTCAGCTTTGAAAATGTGTTTTGTTTACCTTCGCATTTGGCCAGTCCCCAGACCCTTCTATTCAAAAATGCAAGTGTCAGCTCCTCTCTCCTACTCTTCTTTCCCCTCCCCTCCCTGCTTTCCTTAACCTCTCTATGAGGTGTAATTTCTCATTTTCATTTTCATGTTTTATTGTTAATCGCTTTGAAATATACTTTCTAAGTTGAAAGGCAGTATATCAAGATTCCCAATAAACTAAACTAAACTTCACGGCATCACATAACCCCCCTCCTCCTCAATAAATTTCTATTTCTTGGCTGTTAGAAGAACAGTTTAGCTTGGCTTCAAATATAATTTTCTGGTAAAATGTAAAGAAATGATCACAACTACAGGGAAAAGTTACTAAAAGTATTAAGCGTATTTATGTTTTCTCAATTTCTAGATGTGAGGACATTCTTTAATGTTTGTCTTGATATCTTTTGTAGACTGAAGAACGACGCTGCTGAGCTCATTTGCTATTTGGTTGATTTTCCAACTTAGATTGCTATATGATTGCAAATGACAACATCCTAAACTTCTGTTGCTTCCCAGCACAGACACAGGGACTCCATACTCCCTTGCTTTATGATTACAAAAATGACAATGTCCCATACTTCTGTTACTTCTCAGCACACTGGTGCTCCTTGTGGCCTTCGGCAAGTCACTTAACTTTCCATTGCCTCAGGTCCAAATTAGATTGTAAGCCCTTCAGGGAGGGAAATACCTACAGTACCTGAGTGTAACTTGCCTTGAACTACTATTGGAAAGGCGTGAGCTAAATACTAATAATGAATAAATAAATTGCTTGTTTATGTTGACCACTGCAACCCTGGAGGGCAAATTTATTGCCTAGGCCTTGTCAGGGAAAACATTGTGTGTTTTTATGTTATGTCATTGTGTTATGATTGTGTAAGTATACTGCTGTGAACCTCTTTGTAGCTCTCAGGGAGAGGCATCCCAAAAAGAAAGGGTTGAAGAATGAAGAGTTTGCGATTTTCAATTTGTTTTTTCATGTTTCCCTACATATGTGTGGTTTCTGTGTGCATACGATGATGCACGGAAGAACCTCCACGTGTCTGCAAATTGCTGGCGATTGTGTTAATTCATAGGTGTATGCATGCATAAGCGATTTGTGCACATGTAGGGGGGCATTTTCAGTGGCGGCGGCCAGCTGGACTAAAGCAGCTGGCCGTCACCACTTTATTTTAGACCCAGATATTGAATGGCAGGGTCATATCCAGCCACTGGCACTGAAAGCACAGTTACTTACCTGTAACAGGTGATCTCTGGGAACAGCAGGAATAAGTCTTCACATATGGGTATCGTTGGTACCGACGGAGCCTGCGCGGGAACGCTCCCCAGCGTCCAATAAGAAAGCTTTTGGGAGCATCCCACAGCGCCTGTGTGCTGCCTTCTCGCCTTTCACAACTACCTCTCTCCAGTTCGAGTTTTAAAGCTGAGACGAAGAGAGAGAGAGAGGAAAGGAAAGATAGATAGAGATACACAACTCCTAGGGGAGGTGGGTGGGTTGTGAAGACTTATTCCTGCTGTTCCCAGAGATCACCTGTTACAGGTAAGTAACTGCTATCTCCAGGAACAAGCAGGAATGAGCCTTCACATATGGGGACTCCCTAGCTGCAGATGCCAGGGAGAGACCCCAGAGTTGTGTGTCCTTGAAAAGGGCTCCACCTCCCCCCCATGGATCTCTGGCATCCAACCAGGGTAGGTGGGTAGGAGTTGATTAGGAATGGAACAGGTGTTTGAGAACAGCCTGACCAAACGAGGCATCCCGGCGGGAGTCCTTGTCCAAACAGTAATGGGCTGTGAAGGTATGAACCGAGGCCCAGGTGGCCGCTCGACAGATTTGGTCGATGGACACAGAGTTTAGATGAGCCATTGAGGCTGCCATGGCTCTCACATTGTGAGCTGTGACATGGCCCTCCAGAGAAATGTTCTTACTCTGGTAGGCGAAAGAAATACACTGAGCAATCCAGTTGGACAGTGTTCTCTTAGAGACTGGAAGTCCTAAATGAGAAGGATCAAAAGCAACAAAGAGTTGAGAAGACTTTCTATGTTGCTGTGTTCTTTGTAAGTAAAAAGCGAGAGCTCTTTTACAATCCAAAGTATGAAGATTCCTCTCTGCACTTGATGCATGAGGTCCTGGAAAAAAGACAGGTAAGTATACCTCTTGGTTCAGATGAAAAGGCAAGACCACTTTGGGTATAAAGTGTGGATTGGTCCTGAGGACTACCTTATCATGATGAAACCTTGTATAAGGAGGAATAGCCACCAAGGCTTGCAACTCACTGATGCGACATGCTGAGGTGACTGCAATGAGAAAGATGACCTTCCAAGAAAGAAATTTCAAGGAGGTGGTGGCTAAAGGTTCAAAGGGTGGCTTCATAAGCTGGCCAAGAACCAGATTTAAGTCCCATGCCACTGGAGGTGGTCTGATGGGAGGTTTACTTAAAAGAAGGCCTTTCATGAATCTTGCTATAAGAGGATGAGAGGAAACAGGCTGTCCATTGAGAGGCTTGAGGGACGCTGCAATAGCACTCAAATGGACTCTTACCGAATTCGTTTTGAGGCCTGCATGGGAAAGATGCAGAAGATACTCTAGTAAAGAATTCAGAGGTATTGCAAGAGGGTTAAGACCCTTCTCTGAACACCAAATGGTAAATCTTTTCCATTTGAAAGCATAGGAACGTCTAGTGGAAGGCTTTCTAGAAGCATGAATAATATCTCTGACTTGCTGAGAGAGATGGAAAACTTGAAGGTCTAGGCCTTCAGCAACCTGGCCCTGAGATGGAGAGACTGGGGGTTTGGGTGCCACAACGTTCCGTCTTCCTGGGAGAGAAGATCTGGAGCAGAGCCCAACTCCAGGGATGGAGCTTGAGAGAGATGCAGAAGTAGAGGGTACCACACTTGGCGTGGCCAATGTGGTGCTATGAGGATCATAGAACCTCGGTTTCTCGGAAGCTTGAACAGTGTTTTGGAAATTAGGAGAATGGGTGGAAAGGCATAAAGGAAGTCTTGACCCCAGTGAAGGAGGAAGGCATCCTTGGCCTGAACTCCCTGACACAGAATCCTGGAACAGAACCGGGGAAGTTTGGCATTCCACGGACTTGCAAATAGGTCTATGTCCGGGGTTCCCCAAACTCGAAAAATTCTGGCTACCTGGTCCCTGTGGAGGGACCATTCGTGTGGAAGCAGAACTCGACTGAGTCTGTCTGCCCAAGAGTTTTGAACGCCTGGAAGATATACTGCCATAAGATGAATCTGATGCTCTCTGGCGAAGGCCCACAGTCGCAAAGCTTCATTGCAAAGCGACAGAGAGCCAAGTCCCTCCCTGCTTGTTTACATAGAACATGGCTACTTGATTGTCCGTGTGGATGAGGACTGTCCTGTAGCTGAGCAGGGAGTGGAACACTCAGAGCTAAGAAAATTGCTCTGAGTTCCAAGAGATTTATGTGTAGTGAAGTCTCCTGTGGAGACCAGATGCCCTGGGTGGAGAGATCTTGCAGATGAGCTCCCCAACCCATTGGAGGGGCATCTGTTGTAAGGGTTGCTTGGGGAAGTGACCGTTGAAAAGGGGACCCCAGCAACAGCTTTTGAGAGGACTTCCACCACTGGAGAGACCAAAAAAGGCGACTGGAGTTTGCTATTTTGTCTGACAGGCAACCTGATGCCTGAGTCCATTGGGTGGACAAAGTCCATTGAGCTGCCCTCATGTGAAGGCGAGCAAATGGAACCACATGCACAGTGGATGCCATGTGGCCTAAAAGTTGTAACATTACTCGAGCAGTTAAAAGGGGCTTTAACTGTATTTGGGAGGCTAACTGCACCAAGCGTAGGCAACGGGCCTGAGGAAGATAGGCCCTTGCAGTTGTGGTATCCAACAAAGCCCCTATAAACTCGAGGGACTGAGTAGGGGTGAGACTGGATTTTGGGATGTTTATTACTAGTCCCAAATACTGAAGGACACACATTGTGCAGGTTATACAAGTCTTGGCCTCTGCTTGAGATGGAGCTCGAATGAGCCAGTCGTCCAGATATGGGAAGACGAATATTCCTAGAGTGCGTAGAAATGCAGCTACTACTGCCATGCATTTCGTGAACACCCTTGGTGCAGAGGCCAGACCAAAAGGAAGCACCCTGTACTGGTAGTGCTTCCCTTGAAAAAGGAACCGAAGGAACCTTCTGTGAGTTGGATGGATGAGGACATGAGTGTACGCATCCTTGAGATCTAGAGAACAAAGCCAGTCCTGACTCTGAAGGTATGGAAGCAGAGCACCGAGAGAAATCTTGAATTTCTCCTTGAATAGAAATTTGTTCAATTCTCTGAGATCTAAGATGGGTCTGTAGCCCCCTGTTTTCTTTGGAATAAGAAAATAAGGGGAGTAGAACCCTGTGCCCTGTTGAAGAAGAGGTACTTCTTCTATTGCCCCTTGGGCAAGAAGGATGGCAATCTCCTGACCTAGAAGGTTGAGGAGAGATGTTGGAGAATTGAACTGTTTCACCATGGTGTGAGGGGGAAAGCTTAAGAAATGAAGCTTGTACCCTTCCCTTATGATGGAGAGTGTCCATTGCTCTGCTGTGATTTGCTCCCATCTGGGAGCAAAGTAAGTCAACCTTCCTGGGATGGTAAGGGGCTCTGGTCCTTCCAGAGCTAGAAAGGCTAAGTTCTCTAGTTGCAAGTCAAAGGCCCTGAGGAGGCTGGGGCTGCTGGGCCGTGGAAGGTCTAGCTGCCTTTGACTTGGCCTGTTTAGGTGGTTGCCGACGCTTTGCAGCAAAATGACCTGCAGAAGATGCCTGCTGACCATAAGCAGGATAGTATCTTCCCTTTTTGGAAAAAGATGTCTTTTTAAAAATCTTTTCTTAACAGGAGCAGAGGTAGACTTTGAAAGTCGATCCAAAGCAGAGTTTTCAGCATCCATCTGAGTGGCCTTTGCTTGCCAATCCTTACCAAAACGGTTTTCACCTGTACAAGGGAGATTTTCCAATTGATCTTGGACCCAGAGCTCCAAATCAGAAGCTTGTAGCCAAGCAATTCTGCGTGCCCCTATGGCAATAGCCAAAGCTCTGCTTACACACTCAAAAGAGTCAAAGGCTGCACGGTTGGAAAATTTGGAGACATCTTGGGCATGTTTGAGCCAAGTGAGAAACTTCTCTCTTTTATCCTCTGAAATGAAAGGGGTTAAAGTCTGCATATGATCTGTGACTTTTTAGAAACATTCCTATATAGAGACTATAGGAATTGATCCTAGCAGCTAGCATAGCAGCTTGGAAAACCCTTCGGCCAAAAGCATCCAGGGTCCTGCATTCACGCCCTGGAGGATTAGATGAGTGTCTTTTTGCACTCTTTATCTTCTTCATGGCAGACTCTACCACAATAGAGTGGTGAGGAAGCTGAGTCTTGTGGAAGCCAGGACAAGGAGGGACACAATACATGGTGTCTAACCTGCGAGAATGAGGAGAGGTGGTGAGAGGTGTCTCCCACATCCTCAACATTAGATCATACAGAATCTCATGAACAGGTAAAGTAGCTGCCTCCTTAGGAGCTTTAGGATATTGTAAAATATCCAACTCCTTGGCTCTGGGTTCTGACTCAGGAGCCACTGTGATAGAGAGGCCACTAGCCACTTCCCTAACAAAGTCTTGAAAAGACAAGTCTTCTGGAGGAGACATTCTTCGTTTAGGTGAAGAAGACTCCTGAGGAAGAAGTATCGATGCTTCTACAGAACCCTTAGACTCATCAGAGTCCTCAGAGGAATCGAAGTATCGCCTGTCTGGATGCTCCTGTAAAGCCCGATAACCGTATCGAGTGGGATCGACATCGGGAGTAATCGGTACCGGTTCGGTACCGATGGGCATCATAGGACAGGGTAACGTTGCAGTCAACACCGAAGCCAATGTCAATGCAATCGGTACCGGTACCGGGAGCGATGCCGGTACCGGAGCCGGTACCAGCAACGGGGATTGTTGCGGTACTGGAGGCGTCGCAGCCTGTATGAAAGCCGTTAAGGTGCGCTGCATGGTCAGAATCTTCTGATCCATCGACGCCACCAGAGTCTGGATGTCGGTACCAGTGGGAGCCACCGGTACCCCAGAACACGGCAACAGGTGATCTGTCGAGGCCGAGCCATCGATGTCAACCTGTGACCCCATAGATAATGCTTTGGAAGCCGGAGCTTCCCGCCGGGGTAATTTTGCCGGTGCAGAATCCTCGAGGGCAAGCCCGGAGGCATCTCGATGCTTGGAGGGAGATCTACCCTTCGAGGACCGGCCAGATTTATGCTTGGTTACCTGACATCCATGGGAGGAAGAAGAGGCCCTGGAAGACGTTGATGCTACCGAAGCTGCATCAGAGGGAAACAGGGTACTGAGCTTGGCTGCTCGGTTCTGCCGATCTCTCTTAGACATCATGGTACAGGACATACAATCCGTGATGGAATGGTCAGGTCCCAAACACTTTAGACACCAGTCATCGGTGTCGGTGACAGAAATAGTACCGCCACATTTTGTGCATTTTTTAAACCCAGAAGCGGGCTTCTCCATGAGGAAAATATTTTTAGGCCTAGGGCCCAAAAACTGAAAATGCACAGTAAAGATAAAGCGTTTTTTGTTTTTTTTTGAAAGAAAGAAAAGAAAGACCAGCGGTACCGGTCCGACGTCGAAGAAGGCAGACACGACACAAAAGAATAAAGAAAAAATAAAGAACTTCTTCTGCGGTGACAGGAACACGACCTGCTGGCTCCGCAGAAAAGAAGAACTGGAGAGAGGCAGTTGGGAAAGGCGGGAAGGCAGCACGCAGGTGCTGTGGGATGCTCCCAAAAGTTTTCTTATTGGACGCTGGGGAGCGTTCCCGCGCAGGCTCCGTCGGTACCGACGATACCCATATGTGAAGACTCATTCCTTCTTGTTCCTGGAGATTATCCAGTTTGCCACATGGAGGATTAGCTAGCCAGTCAGTGGCAATGCTGAGCCTAACTTTAGCCAGTTAGGGTTAACAAGCCAGCAGCTCGATACTGCTGCTGACCAGCTAACCCCAGGTGCTGCCTTCTGGAATGCCCAAATGCTAAGCAGTTAGCACCAGGGTGTACGAACCTGGTACAGTAGCAGGGGGTATTCAGCGGCACTGCCACTCAATAGATCAATGACTGCGGATTAGCCAGTTAGCAGCTCTGCTAACTAGCATCACTACTCTGAATATCCCCCTCCTTAATTTTTAGATGCCCTTACAAACCAAATGCATGCTTACTAATGCACATCCCTAAAACTCATCCACTCTCTCACTGCGTCCTGCTTACATTACTGTAACCAACATTTCACTGGTCACCCAATAAACCATCTTTCCCCACTGTAATCAGTTCAAATTCAGCTCCATGATTTATCCTCTTTCAGCATCACTACGACCATTTAGCCCTTCTCTTCAAATCATTACATTGGCTTTCCATTTCCTTTCACATACCGTTCAAACTTCTATTGCTGACCTACAAAGGCATTCAATTTGTAGCTCCTCATTATTTATCTTTGCTTTTCTCTCCCTATACACTTCCTCATGAATTCTGTTCATTTGGCAAGTCACTCTTAATTGTGCCCTGTTTCTCCATTGCTAACATCTGTCTTCACTCTTTCAACCCTGCTGCGCCATTTGCCTGGAACAGATTTCTTGAGTCAGCATATCGTACTTCCTCACTGGCAACATATGAACCCAGACTAAAAAATGAGGGCTTGATATTCAAATGCATTTATCCCTAAGTGGTATATTCAGCGGCACTAACACGGCTAGTGTTGCTGAATATCTGCAGCTGCCCGCTCTACACGCTTTGATGTTAACCATTTAGCATCGCGGTGTGTTGAGAGTGTTCCGGGGCGGAGCAGAGGTGGAGCCTATCACTAACTGGTCAGAGGTGATATAGCGCCGTTGCCTGGTTAGTGATATGCAGCGAAGGCCAGGCGCAGGAAATCTTGGCCAAACTTCCACCGCATATCGCTAACTGGGCAGCAGCTCAGTATCACCACTTTCCTTTTAGCAATCGGGCTATGCGACAACCCTAGATATACAATGCCAGGGCCGGGTATGACCCTGGCATTAAATATACGGTTTTAATTTTCAGTGCCAGCAGCTAGCCGCGTTAGTAGCGCTAGCCAACAGTGCTGAATATCAAGCCCTGACCTTTTTGCGGTTGCTTTTAGATCTTGACCACATCTCTACTGCACATTCTCCTAGAATCTCATTTGTCATGTATGTTTGTCTTGACTAGACTGTAATGTCTTTAGAGTAGATAATGCCTCACTTATATGCACCTATATAGCGCAGTGTATGCCTGGTAGCACCTTAGAAATGATAAAACAGTAGTAGAAGTAATTTCAACAGGCCCAAGTGTCACAATGGTGAAGATAAAGGTCCAGCTGGCATATTTTGGATTTCTACTCATGCTGCTTTATAAGCAGGATTTGGAGATTTTAATGCCCCGTGTAGACAGAATGTAGGTTTTCATTTCATCAATATTTATTTAATCCAGAAAAAAATCAATGCCAATGAGTTCTGCTGAAAGATGCAATTAAGGGAAAGTAGGCTTGTCAGCAAGTAAAATAGTAATATATAACTAATTTTAAAAAGTATGCTAAATAATGTAAAAAATAAACCTCTGTTTTTTGAAAGCACATGTAGTGACTTTGCATATATATTCATAACAAAAAATCAAAATAAAGAAAGTGAAAAATGCAGGTTTAAGTACAAGAAAAGCTAGATAAGGGAAAGCAGAGGGACTTGTACTTAAAAATAAGCACTGGAAAAACAATGACATGGAAAAATCCTTACAAGTTAATGTCACAAAATATATAGTAACACGGTAAACAACAGCAGACCATGGCTCATTAAGGCAGCTAGAAGTGTAAATGTAGGTAACCCCCCTCTATGCATTTGGCAGTTACAACCCTGGCCACCTTACTGGGCAGACCAGATGGGCCATATTGGTCATTATCTGCCACCATTTACTACGTTACTATATATTTAGCAGCATTAACTTTTAAGGATTTTTTTCAATTTCTCTATTTTTCTCTCAAGGAACAATGAAAAACACATTTTAGAGGTCATCCCTATGGCTTAGACTGCAGCATGTTCACATCTATACTCTGTCAGAAGGCAGTCCGTCCCAGACATGCAGGAAGGGTGCACTCGGCTAGAAAAACGGGTGCAAAACAGCTGCTGCTAATATGGTAGATCCTGCTGACCACAACAATGCTAAGACTGAAGCTGTGAGGTGTTTCTTTGAGTATTAGACCAGCCCGGGTCTACTTACCAGCCTAAGTAAGCCATTTGGCAAGAGGTTGAAGATGGAGAGCAATCAAATGGGAAAGGGCAAAAAAAAAATAAAGTTACTTTTTCTTTCAGACTTTTTTTTTATACTAGTTTAAACCAGAAAAGCAGAGAGGAGCTCCTCATACAATCGCTAGGCCCCAAAAAAAAAGCGAGGGGAGTAAAAGGTGGTGAGATATCATAAGGGTCATTCAGAATCCAACAAATGGCAAACAAGTGGATCAGTAACACTTATTAAAATATAATCCAGTAAAACCATATATTTAATTTTAAAATGTACCCGAAATGGCCATGTTCCAGCTAAATACCAACCAGAAATTTCTTCATAAATTGTATTTCCATAGCCACCTCACTCATGTTTCTATGAGTTTGCCCTTCCTCTAAAATCATGAGCTACTAACTTGTCAATAAGGATTTACAGTTCTAAAGTGCACAATTAAGGAAACCTGTACCTCACTAAAAGCTCAACACAAGATCCTCAAGCATCTTATTTTCTTCTACATTTAGGAGGCAACTTTCTAAACGTTTTACGCATGTATGACGTAACAGGCCTCGTCTAACACTAGGGCACACCTAAAAGTATGTGCAATGCATGCAGACACATATTTGTAGAGCAGGCATGCTCAGGGGAGGAATCTGGGCGGAACATAGCCAGAATCAAGATTTATGCTCGTTTTTTTATAAAATATGCATGCACGTGTGTAATTTATGCACTAACATATTTGTTTACTCCTGAGCAAGCGTACATGTCCGTGGTTTTAATGTAGGTACGATTTCTGTAGGACTAGTGTCTATGTGTCTTTATAAAATAGGTGTAAGATACACGCCTTCCTGCCCAATTAATTTAAGTAATCTGTATTAAAATTACCCTCTTAAAGATTCCTGCTCCTAACCCACTCATGAAAATGATGTGCCTTTCAAATATTGAAAATCCACATCCTTGCTTCCAAAGACACCTCTCTTGCCACCCACATACATACTGCCTTCACATACACAATGACACCACATGTTAATAATTAAACGGCATGGCAGCTGACGACAAAACTATACCTTTCAAGAAAAAAAAAACAGCCTTTCTGCCAAAGCAGCGTATAACTTTTAAAAAGCAGAAACTGCCCAGGAAGACTGCATTCCATTTGCCTTTAAATCATTACCTGTCCCCCGGCCAAAATTCAGACAGAAAGAAAACACACCAAGGGTGAAAGAGGAGGAGGAGGGGAAAAAAGGTCCCACCAACTTAGTGTATAAGCTTGAAAGGTTTATCTTTAACTTAAAGAATCTGCACATTTCTAATTCAAAATATACAGTTAAAAAATGTTAGCACTATCATACGCACGTACATATTGGCTACATGGTAACAGTTACAGGAAATTGGCTAATTAGCAAATGTTTCAGGTGTGTGCAGAGCAGCAGAGTCAGTCATCAAGACACTAGTGCACAAAAGTGTCAAAATTGCACTAATGAAAAATGTTTTATGTTTTATCCAAATCTAAATCTACTTTTCAGTTACAGCTTTACTCCCCTTTCTCACTCATTCGTTCACACAAACTTAATTAACTTAACTTTAGGGGTGTCCTGCATGGAGCAGTGGGTTCACCCCTTAACAAAGACATGGGGAGGGGTGGCATGAGGGGCGGCCTGCACCGAGTGGCACCTATTCCTGCCATCTTACTCCGGCCTTCTTACTGGGCAGACTAGATGGACCATACTGGTCTTTATCTGCCGTCATTTACTATGTTACTATGTTATTATGTTATAAGGAGCCGCCTATTTTTACACATCGGAAACATGCCTTAATGCCGGCATTTAGTCATTTCAGAATGTAGAATGGCCACTTTATGACTTCCTATAAAATACCAAGTAGTACACAAGTACACGCACTGCTTGCATCACACGTACGTTCACTATGGACGTGCACATGGGTGGACTTTGGGCGGTGTGTGCAGGTACATGGGTTGATTATAGAAAACTATAATTTATATTCATACTTGCAAAAAGAAGGCACGATGTAAATGTCCCACACCTTCTCTGCTACTTATGCTAATATTTTCTGAAGCCAGGTACATTCGTACTCAGCTTTATAAAAGAGGCAGAAAATATGCACATGAAAAGGAGCACCAACTAGGCGCAATTTTATAAAATTACTGTCCATATGATGCAACGTCTCACCCACTAAAAAAAAAAAATGGAAAAGCTAAGAGACAAATGTATCCTCTATACCTTAGCTAATATAATAGGGGAAAGCCGACAGTCGCCCAAGAGCGGATGGTTCGGAAGAATGTGTCCTTGAAAGATACTACCAAAAACAGAGAGGTTCCAAAAAAGAGTAAAGTAGCTGAAATGTCCTCGAGTATGGAGCAGACAGAGCTTAAAGATCCCAAATTACCCATGTCTAACAATACCCAAATAAATATGAATAAAATACAGTCTCTAAAATGCTTGTATGCAAATGCAAGAAGTCTAAAAAGTAAGATGGGAGAGTTAGAATATATAGCACTAAATGAGAGGTTAGATATGATTGGAATATCAGAGACATGATGGAAGGAGGACAACCAGTGGGACACTGTGATACCTGGGTACAAACTATATCGTAATGATAGAGCTGATCAAATTGGTGGAGGGGTTGCGCTCTATGTTAGAGATGACATTGAGTCAGAAAGGATTAAAGTTTTGCAGGAAACAAAATTTGTTGTAGAATCTCTATGGATTGAAATTCCATGTAAAAAAGGGAAGGCGATGGCAGTGGGGGTGCATATCAACCGCCTGGCCAGAATGAACAAATGGATGATGAAATGCTCAAAGAAATCAAGGAAGCTAACAAAAGTTACAGCACAGTAATAATAATGGGTGATTTCAATTACTCCGGTATCGACTGGGTCAGTGTCACGGCAGGACATGCTAGGGAGATAAAGTTCCTAGATGAAATAAATGACTGCTTCTTGGAGCAGCTGGTTCATGAAACGACCAGAGGGGAAGCCATATTAGACCTAGTCCTTAGTGGAACATCAGATCTAGTGCAAGAGATAAGGGTGTTGGGGCCACTTGGCAATAGTGATCATAGCATGATCGCATTTGATTTAGTAAGTGGAGGAGGGATAGTAAGGAAATCCACACTACTACCTTTTAACTTTCGAAAGGGAGACTATGATAAAATGAGGAAAATAGTTAAGAAAAAACTAAAAGGAGCAGTTGCAAAGGTTAAAGACTTACATCAAGCTTGGGTGTTGTTGAAAAATACTATCTTGGAAGCCCAGACCAGCTGTATTCCACGCTTTAAGAAAAGTGGAAGGAAGTCAAAAAAACTGCCAGCATGGCTTAAAAGTGAGGTCAGAGAGGCTGTTGTTGCCAAAAAATCATCTTTCAGGAATTGGAAAAAAGAGCCAAACGACGAGATCTGGAAATAGCACAAGCACTGGCAAGTCAAATGCAAGGCATTGATAAGGAAGGCTAAGGGAGAATTTGAGAAGAAGCTTGCTGTGGAAACAAAAACGCGAAATAAAGACTTTTTCAAGTACATTCGTAGCAAAAAACCTGTGAGAGAGTCAATTGGTCCATTAGATGATAGAGGGGTTAAAGGGGCACTAAGTGGCGACAAGGCGATAGCGGAGAGACTGAATGAATTCTTTGCTTCGGTCTTTACTGAGGAAGATGTAGGGATGTTACCCGTGACTGAAATGGTATTTATAGGTGCGGAAGAATTGAAGGAAATATCGATACATCGGGAAGATGTATTACAACTATTAGATAAACTGAAGAGTAGCAAATCACCTGGGCAGGATGGTATACACCCAAGGGTGTTGAAAGAACTGAAATATGAGATTGCAGACCTGCTATTAGTAATCTGTGAACTATCATTAAAATCATCTCGAATACCTGAAGATTGGAGGATCGCCAATGTAACACCAATTTATAAAAAGGGTTCCAGGGGTGATCCGGGAAACTACAGACCGGTGAGCCTGACGTCAGTACCGGGAAAAAAGGTAGAAACCATCATAAAGAATAAAATTACTCAGCATGTAGATAGTCATGGCCTAATGGGAGACAGCCAACATGGCTTTAGACAAGGAAGATCTTGTCTTACTAATCTGTTATGTTTTTTTGAAGGTGTGAATAACCAGGTGGACAAAGATGAATCGGTCCCTCATCAGAGACCTTTGGCAAAATTAAAGAGTCATGGGATAGGAGGCAGTGTACTATTGTGGATCAGGAACTGGTTAAAAGATAGAAAGCAGAGGGTAGGGCTAAATGGCCAATTTTCCCAATGGAGAAAGGTGAATAGTGGTGTACCCCAGGGATCTGTGCTGGGTCTGTTGCTTTTTGACATATTCATAAATGACCTGGAAAGTGGAATAACGAGTGAGGTTATCAAATTTGCAGATGACACAAAACTATTTAAAGTTGTTAAAACCCAAGAGGATTGTGGAAAATTGCAAGAGGATCTTGATAAATTGGAAGACTGGGCATCAAAATGGCAGATGAAATTTAATGTGGACAAGTGCAAAGTTATGCACCTAGGGAAGAACAACCCGAACTATGGTTACACGATGCAAGGTTCCACATTAGGAACCACCACCCAGGAAAAAGATTTAGGCGTTATTGTGGATAACATGTTACAACCCTCGGCCCAGTGTGCAGCGGCGGCCAAGAGAGCAAATAGAATGCTAGGTATCATAAGAAAAAGAATGGATAATAAAACAAAAGATATTATAATGCCTCTATATTGTTCCATGGTGAGACCGCACCTTGAATATTGTGTGCAATTCTGGTCGCCGTACCTTAAAAAGGATATAGCGTTATTAGAAAAGGTTCAGAGAAGAGCCACCAAAATGGTAAAGGGGATGGAAGGATACTTCTATGAAGAAAGGCTAAAAAGGTTAGGGCTCTTTAACCTGGAAAAGAGACGGCTGAGGGGAGATATGATAGAAGTCTATAAATTAATGAACGGAGTGGAACGGGTAAACATAGATCGATTGTTTACGTTATCAGAATATAGAAAGACTAGGGGACATGTAATAAAGCTACAGGGGAAACTATTTAAGACTAAGAAAAGAAAATATTTTTTCACTCAACGTGTAATCAAACTCTGGAATTTGTTACTGGAGGATGTAGTAAAGGCTGTTAGTGTAGCTGGGTTTAAAAAAGGTTTGGACAAGTTCCTGGAGGAAAGGTCCATAAACCATTATTAAGAAGGGACCTAGGATATCAATGCTTGACCCAGTACAAGCATTGTGGAACCTGCAACTCACTGATGTGGCGTGCTGATGTGATTGCAATGAGAAAGATAACCTTCCAAGAAAGGAATTTCAATGAGGTAGTAGCTAAGGGTTCGAAAGGTGGCTTCATAAGCTGACCAAGAACCAGATTTAAGTCCCATGCCACGGGTGGTGGCTTAATGGGAGGCTTAGTTAGAAGAAGGCCTCTCATAAATCTTGCTATGAGAGGATGGGAGGAAATAGGTTGTCCATTTAAAGGCTTGAAAGAAGCCACAATAGCACTTAAATGGACTCTTACTAAGTTAGTTTTAAGTCCTGCATTGGATAAATGAAGGAGATACTCTAGTAATGATTCCAGAGGTATCGCAAGGGAGTTAAGACCCCTCTGCGAGCACCATATCGTAAACCTTTTCCACTTGAAAGCATAAGAGCGTCTTGTGGAAGGTTTTCTAGAAGCATAAAGGATATCCTTTACTTGCTGAGGAAGGTTAAGATCCTGAAGATCTAGGCCTTCAGCAACCAAGCTCTGAGATGCAGAGACTGGGGATTGGGATGCCATAACATTCCGTCCTCCTGAGACAGGAGATCTGGAGCAGAGCCTAATTCCAGAGAGGGAGCTTGAGAGAGATGTAGAAGCAGAGGGTACCACCCTTGCCGTGGCCAATGTGGAGCTATGAGAATCATACGGCCTCTGTCTCTCTGAAGCTTGAACAGGGTTTTGGGAATCAGGGGAATGGGTGGAAAGGCAAACAGGAAGTCTTGACCACAATGAAGGAGGAAAGCATCCTTGGCCTGAGAGCCCTGAGCTGGAATTCTGGAACAGAATCGGGGAAGTTTGGCATTCAACGGACTTGCAAAGAGGTCTATTATGTCCAGGGTTCCCCAAATTTGAAAAATCTTGGCCACCTGGTCTACATGTAGAGACCATTCGTGTGGAAGCAGAACTCAACTGAGTCTGTCTGCCCAAGAGTTTTGAATGCCTGGAAGATACACTGCCAGGAGATGAATCTGATGCTCTCTGGCGAGGGCCCATAGTCGCAAAGCTTCGTTGCAAAGCGAAAGAGAGCCTGTTCCTCCCTGCTTGTTCACATAAAACATGGCTACTTGATTGTCTGTATGGATGAGGACTGTCTTGTAGCTGAGCAGGGTGTGGAACACTGGCAGAGCAAGGAAGATTGCTCCGAGCTTCAAGAGACTGATGTGTAGATGAGTCTCCTGTGGAGTCCAAGTGCCTTGGGTGGAGAGGTTTTGCAGATGAGCTCCCCAACCTATTGGTGATGCATCTGTTGTGAGAGTTGCCTGGGGTAAAGGCTGTTGAAATGGGGACCCCATCAACAGGTTTTCAGTGGACTGCCACCATTGGAGGGACAAAACTAAGGCGATTTGTGTTTGCTATTTTGTCTGACAGGCACCCTGATGCCTGGGTCTATTGAGTGGATAACGTCCACTGGGCTGCTCTTATGTGAAGGCGAGCATAACGAACCACATGCATGGTAGATGCGATGTGGCCTAGTAGTTGTAACATTTCTCGAGCAGTGAGATGAGGCTTTAGCACTGCTTGAGAAGCTAACTGCACCATGTGAAGGCAACGGGCCTGGGGAAGATAGGCCCTTGCTTTTCTGGTATCCAGCAAAGCTCCTATGAACTCTAGAGACTGAGTGGGAGTTAGACTGGATTTTGGGATGTTTATGACCAGACCCAAATACTGAAGGATACGCATTGTGCAAGATAGAGAAGTCCTGGCCTCTGACTCTGATGGGGCTCGAATGAGCCAGTAGTCTAAGTAAGGGAAGACGAATATTCCTAGAGTGCGAAGAAATGCTGCCACCACAGCCATGCATTTCGTGAACACCCTTGGTGCTGAGGCCAGGCCAAAAGGAAGCACCCTGTATTGGTAGTGTTTCCCTTGAAAAAGGAACCGAAGGAACTTTCTGTGAGTTGGATGGATGAGAACATGAGTGTACGCATCCTTGAGATCTAGAGAACAAAGCCAATCCTGACTGTGAAGGTATGGCAGCAGAGTTCCCAGAGAAACCATCTTGAATTTCTCTTTGAACAGGAATTTGTTCAATTCTCTGAGGTATAGAATACGTCTGTGTCCCCCTGTTTTCTTTGGGATAAGGAAATAGGGGGAGTAAAACCCTGTACCCTGTTGAGGAATGTGTACCTCTTCTATTGCCCCTTGGGCAAGAAGCATAGTGACCTCTTGATCTAACAGGTTGATGAGAGAGGTCTGAGAATTGAACTGTCTTACCATTGTGGGAGGGGGAATGCAGATAAAATGAAGCTTGTACCCCTCTTTTATAATGGAGAGAGTCCAATGTTCTGCTGTTATCTGCCCCCATCTGGGGGCAAAATGACACATCCTTCCTGGAATGGTGAAAGGCTCTGGTCCATTGAGAGCCAGGAAGGCTAAGTTCTCTAGATGAAAGTTAAAGGCCTTGTGGAGGCTGAGACGGTTGAGGCTTAGCAATCTTTACTTTCCTTTGTTTAGATGGTTGCTGACTCTTCCGGGCAGGATGACTTGCGGAACGTCCCTGTTGGGGGTGGCGAGGCAGTGTGGTGAGGGCGGCACTTTTGGCCTGCCTAGGACAGCAAGAACCCTTGGGCCACCCCTGCTTTGGCATTCCCTTCTCTGGCCATATTTCACAAAACCTCCACTCTCACCCGGGCAACCAGCATGATGGCCTCAGGTAGCTACTCCTATCTCCTTCCCTCCCTCCACCTACCCTCCCCCCCCCCCCGGACATATCTGACGGACACTGTTAGTTTTTTTCACCAAAACATCATTCGTTTATTTGACAATATTGGAAATAACAGTAAAAACTGTTGGCCACAGCATAATCTGCATATTCTTGAAACATTACAGGAGTGGAGGAGTGGCCTAGTGGTTGGGGCAAGGTACTTCAGGCCGGAAGGTCGGGGGTTCAAATCCCACTAGAGGACAGCAACCTTGGGCCAGAAGGACTGGGGTTTCTAGTCCCACAGGTGCTCCTTGTGGTCTTGGGCAAGCCACTTAACCCTCCATAGCCCATGTTCCCTGTAAAATAGTTATCTCCAAGTTATAATGTCCTGTTCAATGTAATTTCAGTTTGTTCAATGTAAACCGCACTGATGCAGAATAGCGCGGTATATAAGAGAATGTAAATAAATAAATAAATTACAGTATAATTTCCTCATTGCACACATAATTAACAACTAGTACATTGCCATTTCCTAGAGCCATCTCCTCTCCCCCTAAGAGGCACAGCCCGTCCTATCCAATGACGCCCGACAGGGATGTTGGAAAATGCCGTCCAAGCCTTTTCCCCACTGCCCCCAGTCCTGATTACCATATAATAGCTAATGGGCGCCTGCCGTTAGAACAGGCCTTAATACTCCCTTCCTATTCGCAGCAGTGTCCCGATCTGCCTCTGCCCATGGCCCGTCAAAGGTCGGCAGCAGGGCTCCGTTATTAATTTTCATATTCGTCCCTCCCTCACCCCCCTGCCTTGAAAGCATAGAGAGGCCCTGTTCCTGCTTCAACTCTGTGTACCATTGGGGGGAAGGTCAGCTCCTATACGACCACTCCCCCCCCCACCCATGTCTGGGCTGTGCGCTCTCTCCTAGGGGGCCCTAGCTCTCCTGCCAACCCCTCACGGCAGCGATTCCTCGCTTGTCGTGTGGGGCCCCACCCTGCTCCACAGCTGTGGCCAACTCCTGTTTCTGCCATAGTCGTTCAACCATGTCTTGTATGGCACACAGGAACACATCCATTCCAATTTCCGATAGATGTATTCCATCGGCGTGATACAGACCGGGGCAGTGTTCATCTATGAGGTCATGCCTGATGCTGTACCCCCCAATTGCCTCCATGAAACGGGCCATCCACCTGTTCACTTTCCGCCTCGTCCTCTCGACCGCCTGGTGTGACTGCTCACCCCTCCACACCCGTCGCAGTATGATGTGTGACCATACCAGCCATGCCCCTGGGAATGCATCCTCCAGTGTCAGCATGTCCCTCTGCATTTTCTTTGTGAGTTCCACACTGCGTGTACCGGCCAGGTCATTACCTCCCAGATGGACCACTATTGTCCATGGCTTTTCCCCTGCTCTCTTCTTTTGCAGGAGGAACGGCAGCAGCTGGTCCCACACCATACCCCGCCGGCCCATCCACACAACTGACACCCTTGAGCTTGGTAAGCCCAGATTGAGCCCTTGCGGTCTGATCCTTGTCCTCTTTTGCTCCCAGTGAACAAAGGAATGGCCGCATATCCACGATTCCTGAGGGGGGCTGGCACCTATGTTATATTATTAACACAAGATTACATAGTCATCAGTGTATCACTGCATGCTATACAAACATCCTATCATTCTTATTCTCGTTAAGCCTTTTTTTTTTTTTAACCCAAACATCATTTGTTTCTTTGACAATATTGGAAATACACACTACACACTAAACCGAACCGGCCTAGACAGTCACAGCTCAATTCGCCGGTGTTAAATCGGGCATACATAAAGCCTATACCTGTCTGAACGCCATCTGCCAATGTTCATAATTTGTTCCCTTGTCATCCCTATATTGGCCGCCGTTGAAGCGGCCCCAATGCAAAAGGAGTGAGTGCCGTAAAAGCACGCCTCCAGACCCGCTGCTTCCAAGCTTAGCTTAAGCACTCTAGCAAATTGGAAATGTGATAGGGGGGCACCGTACTCATGCACTAACCATTGTTTGCCCCCTGCTGGGCGGAGTTGTTCGTATTCGGTGAAAGTTTTCACTGGGCAGGATGGGTCACCTGGTAGCGGGGCTAACATCACACAGGCACCTTTTCCTTTGGTATCCGTCTTTGACTTGCGGATATATAATACTAATGCTCCGTCCTGCATGCTAACATCCATCTTCCTAATGCCCCCTTCGGCTGACTCGCGACTTGCTGAGGCCTCCAATTCCCCTACGCTGAATGCTCCAAAGAACGCCCAGAAAAAGGCACATCTGAACTGTCGAGTCTCAAATACATCGAAACATATTTGGCCTGTGGCTGATATAAGTTTCTTTAATATTTGATGTGTGATCGGACGTCGTCGCTCTTCTCTGCGGGCTCTCTCCGATGACCAGCCCTTCATTACCCTTGTGATAACGAAGTCCGTTCTTGGGCTCCTCTTACCCATTGCTTTAGTGAAGAATGTGATTGCCGCCAGTTGCGTCTGCACAGCCAATTTTTTAACTCTGCTTCTTTTACAATGTAGGATCCACTTCAGGATCGAGTCTGTCATGGGACCATCTGTGTCCCCAGTCCCGCTATTTTCACAGAAAGCTTGAATCGTTTCCCACGCAGCTACGTATTTTCGCCTCGTCCACTCTGCTAGCGAACTCATCAAGAGCTCCCAAACCTCGGCGGACCAAAGTCCCATACCTGCTCTGGTATGGCTGTCTTGACTGTGTCAGCCTCAGGGGCGAGTGCCCGGAAGAGCGGGATCTTGGAACGTGAAAGCGCATCGGTAAGGTTATTACGTTGACCTGGAATATGCTCCATCTTAATAGTCACATTATGTGAAAGGCACATCATCACTATCTGCCTCAATAATGCCATCACCCCCCGTGTTTGGGCACGCACGCTATTCAACGCGTGTACCACCGCCAAGTTATCCATGTGGAATATGATTGCTTAGTTGACTAGCCATGGGGCCCATATGTACAAGGCTACCATAATGGGAAAGAGCTCCAGGAACGTGATGTCCTTTGTGGCTCCCCCGGCGTGCCACTCACTAGGCCATTTCTCGGAACACCACACCCCTTTGAAAGAGATCCCAAAACCGATCGCCCCCGCAGCATCTGTGAATAATTACAGTTCCTTGTTCGACACCGGATACTCTTGCTAGAACGCAAAGCCCATTAAATGATTGTAGGAACTGCTCCCACATATGCAGGTCTTCCCGAATGTCTCTGCTGACCCTGATTTTATGGTGTCTTTTTTTGACCCTTTTGTTGCCAGTGCCATGCGATGGCAGAAGACTCGCCCCATTGGCATAACCCTACAAGCAAAACACAGCAAACCCAGCAATGATTGGAACTGCTCCAATGTTGCTTTTCGTCGTCCATGCATGCTCTGAATGGCGCTCCTCAGTTTCTCTAGTTTTTCGTCTGGCAAGCGTGACAATTGTACTATCACGTCAAGTTCTATCCCCAGGAATGTGATCACCCTCACAGGCCCACAGGTCTTCTCCTTCGCTAGGGGAATACCGAATCGCTGAGCAACCTGCCTGAAAACATTGAGGATCCTCTTGCAGTCTTCAAAATCAGTTCCTATAAATAGGAAATCGTCCAGGTAGTGCACTACCACATTGTGGCCAGTGATGTCCTCCACCACCCAGTGTATGAATGAGCTAAACTGCTCAAAATAAGCACATGAGATTGAGCAGCCCATGGGCAAACATTTGTCATAGAAATACTCCCCATTGAAGGTGAACCCTATTAGTGAAAATGACTCCGCGTGCACTGGAAGCAATCGAAAAGTCGATTCAATATCAGCCTTTGCCAGTCGAGTCCACTGTCCTAACTTCCATATGATTGCCACTGCCTGATCGATTGTCGCGTATTTCACGGAGCATAGCAACGGATCAATGTGGTCGTTAACTGAACTCCCTTCTGGGTATGATAAGTTGTGAATCAAACGGAATTTGCCCGGCTCCTTTTTTGGCACTATTCCCAAGGAGGACAGCACCAGATCCGGAGCGAGAGGGCTCTTGAATGGCCCGGCGACTCTTCCCAGGCCTATTTCTTTTGCCAGCTTTTGGTGCACTACCGAGTTGAATTTTTTGACTGAGGGGGAGTTACGGATTACTTGCTCTCTCGTTGGGACTGACGATGGAATAGGGAAACCGTAGGCAAAGCCACTCTCGATGCTGAGAGCTTTGTCTCGCAGCGGGTAGGCCCGCAGCCACGAGCGCATGTGCTCAAGCTTGATGGGGGTTGGGGCCATGGCCTTCATTTGGCCGCTGCTGCATTGGCCTGAATGGTTTTGCCTCTCTTCCCAATCGACATGTGGAAGCCGGGTGGCTGCCCCCGCAGCTCAAACATGAGTGACGGAATTTGCATGGGTGCCACGTGCAGCTCCCCGTATTGTACTGTCAGCATGCTCGGCGGCCAGCCATTTGGTAGGTCTGCCGCCCTTGCGGTAGCTAAAAGGGCTGCGGTAGCCCTTCCTGACTCCAGGGCCTATTGGGGACCATTTCGTCCAGCCACAGATCCAAGATTCTGTGTTGCCATGTTATGGTTGGGTCCTCCGCCATGCTCTTTCTGAACTTGACATCGTAATTCAACCAGGCCCATCCTCCGAATCGCTTGTGCGCCCAGATAATGGTGTCCAGGTACTTAATTAGGTATGGGCTCGATTCTGGCTCTCGCTCAATGACCATGCTCATGAATATATGGAAAGCCAATACCCAATTATTAATGGATTTTAGAATTCTCAGCTTCCTGTCCTTTTCCCAGCTTTTTTCCCTATCTTTGCTCTCTTTTGTCTCCCCTTCCTGGTCCCTAAGCAGTAATGAGAATATATCAATATATTCCCTTCGCCAAATGCGTTT
This sequence comes from Ichthyophis bannanicus, assembly GCA_033557465.1. NCBI lineage: Eukaryota > Metazoa > Chordata > Amphibia > Gymnophiona > Ichthyophiidae > Ichthyophis > Ichthyophis bannanicus. The sequence goes on along the minus strand of CM066031.1, from coordinate 572,954,681 downwards.
CTTCAACTTCCTAGGCACTGCACTGGCTAAAGAGCTCACGCCACAACTCAAATCTCCCTCTATCACAGATAAGGCTACCGGTGCCACTGTCACCGGTCCGGCTACGCCGGCCTCCTGGTTTTCTCGTCCCTGGGTGAGTAAAGCACAGTTACTTACCTGTAACAGGTGATCTCTGGGAACAGCAGGAATAAGTCTTCACATATGGGTATGTCGGTACCGACGGAGCCTGCGCGGGAACGCTCCCCAGCTTTCCAAAAAAGGAAAGCTTTTGGGAGCATCCCACAGTGCCTGCGCGCTTGCCTTCCTGCCTTTCCAACCGCCTCTCTCCAGTTCGAGTTTCAGAGCTGAGACAAAGAGAGAGAGAGAGGAAAGGAAAGAGAGATAGATTATACAACTCCTTGGGGAGGTGGGTGGGTTGTGAAGACTTATTCCTGCTGTTCCCAGAGATCACCTGTTACAGGTAAGTAACTGTGCTATCTCCAGGAACAAGCAGGAATGAGTCTTCACATATGGGGACTCCCCAGCTAGAGATGCCGGGGAGATCCCCAGGGTTGTAGACCCTGAGAAGGGCCCTACCTTCCCCTTGGATCTCAGGCATCTAAACAGGGATGGAGGGTAGGAGTTGCTCAAGTATGGAACAGGTGTTTTAGGACAGCCTGACCAAACAAGGCATCCCGGCGGGAGTCCTTGTCCAAACAATAATGGGCCGTGAAGGTATGAACCGAGGCCCATGTGGCTGCTCGACAGATCTGGTCGATGGACAAAGACTATAGATGAGCCATAGAAGTTGCCATGGCCCTCACATTGTGAGCTGTGACATGGCCCTCCAGAGAAAGGTTCTTACTCTGGTAGGCAAAAGAAATACACTGAGCAATCCAAGTGGACAGTGTCCTCTTAGAGACTGGAAGTCCTAAATGAGAAGGATCAAAAGCAACAAAGAGTTGGGAAGACCTTCTATGTTGCTGAGTCCTTTGTAAGTAAAAGGCAAGAGCCCTTTTACAATCCAGGGTATGAAGATTCCTTTCTGCACTTGATGCATGAGGACCTGGAAAGAAGACAGGTAAATATACCTCTTGGTTCAGATGAAAAGGTGAGACCACTTTAGGCATAAAGTGTGGATTGGTCCTGAGGACTACCTTATCATGATGAAACCTTGTATAAGGCGGATTAGCCACCAAGGCCTGTAACTCACTGATGCGGCGAGCTGATGTGACTGCAATGAGGAAAATAACCTTCCAGGAAAGAAATTTCAAGGAGGTGGTGGCTAAGGGTTCAAAAGGTGGCTTCATAAGCTGACCAAGAACCAGATTTAAGTCCCATGCCACCGGAGGAGGCCTAATGGGAGGTTTAGTTAAAGTTAGGCCTCTCATGAATCTTGCAATAAGAGGATGAGAGGAAATAGGCTGTCCATTGAGAGGCTTAAGGGATGCTGCAATAGCACTCAAATGGACTCTTACTGAATTTGTCTTAAGGCCTGCATTGGAGAGATGCAGGAGATATTCCAATAGAGAATTCAAAGGTAGTGCTAGAGGGTCAACTCAAGACCCTTCTCAGCACACCAAATGGAAAACCTTTTCCATTTAAAAGCATAGGAACGTCTAGTAGAAGGTTTTCTGGGAAGCATGGAGGATATCCTTCACCTGCTGAGAAAGATTCCAATCTTGAAGGTCTAAGCCTTCAGCAACCAAGCCCTGAGGTGAAGGGACTTGGGGTTTGGGTGCCACAAAGTTCCCTCCTCCTGGGACAGGAGGTCTGGAGCAGCTCCCAAGTCTAGGGAGGGAGCTTGAGAGAGATGCAGAAGTAGAGGGTACCACACTTGGCGTGGCCAGCATGGAGCTATGAGGATCATAGATCCTTGATCCCTCTGGAGCTTGAATAGAGTCTTGGGAATTAAGGGAATGGGTGGAAAGGCATACAGGAAGTCTTGACCCCAGTGAAGGAGGAAGGCATCCTTGGCCTGAACTCCCTGACACGGAATTCTGGAACAGAACCGGGGAAGTTTGGCATTCCACGGACTTGCAAAGAGGTCTATGTCCGGGGTTCCCCACTCTTGAAAGATTCTGAGTACCTGGTCCATGTGCAGGGATCATTCGTGTGGAAGCAGAACTCGACTGAGTCTGTCTGCCCAAGAGTTTTGGATTCCTGGAAGGTATACGGCCAGGAGATGGATTCCTCCTTGCTTGTTTATGTAAAACATGGCTACCTGATTGTCCGTATGAATGAGGAATGTCTTGTAGCTGAGCAGGGTATGGAAGACCTTGAGAGCTAGAAAAACTGCTCGGAGCTCCAAGTGGTTGATATGTAGAGAGGCCTCCTGTGGAGACCAAGTGCCCTGAGTGGAGAGGTCTTGTAGATGAGCTCCCCAACCTGTTGGGGAGGCATCTGTTGTGAGGGTTGCTTGGGGCAACAACTGCTGGAAGGGGGACCCCAGCAACAGATTTTGGGTGGACTTCCACCACTGGAGAGACCAAAAGAGGCGCCTGGAGGTTGCTATTTTGTCTGACAGACCCCCTGAAGCTTGAGTCCACTGGGTGGACAAAGTCCATTGAGCTGCTCTCATTTGAAGGTGAGCATAGGGGACCACATGCACTGTGGATGCCATGTGGCCTAGCAGTTGTAGCATCTCCCGGGCAGTTAAATGGCTCTTTGACTGAATCTGGGAGGCTAACTGCACTAGGCGTAGGCAACGGGCCTGAGGAAGATAGGCCCTTGCAGTGGTAGTATCTAGCCAGGCCTCTATGAACTCTAGGGACTGAGTAGAGGTGAGCTGGGACTTTGGGAGATTTACCACAAGTCCCAGATACTGCAGAATGCGCCTTGTGCAGTCCAGGGCAGTCTGGGCCTCTGACTGAGATGGAGCTCGGATGAGCCAGTCGTCCAGGTATGGGAATACAAATATTCCCAGAGTGCGTAGAAATGCAGCTACTACTGTCATGCATTTGGTGAACACTCTTGGAGCAGAGGCCAGACCGAAAGGAAGCACCCTGTATTGGTAATGCTTCCCTTGGAAAAGGAAACGGAGGAACCTTCTGTGAGATGGATGGATGAGGACATGGGTGTACCCATCCTTGAGATCTAGAGAACAAAGCCAATCCTGACTCTGAAGGTATGGAAGGAGAGTGCCCAGAGAAAGCATCTTGAATTTCTCCTTGCATAGAAATTTGTTCAATTCTCTGAGATCTAATATGGGTCTGTAGCCCCCTGTTTTCTTTGGGATCAGAAAGTAGGGGGAGTAAAACCCTGACCCTTGCTGAAGAAGAGGTACCTCTTCTATTGCCCCTTGGGCAAGAAGGGCAGCTACCTCCTGATCTAGAAGGTCGAGGAGAGATGTTGGAGAATTGAAATGTCTCACCATTGTGTGAGGAGGAAGGTCTGAGAAATGAAGTTTGTACCCCTCCCTTATGATGGAGAAGGTCCACTGCTCTGTTGTAATTTGCTCCCATCTGGGAGCAAAGTGAGCTAACCTTCCTGGAATGGTGAGAGGCTCTGGCTGTTCCAGAGCCAGAAAGGCTAAGTTCTCTAGCATCAAGTCAAAAGCCCTGAGGAGGCTGTGTCTGCTGAGTTGCAGCAGCCCCTGTAGGCTTAGGCCTGGCTTGCTTAGGTTGTTGACGCTTAGCAGCAAAACGACCTGTAGATGATTGCTGGCCAGAAGCAGAATGGAATCTGCCTCTCTTGAGGAAAAAAGACTTCTTGAAAGGTTTTTTCTTGGCAGGAATGGAGGTTGACTTGGAAAGTCTATCCAAAGCAGAATTTTCTGCATTCATTTGAGTGGCTTTTATTTGCCAATCTTTGCCAAACAGGTTTTCTCAAGTACAAGGAAGATTTCCAAAGCCATCCTGGACCCAAGATTCTAGATCAGAAGCTTGGAGCCAAGCAATTCTGCGTGCAGCTATGGCAATGGCCGAAGCTCTGCTGGCACCCTCAAAGGAGTCAAAAGCTGCACGGTTGGAAAACTTTGAAATATCTTGAGTATGCTTAAGCCAAATAAGAAATTCCTCCCTTTTATCCTCTGGAAGAAAAGGGAGGAAAGTGTGTAGCTTATCTGCAACTTCCTTCAGAAACATCCCCATATAAAGACTATAGGAGTTGATTCTGGCAATGAGCATACTGGCTTTGAAGATTTTCCTACCAAAAGCATCCAAGGTCCTGCATTCTCTTCCTGGAGGAGCAGAGGAGTGTCTTTTTGCACTCTTTATCTTTTTCATAGCTGACTCCACCACAATAGAATGGTGAGGAAGCTGTGTTTTTTGAAAACCAGGACAAGGAGGGACACGGTACATGGTGTCCAACCTACGAGAATGAAGAGAGATAGTGAGAGGAGTCTCCCATAAGTCAATCAAGTGATCATAAAGAATCTCATGAATTGGCAAAGTGACTGCCTCCTTAGGAGCCTTGGGATAACCTAAAATATCTAATTTTTTTAGCTCTAGGTTCTGATTTAGAGGTTACTGAAATAGAAAGCCCTTTAGCCACTTCTCTTATGAAGTCTTGAAAGGACAAGTCTTCTGGACGAGACATTCTTCTTTTTGGAGAAGAAGGCTCTTCAGGAAGGGCTATGGATACTTCAGCAGACGCCTCCGATGCATCAGAATCTTCGGAGGAATCAAAGTATCGACTGTCAGGGTGCTCTTTCAAAGCTCGATACGCGTAGCGAGCAGTATCGACATCGGGCGTTATCGGTACCGGTTCGGTACCGATGGGCATCCCTAGGCAGGGAACCGCTGCAGTCGACACCATGGCCGATGTCGATGCAGTCGGTACCGGTACCGGCATTGGTGCCGGTACCTGGGCCGATACCGACAACGGAGTTTGTTGTGATATCAGCGGCGTCGCAGCTTGAATGAAGGCCGTGATAGCCTGCTGCATGGATAGAACATTCTGATCCATCGACGCCATGAATGCCTGGAAATCGGTACCGGAAGGTTGTGCCGGTACCCCAGAGCATTCTAACAGGTGATCGGTCGAGGCTATGCCATCGATGTCAACCTGTAACCCCATAGGTGGAGCTTTGGAAGCCGGAGCTTCCCGCTGGGGTAGTTTTGCCGGTGCAGGATCCTCGAGGGCAAGCCCGGAGGCATCTCGATGCTTGGAAGGAGATCTACCCTTCAAGGACCGGCTGGTTTTATGTTTGGTTACCTGAGATCCATGGGAGGAAGAAGCAGCCCTGGAAGACGTCGATGCCACTGAAGCTGCATTAGAGGGAAACAGAACATGGAGCTTGGCTGCTCGGTTCTGTAAACCTCGTTTGGACATCAAGGAGCAGGACGAACAATCCAAAATGGAGTGGTCAGGACCCAAACATTTGAGACACCATTCATGGGTGTCGGTAACAGAAATAGTACCGCTGCACTTAGTGCATTTTTTAAACCCGGAGGCTGGTTTTTCCATGAGGAAAATGTTTCGTGAGGCCTAAGGCCCAAAAAGGAAAAACACACTAAGTGAGGGAAAAATATGTTCTTTTTTTTTTAAAGAAAAGAAAGAAAGACCGGCGATACCGGTCCGACGTCGGAGAAGGCAACCAAAGTAATAAAATAAAACAAAGAACTTCTTCAGCGGTGACAGGAACACGACCTGCTGGCTCCGCGGAAAAGAAGAACTGGAGAGAGGCGGTTGGAAAGGCGGGAAGGCAGCGTGCAGGCGCTGTGGGATGCTCCCAAAAGCTTTCCTTTTTTGGAAAGCTGGGGAGCGTTCCCGCGCAGGCTCCGTCGGTACCGACGTACCCATATGTGAAGACTCATTCCTGCTTGTTCCTGGAGATCTCACTGCGCGCTGTCCATACTCTAGCTAGGGTTTTTTTCTTTTTTGATTTATTCTTTTTGAAATTCTTTAAGGCGTTCTTCATTACGTTTACCAAAGCCATCTCCCCGTCTGTGTCAGAAGTAGATTCCCCGGATGATGAAGACGACAATTCAAGTGGATTTTCTCTGGATTTATTTGATAGGCAGGTGAAGTTTATCATGTTTATGATGTAATAATCATCCAGTTTGTGCTCTCAAATGGTAGTCTTTTTAGTTTAATTTGTTTAGATTAGATTGATTTTATTTTTACTTATTTGTCTTTAATTTATTTTGTATGAGTTTATTGGTATGTTATAATGAACTACGTATGTTTTTTGTTACCCACCTTGGTTATTGTGTGGGCTATAAATACTTTTAAATAAATAAATAAATAAAATAAATAAATGCTCCACAGGAGCACTATAACACAGCTTGCAAATTTGATCATAAACTGTGTTAGTCTTTTACTATGGAAGTTACTAACTTGCGGTACAGAATTACAGCAGATTAGTAACTCCGACAACACATTAAATTGCAGTAAAATGCAAGATTTTGCTGCAGCTTAGCAACTTGCTCCTAAAGTTATGTTTTCTTTGTTTTTCCCCTTTTTTTCTCCTTATCACTTTGTTGGACTGTACCTGACCACCACCACTCGTCGACTGCCACATTCTGTGAAAGAACAGAGAAATCAGGATGGCAAAAGCACATGAAGAAGAGAAAATGACTAAAGATGTGAAGTGAGGCGACAAGATATTTTTTTAGACATATTGGGAAAAGGTGGAAAGCCAGATGTAGAATTGCAGTCTCAAAGGTGCTGAAGACCAATTTGTGGAAAATGACTAGGAAAAAGCAGAAGTGCTAAACAACTACTTACTGTCCGTGTTCACAAAAAAAAAAAAAAATTGGAGATGGATCATACATGATTGACAAAGGTACTAAACTGATCTTTTGCCTTAAAGTTACTATTTTCTCCTTCTACGTGTAGGAGCCAACATATCAAATGATTAGAAGTCCAATCTCAACAGTAATTATCCCTTCCTGGTTACAGTGGAGGAGTTTGCTCTATATTTGGGGTGTTCAAGCTTCCATTGTTTGAATTTGTCTGCAAACCTACTGGCAGGGAGGGGCTGGTTGCAAAACACTGACAGGGAGGGGCTGTTGAATAGTGGAAGTCCTGCAGACACCTGGTTGAACCTGGGCTCCACAGCTTCTCCTACAAACAGATAAGCTTACAGCTTTGTATCTTTTAATAAGCTTCCAGCTTGGTATCTCTTACCTATCCTGTTGGTTGTGTAGCTGATATAATATTTAACTGCTGTTGGGTTTACCTATCCTGTTGGTTGTGTAGCTGATATAAAAGTTAACTGCTGGTTTTACATTCACTTCTGGGAATATTCTGTTTGCCTACATTCCTTGTGTAGCCCTCAAATCAGAAATCTAAGGGTGCCCTTGGTTCAGGTAAGGCCTGCTGGCCAAGGACACTTAGGTTCCCACCCACCCCAGGGCTGCATTGCCTATATAGCAGTCATATATGTTGACATCTATCCTCTTAATTTGGTGTTAGGTCCACCTTCTCTTCTCCTTCTAGGACCACACATGTCTTGTATTCAGTGCAATAATTGTGGTGCCTTCATTCTGAGACAAATCATCTGGAACCTAAGAGCTTGCCCTATATGCCTCAAGTTGGCAGCCATACATAAAGAATTGACTCTATTAAGGGAAGAAGTAGCTGCAATGAAACGCACCTCGTCTAGGATACAAACCAAACAAAGTCCTCCACCGCTCTCACAGAGAATCAAACATCCCAGGAACAAATGGATCACAGTGGGCTCTGGTAGACTGTGCTCTGCAATGCAGAAACACCATATACATCAAGAGATATCTCTGCATAATGCCTTCTCTGCTTTGGTTAATGAGGATGCCCAAGCCATGGAAGCTGAAGGGCCCTTAAATGAGACAGTCAATGCCCAATATCCTGATAAAGCACCAAATATGAAGAAAAACTCAAGGAACAGACAACTACTACTACTTGGTGATGCCATCATCAGAGGTACCAACTTGGAAACACAGTTCAAAGGAGGGAAGTTAGTCAAATGCCTCCCAGGCTCTTCAGCTAGCAGGAATACAAACCAAATTGTTGATGTACTTAGCGCTGAAAGTGAGCACTCCAAAACTGATGTTATCATCCACTTGGGTACAAATGACCTGGCTAAAAACAGTGCCACTACAGTTCAAAGGGACTTTCAAACTCTGGGGGAGAAACTAAAGCCCATTGTTAACACTGTAGCATTCTTAGAAGTTCTACCTGTTCTTGGTAAAGGGGCAGAAAAGCTACATCGCATAAACAGCTTTAACGCATGGCTCCAGATCTGGTGCAAAGAGGAAGGATTCAAATTTATAGGCAACTGGGGAAACAGATGGACCAACAAGAGACTATACTGTGCTGATGGACTATATCTCTCTGTTGTAGGGAAAAGAATCCTTAGTGAAAACTTCAGGCAGTATGTGGATATGCATTTAAACTAGAAAAAGGGGGTGACAGATGGGGAAGGTCATGTTCTGGACGTCACTCCCTGCAAAAGCAGAACATCAGAAACATACATTTTTAAACCACACATCAAAAACAAGTGGGAAGAAGTGGGCAGAACAAAATCAATGCAAAACACACCCAAGCCAGTTAAATGCTGGAAAGCAATGAGAACAAATGCTCGAAGCTTAGCCAACAAAGTTCCAGACCTGGAAGCCCTAATGGTGGAAATGAACTTGGACATTATGAACATTACAGAAACATGGTTTAATGAATTGCATGACTGGGATATAGCCATAACTGGCTATAATCTATTCAGAAGAGACAGAGAAAATGGAAAAGGAGGAGGAGTAGCCTTGTGTGTCAAAAGCAATATTAAAGCTACTGAAATGCAGGGGGCATGGGGAAAAGAAGTGCTCTGGACTGTGTTGGAAAGAGGAGATGGCACTGTCATCCATACTGCTGTAGTCTACAGATCTCCAACTCAAATCGAAAAGATAAATAACGAATTGATTATAGACATTGCCAAAATAGCCACAAAGGGGGAAGTGATCATATTGGGTGACTTTAATCTACCCGACATGGATTGGATTACTCCTTCTGCAAATCTGGAAAGAAGCAAAAAAATTGTGGATGCTCTCCAAGATGCGGTACTTAGACAAATGGTGATGGAACCAACCAGGGAAAGCTCAACGCTGGATTTAGTGCTCACCAACGGTGACAGTGTGTTGAATGTCTGGGTGGGTGCCCCTGTGAGCAGCAGCGATCATCACATGGTGTGGTTTGAGATAAAAGCCAAGGTGCAGTCCAACCATAGCAAACTCAAAGACCTAAACTTCAAAAACACTGACTTCAATAAAATGGCCGAGTACCTAAAGGAGGAGTTGACAGGGTGGAAGGAGATAAGGAAAGTGGAATTGCAATGGGCTAAACTAAAGGTGTCAATAAAAGGGGCAACAGATAAATATGTAAGAAAAGTAAATAAAAACAAAAGGAGAAGGAAACCTATTTGGTTTTCCAAAGAAGTGGCTGCTCAAATAAAGGCAAAAAGCACTGCTTTCGCAAAATTCAAAAGTTTGCAAACAGGAACACAGAAATGAATACAGGATCAAACTCAAAGAGACAAAATGAGAAATAATGATAGCAAAATCAAAGGCAGAGGAAAAGATAGCTAAAGATGTTAAGTGTGGCGACAAAACGTTCTTCAGGTATATTCGGGAAAGGGAGAAGATCAGAGGTGGAACTGCAGGACTCAGAAGTGCTGGGAATGGACTTGTGGAAAGTGGCACTGAAAAAGCAGAATTGCTAAACAAATACTTCTGCTCTGTTTTTACTAAAGAAAATCCTGGAGAAGGACCACCTGTGACTCCCAAATATAAAAATGGGAATGAAGTAGATACCACACCATTCACAGAAGATGATGTGTTAGAACAACTTGCAAAACTGAAAGTGGACAAGGCCATGGGACTGGATGGGATACATCCCAGGATACTGAAAGAGCTCAGAGACGTTCTTGCAGGGCCATTAAAGGATATATTCAACAGATCCTTGGAAACAGGAGAAGTTCCTCAGGACTGGAGAAGAGCTGATGTTGTACCTCTACACAAAAGTGGTGACAGGGAAGAAGTGTCAAACTACAGGTCCGTGAGCCTTACCTTGGTGGCGGGAAAAGTAATGGAGGCGCTCCTGAAAGAGAAAATAGTGAACTTTCTCAAAACGAACAGGTTGCAAGATCCGAGGCAACATGGTTTTACCGAAGGACGATCTTGCAAAACAAATCTGATTGAGTTCTTTGACTGGGTGACCAGAGAACTAGATCATGCGATGGATGCGGTGCGATGGATGTCATATACCTGGATTTCAGCAAAGCCTTTGATACTGTCCCTCATAGGAGGCTTATCAATAAACTCAGTAGTTTGGGGATGGGTCCCAAGGTGGTAAACTGGATCAGAAATTGGTTGACTGATAGACGACAGAAGGTGATGGTAAATGGAGATCACTCAGATGAAAGGAAGGTGATTAGCGGGGTGCCCCAGGGTTCAGTCCTGGGCCCGGCACTGTTCAATGTATTTGTGAGTGATATTGTTGAAAGACTGAATGGAAAGGTCTCTCTTTTTGCAGATGACACAAAAATTTGTAACAGAGTGGACTTCCCCAAGGGAGTGCTTAACATGAGAAAAGATCTACAAAAGCTGGAAGAATGGTCTAATGCTTGGCAATTAAGATTTAATGCAAAGAAGTGCAGTGTAATGTACTTGGGTAGCAGAAATCTAAGGGAAATGTACGCGATAGGGGGCGAGAGGTTGGTGTGCATGAATCAGGAGAGAGACCTTGGTGTGATTATTTCTGTAGATCTCAAGGTGGCAAAACAGTTCGACAGGGCGGTGGCAAAAGCCAGGAGGATGTTGGGCTGCATACAGGGAGGAATTACCAGCAGAAAGGAAGAGGCACTAATGCTACTATATACTGGTGAGGCCTCACTTGGAATACTGTGTTCAGTTTTGGAGACCATATCTTGCAAAGGATGTAAAAAGAATGGCAACTGTGCAGCGTAAGGCGACCAAAATGACTTGGAACCTGTGTAAGAAGCCTTATGAGAAGAGACTTGAAGACCTAAATATGTACTCTTTGGAGGAGAGGAGGGATAGGGGAGATGTGATTCAGACCTCTAAATACTTAAAGAGAAATAATGAACAAACAAACCTCTTCCAAAGACGGGGAAGCTGTAAAACTAGAGGGCATAACATGAAGCTGCAAGGTGGTAAACTGAAAGGCAATGTCAGGAAATACTTTTTAACTGAAAGAGTGGTGGATGCTTGGAATGCCCTCCCGATGGAAGTGGTGGGGGCAAACACAGTGACGGAATTCAAAATGGCATGGGACAGACACAGTGGATCCCTTTAGATCAACAGCATAAAATCAAAATAAACTGAACCATCTAATTTCTCAACAAATAGGGGTGTCCTACTTGGAGCAGTGGGTTCATCCCTAAACAAAGACATGGGGAGGGGTGACCTGCACAGAGTGGCAGGAGGGGTGCACCTACTCCTGCCATCTTGCTGGGCAGACTAGATGGACCATGCTGGTCTTTATCTGCCGTCATTTACTATGTTACTATGTACCAACAGAGCTAGCACCTATGTGTCCAAAGACATAAAGCCCTCATTTTAACATCTTGCATCACTCCCCTGCATCATAAGTCAGTCTACCTGACTTCCTGACAAATCTGGGCTAATATGTGATAGCACTTACTGTTGGCGCAGACAGGTTTGCAAGATGAAACACAAAATGGGTTACTGACCAGTTAATAATAAATTAACTGCTTTCTAGTCATCACTTCATTGAGAAACCAAAACAATCGTTAACCTAATGATATCACTGAACTGTATTTTCCTATGTGTTTTTAAAGAAGTAATTAGGCCTTATCTGCTAATTAGTGTTCCTGAAGGAACTCCAGTCCAGTCCCTCTCTTCTGGGTTGTGTAACCCTTCCAGCAGCTTGGAGGCTGAGCCTATCATCGGTATAAGTACCACTGGCATCAACCACTGTAATCTATTGAAAAAGCAAACTTATCGGAGAGACAATTAAATAACCATAACTTCTTAAGGAAAGTATTAAAAGTCCTTTTTTTATCCAAACTTGTAGACTATCCTCTCTCCTCCCTCCCGGTAGGAACTTTTTTCCACCCCCCCGGAAAGGAAAGGGGGGGGAGGAGGAGGAGGCTTACCTGAATCCGCACTAGCCCTCACCCACACTCCAAAGGGCCCTGCCATAGCATCCCACCTTGCCTCCAGAACTTCGTAAGGAACTCTCTGACATCTTCTTCGCTCCCTGTCTTCGGTCCGGTGTTCTTCCTCTAGAAAAGGAATTCTGCAACTGAAGAACCCGGGTGGATCAGGGACTGGAATGGAGTTCCTTCAGGAACACTAATTAGCAGGTAAGATCTAATTACTTCTTCCTTATTGTCTTTCCAATCCAGTCCCTCTCTTCTGGGATGTACAGTATTAGAGCAGTTCATTCCTGGAGGGGTTCGCCATCCCGGACCGAAGCACTGCATCTGCTGCAACCTGGACATCCAGCCTGTAGTATTTGGCAAAGGTATGCAGCGACAACCAAGAGGCCGTTCTGCAAATGTCCAGCGGCGGAACCAAACTATGTTCCGCCCAAGAAGACGCCTGGGCTCGAGTCGAATATGCTCGAAGACCCACCGGGACCTGTCTCCCTTTCAGGACATAGGCCGACGCAATAGTCTCCCTGATCCATCTAGAAATGGAAGCCTTGGCTGCCGCCTCCCCCTTGCGCGGCCCTCCAAACTGAACGAATAACCGTTCAGACTTTCGAAAGGACGCCGTGCGAGTCAGATAACGCTTCAACACTCTGTGCACGTCCAGGAGGCATAATTTCCCATCATCCCCCTTTCGCCCTTCACTAGAAAAGGACAGGACACATACAACCTGGTTCACATGAAAGGGAGAAACGACCTTAGGCAAAAAGGAAGGAACTGTCTGCAACACCACCTTTTCCTTGAAGAAAGAGAGAAAGGGTGGCAGAGAAGACAGAGCCTGAAGCTCAGAAATACGTCTAGCTGAGCAGATAGCTACCAGATCTTCCCCCGGCTCGAAAGGATCCCCCGTTAATGCATTCAACAACAGACTGAGGTCCCATGGGGGAATCACTGACCTCTGCTGGGGCTGCAAACGCCTAACCACTCATAGGAACCTGCTAATGTCAGCGTGGTCCCCTAAGGGCTTTCCACAGACAAAAAATGGCCGCTAACTGAACCCACAAGGAGCTAGCCGCTAGACCTTTCTCGAATCCTGCTTGCAAAAACTCCAGGACCTCTGGTACGGAGGCCATTAGGGGCTTCTTCTCTTGCCCCGCACACCACGCCTCAAATATATGCCATACCCTCACATACGCGAGGCAGGTCGAATGCTTCCGCGCACTCAACAAGGTCGAAATTACTGCTCCTGAATATCCCCACTTCCGGAGCCGTGCCCTTTCAATAGCCAGGCTGTGAGAATTGATCCACCTGGGGCATTCGCACTGGTCCCTGTAGTAACAGATTGTTCCTGCAGGGAAGCCGCCATGGTCACCCGGCCATTAGCCTCACCAAATCTGCATACCATGCACATTGTGGCCAGTCCGGGGCTATGAGAATTACAAATCCTTGGTGGGCTTCCACCCGTTGCAGGACTCTCCCTATGAGAGCTCAGGGAGGGAAAATATACAGGAGACCTTCTGAATGCCACTTCTGGACCAGAGCGTCCAAGCCTTCCAACATCCTTTCTTTCCTGCAACTGAAAAATCGATTCGCCTTGGCCAATTCCCATCTTGCCATGAGGTCCATGATCGGAGTCCCCGAACGGGCTACCACCTGGTCGAACACCTCCTGAGCCAGTTCTCACTCTCCGTGGTCTATCTTGCACCTGCTCAGGTAATCGGCCGTGACATTGTCTATCCCGGCCATGTGCTGTGCCGATAGAGCTATTAAATGGGCTTCTGCCCACTACAACAGGCTGTCCGCTTCCTCCTCCAAAGGAGGACTGCTTGTTCCTCCCTGGCGGTTGATGTAGGCCACTGTCATGACGTTGTCGGAGAGAACACGGACTGCTCTTTGTCGGACTAAGGGCTTGAATGCTCTGAGTGCTAAGGCCACTGCCCGCATTTCCAGTCTGTTGATGGACCACTGAGCCTCCACCGTACTCCAGCGACCCTGGGCGAACTGGCCCTTGCAATGAGTCCCCCAGCCGGCCAGGCTTGCATCCGTCATCAACTGCACCCACAGTGGAGGTTTGAGGGGCATTCTGCGTTCTAAGTTCTTTGGGCAACGCCACCACTGTAAGGACTTCCTGGTCAGTTGGGGGCAGAGTAACCTCATGGACAATGGAAGATGCTGATGGGACCATCGTCGCAGTAAGGCCCGTTGAAGCGGCCGCATATGTGCTCTGGCCTACGGCACCACCTCTATTGTTGCTGCCATGGTTCCCAGCACTTGTAGGTAATGCCAGGCCGTAGAGTTCCGCCTGTCCAGAAATTGTGAGATGAGGCTCCTCAGATCCCTTAACCTCTGCATCGGCAGGAACACCTTTCCTCTCAGGGTGTCGAACCTTGCTCCGAGGTACTTGATCTCTTGCGTGGGTACTAATCTGCTCTTTGCCCAATTTATTTATTTATTTATTTATTTAATAGTATTTCTATTCCGCCTTATCTTACAATCAAAGCGATATAACAGCAAAACAAACAAAAGAGGTGATGGTGATGGTGTAATCATGCAGTGAGGGTTATATTGTAGTTTGAGAGTATGATGTGTTGTGTATTAGAATAGATTGAGCTATGTACATTGTGCGCTAATATACAACATGTGCTATAATACAATCTTCTATATGTTTAGTGTTAAGAAACAACAAGTGCCGTTATACATTCTTTGTCCGTGAGTCTGAGGGTAGGAATTGATCAAGTAACGTGTCCATAGTTTCTATGAACAGCATTGTCTTCAGCTGTTTGCGAAAGTCCTTGAGGTCCAATGCTGATCTCAGATCGTCTGGGAGGGTGTTCCAGATTGTTGGTGCAGCCAGAGAGAGTGCTCTTTCTGTAGTGTCCTTGCATGCTTTTCTGAAGTCATTAGAGTTGATGACTCGGTTGGAGGTTCTTTTTCTTCTTGGGCGTGTACTGGTATCTGTCTGTATGAGTGAGAGCAGGCTGTTTGCTGAGGTGTGTTGCTTGATCTTGAATATGTAAATGATTGTTTTATATTTGATGAGTGAAATGATTGGTAACCAGTGTAGCTCTTTCAGAATGGGTGTGATGTGCTCATGTCTTAACGATCCAGATATTATGCGGGCAGCCGTGTTTTGTGCTAGCTGCAGTGGCTTGAGTGTCTGTTTTGCTAGACCAAGGTATATTGGGTTACAGAAGTCCAGTAAGGGGGTAATTAGAGCTTGGCATACATTACGGAAATGGTCGGTTGCGAGGAGGGGTTTAAGTCTTCTAATGATTCTCATCCTGTAGTATGCACTTTTGATTGTCTTGTTTATATGTGCTTTGAGATTCAGTTCATTGTCCAGGGTCACTCTGAGATATTTTACTTCTGAATTTATTGGTATAGTTGAGTTTTTTTATCTTGATGTCCGGTGGGTGGGCGAAGTCAGGGTTACGAGTGATGAATAGTGCCTCGGTCTTGCTGAAGTTAATTTCGAGGTTGTTGTTTTTACACCATATGGACATTTGTGTGAGGCAGTTTATAATTTTAGAGTAATCAGGGTTGTCAACTGAGATGGGTGTGTATATCATAATATCATCTGCATATATTGTATATTGAATGCTGTTTTTCTTCGGGATGTTACATATTGGCTGGATGTAGATGTTGAACAGAAGAGCTGATAGGGCAGATCCTTGTGGAACTCCTTGGAGGACTTTTATGAGTTGAGAGGTGTTGTGACCTATCTTTACCTGTATCTGCCTCTCGGTTAGATATGAGTGGAACCATTTTAAGGTGGTTCCATATAGCCCAATGTTTTCTAGTCTTTCCAGTAAAGTCATGTGTTCTACTGTGTCGAATGCTGCAGATATGTCAATGAAGATCATTATGATTCCATTCCTAGTGCTATCTAAGATACGGAGGATGCTTTCAAAAAGGTAAATCATTAGTGTTTCGACTCCATGGTTTGGGCGAAAACCGTGTTGGTTGTCATCCAGTGGTGCATGATCATCAATGTGTTCTTGTAGTTGGTGTTGTACTGTTTTTTCGATGATCTTTGCCAGAAAAGGTATGCTGGATATTGGTCGGTATGCTGCTGGGTTGTTCTTGTCTAAAGTTGTTTTCTTTGGGATCGGTCTTATTGTGGCGAGCTTTAATTGTTCTGGCATCAGACCTTGAGTGAGGGAGTCGTGCACCATGTTGTGTATGATGTGTATGAAGTTTGATTTTGTTGCTTTGATCCAAGAGACTGGGCAAGGGTCTGTGGGAGAGGTGCTTGTATTTATTGAGGAAATGATGTGGGAGAGCTGCTCAATTGATGGTGTGCTGAATGTGTCCCAAGTCTTGGTATGCGAGATGGGCTTCTTGTGTAAGCTGTATCTTGTTTGCTCCGCAGAGTGAAATTTTTCCTCAATATAGTCAGCAAATGTTTGCGGGTCAATTTGTGCTTCACATTCTGTCCTTTGCTCTTTTGTGAGGATTTTCACAATTTCGAAAAGCTCTCTGGGCTTGTTGATGGATGTGTTTATTATGTTTGTATGGTATTCTCTTTTTGAATGATTGATGTATTCGCCGTATTGTTTTTGCTTTGTTATGTATAGTTGCTGGATGTCAGGTGCTTTGTATTTTCTCCATTTTCGTTATATCCTTCTGAGCTCCCTTTTCATTTGTCGTATGGCTATTGAGTACCACGGCTTGTGTTGTAGTCTGTTGTGCCGGAGTTTCTTGGGTTTCGTATCTGCTGCTTTGGCGGCGTTAGATATAGTGCAGTTCCATTTGGTTATTTGTGCCTCCAGGTCGACTGCTTCTGTGGTCAGTTGTTGTAATGTGTCTTGTAGAATTGTGTCCCTGTCGAAGTTCTTGAATCGTCTTTGAATGGTTGTGTTGTCTAAGTGATCGTTTAGATTGTTCATTTGTAGTAATATCCCTATCTTGATTAAGTAGTGGTCTGACCATGGGACTGGGGTGATGGAAGGTGTTGAAATTAGACCTCTTGATGTTAGGTCATTGGATGCAAAGATGAGGTCTGGAGAAGAACCGTATCTGTGCGTAGGGGTATCGACTATTTGGGTGAACTGCAGGGAAGTCATTGCTTGCAGGAAGGCCTCTGAGTCTTTGTTGTTGATTGACTTGAGGTTGAAGTCTCCTAGCAATATTGTGGGCTTGTTAGTTGAGGTGGTGGTACAGACTGCTTCGAGCATTGAGGCTAGTTCTACAGGTGAAGCTTTAGGCGCTCTATAGGTTAGGCAGAGTGCCATGTGTTTGTTCTCGATGCTGATAGTATTACATTGTTGTGTTTCTGAGAGACTTTGAGCTCTGAATCTTAGGTTCTTTTTTGCAATTATCAGGACTCCTCCTCCACGTCTGAAGGAGCGTGGGCTGTTGTATGCAGAGTATGTGTCTGGGACCAATTGGTTGAGAATTACATTGTCGGTGGGATTTAGTCATGTCTCTGTGATGCAGAGTACATCGGGCTGACTGTCTTCTATATGGTCTGCTATCGTGTGTATCTTGTTGCATATGGATCTGGCGTTTATGAGTTCAATGGTGATAAGCTTGATGACCCACCCCAACTCCTCCAGGAATGCCACCACTCTGGCCATCGCCTTGGACTCTCTGCCTCTGAATTCGCCCGGATCAGCCAGTCGTCCAGGTAGGGATGTACCAAAATTCCCACCTTTCGTAGAGCGGCGGCCACCACCACCATCACCTTGGTGAAAGTCCGAGGAGCCGTTGCCAGGCCGAAGGGCAGAGCCTGAAACTGAAGATGTCCTCTTGGGACCGCAAATCTCAGAAACTGCTGATGAGACTTTTGGATGGGAATATGCAAATATGCTTCTGTCAGATCTACGGAAGTCAAGAAGTCAAAGTTCTTCATATATAAATGTACTATATTTTGTAAATAGTTCCCCCTGCTTACCTCCAGGTTTTAACTACCCTGTTCATTGTAAGCTCAATGTTCCTGTGGCATTGTAGTATGTTTTGTTCAACTGTACACCGCACTGACTATAATAGCGCGGTATATAAGAAATATAAATAAATAAACTCCTCTCCCCGCCATACAGCCACAATTACCAACTTCAGGGTTTCCATCCGAAAGAGTGGTACTCTGAGACATCGATTGATTTGTTTTAGGTCAAGTATTGGTCAAAAGGTCCCTTCTTTCTTTGGGACTACAAAATAAATTGAGTATCGACCGGACCTGCGTTGGTCTACCAGAACGGGACCACTGCCCCGAGCAATAGTAGCCTTGAAAGTGTGTCTTCTATTGCTGCTCTCTTTGTTGGAGATCTGCAGGGAGACTGAACAAACGCTGGTCGTACCGGCTTTGTAAACTCGGGAGCATAACCCTCTTGGACCACCTCCAAAACCCATTGATCAGATGTGACCCGGATCCAGGCGGGAAGAAACTGTGTTAACCGCCCTCCCACCAAAAGGCACCCCTCCCGGACCCCCATTGTTTCATTGTGGTTTTCTAGTATCCGCGGAGGAGGAAGAGGCCCCCAAAACCTCTTCCCGCTCCGCGAAACCCTCCGAAGCTTTGTCCTCTCGAGGGGAAACGGCCCCTGTGAAAGGATGTCGACCTAGCCGGCCAAAACCTCTGGAAATCTCCTGGTTGGCTACGCACGGGGGCCGACGACCGACCTTGCTTTGTTCTATCCTCCAGGAGTCTGCCTCCCTTAGTTTCGCCTAGTTCCTTTACCAACTTATCCAAGTCTTCTCCAAAGAGCAACTTTCCCTTAAAGGGGAGTCTACTCAGGCATGCCTTTGAAGAGGCATCCACCGCCTAGTTGCGTAACCACAAATATCGCCTAGCTGCCACCACCGAGGCCATATTCTTTGCTAGGCTCCTAATGAGGTCATACTGACTATCTGCCAGGTAGGCAGCTCCGGACTCTATCCTAGCTGCTTCTGTCTGCACGTTTCCCTGCTAACTGAAGTTGTTGAAACTACCTCAGACAGGTTCTCACCACCCAAGCCCCTGACACCGAAGCCTGTAAGGCGAGGGCACTAACATCAAAGGCTTGCTTCAGCAACGTATCTAGTTTTCTATCCTGGGCATCCTTCAGGGCCGCACTGCCCTCGACGGGGATAGTTGTCTTTTTTGTGACTGCCGACACCGCCGCATCCACTCTGGGAGACTTCAGCAACTCCTTGTTTAGCTCTGGTAATGGATACAGACGAACCATAGATCGTACTCCGCTCAGGCTGGATTCCGGTTGATTCCATTCCTCCTGAATCACCTGCGGCACCACTCTGTGCAGTGGAAACACCTTCTGGGACTTCCTAATGGCTTGGATCAATGGATCTTCCAAGGCCTCCTCATCTGCTGGCATGTCAAGAGCCATATTGAGCACTTTCAGCGATTCAGTAATCAATGCTAGGAGTTCCTCCCGACGAAATGATCTCTCCCTCTTCAAGTTCTTCTTCATCTTTCCCTACTTCCTTGTCCGAGACCTCCTCTTCCAGAGTGTCCGGTATAGGGGACGTAAGGCTCTCTTCGTTCATCAGTCTAGCCCGCTTAGGAGGGACCCCCGCGTCCTGGGTCCCAGCCATTACCCGTTTGGAAGGTACGTTTGCCTGCGATGTCCCCAACCCTTCTACCCCCTGCTGGCACATACAATAGGCCTTGTGCAGCAGGAGAACAAATTCAGGTGAGAAGTGTCCCCAGCCTCCCTCTTCCCCCGAGGATGTAGAGGGGTGGGACAGGGAAGTTCAGGGCAAATCCATGGTCGAGGGTGGGGGTGAGGATCGCTCTCCCCCCTCCTCCGGAGGGCTTCCTGATCCCTGGGAATCTTGGGATAAAGCAAAGTCAATTTCTTGTTCCACGGAAGCAGCCTCTGCAGTGCAATCCCTGCAGATCCCTGCTTCCGACGCCATGCCCCGACGGTAGCCACAGACCGGACAACGTGGCCTGCCAGGCATGGTGTGCAGTCCTCCTTCCACCGAATGCAAAATTAAATTAACCAAAATAAATAAATCAATTAGCCCAAACAAATTAGAGATAAAGCTCTCTATCTAAATTTGAATAACTTAATTTAAACTTAAACTCAAATGAAGTTAAATAAACGCAAATAAACTTAAATAAAGTTTGAATGAAATAATTTACTTGCTTAATAAAGAATTCCTGCTCCTCTCCCCTTGTCTTCCAGCCGCAAGGAAATCTGTCATCCTTTGCTGATTCCCATGTGCTAGGCCGCGGCCACGCAGTGTTCAGCCAAGCAGTCACGAGGCCTCACTCGCGCCGCCGGTTGTCGTTTCTCCTGCCTGCTTCCGCCACTCCTGTGAGTTCTCCAACGGCGGCGGAGTCTGTTTTTCTTCTCCGCTGCTCTCCGAGTCTCCGGAGATGCCTCTAGCGCTCAGCCACCCTGAGGGCTTCGGCGCGAGGCGGGGCAGGCCGCAGGTAAGGGCCCCGGAGTATCGGTCGGCTCTGCTCGCAAGATGAGGCTTCTCGCTTCTCTCCCCCCCGTGGCAGCAGGCAATCCTCCTCCACTGTCGGCTCCGGGAGATCTGGTCTGAACGGAGTGAGGCGGGGAGGAGGAGGGAGTTTAAATTTAAAGCTACAGCTAGAATTAAAAGTAAAATTTTAAGTAAAAATTTAAAGCCAAATTAAACTAAATTAAAATAAGCAAAGAAAATAAGTTCTAGCTTAGGGAACCCCTAAAAACTAACTCCCTGCCTGCAGTCTCTCCTGTAAGCCCTCTGACTTACTGGCACCCTCCAGCTGCTTGGATGCTGAATTTACTGGTGCCAGTGGGTGGTGCTAGTGGCACTTATACCAGAGCATCATCAAAACAATGATAGGCTCAGCCTCCAAGCTGCTGGAAGGGTTACACAACCGAGAAAAGAGGGACTGGACTGGACAGATAAGGAACTATCTTTATAAACCAAATATAAAACACCACACATTCACTCAAGAATGGTAGTGGTTTGGGGGTAGACTATGCAATAAAAGTGGTTACATCTACATATATTTGTTATGCTTAAACAAGGCAAAGCTTTCTTACACATTGACGAACAAAGCATATAATGCCAGGAGGTTGTTGTTTTTTTTAAACTGTATTAAACCAATAAAGTTTAAGATAGAGTTCTGAGAAAGATGAACACCAAATAAAAGAGGCATCAAAGCATTAATAAAGCCTTCATTCACAAAATCAAAGATGCCTGTAACCAACTAGCAGCAGCTAACAAAAATAAATATGTTTACTCAAGTATTTGAGAAATAGGTTGATTAACCTGGCAGCAAATTAATAATGATGGAACCTAAAAGCCCCTCACACTGTAAATAAATTCTTTGGGAATACATAATGTCAGTAAAGAATAAATCAAGGCACACTAATTTATGATCTAGGTAAAAGTCTGCAATCATTAGTCATTCTAAGTTGGGGGTCCTACAATATTAATGTATTCCTTTTTTGACACTGTTGATCTGAGGTAGGGGCAGGAGGAAGCTGCATTTGCTTTTATGACCCTTAGCTTTGATATCTGTACAGAAACCAGCAAGGGCTGCCTCACTTTAACATTTCATTAAAATCTGCTACTACTGCACTCCTAGGTTTGACTAGTTGTGTGGATGGATTTTAGATACCAGACATGCCCTTCTCTGTATCAACAGGTTTAAAAGTTAATCACTATGAACAATTTTCTTGCCAAGCTGTGTGGGAGTCCTCTACCTGCACTGCTGCCAGCAGGGGGCGATGTGGAACTGTGTGAGGATACCCCCACAGCTTGATGGGAGCCTTGATTACAAATACAGTCAAACCTCGGTTTTCATGATTAATCCGTTCGAAAAAGTCTGACTAAAACCGAAACGTATGAAAACTGAAGCAATATTTCCCATAAGAAATAATGTAAATCCAATTAATCCGTTCCAGACACCCAAAAATATTCACAAAAAATACATTTTATAGAGAATAACTATATTTTTACATACAGAAAACAATGAGAAATAAATATAAATGACTAATGAAATGGATAAATGAACATTTAACATCACTGAAAGCAAGCTAAGTACAGTACGTTAACATCTGGCCTTAGCCACCCCTGACAAGCTGCTGTGCCCAGCTCTCTTCGGAAATCACATTGGATTCAGCCCATTAAAATACCTTTACATTATCTGCTCAATGCTTCAGAATGGCAGAAAATCTTAATGATATAGCTTCAGACGTACCCTGCAAGAGAAAGAACTGCCTCCCACATTCATGCAACATCTCCTGCTTACGTTGACAGCTTTTCTTCCCTGCTACCTCCGAGCCTGAGGGGGTGCTCCAGAGAACGGGCAGGCGGTGGAGGAGATCAGGGCCTTCCTCTCTGCTCAATCCTTGCCTCTCTGACTCTGACCAGGCTCGAGGATGTGTTTCATTTACGTGCTCAGCTGGCTTTCGCTTCTCATCACGCTGGCGATCGGTGAGTCTGGGGGGCAGTGCTGCCGGGACCGGGCGGGCGTTCCGGCAGTGTTATTTACAGTACTGTAGTTTACGAAAACCGAGGCGATGTACGAGAACCGGGACAAAATCTCAGTCAAAAAAGACGTTGAAAACCGAAGCGATGTATGAGAACCGGGACAAAATCTCAGTCAAAAAAAGACGTTGAAAACCGAAGCGTATGAAAACCGGGGCAAATGAAAACCGAGGTTTGACTGTACTTCTTTTCAGTACTTTCAGCTGATGTACCTAACAGTGATTAAACCCCAAGGAATATCAGTCTTCTAAATTATACCCAAACATCATTCTATGAACGATTCCTAAACATCAGCATGTCAGTATTGCAGATATATCACATTCCAATAATTCTGGTTACATGTGCATTCTTATGATAAACTACTAAATGCTGTTAGAGGATAAATGTCATTAAGTCATATCTTGGTTGAAGCCAACTAGGCCAGCCAGGTGCTGCTGAGTTGGGTACCAATCAACATTTTAAAATTTTATTATTTGCATTCAGATTTTGTAAGCACATGCCAACCTGGCCCACTTACGAGAAAATTGCTTCCGAGTTTCAGTTGTTAAACCTTCTGACCATTACTAACATCCCCTTTAATATCTCTTGACTTATATGCCCTTCTGGCACATCAACTCCCTCATTTTCACTGGTGGCCAATCAATCAAAGTGCCCAAATTGTCAAGTTGCAACCATTATAACATTAACAAAAAACAAAACAAAACAAACATATGCAAGAACAGCCCTTAAAAGCTTTCCATGGGCAATATCGAACACCAGATAAAAGAGGAGACAAAGCAGAACTTTATGACCTACAATGGATCACTTGAGCTGCAAAAGTGAAGTGGGAGAATGTTTTTGGAAGAACAGATCCCACCTTTTGAAGTGTCAGGGCATGATGAATAGCGAGGCCCTTCCAGTAGCTTCACATGAACTTCCTTGCTAATTGATTTTCTTCCTAAGCACCTCTGGGAATGAAGTGGGCTATAATTTTATTTTCTTTTTTTTTTTTAATTTTAATTAAGAACCATATAAGCACTGGAGAAAAGTGTTGCCCCTGCTGTCAATATTTAACACATTATTTCCTCCCCCCCTCTCATACACACACTTACAGTTTTAATAACTAATTTCATTACAATAAATCAATTGCAAGGAGCATTTGAAACCTTAAAAAGGGTAGGGGGTGCTGCATGCCCTTTAGTGTATTGTAAACTATAGCAATAAAAATACCCATATATTATGTCTCTCAGTGCTTCAGTGAACTACATACATTTTTATGATTATACAAATTAAGTGTTTTCTCCAGAAGCAACAAATAAAATGATAAAATCCTGTTTATTACAACCTGACAAAACACAGTTGGCTCAAGTTTAAGAACAGCAGCTGAATACCTAATATTTATTTATTTATTTATTTCAACAGATTTTCACCTTCATTGAATACCTCAAAGTGAGATACATTCTAAAACACATAACCATATAGCTTTAAGTCACAGAATCAAAAAGACAAACTCCAAAACATTCATGTGACTCATCACTAATTTCTCACTCAAAAAAGAAAGAAAAGAATGCTAAAGCTCTCTTCCCCCACCACCAGTACCATGGGCCCGATATTCAGCAGTGGCGGCTAGTGCTTCTGAAGCCGCCGCTGCTGAATAATAACTCCGTATATTCGATGTAGGGGCCATATCCGGCCACCGGCATTGAATATCTGGGTGTGCCGCACAGTGCAGAAGCTAACCGAGCAGCGGCAATATTCAGCCGTTCAATATCACTACTGCTCGGTTAGCGATGGTGCTGCCTCCGCTCTGCCCCGGAACACCCACAACATGCCCCAATGCTACATGGTTGGCATCAGGGTGTGGAGCAGCGGAACCCACAGATATTCAGCGGCACTAACACAGTTTACAGGTCTGGAAACCGCGTAAATGCCTTTGAATATTGGGCCTCATATCACTATCCCGCCACATGTGAACCATATATAAAGTTGTTTGAGGAGTCCACTTTTTTTTTATCAGAGCATTAATTGAACAGTCTGCAAGGAGGAAGCATCTACTGTACATCTTGCCAGAAAATGCCAAGGAAAAATCAGCTCCAGGAGCCATCTGCCCCGTGCCTCAGCTCCAGACAGTGAAAACTGAAACTTATCTGCCACTGGGCATGCAAGAGTTAGAGTTGGAAGCCGATACTGAAAATAACAAGTGGGGAAAGCATACAGAACCTGGCTCATGCAATTCTTTACAGCCCTTCTGTGGAGGTGTGTGCACACATGTACTACTACTGATCATTTGCATAAAATGTAGACGCAGTACTGTACAGAGACACGTATGTGTATGCATTTATCTGTATTTTACATTTCTATCTGTGTGTGCATGTATGACCTGGAGGTTAGAGGCGGTATGAACAGAGTTGTTCCTAAAATTCTATTCACTTGGAAAGAATAATAAAATGAAAACAAGCTTAATAATATATCTTACCATTAGATGTTAGGGCCAACAGATTTGAAATGATGCATATACCCCTTACTTCTATCCTAGTCCCCTGTTGGAAGTATTTGTCTGTCTTGGATAGATTGTGAGCTCTTTTATGTCTCTTATATGTACATGTACATGTACAGTGCTGCCTTGTATTGTACGTTTAAACCACAAGAAGCCATGGTAGCAAGGTAATAGGCATAGCCATACTTCTTCATCATTAGTTAATAATAAATATAGCAACCAATTCTCAAACTACACGGTTCAGTCACTAGATGTCCACAGCAATCATTAAGAAACAGTATGTTCATTCATTAGGTTTCACAATAAGATTTTCAGCTAAGAAAATGAAATACACATTTGAATCATTAAGAGGTAGCCAATCAGGAACAGGGGTGCAGTAGTGCAATCTGAGCTGGGGTAAACGATTTAGCATTAAAGCGGGAGATATATTCTGAGCTGCCTAAGGATTACAGGCCTCATCTAATCTCTGAGCTACCTGATTACAGAATTCATCTAATCTGCAGCTTTTTTCTTACAGCTGCCTGAGGATTACAGGCCTCATCTAATCTGTAGCTCTTCTCACAGGTGACTTTGCTCGCCCATCAATAGCAAGTAAACTGTAACTAGCTGCAAAGGTGAGATGGCTTACTGTCAACACAAGCAACCCAAGTGAGGAGATCCCTCTGAGGTGAGAGCCTGAGCGGGTAGCGTCTCCCACAGGCTACCTTTGAAATTGAGCCCCTTTGCAGTAGCAGAGACAACCTGGAGCAGAGGAACAGTTCTACACGTTCAGACTTTCCGCTTTGCACTTGACATTTTGACTTAAACTGGACAGACTTTGTGCTCTCTTCTTGACATTCTAACGTGACGACTCAGCACGGCCTTTTTTAATGGTTCCCAACCTGCTGGGACTTCTGAAATCTTTCAGTCCAGGTCTGCCTCATTCCTGACTTGCACGTGGTAACTGCCTGCCAGCTCCATTGTGGATGCCTTTAATGTTTAGTTAATTATTGTATTTTAGATAGCTACTCAGATTTTTCACATCACTACTTTATCACCAGAGTCACCTAAAACAAGATAAGTAAATAATCAAACTAGTCTAAAAAATTATCTGTATTTTACTTTATTCAACTTCCAATTTTGTTTTTATCCCTCTCCTTTCTCCTGACAAAACATTGCCCTCCTACACTCCATTTCTTAGGTTGGATTTACATCCCCATTTTCTTATGGCTCCACACCTCCTTTTCTTCCTTTTTCTGACTTTCCCTAACCTTATCCCCTCATACCATCAACTTAATACCCCCCTTTCATCCTCTCTCCACCTCCCCATCTTGTCTTCCACCTTTTCTTCAGCTCTTGTGCTTCACCTTTTTCTTCCTCTCATTTATCCCTCTCCTTTCTCTCTGAAACAACCTCATCCTTGTTTCCGCCATGCTGTCTCCTCTCTGCCTCACATTCTTCTTCTCCTTCTATCATCCGGTGATAACCACCCTAACCCTGACCCCCCTAGAATCTTCTCTCACTCCTATGATAGTTCCTTTCTCAACCACCCCAATCTCATTCATATTCATCTCCTTTCCCGATACTCTCTCCCCTTCTCATGTGCCTTATGGAATGCACATTCCATTTCTAATAACTCCCCTTTACTCACAATCTCTCAAGCTTTCCATCTTCTAGCTCTTAGTAGACCTGGCTCCTCCCAGGTGACATTGCTTCAGTCGCTGCCCTATGTCACGGCAGCTACTAATTCTCCCACACCCCTCATGCCACTGGTCGTAGTGATACGAATATTCTTTCCCTTTAAAAACTGTCCCAGCAAATGAAATACCTGCCAACATTTGCATTTGCCTTTCTGTGGTACTCCTTCTGAGGAAAACATGTAGTTTCTAAAATGCCCAACTTTGCATGCTGCAGTAATCCCCACTCCTGAACTTCCTTTGCTGAATGTGGGTAAAAGTATGCTCACTGTGGAACAATGAATACATTTTTAGCTGGGCGCAGACTGAGCAATTTTCAAAAAAACACTTTTACACAGAAAAACTGGTATTTACTGCATAAATGGCTTTAGAAAATTTACCTGAAAATGCCCTCTTTTTCTGACTCTCTCTAGCTCCCTTAACTTTTGGGGGGGATGGTTAGGAAAGAGGCCTGATAGCAGGAAGCTAGATGCTTGGGACATATTTCAGCCACAAAGTCAGCTTCATACAACCAACCAAACTGTGTGCAGCATGCAGTGAACATATAGCCCATTAATCAATCTGCAAAGTATTTTTAGCCGTCAGAGGCCTGAACGTATAAAGTGTGCATCATGGCATATGTTTCTTCTGCTGATACATTTTCCCTCATCAGAATTACCATTGCTTCCAAGGTTTCATGGAAATCATTCAAGAGCAAGTCCAAAGTGATGTAAAATAGATGAATAGCATCCTTCCTGTAATTTCCGTAAATGATAGGATAGGCTCAATCATGTTGAATCTGTTAGCTGGCCTGCCTCAAGGATCCAGATGCTGATTTGCCTATTCACTTTTTTTAGGACACAGTTCCCAAGTTTGCTGTCAGTCCATCTTAATCATGGCATTATATACCGAATGACTGAGGTGTTAAGAAAAGAAAAGCTACCACTGCGAAGTCAAACTTCACTGCCTCAATAAATAACTTACATGTGATTGCTCCAATGCCGTTACCCCTGAGGTGTATTATGATGGCACCTGGATGAGCGGATACTTTAGAATGAGTATGCAGGAAGAGCAGTATGGGTGCCATCTTATGCCCTCTTGATAAGGCCAAGATGAAATCCAAGCACAGTCTTGCCACTCTTCCTGCCACCTAGAGGATAAAAGAGTGATCAACAATCCAGACAGACTTGTGGCATGTTCCCTCTAGGAATAAACAAGTAAAAGTTGGTTAGTGTGAGGGGTTGGCAGGTATGTTGGGTGAATGTAGTCCACATAGGCTGCAGATTTCCATCATCTGATGTGTTTGATGGCATTGGTGGGTAAGCCGCACTGTGCCGTGGCCATCGCTGCTCTGCTTGGAAGAAGTGAGTTCCAAAGTTTGCGAAGTTATATCCTATAGCCATTAAAGCTTGCCTTAAGATGGCCATTAATTGGAACCGTGTCAGTGGGGTGCCATTGGCATGGAGAAAAGATGACTTTGCATGGCAGAAGACAAGGTAGTTGGTAAGGTTGGCCATGAAACAGGTGGGAAGGTGTACCCTTTGCCTCTCTGGTTGATTTTGGATCTCCTGATTGTCAGAAGCAACTATCATCTCATTGCTATATAGAGATATTTATGAGGTTTGCAACTATTTGATAAACTGAAGAGTAGCAAATCACCTGGACCGGATGGTATACATCCAAGGGTGTTGAAAGAACTGAAATATGAGATTGCAGACCTACTACTAGTAATCTGTGAACTATCATTAAAATCATCTATAATACCTGAAGACTGGAGGATGGCCAATGTAACGCCAATTTTTAAAAAGGGTTCCAGGGGTGATCCGGGAAACTACAGACCAGTGAGCCTGACATCAGTACTGCGAAAAATGATGGAAACCATCATAAAAAACAAAATTAGTGGGTCCCGAGGACAGGGTTGAGAACCCCTGATGTAGATAGTCATGGCTTAATGGTTCAAAATAGACCAGAGGGGAGGTGGATCGCATGCGCGGCGTTGTCAGACGGTTTGTGCAAAAACCGGATTGAAGGTTCCTGAATGACAAGCGGGCAGCAGTATTTGGGTAGGTACTCCAGTGGAGTTTTATACATAAGATATTTAGGATTGATTGATAGAGAGTTCAGTTACCAGCAATTTATGTGACATTTTTTTGTAGAAAAAAAAGTGAGAGAGGAGGTCCCCTTAGGAACCCGCAGGGTGAAACGCGTGGGCGCCTATGATTCGGCATCAGGACTGAAGCATATGAAGTTAAGCAATTTTTTGATACAATTCATTGAGGTCGAAAAGTAGTAAAAGATCTTCACAGGTCATTGATGCTAACAGGCACGTAACTGGGGGAAAATAATATACCCAGAAAAAAATGCCGTTGTTTGTCTGAGACCTGTTGTTACCATTGGGAAAACTGAACTGAAGTGAGATATGGAGTGAATTGAGTTGATAATATACTGTAAAGTATTCATTCCGAGAGGTGACCATTACGTTTTGTTTTGATACATCACATGGCTTAATGGAAGACAACAAACAAGGCTTTAGCCAAGGAAGGTCTTGTCTTACTAATCTGCTATGTTTTTTTGAAGGTGTAAATAAACAGGTAGACAAAGGTGAGTCAATTGATATAGTGTATCTGGACTTTCAGAAAGCCTTTGACAAGGTCCCTCATGAGAGACTCTTGGTGAATTTTAAAAAGTCATGGGATAGGAGGCAGTGTACTATTGTGGATCAGGAACTGGTTAAAAGTTAGAAAGCAGAGGGTAGGGCTAAATGGCCAATTTTCCCAATGGAGAAAGGTGAATAGCAGAGTACCCCAGGGATCTGTGCTGGGTCCGCTGCCTTTTATCATATTCATAAATGACCTCGAAATGGGAATAACGAGTGAGGTTATCAAATTTACAGATGACACAAAATTATTCAAAGTTGTTAAAACCCATGAGGATTGTGGAAAATTGCAAGAGTATCTTAGTAAATTGGAAGACTGGGTATCCAAATGGCGGATGAAATTTAATGTGGACAAGTGCAAAATTATGCACCTAGGAAAGAACAACCCAAACAACCCAAAGACACCGTACAATCCCTACCCCAAGACTTCACTGACTTGGACAAAGCCATCAACACATGGAATACCACCATCCTTGCCGCATCCCAACTCCCACCACGAAAGAGCTCAAACAACAACAAAAACAGACCCATATCTACTCCATGGTATTCCAATACAATAAGAGAAGCCAAAAGAAGATTACGATGACTGTAATGCTGCTGGAGACGTAACAAATCAGAAACCACATTGAAGCAATACCAGGAGATGCAAAAAGAATACAATAATATAATAAACAAACAAACAACAATACCACACAAATCTTGTTCTAAAAGCCTGTAACAAACCCAAGGAAATCTTCAATATCGTTTGCACTCTCACAAATAACCCAACCATGAAAGATGAAAATAAGATGTACCCTCAAACCTTTGCTGACTATCTAATATCAAAAAACAATCCCACCACAACCCATATAAACATCTCCCTTATGGAAAAACAATCTAAAGATGATCGCTCCACAACTACCAATCAATGGAAAAACTTCAGCATTCCATCAGCTAAACAAATAGAACAAACTATCACTGCTCTAAAAACCACCATATCTCCATTGGACCCATGCCTGGTGAATTGGATAAAATCCACCAAAGAAGAATTCAACACATACATCCAAAAGATAGTAAGTACCACTCTCACTCAGGGCTACATGCCAAAAGCATTCAAACAATCTACTATCCGCCCTATTCTTAAAACCACATCAACTAACAGCACCGACCCTTCAGCCTACCGCCCAATATCTAGCCTCCCATTCCTGGCAAAAATAACCGAAACATTTGTTCAGAGACAGCTCCAAGACTATATTGATGAATATGCACCACTAGATCCCCACCAGCATGGATTCCATCCTAACCACGGTGTTGAGACACTTCTCATACACCTATTTGATAACATAATCAAAGGAATAGACAAGATAAAGAAGGGCTTTCTACTAATTTTTTTTGACATATCATCCGCCTTCGACACAGTCTCCCATCACATCCTATTGAAGCGCCTTACAGAGACTGGCATCTAAGACAATACCTTCAAATGGTTTCAATCATACCTCGAAGACAGACAGCAAAGAGTAACATCCGGTAACCTCACCTCGGCACCCTTCCGGTCAACTCAAGGAGTTCCACAAGGCTCATCACTTTCCGCTCTTCTTTTCAACATCTATATTCAGCCCATATGCAAAATATTCAACAAATACAAGATACAATATGCCATATATGCCGACAACATTATGGCATATACCCCAATCCATCTAGATGCCCCAGATTGTACTATCATATCAACCTGCATTCATGAAATAACGGCCTGGTTTACTAACAACAACTTAAACATCAACATAAAAAATCCAAAACAATTATCATCACAAGGGACTCCACATTCACTCCTCCCACCTCTATCATCATCTCAAATACTCTGATCCCAATAAGAGACAAAGTTTGTTATCTTGGAGTGATTCTAGACAACTTACCCTCCAACCTCATATCAACAAGGTCTCTAAATCAGCCTTCTTCAAACTAGCAATGCTCCAGAGACTAAAACCTCTCCTCAATAAAGGACATTTCCGCACAGTATTCCAAGCCATCATTACACCTGTGCTGGACTACTGCAATCTCCTCTTCCAAGGTCTACCTAAACAATCCACTCGTCCCCTTCAAATAGTCCAGAACACCGCTGCCGTATTATTGCTGGTGCTTCAATACATGACCATATACCCCCTATGCTACATGATCTACACTTGTAACCATTTATAAACTAAACGCTCAAAAAACTTTACCCCAAATTCAAAATCTTCTCACAAATGAACTATTTTTCAAACACTTGGCAAGGTCTCAGACTTCCCGACACCATCAATGCTTACTGCCAGCAACCCGGCAGAGCCATGCCAAATAGCATCAACGACCTGCCAAGATGTCTACAGTTACTGAAATGTGCATAGAATCTTCTTTCACAATTTTATGATTGCCATAATTGCCGAATGCTCAATACACTTTGTGAAAAAGGTGAGTGTGGCTGTCCTGCTGAAAGGCTCTCTGTTGATCCTTGGAAAAACTGTAGCATGAATGGCTTCCTGTGTTGCTTCAAGAGGATCTCCTCTATCTAATGTGGCCCAATCCACTGCAGTGCACTTTCATAGCGCCAAAGCCAGTAAGCAATGCTGAATATGGCAGGTATCATGCCATTGGCAGAATTGTCAATATCTCATTGCTCCTCACCAAAACGTACTTAGAGAACATGGGGACTGACAGCTGTGCCTGCCTGCCTGTCCCGATGACAGTAGGGGCTGTATCCACAACTTGCTACAGGCATGTGTGGAGAGGTGGAGAGGGACCACTACTACTGATGTCCCTGAAACTGGAGATCTTTTAGGATGGACAGGAAGTTCAAGGTATCCGTGTAACTGGCTGTGAACCTCTTTAGTCTGCAAGGGCTGCTTAGTTGCATCTGGTTTGTGTGAAGCCCTTGAAGAGCCCCCATGGGCCCTGGCATCACAATTATGCTTGGGCAGCACAATGATGTTTTGTTCTAGCTCTCTGGCTCCAGATGATCCATGAGGCTGCCATGTTGCTAGTGCACTTAATGTGGAAGCAATGCTGCCCTGCTTCAAATATGACTGTTTTGCCTTGTCCTGCATCCATTTACCTCAGACAGTCATATGTCATGTGTTTGCAGTCTGGGGATGTCGGGCCACCCGGGAAATTGATGCTTGCACCAAGGTTGTAGTGGTTCATGTTCCGTGACATTGCAGTACTTATTCTGGATAAGTACCTTTACAATGTATGCCTGAGAACAGTCTTTGTAGCTCTGATGCAGCTGTGGGGGATGTTAGTGCAGGTTTGCTTAGTCTCTGGGCCGGATCAGATGCTCAGGGCTAAGCATATGCGCGACGCGTAATGCACGAAGCTGGCAATGAGCTCTGGACTAATCTTGGCTACACCCTGGGAGGCAGAGACCCTCAATTTGTACCAAGTAATAGTATATCCCCTCCTTTGTTGCACTCCCACTTCATACTCCCAAAAATGTCAATACCCTTTCCCTCCCTTGGTAAGACAGAGTGGGGAGCGGGGGTTGGAGAGCTGGACATGGAGAGATCAGGTGGTCTGTTGGATGCGCTTCCTCCTTTCTCTGTCTCTGTGGATAACTCTTTACTCCTCCCAGTTTCCTCAGTTCGCAACCTTGGGGTTGTCCCTCTCCTTTTCCACCCAAGTCCAAATGATAGCTAAAACCTGCGGTTTCTTTCACTACAACATCAACAAAATTTGCACATTCCTTTCTGAACATACTATTAAGACAACTATCCACTCCTTAGTCACCTCCCGTCTAGGCTATTGTAATCTGCTCCTTGCTGGTCTCCCTCTGAGTCATCTCTCTCCCCTTCAATCTGTTCAACACTCTGCTACCTGGCTAATCTTCCGCCAGCCTTGTCATGCTCATATTACTCCTCTTCTCAAGTCTCTTCATTGGCTTCCTATCCATTTCCGCATCCAGTTCAAACTTCTCCTGCTGACCTATAAGTGCCTTCACTCTGTAGCTCCTCATTACCTTTCCTCTCCCTACACCCCTCCTTGGGAACTCCGCTCTTCTGGCAAATTGCTTCTATTGCCAACTCCAGACGTTGTTCCTTTCACCTTGCTGCCCCTTATGCCTGGAATAAATTACCTGAGTCTGTATGTCAGGCGCCTTCTCTGACCCTTTTCAAATCCAGGCTGAAAACTCACTTCTTTGCTGCTGCTTTCGGATCTTGACTCACCTGATGTCCTTTGTGTTTCCTTACCATTCCCCCTAGATGTATCTCATGTCTACAGCTACTGTGTTGTCTGTCTCTATTAGATTGTAAGCTCCGATGAGCAGGGACTGTCTTTTACATGTATCTATGCAGCGCTGCATACACCTAGTAACGCTATACAAATGTTCAGTAGTAGTAGTAGTAGTAAAGTGTGCTTTGTGTTTGGTTGCGCTTATATGACATGAATGGGGATAATGGGGGGGGGGGGGATGTGGGTTGGGCTTGGCCATGGCAATCCAGCCATGGGGTGGGGAGGGTGGCAGAGAGGGGGTGGTAGCAGATTGTGTCCAGAATATTTTGAGTGTTGAACTCCCCTCCTCAGACAGCAGAGATGTGAGCCTGCAGTTTGGTCATAGTAGGAGTGGCCAGGTGGAACGAGCTGGGCTGGAGGATGGATGAAAGGTGGCGAGCTAACTAAGGGTAGGTGTGATGTGGGACAGAAGAGAGTATTTTATGTGGAAGACGGGGGTATGTATGTAAGAGTGAGGGTGGGGAATAGAGTTGATGGGAGGTGGGGGTGCAGGGTGGGGGGGCCCCTTTACATCCAGGTGACTCCATATATATGGCAGTATGGGAGGTAGGGAAGGGGGAAGCAGGAAGGGGGTAGGGAGGGCAGAAGGGAGGGAGTCTCATTCTTTACTGTAGATGTAAATCGTATTTCATAGATGCACTAATCCACGCTAGCAACAAGACTTGGGATAGGGAGGCCCTAGGCTGGGGGAGGGCTCCCTAAATGACAGGATCTAGAGATATTTTTCAAAGATGGGTGGTATTGGATATGGGCTGAGAGTCATTTCATGGAATGTATGTGGGTTAGGCACCCCAATTAAATTTTACAAAATCCTGCATGCATTAGCATGCCAGAAATGTGATATAGCCTTTCTCCAAAAGACACATCAAACTACGGCAGAACATGCCAAACTCTGTCGTGACTGGGTGGGTCAAGTGTTTGGAATGCCGGCGCAGGGCAGAAAGGGAGGCGTAGTGATTTTGCTCCGTAAGCGTATTCGCTTTGCCTGTAATTCTAAAATTCCAGATGCCCTTGGCAGGTACGTAATCGTGGAAGGAAATTTAGAGGGTCACCCACTGATCCTCTGTAATGTTTACGGCATGGGTGTGCCAGACATGTCATTTTATGAACTGATAGCCTCTCAGTTGGAGCAATTTCCAGCTGACAACCTTGTAGTGGGTGGAGACTGAATGGAGTTCTTGACCCTCTGATAGATACATCTTGTCAGGAGTTGGGAACCCGGGAGGGCATTCTGCATATCCTTCAACAGTTTTTACTGTGTTTGGTGCATCCATGGCGTTTCTTGCATCCTTTTGAAAGACTATACCCATCTATCACAAGCCCATGGCACTAGTGCCCGTATTGACTACCTATTTACCTCTGAACATCTTTTTTCCCAAGTAGAAGATGCCAGGATAGGATCAGGGGAGATATCCGACCACGCGCCGATATTGGTGGACCTCAATTGGCACAGGCAGCAAGAGGGCCTGTGACTGTGGTGTTTCCCATGGGAGCTGTTTAAAGATGAGCAATTTGTGTTTATATCAAAGAATGTTGACAATCCTATGTAAGCCATAATTTGCAACATCAAGGTTGGCTATGTGTGGGGTCACTATGCATTTATTAATTTGTGGCGAATTGTGGCTTCATTGAAATGGGTCTGCAAGAAACAGGTGCCTTTGCTGTTAATAAGTTTCGATGCCGAAAAGACATTCGATAGGGTCAGTTGAGACTACCTTTTCCACTGCTGCTGCATTATGGTCTGGGAATGACATTTATACAGATGGTCCAGATCCTGTATTCTGGCCCTACAGTGACAGTGTTGGTCAACGGGACCTTATCAGAAACTTTTGGGCTCCAAAGAGGTACACGACAGTTTTGCCCTCTTTCCCCTTTGTTGTTTGTCCTTTCACTGGATTCTTTTATTCAGCATTTGGTGCAGTGCCATGAGGTGATGGGAGTATGTAGTGAGCGGTTTGAGTTTAAGGTTGCAGCTTTTGCAGATAATCTCTTAGTTCACATCACCCGATCTCAGACTTCTCTGCCCTGTTTGTTGTTGGTATTCTCTAGATATGGCGAACTTGCTGGCTTCCGGTTAAATCAGGATAATCAGAAGTATTAGATGTCTCAGGGACATTAAGAGATGTATGGGGACCGACTTTCCCACTTCAATGGGCAGATTCTGCTTTTAGATATCTGGGGATCCATCTGACAGGTGACACCCCCCCCCCATAAACTCTATCTCTTGCTGCTGGGTCAGGTGGTGGCCTTTTGTACGGTTTTGTTCCCCAAATTACTTTATATCCTACAGACTTTGCCAGTTTGCTTACTGCATAGAGATGTGGTCCTAATTGAGTGGGAAATCTGTTGCTTCATCGGGAAGGGAGGACTAGCTAGAATCTCTTCCTCTAAACTGTGTGGATCCTGGCAGCGTTTATTTATTTAACAGGATTTATATATTGTTTTTTCCTTAAATCAAGGTGGTTTAAATTACAACTCCAACAGTTTTACATTATACCAAGATGGTTTGCACTTAACTCAAACAGTTTACATTTAACTTTACAATTAACATTATATATGGGATGGAAGTATAGAGGTTCCACTGCCAATATTGCTATGCACAGCCCTGTCATCTACGGCACTTACAAGACTGGTTGGGGCATACTGAAGTATTTACACCCTGGGCTCTAGAAGAGGAATTTGTTGCCCCCTATAGGCTGATGGTGGTGCTACATATTGAGAGTTAAGTATTACCAGCTCGACTCCGTTGGAGCTTATTAGTAGGGCCTGTGCGGGGAGTATGGTGATGTCTCTGCTCTTACTGGTGAACCTCGTCAGTGGTTTCCAGTTTCTTATTGATCAGAGGTAATCTGCAATTTCAGCCAGGTCTGGAGAATTGCTATTTTCAGAGTGAGGAGAAAAGGGTAGCTTAGGCCATGTGGTAAACTTGAAGAGTCAGATGAAACCTTTTCCAACACTCTGCCAAAGAATTCAAGCTGAAGAAGTCCCAGGTATTTGTGTATTATCAGCTTCAATACTATGTGAGCTTCCTTCCGGTGGACTGTCTTGACGGCAGAGATTTCCAGGCAGATCCTTCTATTTTTTGAATTGGGGGATTGGGAGAGTATGTCTGTCTCCCAACTGTTTCATAAGCTAGCATTGTGGTCTCCTCCTCAGGACTTTTAAGATATTGAGAGGCGATGGGCCACTGAACTAGACTCCATGATGGCGGAGGGGGCAGTGCAATAGGCTATTGCACGTATACCGGGTTTGGTGAGCTCCGCAAAATTACAGGAACTTCAACTTTGGGAATTGTGCAGGGCCCATTTCTCCCCACTATGAGCTTGTCAGAGTGGGATGGCACAAAGCAGTCACTGCTGGTGGTGTGGAGCAACCTTCCCAGACCTTGGTCATATGTGGTGAAGATGCGGGCGGATGCAGAGATATTGGCACCAAATTCAAGGTTACATGAGAACTTAGATAGGTCAGCCTGTGGAATGAACAGGAGTTTTGGTAGTGCTTGACCAGTTGCCATCCTTTAGTCCCAAGGGACGTTGGATGCAGTTACTGGTATGTAAAGCCTTCATGGTGGGGAAGCAACCCGTACTTCGCCACTGGAGGGAGAGATAGGCTCCTTCCTTCTGGGAATGGTGAAATGTTTTTCACCAGTCGATGCTTATGGAGCACCTGGCATCCAGAGGTAATATAACAAGGCAAGAGAGTTTTTTAGCACTCTGGGAAGGATATATAAACACGTTGACTCCCTTGGCTCGCAATGAGCTGCTGACATTATAGGAGCTGTAAAGACTGGGGAGCCCGGTAGGCAGCCTGGAGAAGGGGGGCTTGGATGGGATGGCTAACCCATGGGTCAGAAGTGTGTGTAAGATGTGTCTGTGAAATGGGCGTTAGTGGAAGAGAGGGAGGGGAAGGGATGGGGAGGGGGAGGGGAGAGGAATGGGGGAGGGGGAAGTTATTGTTTCCTTTTTGTCTTATGCTATAAAAAGTGAAAATGTATACGTTTTAAATGTGTCCTGTATAACTCGGGGTGATGTGTAAGAGTCCCACACTGCCTTTGGGCTGGTTTGCTGTTTATCAATAAACATTATGATTATTAAAAAAAAAGGTTTAGGCTCTTCAACTTAGAAAAAAGATGGTTGAGG
The DNA here is from genome assembly GCA_033557465.1 of Ichthyophis bannanicus. NCBI lineage: Eukaryota > Metazoa > Chordata > Amphibia > Gymnophiona > Ichthyophiidae > Ichthyophis > Ichthyophis bannanicus. The sequence goes on along the minus strand of CM066031.1, from coordinate 572,917,051 downwards.
AGAGATCTGATAGAGGTCTATAAAATAATGAATGGAGTGGAGCGGGTAAACATAGATCGGTCGTTTACACTTTCAAAAAGTAGAAAGACTAGGGGATACGCAACAAAGCTACAAATGTAGCCCATTTAAGACTAATAGAAGAAAATATTTTTCCACTCAACACATAATCAAACTCTAGAATTCATGACCGGAAGATGTAGTAATAGTTGTTAATGTAGCTAAGTTTACAAAAGGTTTGGGCAAGTTCCTGGAGGAAAAATCCATAAACCATTATTTAAAGAGGACAAGGGAAATCCATTGCTTACCCCAGGTTAAGCAACAAGGAACCTGTGTACCTTTTTGGGAACCTGACAGGTACATATGACCTAGATTGGCCACTGGGGTAAATAGGATATTGGGCTTGATGGACCTTAGTCTGACCCAGTATGGCATATCTTCTGTTCCTATGTCTCTAGTCAGTTTCCCTGTTTCTTCCTACCATAATACTCTAAGCACTCACTTTCCATGCAATTTTTAATGTACCATCTCTTTCCAATATACTATCACCAGCCCCCAGTCGATTCTTTCAGGCTGCCTCCTTAATGCTCTACTTTCTTCAGTTGGGTCTACATAGCTCTGTTTGCTGTGAGCAGTACATTAACAGCAGCTATTCTGTGTTCCTGCAGTTTAGCACAAGAACATGGAGTAAGCAAGGGCACCACATTGTTCACAGTAAATACACAGCAGTGATGCAACAGAGATACAAAATAGTAAAGAGACTGCAGCTGAGCAGACAAAAGGGTAGGATGTAATATGAGCATGTGAAGAACATGTCAGTCAGTCTGCAAAATAGAGGTTGGTAAGGAAGCAGTGGCAGGAAATATGGCATGAAAGGGATCAACAGTTAGTGTGATATTCTTGCTTGATAATATCTGGGTGGTAGATAAGATACTTCAGAAAACAGAAGTTAATGCATCGCTTTTTCAGCAGGCTTATATATGCAAGAGGAAATGGGAGTTGTAATGAACTATTAAATTGTGGAGATTTTATTTAGGTGGCATTGGATGGGTTACGTGGCTGGGGATTTTCTCAGTGAGTTATGTGTCTTATGGTGTTGCTCGATATTGGTTTGTTGTTTATTTAGGTGGCATTGGATGGGTTACGTGGCTGTGGATTTTCTCAGTGAGTTATGTGTCTTATGGTGTTGCTCGATATTGGTTTGTTGAATTTTATGAGGCTGATATTCAACGGCAATGGATAGTGCTTCGAAAATGGTTGGCTGTTGCCATTTAAAATTAGACCCAGATATTCAATGTTAGAGTCATATCCAACTACCGGCATTGAATCTATGGTCTGCCTAGTTAGCAAGTTAGCTAACCCAGCAGTGGTGATATTCAGCCACTGGCCAGACTGCTAAACTGGCTAAATTTAGGCAGGGCCAGTCCAAGTGTTTCTGCCGCCCCAGGCAGAAGCCCTGGCTGTGCTGTCCCTATGGCTGCCTATTCTGTCAGCGGAAGGTTTGGCTTGGCATGGCAGCGGTGGCGGCAGTGGCTCACAGCAAGCCATTTGCTTCGGCACAACTTCCTGTCGGAGGGGGGTCATAAGCAGTAGGCCATGTGTGCCGAAGCAAATGGCCTGCCGCAGGCAACATGCCGCCCACAGAGGACTGCCATCTAGCCCGCCTAGTGGATCAGCCCAGCCCTGAAGTTAGGCCAGCCTTTTATGTACCTAACTTTAACCGGTTTACATTATCCGGTCAGTGGCTGAATATTGCCACTGACCATTTAAATCAACAGATGTCCTTGGAAGAGTTAGTATCGGGGGACGTGCAGCGGCATTAGGAGGGGATATTAGTGTTACGAAATGGCTACGTGCCACTGAATATCCCACTCACCGTGATTAATGTGCTTAGCAGTCTGCTATCATGTTAATCCTTTCAAATATGTCCCCCCTATAATCTTATATAAATCATTGTGGTCATTTTAGAATGATATAATAAAATAAACATGCATGTAAACCTATGCGTGTAGCATCACTAAAGGCATATATTATGCACATGCAGAGGAGGCACTCCTGTCAGTGAGGTTGGCATGTGCACTCAGAACTGGCAGGTGCAACATTTGTGCATGTACTTTTTCTGAGCTGAATTTCAAAGGGAAAAATTTTCCCTTTCAAAATAGATATAAAGTCTACGGGCAGACAGTATCTGCAGATTCTACACAGCACACTTTTTGAAAGCTGCCTTCCTACAACCTAAATACTGGAATTCCCTCCGCCTCTGCCACCAAATGCCACCTTCTTTTCTTTCACATCTGCTCATACTAGGAGCAGGTTAACTAAGCTGGGTTAATGGTTAGCATGCGTTATTTGTAACTAGATCCCATCTTCTCCAATGGACCCTAGTTCCAAAGAGAGCATACAAACAATTATCTCAGCTTAGTCAACACGCCTCTTAATGTTGGTGAGATACCAGCTATGGCACAGTGCTCCAACGTGTCTCCCACTGCACCAGCTCGAGAAAATTCACATAAAGGAATTATGCAAAAACTTGTTTAGGTTTTAGAAAATGTATATATTCTTAAGCAAAGGAGTAATCCTCTGCTAAAAAAACAGAACATCAGTTACTCTAAAATCCAAAATCCACACACATTTGGGTTTTCTAGTTTTCTGTTAAAACCAAATTTTTTTTGTTAAAGCTAGTGCATGTTCTGCCCTATATACAACTTCTGGATAGCTTAGTAGTCATTTTTCTGCTTCAAAAGCAAAACTCTTGACAACGGCAAATAACAACATATAATGTTGCACTAATAGGCTGAAGTAGTGTTATGCATTGAACCTAAAACATCTTTCAGCAAAAGCCAGACTTGGACTGCCCTCTACTGATGAACACGCAGAAATGCTGCATGGCTTTCAAACTTTCAAATGTTAATGGTATACAAAGTTGCCAAATATCAATATTTCAAATGAGCAAATAAAAACAAGAAAAAATAAATAAAAATGATCAAGTAAAATATGATCAAGAAGATAAAATACCACCTGCAGCACATCATGGACATACTAAGGTACAGGATGAAGTAGTGTCATGCTGCATTTGCTGGCAAAAACATTAGATTTTTTACCTAACGTTCCTTTTTTAATTTATACTAACTTCACAGCAATTCCTTAAATGATTTTTTGCTCTCTTAAAATATAAAAATAGATATCTAGGTGGTGAGATCTGTCTATACTCCCCAAAGGGTGCAGTATAGAAACTAGCTGCCCTGAGGATGAATATAAATGTGATTTTTATGATATGTAAATGTTTTATTTGATTTATGTAGTTTGGTATATAATGTTATTTCTGATGCTCTTTGTACCACACTCAGACCTTCAGTGATAAGTCAGGTTTATATGATTTAAATAAAACAACCAAAAATAATACTAACTGTTCCAGGAAATAACAAAAACATAGACAGGCAGGTGCTAAAGAGGTAGGGCCCGATTTTCAAAGGCATTTACATGGGCAACTGCCCTAGTTACCTGTGTAAATGCCTTAACAGAGAATTTTTGAAGGCAACTACACAGATGGTGCCTTCGAAGATTCCCTCGTTTGTCTCTTATACACCCTGATGCTATGCGGTTACCATCGGGGCTTTCTGGGGCAGAGGAAGTGGCTAACCGAGTAGCACCAATTTTCGATGCTACCCAGTTAGTCCTTGGTGCACTAAAGATAGGTGTGGAAAACCCTTGCCTGTCTTTAAGGTGATGAAGCTAACCGGGTAACATCGAAAATCAAAGCTACCCGGCTAGCTCCTGCGGCTTCCGTGTTCTGTGGCAATAACTGGATTTTCAATGCCAGGGCCGCATATGACCTCCGGCACTGAAAATCCAGGTTAAACGGACGGTGGGCAGGCTATATGCCAATACGGCACACAGCACCACCCAACTGAATATCAGGCCCGTAATCTCTAAAGCATCAAGCACGTGCACTTCAAAACAAAGAAGAGAAAACCCCAGACAAGTCCAACATGAAATAAAGAAAAACCCTTATTGTCCATTATAGGTAAAAGCCTGCACACCAGTAAGCACAAGACACCTTTATTAATTGCAAAAACGTATCAGTTGCATACATTTTAAAAATAATTTAACTTGGAACCATAGCAGCATTACATGGGACCAGAAGTCCGACGCGGTCTGCATTTTGCTGATGCTGTTTCAGAGACTGAATTTTTTTTGTACAACAAAAACCCATGAGGCCCTTTGACTAAAGTGCACTGTGGGTTTGCATCTAACACACCAAACTACTGCATTACGTGATGGGGGTGTAAGAACATAAGAAATGCCATAATGGGTCTGACCAAGGTCCATCAAACCCAGGTAGCCTGTTTCCAACAGTGGCCAATCCATGCGGCACCATTCAGTAACGTGTCTCGACAATACCGCAGGTTCAGTTAACTTTACCTACTGAGGTGGACGTAATTGCACTTGTGCTAATTGCAAGATGCACTTTCAGCATGCAGTGTGTACCTGCACTCACCACACCCATTCTCCACCCCTAACCCGGCCATTTCCCACTCTCATGTGCAAAAGCACAGTTAGCATGGGAATCAGCATGCCCTCTCAGGGCCACACGCTAACTGTTACCGTGGGCCACAGCGCACATTTACTGCATGTCAAAACCTGTGCTAACTGCACTGCGCACTTTAGCAAAAAGACCCCAAAACCATTAAAATGAAAGTGGCCATTCAGAACTTTCACCTGCAACTCACACCATAAACTCACTTATCACAGTATTTTTGACCCCGTAGTATGAGCTGCTACCAAAGAGCAGCAGCCAGAAGATATTGACACCGGCAAAGTTTAAAAAGCAACCACCCATACCAGCTGTTCTAACCCTATCTAGAATTTTGAAAAGTTCTGCAAATATACACAGGAAACACTTTATCGCTTCCCCTGTAATCAATCTCCCGTACTTTTCATTAAGAATTGAGGATATTGTTTTATGAACTTGCTTTGTACCAACTGCCAAATATGATTCTTTTCCATGTCAGGTGGAGCTTCAAAAATTCATTTGGAAATTAAATAGTAGCTTTTTAATAGTAATTATGATAATGAGCGTGCCTTTGAAGAAAGAGTGAATTTAAAGTCTAACCAGAATCCATCTGGTCCCATTAATCGATTGGTTAGTATCTTTGAAGAGTTGGTGCTAAAAGATACTGGGAAGAGTGAAAAGGAAGGAAGGTAGTGCCTGACGGGGGAGAGCATGGAGAGAGGACAGAGGGTGACCTATGAGGAAAGAGGCAGGAAGCAGAGGGAGCCTGAATAGGAAAGTGTGGGTAGAGATGACTGATTGTGGAGAAGTATTCCTGACAAGGAAAGGGGGGGGAGGGGGAGCAGAGGGATCCCTGAAGGGATGCCCGATAGAAAGAGGGCATGAATTTATAACAATGTTTGCAGCATTGAGCATACTAGGAAGTATGAATGTCTGTGATAATAATGCGATAATCTGTGGGAGTATTTTTGATCACTGATGTTATGGTGCCGATCCGTGGCCAAGATTTATAAGCCAGGATCAACTGACCCAGTGGTGCTGAGATCCCTTTTCTCCCTCTAGTGATAATGCTTGCTTATAATGTTTCTGAGGTAGTTTAATTAGGTGGGATGAAGTACGGTTGGCGATAGAAAGGGGGGCAGAGGGAGGCCTGGTGGAAGTATGAGGGCCAGGGAAGGAAGAAGGAGAGCTCAGTGATCAGACCCCTTGCCCTTGCACCCTCACACATGTTGCTCTCCTCATTTATGCAAACAACTCCCCCCCCCCCCTCCACACACACACACTGCACCTATGGTTGTCAGCTGGCTCCAGATTCACTCAGCAAAGCTTATCTAGTCAGGAGTTTATACTACTGCTTGCAGGGATTTGCAAGTCTTGCTCTTCTTGGGAATACAAATAGGAAATCAGAAAGAGTAGTTACTCACCTGTAACAGGTGTTCTCCAGGAGCAGCAGGAATCAGTCCTCACATATGGGTGTCATCGGTGCCAATGAAACCCCAGCGGAGCATTTCCCCAGCTTTCTATGAAAGCCTTTGGGAATGCAGGCACGCATGCGCGGTTCCCTTCCCGCCTAAAGGTGCCATCTTACCTCAGTCAAATGACATAGCTAAGAACAGCACACAAAAATGAAAAATAAACTATGTACAACTGCATCTCCAAGGGGAGGAGGGAGGGTTGTGAGGACTGATTCCTGCTGCTCCTGGAGAACACCTGTTACAGGTGAGTAACTACTCTTTCTCCAGGACCAAGCAGGAAGTCAGTCCTCACAAATGGGTGACTCCTTAGCTCTGGGCTACTGAGGAACCCAGGCTGAACAAGAAAACTCTCTCTAGTCCCAGCAGTAAAGAAAGGCTTTTCAAGGACACAACCTCCACCGACAGCCCAACAGAGGGCAGGAGTTGCCTAAACCTCAAAGAGATTCCGGAGTACTGCTTGGCCAAAAGCACTGTCCCTACGGGACTCCCTCTCCAGACAGTAATGGGCTGCAAAAGTCTGGCTTAAAGACCAAGTTGCAGCCCTGCAGATGTCAACCAAGGGCACAGAGCGGAGATGAGCCACTGAGGCAGCCATTGCCCTGACACGGTGGGCCATAACCCGACCCTGCAAAGGGAGGTCAGCCGCCTTGTAAGCCCAGGTGATACAGTCAGCCACTCAGATGGACAAGGTACGCTTGGACACAGCCAACCCCAACTTATTGGGGTCAAAGGAGACGAAGAGCTGAGTAGCCCTTCTATGCCCCTGCGTACGGTCAAGGAGAAGGATAAGACCCTCCTACAGTCCAGGGTATGCAGGACTGCTTCAGCCTGGCTTGCATGAGGCCTAGGGAAGAATGTTGGAAGAACCACCTCCTGATTGAGGTGGAAAGAGGAGACAACCTTTGGGAGGAACTTTGGATGAGTCCTGAAGACTACCCTGTTCCTATAAATCCTAGTGTAAGGCCTATCACAGACCAGGGCCTGAAGCTCACTCACTCGCCTGGCCGAGGTTAAGGCTATCAGGAAGAGTGTCTTCCAGGATAGGAAGCGTAGTGGACAAGTAGCCATCGGCTCAAAAGGTGGGCGAGTCAGTTGCTGCAAGACCACATTCAATTCCCACTCAGGGGCAGGAGGACAGATTGGAGGCCTGAGCAAAAGCAAGCCCCCGAGAAAGCAGGACACCAAGGGGTGAACCGACAGAGAATGTCCTTCCACCAGTGAGTGGTGAGCTGCTAGAGCTGAGAGGTGGACCCGAACAGAATTGGACTTAAGTCCCTGAATGGACAAGTGCAGTAAGTACTGAAGCACTACTGGCACAGTACAGGAGAAAGGATCCTCTGTACGTAGCTGACACCACACAGAAAACCTTTCACATTTAAGAGCATAGGTTTTCCTAGTAGACTGTTTCCTAGAGGCTAGGACAACCTCCTCAACTTCCCGAGGTAGGTCCCAGGGAGCCAAAACTACCCTTGCAGCCTCCAGGCCATCAATTGAGAGCTTTGAGATTTCGGTGCAAAAGGGAACCCTGATCCTGTGACAGAAGGTCGGGTTGCAACCCCAGAGCCAGTGGGGTATCCACCGCCAGTTGAAGTAGAAGTGGAAACCAAGGCTGTCTCGGCCACCTGGGAGCCACCAGCAGGACTGAGGCCTTGTCCTGAAGAATTTTGAAGAGAGTTCAGGCCACCAAGGGCGTGGGAGGAAACGCATACAGGAGGCCCTGAGACCATGGAATCAGAAAAGCATCTGCTGCTATTCTCAGAGGATGCGGTTGCCTGGAGCAGAACTTTGGCAGTTGCTTGTTCATTGGGCTGGCAAAGAGATCTATCAAAGGGAGACCCCATCTTAGGAAGATCTTCTGAACTACTGAAGGATGCAGCTGCCACTCGTGGGGCTGCAGAATCCTGCTTAACCTGTCGGCCAGGTAGTTGTCCTGGCCTGGAAGGTACACAGCCTTGAGGAGCATGTTGTGCTTGAGGGCAAAAGAACAAAGGTCCTGAGCCTCCCATCAAAGGAGTCTGGACCCAGTCCCGCCCTGTTTGTTCGCATAAAACATGGCTACTTGGTTGTCTATCTGAACCAGGACAGATTGATGAGCCAGGGCAGGAGAGAAAGCTTTGAGTGCTAATCGAATAGCTCTGAGTTCAAGGAGATTGATCTGCTGTGCAGCCTCCCAAGGAGACCACAGGCCCTGGGTGCATTTGTCTAGACAATGAGCTCCCCAGCCCTGCAGGGAGGCGTCGGTGGTCAGCACCACCGTGTACCCAGGAATCTGAAAAGGCACTCCCTTTAGTAGATTGGGTGGGTGCAGCCACCAGCTGAGGGAGTTCAGAAATTGTCTGGACACCCGTATCCTGTCCCTAAGGCCGCCTGTGGCCTGTGACCACTGAGTCCGAAGGCACCACTGTGCAGGCCTCATATGGAGCCTGGCATTGGGGGTCACATGCACTGTCGAAGCCATGTGACCTAGAAGCCTCAGGCAGAGTCTGGCGGAGACTAGTGACCTGTTGAGAAACTGGTTTGCCAAGGCTATCAATCTTTGTGCTCTGTCTTCTGGCAAGAAAGCCTTTGCCAGGAGAGAGTCCAGCCTTGCTCCTATGAACTCCAAATTCTGGGAGGGGAGCAAAATGGACTTTGCGAAGTTTATTACAAACCCCAATCTTTGAAGAAGAGCAATGGTTCTGAGGGTGGCCTGTCGGGCCTCCTGGCACGTCTGACCCCTGATGAGCCAGTCGTCCAGATAGGGGAAGACAAAGACTCCCTGATTTCTCAGGTAGGCCGCCACCACTGCCAGGCATTTGGTAAAGACCCTGGGAGCGGAGGTGAGGCCAAAAGGCAGTACTCTGTACTGATAATGGTTTCCTCCCACAAGGAACCTGAGGTACTTTCTGTGGTCTGGATGAATGAGGATGTGAGTGTACGCATCCTTGAGATCTAAGGAGCATAGCCAATCTCCCTGCTGGAGGTAGGGCAGAAGTGTTCCAAGAGTAAGCATCTTGAACTTTTCTTTTTCTAGGAACTTGTTGAGGTTCCTGAGGTCCAGAATGGGTCGAAGGCCACCGGTTCTTTTGGGCACCAGGAAATACCTGGAGTAGAATCCGTGACCTTGCAAGTGGGGAGGCACAGGCTCCACCGCCCTGTCCACCAACAGACCCTGAAGTTCCTGAAGGAGAAGGCCTGTGTGCAGGGAAGGCCTTGGAGGCTTCCCCTGGAAAGTATGGTGGAGGCAGTTGGTGAAAATGTAGTGCATAGCCCCTGTGGATTATGTCCAACACCCAACTGTCCCCGGTGATGAGGGGCCACTGGTGGGCAAAGAGGGCGAGGCGACCTCCTGTGCAGGGTTGGGATAGCAGGGACGGAGAGGCTACGCTCAAGGAGTCAAAAACCCCCACCCTGCTGAGTGGGAGCAGGGGCCGGAGGCTTGGGGGTCCTCTGCCTACGGGACCCATTACCCTGCCCCTTGGCTTGCTGACCCTGGGGTGCAGCTTGGGCAGCCTGATACTGAGGGTACTGTTTGTAGGCAGTGCCCTTCCTCGGGTAAAATGGCTTTTTACCCGAGCCCTTCTTTTTATGAGAAGGGGCAGAGGTCTTCCTAGACAGCCTTGTCCTTGTAAGGTGCTCGGTTTCAAGCTGAGCGGCCTTCTCGGTCATGGGCTTGCCAAAAAGGTTCTCACCTCGGCAAGGGACATCGACCAACTTGTCCTGAACCCATGGCTTGAGGTCCGATGACTGCAGCCATGCCTGGCGTCGAGCCGCAATGCTGGCTGCCGTAACTCGGGCCGAAGCCTCGAAGCCATCGTAGGCGGCGCGGGACATGAACTTCGAGCAGTCCCAAATCCCCGAGGACAAGGACTTGAATCTCTGCAAGGGTTCCCCGGAGAGTCCAGCAGAGGACCCGGCCAACTCTTTGGCCAGGTCCCGCAAGTGCATGCCCATGTACAGCTGGTAAGACTGGACACGGCAAGCAAGCATCGAGCCCTGGAAGCACTTTCTACCGACGCCATCGAGGTTCCGGGCCTCCCTGCCGGGGGGCACCGCGGAGTACATCTTCTGGCTCTTCAGACAATGCATGGCCAATTCCACAACCATGGAATGGTGTGGTAGCTGTGCTTTCTGAAAGCTGGGGCTCTTCCTGAGTCGATAGATCGAGTCGACTCGCTTGCTTAAAACCGGCGTCGAGGCCGGTGCCTCCCACATCCGGAAGAGGAGCCGTTCCAGCATCGGAGGAACCGGGACAGTAAAGGCCTCCTTCGGAGGAGAGTCATACTGCAGGGCCTCGAGCTCTTCAGCTCGAGGCTCTTCCTCGGGGTCCGCCGGAATAGCCAAGGCAGTGGCCATATCCCGGACGAACTCCGAGAACCGAGTATCCTCCGGAGGGGATCTACTCCGGGGCTCAGACTGCGGTGAGTCCGACGGGACGCACCGAGTCTTGAACATATCGGGGGACTCCTCATCCTCCGTCTCCAAGGCGGACTCGTCCGACGAGGAGTCAGGGTCTGACCCCGCGGGGCCCTGGAGCACCCACCCCGATGCCAGAGGCACCGGCGTCGATGTCCTCGGTCCCGAGCAGGAGGTCGAGGGAGACCGTGACCGAGGTCAACTTCGAGCCATGATGGACTCGAGTATCGGCTTGGTCTTCGGGGTCGACTTCGAAGTCGATGTCCCGGTAGTCGGGGCAGAGGCACCAGACAGGCTGGCCATCAGTGCCCGCTGCTGCTCCATGAAGGCAGACAATCTGCTCTCCAAGGCTGTCATCCTGAGACTCAGCTCGGGAGACGCAGCAGCCACCGACTCGGGCCCCGGCAGCGCCGGGCCCGACGTCGGCTCCCTGGGAGAAGAGTCCTCGAGGACTACAGGGCTTACGTGTCCAGCAGACTCTGGCTCCACGCGAGGAACTTTGGCAGGCTCCTCCTGGTCCACGGGCCCGGGGCGACGGTCGGAGGTCTTAGACCTGGCCCTCGAGGAGCCAGGGACCTCCTCCGACAACGCCCTCGCGAGCCGCTTCTTCCTCTTGCGTTCCCGGTCGGGGGACCCCCTGTCCGAGGAGCTCCGACGGCGCTCGGGATCCGAATCCCGAGATGTCGAGGCCTCAGATGAGGTCCGGGCCCGGCCAGAGGCTGAGTCCGAGAAAAGCCTGTCTTTCTGCTGCTGGCGACTTCGGAGTGCCTTGGAAGACATCTTCCCATATGGCCCACACGACTTAGGGTCGTGATCAGGCCCGAGGCACCGGAGGCAGCAGTCGTGTTTGTCGGTGAGAGACATTAATTTCTTACACCGATCACACTTCTTGAAACCGCTGGAAGCCATCGGGGAAAAAAGAGTCCCCGCAAGGTCAAAGGACCGACCTTCCAGGGAAAAAGCAAAAAAGGGCGCGAACGCCAGCCACGTAGGGCAAAAACCGAAAAAGAAGAATCGGGCTCAATACCGGTGTACCAAACCCGGCGGGAGGGGAAACCGGCGTTGAACCGGGAGAAAAAAACAGCGAGTATCGCCGAAAAAAATCAACTTTTATCTGGGATGACAGGACACACGTCCGGTGGGCTTCTCGGAAAAAAAGAGACTGAGGTAAGATGGCACCTTTAGGCGGGAAGGGAACCACGCATGTGTGCCTGCATTCCCAAAGGCTTTCCTAGAAAGCTGGGGAAATGCTCCGCTGGGGCTTCATCAGCGCCGATGACACCCATATGTGAGGACTGACTTCCTGCTTGGTCCTGAAGAACAAGTCCCTTCATGCAGTAGAGTAAACCCAGGAGATCAATCCTGTCAGGTGAATCTGGAACCAGCTGACAACCCTATGGGCACATCTCAGGAGTGAAGCAGTCCACACATACAATGCACTCATCATCCCTACAGAATTATCATTATCACTTGCACAGCACATACCAGATGTATGTAGTGCTGTACAGAGGCACATGGAGAGTCAGTGCATTAATTTTGACTTGCAGCATAGAAATAATTTTAAGCAAATAAATATGTGCATAAGTTATCCCTGTATCACAAAAGGGAACTTATGCATGTGACTGCCTTAATGAAACTACCCCTCAGGAAGCTCCCACACAAACTTACACCTGCTTTGAGGCACTTTCCCATTTTATTTCATGCACTGTATGGAGTATGCACCTAAGTGCGAACCCCACCCCCGGAAATGCATCTACTCGGGATGGAAAAACTTCTGTATATACTGTATGTGTTACTTTAGAAGCATAAATACCAGGCAATTTTATAAACGGCCATGTCTGTGCATAAAAAGCTAGTTTTACATATAGAAATTCCTTATAAAATTAAGATGACTGTCTGGTTATGACTGGAATGTTAAGTAATGTTAAAGCCTGGGGCCTTCTCTCAAGTCAGCTTTTTTAAGTACTTATTTTACCGGCTGAGGTGACCAGCAGCTTGCTGTAGTAAGCGCAACATTCATGATGCCTTGGCTTCAATGACGATGAAGACTGTGAGACTCTACCAACAACTGTAGCAATGATAAATGACACTACTGCATCTCGCTGCAACCAATAGAGAATAATAACTCCACTTTTCAACCTAATCTATGGTGCAATGGCAATAATCAGCAAGAATGGACTGGAGGACAATAGCTGTGAATCCTTCAAAGCAGCTATAGTAGTTACGACTCATTTGGTAGTTTAACTCATTAACTCCCTTATAGATTCTGCTTTTAAGGCCTACTTCCTAAAAAGTGGGAATGGCTATGTAATGTTGAAGCTGTGTCTATCAGTATGATGGTCTGGTGTATATGTGCACTGCATGTAAGCTAGGGGAGGAACATGGGCGTGGCCATTAAAATTGAATTTAGCATACACCTTCTCAGAAGTTCGGAGTGAGTTACATGCAGGCATGTGAGGCACTTCCTTGTCCCCAGAGGGCTCCTGGTGCAATGAAGGGTTATGTGGCTTGTCTAAGGTCATAAGGAGCCTCACTGGGATTTGTACCCTGGTTTCCCTGATTCTTATCCTGCTGCTCTAACCACTAGGCTACTCTACCACTCAAATCCATAGCACCACTGCCAATGTTCCTCATCTGTGACAGTCCTGCTGCATCTCGCTGCCACCACTTGAGGCTGTTTTTGCCCAAAGTGGCATCTATGTCATGAACCCCATCCTGTTGCTATCACTGAAGGGTGACTCAGCATGGACGGAAAAGCAAAGGCATATGCGAGACCTGGAAGGAAGGGATGACGGGAAAGAAATTGAGTGAGGGTGCAGGATGAGTGGAAAGGGCTATAGAAAGAAGGTCCTGCTCCTTGGGCGGGTTCCTTGGGGCGACTCCAAGGGTGACAGTAGTATTACTGACTTATCAGATGGTGGTTCCCCCTTTACTACATCTGTGTCTCAGGGTAAGTGCTTTGCTTACTGGATGTTCTTTCTTTGCATTTACCTATTTACTATGTCCCTTATTCCTATCCACTACGAGTGGCGTCCTTTGCGCCAGGACCTTTCTGTTCAATGTGCTTTAGAACCTGGCAGCCTTCTAAGCTTATTGTCTGCCTGATTACTTGTTAGTCTGCTGCTGCTATGCATTCCTCCACTCTCCCTCTTTGTGCAACACTCTTAAATTGGGCAAAAGCTTTACTTGTCCATGATTTCTTGGAATCTAACTCCACTGACATTCTTTTTCTAATTGAGACCTGGGCTATGTAGCTTTGTCTACACCTAGGTTAGGTCATACTTGAGGGGGCGTGGCAGTTCTCTGTCACTCCGCTCTTTCGATCTCTGCAGTCTCCTCTATGGCTTTGACCTATTCTGAATCCCTTCTTTTTCATTTGGATGGGTCCCCACTTCTTTTCTTTCTTTTCATCTATGTGCCTCCATCTCTTTGTCCACACTTGTGGGATTCTCTTCTTCATACCCTTTCAGAAGTTTCTCTTCTCTAGCCTCACTTGATAGTATTGGGTGATTTCAATATTTGCTACATTTCACTCAGGTCTCATGATTCCCCTCTTCTTCAACTTTTCTCTGATCTCTCTTTCTCTCAGCATGTACCATTCCCTACTCATTCAGCGAGTCACACTCTTGACCTTATTTTGTCCTCTCTAGAGGGATGTCCTTTTTTCCCTTTCCTCATTAGGCCATGTGGTAGGCCATGTGGTCTTTTTCTGTCATCATGTTTCTATGTTGTAGTTGTTGATATGGAAGGACAGACTAGATAGGCCATGTGGTCTTTTTCTGTCTTCATGTTTCTGTGTTTCTATGTTGTAGTAGTTGTATATAGAAGGACAGACTAGATAGGCCATGTGGTCTTTTTCTGTCATCATGTTTCTATGTTTCTATCGTCACCACCAGGTGTGCAGACTGCCTCCTGGCTAGCAGGCCTGCGTCTGGTGGCAAGAAATATAGTTGCACGCCTCGAGTGGTAAAGGCAAATTAGGATTTATTCCCCTCCCAGGGTCGGATCATTCAAAACAACAAAACACAAGTACTCAAAATAAATAAGCCATTCTTGCTGGCAAAAAACAAAGGAATAAACAGAACAATTTCTTCTTGCTTCAAAGGAAATTAGGCATTCAAATACAGGAGATATAGTGTTTTCTTCTCTCACACTATACAGCTCTGACTAGCACAAAGATCCTATTTTATCTGATAAAATCAGTGTGCAATCCATCGGGTCACCATAGCTAGAACAGTCACTGAATGCATCAATTATCATCGGTTCCTGCAAGCTCTCAGAACCTTCCTTATTATACTCTACTTGCAAATTCCCCTGTGCCGTGCCGTCACAGTACTTCCTTGAAGCACTTTCTCTAGGGCTGGAATAACTGCCCTGGTATTCTTTAGCGTCTGGGAGAGAAAGAAGCCACCCCTCAGGGTTCTTATAAACTCTCCTCCTAGTATCAGGTTTTAGCCTGCGTGGCTTTCTCTGACTCTTAGGGCTTTCTATAATGTCCTCTTCTGACATACATACGTCTTCTGGGTAATGTCTGTCTTTCACTGGAGGTATCACTTGCCCTTGGCTCAGCTCTCTCTTTGAATCCTTCTGTGGGGAGTAACAACCCTGCCCCCACCTTGGACTTCCTGCACGAGGCTGTTCAGCATTCACTCTATCAAAACTTTTATCATTCACCACTCTTAGCTTCCCAGTATAATCACTCCTTCAGGTCACAGCTCCCTGATACATACGGTTTTGCCTTTTGCTTCCATTCACTCTGGCTGTAACGCAGCCTTCGTGTTCCACAGGGTTTGTAATCAAGAGAACACTCACACCTGCTCTCTGTTTCTGTTAGCTGCTTCCTTCTGTAGGACTCTGGGTAGCTGCTCGTGTGAATCCTTCCTGCCTCTGGCTCTGACTCACTTCCTGGGTCAAAGTGGGAAAGCCTTCCTGCTTCCTCTCGGCCAGCTGCTTCAGGTAAATCAGCTTGTTCTAACAGCTCTCTCCGTTTAGCCAATTCTCTCTGCTCTTCTTCATGCTGTTCCTGTTCTAACCCTGTGTTCCCTGCACTGTCCTTATAAGGGCTGTAAACTCTTCCCCTTCTCAGGTGCATGCTATCAGGAACTAGGTCATGTTTCCCAGCTGAGTGTTTTTTCAGACCTCGTGGCTGCCTTTGTTTCTGTTGTCCCTGGCAACAGCTGCTCACATGGTCTGTTTTCCTATCAGCTTCAGGACTGAAATGCCGTGAATCTTGTGTTTTTAAGGTATAAAATGGGGCTTCTTCATCACACTATGTTTCATTGGCGCTTCCCTGGTCAGATGATTTCATAGTATTTTTTCCAATTCTTTATTCTCCTGCGATTACTCCTTCTGGTCATGGTCTGCTTCCAACTGTGCCTCCTGCTAAATTCTCTCGTAACATCTTCTCCTCTACTCTCAAATGCTTCCCCTCCATTACTAATGTTTTCTCCTCTAATTTCTCTTCTCTCCCAGGGGATACCCAAGCTCAGCTTTCGTATTCCACACTGTCTGATACTCTTGATTATATTGCCCCATTGCATCCTTGTCATCATTTTTTTCATCCCAAACATCCTTGGTATCATCATGGCCTCTCACTTCACCACCATCAACATTACCATGCTGAACGTCTTTGGAGGAAGTAACCTTTTCCTTCCTCTCTTCACCGATTCCAGTACTCCCATCAACAGTATCGCACTCAGGTTCATTTAGCAAAGAGGATATACTACTCTCATCAGATCACTTCGGCCCCAAATTACACCCGTCAACTGAACGCTGTCATAAACATATTCTCTAGGCCCTCTACCCTACCATCATCAGTTGTTCAATGTCCCCTGACCTCACCATCTGCTCTTGACGACTACTTTTGTGATCAAGTTCAATCTCTTCGGTCTGTATTTCCTGAATGTCCACCACCACTATCTCCTTCACACTTATCAGATGAACCTGCTGTCCCTTCAGGGTCACCTGGTGGTCCCTGTTCTTCTCTATCCCATTCTTGGGAATCATTTTCACCTGTTTCTGCTCCTGAACTGCTTAAAGTGTTAAACTCTTCCCATAAAACTACCTCTGTCAATGATCCGATTCCCTCCTCATGGTTGTCCACTCCATCGCTTGCTCTTCTCCCACTTATCCTGTCTTTGATAAATAACAGTTTGTCCTCCTGTTTATTTTCCTGCTCCTGTAAGCACACCACCATTAGACCTATCCTTAAGAACCCCTCTGTGGATGCCTCAATCCCTGCTAATTATTATCCTGTCTTTACTTTATCTTTCCTTTCTAAGCTACCGGAAAAACTTGTTGTTTCACAGCTCTCTTCACAACTGGCTTCTGTTTGTGCTTTTCACCTGCGTCAGTCTGGTTTCTGTTCAGGTCACAGTACTGAAACTATCCTGCTTTCCCTCACCAGTGAACTCCATCAGTGTCACGATCGGGGTGATATCTCTGTGGTAGTTTCTATGGATCTCTCTGCTGCTTTTGATCTTGTGGATCACTCTCCTCTCCCATCTTCATGATTTTGGTCTGCTCAACACACTTCCAAAATGGTTTCACTCCTTTCTCTCACCGCATTCTTTTTCAGTCATGACTGGTGATTCTTCCTCCCCTCTCTTTCTCTCTTCCTTGTGGAGTCCCTCAGCATAGCATCTCATCTCACTTTTATGCTGTTGACATTCTTTTTATTCATCATACCAATCCCGTTGCCCTTGATTTGTCTCCATTAAATGCCTGTCTGTCCAGCATGTCCCAATGACTTTCCAGTAATTTTCTTCGCTTAAACCCTGCCAAATCCGCAACGCTTCAGATCACGTTTAGTAGGCCCCTCCCCTCTTCCGGCCCCTTCACTTCCTGATTGTCCCATTCCTCTGGTTGATTCCATGTGCTACCTGAGTGTTATTCTGGATTCTTCATTATCCTTCTGGGCAAATAACACTTCAGTTGTCCACTGTTCCTTTTTTTTGCACTTCGTCAAATTCATGCCATTCGTCCCTTCCTTTCCTCTTCGTCCTTGACTACCTTGCTTCTCTCCCTTGCCATTTCCAGATAAGATTATTGTAATGTAATTTACTTTGGTTTTCCTTAATCACAAATTCATCACTTACAGCTTATACAAAATACCGCATCCCGGTTTGATCATGTGACCCCCCTATTGATTCATCACCATTGGCTCCCTATAAAATCTCGTCTGGAGTTTAAACCTTAGTCCATCACGCATTACATTCCACTGCTCCCCAACATCTATCTGATTTGCTGCTCCTTCATTCTACTCACTGTTGCCTTTGTGATGTCCATGCAAACAGACTATATTTGCTATCAGCAACACAGGCTCTCCTTGTTTCTACCTGCTCCTCTGCCTTCTATTTTCTTGTCCTTGTCTCATGGAATATGCTGCCCAGGCCCTACGACTCAAACCATCCTTTCCCAAATTTAAGACTCTGTTGAAAACTCATTTATTCAACCTAACCTATAACATACCAGTTCCGACAGTCCATCCTTATCTGACTTACCCTTCCTTCTCTTGTTCCATCCCTCTTTCTACCCTAAGTATGATTGAGTTTCCTGTCCTGTCTAGACCACTGTAGTTTTTTTTCGATCTCTGAATATATTTATTTTATGTCTTTTAACTTGTACATGTTCTGCTATGTTTTCATCAAAGGGTGGTTAAGCAAATGAAATAAACCATAATCTAACTAAATCTACGCACTTTTGTTTTGATCCTTCTCAGAACCCTCTGCAGGCATTCCTGTAATAGTGTAAAGGATGAATGGAGCACAGTCAGTTGAAAAAATGAACTTAGTGAAGAGATTTTTAAAACCAAAGGGGGCAGCCATGGTAAAGAGAACAGGGGAAATTAATTTGGTGTCTGCATGCTGAATTTGATGTTTTTTCAAACAGCAGCCAACATAAAAGAAAATAATCAAAAGATATTTGGTACAGAGAGAAATATTCGTCAAGATATGAAAGAAATAAGGAAGTTCAACAGATAATCCATTAATACTCTCACCCTGTTAACAAACGTATCCATTCACTCACATGCATCCACACTTTTTATTCACCACTCACAGCGCCCAAACCCAAATATATTTACACATGCTCCAGGTTATTGCAAATTCTAACCCAAATAGTGCCACAGTACTCATTAATTTCCTAAGGGAACTATTTATTTTGACAGTTGAAGCTTTTTTTTTTTTGCTTACATGTCAAAAGGCCAGCTACAACAAAATCCCAATGCTGAGAAAGATATGTAAACGTATGGCATGCAGGCACATACGTTTACTGTGTTGTCAGGGGCACAATCTGGGTAGAGTGCAGTTTGGATTGTGCTAGTATTTTATAAAGACACATAGGCACCTATGTATCTTTATAAAATAAGCTTAGAATAGGCGTTTCCTTGCTGACTTAACCTATGTGCCCCATTATAAAATGATCTCCTAATGAGATGACTCGGGGAGCACCCATATTGGGTTCTGGAAGGAGCTCTAGCATATGGCCCCCGATCAAGAATTGCTATTACAATGATGAGGTTGCATGGGAAGGAATTCAAAGTGGGAAGAAACCCCAGGGTTACAAATGTAGATCCATCACAGAAAAATATAAACCCAACCTTGACAAACAGCACTGTAAGGTTTAGCCCTAGGAAAACAAAAGGGGATACAGTCAGAGAAAGCCTCATGTCAGAGACAGAATAGTTTCTAGGAGCAAAGTTTTGTGGAGTGGGAGGACCAAGCCTCCATCCTACAAGGTGGGGCTGTGGAAAGGGAAAGATAGGGAAAGGCACGCGAGAACTTCATCTCTCCAAATGGCATCTTGATGGGTTTGGAAGAATTTCTAGTGGTAAGGGCTGAACACTAACTGAGCATACAGATGCAGAAGTGGCATTTTAATACCAATATTTAACTTCACTTGAAATGACTAAGACATAAATTTCTGAAAAACGATTGATTCAGTTTTGGTTCCAACGCCTTTAAACCTCCAGATAGCTTTCTGTGATTTTTAACCTACCACACAATCAAAACTATTCTAATTTCACATTTTCCCCAGTTTTAGAAATCCAGTATTGTTACTATGTACTCTCCCCCATTTATAGTGGACTAACAAAATAATTCTTGTTTGTATTGCTGTGATACTTTGTATTTCCTTTTATTGTTGCAGGTCTTATTTGTTTTCTATGTTCAAGAGTTCTTGATCTATTGTAATAATCCACTTAAAAATAAAATTAAAAAAAAAAAAGAAATCCAGTTCTCTCCAGCTCAAACAAATATTCTAGAATTAAAACGTATCAGATAATAACAGGTAATCTAGGTATGAAGGCCAAGTAGGTGCCTATTTTTAGCCTATTTTATAAAGACCCATAAAGGGTCATGGGTCAATTAACAGAGGCGGTGGAGTCTCTGTAATCTCAAGGAAAGATCTAAACTTCACCACTATCGACTCAACCTCCAACCCAGGTATGGACTCTCACTGTACCTAATATATAGAGCCCACCAAACCGATACTCTTGACCTCTCCACAATACTCGTGTCAGCTTGCTCTCCCCAAACCTACTCACACCCCCTCATCATCCTAGGTGCTCTTAACCTTTTCTCAACATCACAAAAACAAGCTTCTTCCTTCTTAGAAGCCATGGAAACCTTACACTTCTCTCAGATCCTCAAATCCCCAACCAACAACAAAGGTAATATCCTTGACCTGATTTTTATTCCACAAAAAATCTTAGCTAACACACAAATCCCACACTCCATCCAACCTGTACCATGGTCAAACCACTCTCTGATACTATTCTCATTTCCTTCCCACCAAAAAAGACCCTTATCCACTGCACCTCAGCCAACCCGTAAATTCAAACAATTTGACATCAATATGTTCCTTAAAACATGTTACACCTCAACTAGAAACCCTTACTAACAGCAATTCTAACCTTGCATCCCAAATAGATGAATGAAACAAGATTATGATTTCTGCTGCCCAAACACCTCCCAAAACCACCTCCACACAAACACCACAAAAGAGCCCCCTGATTCTCAACTTCCCTTCACGAGACAAAGAAAGAACTTAGATGGTTAGAACACCTCTGGTGACGTTCTCGTGACCCCTCCATCCATATCAGTTACACAGAAAAGCTCCGCTCCTACTGCACCAAAACATTAAGATAGAAGAGGGAATACAAGGAAAATGTAATCATAAGCCCGCGCGGGAACACTCCCCAGCGTCCAATAGGAAAGCTTTTAGGAGCATACCACAGCGCATGCGTGCTGCCTTCCCGCCTCTGTACCTCTCTCACTTCAGTTGAGTTTATAGCTAAGACCAAAGGAGAGAAGTAGAGAAAGAGAGAGATAGAGGCAACTCCTAGGGGAGGTGGGTGGGTTGTGAAGACTAAATTCCTGCTGTTCCCGGAGATCACCTGTTACAGGTGAGTAACTACGCTATCTCCAGGAACAAGCAGGAATGTAGTCTTCACACATGGGGACTCTCCAGCTGAAAGATGCCAAGGGGTGACCCCAGGTGAGATGGGTCATGCTTCCTCCCATGGACCTTAGGCATCCAAACGGTGGATGGTGGGTAGGAGTTGTATTAAGTATGGAAGAGATGTTGTAGAACAGCCTGGCCAAACGAGGCATCCCGACGGGAGTCCTTGTCTAAGCAATAGTGGGATGTGAAGGTAGGTAACGAAGTTCAAGTGGCTGCTTTGCAGATGTCATCAATAGAGACAGAACAAAGGTTAGTCGTTGAGGCTGCCATTGCTCTCACATTGTGAGCCTGACATGGCCTTCGAGAGAAAGTCCCTTACTCTGATATGTATAGGATATGCAATCTGCAATCCAATTTGACAGAGTTCTTTTAGAAACTGGAAGTCCCAAATGACTAGAGTCAAAAGCCACAAAAAGCTGAGATGATTTTCTATGTGGCTTAGTTCTTTGGAGATAAAAAGTCAAGGATCTTTCACAATCCAATGTGGGAAGATTCCTTTCCGCACTGGAGGCATGAGGCCTAGGGAAGAATATAAGAAGATAAACCGACTGGTTTAAACGAAAAGGCAAAACCATCTTTGGCAGAAAGTGAGGATGAGTCCTGAGGACTACTTTATCATGGTGGAACCTTGTATAAGGAGGGTCAACTACTAACGCCTGTAGTTCACTAATGCGTTTTCAGAAGTGATGGCAATTAGGAAAATAACTTTCCATGAAAGAAACTTTAGGTCTGAAGTGGCTAAAGGTTCAAAGGGTGGTTTCATAAGCTGACTAAGAACAAGATTTAGATCCCATGCTACCGGTGGTGGTTTAATGGGAGGTCTTGTTAAAAGTAGGCCTCTCATAAATCTTTATATAAGTGGATGAGAGGAAATAGGTTGTCCATGGAAAGGTTTATGAAAAGCAGCAATAGCACTAAGATGGACTCTCACTGAATTGGTCTGCAGACCAGAAGTTGATAATTGTAGAAGATACTCTAGTAGCAACTCTACAGGTACTAAAAGGGGGTTAAGTACCTTTTCTGAAGACCAGAGAACCTTTTCCACTTGAAAGCGTAGGAATGTCTTGTGGAGGGTTTTCTGGAAGCCAGGAGGATATCCTTTACTTGTTGAGAAAGGTTAACATCCTGGAATTCGAGGCTTTCAGTAACCAGGTCCTGAGATGTAGGGACTGAGGACTGAGATGCAGTAAAGATCTGTCCTCCTGCGACAGGAGATCTGGAGCATTCCCCAACTCCAGAGGAGTGGTTTGAGAGAGACGCAGAAGAGGAGGATACCACGTTTTCCGTGGCCAGCGTGGAGCTATGAGTATCATACGACCTCTGTCTCTCTGAAGTTTGAATAAAGTCTTGGGAATGAGGGAAATGGGTGGGAAGGCATAGAGGAAGTCCTGTCCCCAGTGGAGTAGGAAAGCATCTCTTGCCTGACAGTTTTGAGCCGGAATTCTGGAACAGAATCAGGGGAAGTTTGGCATTCTGTGGACTTGCATGCTAGTATGAGTGGAGGGACCACTCATGTGGCAGCAGTATTCGACTGAGTTTGTCTGCCCACAAGTTTTGAATGCCCGGAAGGTATACCGCAAACAGGTGAATTTCTAAGTCTCTAGCGAGGGCCCATATTCGCAAAGCTTCGTTGCACAGTGACAGAGAGCCTGTTCTGCCTTGCTAGTTCACATAGAACATAGCTACCTGATTGTCGGTTTGGACCAGAACTGCTTTGTTGCTGAGATGGCCCTGAAAGACTTGAATAGCATTGAAAATGGCTCTCAGCTCTAGGAGGTTTATGTGAAGGGAAACGTAGAAACATAGAAATATGATGACAGAAAAAGCCACATGGACTATCTAGTCTGTCCTTCCATATCAACAGCTACAACAGTCCCCTTTTTACCTTTAGAGATCCTCTGTGTTTGTCCCATGCTTTTTTGAATTCAGTTACTGTCCTCATCTCTACCACCTCCACTGGGAGACTATTCCATGGATCCACTACTCTTTCCGTAAAGAAATATTTCCACATATCACTCCTGAATCTATCTCCCTTCAACCTCCTGTGAGGTCCAAAGACCCTGAGTGGAGAGATCGTGCAAGTGGGCCCCCCAACCCATCTTGGACGCATCTGTCGTCAGAGTGGTTTGGCATAGAGGCTGCTGGAAAGGAGAGCCTACAAGGAGGTTTTCCAGGGATTGCCACCATTGCAGGGACAAAATCAGATGTGTGGTAGTTCTGATTTTGTCTGTTAGTCGACCCGAGGCTTGTGACCACTGAGAGGAAAGGGTCCACTGGGCTGCTCGCATGTGGAGGCAAGCATAGGGAACCACATAGACAGTGGATGTCATGTGTCCCAGCAGTTGAAGCATCTCCCGAGCAGTACGGAATACCTTCATAGATGCTTGAGATGCCAGTTGTATTATACGTAGACAGCGTGGCTGGGACAGGAAAGCCCTAGACTGCCGTGTGTCTAGACGAGCCCCTATGAATTCTAGAGATTGAAATGGGGTGAGATGAGATTTTGTGAGGTTTATGACCAGCCCCAAGTATTGAAGAATTCTCATTGCATGAGAGAGAGTGAAGCTTGCCTCTAGAGCTGTCGATGCTCGAATGAGCCAATAGTCTAAGTAAGGGAAGACGAATATTCCCAGAGTCCTCATAAATGCTGCTACCACTGCCATGCATTTTGTGAAGACTCTTGGAGCAGAGGCTAGTCCGAAGAGAAGAACTCTGTACTGGAAGTGTCTTCCTTGGACCAGGAATCAAAGGAACTTCCTGTGATCTGAGTGGATGAGAATATGCGTGTATGCATCTCTTAGATCTAGAGAACATAGTGTTGTGAAGTACAAGGTTCAGAGCCGATGGAAACAGAGGATTCACTGCAAAGTGAAACCAGAATTGACAGATTTGAAACAAGCATGGAGGGTTGGCATGGAAACCCCAAACAAAAGACGTCACAGTGTGCTAGGGAACGCCCAGCCCCTGAGCTAGCTCCTGCTTCATCAGGGAAGAGGGAACAGCTGGTGGGAGGTGTGGCCAGGCCCAACGGAAAAAGAAACACAGATAAAAACTCTTTAGTTAAGGATAGAGGGAGCACAGGAGGGGGCACAGGAGGAGTGGAGAAAACTGAAGGAACGAGGAGAGCAGAGAAGGATAGATATCCCGAGGGCAGCCAAGGTTTGTGGCTGGGAGAAGAGAAAAGGGAAGGGAATCCCAATCTCACTCGGAGAAACTTCTCAGAGGAAGAGAGCTGTGAAAGACATACAATTCCAGCTCACAGAGAGCAGTGCTCAACTACCAAAAGCACTGGGGATTTTTACCACTCTAAAAGCAAAGACGTTTATTCTGGGAACCAGAGAAGACAGCCATGCTGTGCTCATTACAGTCATCTTGAAGGTAAAGCTTATTTCCCAAATACAAAACTTTTATCAGAAAGGAGAGAAAAGTTTTACCTACCATTTTGTAGCCAAGGGAGATTCCTGGGGGAAAGCAGTTTAAAAGGCAGATACAGAACTTCCCATAGCCAAGCAGAAGAGGGAAGCGTGTATCCTTTCAGTTACAGGGAGCTGTGTGCACAAGAATCCAAACACCCAGACTCCTCTAGCAGGTTGGGGGAAGGGAACCCTTTGATTGAAGCAGAGAGGTTTGCACGGCAGACAGAAGAACCCTCTCTAAGAGACATTGAAGGAGAAGGTGATCCTATGCAGTGGGATTCTTATCAACCCCCAGTGTCTGAAGTGTATATGGACTGCTCATATATGATAGCAGACAATGTGCAATCCCTTTGTTAATATTGCTGAATTTTGCTAAAGAAGAAAACAGCCAAAAGGAGCATTTTGGAGAGAAACACTGTTTTATTCTTTTGTGCCTTAAAAGCTGAGAATAAGCATTTATCTGAGTTACATATTTTTGTTCACACCAGAAGCATGGTTTCTTTGTTAATATAACCTTCTGTTCATGGTCAACAATATCCAACCCCGGGAGGGGAAATAAATCCTTATTTAACCTGAACCACTCGTGTACAACTTGGAATCATTTCAGTGCTGTGGAACTACGTTACCCAGGAGGCCCTTCCAAACCTCCATTAAGTAGTTTTCAGCACAAGAAGCACAACTGCCCACTCGCCTTGCTCATGCTATATGCCTCTGGGAGGGTGAGTGGTGACAATAGCCAGTCCTGACTTTGGAGGTATGGTAAAAGTGTTCCAAGGGAGATCATTTTCAATTTTTCTTGGAACAAATATTTCTTTAATTCTCTGAGGTCTAATATAGGTCTTTGTCCCCCTGTCTTCTTTGGAATAAGAAAGTAGGGAGGAGTAAAACCCTGCCCTCTGTTGGGGAATGGGTACTTCGATTGCTCCTTGAGCTAGAAGTGATGTGACATCCTGCCACAAGAGGTCGGTGGCAGGGCCATGAGAATTGAACTGTTTTATTATTGTAGGTGGGGGCAAGTTGAGATAATGAAGTTTGTACCCCAGTTGTACAATGGACTGAGTCCAGTTTTCTGATGTTATTTGTTGCCATCTTTTGGCAAAAAAGCATAGTCTTCCTGGAATGGTCAAGGGTTCTGGACCTTTTAGGGACAGAATGACTAAGTTCTCTAGATAGAAGTCAAAGACCCTGAGGGGGCTGGGTCTGTTGAGCCAGTTGAGCTTTTTGAGCTTGCGGCTTTCTTTGCTGTCTGTTCTGTTGTTGCCCCCTCTGGGGAACATGGAGCGGACAGTGAGTTTGATGGGTGTAAGATTGGTAAGGCTTCTTTTTCTAAATGAAAAAGGGTTTTTTAATATTTTCTTCTTTGCTGGGTTGGCTGTAGACTTTGACAATCTGTTTAAAGTAGTATTGTCAGATTCAAGCTGATTAGCCTTGTCCTGACAGTCCTTGCCAAAGAGATTTTCTCCTGTGCAAGGAATGTTTCCCAGCTTTTCTTGCACCCACTGTTCCAAGTCTGATGCTTGAAGCCAAGCAATACGACGTGCTCCTAAGGATATAGCAGAGGTTCTGGTAATACATTCAAAGCTATCAAAGGTAGCACAGTTCATGAATTTTGAGACATTCTGGGCATGCTTGACTAGAATAAGTAGTCTGCTCCTTTTTCCTCCGAAACACAAGGACTAAGGAGCTCTAAGTCTTTTGTGACTTCTTCCAGGAACATTCCCATATAAAGAATGTAGGAACTGATCCTGGCTCCAAGCATGGAGGATTGAAAGCATCGATGACCAAAGGCATTAAGAGTCCTGGATTCACAGCCTGGAGGATTAGAAGAATGTGTTTTAGCACTCTTGATCCTTCGCATGGCCGATTCCACTACCATTGAATGGTGTGGTAACTGAGTTTTTTGAAAACCAGGACAACTTGGCACTTGGTACATAGTGTCAAGGCGTCGGGGATGTGAAGATATTGTTAAAGGGGTTTCTCACATTCTCAACATTAGATTATGTAAGATCTTGTGAATGGGAAGCATAGCTGCTTCCTTAGGCATAGGGAATTGTAGAATTCTTAATTTTTCTGCCCTAGGTTCCTTTTCTGGAATCACCGTGATTGCAAGACCCTTTGCTAAATCACACATGAAATCCTGGAAGGACATATCCTCTGGAGGAGACATTCTGCGTTGAGGAGAAGGAACCAAATCTTCGAATACCCAAACTGACAGCTATATCACTATTGTAAATAACTACTGTAATTATCTATGTTATGTTCCATGTTTTATAACCTGTACATAGTTTAAAAAGTTCTATTCCAGCTAACGTTCAAAAGTATGTT
The DNA here is from genome assembly GCA_033557465.1 of Ichthyophis bannanicus. Lineage (NCBI taxonomy): Eukaryota > Metazoa > Chordata > Amphibia > Gymnophiona > Ichthyophiidae > Ichthyophis > Ichthyophis bannanicus. Next base: position 572,890,466 of record CM066031.1, on the reverse strand, counting down.
CCCTGTATCTACACATGTATATAGTTAAAACATTGTTCCTTGTAAAGTATACAGAAGTATACTAACGTTCTGTTCAATGTAAACCGCCCCTGATCTCTGGAAGGGGCGGTATAGAAGAAACTGTTAAATAAATAAATAAATAAATAAATAATAGATTTGCTCTGGTACTGGTAGAATCATCAGAATCATCGGAATCGGAAGACTCAAGCACTGGGTGCTTCTGTATCGCATGGTATTGGTACAAATCGAAGTCAGCACTGAAATGTCTCAGTTCCTGATCCCCAATACCAGAGATCGGCATGAGGGGAAGCAGTCCTGTTGAAGCAGGTACTGTCAGTACCAGTACCGATGTCGGAACCGATACATGTTGAACCATCTGTTGCGGTCTTAGTGGTACCGAAGTCGCTAAGAGGGCCGCTAGACTGCGTTCAATAGCAAGGAATTTGTGATCCATCACTCCTACCGATAACTGGGTGCTGGTACTGGTGGAAGCGGCTACGACCCCAGAACATGGCACCAGTAATTACGCAGAGGTGGAGGCCTCTGGAACATCCTGGAGCCCTGTTAGTGCTTTGGAGCCCAAAGACTCCCACCGGGGCTGCTTTGCCGGTGAAATATCCTCGAGAGAAACACCAGTGGCATCTCGATACTCTGAAGATTTACCCTTCGAGTACTGGCTAGTCTTAGAAGACTTCAATTTGGTTACCTGAGATCCATGGGAGGAAGATGAAGCCCTGGAAGACGTCGATGCAACTGACATTGTGTCGGCAGCAAAACGGGTACCCAGTTTTGCAGCTCTATTCTGCAGGCCCCTTTTGGTCATCCTCGTGCAGGAGAGACACTCCGTTGGACAATGTTCAGGACACAAACATTTTAGATACCAATCATGGGTGTTGGTGATGGAAATGGTACCGCCACATTTTGAGCATTTTTTGAAATCACTAGCTGGTTTCTCCATGCTTGAAGAAAAATGGGCCTAGTGCCCAAAATGGTGCCCAGCACCAGAAGCAGAAGCACCCTGAAGAAAAACAAGTTTTTTGTTTTTTTGTTTTTTTAAGGAAAGAAGAAGAGAACTGGCGGTACTGGTATGCATCAAATGAAGGCAGACACGACCACAAAAAACAAGAAATAAAGGTAAATTTTCCGCGGTGACAGGGTACCACATCCTGTCGGCTCCGCGGAAAACGAAGAACTGAAGTGAGAGAGGTACAGAGGTGGGAAGGCAGCACGCATGCTCTGTGGGATGCTCCCAAAAGCTTTCCTATTGGATGCTGGGGAGCGTTCCTGCGCGGGCTCCGTCGGTACCGACGATACCCATATGTGAAGACTACATTCCTGCTTGTTCCTGGAGATACCACTTAACATCGCATATATCAAAACATATATCAAGGCGTTCTAAATTGGCTCTTGGGACGTGGATGTGATTGGGATGTCTGAATGGTCATTGTCAGACATCTAAATCATGAATGGGGCTTCTAGATTGAACTTCTTCTTGGAATCTAGAAGCCCCATTCATGATTTAGATGTCTGACAATGACCATTCAGACATCCCAATCACATCCACGTCCCAAGAGCCAATTTAGAATGCCTTGAACTTACACATGACCAGTACAACCACATCTATGTTGTGTGGGGGAGAGGGGTAGCAATAGCATGTCCAGAGTGGTCTGGGGAAAATACATGTCCACATGACTTCAGAACGGGTCTGCACATTTACAACTGACCGTGGGCACATCCATGTCTATACCTGCTCCTGGGAATGAACAGACATGTGAAAGGTACTTGTTTCTTCCGACTATCAACAGTACAAGGAAGAGGAAAATGCCCCCTCACTCCCACAATATTTTTTGCCAACTCAAAAAAATCTAGTAGGTACATAGCGAGGGCTTATTTTCTGCTGCTGCACCACTACACGTCTCCATGTCTTAAATGGCAGGCCAGGATGTATGGTAAAATATACATGGTCATGTCCTCTAATTACTGGCACCAGCACGTCTATGTGGCAATGCCGCAAACGTCTAAATCCTGCATGACCACGTTTCTGAAATGAGCTACTTTTCTACATATGTCTGGCCCGTTATCAATACTACGAGAGCATGTTTAATTTTTGGGGAAGAGATAGGGAGATTTTACATGGCATTTACACATATATCCACCTTCACTGCTGCCCCTCCCATTTGACACGGATGTCCCAGATTTCACCTAATTGGCCTTGCTAAAATGTACCTTCACACTGAGAAAGGTCATGTAAGTCAGACGTAAGAGACAGACAGAGCTGCTAATTTAGGGTAGGTTGACAGATAAGGAGACACATTTGAATACGCAAGGACAACAAATAACTGCTCCCCAGCTATTATCACTTTTAAAATGCATCTTTGTCAATGTGACCATAGTCTTCTAATCTGCTAGATAGTTGGTTGAAGATGAAGGAAAACTGAAAGTCCATCAAGTCCAACCTTTTGCCCAGTTGCCTAATAGATTCCTTTCCTTGAAATCTAGTCTTAGTAGTAGAACTCTCACTCTGGCTATCTTGCAGAGCACCAGGTACTGTTTAGCCAGGCAGCATCACTAAACTAGTTACACATCCCCAGCCCTCTACAGTGTTGCTAAGCAAAGCAGCAATGGAATATGGAGCTGCACTGAGCAATAGGGGGAAGGGGAGGGGCAATCTGCTACCCATTTCTCAAGAGAAACAAAGTACTAATTGATCTTATCTGAAAATATATTGAAATCGTAACCAAAGTGCTTCTCTTGTCCAGAACTGGCAATAAGCTCTCATAAAAATATAAATCAACCAGTCTGCAACAGAGTTTATTTGCATAACTTATACCGTAAAGAAAACCGGGTGAGCACAATTTTATATTTACGGCTACAGTTTTGTACTCTTTCCTAAAAGGAACACACATAAAAAATGCAAATAAATTTGAGAGATCTGGATATTTATAATAAGCCTCAGAACTGACAATCCATATGCATCAGGAAACTCACCAGAAATCACTATTAGCAATGTCAAAAGCTCCCTCTACTGATGTAAAAGGGTTTTGTTTTGTTTTCCTGGCCAGCTACAGCTGCTTTGTGGAAACATATCTCAAAAATTGCCTTATTCAACCATACTGTATCTTAATAATGACCTGGAAGACAGCAGTACCTGCAGAACCACTGCAGAATAGGTTCAGGAACGACACTCCCAGCATCCAGCAGGATCTCTCTCAGTCCTATCTACTAGCTCCACTATGACATGTCAGTTATGGTGCACGCCAGAGCAAAAAAAGCACATGAAAAATGAAGTCCATAATGAGACTTGCAAGCATGTGCACAATGAACGAAAGCGTATAGGATCCTGAGAGAATTTTCAAGAAATATCTTCACATATTTAAAGTAAGGAAAGTGAGAAAAGAAACATAAGAAATTTACACCAGCATAGACAAACCTAGGGCTCACTGAGCAGCTCTGCAAGGGGGAAGATGAAGACAAGAATGGTCAAGAGCTTTTAAGAAGAAAGATAAACCCAAGTACACTAGCTAAATTATTATATATGAATGAGTGATGACTGACTTGATATGTTAGTATTCATTCTTTATAATAAATACATGCATGAAGGAATCGAGAAGGGTATGCTTCAGGGGATATATAAACTCTATTATAACCGTGTCCTGATAAATGACATGGATCGTAGAGGGAATATCATCTCCTTCACCAAAAATATCACTAAGTAGGTGCCATCTCCAGAAAACACCTAAAGAATATATTCGCGAGGGGAATCAAGATGGTGGCAGATTAATACCATGGAGAGGAGTGTCATTGCTGGTTCTGTGTTCTTTGTCTTTTTTCTTGCTTCTGGATACCCGATATGGGGAGAAGGAAGAGAAAGCAGGTGAGCCTACCCTCAAGCTCAGCACTTACCATCGCGGCAACTCAAAGAACTCTGGACGCATGTGTCTTTCTTCCCTACTGTTCTGGAGTGGCATCCTCAGCGGAGCTGGTGGATGTGTCTTCATCGATTCTGGGTGCATCGGCGGTCTGGCTCTCCCCTGAGCGGCACACATCCCCCGCCCCCACCTCCTGCTGCAACCTGGAAGCTCTGTACTTGCCAAAGGTGTGCTCCCTGATGGCGTACCGATGAGTACTCCGGATCGGGGGAGTGAAGAGGGCATGTCGATGGAGACGGCGTCCTCTCAAAAGCAGAGGCAGCATTTGACTGGAGAAACAAACAGAGTCATCATCTGCCTTGTTGGATTCAGTGTTGGGATCAGTTGGTGGAGTTCAACTTCTCCGAAGTTTGGGGTTGCAAAAACCTGCTCATATAACTTTAGAAGCACTGTGGGACTTAACAGCTACTCTGCATTCATCTCTTACTAGTTTTGCTGAGACTATTGTTAAAGATGTATCGCAAGTGAATCAGGATTTTCAATGGTTGTCTAGTACACAAGCAGACCAGGTGGAGAGGCTTACTCTGATGGAAGGAGAACATGGACACATTCAGGAGCTGCAGTTAGCCCAGCTAAAAGAGGTGGCAGTGCAGCAGAAGATACTTGAGAACTTAGAAAATCAGGTTTGTAGAAATAACTTAAGACTGTTAAACTTTCCAAAGTCTCCTGTGTTTTCTCCCCTGGAGATGGTACATGGATACTTCAGGGAGACATTAAAAATCCCCCTGGAGTGTCTGCTGCCCATCTCCCAGGTGCAGTATCTTTCACTGGCCCCAAGCAACTGAAGTAGTGGGACCGCTTCTGTTGGACTGGGGGACCTTATGGGGTTCCTGGAGGACACACATGAGGTGGTTACAGAGAGAACCACTCTACTGGTTATGCTGATAATGGAGCCAAATAAAAGTTTAATCCTTAAGCTTATTTCAAGAACTTCAATGAGAAGTTTATAGGCTCTGTTGTCTGTATGCTTCCAGATTGTCTCGTGTTACCCAGCTGAGGAGGAGGGCGTTCCTGGCCTTGCAGCCTAGGGTCCTTTCCCACAGGGCTATGTTTACCTTAAAATTTCTTTCACGTTGTCGTGTTTCCTATAACGATAACTTTTTTCTGTTTTTTGAGCCAAAGAAACTTTTGGATTTCTCGAATGCTAGGAAAGATCTTAGGATAGTAGTTAAGCTCTCCATGGCTGACGTGAGTCTCTGACCTTCTTTAATCTGTTTGGTTTTCCTCTAAAATGGCATAGTGGTCATTTTTTTTCTATTTTTTCTGTATTCCCCTCCTGTATTTCCTTATTGTGGGTGAATCTGTATGATTTGATTTTTTTCTTTTGAGAGTTTACTTGTTAATTCTATTTGTTTTGAACCATGGGCATTTCATTCATGTTAATACTTGGATGTAATAGTTTAAATGCAACTAAATAAAACATAAAAAAACTAAACGAAAGAATATATTTGCTTTATGAGTAAAATGAGAATTTGAAGTCGCACTGACAATTGTACTAGTAGAACAGGACAAAATTTAAAGAAAAGGATCAATTCGCAGATGCCACAAAGATCAAGGGGACACCTCCAAGAGGAAGCACCTTTCAGCACCACAACAATGAATTAATGGCCTTATGATCAGGATACTCAAAGGGAAATTTTAACACAATCCAGGAATGTAAAACTTAAAAACAATTATTTTTATTAATTTTTGAAAATGTACTTACAAAAGGAGTGGAGGAGTAGCCCAATGGTTAGAGCACTGGCTTGCTAGCAGAGAGACCAGGTTTCAATTCCCACTAGCACTGTTTGTGACCTTGGGCAGGTCACTTAACTCTCCGTTACCTCAGAAGAAAGACCTGGCAATTTACTTCCAGTCACACTGGCAAGAAAACCCAGGAACTACTGGGTCACCAGGAGTCAGCATTGACTCAAAGGAACACATTGCATTAGCATTTTTTGCAAATAGCCTTATGCAGCAACCACTGAACTTAAAACAAGCTTCCTGAAACATCCAACACACAATCTTAACATAGCCTGTCCCCTACCCCATCCTTCCCCATGATCCCTTGTACCCTTCAGCTTATATAAATATATGCACATTGGGGCTGATTTTATAAAGGATGCGCAGAAAGTTATGCACTAGTTATGGTGGTCAGTTTGAAAGTTGAAAACTGGCATAGGGACATCCAAAATGCATAGTTACTCACCTGTAACAGGTATTCTCCAGGCACAGCAGGAATCAGTCCTCACATATGGGTGACATCGGTGCCGACAGAGCCCTCATGGAAGCATCTCCCCAGTGTCATCTTGGTCAGTCGGGTGCCATAGCTAGAGCCCAACCACGAAGATGGTCAAAAATGAAGAGCTAGTCCAAGGGGAGGAGGGAGGGTTGTGAGGACTGATTCCTGATGTCCCTGGAGAATATCTGTTAACTATGCTTTCTCCAGGAACAAGCAGGAAGTCAGTCCTCAAATACGAGACTCCAGGCTACCGAGAACCGATAGAAAAACCATGGCTCAGCCGTGAACAGCTGCAAGTGAAGCTGAAGGCAGACTCTGAGGACCCCAGTATCCAGGGAAAACCATGGCTCCGGTAGCCTGAACAAAAAGGGTCGGAGTGCAGGAGTTGCTTAAACCCTAAAGAGGTTGCAGAGTACGGCCTGGCTGAAGGGGCTGCCTGTCAGGATGTGCAAAGGTGTGGACTGAGGACCAGGTGGCGGCTCGGCAGATGTCAGCCATCGGCACTGACTGGATGTTCATGACCAAGGTTGCCGTTACCCTGACATTGTGCGCCGTGACCCGGCACTCCAGAGGGACTCCGGCACAGTTATGAGTGAAGGCAATGCAATCCGCCACCTAGACGGATATGGTCCGTTTAGTGACCGCCTGCCCCATGTGACTGGGATCAAAGGAGACGAAAAGCTGAGAGGCTTTATTTATTTATTTATTTATTTATTTTATTTATTTATACATCTTTTCTATACCGCCACTTCCAGAGATCAGTGGCGGTTTACAGGTAACAAACATTAATAATAGAGCACTATTATTTTACATAGAACAGATTTAGAACAAAGAACTATTTTACATAGAACAGATTTAGAACAAAGAACATTCAACTATTAAGTGTAACTTAAAAATACAATGAGATAACAGGAGGGGTAGGAACATATGAACTGGGTATTAATTAGATAATGTTTCAAAACATAGTACCAACAGTACATCAACAGTAAAGTCAAATATTTACATTAAATTACAGTTATTCACATTAGCGACAAGCAAATTGCTTTCTAAGGGTAAGGTTAATCTAGGTGAGTAATGTGAATGTGTGAGAAAGGTTTATGCTTTGTCTAAGTAGGGTCAGTGAGTGATTGATGAACGGTGTTTTTTTCTGTGTTAGGATTATCTTCAATGTGGAGGTTATTGTAGTGCAGAGTAAATAGATGGGTTTTTAGATTTTTTCTAAATAATTGAAGATCTTTGATTTCTCTGATTTCAATCGGGAGGTTGTTCCATAGCGTAGGAGCGAAGTATGAGAAAGCTGTGTTACTTGTCTTCTGACTTGTTTTTCGAATAGAATCAGGAACTTGTATCGTGTGAAGGTTTATTCTTCGTCTCGATCTATTATCATGTGGGATGGTGATCAGCGTAGATAAGAAAGATGGTGCTATATTATTAAAGATCTTAAACGTATTGACTAAGGACTTGTAGATGATTCTGCATGAGACGGGTAGCCAATGGAGAGCGTAGAGGATCGGAGATATATGATCTGAAATTTTCGCTTTGTAGATAATCCTTGCGGTGACATTTTGGGCTAATTGAAGAGTGTGAATATTTTTCTTAGAGGTCCCTTGAAGAATACCATTACAGTAGTCTAAATGTGGTGTAATAAGTGTTTGTACTATGGTTCTGAAATCAGTGTTATCTATCAGTGGTCTAAGTTGTTGGATTGTCCTCAATTTGAAATATATTGTTCTTACAGATTGTTTTATATGTTTGGTGAGGCTGAGGGTTTTATCCAGAGTGACTCCCAAGTATTTGATCTCATCTTTGACTGGGAGAGAGTTTTTTCCAATCTTGATTTCAAGTGGGGGAGTGAAGCTTGTGTTTCTTGTTATAAATAGAACTTCTGTTTTTTTAAAATTAATATTCATATTCCTTGATTTCAGCCACAGTTTCAGCTTCAGAGAGGCAACGACATATGTTACTATAATCCGGGTTTGACACATCAAATGGCGAGTATAACATGATGTCGTCCGCGTAGATGTGGTAGTTGATTTTGAAGCGTTTAAATATGGAACAGATGGGTTGAAGATAGAGATTAAACAAAAGTGCCGAAAGGGCAGAGCCTTGAGGGATGCCCTGTTCTTGTGGAAATGGGGATGAAGCATTTCGATCTATTTGCACATATTGGGTCCGGTTAGTAAAATAGGATGTGAACCATTCAAGGGTTTTATCTTTGATGCCTATTTGAGAGAGTCTTGAAATGAGCGTGTTATGGTTTACAGTGTCAAAGGCAGAGGAAATATCAATGAATATGAGAATAAAGGCTCGCTTGGTATTATCGATACCTCTGATGATTGTATCAAATAGTGCTGTTAGGAGTGTTTCTACACCATGATAAGGGCGAAATCCATATTGATGCTCATCTAATGGAGCTGATGAGTCCATATAATCTTGCAGTTGTGTTTGCACAATCTTTTCAATAATCTTAGCAAGAAATGGAATACTTGCAATAGGACGATATGAAGTTGGGTCATGGTCGTCTAGAGTTTTGTTTTTTAACAGCGGTCGAATTGCTGACCTTTTGAGGACATCTGCTATACGTCCTTGTTGAAGAGATTGGTTGACTATGTTTAGTAAGTCTGAGGCAAGTTCTGTTTTTGTTGATTTTATCCAAGTCACTGGACAGGGATCAAGAAGAGAGGTTGTTGTATTTAGGTTGGAGATTGTCTGAAGTAGTAGTTTGTTGGTAATAGGGTGGAAGGTTTTCCATTCCAGGTGGTTATTATCTGAAAGAGTTAGGCTAGGTGGGGTGAAATGGCTGTTTAGTTTGAGTTTATTTGCAAAATGATCAGCAAGTAATTGCGGGTTAATACAGATTTTGTGAGAATTGTTGGATGGGGATTTGGTTAACGATTTGACAATCTCAAATAGTTCTCTAGGTCGATTAATAGCTTTAGATAAAGTTTTAGAGTGATATTGTTTTTTAGCCTTATTAATCGCATCCTTGTAATCTTTGAGTAGTGAGAAGTATTGTATTCTGAGATCGTGAGTTTTTTTCCTTCTCCAAGTAGATTCCATTTTTCTAAGACCTTTCTTCAGAATTGCAAGTTCAATAGTATACCATTTTTCATTCTTTCTCATTTTATGGTAAATCTTTGTTGAATATGGTTCTGATGCAGATCCAATAATGGTATTCCAGCTGGATATTGCGTCATCAAGGTTATAGATATGAGGATCCAATCTAGGGAGTACTGATTCAAGAAACTCTTCTCTATTGAATGGTCGAAATCTTTGACCTTGATGATGATTGACAAGGGGTGCTTTGGTGTATTGTGGGAGGTGGAAAGAGAACCTAATCAGATAGTGGTCAGACCATGGGACTTGAGATGTGGAAGGTGAGACATAATGAGCTGAGGTTGTGTAATGGATAGGAATGAATATTAGGTCGAGAGTGTTTCCTTTGGTGTGAGTTGGTTGGTTAACTGTTTGCTTGAAGCCCATTTCTTCCATCGCTTCTAAGAAAGCTGTTTCTTGATTGTTAGAGAGAGATGGCAGATTGAAATCACCTAGCATGATGAGAGGTTTCCTTATTGTAGAGTTGCAAGCCAATTCTAGTATGGAGTCAACGTTTTGATTACTTGCGGTCGGAGGTCTGTATATCAAGCAGATTGCTATGTCCTTATTTTCAATTTTGAGTATATTTGTGTCATCAGGGTTTTCACATATAGCAGAGGATAACCCGAGATTAGATTTAGCTAATATAAGAACACCTCCTCCTCTTGTATGTTTTCTATTGCAGGCGAAGATGGAGTATCCTTGAACTTTTAATTGATTTAACAAGACTGAGTCAGATTCTGTTAACCATGTCTCAGTAATGCATAGTAGGTCTGGGTTTTCTGTATTAATTAGGTCTGTAATGATAGGTGTTTTATTTCTAGCTGACCTAGCGTTGATGAGGATGAGGGATATGTGTGTGAAAGCATTGCCTGTATTTATGTGGTCGGTTTTAGAAGATGTCTTTATCTGAATCAGTCTGTGGTGCTTTATCTTAGAATTTCCTAAGAATAGTTGATGAGTGTTATGTCTCTGACGATGAGGGATAACATGAATGTGAGAGAACTCTGGGAGGTTCAATGGTGGGGTGAAAGCGTTAGCAGGGAGGGGGTATAGAGAGAATAGTAGGCTGGCGATGTATAAGGTGATATTCAAGGTAAAAAGTAGCATTTTTTTATAATTCATGTTGGAATTTCCGATGACTGTAAGAAATGCAGGTTACTGACTGTAAAAATGAGAGTTACTAACAACAATAGGATTAAAGTAGTTAGGTACTGGTAACAGTAAATGGAATCAAGTAGTATTAATTAGCTACTGACAACAGTATATTGAATCAAGTAGTATTAATTAGCTACTGACAAAAGTATATGGAATCAAGTATTAATTAGCTACTGACAACAGTATATTGAATCAAGTAGTATTAATTAGCTACTGACAAAAGTATATGGAATCAAGTATTAATTAGCTACTGACAACAGTATATTGAATCAAGTAGTATTAATTAGCTACTGACAAAAGTATATGGAATCAAGTAGTATTAATTAGCTACTGACAAACAGTATATGGAATCAAGTATATGGAATAAAGAAGTTAGATTACTGACAACAGTATTGTAAAATCAAGAAATGAAATTATTATTGTATACTGACAACAGTATAAGAAAGAACAGAATTAGTGAATACTGACAACAGTATGTAATTAAGCATATATTAGTGACAATTAGTATACGTGTGTGAAAGTTACTGGCATCAATGCATCAGAGAAGCATGTAGCAGGTAAAGGGTTATAGATACTATTAATTGTAGCAAGGATGAATGGATACTTTAATTAGATTTTAACAGCCATATGAGAAGAAACGTGATGACTAGGTGTGTTGACAGATTCAAACAACAACTGAACATATAGCTGTGGTATACTTGCTGTATCAGCGGGTTGTCTGGAGGAAGATGGGAGCGAGCTCAACCTCGAGGGAGCTCAAGCTTTATGCTTATGTAGATTTTCCTTGAGTATTGTTGAGTGTCTTTAGTCCTTGCTTGCGGTGTCGGTATCGGGTCGTTTCCTGCTCAAACCCACACCGACTAAAGGGAGCAGTGGGTATGGAGCAGTTGGATAGGAGGTAACGGACTATAGGCAGATTACTTTTAGTGGTCCTCGCCTAAGGGCCACGCCAAAGGGCCCTCTAGCGAGGCCCTCAGGCGCGGGCCCGCCAGGCGCGGGCACGCCTGCCGGCGCGAACTTAAATTTGCACTGTCACGTGCCCCGCTTGGGCAGAGATGGCTCCTGGGTTGGTCCTGCTTTCCGGCGGCTCAATCCCCCGACTGGGGAGAGCTGAGGAAGATGGAGGGAGCAGAAAGGACCGCGCGCCTGCCGGCGCGAACTTAAATTTGCACTGTCACGTGCCCCGCTTGGGCAGAGATGGCTCCTGGGTTGGTCCTGCTTTCCGGCGGCTCAATCCCCCGACTGGGGAGAGCTGAGGAAGATGGAGGGAGCAGAAAGGACCGCGCGCCTGCCGGCGCGAACTTAAATTTGCACTGTCACGTGCCCCGCTTGGGCAGAGATGGCTCCTGGGTTGGTCCTGCTTTCCGGCGGCTCAATCCCCCGACTGGGGAGAGCTGAGGAAGATGGAGGGAGCAGAAAGGACCGCGCGCCTGCCGGCGCGAACTTAAATTTGCACTGTCACGTGCCCCGCTTGGGCAGAGATGGCTCCTGGGTTGGTCCTGCTTTCCGGCGGCTCAATCCCCCGACTGGGGAGAGCTGAGGAAGATGGAGGGAGCAGAAAGGGTGGCCCTGGGTCCGTTGTAGATAAAACACAGTTACTTACCTGTAACAGGTGATCTCTGGGAACAGCAGGAATAAGTCTTCACATATGGGTACGTCGGTACCGACGGAGCCTGCGCGGGAACACTCCCCAGCGTCCAAAAAGAAAGCTTTTGGGAGCATCCCACACGCATGCGCGCTGCCTTCCCACCCATTCACTTCCCTCTCATCAGTTGGGTTTGTAGCTGAGACCGAAGGAGGGAAGTAGACAAATTAGAGAGAGAGAGACAGAGAACAACTCCTAGGGGAGGTGGGTGGGTTGTGAAGACTTATTCCTGCTGTTCCCAGAGATCACCTGTTACAGGTAAGTAACTGTGCTATCTCCAGGAACAAGTCTTCACATATGGGGACTCCCAAGCTAGAGATGCCTAGAGGAGGTCTCAGCATGTTGCAAATCTAATAGATGGGCCATGCTATTTCGCAGAACCTCAGGCATCCAAGGGATGGAGGGTAGCAGTTGATCTAAAAAGGGTGTGCTGTGGAACAGCTTGACTAAACAAGGCGTCTAGAGGGGAGTCCTTGTGTAGATCATAAATGTTAGTAAATATTGAATTTCAATTTTCTAATGTGGACCTTAGTCAAAAGTATTACGAAAGTATTTGATGAGGCTAATATGGGTCTGGTGCTAAGAGCCAGTACATTATCCTCAAAGAAAATACCTCACTGTGAAGTAGAGAAAATGGATTTTTCAATACAGGTAGAAGTCAGAAGCCTTAATGGCTAGAAACTAATCCCAGAAGAAAAAACTGGGGGAGTTTTAATGAGGTTGGACTTTGGATGAGAAACTGAAGCTTCTGTAGGCCAAAGTTTGAAGCCCTTTGTCCTTGGAGCAGAATAAGGCTCTAGGAAAAAGAGGAGATAAATCTGACTGGTTTGCAGAAAAAGATGGGTCTTTAAGATCCCTCTATCCAAATGAAAGAAAAAAACATTTGTAGTAGGCGGTATAGCCTCCAATTTCTTGAAGATCGGTTATGTCTTCCCTAAGTGATGTCACTTAGGATAATGACTTTACATGGAGAGCTTCAGATGTAACGTAACCTGAGAGGTTACGGTAAAAGAAGGTAGTTTCTAATTACCATAGAAATTGATTGTCCATTTAAAACCCTATGGTATGCTGAAACAGCATTAATATGGACAGTAACAAATCTTTCAGAGTGAGATATGTGTATTTATATAAACATATATATATATATATAAAGAGAGACTCACTTAATAACAAGAAGGGGTAAGACCTGCTTGAGAATATGGATAGAGAACCCCTTACTGGTTACTCGTGGAAGAACCATGAAGAGGGTTACCTGGAAACCAGTGGAATGTTCCTAGTCAGAAGGATAGGTCTAGATTTCTTTAAAAATTCTAGACTTTGAATAATCAGAAATGGAGATCTACGTGAAGGGGTGCAGAGAAATCCTTAGTCTTAAGACAAGAAGTCTGGATCCTTCTATAACTTCAGTGTGGAGAAAAAGACGCAATATAAGGGAATACCTTATTTGTCCGTCTATGAGGGCAATATGAGTATAATGCATTCTTTGTTCAACATAAGCTCCAATGAAGTATTGGGAATTAGAAGGAATGCACTAGACAAGGACCGACTGCCCCCTATTGGAAGAGTTCCACTGGAGATGTGGAACAACTCAGGGAATTAAGCAATTCTTTATGCTTTCACGTGATCTAAGCCCTGGTTCATTTTCCCTAAAAAGAAAATTTTCAGGAAGATGGTAAGAGTAGGAAAAAAAAACGGTCATGTGGGGCATGACTGGGCAAAGCCTTTTAACCATCTGGAAGTTACCCACCAGGAATGGCTCTGACGCTCTCTGCAAAGGCCCATAGTTGCAGAGCTTTTTGTAGAATTGCAGAGAGCATGTTGTAGGTTGCTTAGGTGAGATCTGGCTGTTTAATTGCCAGTGTGCAACCTAATCTATTCTGTTGTAGCCAAAAGAATTGAGGATAGCTAAGAATAGTAGACAGGCCAGTTGCCTGCAACGATACATTGTTCAAGTAGGTTTTGGAACCTCTCTTGGAATTATCTGTTATTAAGGCAGCAGAAGAGGTTAGGTCCTATAGATTGGAAAAGGACCGACAGACATAATTAGAAGTGATAAAAATCAATTATGATCTGATGAGCTGTCTTAAAAGAAATATTTGAAAAGATTGCAAAGGGGAGAAACTCTGTATGGAAATCACTTACTGGAGTAGGTATTGAAGGCAATCCTATGGCTTAAAAGGTAAGCCCTCCAGTCAAATAGTATCACTCTTAGAGTGAAAGTCTCAACTAAGAGGGATAGAAAGTAATACAGAGTTGTGAAGACTTACAATTTGGTAAGTCTCTGAAAAAGGTAAAACTCCCCTGCAGTTAAAATATATGCGATATCCTCGTACAGGACAACTGTCAAGGAGAAGGGCATAGCCTGCCTTGTAATTAGCTGTTACTCCTCTTTTTGCTTTAAAAGGAGAGGAGAAACCTGTTACCTGTAGGGCATGACTATCCTTAATAGCTCTAAGAGCTAAAAGAATGGATTTCTCTTAGCAAGAGATTCATGGCTAAAGTTGAGGATTGAGCCAGTGTATCACTGATCTCTCAGTAAAGATGAGAACTGTAAATGCTTCTCTTGATAAGAAGTAGGGTAGCGGTTCTGAAGCTCAACAGAAAAAAGATTTAATGCATAAAAATCAGAAACCCTACGACTGCTGGGTTTGCTGAGCCTGTTGAGGCTTTTGTTTTCTTAGCCTGGTATGATGTTGCCCTTTGGAAATATCTGCATGATGGGTAGAAGATGAATACAACTTTTTCCCTTTAGAGGAATAAAGTTTGATAGGAGATTTTTTACTAGCTGGGATAGAGGAAAATGTTGACAATCCTCTGAAAGCAAGAATATCAGTGTTTAACTGAGTAGCTTGGAATAAAGCATCCTTGTTAAAGAGATTTTCACCAGTACAAGGAGTATTTCCCAACCTTTCTTGTACCCATTTGTCCAAGTCTGAAGCTTGGAGTCAGGCCATGCGTCGTGCTCCTATGGCTATAGCAGAAGTTCTGCTAATAGGCTCAAAACAGTCCAGGGAAGCACGATTAAGGAATTTGGAGACATTTTGAGCATGACTGAGTAATATGAAAAAGTCTGCTCTTTTATGTTCTCGAAGAAAAGGGTTCAAAAGCTTTAAGTTTTAAGAGATAATCCCATATAGAAAATATATGAGATAATTCTTGCTGAAAGCATGGACGCCTGGTAGGATCGACATCCAAAGGCATCTAAAGTCCTAGACTCACGACCTGGCGGATAAGAAGAGTGCTTCTTTGCACTCTTAATACGCTTCATTGCTGATTCTACAACAATAGAATGATGAGGAAGTTGAGTCTTTTAAAAACCTGGAGAAGGTGGCACCTTGTACATAGTGTCAAGTGTCTTAGAATGTGGGGATACCGTTAAAGGAGTTTCCCACATTCTTAATAGTAGATCTTGTAAGATCTGATGCAAAGGAAGCATGATCACATCTTTTGGAATGCAGTGAAATTGCAGAGTCTCTGAATTCCCTGGTAGGGATTCTTTACCAGGTATGAAAATGGCAAGTAACTTTGCCATATCAAGCAAAAAAGCTTGAAAAGAAATCTCCCCTGAGGAGGACCCTCTAAAATGAGGGGTAAAGGCTAGACTTGTTGAAAGTTCAGCCTTGGTACCGATGGATTCATCCCAGTCATCGGGATCGGAAGACTTGAAAGGATGAAGCATCGGATTTTCCTTAAAATGATATCTTTGGTACCGCTCGAGGTCGGTACCAAGACGAGTCGGTACCGAATCCTCCATGCTAGAGATCGATTCCAGGCTCTGCATCGAAGGAAGCGAGCCTGTCGAAGCAAGCATGGACGGTACCAACACCAATGCAGATACCGGTACCGGTACTGAAGCCGATACTCGAGGAACGGTCTGCAGCAACTCAAGCGGTACCGAAGTAGCCGAGAGTGCTAGACTACGTTCATCAGTGAGGAGTGTTTCATCCATCACCATAGCCGATGCCGGGGTGTCGGTACCGCTCGAAGCGGCCACAACCACCGAGCATGGCCCAGGTATGTTCATCGAGGTAAGAACCCTGGGAACAACCTGAAACCCCGTTAATGCTTTGGGGCCCGAAGACTCCCACCGGGGCTTTATTGCCAAAATGTCCTCGAGGGTAAGGTCAGAGGCATCTCGATGCTGCTAAGGAGATCTACCACTCGAGGACTGGCTAGTCTTTACAGACTTTTGTTTGGTTACCTGATCCTGTGAAAAAGAAGATATTCTAGCTGGTGACATCGAGTGCGATGTGAACCGGGTATTGAGTTGTGCTCGATCCTGAAGACTTCTTCTGTTTGAGCTCCAGCAGGAGACACACTCCAGCGGGCAATGGTCAGGACGTAAACATTTTAGACACCAAGTATGAGTGTCTGAAAACATATCTGTACCACCACACTTTGAGCATTTCTTAAGGATAGTGGCTAGCTTTTCCATAATGGAAGGATAGAAGCCTAGTGGCCTAGAAACCGTCAGGCACTAAACAGGAAAAAATTCCTAAAGAAAGAATAAATTTTTTAGTAAAAAGAAAGAAAAGCAACGGCGGTACCGGTGGCATCGAGGGAAGGCAGACGCGACCAAAAAAAAGTAAGAATAAAAAGAAGAATTTTCTGCGGTGACAGGAATACGTCCTGCCGGCTCCGCGGAAAACGGAAAACTGATGAGAGGGAAGTGAATGGGCAGGAAGGCAGCGCGCATGCGTGGGGGATGCTCCCAAAGGCTTTCTTTTTGGACTCTGGGGAGCGTTCCTGTGCAGGCCCTTCCAGCCCCCAAACCCCTGCAGGATCCTCATGACGGATGCCTCCCTGACAGGCTGGGGTACTCACTGCGAGGAGCTGCACACCCAAGGGCTTGGTCCTTCAAGGAGAGTTAGTAGCAGATCAATCTGCTTGAGCTCAGGGCCATCTCCCTCACCCTAAGGGTCTTCAGACACCGCCTGTGGCACCAGTTGGTGCTCGTCCAGACGGACAACCAGGTCACGATGTTCTATGTCAACAAGCAGGGCGGCATGGGCTGCTACCCTCTCTGTCAGGAAGCCATGGCCCTCTGCTCCTTTGCGGTCAGCCAAGGGATGCGCCTCTGGGCAGTCTACCTACTGGGCCGGGGCAACGCCCTAGCAGACAGGCTGAGCAGGGTCCTCCAGCCGCACGAATGGCGTCTGAACCCAGAGGTGGCACTCAGACTCTTCCGGCTATGGAGAGCCCCCAGCATGGACCTCTTCACCAGCCCGGTCAATACTCAGCTGCCCCGGTTCTGCAGCCCCCAACCCCACCCCTCCCAGGTGGCCACCGATGCCTTCCTCCTCTCATGGACAGGGGGCCTTCTTTACGCATTCCTCTCCAGGTCACTGATAGCTCTTCAAAATCCAGCGCAAAAAGGCATTGATCATCCTGGTAGCCCCAGCAATCGAGGCCTCCCCTGCTTCTCCATCTCTCGCTGGAGCCCCCTGTTCCCCTCAGGAGCTCTCGATCCTCCATCGAGAGGGACAGTGCCTGGGCTATGTCCCTGACGAACTCGAGAAAAGAAGTGTTCTCGGGTGGAGATCGGCACTTGGCAGCCGGCGGAGACATGTCCAATGGGAAGTCTCGGTGGGCTCGAGTCTTCGTGGATGTCTCGATGTCAGACTCCCAGTCGGAGTATTCTGAGGAAGACTCTAAGCCCTCCAGCTGCAGGAGCGTTGGCAGCTTCGGTCTGGAATGCTTCGAGGCTGGGGCATGGCTGGAGCCAGAGGCGCTCACCTGCGAAGACCTCGCTCCCGAGGAACAGGAGCAAGAATGAGACCCTCGCCGAGGATCTGACTGAGGCGTCTGGCTCTCGGTGATTGCTTTGGCAGCGGGGGAGTCTTCAAGGACGAGGTCCCTGTGGTCTCTGGGAACGGGCAGCGCCTGCTAGGAGGCAATGAATGCAGAAACGCTGCATTTCAAGGCCAACATATGGGTTTCCCACTCGGGGGGGGGGGGGCAGCAATTAACATGGATGCCGGCGTGACTGGGTCAGGCATTGAGAGGGGGTCCTCGACAGGATGGCCCTTGGGAGACCAAGGTCCGTCACCGGAGGCCACAACATCCATTCTGGGTACCTTTCGGGAACGCTCCCTTTTTGACTCCTCGGGATCTCGCCGGGGGCTGAGGGACTGGGCATGGGACTTCCCGTGCTTGTTCACCTCTCTGGAAGAGGCCCTCAAGGTCGTCTTCTTTTTCTTACACTTCCGCTCAGGGGTACCTTGGTCGGCGTGCCTACGGGTCTGCTGAGGGGCCACGGGAGCCTTGCGCAGCTCGGAGGAACTGTGCAGGGCCTTCGAATGTGAAGCTACCAGGGATACCAGAGTGAATCCTGCCTTGTGGAAGATATCATCCTGCTTAAGCCGACAGCTCTGGATGGGCTTCATGGACATTTTCTTGCAAAAGGGTATTCCTCCAGGTCATGGTTGGTGCCCAGACACTGGAGGCAACAATCGTGCATGTTGGTAATGGACATATTTTTTGAACACCAATCATATTTTTTTTAAACCAGTGGCCATCGGGGCAAAAAGGACTTCTGCAAGGTCGAAGACCCTCGCTGCGGCCAATGTTTGAAAAAGGCGCAAAAACGCTGAAAGGCAAAAGTACGATAAAAAACTAAAATTCTTGAGGCCCGATGCCTCAGCAGCAGGTCCAAAGGTGGGAAGGAGCCGGCAGAAGCCGGAAAAGTACAAAAATGTACGAGTTATAAACAACTTTTTCTGGGGACAAGACAAACATCTGTGGGGCTCCGTGGAAAAAGGGAGACTGACCAAGATGGTACCCTTGGGTGGGAAGGAGACCACACATGTGTGGTGGCATCTCTCAAAGGCTTTCTGTGAGGGCTCAGTCGGCACCGACGTCACCCATATGCAAGGATCAACTTCCTGCTTGTTCCTGGAGAACACAGAGATATCTCCAGAGCCCTTTTAGAAGCCGGCCTTGGGGGACATCCCCAGCGGGATGATGTCCAAGTCTGAATGGGGGCATGATGGAGGCATGGCCGGAGTGTTCCCAAGAACTTGGATGTTCCCACTTGATCTCAGAAACATCATGGATATCCAGCGTCATGTCTAAGTTTAAGCCTGCTCCAGGCATGAACAGACATCTGAAAATGGCTCATTTTAGTTGAAAAACATCAGAGGGTATACAGAAGAAAGCACTTCATCATCCCTAGTACTCAGCACAATGTCAATAATAGCAGCAGTGGGATTTGAACCCTGGCTACTCTATTCTTAATCCACTATGCTAACCATTAGGCTATTCTAGACATCCAGCTTCTGAAATATGGTTCTGGGAATGTCTAAGTAGACACCCCTGCAGACATCCCTATCGGGCACGTCCACATTTCTGAAGGCGTATCTGCAACTGGAGAAATCTGCATTTTTTTTCAGATGTTCTGTCTTGGACGTTGTCACGCAGCAGACCCTCTGGGAATAGAAGAAAATGTTTTAAACACAGAAAAAGTCAGGCACAAGCTGCAATATTTCGAGGAACCAGATAGAGGGAGCAAGAGGGACCTCCGAGAGACTGAGGAACCACGCCCCATAGGTCGTGAGGTAATGCCAGCCAGCCTCCAATCGAGGAAGAGAGGAGTACCTCTTAAAGAGAGTCTGGAAGACTGGAGAGCAGAAGAGGCCGGACCAGCAGAAGAAGCAGGACCAGAAGAAGAGGCAGGACCAGCAGAAAAGGCAGAATCGGAAGGACGGACAGAACGGACAGATCCAGGAGAAAGGGTTCTCCTCAGAGATAAGGAGAGAGGAGAAGGTGTGCTCTTCAAGGAAGAGAGGTGCAGGAAGAAGGCCAGTTCTGGGAAAGGAAGGACTGAAGCAGTAGCCCTTGGACAGGAGTTTGGCAGAAGGCAGCAGCAGCCGCTGTGGCATGAAGAGAGGAGCAACCGAAGGGAAGGAGACAGCTCCATCAAGAGTGAGTGCTCTTCGTCCAGAGAGGCGAAGGCATTGCTGTGACTGCAGTATAAAGCCAACTGAAGGACGGCTGGAGAACCTAAGGCCTATTGCTCAGGCAAGTCAGAATCCCAGCCGAGGCAGGCCTCAACCCTCACCTGGAGTAGAAAAGCCAAAGATAAAAGGTAACCCTTATTTTACTCGAAGCAGGTTTCAGACCGCTGGTATATGGGGAGGACAGGGAGCAGAGGAATACTGTCCATATAAAACTGCCTATGACACAACATACAAGAAACGTTTATCAAATAAGAGACTTTTTAATGAGAAAGGTTTGCATGAAGCTAATGTAAAATCCTTGCAGAAGGAGGAGTGTTCTCAGTATAGGAGAGCACAGGACCGACGCCCTACGCTTAATCCTAAGCATTGGGAGATCATACAAAAGTTATATAAGAAGCCTGACTACAATTTGCCAGAAACTACTGACTCAGTTTCAGAGGCTTTCGAATCGGAACCGATGCAAGTGGAATTTGCTAAAGAGCTTTCAGATACAGAAATGGACTGTAATTAGTGCATGACAGGAAGCCTGGAGTCCTTGCCTAGCGTATAAGCTATAACTTGTGGAATAGGAAAAGTTTGTTTTTGTACACCACTCTGTGAAGAGAACAGTTTTGCTTTAAACTCATGTTTTACTTTTTCTTCTAACCTGAAGTAAGGACACTTGTGTTGATGTTATTGCCCAAGCATTTGAACCTTTGCAAGAAGGGGAAATAAATGCCTTTGTTTTCCCTCCACTCTGACCCTTTGTGTTCTTTGAGATTTGGTAACAAGGAGGCTACCAGGCTAAAAGTCCCTGGGCCCTGTGAAACACTTGCCAAACTCAACCTTATATATTTTTGTGTCCAACCTACCTTGGTCTATTACCCTGCCAAGGTGGTGCACGTGACAACGTCTCTTCTAAAATTTCCCTCTAAACATGCAAGTCCCTATTTTAAAGAATTTACGCACTTGAATGGACATCTACTCACGTGTTTTTCATGGTTGTTATTCTGTAAGAGCATGCCTAAGTCCTATCATGCATACTTTCACTTTGGGTGTGTACATGGCAGAGATTGGGTGGAGCCTAAAATTACAGCGCACAAGTTATGAAATATTATAACTTTCGTGAGTTTCTGAATTATCAAGGTGCAGCCATCTACATCTGCTCTAGAACAGGTGTAACTGCCATGACTAGATTGAGGTGTCTCTCTATGCCCCTGTTTTATAATGTATAGCACGTGTATACTTCACGTTATAAAATAGGCCCCAAAATGCACATGCAACGTGCGTTAACTGCATATAAGTTTATAAAAATTACTCTGTCTGGGAAATCATAACTCTAAACATCCTTTAAAAACAAGAACTGAATTTAACCAGACTTTTTTTCTCCATCTCACCTGCAGCCACTCCCAGAATTTATCCCATAGCTTCCCCATATCCCTTTACTTGTGGTTTCCTTCCCCCCTTCCAAACAGCTGCAAGCCATAGCATCAGATGATAACTTCTAATCTTGCTAATCTTCATGGACATCTCTGCAACTTTTGACACAATATCCCACTCCATATTGATACGACGACTACAGGAAATTGGTTTACGCAGCAACACCATAAAATGGTTTGGCTCCTACCTTAACAACCGAATCCAGCAGATCATATGTGGTGAAAACAAATCAATGAAGTTCAATGTACTGCACGGCATCCCTCAAGGTTCTGCTTTATCCTCCATTCTATTCAACATATACATACAACCCATTTGTAACATAATCAAACACCACAAGATGCAATATCATCTATATGCAGATATCATGGTTTATATTCCCATCAACTTACTCGATCCTGATTTGACTCCCATAACCAAGTGTCTAGAAGACACGATTACTTGGCTTACTAACAATTCACTATCGGTGAACTGTGATAAGCCGGAAGCAATGTTCATCACTAAAAACGCTACTTTCTCGCCCCCCACAAACAATCACCATCCATGACAAATATATTCCAATAAAAAAAGTACTTGGGCATCACTCTGGACAAAAACCTGACTCTACAGACTCACATAAACAAAACCGGCTCCAAAGCACACCACAGATTAAAACTCATCCGAAGACTCAAGCCTATCCTATGCAATGATCACTTTCGCTTGGTATACCAAGCAATAATCAACCCTATTCTGGATCATGCAAATTCGCGTTATCAAGGACTACCAAAACAATCCCTTTACCCTCTCCAATTGGTTCAAAATACGGCGGCTAGGATTATCACAAATACTTCCAGAAAAGAACCTATCACCCCATTCCTACAACAACTTCACTGGATCCCCATCCTTTCAGGTGCACGATTCAAAGCAACTCTAAACATCTTCCGAATCTTTCACAATATCTCTGCCACTGCCCTTCAGAGTCTGATATAATCAAGGGCTCCAGCATAAGGCCCAGGCGCAGTAATATGATAAATAAGCTCACTACTCCTGCTGAATACCAACACTCCAATCAGTCTACAGTCAGAAAAACTCCATCACTCGCTGCCCCCATGCTTTGGAACTCTTTTATCTGATCATATGAGATCCACACAGGACATTAAGAACTTCCGTAAGATGTTAAAAACGCTTCTATTTTCTGAGCACTACCATGCCTCCCATTGCTCATAACCAAACTTTTTATGGATATCCCATTGTGAACCACCTTGACTGAAGGAAAAGGTGGTATATAAAACTGGATAAATAAACTGCTCATCCTTTTGCAAAACACCTCAATTTTAGGCATGACAGCCATATAATCACCCAATAATGTTTAAGAGAATTTCTCTCTCTCATTCCAATGTCTGATGGATACAATTAAAGCAAATAGATCTTAGGACTGCATAGCAACCTCAAGGAAAGTACCAGCTCTACCACCCTGATGAAGTGTGTCCCTATACTCTGCCAGAACTGGATACCACACAAGGCTGATTAATTACTTATTTGTTTAAAAGCTTTTGTATACCACTAATCTGCAATAACATTCAAAGCTGTTTTTAAACACATAAAAGTAAAAATAAAAACATTAAAACCAAAACATAATATATTAATTGTCAAGCAACTATCAACTTGCCTATATCTGACCCCTCTGAAACCACTTGCAGTTACCCATATCAGCTACCCTGGAAATAAGAACATTTTTAACATCCTACGAAAACTAGTCTCATTCTGTTCTTGTCTTAACCTACTGGGAAGCTACCCTATCCAAACACATTTTCTGTTTTGTTTCCTGCACCAATTTGCAATACACATTGGCTTTCTTCCTCCACAGTTGCTTATCATCCTTTAATCCCGATTTCCTCCATCTTCTCTCCAAATGCCACAGTTCTCTTAACATCTGCCACACCTGACGAATATAACTTTCTAGTCCTATCCCTTTCTCCCTCTTTAAGGGAGCTACCTCCTCCAGAGCCACACACAGAACAATAACCCACTCTCTAACCTGAATCTCCACAGCCTGTCACCAATTAAGTCCATTTTCCCATAATAATATCTCATCAATTTTATATCTTCTGTAAGATGCCACCTCCCCATCCCCATCTACCTGCACAAAAAAGCAAACAGAATCACATAATGGTCAAACCAAGGGACCTTACAGATTTTATCCACTACTAACCCAATCTGTTGCATTCCTCCCTCGATCCAAAAATCAAATCCAATCTGCTATCTCCTACATGTGTAGGCTAAGTTACCCATTGTAAATACTCTATATCACTCATCACAGTGAACGACGACGAACATTGCCCCTTACCTAATACTAATAACTCTTGAAATTCCAATCTTGCTTCAGCAATTTTATCCCCTACCTTCCTCTATCTAATCCTGGTGGACAATGTAACAAAAATCCCAATTCACTCCCTCCTCTTTAACCCTACAAACACCCACTCACAACTTGCTGGAGCTTCCAAAGTTTTTTTGCACCATCATCCAATGCTTATACCCAATAATTGATAGCCCTCAACCTCCACTACCGTTCCAAATCATCTAACAAAACAATAATCCTCAAGGCAAATCAGAGAACTAGCCACTCCAGCCCCCATTGCAAACCAAGTTTCAGGAATAACCAAAACTAACTCACCATCTATAATCAAATATAGTTGCCTATTTCTCTACAACCCCTCCAACAAATCAGGCTGCAATGGGGATATGTCTTTCCTAATTTTTCTGGCATATGATACCATCTATACAGGGTTTTGTGTCCATTTTCAACTTAATTGGCAACCACAGAAATTGTACTGATATCATAATAGATTTTCCCCCATTCCTTCTCTTTGAAATCGATCCCTAGATCCTCCTCTCATCTTTGACATAGCTTGGCTTAGTGGACACTGCCCCACAAAGCTCTCTATATAATTTAGATATAGTTGCTTTCGTCCCCAATTTCTCCAGGCACAAGGCTTTTAGAAGTGACTCACCTTTCTGAAATTCTTCCATATGTGTATCTGTATATAAAAAGTGATGGACTTGCAAGTACCCATTGAAATCTGTCCCCCCAAGCCCATATACATTAATGTCAATTAGCTCATCAGCCTAAAAAAAACTGGCTCTCCCTACTGAGTCCTTTAGCTTCCCATCTAGAAAATAAAACTCAGCTCTCTCCAGGATAGAACCCTGGATTGGACATAAAAGGCCTTTTGCTTGCCCACCAACCAACCCCAATATTGTAGCTAGATCTTTAAGATCAAATTCAAGCAGGGCCGAACCAAGCTAGAAATGCGCCCTGTGTGACTAACAAATCTGGTGCCTCCCCCCCCCACTCCCCACTCTGCCTCAACCACATGCAGTAACTCATTCTTTTTGAGCTTCCCAGAAGATTAGTGATGATACCAGCACCCTTTCTGCATTTACGCCCTGTGCGGCCGCATCACTCATACAGCCCTTGGTACGGCCCTGAATTCAAGTATGGATTCATACTACCTTTTTATCTAGCAATCTGGTTAGGTAGCCAGGTCAGAAAGTCCAGTCTTATCCTCTCAGTTACCACCCAAGGTTTCTGCAACCATCTACGCCAGTCTCTAACCACCCTTAATTGTGCATCAATATAATTTTATTTTTAAGTCTTGTGCCGCCAGACCCATGCCCCATTTCTTAGGCTAGTATATAATATCTCTTGCCAAGTAAGGTGGTTTACACTTGACAATATACTTAAATATTTTCTTCTGTACTGTAGGAACAGAAAATAAAAAGTGATCTGCATTTATAGCGCATGTCAGATAAATAGAACCATAATTTGCTTTCGAATTTTAGTGCTTCAAAAGAATACACAGCCACTTCCATGGAGGCCCAAGCAACACACTGATTGAAAGGTTAAACCCAATAATTATTCCTTGAAAGAAAATTGCAACAGCTATTTGTATTGAGCCTGTTTTATGTGCTTTTCCAGTAACACTTCAAGTCATTTACAATCCCTTCTAATTAAAAAAGCTGAATTTATTGATATTGATTTGTACTCTTACATACTTTAGCTAAACAATATAAATGCCTACATTTAAGGAATGCACTGTAAAATGGGGGCATTCAAATTAAAACTAGATACTCAACTTAGTTGTGAAGGAGTAAAATATCTTCATTGATTTTTTTCATGCATTCGAGATTAACTATGAAATGATTAGCTCAGCAATTTGGGCTTGGGAAAAACTAATATTTATACTATTTTTAAAATTAAAATATGATTATCAGCCATGTGGGGAATAAATAAAGAGAGAGACAATGGAAAAAAGAAGAAACCAATTAGAAGAAAGTGTATTTATTTACCTGTAACAGGTGTTCTTGAGAGACAGCAGGAATTAGTCCTCATATATACGTGACGTTGATGAGAAAGCTTTTGGGAGTTACACTGTGCATGCGCAGTCACCTTCTCACCCAAGGGTGCCATCTTACCTCAGTATGATGACATATCTTAATCAAGCACAAAAAAGAACAACTCCACAGGAAGGATAGAAGGTTATGAGGACTAATTCCTGCTGTCCCTAGAGAACACCTGTTACAGGTGAGTATCTATGCTTTCTCCGGGAATAAGCAAGAAGTCAGTCCTCATATATGGGGCTCCTAAGCTACAGGCTACCAAAAAAAACCTGTAAGAGCCTCAGGCAATCCAAAAAGCAGACCATAAAGGGCAGCAAGGGGTGCTGATTGGCTGGAAGTCTGACACTGCAGTAGCAGCATCGAAGATGCAATCCCCACTCCGGTAGCCTAGACATCACGGGTTGGAGGGAAGGAGTTGTAGTAATCCCAGAAGAGGTGACGGAGTACGGCCTTTCCGAAGGTGCTATCCCTCTGGGAGGTCTCTTCCAAACAGTACTGTGCAGCTAATTGTGCACAGATGACCTGGTGGCAGCCTGGCAAATGTCCAGTAAGAGTACTGAGTGCAGGCTAGCCACTGAAGCCGCCAAGGCACGCACATTGTGAGCAGTCACTTGATGCTCCAGGTAGGTAAAGGAAATGCAGTCAGTCACCCATCATGAGAGGATGCACTTGGAGACTGTGACTCCCAGTCGACTGGGGTCAAAAGAGACAAAGAGCTGCTGAGCAGTAATGGGGCTGCATCCTCTGGATGTAAAAGGACAATGCACGCTTGCTGTCCAGCGTGTGTAAGGAGGCCTCTGCCCTAGAAAAATGAGACCTGAGAAAGGAGGTGGGTAACACCACCTTTTGATTCAGGTGGAAGGCAGAGACAACCTTTGGCAAGAGCTTAGGGTGAGTCCGAAGGACAACCCTGTTCTTGTGGAACCTGATATAGGGTGTGTGTGCCACCAGTGCCTATAGCTCACTCACACGTCTGGCCGAGGTGAGCACCATCAGGAAGGGGACCTTCCAAGACAGGAACTTGAGATGGCAGGTAGCAATAGGTATTGTAAGATGTCCGGCATAGCGCAGAAGGGGTTAAGACCTTCGTCTGCACACCAGAGCGAATACCTGTGCCACTTAAAGCCATACACCTGACACATGGAGTCCTTACGAGAGGCAAGCAGAACATCTTTAACTGACCTGGAGAGGCAGTGATGCACTATAACCAGCTGCTCAGCATCCAGGCTGTCAGGACAAGGTAATGGAGGTTGGGGTGCAGCAGCATCCTGTTCTCCTGTGACAACAGGTCTGGGGTGCTCCCCAGCAGCAATGTGTCCTGCTGGGACAGCTGTAGAAGCAGGGGGAACCAAGGCTGCCTGGGCCATCTGGGGGCGCAATGAAGATGACGGAGGCTGCTTCCGCTTGGATCTTGAGGAGGACCCGTGGCACCAGGGGCATGTGTGGAAATGCATACAGGAAGCTCTTGGACCAGGGGAGGAAGAAGGCTTCCACTGCCTCCCGTGTCCGGGCCTGCCTCCGAGAATAGAAACGAGGCAGCTGTGTGTCCTCTGGACTGGCAAAAAGGTTGACCTTCAGGGTCCACCAGCACCAGAAGACCTCCCCCAGCACAGCCAGGTTCAGCCTCCACTCATGGGGCTGGAGGACTCAGCTCAGGCGGTCGACCAGTACATTGTCCGGGCCCAGCAAATAGACCGCTTTGAGGGAGATGTTCTTCCCTGTTGCAAAGTTCCAGAGGCAACCACCTCCCAGCAGAGGTAGTACGAGCCCGTATCCCCCTGCTTGTCAATATAGTACATCGTCACCTGGTTGTCCATCTGGACCTGAACTACCTGTCCTTCCAGATGACCCTGGAAGACATGCAGAGTGTGATAAACTGCTCTGAGTTCCAGCAGATTACTCTGTGAGAAGCTCTCCTCTGATGACCATGGGCCTTGCGACTGCAGGTGATCACAGTGGGCTCCCCAGCCCAACTTCGATGTGTCCGTTGTCAGGATACATTGTATCGGGGGAGCCTGGAAGGTCAGGCTGGCTCTAAGGTTAAGGGAGTCCTGCCACCAGGCAAGAGATGTCGCTAGGACTGGTGTGACTTGGATGCAGTCCTCCAGGTGGCCTGAAGCTTGTGTCCACTGGGCACTGAGCGTCCATTAAGCCTGTTGCATGCAGAGACAGGCAAAGGGGGTTACATGGACAATGGATGCCATGTACCCCAAGAGGCGGAGCATCTGCCTGGCTGTCATCGATGACCCACCCTGCACAGACTGCGCCAGGGCAGAGAGGCACTGCATCTGATCCAGTGGCAGAAAGGCTCTCACCTGAGTGAAATCTAGTAGAGCACCAATGAACTCAAAGCACTGGGTGGGCAGTAGGTGAGACTTCGGGAAGTTCACCACAAAGCCCAGGTGCTGGAGCAGTCCTATGGTGCGCTGCGCAACGTTGCACACCTCCTCCGGTGAGCCGACTCATATGAGCTAGTCATCCAGGTAGGGGAAGACAAACACCACTAGGAGCCTGAGGCGAATGGCCATGACTGCCAGGCACTTCATGAATACCAGAGAAGCTGAAGGGGAGTACCCTGTACTGACAATGTCATCCGCCGCCGACAAATCAAAGGTACTGATGATGCCTTGGATGGATCAGAATGTGGATATAGGCATCTTTGAGATCCAAAGAACATAGCCAATCTCCCTGCAGGAGGTAAGGCATCAAGGTTCCAAGGGATACCATTTTGAACTTTTGCTTGACCAGGAAGCTGTTGAGGTCCCGAAGATCCAGGATGGGCTAGAAGCACCCTGTTTTCTTGGGGAGAAGGAAGTAGTAGGAGTAGAATCCCCTGCCCTGAAGTGATGGGGGACAGCCCCTTCACCGCTTGATCTTCGAGTAAGAATTCAAGCTCCCTTTGGAGAAGCTCCCTGTACAAAGGGTCCATGGGTAATTTCCCTAGGAAGAGGGGAGGAGGCAGATGGGCGAAGTGGAGGAGATAGCCCTCCCTATCCACTTGCAACACCCGGCATCTGTAGTGAAGCTTGGCCTCTGGTGTGCAAAGTGGACCAGCTGTCCTCCCATGAATCTGAGGCCTTGAACCTCCTGGGGGAGGGAGTCAAAAGCTCCCCCCAGGCTGCGGCTGGGATGCTGTTTTGGGTTTGGGGGCCTTTGGCTTACGGAGACCATGTCCCTGGCTCTTGGCCTGCTGACCCTGGGGGAGGAGCGTGATTGGCTTGAAACTTGGAGAAGTTCCCGTAAGCCTTCTTGGTCTTTGGGTGGAAGGGCTTTTTCCATGAAGTCTTCCTGCAGGAAGGTTCAGACACTTTCTTGGACAGCCTGGTTCTGGTCATGAATTCCTTCTCCAGCTCATCAGCCTTCTCCATCATGGGCTTACTGAAGAGATTCTCCCCCAGGCAAGGGAGATCAGCCAACTTCTCCTGAACCCACTGCTCCAAGTTGGAGGACTGTAGCCAGGCAATGCGGTGGGCACTAATGCATAGTGCATCTACCCAAGCCACCGACTCAAAACAGTCAAAGGCCGCCCAATTTGAAACTTGGAGCACTCCATGACTGATGACACCGGGGTCCTGAAGCATTCAAGGGGTTTGACTGATAAAGCAGCCGAGAACCCGCCAAGTTCCTTCGCCAGATCCCGCAGGGATATGACCATGTACACATGGTATGCCTGGATCTGGGCTGTGAGCATGGAGCCCTGGAATAACTTCCTGCCAAAAGCATCCATGGTGCATCCCTCCCTGCCGGGGGGCACCGAGGAGTGCGTCTTTTGGTTTTTATTGTGACGTATAGCCAACTCCACCACCATGGAGTTATGTGGCAGAAGTGTTTTCTGGAAGCCAAAGTTCCGGCCGACTTGATATTGCAAATTGAGTCAATGGTTCACAATCGGCACCCATCACCAGGGTCTCCCAAATCCTGAACTGCAACCATTCGAGGATGGGGGCATGGGCACCGTCAGTACCTCATGAGGAGAAGCATCATACTGGAGGATTGTGAGATCCCTGGTACGCGGCTCATCCTCAGGCAGCACTATGGAGGTGAGTGCCTGGAGTATCTCTGCACAAACTCCAAGAAGGCTAGATCCTCTGGAGGTGATCACCGCTGATGGTGCAGTGGGGATGGGTCTGAGGGGATGTTCCTGTAGAGGATGGTATCAGGGGACTCCTCGTACGTCTCCCACGCCAACTTGGAGCTGAAGGAATCTGCGAGCGCTCCCTAGTCATCGGACCGGCTCGGCATCGGACCTCCAGAGCTGCTATAGAAACATAGAAATATGACGACAGAAAAAGACCACATGGCCTATCTAGTCTGTCCTTCCATAACAACTACAACAGTCCCCTTTTTACTTTTAGAGATTCTCTGTGTTTGTCCCATGCTTTTTTGAATTCAGTTACTGTCCTCATCTCTACCACCTCCACTGGGAGACTATTCCACGGATCCACTACTCTTTCCATAAAGAAATATTTCCACATATCACTCCTGAATCTATCTCCCTTCACCCTCATCCCATGTCCCCTCGTAGCAGAACTTGCTTTCAATTGAAAGAGGCTCTCTCCCTGAACATTTATGCCACGGAGGTATTTAAACATCTCAATCATATCACCTCTATTCCGCCTTTCCTCTAAGGTGTACATATTAAGATCCTTCAGTCTGTCCTCATATGCTTTATAATGAAGACCACTAATCATTTTAGTAGCCACCCTCTGCACCGACTCTATCCTGTTCACATCCTTTTGAAGGTGCGGTCTCCAGAATTGCACACTATACTCCAAATGAGGTCGAACCAAAGACTTATACAGAGGCATTATCACCTCCTTTTTTCTGCTAGCCATTCCTCTCCGTATGCACCCAAGCATCCTTCTAGCTTTTGCCGTCGCCTTTTCTACCTGTTTAGCTACTTTAAGATCATCAGACACAACCATGCCTAGGTCCCGCTCTTCTTTAGTGGACAAATGTACTTCACCCCCTATACTATATTGCTCCCTTGGATTGCTGCAGCCCAAATGCATGACCTTACATTTTTTAACATTAAATCCCAGCTGCCAAATTCTAGACCATTCTTCAAGCTTAGCTAGATCCCTCCTCATGTTATCTACCCCTTCCTGGGTGTCTACTCTATTGCAGATTTTGGTATCATCTGCAGAGAGGCAAACCTTACCTGAAAGCCCTTCCGCTATATCACTAACAAAGATGTTAAAAAGAATCGGACCAAGGACAGATCCCTGGGGCACACCACTGATAACATCCTTCTCCTCAGAGTGAGCTCCATTTACTTGTACTCTTTGTCGCCTCCCACCCAACCAATTTCTAAACCAAGCAGTAACTTTAGGGTCCATCCCTAGGGTGCTCAGTTTGTTTATAAGTCGCCTGTGAGGAACAGTGTCAAAGGCTTTACTGAAATCTAAATACACCACATCTAGGGCTCTCCCTCGGTCCAACTCCCTGGTCACCCAGTCAAAGAAATCAATCAGATTTGTCTGACAAGACCTGCCTCTGGTGAATCCATGCTGCCTCGGATCCTGTAATCGGCTGGACTCCAGAAACCTCACCATTTTCTCTTTCAGCAGCACTTCCAATAATTTACTCACCACCGAAGTTAAAGTAACCAGCCTGTAGTTTTCAACCACATCCTTACTTCCGCTTTTGTGTAAAGGCACCACATGAGCCTCTCTCCAGTCCTTTGGCACCACTCCTGACTCCAATGAGGCATTGAAAAGGTCAGTCAATGTAGCTGCTAGAACGTCCTCAAGTTCCCTCTGTATTCTCGGGTGTATCCCATCCGGTCCCATCGCTTTGTCTACTTTAAGTTGAGATAGTTTCTCATGAACACAGTCTTTTGAAAATTGTTCAAGATGTCCATTGCTTCTGTTCCTATTTGTGGGTGTTTTCTGAGGTCCTGCTCCTGATTCTTCATCTGTGAACACAGAACAAAAATATTTGTTAAGCAATTCCGCTTTATCCTTATCAGCTTCAACATATTCCTCCCCTGCACCCTTGAGTCTGACAATACCACTCTTGCCCTTCCTCTTCTCACTAATATATCTGAAAAATGTCTTATCCCCCCATTTTATTGCATTAGCTATTTCCTCCTCCTTTTGAATCTTTGCCTTCTTGACTACTTTGCTAGCTTCTCTAAGTTTTTCCAAATACAGATGCCTGTCTTCCTATCTCTGTGATCCCTTGTATTTCTTGCTATGCCTGACACCATGTCAGGCCTCGAGTGAGCCACCAATTGAGTTAACACCAATACAGCCAACCTCTCAAGAATAGGTGGAGCATCCTCCAGAGAGGTCCTCATTGAGGATGGCCCCGTGTGCAGTAAAGCTGCGTTCCAGGGCCATCATCCTGGCCTCAATATCAGACGGCTCTGCAGTGGCGTGTGCTGGCCTTCAGTATGTCAAAGCCCTCGACTAAAGAGAAGGGTTCTCCGAGGATGTCTCAGTTACACAATGACCTCATGGCTCTGATTGAGCCTGGGTGCACATTGCTAAGTTGCTCGATGTCGGCATCAAAGGCAGGGTTTCCACCTCCGATACCAATCCCGGGGCAGACTTACCAAACAGCTCCCCCTGCCACCTTTCGTGTTCCTTCTGGGTTGCAGCCGACATCAAAAGGCCGAGCGGTCAGGAAGACGTGTCGTGGTCCGTCCTGAGGCATTTAATGCAGGTACTGTGGCAGTCTGTGCAGGACATAGTGCGATTGCACTTGCCACTCTGCTTAAATCCGATGATTGAAGACAAAGCAGGAAAAACGAGCTCCACAAGATTAAACTCCGATATCTCGACCAACTAGGCTGCGAGCAAAAAACCCATGGGGCAAAAGAAAAAGTACCTGAGCAAAAAACAAGATGTTGAGATGGAGGACTTGGGTGGTGAAAACGTGATCGAACCGATCCTGGTAGGAAAACGGGAGAAAAATACCGACGAACGGTGAAAAACTTCACTTTATCCATGGTGCACAGACAGCACGTCTGCAGGGCTCCGCGGAAAAAAGAAGATTGAGGTAAGATGGCAATCTTGGACGGGAAGGTGACCACGCATATGCGGTGTAACTCCCAAAAGCTTTGTTTGAAAGCTGGAGTGTGGATCCGCGCGGGCTCCGTCGCCGTCGATGTCACCCATATGTGAGGACTGACTTCCTGCTTCTTCCCAGAGAAAACTGAAAGAAGCGGTAAAGTTAGAAGTCGGCTTGAGGAATAAAAACTGTCTAAAGACACCCTCTTGAAAACCCAGATAAAACATTACATAAATTAACAAAGGTCAGAAGAAGAAGTGTCTGCCAGCACAGACAAATATTGTTGTAAAAGAGGCTTTTTAAATCTAAGTACCGGTATCATCTTTGCCTCAAAGATTTTCAAGAGGTATCTGAATGATCCTTAAAATATTTTCTGAGGCGATGCCACTGGTTGGCGGGAGGATGGTAAATAGCAGGAAAATCAACTATCCTTTGGCAGATTGAATATTTTTTTTATTTAACAGGTGTTTTTAATATCATTTCGGTCAAAGCGGCTTACTTTATAACTTAAACTTGGTAATGTACATTAAAGAGGGACATTGATAACTTGGATTTTTTCTGAGGCAATGGATATGTTATCCCTGCCTAAAAATCTGAATGAGAATTGGCAGCAAGTTTCATATTAATAGCAAATTTCTTCATGAAAGTGAACTGTGACTGGATTCTAAGACTGTTTTTCCTTCACAGAGACATTTTATGCTTGAACCTTGAAGCGCAAGCTTTTCCAGATATGGTTAGGATTACACAAAAAAAAGTAGGCCGCTTTTCTTTGGCATCAGCAGTTTAATCAGCTGGGAGGACAATTTTCGACTTCCTTCGAAGTGCCTGATCTCCTATCAGAACACTTTTTATGGGTTTTTACACTATTTGCAATTAAACTTAAGGCCTAAGGGACAAATCTGCACCATCTTACCTATGTATTCAAGAAGCATCAATGTCTATGTATGCCAGTGTGGAGATACATCATATGTCTCACCATGATACTGATTGCAATTATACGCTAATATGGCCTATGTACTGAATAGGAAATCGTTTTTCTTATTTTCTCACATCCTTTTCAGCTTGGGTCCTTTGATAATAGAGGACTTAATGAGACATTAAGAGGGTAATTTTACAAGAAGCTGCTTAGATGTCGGTAGCAAGAACTCACCCAAATGATGATATTTTATTTACATGCATAAGTGGCAAAATGTATTAAATGCCCCCTTACAGAATACTAAATGGCATGAAAGTCTGCATGTTAATTTCATGGTGCATAGTTTCACTGTGGGTGTGCATGGGATGGAGTCTGGGCAGAACATGGGCGGTGAGAGAGTACACGCATCAATTATAAAATACTCTAATTCACACACATACTTTCAAAAATGTAGGCGCAGTCATTAACACATATACTTGACTTTATAAAATGGATGTTACATAGGTGCCCGAACACACAGATGAACTAAGCGCGACTTTATAAAATCACCTTCAGGGTGCAATTTTCTAGATCTTTTTAGGAATAAAACAGTATAAAATTTCTGGAGCAGATATACACCATATAAAAATATAAGTTGTTGATGTCTAGCATATACCTTTATACCGTATACATGTAGGTACCCCCAGGGGTGGACATATATGCTTATGCTATAAAATATATGTGAATCCATGCAAACTTAGGAAGATCATTTGCACCTGCCTCAAAGCAGATGCTAATATCTGCACCTACTTTCCAGGGGTATTGTTTATAAGGACACTAATCCATTAATTAAAATGTAGAATATATTTAAAGGGGTCAACAATTAAAAAAATCAACCAAAAAGAACTGAGCCCAAGCATATAGTAACCTAAAAAGATTTTTTTTGATGGACCCAATATTTAAACTTGGCCATTACAAAATCACAAAGTCTTAGTGAGTGGTCCCTTTTATTTTAATCCGATAGATACATCCACCTAAACTTCATTTAGCAAAAATATATAAAAAATATGTGAAATGAAGTTCAATTAGATGTATCTATTGAATTAAAGTAAAAGGGACCACTGGCTAAGATGCTGTGATTTTGTAATTGCCAAGGTTAAATATCGAGTCCGCCAAAAATCTTTTTAGTTGTTATGCACGTGCAGTTAACTGTTCCCCACAAACTTCAGGCTATCTGCATGAATCTTGGAAGTCCTGTTGGGAATGCAGCCACCATCTGAAATGCCTCCTGTACGTTCCATGTTGACTAATGAATAGAACAAGAACCAGAATTAAGTAAGAGTTAAAAAAATGACATTGTTAAAGTCCTATAGTAGATGATCCTACCTAAGATTATTTAGGCGTACATGCGGAAGATCTCCCCAGCTTTCAAAGAAAGCCTTTGGGAGATGCACTATGCATGTGTGGTCCACTTCCCGCCCAAGAGTGCCATCTTGCCTCAGTCTAATGCCATAGCTAAGATGGCAAAAATTAAAATATGATAAAGAAGCAACTCCAAGGGGAGGAGGGAGGATTGTGAGGACTGATATCTGCTGTCCCCGGAGAACACCTGTTACAGGTGAGTAACTACATTTTCTCCGGGAACAAGCAGGAAGTCAGTCCTCACATTATGGGACTCCGCAGTTGCAGGCTACCGAGAACCTGTAAAAACGCCATGGCGACCTGTAAAGGGTGAGCTGTAATCAGCAGCAGTTGAGTCCCTACAGAGAGACTCTCGCAAGACCCAAGTGTCCGGCAGAGAACCAGCACTTCAGTAGCCTGAACACAGAAAGGTCAGAGGGCAGGAGTTGCCTATACCACGAAGAGATTAAGGAGGACGGCCTGGCCGAAGGCACTGTCCTATCGGGACTCCCTTTCCAAGCAGTAGTGAGCTGCGAAGGTATGGACCAAAGACGAGATGGCAGCCTGGCAGATTTCTGTCACAGGGACGGAATGCAGATTTACCACGGAAGTAGGCATGGCCCTGATGTGGTGTGTCGTGACCTTCTGGTCCAGTGAGATCCCTGCTTGCTCGTAGGCAAGGGTAATGCAGTCCTCCACCCAAGTGAATAGAGTTTGCTTAGTCACTGGGAGCCCCAGGCAGCTGGGGCCATAGGATACAAAAAGTCGTGGTGCTTTGCAGTAGCCTTAAGTCCGTTGCAGGTAAAAGGACAGGGTTCTCTTACAATCCAGATTGCGGGGAACAAACAGTCTCCGCCCTACCAGCGTGAGGCCTCGTGAAGAAAGTGGGGAGCGGATCCAAATGATGAGATCTATTCCCAGAAGTAAGAGATAGCGATCCCCAAGTCCACCTGACTAATAACTGCTAATGGTCCTGTTCTCCCCCTGCAGTTAGACTGAAGCCCTATGCTAATAACGCTGCCCACATACACATTACCTGTGTGGGGCTTAGTAAACATGCCCTTAGTTACACATGCCCTGGCAAAAATCAGTTTAAAAGGAAGCAGTGCATATGAGGAATGGCAAATCAAATATCTAGCATGCAGAAACATGACAATGCCTGGAAGGGACAAAATATAAAGGTGAGGAATTGTTACCAGTTCATCCACAATTTCTGTGCAAATTTGATTAGAAGCAGAAAGGTAATTTTGTGCAGACTAGTGGAACATCAGCCAACAACCCAGATTTGATTCCTGTACTAGCTTCTGCTTCTCAAGCTGGAAAGGACTGGGAAAAAATGCCAGTACAATGGCTGCACTAGAAAGAAAGAAAGAAAGAAAGAGAAAAATGCATCTCTAGATTGTTGCAAATAAAGGCTCAAGGAATTACGAACTCCAGGAGACGATGCTCCTAATTAAGCCGGAAGCCCAAAAAAGTAAGAGGAAATTGTGGGGAGGGAGGAGTGGCCCAGTGGTTAGGACAAGGTACCTCAGGCCAGAGGGCCAGGGGTTCAATTCCCACCTGGGGACAGCAATCTCAGGTCAGAGGGACTGGGGCTTCTAGTCCTATAGACACTCCTTGTGGCCTTGGGCAAGCCACTTAACCCTCCATTGCCTCAGGTACACATAGATTGTGAGCCCCTTTGGGGACAAGGGAATGTATCCAGTACCTGCTTATAGTGATTGTAAACCACTGTGATGCCCTTCAGCCTGGGCAGTATATCAAAAAATTGCATAAACATAAACATTAAAAGAATCTACTGTCCTCATTCACACCACAATGAAACAGGTTCACCTCTATTTATATGGTTTGGTGAAAAAAACATTGCCATGGGAGGCGCTAGTGAGCCCGAGAAGGAATGGCTGCACTTTAGTCTAGCTCCGTCCCGGGCTTCCCTTTTCTACAGCGATCACTTGCTTTTCACCAGCGCAATTTCCCGGTGCTTACCCGATCCCTGTTGCTGAGAGTCTGCAGAAGTTTTTGGAGCCCTGGTGGGGTGATCGGAGGTGGGCGGAGTGCTTTGGAGCTTGGTGGCATCCGACCCCGCGGCTGGAGCCGCTTCTTTATCATATTTTAATATTTGCCGCTGCCACTGCTTCTGCTGAGAACGGGACTCCATCCAAAGTGTCTGCTGTATTGCGCTCATTCGGCGCACCCGACTTGGGGCCCGCTGACCGGAAGAAAGGCGGTGAGTGGTCGAGGCGGCGGGGCTGACTGATTCCAGGCTGCGATCCAGAGTGACGAAAGGGTTCGGCTCCGCGGCACAGCTAGCGTTGCGGCATTTCCCTGCTCCTCGCCCTGCCTGCATCCAGCATGCCCCGCAGAGATAAGAGCAGTGC
This sequence comes from Ichthyophis bannanicus, assembly GCA_033557465.1. Taxonomy (NCBI): domain Eukaryota; kingdom Metazoa; phylum Chordata; class Amphibia; order Gymnophiona; family Ichthyophiidae; genus Ichthyophis; species Ichthyophis bannanicus. The sequence goes on along the minus strand of CM066031.1, from coordinate 572,852,972 downwards.
CATCATTGGTGTGACGGGACTGAGCGAGAGCCATTGGCCTGGTCGGGTGCCCCAGCGGCCATCACCACGCGGTCCTGGAACGCATGTCCCTGTCTGCGTTCCAAGCAACTCTGGCGGGAAAACATCACGTGTGATACCCCAGCGAATCAGCCTCCAGATCCTTGTACTTCAGCATCTCCGGAGAGTGTTGCTTCGATTGCTGGTCCCTTTGAGCCTGGTCTGCTGCTCCTCTTAGTACAGGCAGCTGCACTTGCGATATTAGCGTTTGGACTGGCTGAAGCTGTACTAATTGCATCAGGTACTGTCTCTGTGCCCCTGGAGCCTGCAGCTGTAAGTGTGTCTGGAGCGCCATCTACTGCCCAGGAGTGGGACTTTTCTTCTACTTTGCTCACTCCTGCTTTCCTCATTGCCAGCTGCTGCCCCCCTCCTTGCTGCTGCCTTTCCCATTGCTTCGAGCTGAAGGCCCCTCAAGACTACCCATGGCTTCTAAATCCAAGAGACCGGAAGCCCGGGAGGGCATGCGCGCCTCCCAGCGTCTGCTGGGTAAGAGCTGTACCCAGCTCAGCCCAACCAGAAAACAGTCTTCTGAGGGATCCGGCAATGAGACAGTGAGTGAAAATGACCTGGGGCCTGCGGCGCTGTCCTCTCATGCCCTTCTCCAGCGGGAGCTTCGGAGGGGCTTTGAAGAATTGGCTGGCAAATTCGTTCCATGCGCGAAGAGGTGATGAGCACTATTGCAGAACTGCGGGGCGACATAAAAGACCTCGGTGCGCGAGTGGAAGAGGCTGAGACAAAACTTGAAGATCATGATGGGGCTTTGGTGGATTTACAATGTGCTGTAGATAGGCAGCGCTCGCAAGCAATGGAATTGACCTATAAAATTGATGATATTGAAAACCGATCCCGCCGTATCAATGTGCATTTCCGAGGCATCCCGGAGGCTGTGGGGGGCGCGGAAGACCTGGCGGTGGTCCTCAAAACTTTGATGGGTGAATTACTCACAGCAGAGGAATTTGCTTCCTGTGGATCTGGAATGGAGATTGAACGTGTGCATCGTGCCCTTGGAAAGCCTCCTAATAATCAGCCTCGGGATGTTATTGCCAGATTCCTGCGGTATACTGATGCAGAGCTTCTTCTACGACGGGGTCGGGAGAAGAGAGCGATCCAATACCGAGAGGCCACGGTAACTGTATTTCAGGATCTCTCGGCCTTTACGCTGGCCCGCCGGATGGAGATGAAGCCATTCACGGCGGTGCGAATAATAAGGGGATTCGTTACTCCTGGTCCTTTCCGTTCCGGATGAACTTCCTCTTAGGAAATAAAAAGATTTCAGCAAAAGATCATACCGAAGCTTGGAGAGCACTGCACCAGGCGGGTCTTGTGGAGGATAATGCATTGCCAGCACCTCCGGCCCCTAAGCCTCAGCACTCGAACTGGACTTGAGTGGGAGGGCCAGCTTGAATCGCCTTGGTTCCTGCATTTTTGTCCCCCCTGACCGGGCGGTGTGCTAGAGGATTCTCTGGTGCTGGGACTGAGCTTGTTGGATCAGTTTTGTACGACTTTGCTGTTACCCACTCTTGTTTTTGTTGTACTAAATGTTTTTCTTATGTTTGGATGTATGGGGATCTTGGTATTGGGCTGGTGTCATGCGGGGGCGGAGGGGAAGTTTGATGGACCAGTTTTGTCAGCTTTGCTGTCTTCCATCTCTGTTCTTGTTGAGCTATAGATTCTTGGTCTGGAAGGGATTAGGGTATTGGTTTAGTGCTGCATGGGGGTGGTAGGGGGTGTGATGATGTTTTGTTAAAGGGGCATTAATGGAATGTTATTTTACTGGTGTGTTGAATAATGGGGAAATGATATTACATCTTATGCTTGCATTCATGCTATATGGGGGCCCGGGCGGAGTTTAGTTTGGGGTCAGTTTAACCGTGTCCTGTTTTTCCCTTAACAGGCGGGTGGTACTGACGGGAGGGGGGGTGGGATTGGGTGGGTGGATTGCACTGCTAGGGGAGGATAGGGGTTTGGGTTTGGTGGGGGTTATGGTAGTCTTTTCTGGGATAAGAAGCATGGGGGTAGGGAGGGCAAATCTCCGCGGACAGCATGGTGGATTAAGGGTGGCGGGATATTCTTTTGGTTAGCAGTACGTGTTTTGCCGGTGTTGCGGGGGTTGTCTGGTGCGGGCCAGAGGGGAGGCAAAGGGCGGAGGGGGCCTGGTGATTGAATATCAATGTTGCGACTGATCTCTTTGAATGTTAAGGGTCTTAATTCCCCTAGAAAGCGATCTTTGCTGTTCTCAGAATTGCGATCCTTCAAAGGGGACGTTGTGTTTTTGCAGGAGACACATCTCCGTACTAGCAATCAGGGGTGGTTAAAGCGTAATCCTTATAATGAGGTGTGGGTAGCTTCGGACGTGAATGGGCGAAAGAAACGTGGTGTGGCCTTGTTATTCCATCAGAGTCTATCTCTCCGGGTGGAAGAGGTTAAAAAAGATACCCTGGGTAGGTGGCCTTTTGCGAATGTACGCTTGGAGGGTCATATATTAATTCTAGCTAACATTTATGCACCTAATGAAGGACAGGGATCCTTCTTTACGCGGCTGAAGGCCTTGTTGGCTGACTTCGTGAAAGGCCCCATTATACTTGGCGGGGATTGTAACGCCCATCTGGTGCCCCATTTGGATTCCACGGGTAGTACTGGGAGAGTGGTGGGTGGGACCGGTAAGGCATAGCAGAAACTTCTGTTGGATCTCGGCTTGCGCGATGTTTGGAGGGAGACTCATGAAGGGGAGAGAAGTTATACATATTATTCGCCCGTTCATCAGGTGCATACCCGCATAGATTACTTTTTGTTGGACAGCGCTTGATGGATGAGAGAGTGGAGGCCGGTCATGGGGCACTGACGTGGTCGGATCATGCCCCGTGCTGGCTTGCCCTTCCGGCGGACTTGTGCAGCAAGCGCCAACGGCTCTGGCGACTTGATGTACGATTCCTTCGGCGACAGAGCACTGTACAGGAACATAGCCATTTCATAACTGACTTTTTTGAGTTAAACGATTCTGGGGAAGTTCCACTTCCCATGGTATGGGATGCCTTCAAAGCCACGGCTCGGGGCCAGCTTATTGCGGAAGCGGCTCGCACGAGGAGGGCTTGAAGACGGGAATACTGCCACCTAGTGGGAGACTCTTCCCGGCTGTGTTTAGAGCATGCCCGGACTGGATCAAAACGGGTCTTGCGCCAGTGGAGGGTTGTCCGGGCCAATTTGGATGCATGCTTACAAAGAGAATTAGACAATAAACGGCGGAAATTGCGACAAACTTTTTATGAGCAGGGGAATAAGACTGGCCGCTTCCTTGCCTTACGTCTTCGGCAGCAGCAATCTCTGAGGGTGGTTCGTGAGCTTCGAGACCCTGGGGGGCAGAAGAGGGTGCTTTCTCGGAAGAGCCGCGACGTCTTCGCTTCGTTTCTGGAACAGTTATATAAAGCTGAACCTTTTGATATGGCATGAGTGCAGGGCTTCTTACGGACAATCACTTTGCCGCGGTTGACTGATTTAGATCGGGATCAATTAGATACTGAACTTACAGTGGAGGAGGTGGACTTCGCAATTCGACGGCTGAAAACCGGGGGAGCGCCGGGTAATGATGGCTTTCCCGCGGAGTATTATAAGAAATTCCGTGTGCAATTAGCGCCGACACTGGTAGTACTCTTTAATGAGGTTCTGCGGGGGGTGCCTCTTCCCACATCTCAGCGTGAGACTGTGATAGTAATGCTCCCTAAGCCAGACAAGCCCCTGCAGGACGCGGCCTCATATCGCCCATTTCCCTACTAAATACGGATGTTAAAATACTCGCCTCGGCATTGGCAGCGCGATTGAACTGGGCTCTCCCAACCTTGGTACATCCTGACCAGGTTGGGTTTGTGCCGGGCCGCCAGGCGGCAGATAATATTCGGCGAATGCTGCAGGTTATTTACGCGGCACAGCAAGACCCACAACCGATCCTAGTGGTGGGGGTTGATGCCGAAAAGGCTTTCGACCGTGTTAGCTGGGGTTACCTCTGGTGCGTGTTAGATAGGATGGGCTTTGGTCCTAATTTCATTCGGTGGGTTCATAGCTTCTATCAAGACCCTAAGGCGTGTGTCCGGGCTAATGGGGGTCAATCGAGAAATTTCTTACTGGAAAGGGGCACTCGCCAGGGATGTCCTCTGTCGCCGCTGCTGTTTGCACTGGTGATGGAACCCTTGGCGTAAAGCTTTCGCGAACATCCGGGCATCTGGGGCGTTCGCGTGGGCCCTGCGGATTACCGAATTGCGCTATTTGCAGATGATATCATATTATCTCTGGTGAAACCCGCTGCGTCCCTCTCTGCTGCTATGCAGCTCTTTGAGACCTTCTCCTGGGTGTCTGGATTCAAAATCAATTACACTAAATCTGAAGTCCTTAATGTTGGGGTTTCAGAAGAGGTTTGTGAGGAGCTCAGAGCCGCCTACCCCTTCCGTTGGGTGTTGGGTGCTCTACACTATCTAGGTGTGAATTTGACGGTGGAGCGGGCGGCGCTTTTTAAGGCCAACTATGAACCGCTACTTCAGCAGGTTCAGCGAGATTTGGAGACCTGGAATAGTCTGACGCTATCCTGGTTTGGGCGTATTGCAGTGGTTAAGATGGTGGTCGTCCCCCGTTTTTTGTACCTCTTCCAGGTTCTTCCTATATCGTTGGCTCGGGGAATCCTGACCACTTGGCAAACCATGCTCATGAAGTTTATATGGCAATATCGTCGGCCACGTTTGGCGCGCCACATTCTCTATACTCGTACGCGTTCTGGGGGCATGCGGGCTCCTAATCTTCACTGGTACTATGCGGCGGCGCAGTGTCGTGCCGGGGTGGAGTGGATGATCGCGGATAGCTCCAAGCGATGGGTGCAATTGGAAATGAATATTGGGGGGGAGCGGGATTGGGGGATCGGTTGTGGCTTGGTCCCAAACTACGAAGTGGAGTGTGTTTAAGTAACCCCTACATTCTTCATACCCTCCGCTGCTGGGATCAATTCTTTCGGCCTCATGGGATGGACCTGACCCCTCTGGCACCTATAGTGGATAATGCCTCGTTTCCCCGAGGGCCGGTTGACCCGGTTTTCCGGCTTTGGGGACATAAGGGCCTTAGCCGTGCCGGACAACTGTTTGATGAGGGTAAGTTGCTAACGTTTAGCGCACTTCAGGAGGAATTTGATCTTCCAGATAGTCAGCTCTTCCAATATACGCAAGTGGCTCACTGGGCTCAGGCTAGATCCGTTCGGCCGCATGTGGCCCGAGATTTGACGGATCTGGAGCGTTACTGCGAGGGGTGCACTACCACAAAAGGTCTTATAGCTACCTTGTATGCCCAGCTGCGGGAGCAGCAGCCGAGGCGTGGCAAGCATAGGGAACTTTGGAACTCTGATTTGAATCTTTCTTACTCTGAGCAGCAGTGGGAACAGGTAGAGGGTAGGCTGTGGAAGAGCTCGGTGGCGATTAATGTCCGCGAAACTAACTATAAATTACTATATCGCTGGTACATGACCCCTGCACGGATTGCCCGCGTTTATCCGGGGGTTCCGGACCTGTGCTGGAGGAGATGTGGGCAGAAAGGTGATCTGGCGCATATCTGGTGGTCTTGTCCTCGCGTCTGAACCTTTTGGAGGGGGATTCAAGCTCGTTTACAGCAACTCATTGGGTTGAGCATTCCATGGGATCCGGGTATTTTTCTTTTCGGGGTTGCGGTGCCCGGGGCACGTAGTCCCCAGCTGGTTTTGCTTCGACATGGTCTGAACGCAGCCCGGCTATCTGTAGCTTCTGCTTGGAAGCAGGTTCTCCCACCGCCTTTTTCTGTCTGGTTGGAACGAATGTGGGACACGTATACAATGCAGCGCGGGGTGGCAGCCGGTAGGATGCGATTGACGTGCTTTGAGCAGGTGTGGGAACCTTTTGTCCTTTGTTACGGCTCCTGATTGCTCTAGGGCGTTGTACGCCCTGGACATTTGCGGGTCACGTGCTGTGCCGTGAGATGCTCTTCTGGAATACCACCTTTTGCTCTCTGTGCGCTGATTGGTTGGCTTGCCTTCCTTATTATTGGCTGGTAGAGAGGTTCGTGGGAGGGAGGGGGGGCAGAGATGGGTAGGGTGGGTGTGGGGTGGGCGGGGGTGCTGCAGGGTGAGGGGTTGATGCTCTACTTGGTGTTTTTTGTGGTTTGACGCTGGGTGGGGGGTGGGAGGAGAGGGGAGGGGGAAGGGGAAGGGTAAAACATTTATAATACAAAAACAAAAGAAGGTGTTTCGTTGGCTTGCCTTGTGCTTCTGGTTTGTTTGTGAATTTGGCTGTGTTACCTTTTGATACTGTAATATGCTTACGGTTCATGTTTTTCTGTAACCAATGGCTGCCTTTCAATAAAAAAAACAAAACAAAAAAAAAACATTGCCATAAACTCAAACTCTGCAAAATTCCTTTCACATATCTTTTCTTATTCTTCTATATCCTTTTTAAGATATGGTGATTAGAATCGCATACAATATTCAAGATGCATTTGCACTATGGAGCGATACAGAAGCATTATATCATCTTTGGGTTTATTCTCCATTCCTTTCCTTATGATTCCTAGCATTTTATTTGCTTTCTTGGCTGCCACTGCACACTGGGAAGAGAGTTTCAACGTATTATCCACGATGACACCTAAATCTTTTTTCCTGGGTAGTGGTTCCTATTGTGGAACCTTGCAACGTGTAATTGTAGTTTGGGCCATTTTTTCCTTTAACTTTACAATCATCCACATTAAATTTCATCTGTCATTTGGATGTCTAGTCTTCCAATTTATCAAGATCCTCTTGTAATTTTTCACAACCCTCCTGTGTTTTAACAACTTTGAATAATTTTGTGTCTTCTACAAATCTGATCACCTCATTCGTATTGCCATTTCCAGGTCATTTATGAATATGTGAAAAAGCAATGGGCCCAGCACAGATCCCTGGGGTATGCCACTATTCACCTTAAGAAACCCGTATCCCAGACCACTTTCAAAACTTCCACTTGTAGGTCTATAAAAAACAGCAGATCTATTCTCCCCTTCTTTTCTCTAACCTACTGGAGGCAAACGGGGTCATTCCGAGGTGCGAATAGCAGGATGGACATCCCTTTAGGACATCCATCCCTGCTATTCAGCCCCTCTGCTGAAACCGGCCCCCCTACTTTCCCATACGTTGTACGGGGGAGGTTAGACGGGGGCGGGAAAGGACAGGCAGTGGGCAGTCTGCAGCCCGGATGTACAGGGCCAATTCCAATGTTGGACCTGTACATCCAGGGCCGGTAGGCTGAACGGGGAACTTATTCCACCTCTGAGGTGGAATAAGTTCCCTAGATGGATGCTTACGGCAGGCCCGGGGTGCAGCAAAGGCAGGAGGGGTTAGAGGGGATTCCCCGCAGCCTGACCCTGGCCTTGGGAGGTCAGATCGGGGGTCGAGCTGTGGGGAATGCAGATTCTTTTCTGGCAGCCGGGGATTGCAGCTCCTGAATGGAGCCATGGTGCCATGGCAACCGGACGCCATGGTGTCGCAACTCCATTCAGAAGCCTTGACGGAGTTAGCCGGGCTAGGCCTGTATGCGCAGGCCAACCAGAATCGGGGTCACGGTCTGCACATACAGGCCTGGAAACGATTCTGATCCCGCAGGGCTAGACATGCCCTGCGGGATCAGAATCCCATCTACCTCTGTGCATCCGATTCCAGGCCCGAAATGTCTATTCATATACTCAAGTAAATAAACCAAACACATGCCTGTGAGTAGCAGGTACTGTAGGTTCCTGAAATAGATAAATTGAAGCTTTCACTCATTCAGTCTCCCAAATTTGCATTTGTCGTGCGTGAGGAAAGTTCAGATTTTTAGTGTTTATGAATATAAGCTTAATACTGTCTGAACCCATTACTACCCTCTAAACCCTGATCCCACTCTAAATCTGCCACTACTGTCCATTCAAAACACCAATTACATACCCCACCACCCTCACACGGTCCTTTCCCATCCTTCCACACCCCAGTTCCCCTCCATATAACTCCCCTCCATTCCATATTCAGCAAATTTAATCACTGGTCTGGATCATTCTTATCCTATGATCTGCCCTTCTCAAACATATGAACATCCTCCCACCTCTGACCTAGCCACCACCCACATGCAGTTAATATCCCAATTATAAGCAGGAAAAATAACTTGACAGACATATCAATACAACAATATGACAAGATTGCACCAAGCTTAAAGGTCCCCAATTCACCCCTTCATCAAGCCCCAAGAAAGGTCATTTCTTATATATAGTTCAGCACAAGTCCTTAAAAACAAAAAGTTCTCAGTGCCAGTTTTGCCTTTTAAGTCAGGCATCACAACTCAAAATGTCCATCAAAGCAGCAACTCCTGATGGAGACTGATGACAAAGGTCCCAGACCTCAAGCCTCTGCAATGGTCTTCTTTGTGTTACACAATTGTCAGTCCTAATGGAGTCTTCAGATTTTCAACAAACATAGAAACATAGAAAAATGACGACAGAAAAGACCACATGGCCTATCTAGTCTGTCCTTCCATATCAATAACTCCAACAGTCTCCATTGGATACCTGCTGCCATTTAGCAGGATCTTTACATGGGGTTGTTGGAGTGTTAGCAGAGGACAAAACCCCCTGAATACCGGCTATAAGTTTGAAGCGCCTGCGGCGCTTGTCGCCGCGGCGCGCGACATAGGCACGCGCCGAAGGAGCGCACCTAAGGAGCACGACGTGCTCCTTAGGTGCGCTCCTTGGGGCCGCTCCGGAAGCGCAGGACGCTGCCTTAACCTTGCTTCCTGCTGTTATCTCTTTTCAGCCTTTCTCTCCGCCTACACATCCGGACCTGGGATCACGACAATTCCTTCGCCCGCCTACTGTGCTCCTCATTGGCCTTCTCAGGTATCATCTGTTCGGTTCTCTTTGTTCTCTCCTATTCAGCGCTCCTTCTGTCCTATGTCACACATACCGGTGCTCTGGGGTCGTCGCTTCCCCCCGCGGCCCTGTTATCGCTCTCGCTGCTCTACTAACCTTTTACCCTGCCCCTTCTCTTCTTCCTCGGTCTTATCTTCCTCACCAAGCTCTGCTTTCTCCTCGACCTCCCTCCATGTCGGCCTTATTAACTGCCGGTCTCTCAGAGGAAAAACTCTGCTGGTCCAAGATCTTATTTCCCAATCCCGTTTCGACCTCACTCTCCTCACCGAGACGTGGCTGAAGGAGGGGGAGGATGCCCTTCTCAGCCGCTGTCTTCCCCCTGGATTCTCAGCGGCCTCGGTGCCCCGCATAGGCCGTGCGGGTGGTGGGGTGGCTGCTATTCTCAGCCCCTCCCTTGCTTTCACCCAGCTCTTTCCCCCTTCCCTCTCCTACCCTGAGGCTCTCCTCCTCCACCTTCATACTACACCCCCGATTCATGTACTTCTTATTTACTTACATAGAAACATAGAAACATAGAAACATGATGACAGAAAAAGACCACAAGGCCCATCTAGTCTGTCCTTCCATAACAACAACTACAACAGTCCACTTTTTACCTTTAGAGATCCTCTGTGTTGGTCCCATGCTTTTTTGAATTCAGTTACTGTCCTCATCTCTACCACCTCCACCTTACCCCCTACTCCCCGCACTGATCTTTGGGACTCTCTACTTCGCTCTCTTACTGACCTCTCTTTACTCTTCCCTCATCTCCTTGTCGCCGGTGATTTCAATTTACACCTTGATGCTCCCTCTTCCTCCAGGGATCACGCTTTCCTTGCCCTCTTTCAGGACCTTTCCCTTCATCAACACGTCTCTTGTCCCACCCATTCCGCTGGCCATACTCTAGACCTCCTCCTAACTCCTTCATCTTCTACGCTCTCTCTCTCCAATCTGTCCTCCCTGTCCCTTCCATGGACGGATCACTTCTGTCTCTCTGCTTTCTGTTGTCATTCTGGGGCAACCTCAGCCCCCCCTGTCCCCTCCTCCCTTCCATCCCTCTCCCGCTCTATCACTCCCTCCCTAGCCCTGCAACTTCCCCCTGTCACAGATCTGCTCCCTGCAGACTTCTCAACCCTGTCTCCTACTTCCCAAGCTTCTGCCTGGTTCTCTTCTCTTTCTAATGCCCTTGATCACATCGCTCCCCTTCGTCCACGCCCCTCCGCGCACCGGCCCTCGCAACCCTGGTATCACCCTGGCCTCCGCTTGCTCCGATCTCAACTCTGTAGAGCGGAGCGACAGTGGCGTAAATCCCCATCACCACAAACTCTCTCCATCTTCAAATCCCAACACTCTTTCTACCGTTCCCAAGTTCATTCCGCCAAGGCCTCATTCTTCTCTGCAGCTATCGCCGCAGCCCCCAACCAGACTCGCCACCTGTATTCCACACTAAACTTTCTTACCTCCCTTCATCCCTCTACATCAGCTCGATCTGCTCACCCTCTCCCTGCCCCCTCCCTCCTAGCCTCAGCCTTTTCCAACAAGATCTCTGTCCTGAGGGCTTCTCTACCCCACCATCCCCCTGCCCTCTCCGCTCCCCCCCAGCAGCGTCCCCTCCTCCCACTTCTCCTATCTCTCATACATGGTCTTCTTTTTCCCCTACTTCTACTACTGAATTGCACCACCTCATTACCACCTCCAACAAGACCTTCTGCTCCCTTGACCCCATTCCGTCCTCCTGGCTGCTTGTTCCCTCTCTTTCTGCGCTTCCCATCCTACAAGTCCTATTGAATTCCAGTCTCTCCTCAGGTTCTTTCCCCACGCCCTGGAAACACGCTCTCATCCGTCCAATACTCAAGAAACCCACGCTCGACCCCCTTGACCCCACTAATTACCGCCCAGTTTCCAATCTTCCTTTTCTTTCCAAACTGCTCGAGAAAATTGTCTTTGCACAGCTCACTCACCATCTGGACTCCACCAACCTTCTTCATCCACGTCAATCTGGCTTTCGCTCTGGACACAGTGTCGAGACTGTTCTTCTAGCTTTCTCCAACTCTCTGCACTCTGCTCACGATCGAGGTGATATTTCGGTGGCGGTTGCACTCGATCTCTCCGCTGCTTTTGACCTGGTTGATCACTCCCTTCTTCTGTCTCGACTGCACGATATCGGACTCCGTAGTACTGTTTTACACTGGTTTCATTCATTTCTCTATTCTCGCTCAGCAGCCGTGGCCTCTTCCTCCTCGTCCCCTTCCCTCTCTGAGTCTTTTTCACTAACCTGCGGCGTCCCTCAGGGCTCTGTGTTGGCCCCTCTTCTTTTTAACATTTTTCTCACTCCCCTCACGCTTCTTGTTCAACAGTTTGGAATCACAGCCTTCTACTACGCTGATGACATTCTCCTTCTTCACCACACCTCACCCATCTCACCTGATTTAACTCCACTAAACACCTGCTTAGCTGCTGTCTCCCACTGGTTAACACAAAACTGTCTGCACCTTAATCTTTCCAAAACTATAGCCATCTGGTTTTCCCATGGACGTGAACCCCCGCCCTTGGCCCCCTCCTTCTCTAACGCACCGGTCCCATTGGTCACCACTTTTCGCTATGTCGGGGTGCTCTTTGACTCGGATCTTTCCTTTTCTGCACACGTCTCTCAAGTCTCCAAACTCTCCTTCTTTCACCTTCGTCAGATCCGCGCTATTCGCCCCTTTCTCTCTCCCTCTGCCTTAACCACTCTGCTCCTCACCTTGGTTATTTCTCGTATTGATTTTTCCAATTCCATCTTCTCTGGTATTTCTAAACTGCAGCTTTCTCGCTTACAACGTATCCAAAACACCGCCGCCTGTCTAGTCACTCACTCTTCCCTCAGAGATCATGTCACTCCCCTCCTCCTACAACTACACTGGCTTCCCGTCTCCTTCCGCATTCAGTATAAGCTCCTTACGTTAGCCCACAAAGCACTACACACCTCTACCCCGCAATACCTGGCTGACCTTCTCCATTTCCACACTCCACGTCACACCCCCCGCTCATTTCACCTTAACCGTCTTGCTTTACCGTCCCCCTCACATGCTCACCTTCAGTCTACACGTTCCTCCGCCTTTTTCTTTGCAGCCCCTGCCTTATGGAATTCTCTTCCCCCTCCTCTTCGTCTTGAACCCCACTACCTTACCTTTAAACGCTCCCTTAAAACCTACTTGTTCTCCCTTACCTTTGACTTGCCTCCCCCTTAGCCTCACCCTCTCTCCCTCCTTTCACCCTCTCTACCCCTGTCTCTGTCTCTTTCTCTGTTAATATTGTAATTTCTTTTCAGTTTCCGGCCTTGTGCCTTATTGTTGTTTGATTTTATTGTAAACCGCCCTGCTTCCCAATGAAGGGCGATTAAGCAAATAAATAAACATAAACATAAACATAAACATACTCGTACAGCCTCCTCTCTTGTGCGAGGTCTCATAGGTTTTCCACTAATTCTCAAGAATAGTCCAAAGCGAAAGATCCATCTGTATCTTCTATCTGTGATTCTTCCACTCAAGAGAGCTCAGAGATCTAACTTTTAGCAGCTATCTATCTGCTATTTGATGGTAAAATCATGAAAACAAACTATTTTGGCATTAGGTCTATTTTCCATAACTTCAATCTTGTTCTTCATGTTCACATTGCTTTTTCCAACTCTTCTATGCATCTGCATCTGCCTATAGTGTGACTCTTCATCAAGGCAAGTCTCTGTCTTCCACTTTTTCTAGAGTAAGTGTGAAATTTGTGCATTGGCATTTATGTATTAATGGACTTGTTTTGGGAACCTATGTTGCTTTTATAAAATAGGCTGAAAATGCAAAAATACAATGTGTGCCTTTGAGTCAATGCTGACTCCTGGTGACCCAGCAGCCCCTGGGTTTTCTTGGCAGTGTGACCAGAAACAGACTGCCAGACCTTTCTTCCGAGACTATGGAGGTTAAGTGACTTGCCCAAGGTCACAAGGAGGGCAAATCCTGGTCTCTTGGTTATCAAGCTAATGCTCTATTAGGCTACTCCTCCATAGACACCTTTTTAAATCTCTCACATAGGCATCCTGTTCTAAAATCAAGCCCATAATGCAGTCAGTACCACTACTGCTATTCATTTAGTCCAATGTCAGTAATAGCACCCTGAAGGTGGAGTCTCTCTGTAGTTGCTGGAACCACTCATGCAGCTCACTTCTCAAAGTGCCATTTCCCTCCTCACCATTTGAAGACGCATCTCTAAGATTTTCAGGTACAATATTGTTCTGTGTCAAAAGCTCCTGCTGCCATCTTGGCAAGATCTCTGCTCAGAGGGCCTCCTCCTGGATACACAAAGCAGTGCCATCTCATATAGCTCCTGCTTTTCCCATACTAGTTGCACTTCTATGTAATGTAAACAAAAGTTCATAGTAACTACATATTTTTTTGTATACGTATTGTAAGCAACAAGTTTAATGTAAATCATACTGTTCGTTTGTTGTAAAAAATTTACCTAACTGTACACCGCTTTGACTAGTGTAAAGTGGTATAAAAGAATTGTTAAATAAATAAACAAACATCAAAGTCCAACACAATGCAGCTGGGGTGTGAAAATTAATTAGGTATGCTTTTCCTGTCTTCTTCAGCTCAGGCTACATGGAAGAACAAACCCAAATTTTATACAATGAAAAGTTCAAGGACAAGTGCAGTTAAAGATTGTTTTTCTTGGTTTTCAGGCACTATACCGATAAGCTCCGGTCGATCTTTCAAAATGATAAAGTATGTTCCCACACATATCTTAAGATGGCTGCCTTATTCATGCACCTTCTTTTAATGCATGCTGGCTAGTCAGAAAGAATTTTGTGCTTTCACCTGTGCAATGCCAGCATTCTGGAACTCATCACCCTTGAGTCTTAGCTTTTAGTTGTCACTTTTTTTTGTAAGGACTTCATTTGCTAATTTCTTTATATACTATTGCTATTATGGTTTGGATTGTTTTTCATGTACAATTTTTTCTGTCCATTGCTTCTTTATATTGTGGTTATATTCTTATTATGTTACAATTTCTTTTTCATAAATCATTTGGAGCAGGGGACAAACAAATGAGAAATGTGATTAAAAAAGCAGTCATCCTATGAAACGGAACTAAGGAAAGGGCCAAAGGGAATGTGGAAGAAAAATCACTTTTCCAGTCAGAAGGCGGTGAACATCTGCAACAGCTGCCCAGCTGAAGTTATACAAACCAAAATAGTGGCAGAATTCAAGAATGGTTAGCAAAGACATAAGCAGATATAAATGGCAGAGGGAGGGAGGGAGTAAACCACTGACAGAGTAGCATACATTAACAAATGAGCAGGTGGGGTTGACCAAGTGGTCATTCTTTGCCAACATCTTCTATATTTCTGTATGCTGCATTAACATTTCTTTCACTATCCTGCGAGGACATGTCATAATCTATTGGATGACAAAAGACCTACAAAAGTCTACATAAATGACCATCACAAGACAAAAAACCAGACCATACAATTTCTACAAGATATATAGAGGACCTCAAATAAAAGCAAGCTTTATATAGGCCAAAAAGACCCTCTAGTATAACAGTCTCACAGGGCCCTCACTAGTATGTTCTTAATTCATCATCCATCCATCCATAGTGAAAAAATGCTAACATACTGTGATAGTGACAGTAACTTCCCAAGCATATATAAAGCAATAGCCCAACACAATATTGTGTTTCAAAAAGGAAAAAAACACTTATCTGCATCAGGGGAAAAAGTATCGCTGTTCAGGATCGCACTTCATATTGTGCAGAGGCTCATTGTCAGCTGAATGATTGGAAATTTTACTCTATTTTACCAATGGACTCTATTCATGAACTTCTCATGTGTATTAAAGCTATTGCAGCTCAAGCAGGAGATCAAGGATTTTTGACTCCTTCAGAAAGCAGATTTTTGGTGACACCGGCTCCTCTTACCCATATGATTTATTTTTTACCAAAAGTACATAAGGATATTATCTGTCCACCAGGTTGCCCTATAGTTTCTACTTGTGGATTCATTTTAGAACCCTGTCTTTTTACAACCTTCTCTTCGTGAGATTCCAATCCTTCATCCAGGATACTGCTCACTTTTTATATTTACTTCAGGATGTCCCTACTTGAACACTGATTACTTATATGGTTTCTATGGACTTCAATAGTTTATATATGAACATTCCATAGGATAAGGCTTTGGCAGTAATATCGAAAGTCTTATCATCTAAAATTGCTACAACACAGATACCTCTGGATTTTTTTCACCAACTAGCTGAATTGGTTTTAGATCACAACTATTTTGGGTTTGATGAAAGTTATTACCAACAAAATCAAAGAGGTAGCCATGGGGGTGATCCTGGTTCCTTCCGTGGCATCACTCTATATAGCTGAGTTTGAACAAAATAATTTGACAGACTCCTGGTTTGGGGACAATATCTGTATGTGGAAAAGGTATCTGGATGATATCTTTATCCTGTGGAAGGTTTCTGAAGATGATCTTTGATTGTTTCATACATGGTTGAATACTCTTGATGATAATATGCAGTTTTCCCTGACCTATCATGCTACTCATATAGTGTGTTTCTGGATGTGAAAGTGAAGAGGCTTGATGATGGTTTCCAGACTTCTATTTTTCGGAAGCCAGTAGAGCGGAATGTTTATCTGCAATTTAATAGCTGCCATCCACATTGGCTAAAATCCAGCTTACCTATAAGCCAATTTCTTTGGGCTCGTCGTATCTTCTCAACTGAAACTCAATTTAAAGCAGAATCTTGCATTCTGACATCCTGTTTTTTGGCTAGAAGCTATCCAGCTGCTACAGATAAAAATGCTTATTACTGAGTGAAATGTGCTCAGCGAGATTTACTGCTAGAGTAAACAACCTGAGCAAGATGACTCCTTGGTCTGTGTATTAGCATATACTGCTGGAGTCCACAGAGTGGTGAAGTCTATACATTAACATTGGCAAGTTCTTAGTCTTCACTCCTGCCTAAAGGATCCTCCCCATATGGCATTTAAACGGGTTAAGAACTTGGATGAATTACTGACAAGATATCCAATATCCAATACACCTTCTACAGATACTTTACAATCTCATGGTCATTATGCTTGTGGTAATTGTTATTGGTGTCAATATATGTTGGAAGGATTGAGTTGTGGTCATCCTAATGGGAAAAGATATTATTCCAGATTTTCCAATACTTGTAGATCTGAGTGGGTCATTTATTTGTCTATGCCCTCTGATTTATGTGGGTTGGATGAAAAGGAAGACACGTTTGCGCCTTAATGAACATAAGAGTCGTATGAAGACTGGTTCTATTACTACTCCATTAGTCTCTCATTAGATACAGTTTCAACATCAAGTATCTGATTTGTGCTGGCGTATTCTTGAATGTGTTCCAGAATCCTGGCGAAGAGGTAATAGACTTAAATTTATTTATTTAACATTTCTTATATAAAGCCTTTCATATCATCAGGGCGGTTTACATTGAACAAACTGAAATTACATTGAACACGGCATTTATAACTTGGAGATAACTATTTTACAGTGTTTGGACATCCATGAGCAACATTGGATGTTCTGGTTAAGCACTATAGATCCATTGGGTCTCAATCAAGCTGTTGATTGGGCCTCATTATTTTGATTGGCTGTCATTGACCAGGTGATTATTTGATTGCCGTATAAATATTTTTTGAATGTGGATTGTGAGAAGCATTCAGCCGGCTGGAGTTTGGCTTGGAGGAATTTCAAATTTTGGGCTTTTTCCTCTGATGCAGATAAGTGTTTTTTTTCCTTATCAAAACACAATATTGTATCGGGCTATTGCTTTATATATGCTTGGGAAGTTACTGTCACTATCACAATATGTTAGTATATTTTCACTATGGATCGATGATGAATTAAGAGCATACGAGTGAGGGCCCTGTGAGGCCATTACACTAGAGGGTCTTTTTGGGCTATATAAAGCTCGCTTTTATTTGAGGTCCTCTATATATCTTTGTATGGTCTGGTTTTTTTGACTTGAAGTGATAATCTATTTGGAGGCATTGCAAGTGCCCTCCCTCTTGCCCAAGACACTGAGCTTCTGAATCACAATCAAGAGTTCAAGAACTATGTCACCAAACTGACACCTATACTTTCTCTAAATAGATAAGTACACACAATACAGGATATAATTTTAGGAAGGTTAACTTCAGTTCTCTGGTACTGTATATGGCTTAAATGAAACCACTATATCCAGATTAAATAAACATTGTATTTGAAATAATTGTAATTTCACAGCATACTATTAGTGCCTAATATAGAACATTTTAAAAGCTCTAACTTGGCCTTTTGAGCAGACAGAGGATTTCTTAATATCATGGTTGAAAATAACTAACTTACTGTCCAATGAGTATTTTCAAATAGTGAAATAGAAAGAAATACTGCTATAAATAATACTCCTAATATGTAATCTCTGTAACATTAAATCAAATGTGGCTTATTGCGTGGGGTTTGCGGTTATGCTCAGGTTTGTAATTCCCAAAGCTGGCAACAAGCATCCATACCAGGATTTGTGGCCTTAAAGGCAGAAGCCTTTGAAAGGAGGCATCTTTATCAGTCAATTTTAAATATATTATACAGGGCTAGAGCCTCTATATTAGTGAGGTCCTCACAGACACATAGGTACCTATATGCAGGGCCGGTTCAAGGCAGAGAGGTACCCTAGGGGAACCTCACCCTGGTGCCCACTGCCGCTGCTGCCACCCACTGCCACTGCCCCCCTCTCCGGGACATGGAGAAGTGGCAATGGCCGAAAACATCCCCACAGCACTTGCCTTTAAACTTCAGCACCATAGGGCTGTTTGCTTCCGCCCCTCTCAACATCTGATGCCAACTTCCTGTTTGCAGCAGGAAGTCAGCATCGGGCATCAGAGAAGCAGAAAAACTAACATACATATTTTCCTCAGATCGTCCCTGATTTTCTCCATAATTGAACTCCTGGCAGGTGTGAAGGTATCATGACATCAGGCCAAAAATCCAGCTAAAATAACAATATATACATCACACATACACTCCTTCACTTCCTTCTCTTATAGGGAAGTTCAAGATTGTTTATTTCCTTTACCAAAGGAAATATTATACTTGCTTATCTTATTTGTAGCAACAAAATCAGAAATAGCACAATAAGTCAGTGTTCTCCCCAGGACCTATTGAAAGGGCCCCCCCCCCCCCCCCCCCCCCCCGGCTGATTTTACTGACCATCCAGATAACTTAATCTGATGAATTCACATGCTAAAATAATGAGCAGGAATGGAAAAATGATTTAAGCAATTTTGAAATGAATACTTAAAAGAACATAACAATATAGGTAAACAGGGCCGGCGCTACCATTAGGCAAACTAGGCAGTCACCTCCGGAGCGCCCCCCATGTCCATTTCCTGCTGCTGGCGTAACTCTCCAGGGCCAACAGCAGTGGCAGCTGGCCCTGAAACCATGATACAGCACTTACCCTCTGCCTCCAGGGCTGCATCATGATTTAATTCTTTCCAAATTGGCACTTCAGTCCCTCCCCCCATCCACCACAGACTTCTGGTTTATACAAAACCTGAAGTTCAGGCTGGAAGTGGCAGATTGGAGAGAATAAAACTGCGACGCAGTCTGGAAGACAGAGGAACCATAGTTTCAGGGCCAATTGCCACCACTGTCAGCCCCGGAGAGGAACGCCAACGGGGGTCATCAGGATGGTGGGTCCACCTAGGGCACCTCCAGTCCTTGCATTGGCCCTGTTTGTAAATATAATATGAAATAATTAGACACTTGAAGTTGAAACTGTGACAAATAAATGAATCATATATGGAACTTCCTGATAGACGACTAGTTATGCTGTGTGTTGTCAGCCGGCTTACAGTGTGGCCCACCCAGCTACTCCTTCATGCCACCCAGCTGGCAAACTTTCTAGAGAGAACACTGTTAAGGCTCGTTTTTAGTGTCGACAGCACTTGTATTAATTTAAAGCCTGCCCTTACTTTAATGAGCATAAATATGTATTTTTTACTTTAATGAGCATAAATATGTATTTTTTCAACCAGAGGAGTTATCAGCATTTGTTAGCTCTCACATTGTGATATCATCTCCTCAGTGACTTAGGGGCATGTTTACTAAAAGCCGTACAATTGCGTGCCGCACAATAGCGCACGGAAACGCGGCACTCAAACGCTCAGAAACGCTCTTAAACGCCCCGCACAAGTGCGCTTGGGCCCCGCACAATTGCGCGCCGCACTAACGTGCCCCGCAAAAGTACCCGGCCCGCAAATGTCCGATAGAGGCGTGGAAAGGCATTCTGAGGGCGGAGGAAGGCTCCCGAGGGGCGGAGAGACGGGGTCAATGGGCGGGGAAGGGGAGGGGAGAGGCTCCCCGCACAGTATCGGGGACGAATTTGCAGGTTAAAAATAGCGCGAGTGAAACACTCACGGTAGAGGGCATTTAAAGGGAAGAGAAACCATTTCCGTCAGCAATGTACAGGGAAACCGGGGAAACCTGCAAAACGTGAGCAGTGTGATACATGTGCACAGAACAAAAGTGCAAATAAAGATAGAAAAAGACCCAAACAAACATATTAAAAATAGGAAGTCAGCTGGGGAACCCTGATATTAATGGGCAAACATAAGAAACACACCCAGGAAAGCTCCAAAAAAATGAAATGAAGTATGGAAGGGGCTACGGAGCGGAGACCCTTCCAAACACCATTTCCTTTTTTCTGAGCCTTCCTGGGAGTGTTTGCTATGGTTGCCCATTCATATCACTGTTGCCCAGCTTGGATATATTTATCCCCAGTTCGTCGTGGTCGGTTGAGGGGTTTATTTGCACGTTTGTCACCAGACAAGGTGACTGAGCCCACAGTACAAATGTGCAGAGCAGGGTTTGTGACTCCTTTGGTCAGGTTTCCCACCCCCAGGGACTGCACTATCACTGTGGCCACAGTGTGGTGCAGCAGACAGAGGCAGTACCTCTAGGACCAGAGGGTCACAGGTTCAAATCCAAGCTGGGGCTCCTGCCAACCCAGTCCCCATATTTTACCCACCACTAAACAGAGATAGTAAAGACACTCCTTTATTGCAGAGAACATAAGCATGGTTCACACACCCATTTTGTACCCAACACCGCACACACACCATAACAATGGGCATTACCGACAGCCGAGTCCCCCAAATGCAGTCCTGGAGTGCCACAACTCAATCAGGTCATATGCTTTTCCAAGATACGGACATGCCAGCATGTTGGCGGTAGGGTACAGGTGGTGGAGGGGGCAGTGGCTGCTAGCCACAGAAGACAGTGGCCGAGCCATGTGCAGGCTGGCACGTCCACTGCAACATAGGCCCTGTCAGATGTACAGTCATGGACTTCCCAGGGAATTCAGCACATCTGTGGTAACACAGTGGTGCAGTGCACACAGATAGTGTGTGCAGGAGCAAAAGGTCACAGGTTCAAAGCCCAGTTGGGGCTACTGCCAATCCTGTCCACATATTTTCCCCACAACTAAACCATGTTAGTAAGGGCAATCCTTTATTGCTGGGGATATACGCATTGGTCATACGCCTATCTTTTACACCACCAAGCACAGACACCATGACCAGGGGCATTACCTAGAGCAGAGTCTCACAAATGCAGTCCTGGAGGACCACACACCATTCAGGTTCCATGCTGCCACTCATACCAATAACCGTGCTGTATATCTATGCACCACCCCCATGGCATGTAGATGTAGCTCATGCATATTCATGAGGGACAGCAGGAAACCCCAACCAGTGTATTGCAAACCTGGACTGGATTTGGGAACCTCTGCCGTACAGCAGCAGCCAACAGGGACAGACACACCCACACCCACACCCACAGGCCCCATTGGCCAATGCCTCCTGGTGAGGCAGGACATTGGGCCCTGCGTGCATCTCCCAATACCAGCACTTGCATACCTTAGCAATGTCACCCTACACCAGGGTATATGGTACACAGCTCTCAAACGTTTGCTATGAGTACTGGCAGATAGATATCCCTACGTTACGCACAGTCTGCTCTATGAGCTCCATCATAATAATCTATCTGATGTCTGCGGTGTGTGCGTCAGGTCTGGCCCCTGACAGTGTTTACCACCCTAGGGAGGGACCCCCAATGGTATTGCATACCATACCCATGCCTGTACTGTGCCCAGGACTGGTGTGGTGGGCAAGGATTCTGAACCCCTCTATAGTAGCACAATGCTGGCATACGTGTGGGAGTGTGTGTCTGTCTATACAGTGTGTGTTGGCTGCAAACACTGTCCACAGTTGTGGCCTGATGATGTGCATAATGAGCAGCATGGTACCATGGGTATAGCTCAGACAGGGTGGGCTGGCCAGGATGCATCTGCACAGGGCATAGGGCACTGGCAGGGACATTGTAGTGGCCGTCCACCACCTCCACAGACAGGGTGACCTCTGTATGTGCTGCTGGGCTTTCACTCCACCCTGACTGTGCAGTGATGGCAGCATGGCTAGGCACCCCCATAGTGCTTCATAGCACTTTCCTCATGTGATATATATGGGTCACCTGTTGGGGCCTAGTCACTGATGTATCTGCTTGTGTGTGCTGCCATCCCAGTTGTGGGTGCATGCATTTCCAGTGGGACTAACCAGCAGACTGTTCACAGCTGGTATGTGCCCTGCTGGAGTGCCTTGCAGGGTGCAGTGGCTGATGGCTTGATGCAGGGGAATATCAGATAGTGGTGGGGTGCATCTTAGCATATCCAGGCCTACTGTCTGTCTGATATTGTGGTCTGGGTGTGTGTGGGGCTGCTTGGACTGCCCTGTAGGGTGTCTGTTCCCCAACAGGACTGGGGTTGATGGTCCACTCTACTGCCATCATTGCGGGGGGTGGGGGGTGTATAATGGGGATCTGTTGATAGGAGACCCTGCCTGTTTGCCACCCTCAGCTGGGGTGGGGGGGGGGGTTGGTGGTACATGGCCCACCTAGGGGTCTGTGGGGTTTCCCCTGACTGAGACAGACAGAGATATCCAAGGTGTTCCTGCAGAAACTCACAGATTATGACTGTTTTGGAGCTCTGCCATGGCCTCTCTCAGCTGTGGACCTGGTCCAGGGCGCCTCATCGCACACTCAGGGTGAGCACAGTTCCCGCACAGTGTGGCTGTGTGTAGCTACTCTGTGCAAATTAAACACCCGGTCAGTACCTCCTACCAGGCCAAGGTGCTGTGTGGGTGCACACGGACACGTCCCCCTACCAGGCCGGGGAGCTGTTGGGGTGCATTCCCCATCTTGTGTTCATCTGTGGACAGCTGATTTGCATGTGCAGTGCATCATGGGTATGGGTGGCCTAACCCTATCCTGGTTCCCACAGCAGACTGTCTGTGTGGTGACATGCAGGCTCTCTGCAGCCAGCTAGGGGCTTGCTGGCAACTATATAGCTGTAGCCCAATGGTTACTTCACTGCCTGTGGAGCCAGCGGTAATGGGTTCGAGCCCACAGTGGGGTTATTTGATAGAGTTGTCCAAAGCTTTTTTTAGATTTAATGTACATATGTTGCTGCCATCAAACACACCCTCAGTGTACTGTACCCATAAGGTGCCTCTGAGGGTGCTTTATAGGGCACCCTATAGGGCACCTTATGGTTGCCGTCCATATAAGGTGCACTATACATTATCCTGTGACGCAACATATATGGTGCCCTATAGGGGACATTCAAGGGTGCCTTGGCGGACAGTGAACTTTAACATGTGCCTTATGGGCCGCCTTATGTTAACACGCTTTGTGAGTGCGTTTGCTAGTAGTGATAACTGAAATAAAAATAGCTTGCCCCCTACAGCACTCATCCCCATAATACACACTGCCTCAGTGAGCCTTCTTCATTGGGCACTGTGGGGGATTGAACCCCTGATCTCTGCACCATTGGTCAGTGTCTTAACCATTGCGCTGTGGCTCTGTTCCTATGCTTGGGCATCTGCGCACCGCCTTATGCTGCCCAAACCTAACAGTGCACCGCCTTATGCCGCCTGAGATTAACAGTGCACCGCCTTATGCCGCCCAAAATTAACAGTGCACCGCCTTATGCCGCCCAAAATTAATATGCCTCCTACAGCACTTTTACCCATTACAGTTAATGCCTCAGCCAGCCCTTTTTGTTGTGCACAATGGGGAATTGAACCCATGGCAGCTGCACCCACAGTCAGTGTTTTAACCATTGTACTATGGCTCTGCTCCTTTGTGTGTGCACATCAGGCGCCACTTAGCCTTCCCACGCACTATTGTGCCCCGCGCAAATGTGCGATCTCTTACTCCCGTTTTTTTTCTTTTCTCTGCCTGAACCGCCCACTCCTTATATGGCACAGGCACACTACCACGGCCCCGCACATTAGGAATGTTTAGTAAACAGACCCCCTAGTCTCATCATTGTTAGGATGCCTGTCCTCCGCCTCCATTTTTAGATTTATATGCTGTTTTCTTGTTATCTGAGTTGGAGGATTCACCTGTCCTTGTCATCTCTAATATAAAGCCAGAAGATGCTTCAGTGCATGGGGAGAGGAATGGCCAGCAGAAAAAAGGAGGTGATAGTGCCTCTGTATAAGTCTTTGATGCAACCTCATTAGTGCAATTTTGGAGACCACACCTTCAAAAGGATATAAACAGTATGGAGTCAGTGCAGAGGGTGGCTACTAAAATGGTTAGCGGTCTTTGTTAAAAAGCATATGAGGACAGACTTAAAGATCTTAAAATCTATACGTATGTTAGAGGAAAGTCGGGATAGAGGAGATATGATAGAGATGTCTAAATATTTCTATGGCATAAATGCACAAGAGGAAAGCCTCTTTCGATTGAAAGCAAGCTCTGCTTTGAGGGGATATAAGACGAAGATGAAAGGGGATAGACTCAGGAGTAATATGCGGAAATATTTCTTTACAGAAAGAGTGGTAGATGCATAGAATAGTCTCCCAGGGGAGGTAGTAGAGACAAGGACAGTATTTGAATTCGAAAAATCATGGGACAAAACACAGAAGATCTCTAAAGGAAAAAAAGAGGACTATTGTAGTTGATATGGAAGGACAGATTCGATAGGCCGTGTGATCTTTTTCTGCCATCATGCTTCTATATTTCTAAGGTGGTATGATCAGGCGTGGTCTAGTGGTTAGGACAAGGTACTTCAGGCCGGAGGGCCGGGGGTTCAAGTCCCACCTGGGGACAGCAATCTCAGGCCGGAGGGACTGGGATTTCTAGTCCTGTAGGCACTCCTTGTGGTCTTGGGCAAGCCACTTAACCCTCCATTGCCCATGTTCCCTGTAAGTATTAGTGTGTCTCATATCCCCTTGTGTTAAATGTATCCCCCAACTGACCGCTTTGACCCGGTGAAAAGCGGCAGATAAATAAATAAATAAATAAAAATCACCTTCCCAAATCAAGAGCACATCATCTATGTATCTTCTCCATGGTCTAATGCTGACAAATTAGGGACTGGTAAGAAAAACAGCTTCAAATTCAGCGACATACAAATTTGCATTGTCCAGGGCCACTGCTGACCCAATAGCTACCTCTTTAATCTGTTTGTAAAAAAGGCCCTGGAAGCAAAAATAGTTCCCTGTCAAAGCTAATTCAGCTAGTTGCATGAGGAATCTGTTCTGTATGCTCGAGGAGAACTCGTTCAACAATCTGTATAGCTTCAGTCTGTGGGATATAGGTATGTAGAGAGATGATATCTAAGTTGACCATAGCATCCCTCAAACTATTCCAGGATCTGGATAATATGAGAGGAGTCTCTTGTGTAGGAGGATATAAACACTACAAACTGTCTAAGTAAGATATCTACGAACTGTGAAATGGGTTTGAAAAGAGAACCTACAGCAGATGTAATCGGGTGTCCCTGCAAGATTAGTCAAGGATTTATGCACCTTGGGAATAATATAAATGGTAGGAACCACAGGATGTGGAGCAGTGATAAAATCTGATTCTTTTTTGGTTAGGTATCTGACCTCTAAACTCATGAGGGAGTCCAGACTCATTTTCAGGGGTGGGGTGGGATCACCATCCAGTTTTTCATAGAAGAATGATCACTAAATTGTCTATTAATCTCACAAATATAATCCTGTGTTCATAGCAACTAGAGCATTGTCAGTTGATTTAATGACATTGTCAGTTGATTTAATGACAATTTTGCGGTTGGACTACAAGGCCCGAGAGGCCTGTTTCTCATCCTTCATAATATTGTCGTTCATATGTTCCTGCCTCGTTTCCAGCTCAGCAATCCTTTTTAATACCACCTTTTCAAAGACATCAATGACTAGATTGGTTGGATTGGAGGGGATCCACTTGGATTGTTTTGTGGATGGCTGAAAAATCACTGTATACACTGTCACCCCTTGAGTAAAAAATCTATAATCTTAAGCTTTCTGAGAAACTTGAAGAGATCAACCCAAGCATCAAAGGGATCGTAGCTGCGGGAGGAGACAAAGGATAAACCATCGTTGAGCACACTCATTTCAACCTCACTTAGGGTGATATTAAATACCGCGGTAAGATGGAAGCTTTCCAGTCTTTTGCATTGAGTGTCACATGTATGATTTTCTCCCAGTTGGTGAGGGGTCTTATGTGTGCAATAGGTGCAAGGAGCTCTCTGCTCTCAGGGAACGAGTCCGATCTCTGGAGGCTAGAACAGCAGACTTAGAGGACATAAGGAAGACAGAGAGGTACACAGACAACTTGTTGCATTCCACAGTACTGAAGTCCCACCTCCAGTCTGGCAGCATCCCTGCTGCCATGGAGGAGAGGGGTCACGTGACAGGAAGCATCACCCTGGTGTGGCAGGAAGCGATCCTGTAGCTAGGACCTGTCCTCCAGGTGATGTAAAACCCTCTCACACCAAGGAGGTTTCTCCAGGGCCATGTGCCCACGAGGGAAATATTAGGACAGCCATTATAGTTGGTGATTCGGTCATTAGGTTTGTAGATAGCTGGGTAGCTGGAAGGCGTGAGGATCACCTGGTAATATGCCTGCCTGGTGAGAAGGTAGCAGACCTCACACGCCACCTAGACAATGTTTTAGATAGTGCTGGGTAGGAGTCTGCTGTCTTGGTATATGTCGGTACCAATGACATAGGAAAGTGTGGTAGGGAGGTTCTGGAGGCTAAATTTAGGCTTTTAGGAAGGAAGTTGAAATCCAGAGCTTCCAAGATAGCATTCTCAGAAATGTTTCCTGTTCCATGTGCAGGACCCAAAAGGCAGGCAGAGCTTCAGAGACTCAATGCGTGGATGAGACTATTTATTTATTTAAGAGGTTTTTTTATATTGCTTTATCAGGCAATCAAAGCGGTTTACAAATAACGTGACATTTACATCAAAACGATAATCAACATAAGTAACATATGTACAGTGTAACCAGCTGAACCTGATGACATTCATTGAACTATTTACATTTAGTAGTGAAGGAAAATATCAACATTGTGGATAGGAGGTCAGTATAGCGTAAGAGGTATCGAGGGCAAGGGTCACTTATGTTAGGTAGGTACCTGAATCAACTTGTTGTGTTCCATAGTAAGCTGTAAAGAGTAGGGTCTTGATGCTTTTTCGGAAGTCAGCGAGGTTGCTTATATCTCTTACTGTCGCTGGGAGACAGTTCCATAGGATTGGGGCATAATATGCGAAGGCTCTATTGCTCATTGATTGGTTGGCCTTGCGGAAGTCAGCTGGGAGGGCTAGGGAATTTTGAGTGCATCCTCTCTTCTGCCTATTGTCTGGAATTCTATTAATTAGAGTGGTAAGATGAGAGGGTGATATGTTACATAGTTGTTTGAATGTAATGACTAGATTTTTATATTTGATCCTACTTAGGATAGCAGCCAGTGCAACTGGCATTAAAATGGGAGTGATGTTCTCAGACGTAGCTGCTCACATGATTACATGAGCTGCTGTATGTTGCACCATCTGCAACTGTGTTAATGCCTGTTTGGGTAGACCCTGCAATATACTATTGCAGTAGTCGAGGTGAGGGTGAATCATAGCCTGCAAGACCAATCTAAAGTCGGAAGAGGCCAGTAGATGTCTTAGATGTTGTAACAACTTAATCTTTCTGTATATTGCCCGAGTAGTCCTGTTGATGTGTGAAGATAGGCTCAAGGTTTGATCTAGGATTATGTCTAGATATTTAACTTCAACCTTTACTTCTATTGTTGATTCTTTAAGTTGTATCAAGGGCGGGGGTGAATTCTTTGTCCCTACTGTTGACAATCGCTTCCATTTTATTAAAATTTATTCTTAGATTGTGCAATGAGAGCCAAAGAGAGGCTTCACTGAAGCACGTTACGATTTGTTGGAGGTTGACTTTTGCAGTATTGACTGGTAAATAAATCATTATATCATCTGCAAAAATGTGGTAGTTCACTTATGCTTATGAAAAATATTAGATTGGCTGGAGGTATATATATTGAACATGGATTAATACCCATGTTCATTTGGTTGTGATCCTGTGTACAAAGATGCAATGTGTGCCCAAAATGTTATTGGGTTTTCTGTTCTGTGTATGTTGGAAGTGTTGCATGTTTTCTTCTTAATTTCATTAAGTAGCCCTGAAAAAGCTGTTTTTTGTTTTTGGAGGCCATTAGTACTTGATGGGCAAGCCCTTGTTCTCTCACCAGACAACATCTTCTGGCATGGAATGGACTAGGTTGACAAGATAGTCTCGTGTTATGATACGATTCCAGGTTGCAATCAGTGACTCAATCAGCTCTCGCTTGGTCCACGGCTGCTTCTTGGCGAACTTACCTGATACCTTGTACCAAAGTTTCTCAATCAGGTGATTGAGCTGGCCAGTCAATGGTCTGAACTCCGTTTATTTTCTTCCAGTCGGTGACAGTTTTCGCTTGGTGACAAGATGCATTGTCATCCTGGAAGAAATATTTGCCAGGAAACAGTTGCTCAGCTGATGGCAGCATGCACTTCTGCAGAATTCCTATGTATTTCGCTGCATTCACCATCCCATCAACAATATGGAGTCTTCCAACACCACTGGCTGCCATGCATGCCCAGATCATGACCTTGGTCGGATGCTTCATGGAGATATTCAAGCATTCTGGTTTGTACTCTTTATGAGGAAGCTTTAGAACATAAGAACATAAGATATGCCATACTGGGTCAGACCAAGGTCCATCAAGCCCAGTATTCTGTTTCCAACAGTGGCCAATCTAGGTCATATGTACCTAGCAGTTTCCCCAAGGGACACAGGTTCCACAATGCTTGTATTGGTTCAAGCATTGATATCCTGGGTCCCTTCTTAATAATGGCTTATGGACCTTTCCTCCAGGAACTTGTCCAAACCTTTTTTAAACCCAGCTACACTAACAGCCTTTACTACATCCTCCGGTAACAAATTCCAGAGTTTGATTACACGTTGAGTGAAAAAATATTTTCTCTTATTAGTCTTAAATAGTTTACCCTGTAGCTTCATTGCATGTCCCCTAGTCTTTCTATATTCTGATAAGGTAAACAATCGATCCTCATACTGGTTTTGCCCTGGTCACCCAGAATGCAGAACGTGCTTTGTCACTGAACGGAACTTTCTCCCAGTCGGCCTTGTACCATTTTGAGTACTTGGATGCCCACTCAATGCGACTCTCCCTCTGCTCCATTATTAGTGGCATCAAAAAGCAATAATCCCAAATTCAGAGACTTCAAAAATTCTAAAACCAAGACCCTGAAACAGTCCCACAGTGAGCTCCCTATTGTTTTTTTGTCGGATCACATCGAGGGAGGGTAAGATATTCAACTTTACCCCACCAGTCAGATGAGATCCATTTTATTCAATTGAAAGTTCCTATGTGTGACAATATTGATATAAAACCAAAAGAGACTTATCTCAAGCTGTATTGAAACAACAAGCGTATCCTCGTCACTGCAATGGATCTGAATATATGAGCATGATGTGCACATTTCGGGACATATAAATTCCCTGTATCAAGTGCTCCAATGTAGATCATGTTCAATGACGTCCTTTCACCTCTGACGGCCATTTCAGGGCCATTATTAGTGGCAGCTTCCTTCGCCTTACCCTACTCCAAGCAGAAGCGCAAACTGCAACGGAACACTTCTCCTTCCATTCCCAAAGAGGTTTAGAGGAGATAGCTTGCAGTTGCCAAGAGATGTCCTTAACAAGGCCCTGTCATCCCTCTTGCTTGACTTTCTAGGCCGACCACTACAATGTCGGTCCTGTGTATTTCCCATTTCCTTATGCTTCTGCAGAATACAGATAACTGTACTCTGATTACAGGCGACCTTTGCTGCAATCTGCGAGCTGGAAGACTCCTCGTGCAAAACCACCACCTGGATCCAGTCCTCCACTGATAGAAAATGCAATCCCTTCACCATGCCAGGACGTTGAACATCAGATGTGACACACATCAGTTGATCCACATTAAATTCAAATCCTCTGTGCCGCCAAAATACCATGCACTGATTGGCTATCAAATATGACTTCCTATTGGCTGAGGAAGTGCAGTATTCTATTGGTTCATTTTGATACCACTTTGACACAGAGTCCAGTTGATCATACTGGACATCATTTTCTCATGACAGCCATACAAAAGTTCAGACGAGTAATTTTGCATACAGAAATGGCTGTTGAAAAATTTGCAATAAAACAGTAATAAGCCAGTATTCTGAGAACAGCTTGATCATAGCAGCCAATGCAAGACGTTTGCATACCTGGCAGGTTCCCAAAAAGACACACAGGCTCCACAATGCTTGTATTGGGGAAATCAATGGATTTCCCAGGTCCTCTTTAAAAATAGTTTATGGACCTTTCCTCCAGGAACTTGTCCAAACCTTTTTTTAAACTCAGCTACACTAACAGCTTTTACCACATTTCCAGTAACGAATTCCAGAGTTTGATTACGCATTGAGTGAAAAAAATATTTTTTATTAGTCTGAAACAGGTTATATTGTAGCTTCTTTGCATGCCCTCTAGTCATTCTACTTTTTGAAGGAGTGAACAATCAATCTATATTTACCTATTCCACTCCATTAATTAATTTACAGACTTCTATCATATCTCCCCTCAGCCATCTCTCTTCCAGGTTGAAGAGCCCTAACCTTTTAAGCCTCTCCTCATAAGGGTATCCTTCCATCCCCTTCATCATTTTGATGGCTCTTCTCTGTAACTTTTCTAATAACGCTATATCCTTTTTAAGATACGGTGACCAGAATTGCACACAATATTCAACAGAAGCAGACAAGGGGGGGGCACTTAAGAGGCAGCAATACTATGGTTAATTTGAAATGCCCAAAAACACATTCAAAGCTATTCTGGTTTACTTTAAATTGTTGCACAATCATGAGTGTCGTGAATCTGCCAGCATGGTTTAAAGGCGAGGTCAGAGAGGCTGTTGTTGCCAAAAAAACATCTTTCAGGAAATGGAAAAAGAAGTCAAATGTGGAAAACTGGAAACATCATAAGCACTGGCAAGTTAGATGCAAGGCATTGATAAGGCAGGCAAAGAGAGAAATTGAGAAGAAGCTTGCTGTGGAAGCACAAACACATAATGAATATTTTTTCAAATACATTCATAGCATGTGACAGAGTCAGGTGGACCATTAGATGATAGAGGGGTAAAAGGGGCACTAAGAGGGGACAAGGCCATAGCGGAGAGACTGAATGAATTCTTTGCTGGGGACAAGGCCATAGCGGAGAGACTGAATGAATTCTTTGCTTTGGTCTTTACTGAGGAAGATGTAGGGATGTTACCCATGACTAAAATGATATTTAAAGGTGATGCTGCAGAAGAATTGAAAGAAATATCGATACACCGGGAAGATGTATTGCAACTATTTGATAAACTGAAGAGCAGAAGATTACCTGGATTGGATGGTATACATCCAAGGGTGTTGAAAGAACTGAAATAGGAGATTGCACACCTACTATTAGCAATCTGTGAACTATCATTAAAATCATCTGTAATACCTGAAAATTGGAGGATAGCCAATGTAATGCCAATTTTTAAAAAGGGTTCCAGGTGTCATCCAGGAAACTACAGACTGATGAGCCTGACATCAGTTCCAGGAAAAATGGTAGAAAACATTATAAAGAAGAAAATTACTGTACATGTAGATAGTCATGGCTTATTGGGAAACAGCCAACATGGCTTTAGCCAAGGAAGGTCTTGTCTTACTAAACTGTTATGTTTTTTTGAAGGTGTGAATAAACAGGTAGACAAAGGTGAGTCAATTGATATAGTGTATCTGGATTTTCAGAAAGCCTTTGACAAGATCCCTTCATGAGAGACTTTTAGTGAAATTAAAGTCATGGGAGAGGAGGCAGTGTACTATTGTGGGTCATGGACTGGTTAAAAGATAGAAAGCAGAGGATAGGGCTAAATGGCCAATTTTCCCAATGGAAAAAAGGTGAATAGTGAAGTACCCCAAGGATCTGTGCTGGGTCTGCTGCTTTTTAACGTATTCGTAAATGACCTGGAAATGGGAATAACGAGTTAGGTAATCAAATTTGCAGATGACACAAAATTATTCAAAGTTGTTAAAACCCATGAGGATGGTGAAAAATTGCAAGAGGACCTTGATAAATTGGAAGACTGGGCAACCAAATGGCAGATGAAATTTAATGTGGACAAGTACAAAGTTATGCACCTAGGAAAGAACAACCCAAACTTAGGTACCACCACCCAGGAAAAAGTTTTAGGCATCATCGTGGATAACATGTTAAAACCCTCTGCCCAGTGTGCAGCAGCAGCCAAGAAAGCAAATAGAATGCTAGGTATCATAAGGAAAGGAATGAACTATAAAATAAAGGATATTATAATGCCTTTGTATCGTTCCATGATGCGACCGCACCTTGAATATTGTGTGCAATTCTGGTCGCCGTATCTTAAAAAGGATAATGTTATTAGAAAAGGTACAGAAAAGAGCCACCGAAATGGTGAAGGGTATGGAAGGATACCGCTATGAAGAGAGGCTAAAAAGGTTAGGGTTCTTCAACCTGGAAAAGAGAAGGCTGAGGGGAGATATGATAGAGGTCTATAAATTAAAGAATGGAATGGAATGGTTAAACGTAGATTAATTGTTTATGCCATCAAAATATAGAAAGACTAAGGGGTATGTTTACTAAACCGCGCACACATGTGCGGCGCACAAGAGCAGACGCTAATGATGCATTTAAGAGCTCTTAAGCGCCGCGCACGCGTCACATTAACGTGTGCGGGGCGCTCATGTGCGATAGAGGCGGGGAAACGCTTACGGAGGGCGGAGGAAGGCTCCTGAGGGGCGGGGGGGACGGGGTCAATGGGTGGAGAGTGGGAGGGCAGAGGCTCCCCGCACAGGAGCGGGGCTGAATTTCGGCATGAAAAACACCGCAAGTGAAACCCTCGCGTTAGAGCCGATTTAAAGGGAAGAGAAACCATTTCCATCAGCAATGTACAGCAAAACCGGGGAAACCTGCAATACGTGAGCAGTGTGATACATGTGCACACAACAAAATAGCAAATATAAATTGAAAATGACCACAACAAATGTCAAATAAAGCGTAGTTACTCACCTGTAACAGGTGTTCTCCAGGAGCAGCAGGAATCAGTCCTCACTTATGGGTGACGTCGGCGCCGACGGAGCCCTCGCGGAGCAATTTTCCCCAGCTTTCAAAGAAAGCCTTTGGGAATTGCAGCGCGCATGCGCGGTCGTCTTCCCGCCCGAGGGTGCCATCTTAGCCAGTCAGATGACATAGCTAAAAAAGACAGCATAAAAATTTGCAAAAAAGAACATAAGCAGACGATTGCAACTCCAAGGGGAGGAGGGAGGGTAGTGAGGACTGATTCCTGCTGCTCCTGGAGAACACCTGTTACAGGTGAGTAACTACGCTTTCTCCAGGACCAAGCAGGAAGTCAGTCCTCACTTATGGGACTCCCAAGCTCAAGGCTACCAGAGACCCTAAGCACAAAAAAGAGCTCCCTCTAGCTCAGCAGCACAGAAGGATAGAATCTTCGCTGAATTATCACCCACCGGTAGCCCACATCCGGGATGGAGGGTAGGAGTTGCTCAGACCTCAAAGAGATTACGGAGGACTGCCTGTCCGAAAGCACTGTCCCTACGGGACTCCCTCTCGAGACAGTAATGGACCGCAAAAGTCTGGCTCGAAGACCAAGTAGCGGCCCGGCAGATGTCTGCCAGCGGAACAGAGCGGAGGTAAGCCACTGACGTGGCCTTTGCCCGAACGCAATGAGCCGTGACTCGACTTTCTAAGGAGAGTCCGGCTGCCCCATAAGCCCAAGAGATACAGTCCGCAACCCAGATGGACAGAGTACGCTTGGAGACCGGGAGCCCCAATTTATTGGGGTCAAAAGACACAAAAAGCTGAGCAGCTTTACGGTGCTCCCGCGTACGGTCAAGGTAGAAGTTCAATGCCCTTCTACAGTCCAGGGTATGGAGGACCGTTTCAGCTCGGCTGGAGTGTGGTCTGGGAAAGAAGGTTGGAAGTACCACCTCCTGATTGATGTGAAAAGGGGAGACCACTTTAGGCAGAAATTTTGGGTGAGTCCGTAGGACTACCCTATTCTTGTAGAACCTAGTGTAAGGGGGATCAGACACGAGGGCCTGCAATTCACTTACGCGCCTAGCGGAAGTGAGGGCTATCAAGAACAGTGTTTTCCAAGACAGAAAACGGAGAGAACAGGTAGCCATAGGTTCAAAAGGCGGACAGGTGATCCGCTGCAAAACCACATTCAGGTCCCAGTCAGGCGCTGGCGGGCGCAGAGGTGGTTTAAGTAGAAGGAGACCTCGGAGAAACCTCGCTACGAGAGGGTCATTGGAGAGAGGTCTGCCGTCCACTGGCACATGATGTGCTGAAAGAGCACTGAGGTGAACTTTGACGGAGTTGGACTTAAGTCCCAGATTAGAGAGGTGCAGCAAGTACTGCAAGATCACCGACACCGGGCAGGAGAAGGGATCCTGAGACTGTTGGGTACACCAGACTGCAAAGCGACGCCATTTAAGGGCGTAGCATTTGCGGGTAGAAGGCCGTCGCGAAGCTAAGACGACCTCCTCCACCTCCGCCGGCAGGAGAAGGGGAGCAAGGACTACCCTCTCAGCAGCCAGGCCATGAGGTTGAGAGACCTGAGGTTGGGGTGCAGAAGGGACCCCTGATCCTGAGTGAGGAGATCCGGTTGTACCCCCAGAGGGATTGGATCCTCCACCGCCAGTTGCAGCAGGAGCGGAAACCACGGCTGCCTGGGCCAGCGAGGGGCCACCAGGATCATGAAGGCTTTGTCTCGGAAGACCCTGAAAAGAGTCCGAGAGATCAGCGGGATGGGAGGGAAAGCGTACAGAAGGCTCCCCGACCACGAGATCAGAAAGGCGTCCGCCGCAACCCGAAGGGGGTGTGGCTGACGAGAGCAGAAGCGAGGAAGCTGCCGGTTGTGAGGACTGGCAAAGAGATCCACCGTGGGGAGACCCCACTTGAGGAAGAGCTTCTGAACTACCAAGGGATCCAGACGCCACTCGTGCGGCTGGAGGACCCTGCTGAGTTTGTCTGCAAGGCAATTTTCTTGGCCCGGGAGATAAACTGCCTTGAGGAGAATGCCGTGACTGACGGCCCAAGAGCAGAGCTTCTGTGCCTCCCGGCAGAGGAGGAAGGAGCCCGTGCCCCCCTGCTTGTTCACGTAGAACATGGCAACTTGATTGTCCGTCTGGACAAGGACGGACTGTTGGGAAGTCAGGTGGGAGAAGGCCTTGAGAGCTAGGCGGATCGCCCTGAGCTCCAGGAAGTTGATCTGCTGAGCAGACTCCCACGTGGTCCAGAGGCCCTGAGTACGTGCCTCTTGGCAATGTGCTCCCCAGCCCAGGAGGGATGCATCGGTGGTCAGCACCCGGGTCGGCTGAGGTGACTGGAAAGGCATTCCGAATATCAGGTTCGGCTGCCGGAGCCACCACCGGAGAGACGAGAGCAGCGGCTCGGAGACGCGCACTAGGTCTGCCAGGCCGCCTGTGGCTTGTCGCCACTGCTGGCGGAGACACCATTGAGCAGACCGCATGTTCAGGCGGGCATTGGGGGTCACATGGACGGTGGAAGCCATATGGCCGAGCAGTCTCAGGAAGCGCCTGGCGGAGACCAGGGGCTGGCTGCGAAAGCGGTCGGCTAGGTCCATGAGCCGTTGAGCCCTGTCGAGCGGTAGGTACGCTCGTGCCCGAGGAGTGTGCAGCCTTGCGCCGATGAACTCGAGATCCTGTGAGGGGAGCAAAGTGGACTTTGCGAAGTTTATGACAAAGCCCAAGTGCTGCAGCAGAGTCACCGTGCGGCACGTGGCGTTGGTGACCTCCTGAGCTCGTCGAGGTACGGAAAGACATAGAGGCCGTGAAGCCGGAGATGGGCCGCCACGACCGCGAGACATTTTGTGAAGACTCGCGGTGCGGAGGATAGGCCAAAGGGCAGTACTCTGTACTGGTAATGATTTCCTGCCACCACAAACCTTAGGTATTGGCGGTGGCTTGGGTGGATGAGGATGTGCGTGTAGGCATCCTTTAGATCCAAGGAGCATAGCCAATCTCCCTGCTGGAGGTAGGGCAGAAGGATTCCAAGGGTAAGCATATTGAACTTCTCCCGCACAAGGAACTTGTTGAGGTTGCGCAAGTCCAGGATGGGTCTGAGGCCCCCTGTTCTCTTTGGTATCAGAAAATACCTTGAATAAAAGCCTTGACCTCTCAGGTGGTGGGGCACCGGTTCCACCGCCTGTTCCTGCAGAAGACCTGCTAACTCCTGAAGGAGCAACTCCCTGTGCAGAGGGGGGCGCGAAGGTTCTCCCGGAAAATAGGAGGGAGGGACCTGATGGAAGTGGAGAAGGTAGCCTTCTCGCACGACCTGAAGTACCCAGGCATCTGCGGTGATGCTGGACCACCTGTGGCCGAAGTGAACCAGCCGGCCTCCGGTGCTGGGAGGAACCAGCGGGGGGGGAGAGGCTATGCTGAGCGAGTCAAAAACCCCCACCCTGCTGAGCAGGGGCTGGTGGTGCAGGCTTGGGGGCTTGCTGCCTACGGGACCCGTTACCCCGTCCCTTGGCCTGCTGGCCCTGTTGGGGAGCTGCAGGGGCCTGATAATGGGGGTACTGTTTGTAGGCAGCCGCCTTCCTCGGGTAAAAGGACTTTTTTCCCGAGCCCTTCTTTTTCTGGGAAGGGGCGGAGGTCTTCCTAGAAAGCCTGGTCCTGGTGAGAGTCTCAGTCTCAATTTGTGCAGCCTTTTCCGCCATGGGCTTGCCAAAGAGGTTTTCGCCTCGGCAGGGGACATCGACCAACTTGTCCTGTACCCAGGGCTCAAGATCCGACAACTGAAGCCAAGCCTGTCGGCGGGCACCGATGCCGGCTGCGGCCACTCTAGCCGAGGCCTCAAAGCCATCATAGGCTGCTCGGGACATGAACTTTGAGCATTCCCGAATGCCCGTGGACAAGGCTAGGAACCTCCGCAAGGGCTCCTCGGAGAGACCAGCGGAGAATCCGGCTAGCTCTTTAGCCAGATCCCGGAGATACATGCCCATGTAGAGCTGGTAAGTCTGGACACGACATGCGAGCATAGAGCCCTGGAAGCACTTCTTGCCAAGGCCATCCAGGTTACGGGCCTCCCTTCCAGGAGGCACCGAGGAGTGCATCTTCTGGCTCTTAAGACGATGCATGGCCGATTCCACTACCATGGAATGGTGTGGCAGCTGTGCCTTCTGAAAGCCAGGGCTCTTGCGGACCCGATAGATAGAATCGACCCGCTTGCTCAGGACCGGCGAGGAGGCCGGACTCTCCCACATGCGGAAGAGTAGTCGTTCCAGCATAGGAGGAACCGGCACAGTAAAGTGCTCCCTCGCGGGAGAGTCATACTGGAGGGCGTCGAGCTCTTCGGCTCGAGGCTCCTCCTCGGGATCCGCAGGGAAGGCCAAAGCCTTGGCCATATCCCTAACGAAGTCCGAGAACCGGGCATCCTCCGGGGGGGACTGCTTCCGAGGCTCGGACCCCGGTGAGTCCGATGGGACACACCGAGTCCGGAAAGAATCAGGTGACTCTTCCTCCTCAGACTCCCAGACCGACTCCGACGAGGACTCGGTGGGGTCGGCCCGGGCAGGGTGCGGCGCCAGCCGCCCCGACGTCGAGGGAGTCGGCGTCGGCGACCTCGGTCCCGAACGGGAGGCCGAGGGTGACCTCGACCGAGGATCGACTCGAGTTCTCATTGACTCGAGGATCGGCTCGGTCTCCGGGGTCGACTTGGACGTCGACGTCCCGGCGGTCGGGGCAGCGGCGCCAGCGAGGCCAGCGAGCAGTGCCCGCTGCTGGTCCATGAAGGCAGACAGTCTGCTCTCCAAGGCCGTCAACCTGAGTCCGAGCTCAGGTGACCCAGCAGCCCCCGACTCGGGCCCCGACGGCGTCGGGCCCGACGTCGGCTGTCGCGGAGACGAGTCCAGAAGGACTACAGGACTTACCCGGGCAGGCATCTCCGACTCCAGGCGAGGTCGCTTCGGGAGATGTTCCTTCTCCAAGGACCCGGGGCGGCTGTCGGGGCTATGCGACCTGGCCCTCGCGGATCCAGGAGCGTCCACCGACGCCGCCCTCGCGGGTTTTTCCTTCCGACGATGGTCCCCGGAGGGAGAACCCCGGTCGGAGGAGCTCCGGCGACGGTCCGAGCTGGAGCCCTTTGACACGGAGGCCTCCGACGAGGTCCGGGTACGGCTGGGGTCAGCGAAGATTCTCTCGCGCTGATGCCGCCGACTTCTCAACGCCTTCGAGGACAGTTTGCTGCAGGGCCCACAGATCAGTTCCTCATGATCCGGGCCCAAGCAGCGGAGGCAAAAGTCGTGTGTGTCGGTTAGTGACATATTTCGGTCACACCGACCACACCGCTTAAAGCCACTGGCAGCCATCGGGGGAAAAAAGGGCCCCTGCGAGGTCAAAGGACCGGGCTGCCAGGGAAAACGAAAATGAAAGCTGACTAAGTCAGAAAAACCGAAAAAACGCTAGAGGACTCGAGACCGGCGTCGCGAGTCCGGGCGGGAAAACGATCGGCGTCGAACCGAAAGAAAAAAGTATAAAATAAAGAGGAAAATCAACTTTTTCGCGGGGACAAGACGGGGACGTCTGCAGGGCTCCGCGGAAAAAAGAAGACTGGCTAAGATGGCACCCTCGGGCGGGAAGACGACCGCGCATGCGCGCTGCAATTCCCAAAGGCTTTCTTTGAAAGCTGGGGAAAATTGCTCCGCGAGGGCTCCGTCGGCGCCGACGTCACCCATAAGTGAGGACTGACTTCCTGCTTGGTCCTGGAGAAATTATAATCCAGCTGGGCAACAGTGATATTAATGGGCAACCATAAAAAAGACTCCCAGGAAAGCTCCAAAATAAGAAATGATTTTTGGAAGGGTCTACGCTCCGTAGACCCTTTCAAAAATCACTGCATGTCAATGGAGCATTCCTGGGAGTGTTTTTCATGTTGCCCATTGATATCACTCTTGCCCAGCTTGGCTTTGGTTTTTGTCCTCTTCTTTTGGAGGCCATTTATGAGGTTTAATTGCACCCCTGTCCCCATACAAGGTAAATGAGCCCACAGCAAAATTGTGCAGAGCAGGGTGTCTGACTCGTGCGGCCAGGTTTCCTATCTCCAGAGACTGCACTGTCTCTGTGGCCATAGTGTGGTGCAACAGACACAGCCAGTGCCTGTAGGACCAGAGGGTCACAGGTTCAAACCCCAGCTGGGGCTCCTGCCAACCCAGTCCCCATAGTTTTACCCACCACTAAACAGTGATAGTACAGACACTCCTGTATGGCAGAGAACATAAGCATGGTTCCAACACCTATATTTTACCCTACACTGCACACAAACCATAACAATGGGCATTACCGACAGCCGAGTCCCCCAAATTAAGTCCTGGAGTGCCACAACTCAATCAGGTCATATGCTTTTTTCCAGATAGGGACATGTCTGCATGTTGGCAGAAGGGTACAGGTAGTGGAGGGGGCAGTGGCTGCAAACCACAGCAGACAGTGGCCTAGGCCTGTGCAGGGTGGCACCGTCCACCGTAACAGACAGGCTCTGTCGGATGTACAGTCATGGACTCCCCAGGGAACACAGCATATCTGTGGCAACACGGTGGTGCAGTGCACACAGACAGCGTGTGCAGGAACAGAAGGTCACAGGTTCAAAGCCCAGCTGGGGCTACTGCCAATCCAGTCCACATATTTTTCCTACAACTAAACCGTGATAGTAAGGAGAAACCTTTATTGTTGAGAACATACGCATGGTGCACACGCCTATATTTTACCACACCAAACACAGACACCATAAACAGCCGCATTACCCAGAGCAGAGTCTCCCAAATGCAGTCCTGGAGGGCCCCACACCATTCAGGATCCATGCTGCCTCTACTAAAGATGCCTGTGCTGCATATCTATGAACCACCCCCATGGTATGCTGATGTAGCTCATGCATATTCATGAGGGACAGCATGAAAATCCGAACAGTGGTTGGAACACCAGGACTGGAGTTGGGACACTCTGCCGTAAAGCAGCAGCCAACAGGGCCAGACACCCCCCCCCCCCCAGGCCCCATTGGCCAATGCCTCCTGGAGAGGCAGGACTTTGGGCCCTGCCTGTATCCCCCAATACTAGCAGTTGCATACCTTAGCACTGCCACCCTACACCTGGGTATATGGTACTCAGCTACCAAACGTTGCCCATGATAACTGGCAGATATCACTCCCTACGTTAAGCACATGTTGCTCATTGATCTCCACCATAACAATCATTGTGATGTCAGCGGTGTGCGCTGCAGGTCTGGTCTCTGACAGTGTTTACCACCCTGGGGAGTGACCCCCAACAGTAGTGCGTACCATATCCATGCCTGCATTGTGCCCAGGACTGGTGTGGTGGGTATGGCTGCTGGACTCCTCTATAGTAGCACAATGCTGGCATAGGTGTGGGGGTGGCTGTCTGCCCATCCAGTGTGTGGTGGCTGCAAACACCTTCCACAGCCCACACTGCCAGCAATGTTGCCAGTATTGGACTGCCAATGTGCATAATGAGGAGCAAGGTACCATGGGTATAGGCCGGACAGGGTGGCCTGGCCAGGGTGCATCTGCACAGGGCATAGGGCACTGACTGGGACATATTAGTGCCCAGCCACCACCTACACAGACAGGGTGACCTCAGCATGTCCTGCTGAGAGATCACTCTCACCCTGACTGTGCAGTGACCACAGCATGGCTAGGTACCCCCATAGTGCTATATGGTATTTCTCTCATGTGATAGATATGGGTTTCCTTTTGGGGCCCAGTCACTGATTTAACTGCTTGCTGTGTATGCTGACATCCCAGTTCTGGGTGCATGCATCTCCACTGGGAACATGCACTGTGGACTAACCAGCACACTGTTTGCAGCTGGTATGTGTCTTGATGGAGCAGCTTGCGGGGAGCAGCGGCTGATGACTTGCTGCAGGAGAATATCAGATAGTGGTGGGGTGCAGCTTAGCATATCCAGGCCTAATGTCTGTCTGCTATTGTGTTATGGATGTGTACAGAGCTGCATTGACTGCCCTGTAGGGTGTCTGTTCCCCAGCAGGACTGGAGTTAATGGTCCCCTCTACTGCCACCTTGGCAGGGAGGTGGAATGTGGATCTATTGATAGGAGACCCTGTTTGCCACCCTCAGCCCTGGAGGAGGGGGGGGGTGGTGGTGCATAGCCCACCTAGGGGTCCATAGGGGCTATACCTGACTGAAACAGACAGAGATATCCAAGGTGTTTGTGCAGAAACTAACTATCTCACACATTAACACTGCTTTGGACCTCAGGCATGGCCTCTTTCAGCCATGGAAGGTGTTGTGGACCTGGTCCTGGGCGCCTCATTGCACCCTCAGGGTGAGCACAGTACCCGCACAATGTGGCGGTGTGTAGCTACTCTGTGCCAGTAAAACACACGGTCAGTACCCCCTACCAGGCCGAGGTGGTGTGTGGGTGCACATGGTCACTTCCCTCTACCGGGCCGAGGTGCTGTGGGGGTGCATTGCCCATCTTGTGGTAATCTGTGGACAGCTGATTTGCATGTGCAGTGCATCATGGGTATGGGTAGGCTAACCCTATCCTGGTGACCACAGCAGACTGTCTGTGTGGTGACGTGCATGCTCTCTGCAGCCAGCCAGGGGCTTGCTAGTAGCTATAGAGCTGTAGCCCACTGGTTACTGCACTGCCTCTGAAACCAGAGGTCATGGGTTCAAACCCACAGTGGGGTTATTTGATAGGGTTGTCCAACGCATTATCTTTTTTTAATGTACATATTTTGATGCCAGCAAAAACACCCTCAGCATACTGTACCCATAAGGTGCCTCTGAGGGTGCTTTATAGGGCGCCCTATAGGGCACCTTATGGTTCCCGTCCATATAAGGTGCACTATACATTCTCCTGTGCCGCAACCTATAGGGTGCCCTATAGGGGACATTTTAGGGTGCTGTGGCGGACAGTGCAATTTCTAATGTGCCCTATGGAGTGCCTTATAGGGTGCCTTATACAGCACCTTCAATTACGGCACGTGAGGGCGTGTTTGCTGGCAGCAATTAATAACATAAATATAAAGTGCTGCAGGACAAAATATGTACAATGCAAAGCTGATGCCACAGCCAGCCTTACGTATTAGGCACACTGGGGAGCAAACCCATGACCCCTGCATCAGCAGTCAGTGCCTTAACCATTGTGCTCCACTGCTGCTCCTCCTTGCCTGTCAGCGCACCTACGTATGCTTTTCATTCCTTAAAGTGCACAGTGCTGCCATAAAACCCAGTACACTGACCTTGCGGTACCTCATATGGCACCCTCTAAAGCGCCCTATAAGCAACATTCTAGGGTGCCTTGGCTGACAGTGCACTTTAAAATGTGCCTTATAGGGCACCTGATGTTAACACACTTTGGGAGTGCGTTTGCTAGTAGTGGCAATTAAAATATGACTAAAATGCCTCATAAAGCAATCTGCCCCATAATATGTTATGCCTCAGCCAGCCTTGTTCATTGGGCACTTTGGGGGATTGAACCCCTGATCCCTGCAACATTGGTCAGTGTCTTAACCATTGTGCTGTGGTTCTGTTCCTGTGATTGCACATCAGTGCGCCGCCTTATGCCGCCCAATATTAACAAGCCTCCTAAAACATTGGCGCGCCGCCTTATGCCGCCCATCATTTATATGCCTCCTAAAATAATGCCTCAGCCAGCTGACTTCATTGGGCACTGTGGGGGATTGAACCCCTGATCCCTGCACGATTGGTCAGTGTCTTAACCATTGTGCTGTGGCTCTGCTCTTCTTCCTACACATCAGCACGCCACTTATACCGCCCAGTATTACTCTGCCTCCATAGACATCAGCGCGCCGCCTTAGGCCGCCCAGTATTAATATGCCGCCAAAAACATCAGTGCGCTGCACAGTATTTCTGTGACTCATATATTACCGCCACAGCCAGCTGTCTTCATTGGGCACTGTGGGGAATCGAACCCCTGATCCCTGCACCGTTGGTCAGGGTCTTAACCATTGTGCTGTGGCTCTGCTTTTCTGCTTGCCCATCAGCGTACCACATATGCCTCCCACGCAGCCATCTGATGCGCTAATGTGCGGGGCGTACAAGGGCGCCGCGCACCTTAGCGCATATTTAAATTCCGGCTTTTATTTTACAGGACGGAACGCCCACTCCTTATATGGCACCCGCACACTACCGGGACCCGCACCTTACCGGGGTTTTAGTAAACATACCCCTAAGGGACATGCAATGAAATTACAGTGTAACCTATTTAAGA
Source organism: Ichthyophis bannanicus (assembly GCA_033557465.1). NCBI lineage: Eukaryota > Metazoa > Chordata > Amphibia > Gymnophiona > Ichthyophiidae > Ichthyophis > Ichthyophis bannanicus. Next base: position 572,810,207 of record CM066031.1, on the reverse strand, counting down.
CTAATAAGAGAAAATATTTTTTCACTCAACTCTGAAATTTGTTACCGGAGGATGTAGTAAAAGCTGTTAGTGTAGCCGTGTTTAAAAAAGCTTTGGACAAGTTCCTGGAGGAAAGATCCATAAACCATTATTAAAGGGGACGAGGGATATCCACTGATTTCCCCAATATAAGCATTGTGGAACCTTTGTCTTTTGGGGAAACTGCTAGGTACTTGTGACCTAGATTGGCCACTGTTGGAAACAGGATACTGAGCTTGATGGACCTTGGTCTGACCCAGTATGGCATATCTTATGCTCTTATACCCTCATCAAGTCCATAGACAATCTTCCCCCTCTGCCTCGCCTCCTTCCTCTGCCTTCGGGTGGGAAATCGGTCCAGCTGTTGGTATAGATGAGACCACTCCTCCCAACTCCTTTCCCACAGTCTGTCCATCTGGAAAGGTTGATTAGAATCCTGTAGAGAACAAAGAAGCAGAGGGAGCCCACAGAGTCCTCCGACTGGCTCCTGGTACGTTTCCTGGCTTGTTCTACATATGGTTCTTCCCCATGTTCGGACCTATCCTCTGTTAAGGTGGGTCTCCTTTTGCAGAGACTCCTTTTCCTCCTAGGAATGTCCAACACACCCATTCTTTTTTTATTCCGAGGGTAAACAGTACCCCTTTCTATAGTCATCCTCATCTCTTCTGAATTTCTCCAATATTTTTATTTATTTTATTTATTATTTATTTATTTTATTTACATTCTCTTATATACCGCACTATTCTGCATCAATGCGGTTTACATTGAACAAACTGAAATTACAGTGAACAGGGCATTATAACTTGGACATAACTATTTTACAGGGAACATGGGCTATGGAGGGTTAAGTGGCTTGCACAAGACCACAAGGAGCACCTGTGGGACTAGAAATCCCAGTCCTTCCGGCCCAAGGTTGCTGTCCTCTAGTGGGATTTGAACCCCTGACCTTCCGGCTGAAGTACCTTGCCCCAACCACTAGGCCACTCCTCCACATTTTTTGTCCTTAATTTCTATTTCATAATTCTCTACATTCCTTTCATAATTTATTGTTAAGGAATCAAACTGGGAATCTTTTTCTTTAAGTAAATATAACTTAATATCTACTTCTTTCTTAAGACCCTCAGCTTGTTTCTTAGGAGTTTTAATGAGCAGAATCATTAAATCCAGTGAACACTTACTCAAAATGGCATTCCAATCTTTCACAAAATTTTCATTATTCTGAAACATCCCAGGGACCTTGTTAATCCTAGGAATCATCTTAGCCATACAATAGTCTAATAAAGATGCAGCATGCATATCCTCTCTTATATTCTTTTGTGTGAAGTGTACTACCTCCTCCCAATCCTTGTCTCTCTCCATGGTGTCATCTTCTTTAGAGAAGAAAGGTTCACGTGGGAGCATCTGCTGTAGAAATTCATCATCATAGATTATGCTGAGCAGCAATGCTCTCCAAAAAATGCACACACGCTCACAGAAGTCTAAGTTGCATAAGGAGTGAGGTAGCAAAACACACAAGATGGAAGTGCAATGATGAAACTTTATTGAAGAATCAAATCGCTCCCAACCTATACAACCATGTTTTGGCAAAAAGCCTTCGCCAGGGGTGTAGGAACCTCAAGTATAATTAAAAAGTAAAAACATACATTAATATTCAAAACAAAATATATACAAAATAAAGCAAACTATTGAACAGAAAAACATGTGACTATGCTTGCAAGAGAGGAATATATTGTAAGGGTTCAGGTTTCAGTTTGGTCATGATGTTAAAGCTGCGGCTCTTTTAACTCCACTTGTCATCTGATTGTGATTATTTGCATGTGTGTCCTGGGAGAGAAGTGCAGGCTACCCCACCTGCACTTGTTAGGGCTTTCAAGTAAAATGAAAAGCATTTTCAGCAGATCAGCAACTAGCAAAAAGGCCTGAATAAATCTCAAAGGCTTAACAAAGGGCACTGACAAGTTAGACAACATTCTAAAAACGGTTTCTTTCTTTTAAGTTTGATGACAGTTTCCAAAGTTTACAGCTGTCATACTCTCTTCCTTTTTTAATATGCAAGACACTGATCCTCAATCTTACACTGTTAATTTTGGAACCAAACAAAGATTTAAGTCCACCGCAAGCCTCTGAGCACCTTGTGTTGTCACACAAAAGATAATGTGCTGCGGATTTAGGCACTTACACTGTACTTTAGTTTATTGTACACAGCCACATAATTTTAACTGTTTAAGGGTCAGAGTTAAGCTTCAGGTAACAGCAGAGCAAAAAAATGTACTAAATCAGAAAGTTAGTCTGGTTTTACCATTTTAAAATAGACCATCCTTTGCCCAGGAATTTAAACTCCTGCAACTTCTGGAAGGTAAAGAACGCCACAGAAAAAATATGCACGAAAAAGTACTATTCAATTCTCAGATTTCATCCTTTTAGGTAATCCCACAGTACTTCTAACAAAAGATTACTGCTTTCCGGATTTTTTTTCAGTGAATTTTTCCCGTGTCTGCAATTGTAGGAAATTTAATCAATGGTCAATCATTGCGCTTCAAAACAGTGCTAGCAAACTCATTTAGGAGCCTTTTGATCAATTTTTGCCCTACTTTAAAAAAAAAAATTATCTGACTCTAGAAGCAATTTTTCACAAATAAAGGGCATAGGACGATATGCTCAGGACACAGTAAAAGAGTGTTAGCAGACAGATAAATGACATTGGTTGAAAAACTCTCCATCAGCAAAATTCTCAGAGAAAGAATAAGCCCTACATGCATGGTACAGATTTACTACAGAAGAATAAAAGCTAACAGAGGCAATGAGCTAGTCAACTGATGGCGCCACAAATACCCAGAGTCACAACGCCCAATTTTCATTAGGCCATCTAGGTTGAAAAAAGGGCCATCAAAGGTAGGGTGTTCACAAGTTACAATGTATTTTACAAAAGGCTCACTGAGCATTGAGCTTTTCCTAAGGCCATGGGAAGAACTGGGCATTTGACAGCATGTACAGTGGGAACTGCCATTTACAAAAAACATAAAAAAAAAAGTTCTAAGCAGCCTGATGAATTTTTAGTATTTCAAAAAGGTATTTTTTTAGATTGATACCCTTTAATCACATTGCTTTCTAAAAATTGTCGGTATACCCCCTGAGAGTGTCTCATTTTTTCTTTACTTTAGCTTTTAGTTTGCTCTCTAAGGGGCTGATGCAGTGAAGTATGTCAATATTTGTGATAGTATTAATGCACGTTGAAAGCATGCTATGTCAGTTAAGGATGTTTTCATCAATTTTAGCATACATTATTAAACTACCAAATGTCAATGCAAAAGCTTGCAAAATAGGTATTGAGCTGCATAGTGACATCTCAATATCTATGCATGCTTAGTAAAATAATGCATTTTAACATGTACAAATGCTAAATGAGAACTCATTACAATCAGAAACTTAAGATCTGAAAACGGGCACACAGACATCCAAATCACAGAGATTATATAGATGTCTCCAGCGCAAGGACATCCAAGTCATGAAGGGGCGTGATGGAGGTGTAACTGGGGGGCATTCCAGGCAAACTGGACATGAGTGCTTGATTTTAAAAACAGTGAGTATGTCCCCACCTACTAGTGGAACCATTCATGTCTATTCCTACTGCAGGGCACGAACATACATTAGAAATGTTCTCATTCTGCCATTCACATACTTGGAGGGAATAGAAAGGAAGGTACTCTGATATCCCTTATACTTCTGGTGGATGATAACAAAACTGCAGGGAAATGTGGACACTTGTTTTGGTTCATCATGTTGATGTACATTCCCACATGCAAAATAGCTTGCATGGATATTAATTCAGCATAGAATAAATGTCCCCACCCCAAGTGTTTCCAGCAGGGATGTCTTTGTGGCCGCCTGTGCGTCTGTCCATTTTGGGAATGTCCAAGTTGCTAAAACTGGGCCGTAACATTAATATCCCTTGCGGATATTTTGGATGTTTTGCCCTGGACACCCCAGATTTCACCTGAACGTCTTTTCTAAAATGCAACTTCAGGGTTTAGATTTACTAAGTTATGCTATTGCATTAATGTGTATTAACACCATTAATATGCATTATTGGTTAATAGTTCCCACTATATAGCACAGTTACTTACCTGTAACAGGTGATCTCTGGGAACAGCAGGAATAAGTCTTCACATATGGGTACGTCGGTACCGACGGAGTCTGCGCGGGAACGCTTCCCAGCGTCCAATCAAGAGCTTTTGGAAGCATCCCAGCACGCCTGCGTGCTGCATTCCCGCCTTTCCCAACTGCCTCTCCTCAGTTAAGTTTTAAAGCTGAGACAAAGAGAGAGAGAGAGGAAAGGAAAGACAGATAGAGATACAACTCCTGAGGAGGAGGGTGGGTTGTGAAGACTTATTCCTGCTGTTCCCAGAGATCACCTGTTTCAGGTAAGTAACTGTGCTATCTCCAGGAACAAGCAGGAATGAGTCTTCACATATGGGGACTCCCAAGCTGAGATGCCTGGAGTCCTAGCATGTCATAGGTTGGAACATGCTATACCCCACAACATCAGGCATCCTGAGGATGGAGGGTAGGAGTTGAAGAAAGAAAGATGCTGTAGAACAGCTAACCCAGCATAGGACTGCAGAGAAGGAGTCCATGTGTGGATGATAATTGTCATCAATGATATTGCAAAGAATATTGCAATATGGACCTCCCCTGACAGGATTTCATAGAAGTATAGAGGTTCATGGGATCTACTGGGAAACCCAGTAGAGGAACCTCAAAGAGGACCTCACTGTAAGTGGAGGTAATAAACCTGTAGGAAAAACAGTGGAGATCAGAATCCTGAAAGGTAACAGGTAACCCCAGTAGGAAAAACTGGGGTAGTACAAAAACGGTGGGCCTTCAGCGGAAGGCTGTATGACAAAAACCCAACTCTTTTGGCAGAAGAGTGGCACACTCTTAGAAACAAAAGAGAAAGGCTAACCGATTTGGACAAACAGGCACAGTCCTTGTGGGGAGAAAGGGTATGGGAAGCCCTTGTATCCCAAAGAAAGGACAAACACAGGAGGCGTTAGAGCCTGTGATTAGCTGAAGATCCGCAATGTCTCTCCTAACTGGAGTCAGCTAGGAGAGATATTGGGACATGGAGAGCTTCAGAGGTATCTAAACCGTAAGGTTATGGTGGAAGTTGTTAACTACCAACGAAGTGGTTGTGGAACCCCAAAAACATGCTGGATAGCATAAGAATGGGGAAACCCATCTGTCAGAATCATATAGCTATATGAGCCTGGACAGTCAGGTAGATAAATACAAAATACATATCTACCTATAGTAGAAAATCTCGAGAGATACATATATATAGATATAGATAGAAATATATATATATATAGATATAGATATAGATATATATATATCATATAGATATAGAAGAATATATCTATAGTGAGATATGAAGGGCATAAAATGCACACAAATGATAGGCATAGACATCTGTAAGATGTATGCTATAGGTATGAATATATATAGGCCTCCATATGGGAGTCTGCAATGCAGCAGACAGAGATATGCCTACACAAATGGTATTCACATAGGAAAAAGTAGAAAGGAAAGATTCATCTAATAACAAGAAGGTGGAACCTACTTGAGAAGATATATAGAGAATCAATTTCCACTGGTTATGAGCTACAGGGATGCTAGGTAGTGGAATAACCAGGATGGTTACGTGAAAAGCAGAGGATGATATCAGTCTGCAGCCAGCAAGTCCTGAGTATTCTAGAACACTAGCATGGTAAGCAAAAAGAAGACGCATAAAAATGAGATACCCAGCTGACCTGCTTAAGGGCAAAAAGGTATCATGCGTTCTTACCATGAGGACGAGCTGGAAGGAGAAAACATATTCCCAATTGGAAATACTATGGACCAAAGCAGGGAATTAGCAACTCCTTAAGTTTGCACGTAAGAGGAGGCCTATGTCCTTTAGATTAAAAGGAGAACTTTTCTAGTCATGGCATGGGAGATATGACTGAAAAAGCCTTTTTCAACCATCTAGTATAGCTGTTGGAGAAAAAGCCCCCCCATGCTCTCTAGCAAGGGCCCATAGTGGAGAGCTTCTTTGTAGAATTGCAGAGAGCATGATGCAGGAGAAAGAGGAGATAGAACTGGCTGCAGGAGAACCAGTATCTATGTCAACTATGCTGCCAAAACCAGGGGAATGGAGATGGCAGAAAGAGAAGACAATCCAACAAGCTTGTAGTGAAAATATTTCCAAGACAGATGACAGTACTGACTTGGAGCCACTACTAAGACCAGACAGAATGTTAGAGGAGGACAAATCTGGTTGCTGATGGACAAGAACCAGTGGTCCAAACATTAAGGCTCCTGCATTGGCAGCTGCTTGCCAGACAGCAGAAAGAATGGTACTGTTTAAAACAGAAAGAACAGACAGAACAAGAGTAGAAAACTCTGGACATGTCTGATGAAGTGCTGCAAGGCAAGACTGACGAAGAGGAGTCAACTCAGAGAAGAGAACTCCGCACTGGAAAAATAGCAAAACTAGAGAGGCTGAAGAAAAAGCCCTCCAGTGAAGGAATACCGCTCTTACAGAGGAAAAACCTTGGTAAGAGGGTAAAAAGAATGGAGCTGAAGAAGACTTACAAAATTGTAAGGCTATAGAAAGGAAAAAAGACATGCTGGCACAGAAAACTATCGTTTGATAGTGGTTAGACCTCTTTCCCTAGCAGGAAGAAGAGGAGAACCCTGTGATCTAGAAGCATGAACATCCTTACAGCTCAGAGAACATAGAAAGAATGGATGTCTTTGGGAAGAGATCCATGGTTAGGATTTAGAATGACAGCAGTGGATTGCTTCTATTGAGAAGAAGTAACTGTAGATTCTAACCCCAAGAGTCACAAGCATCTGATGATGATTGATCAGAAACCCTGCGGTTGCTGGGTTTGCTGAGCCTGGTGAGAGGTTGGATTCTTCAGACCAGGACGATGCCTCCCCTGTTTGGGAACATCTGTATGATGGGCAAGTGATGAATAAAACCTTCTTCTCCTGTGGGAAGAAAGTTTGGTAGGACATTTCCTACCTACTGGGACAGAAGAAGGTGTAGAACAACCCTTAGGAACAGGTAAATCAGTGGACAACTGAGTAACCTGACGTAAAGACTCCTTGTTGAAAAGATTTTCTCCAGTGCAAGGAGTATGTCCCAGTCTTTGTTGTGCCCATTTGTCCAAGTCTGAAGCTTGGAGCCAGGCTCTACGTCGTGCCCCTATAGCAATAGCAGAAGTCCTGCTAACAGACTCAAAACAGTCTAGGGAAGCACGAGAAAGAAACCAAGAGATATTCTGGATATGCTTAAGCAGTGAGGAATAGTTTGTACTCTTGGAATCTGGAAGGAAAGGAGTCAAAAAATGTAAGTGCTTTGTGACCTCCTCAAGAGATAGACTCATATAAAAAATATATGAGAGAATTCTTGCAGAAAGCATAGATGTCGGAAGGTTTGACGTCCAAAGGCATCAAGTGTCTGAGACTTACGACCTGGCGGATAAGAAGAATGCTTTTTCTTACTCTTTATCCGCCTCATTGCTGATTCCACTACTATGGAATGATGAGGAAGTTGAGTCTTTTGAAACCCTGGAGAGGGGGGCACTTGATATAAGAGATCAGTTGTCCTGGGAGGTGGAGGTACCCTGAAAGGTGTTTCCCACATTCCTAGAAGGAGATCCTGCAAGGAATGATGCAAAGGAAGCATTATGTTCTCCTTTGCTTTGGTAGAAAGAGAGCCTTGTGCAGGATCATGTCCTGGGATAGGAATGGCAAGAGATCTTGCTATATCCAGGAGGAAACTCTGAAAAGAGGGATCCCCAACAGGAATCTCCCTTGGACAGGTTATATCTGAAGAACTAGCCTGAGCACCGACAGAGCTATCCAAATATATAGGAATAGAAGATCCTGCACAGTGCAGTGTGGAATGCTTAAGGGATGGTCGCCGGTACTGGCTGTCAAGAGCAGCGACCGTCATTACCACATTGTCCATGCCAGGTATCGACTCCAAGCTTGGTATAGAAGGGAGCGATCCTGTTGAAAAAAGCATGGCAGGAGTTGGCCACGATGCTACTGTGGATACCGGTACCGATGCCGATACCGGTACCGATGTCGGAGTCGAGCCCGACAGCGACATCGGAGCAGTCATCGGTGACAGTTCAATCGGCACCGAGGTCACCAAAAACCTCCGGTTGGTATCCTCGGTACCAAGCCACCGGTATCGATCGGTGTCGGTAAAAAACGTATCGGTACCCAGTCTTCCAGACGAGATCGATTCCAAACTCGGCATCGAGGGCAGAGAGCCTGATAAGCGAAGCATGGAAGGCACCGACCGTAAAGGTAATGAGGACGTCGGTACTGATTTCGGTACCGTGTCTGATACCGGTGAAGGAAGGTCAACCAGTGGCAACTCAATCGGCCTCGGGGGAACCAAGAGTTGCGGATCCGAATCATCGGAACCGAGCCTTCAGTACCGCCAAGAGCCGGTACCAAGGCGAGTCGGTACCCAGTCCTCCAGACTGGAGATCGATTCCAGACTCTGCATCGAAGGAAGCGAGGCTATCGATGCACGTCAGGAGGGTACCGACGTCGGTGGCAGTATCGGTGCTGGTACCGATAATGGAAAGTCAGTCTGGAGAGTATCCACCGGTCCCGAAGGCACCGAGGACGCCAGATGACGATCCCTGGTGAGGAGTGTTTCATCCAACACCAGTGCCGATGCCGGGGTACCGGTACCGCTCGAAGCGGATGCCACCACCGGACATGGCTTATGTTCTGTGGGGGGTGAACCCCAGGAACAACCTGAAACACCTTATAGGCTTTGGAGACCGAAGACCCCCACCGGGGTTTTGAAGCCAGTGGGCCCTCGAGGGCAAGGCCGGAGCCATCTACATGCTAGCACTCGAGGACTGGGTAGTCTTAACAGACTGTTTGTGGGTTACCTGATGCTGTGTGGAAGAAGAAGGGGACGGTGTCCCGAAGTTGGAGGGCAACCGTGTATCGAGGGAACCTCGATGTTGAAGACCTCTTCTCACCAAACTGTTGTCAGGACCCAAGCAGATTAGACACCGACTTCGAGGGTCTAAAAATAAAGTTGTCCCGCCACAGTCTGAACATTTCTTGGAGAAAGTGTCTGGCGGTTCCATGAAGGAAAAAGAAGAGGCCTAAAAGGCCTAAGAGACCGTGGGACACTATGAAGAAAAAATATCCCGTGGAAAAGGAAGATTTTACAAGAAAAGAAAAGAAAACACCGGCGGTACCGGTGGCGTCGGGAAGACAGCCACGACCACAAGAAAACTAAGAAATAAAAACAAGAATTTTCTGCGGTGACAGGAGGAAGTCCTGCCGGCTCCGCGGAAAAACGAAAACTGAGGAGAGACAGTTGAGAAAGGCGGGAAGGCAGCACGCAGGTGTGCTGGGATGCTTCCAAAAGCTCTTGATTGGACGCTGGGAAGCGTTCCCGCGCAGACTCCGTCGGTACCGACGTACCCATATGTGAAGACTCATTCCTGCTTGTTCCTGGAGATAAAATAGTTCCTGCATTAAATAATGTGCATTAATGCATTAGTATCTCTTTGTTAAATAGAGTGCTGGATTTACATGAGAAATTTACCTGTACAATAATTTGCATATCATTAATTTGCACTGTTAACATGAGATACATAATTCATGTTAGCGGCCAATGTTATTGTGTTTTAGTACATCGGCATCTAAGATATCTTTGTCATTACTAAGGGTCTTACTCCTCTGAACTTAGAAGAACATGCTTTGTTTTTTTGTGCAACAATCATGTCCTGGCAATGTCTCCATTTTTATACTATTTCCTTTTTTAATTGGTCTCGTTTTACTTGATTCTTTTATGTATAAAATATGTGTGCATATATAGTCCAAAGCCATTTCACTGGCCACTTTTTTTTAAGGAGATATTGGACATTAAGGGGTTGAACTGCAAGGATGCCAATAATGTTGACCACAAATGTAGAGTATAGAAATCTTCTGCCATCAAAAATCTGTAGCCAGCTATAAGATGAGCAACCATTTCCAGCTCCTTTTTACAGAATCTACATATGTCTGTTTTGCCAATTTTTTTCTATGCTTGCTGTAAAGCACAGTTACTTACCTGTAACAGGTGATCTCTGGGAACAGCAGGAATAAGTCTTCACATATGGGTATCGTCGGTACCGACGGAGCCTGCGCGGGAACGCTCCCCAGCGTCCAATAAGAAAGCTTTTGGGAGCATCCCACAGCGCCTGCGTGCTGCCTTCCCACCTTTCCCAACCGCCTCTCTCCAGTTCGAGTTTTAAAGCTGAGACAAAGAGAGAGAGAGGGAAGGAAAGATAGATAGAGAGATACAACTCCTAGGGGAGGTGGGTGGGTTGTGAAGACTTATTCCTGCTGTTCCCAGAGATCACCTGTTACAGGTAAGTAACTGTGCTATCTCCAGGAACAAGCAGGAATGAGTCTTCACATATGAGGACTCCCTAGCTGCAGATGCCAGGGAGAGACCCCAGAGTTGTGTGTCCCTGAAAAGGGCTCCACCTCCCCCCATGGATCTCTGGCATCCAACCAGGGTAGGTGGGTAGGAGTTGATTAGGAATGGAACAGGTGTTTGAGAACAGCCTGACAAAACGAGGCATCCCGGCGGGAGTCCTTGTACAAACAGTAATGGGCTGTGAAGGTATGAACCAAGGCCCAGGTGGCCGCTCATCAGATGTGAAGTAAGCTTCTTCATACATAAAATCCTAGATCAATCCTTTTCATCTGGAACCTTTCCTCAGAGCCTAAAACAAACCTCCATTAGACCATTACTGAAGAACAATAAACTAGACCCTCTAAGAGTAGAATCATACAGGCCAATATCCAGCATCCCACTATTAGCCAAAATAATCGAAAAAGTAGTCCAACTTCAAATACAACAACATATAGACACCGAAGCTCCACTTGATCCGGCCCAACATGGCTTTAGGGAAGCTCATGGAGTAGAAACCCTCCTCATCACTCTCTTCAATACATTAATCACTGGAATAGACAATATCCGGCAAGGATTCATCCTTATATTCATGGACATCTCGGCTGCGTTCGACTCAGTCAGTCATCAAATACTTCTCGATCGCCTTAATGAAAAAGGAATACATGGCTCCGCATTGAACTGGTGTAAATCCTATTTATCTAACCGATGGCAACAGGTAAAGATTGACGAAAAAACATCAGACCCATTCCTGCAAGATCAAGGAGTACCGCAAGGCTCCTCTCTTTCAGCATTAATGTTTAACATTTATATGCAACCTATCTGTGACCTCATCCGTTCTTTTAAAGTTACCTGCTTAGCCTATGCAGACGATGTTCTCCTATACATGCCATTCTCCATCAACCATCCTGATTTCACTCCACTGATACAATGCTTCCAAGCAGTAGAAGACTGGCTCCTCACACAGAACCTAAGAATCAACCACAGTAAGACCGATGTTATGTTTATCACGAAGAATCAAAACTTCACACCCCCTACTACATTAAAGATAAAGGACAAGGAATTGACAGTAAAACCTACTATACGATACCTAGGCATCACCCTTGACCAGCGTCTCAATATGAAAACTCACATAAAAAATATAACGAAACTAATATACCACAAGATACGCACACTACGCCACATATGACCTCTACTAGAACCTACAGATTTCAGAACCATCTTCCAAGCCTTAGAGATGCCACATCTAGATTTTGCAAATGCAATCCTATATGGGCTCCCTCAATCTACTTTAAATCCTCTCCAATTAGCGATGAATACCGCCGCCAGAGTGCTTGAAGGAATATCAAAGTCAGACCACATAACTCCAATCCTGATAAAACTCCACTGGCTACCAACCAATGCAAGAATCCAATACAAAATCATAATCACCATCTTCAAAGCCTTAAACAACCAAGCACCCTCAACCATCACTAACCTACTACACACCCAAGCCCTCAACAGAGCCAGAAGAACATCAGCAATAAATACCCTAATCGTCCCGAAAATAACAGTCAAATACACCAAGGAAACATCTAAAAGAGCCTTCAGCATTCATGCCCCAGTAGCATGGAATACCCTCCCACCAGAATTGAGAGCCATAACCAGTCTAACACAATTCAGGAAAAGTCTTAAGCACTACCTATTCCTAAGTTATTTTCCAGTATAAACCTTCCCAAGAGGAATAGTCACATCATGTTCAGTTCTAGTGAATTTTGACTGCGTTTAATGTATATAGTTTATTGTATATGATTTATATAGACTACCTTGTTTTTTCCAAGTTTTCAAATCCCTGTTACTTGTAAAATGCACTACAGTTATCCTGTATGTATATGTTTTTGTTCCATGTGAACCGCCTGATGACAAAAGTGCGGTATATAAGAAATATTAAATAAATAAATAAAATTTGGTCGATGGACACAGAGTTTAGGTGAGCCATTGAGGCTGCCATGGCACTCACATTGTGATCTGTGACATGGCCTTCCAGAGAAAGGTTCCTACTCTGGTAGGCGAAAGAAATACACTGAGCAATCCAGTTGGACAGTGTTCTTTTAGAAACTGGAAGTCCTAAATGGGAAGGATCAAAAGCAACAAAGAGTTGAGAAGACTTTCTATGTTGCTGTGTTCTTTGTAAGTACATAAGAACATAAGATATGCCATACTGGGTCAGACCAAGGTCCATCAAGCCCAGTATTCTGTTTCCAACAGTGGCCAATCTAGGTCATATGTACCTAGCAGTTTCCCCAAGGGACACAGGTTCCACAATGCTTGTATTGGTTCAAGCATTGATATCCTGGGTCCCTTCTTAATAATGGCTTATGGACCTTTCCTCCAGGAACTTATCCAAACCTTTTTTAAACCCAGCTACACTAACAGCCTTTACTACATCCTCCGGTAACAAATTCCAGAGTTTGATTACACGTTGAGTGAAAAAATATTTTCTTTTATTAGTCTTAAATAGTTTACCCTGTAGCTTCATTGCATGTCCCCTAGTCTTTCTATATTCTGATAAGGTAAACAATCGGTCTACGTTTACCCGTTCCACTCCGTTCATTAATTTATAGACTTCTATCATATCTCCCCTCAGCCGTCTCTTTTCCAGGTTAAAGAGCCCTAACCTTTTTAGCCTTTCTTCATAGGAGTATCCTTCCATCCCCTTTACCATTTTGGTGGCTCTTCTCTGAACCTTTTCTAATAACTCTATATCCTTTTTAAGATACGGTGACCAGAATTGCACACAATATTCAAGGTGCGGTCTCACCATGGAACGATATAGAGGCATTATAATATCCTTTGTTTTATTTTCCATTCCTTTCCTTATCATACCTAGCATTCTATTTGCTCTCTTGGCCGCCACTGCACACTGGGCCGTGGGTTTTAACATGGTATCCACAATGACGCCTAAATCTTTTTCCTGGGTGGTGGTTCCTAATGTGGAACCTTGCATCGTGTAACCATAGTTTGGGTTGTTCTTCCCTAGGTGCATAACCTTGCACTTGTCCACATTAAATTTCATCTTCCATTTTGATGCCCAGTCTTCCAATTTATCAGGATCCTCTTGCAATTTTCCACAATCCTCTTGGGTTTTAACAACTTTAAATAGTTTTGTGTCATCTGCAAATCTGATAACCTCACTCGTTATTCCACTTTCCAGGTCATTTATGAATATGTCAAAAAGCAGCGGACCCAGCACAGATCCCTGGGGTACACCACTATTCACCTTTCTCCATTGGGAAAATTGGCCATTTAGCCCTACCCTCTGCTTTCTATCTTTTAACCAGTTCCTGATCCACAATAGTACACTGCCTCCTATCCCATGACTCTTTAGTTTTGCCAAAAGTCTCTCATGAGGGACCTTGTCAAAGGCTTTCTGAAAGTCCAGATACACAATATCAACCGACTCACCTTTGTCCACCTGATTATTCACTCCTTCAAAAAAACATAACAGATTAGTAAGACAAGATCTTCCTTGTCTAAAGCCATGTTGGCTGTCTCTCATTAGTTCATGACTATCTACATGCTGAGTAATTTTATTCTTTATGATGGTTTCTATCATTTTTCCCGGTATTGACGTCAGGCTCACCGGTCTGTAGTTTCCAGGATCACCCCTGGAACCCTTTTTAAAAATTGGTGTTACATTGGCGATCCTCCAATCTTCAGGTATTAGAGATGATTTTAATGATAGTTCACAGATTACTAATAGCAGGTCTGCAATCTCATATTTCAGTTCTTTCAATACCCTTGGATGTATACCATCCGGCCCAGGTGATTTGCTACTCTTCAGCTTATCTAATAGCTGTAATACATCTTCTCGATGTATCGATATTTCCTTCAATTCTTCTGCACCTTTAAATACCACTTCAGTCATGGGTAACATCCCTACATCTTCCTCAGTAAAGACTGAAGCAAACAATTCGTTCAGTCTCTCCGCTATCGCCTTGTCGCCTCTTAGTGCTCCTTTAACCCCTTTATCATCTAATGGACCAACTGACTCTCTCACAGGTTTTTTGCTACGAATGTACTTGAAAAGGTCTTTACTTCGCGTTTTTGCTTCTGCAGCAAGCTTCTTCTCAAATTCTCCCTTTGCCTGCCTTATCAATGCCTTGCATTTGACTTGCCAGTGCTTGTGCTGTTTCCAGGTTTCGCCGTTTGGCTCTTTTTTCCATTTTCTGAAAGATGCTTTTTTGGCAACAACAGCCTCTCTGACCTCGACTTTAAACCATGCTGGCAGTTTTTTGGACTTCTTTCCACTTTTCTTAAAGCATGGAATACAGCTGGTCTGGGCTTCCAAGATAGTATTTTTCAACAACAGCCAAGCCTGATGTACGTCTTTAACCTTTGCAACTGCTCCTTTTAGTTTTTTCTTGACTGTTTTCCTCATTTTATCATAGTCTCCCTTTCGAAAGTTAAAAGGTAGTACTGTGGATTTCCTTACTATCCCTCCTCCACTAATTAAATCAAAGGCAATCATGCTATGATCACTATTGCCAAGTGGCCCCAACAACCTTATCTCTTGCACTAGATCTGGTGTTCCACTAAGGATTAGGTCTAATATGGCTTCCCCTCTGGTCGGTTCATGAACCAGCTGCTCCAAGAAGCAGTCATTTATTTCATCTAGGAACTTTATCTCCCTAGCATGTCCTGACGTGACACTGACCCAGTCGATACCGGGGTAGTTGAAATCACCCATTATTATTACTGTGCTGTAACGTTTGATAGCTTCCTTGATTTCTTTGAGCATTTCATCATCCATTTGGTCATTCAGGCCAGGCGCTCGATAGTACACCCCCACTGCCATTGCCTTCCCCCTTTTACATGGAATTTCAATCCATATAGATTCTACAGCAGATTTTGTTTCCTGCAAAACTTTAATCCTTTCTGACTCAATGCCCTCTCTAACATAGAGAGCAACCCCTCCACCAATTTGATCAGCTCTATCATTACGATATAGTTTGTGCCCAGGTATCACAGTGTCCCACTGGTTGTTGTCCTTCCACCATGTCTCTGATATTCCAATCATATCTAACCTTTCATTTAGTGCTATATATTCTAACTCTCCCATCTTATTTTTTAGACTTCTAGCATTTGCATACAAGCATTTTAGAGAATGTATTTTATCCATATTAATTTGTCTGTTAGACATGACTAATTTGGGATCTTTAAGCTCTGTCTGCTCCATACTTGAGGGCATTTGGGCTACTTTACTCTTTTGTGGAACCTCTCTGCTTTTGGTAGTATCCTTCAAAGATACATTCTTCCGAACCATCTGCTCTTGGGCGACTGTCGGCTTTCCCCTAATATCTAGTTTAAAAGCTGCTCTATCTCCTTTTTAAAGGTTAATGCCAACAGCCTGGTTCCATCCCGGTTAAGGTGAAGCCCATCCCTTCGGAAGAGCCCCTCCTTTCCCTAGAATGTTCCCCAGTTCCTAACAAATCCAAACCCCTCATCTCTGCACCATTGTCTCATCCACGCATTGAGACTCCGGAGCTCTGTCTGCCTTTTGGGTCCTGCGCGTGGAACAGGAAGCATTTCGGAGAATGCTACCCTAGAAGTTCTGGATTTCAACTTCCTACCTAAAAGCCTAAATTTAGCCTCCAGAACCTCCCTACCACATTTTCCTATGTCATTGATACCAACATGTACCAAGACAGCAGACTCCTCCCCAGCACTATCTAAGACCTTATCTAGGTGGCGCGTGAGGTCCGCTACCTTCGCACCAGGCAGGCATGTTACCAGGCGATCCTCACGTCCACCAGCCACCCAGCTATCTACATGCCTAATGATCGAATCACCAACTATAACGGCTGTCCTAACCCTTCCCTCATGGGCACATGGCCCTGGAGAAACTTCCTCGGTGCGAGAGGGTTTTACATCACCTGGGGGACAGGTCCTAGTTACAGGATCACTTCCTGCCACACCAGGGTGATGCTCTCCTGTCACGTGACCTCTCTCCTCCATGGCAACAGGGATGCTGCCAGACTGGAGGTGGGACTTCAGGACTATATCCCTGTAGGTCTCGTCTATGTACCTCTCTGTCTGTCTTATGCTTTCCAAGTCTGCTACTTTAGCCTCTAGAGAACGGACTCGTTCCCTGAGAGCAAAGAGCTCCTTGCACCTAGTGCACACGTAAGACCTCTCACCAACTGGGAGAAAATCATACATGTGACACTCAATGCAAAAGACTGGAAAGCCCCCATCCCGCTGCTGGACTGCTGTCTGCATCTTAGTTTTAAGTTTGTGTTTAGATCTAAGTTCTTTACTTACTAAGGGTTGCTATGGATATTTATACTATGGATAAATTATAGCTCTTAGCTGGTGCTAGGCTCTAACTTCTTATGAAATTTAAAGTACAAGCTCTCTGCTGGGTTCTAAATTTAACCAGAAAGCTCTTTTCTGTGTTGTAAATTTAAGCTAAAAGAACTTTGCTGATGCTAGGCCCTGAGTGACTATTAAATGTAAACTACAAGCTCTCTGCTGGGTTCCAAATGTAACCAGAAAGCTCTCTTCTGTGTTTTAAATTTAAACTAAAAGTACTTTGCTGTTACTAGGCCCTGAGTGACTATTAAATTTAAAGTACAAGCTCTCTGCTGGGTATGAAATGTAACCAGAGAGTTCTCCTCTGTGTTTTAAATGTAAACTTAAACTGCTGCTACTAGGCCCTGACTGATTTAACAAAAATAGTGGATCACAGATTAATTAGCTTTAATACAAAGAATTCCTTTTAGAAAATTACCAAAAGTAAATACTCACAGTTGCAGATCTCCCTCCAGAAGTAACAGTCCCCCTTACCAGTCTTTCAAGTAAAAAGCGAGAGCTCTTTTACAATCCAAAGTATGAAGATTCCTCTCTGCACTTGATGCATGAGGTCCTGGAAAAAAGACAGGTAAGTATACCTCCTGGTTCAGATGAAAAGGCGAGACCACTTTGGGCATAAAGTGTGGATTGGTCCTGAGGACTACCTTATCATGATGGAACCTTGTATAAGGAGGATTAGCCACCAAGTCTTGCAACTCACTGATGCGACGTGCTGAGGTGACTGCAATGAGAAAGATAACCTTCCAAGAAAGAAATTTCAAGGAGGTGGTGGCTAAAGGTTCAAAGGGTGGCTTCATAAGCTGGCCAAGAACCAGATTTAAGTCCCATGCCACTGGAGGTGGTCTAATGGGAGGTCTAGTTAAAAGAAGGCCTCTCATGAATCTTGCTATAAGAGGATGAGAGGAAACAGGCTGTCCATTGAGAGGCTTGAAGGACGCTGCAATAGCACTCAAATGTACTCTTACCGAATTTGTTTTGAGGCCTGCATGGGAAAGATGCAGGAGATACTCTAGTAAAGAATTCAAAGGTATTGCAGGAGGGTTAAGACCCTTCTCTGAACACCAAATGGTAAATCTTTTCCATTTGAAAGCATAGGAACGTCTAGTGGAAGGCTTTCTAGAAGCATGAATAATATCTCTGACTTGCTGAGAGGGATGGAAAACTTGAAGGTCTAGGCCTTCAGCAACCAGGCCCTGAGATGGAGAGACTGGGGTTTTGGGTGCCACTACGTTCCGTCTTCCTGGGAGAGAAGATCTGGAGCAGAGCCCAACTCCAGGGATGGAGATTGAGAGAGATGCAGAAGTAGAGGGTATCACACTTGGCGTGGCCAATGTGGTGCTATGAGGATCATAGAACCTCGGTCTCTCTGAAGCTTGAACAGTGTTTTGGGAATTAGGGGAATGGGTGGAAAGGCATAAAGGAAGTCTTGACCCCAGTGAAGGAGGAAGGCATCCTTGGCCTGAACTCCCTGACACGGAATCCTGGAACAGAAGCGGGGAAGTTTGGCATTCCACAGACTTGCAAATAGGTCTATGTCCCCGTGGAGGGACCATTCGTGTAGAAGCAGAACTCGACTGAGTCTGTCTGCCCAAGTGTTTTGAATGCCTGGAAGATATACTACCATAAGATGAATCTGATGCTCTCTGGCGAAGGCCCACAGTCGCAATGCTTCGTTGCAAAGCGACAGAGAGCCAGTCCCTCCCTGCTTGTTTACATAGAACCTGGCTACTTGATTGTCCATGTGGATGAGGACTGTGCTGTAGCTGAGCAGGGAGTGGAACACTCCGAGAGCTAAGAAAATTGCAAAATTTATGTGTAGTAAAGTCTCCTGTGGAGACCAGATGCCCTGGGTGGAGAGATCTTGCAGATGAGCTCCCCAACCCATTGGAGAGGCATCTGTTGTAAGGGTTGCTTGGGGAAGTGACTGTTGAAAAGGGGACCCCAGCAACAGGTTTTGAGAGGACTTCCACCACTGGAGAGACCAAAAAAGGCGACTGGAGTTTGCTATTTTGTCTGACAGGCAACCTGATGCCTGAGTCCATTGGGTGGACAAAGTCCATTGAGCTGCCCTCATGTGAAGGCGAGCATATGGAACCACATGCACGGTGGATGCCATGTGGCCTAAGAGTTGTAACATTTCTCGAGCAATTAAAAGGGGCTTTAACTGTATTTGGGAGGCTAACTGCACCAAGCGTAGGCAACGGGCCTGAGGAAGATAGGCCCTTGCAGTTGTGGTATCCAACCAAGCCCCTATAAACTCGAGGGACTGAGTAGGGGTGAGACTGGATTTTGGGATGTTTATTACTAGTCCCAAATACTGAAGGACACGCATTGTGCAGGTTAGACAAGTCTTGGCCTCTGCTTGAGATGGAGCTCGAATGAGCCAGTCGTCCAGATATGGGAAGACGAATATTCCTAGAGTGCGTAGAAACGCAGCTACTACTGCCATGCATTTCATGAACACCCTTGGTGCAGAGGCCAGACCAAAAGGAAGCACCCTGTATTGGTAGTGCTTTCCTTAAAAAAGGAACCGAAGGAACCTTCTGTGAGTTGGGTGGATGAGGACATGGGTGTACGCATCCTTGAGATCTAGAGAACAAAGCCAGTCCTGACTCTGAAGGTATGGAAGCAGAGCACCGAGAGAAATCATCTTGAATTTCTTCTTGAATAGAAATTTGTTCAATTCTCTGAGATCTAAGATGGGTCTGTAGCCCCCTGTTTTCTTTGGAATAAAAAAATAAGGGGAGTAGAACCCTGTGCCTTGTTGAAGAAGAGGTACTTCTTCTATTGCCCCTTGGGCAAGAAGAATGGCAATCTCCTGACCTAGAAGGTTGAGGAGAGATGTTGGAGAATTGAATTGTTTCACCATGGTGTGAGGGAAAAGGCTTAAGAAATGAAGCTTGTACCCTTCCCTTATGATGGAGAGTGTCCATTGCTCTGCTGTGATTTGCTCCCATCTGGGAGCAAAGTAAGTCAACCTTCCTGGGATGGTAAGGGGCTCTGGTCCTTCCAGAGCTAGAAAGGCTAAGTTCTCTAGTTGCAAGTAAAAGGCCCTGAGGAGGCTGAGGCTGCTGGGCCGAAGAAGGTCTAGCTGCCTTTGACTTGGCCTGTTTAGGTGGTTGCTGACGCTTTGCAGTAAAACGACTTGCAGAAGATGCCTGCTGACCATAAGCAGGATAGTATCTTCCCTTTTTGGAAAAAGATGTCTTTTTAAACAATCTTTTCTTAACAGGAGCAGAGGTAGATTTTGAAAGTCGATCCAAAGCAGAGTTTTCAGCATCCATCTGGGTGGCCTTTGCTTGCCAATCCTTACCAAAAAGGTTTTCACCTGTACAAGGGAGATTTCCCAATTGATCTTGGACCCAGAGCTCCAAATCAGAAGCTTGTAGCCAAGCAATTCTGCGTGCCCCTATGGCAATAGCCGAAGCTCTGCTTACACACTCAAAAGAGTCAAAGGCTGGAAAATTTGGAGACATCTTGGGCATGTTTGAGCCAAGTGAGAAACTCCTGTCTTTTATCCTCTGAAATGAAAGGGGTTAAAGTCTGCAGATGATCTGTGACTTCTTTTAGAAACATTCCTATATAGAGACTATAGGAATTGATCCTAGCAGCTAGCATAGCAGCTTGGAAAACCCTTCGGCCAAAAGCATCCAGGGTCCTGCATTCACGCCCTGGAGGATTAGATGAGTGTCTTTTCGCACTCTTCATCTTCTTCATGGCAGATTCTACCACAATAGAGTGGTGAGGAAACTGAGTCTTGTGGAAGCCAGGACAAGGAGGGACACGATACATGGTGTCTAACCTGCGAGAATGAGGAGAGGTGGCGAGAGGTGTTTCCCACATCCTCAACATGAGATCATACAGAATCTCATGAACAGGTAAAGTAGCTGCCTCCTTAGGAGCTTTAGGATATTGTAAAATATCCAACTCCTTGGCTCTGGGTTTGACTCAGGGGCCACTGTGATAGAAAGGCCCCTAGCCACTTCCCTAACAAAGTCTTGAAAAGACAAGTCTTCTGGAGGAGACATTCTTCATTTAGGTGAAGAAGACTCCTGAGGAAGACGTATCGATGCTTCTACAGAACCCTCAGACTCATCAGAGTCCTCAGAGGAATCGAAGTATTGCCTGTCTGGATGCTCCTGTAAAGCCCGATAACCGTATCGGGTGGGATCGACATCGGGAGTAATCGGTACCGGTTCGGTACCGATGGGCATCATAGGACAGGGTACCGTTGCAGTCGACACCGAAGCCGATGTCGATGCAATCGGTACCGGTAGCGATGCCGGTACCGGAGCCGGTACCAGCAACGGGGACTGTTGCGGTACCGGAGGCGTCGCAGCCTGTATGAAAGCCGTTAAGGTGCGCTGCATGGTCAGAATCTTCTGATCCATCAACGCCATCAGAGTCTGGATGTCGGTACCAGTGGGAGCCACCGGTACCCCAGAACACGGCAACAGGTGATCTGTCGAGGCCGAGCCATCGATGTCAACCTGTGACCCCATAGATAATGCTTTGGAAACCGAAGCTTCCCGCCGGGGTAATTTTGCCGGTGCGGAATCCTCGAGGGCAAGCCCGGAGGCATCTCGATGCTTGGAGGGAGATCTGCCCTTCGAGGACCGGCCAGATTTATGCTTGGTTACCTGAGATACATGGGAGGAAGAGGAGGCCCTGGAAGACGTCAATGCTACCGAAGCTGCATCAGAGGGAAACAGGGTACTGAGCTTGGCTGCTCGGTACTGCCGACCTCTCTTAGACATCATGGTACAGGACATACAATCCGTGATGGAATGGTCAGGTCCCAAACACTTTAGACACCAGTCATGGGTGTCGGTGACAGAAATAGTATCGCCACATTTTGTGCATTTTTTAAACCCAGAAGCGGGCTTCTCCATGAGGAAAAACTTTTTAGGCCTAGGGCCCAAAAACTGAAAATGTACAGTAGAGATAAAGCATCTTTTTTTTTTTTTTAAAGAAAGAAAAGAAAGACCGGCGGTACCAGTCCGACGTCGAAGAAGGCAGACGCGACACAAAAGAATAAAGAAAAAATAAAGAACTTCTTCTGCGGTGACAAGAACACGACCTGCTGGCTCCGTGGAAAAGAAGAACTGGAGAGAGGTGGTTGGGAAAAGCGGGAAGGCAGCACGCAGGCACTGTGGGATGATCCCAAAAGCTTTCTTATTGGACACTGGGGAGCGTTCCTGCGCAGGCTCCGTCGGTACCAACGATACCCATATGTGAAGACTCATTCCTGCTTGTTCCTGGAGATACCATTTCATCCATACTCCATTGTCCTGTGCTTCAACTATCAATCTCTCATTACTTGGTTTCAGTTCACCTCTCTTTAACCATTCATGTATTTGGTTTTGATTGATAAATGGTTCCTGGAATAACACACTGTATTTCCCACTGTATCTGTGTATTTGTCACTTGTTTTTTCTTGTTTGCTGATCTAATTCTTTGAAGAGTTTTTTCTCTTGTTTTGCAAACGCTATTGCTTCTTTTTCTATGTGTGCTAGTGGATTCCACCCATCCCTTCTACTCATCGAAATGCTTGTCTAAGTTTAATGATGGAGATAGATTCTGGACATTTCTTTTCATATTTCAGCCCTTCTTACATTTTTGGGTCTAACGATACTGTTAAGTAGGTGTGGGGGGTCTATGATAGTACCCTTTCTATGAATACTGATTTCCTTGAGGCCCAGTCCTCCTTTGGCTCTGAGAATGTACAGTCTCAGCATTGGTTTTTATAAATTACCTTATGACCATGGAGGAGTTTTCTTGTTCATACATTCAGTTTTTCAAGATCTTATGTTCAGAACTCTCAATTTCTCAATTTAAATCTATGCTTAAAACCCACCTTTTCCATCTTGCTTACAACCTGCCCTCTCCAGCCCCTGACTGACTGTCCCCTAATCCCTCCTTCTGACTCTCTCTCTCTACTCTGTCCGGTCTGAGAATTGGCATTCCTTTCCCTTTCCTACACAGCCTTTATGAATTGTGAACTGCTCTGATGCCCAGACACCTAGGGCGATATATCAAATGATTAATAAAGATAAAGATCTTTAAGAGGCTAGTCTACAATTTCAAAGCTGTATGAGAGTACAGGAATTGCCAGCTGATCAATGGCTTGTTCTTATTTCTGTTATGTTAGAGCACTTTTCAATAACAATTTTATTCTCTAAGTTTCTTTATTGATCTTTTCTCTCAGTAATTTTTGATTGTCACTCCTTCTTCTACTCCTATTATTTATGTGGCCTTCTTATATACTGCCAACTTATAAATAAATATGCATCTCAGAGATATGTTTTCAGTTTTGCTCAATTTTCTTCTAAGGAAGGTTGCCTTAGCACATTTGTCAAGGACAAAAGTCATCTCACACAGAGCTGTTATGCTAATTGTTCATCAATGGAACTAGAGAGCTTCAGGTCATTTACAAGCAAGTATGATGTTACCCCTGGGTTGTTACCTTCTTTAGGATGAAGGCTAAATCTATATCCCAAAAAGTTGATAAAAATACTCAGTGGATTAAGCGCTATACAAAATAAAAGAAGCAACAGGAAGTTTCTCTGAAATATTCCTCATTGGATCTCGACAAGAATGATGAACTGATCATCTTCATACTTCAAAATGAAGCATGATTTGCCACATTTTCATGGTGAATTTAGTGTACTTGATCAAGCCAGGGTTTATTTTATATATTTCAAGCTAATTTTTTATCCGAGAATGGGATGCTATCAAAGGCTTTCTCATAGTCAATCTATGCTCTACTGAGATTTCTGCATTTCTTAACACTGACCATGATGGCCTTATTCAACATTAAATGTTTTTTGGTTCCATATGCTCCCTTCTTATTGCCCTTCTACTCTATTGTCATGATGATATTGGAATCGATATGATCATATATTCTGTCTGTGCCTATTGCCGCAAACAGCTTATAGAATTTACCTAGACAAGTTATTGGTTTGTAATTCTTCAGAACATTACTTGGGTTCCCCTTTGGGAGGAAAAGTTTCATCCTATTATAAGCCATTGTAGTGTTAAGTTTGGCCACTTGACCAATTGATTTTTACAGTTTTCCAGGTCTTGGTGGAATAATGTTAACTGTTGGAGTCATAAGTTGGTCACTTAATATGGGCCATGATTTTTCGAGTTTGGAGCTGCTTTTAACCTGCTTTCCAGCAATTATGTTGTTATTTCAAGCCATTCCAGGGGGGTGGAGAAATAACCTGGTGGATAGAACAGGGTCTGATTCCTGGCACTCCTTGTGGCTTTGGGCAAGTCAGGCTACCCTCCGTTGCCTTGGAAGAAAGGTCTGGCAATCTACTTCCAGTCACATCTTGCTAAGAAAATGTAGTGGCTGCTGGGTCACCAGGAGCAGCATTAACACAATGGCATACATTGCACTTTTTCAGGCCATTCTATAGAAACATGATGACAGAAAAAGACCACATGGCCTATCTAGTCTGCCCTTCCATATCAACTACAATAGTCCCCTTTTTCCTTTAGATATCTTCTGTGTTGGTCCCATGCTTTTTTAAATTCAGATACTGTCCTTCTCTCTACTACCTCCACTGGGAGACTATTCTACGCATCTACCACTCTTTCTGGAAATAAATATTTCCGCATATCACTCCCTTTTACCCTCATCCTATGTCCCCTCGTAGCAGAGCTTGCTTTCAATGGAAAGAGGCTCTCCTCTTGTGCATCTATGCCTTGGAGGTATATAAAAACCTCTATCGTATCTCCTCTATCCTGCCTTTCCTCTAACATATACATATTAAGATCTTTAAGTCTGTCCCCATATGTTTTATAATGAAGATCACAGATGACTTTGGTAGCCACCCTCTGCACTGACTGCATTTTGTTTATATCCTTTTGAAGGTGTGTTCTCCAGACTTACATACAATACTCCAAATGAGGTCACACCAGAGACTTATACAGAGGCACTATCACCTCCTTTTTTCTGCTGGCTATTCCTCTCCCTATGCACCCAAGCATCCTTCTGGGATTTCATCATCGCCTTTTCTCCCTGTTTAACCACTTTAAGATCATCAGAAACAATGACGCCCAGGTCCTGCTCTTTTTTCATGGACAGAAGTACTTTACCCCCTACACTGCACTACTCCCTTGGATTTTTGCAGCCCAAGTGCATGACCTTGCATTTTTTAGCATTAAATCTCAGCTGCCAAATTGACTATTCCTCAAGCTTAGCTAGATCCCTCCTCATGTTATCTACTCCTTCCTGGATGTCTACTCTATTTCAGATTTTGGTATCATCCGCAAACAGACAAACTATAAGTTTAATGTTTGCCTTTTAGAAATTCTCCAGTATACAGGGTAATCATTCTACTTCTCAGCTAGGCTCTAGAGTATCTTAGTATAGTTTTCTTCATAAGGTTCCATTTTCAGCTTTGGTTGGTGGCGTTTTAGCAGACTAATGTTTTTTCACTAGTTCCTGTAGAACTGTTTTGGGTTCTCTCTAAATATTTTATTTCATGCTCCTGCTGCTACTAGTGGTTAGGGCAGCAGCCTAAAGCCAGAAAGACCAGGATTCAAATCCCACTAGCACGCCTTGTGACCTTGGCCAAGCCACTTAACCCTCCATTGCCTCAGGTACAAACTTAGATTGTGAACCTTTTGGGGACAGTGAAATGCATACTGTACCTGAATGTAGCTCGCCTTGATCTCCTCCTGGAAAGATGTGAACTAAATACTAAAATAAATACAATATCATTGGAGCATATGAATTTAAGGTCTTCTGCTACTGCAGCATGTCTCAATTTGATATTTTGGCTCTTCTTCAATATCTTTGATGATCTTATCCTTTTAGATACCCAATCAGGGATGCCTCTGCATGCAGCGATTGTAGTTTTCCTTCAATCAGCTTTTCCTAAGGAGGAGTTATCATCATTCTCTTTCTTCTAGCATTGCATTCTTGTTGGTATAATTCTTTTAGTAATAATTTTGGCTGCACAATGCTGTATTCAATTTATTTCTGTGATGTCATAAAATGGTTCCTTTAGATAGGCTATAGCCTTACTCATCTTATTTATCATGCTCTTAGTTTTAGATGTTAAATTGAACTTGCGTAATCTTTCCCTCACCTGAAATCCAGCATCCTCATCTTTCTCCACACAGACTAGGAGTGAACCTTTAATTCCTCCATCTCTGGGTCTTTCTGCTCTCTTTTTTCTTCATCAGTTGACTGCTTGGCATGTCCTTTGTTTATCATACTTTCAGATCGCCCCGCTTCATTTCCACCTCAGCCTTCTTTCTAGTACTCTTTTTCAAGCCTCCTTTTTCTCTCTCCTCATCAATCGTCTTTCTAGTATTCCTTGCTGAATCCCTTCTTTCTCTCACACCAGTCTTTCTTCTTTTCTTCTGATGCTCTTTTCCAGACTCTCTCTTTGTCTTTCAGCATTAGCTTTTCTTCTGTTGTTCCTTTCGGAGGCTCCTTTTTCTTTTTCTGTGCATGCAATTTATTTATTTATTTTAGAACATTTATAAACCGCCATATGCGCAAGCATTCAAGACAGAGTACAGAAGAATAAAACACATATCAACCCCTCAGGCCCCAACCAGCAGGATTCTTTTAGCCCCGCCATCCAACCCCTTCCCAACCACCACTGCACTGCTGCACATACTAGCTGAACAGCCGCCTACCTGCCCGCTGCTCACAATATCGCTCAAGGGAAAAGGAAAGTTTTCAATGCCTTCCAAAAAGTTAGGAGATCAGACTCCATAGGCAGTGTTGCAGGCACGGCATTCCACAGAGTCAGAGCTGCTACTGAGAACACCCGTGCTCACCAGCGTTGTAAACGAGCTTGAGTAGGCCTTGGCGGCACCAGCAGGTGCATCTCAGTGGAGCACAAAACCCATCCCAGCTGATACCACTGTTCCAACTCTTGCAAATACCAGAGCCTAGGCCCTTCAATGCTTTAAAAACCAGAAGCAATACCTTAAAATCATACCATTGTGTAATAGGGAGCCAATGTAACTGTCACAGAATTCCCATGACTGGATCTTGTCGACACAGCCACCAGAGAAGCTGAGCTGCAGCGTTCTGGACCACTTGTAGTTTCCTCAACAGATAGCCCTGGCAGCCCCACAAATAGGGCATTACCACCAAATGCAGTGACTCCTGATCTAAATAAGGCCGAAGCTGCTGAGCATCATTGCCCATCGACTGGCTCTTCCTCCTTGACTGTACTGGTAGGAGGGTTGACTGAGGTCTTTTTTCCTCTACATATGTAATTTTTTTGAGTTGATTCCAAATTGTTTTTTCTTTTCTCTCACATGGTGTCTGTTTTCTTTTTTTGTTTTCTTTTCTGCCTAGCTTGGAGTTTTGCTTCCTTTTTGGCTAACATCAGTCAGCATCTCGACCAATAGCACCTCTGACTTAGCCACAATGAGAGCAAAATGGTAAGCCTGCAACCAGGTAACAATATCCACCAAACAGCAGTTGGTGAGCTGAAGTACCACTGCCTCATCATCATCCACCACAACTAACAACTGAATATCATCAGCGTACAGATAACCTACAAACCCATGCTTCCAACAAATGGCCCCCACCAGACTCATGTAGATGTTAAAGTGAACCGGTGACGGAGCGGACCCCTGCACTGTAGAAGACAGCACCCCCCAGTGCACACAAATCCACTAGTCAGATAGGAAGGACGTCAACCATTGAAGCACAGTCCCCCCTATCCCCAAGGGCAGGCACCGTGTCACCAAAATATTCCAGTTAACCAGATCAAAAGCCACAAACAAATCCAATGTTACAACCATCACCGTTCTACCCTGGTCCCTAGCCTTACCCTGAAAATCC
The DNA here is from genome assembly GCA_033557465.1 of Ichthyophis bannanicus. Taxonomy (NCBI): domain Eukaryota; kingdom Metazoa; phylum Chordata; class Amphibia; order Gymnophiona; family Ichthyophiidae; genus Ichthyophis; species Ichthyophis bannanicus. The sequence goes on along the minus strand of CM066031.1, from coordinate 572,782,512 downwards.
ATTACAGACACCAATAGGGATTCAGTGCCCAATCCCTTCCTGAAACCCACCTGATTCCAATGCAACCTCCCCTCTTAGTCCAAAAACGCAGTCAATTAGCACAAAACCACCTTTTCCACAGCCTTTGCCAGTCCCATCAAAGATGACATGGGTCACAAATTTGAACACCACAAGTCTGAACCCTTCTTGGGGATAGGGGTGACCATGGCCTCCTTCAGCTTAACCGGGTAACACCCCTGACTCAGGAAGACATTAACCAAGTCGGCCATCCACTCTAAAACTGAATCTGGGAACTTCGGAGAAGCTGCCCAGAGACAGAGTCTAAGTACATCCAAGTGAAATGTAGCCCCTGAAGCAGCTCCCACATCTCGACTACCAATACCTCCAAAAAGGCTGGTCATTTGACTCCAACACTGTCCACTCACTCCACACAAACAAGCTCTCTACCTTACCCACAAAGTAATCTGCAACCTAGTTAATGTCTAAAGTCCCATCCTGTCCCTGCCCCGTGACCCCAAACCTCAAAGCTGGTGAGCAACTGAAAAGATCGCTTGTGGCTTATTACCTGCAGCCAGAATCTGGACAGAACACACTCTCTTAGCTGCCTGAAGATGGTGATAAGCATAAGCATAACTACGCCATCGCTACCGATCCTCCCTATCCCTGGACTTATGTCAGTGCCATTCTGATCAGTGCACTTCTCGCTTAATTTCTCACAGTTCTGCAGAGAACCAGATCCTATTTTGAACATGATCATCCCTAACCCAAACCTGTCACACAGGTGCTACCTCCTCCAAAGCTGAACCCACCACTCCCAGCCACTCCCTTACCTGATCCCCCACAAAAATCACACCCCTTCAGGACTTTTATACAGTGCTACAGACCACAACTTTGCCTCATCAACTGTCCCCCATCTCCTAAAAAGTACCTTCTTTGGACACCGACCCCCCACCCCATTCCAAACAAAACCAAAATAAAGCAAAAGATGATCTGACCATGGCACTGGACCCCCTACCTGAACCTCTAGACCCCAACAATCCACAAATCCCTCTGTCCCGAACATAAGAAATTCCATACTGGGTTAAACCAAGTCCATCAAGCCCAGTATCCTGTTTCCAACAGTGGCCAATCCAGGTCACAAGTACCTGGCAGGTTCCTAAAAAGGCCAAAGAAGGGGCAAGCAACACACACACACACACAACTGTAGAGATCAAGTCCAGAGCGAGGCAGAACAAACCGCAGAAGGTGAAGATATCAAATACAACCTATACTGGCACCTCATTCAGTTCAACCCTATACGGGCCATGTTTCAGCAAGAAGGGTTTCATCAGGGGTATTTGAACCCTTGATAAGAAACATAATCGTACATTAAAAGTTCATACATAAAAAGTAAAAGAGACAGTGAATGAATAAAAAATTATAATACTAAAACATGTTATTAAATAAAAAACTAAAAAATGCTTCTTCCACAATTATAAATAGCCATATAAGAAGAATTAAATAAATAATAAGAACCATGCAAATAAAACAAATTAGGCAAAACAAAGCAGTCAGTTAATAATTAAGAACATCAAACTCCCAAAAAGGTAATCAGGTTTCACAATGCTCGTCCCGGGATAAGCAGTGGATTTCTCAGATCCTCTGAAAGAATGGTTTATGGACCTTTCCTCCAGGAACTTGTCCAAATCTTTTTTAAACCCAGCTATGCTAACAGCCTTTACTACATCCTCCTGTAATGAATTCCAGAGTTTGACTACGCCTTGAATGAAAAAATATTTTCTCTTATTAGTCTTAAATGGGTTAAGTTGTAGCTTCATTGAGCATCCCCTAGCTTTCTACTTTTTGATGCTCTGGTGCTCCCACCTAGGTCTCCTAATTCTCTGTTTCTTTTTCCACAGAAGCTCTCAGTTAATATAAGATGCTATCATTCACATAGTTGTTGTTGTTAAGTGCCGTCGAGTCGGAGTCGACTCATGGAGACCCTCTGGATAGCTATCCTAAATTGTGTTCGGTCTTGAGTCAAGCGGCTTATTGTTGACAGACTGGTACCTGTAGCTGCTGTTATTGTATCGATCCATCTCATTGCCGGCCTTCCTCTTTTACGCTGACCTTCTATCTTGCCAAGCATGATGTCTTTTCTCTAATGATCTCTCTCGTCGCATGATGTGTCCAAAGTATGAAAGTCGAAGTCTTGTCATCTGAGCTTCTAAAGAAAGCTTAGGTTTGATCTCCTCTAGTACCGACTGGTTTGTTCTTCGGGCAGCCCATGGTATACACAGTATTCGCCGCCAGCACCATAATTCAAAGGCATCAATTTTCTTCCTGTCTGTCTTTTTCACTGTCCAGCTTTCACATCCATATGATGTTATTGAAAATACCATGGCTTGAACAAGTCGAATCTTTGTATGGAGAGAGACATCTCTGCTCTTGAGAATCTTATCTAGGTCTTTCATAGCCATTCTGCCAAGAGCAATGCATCGTCTGATTTCTTGACTGCTTATTGCTCCTTTATTGATAGTTGATCCAAGTAGGTTAAAGCTGTTCACGATTTCAATTTCTTCTCCTTCAACGATGGACCTGTTGATTATGCCAGTTGTCATGATCTTTGTCTTCTTTACATTAAGGTGCAGGCCCATTTTGAGACTATGTTCTTTGATTGTGAGAAGCAAATGTTTCAGATCATCTTCACTTTCAGCCAGTAATGTGGTATCATCAGCATAGCGAAGGTTGTTGATGAGTCTTCCACCAATCTTCACACCTCTGCTGTCTTCATACAGTCCTGCTTCTCTGATGATTTGTTCTGCATATAAATTAAACAGGTAGGGGGAAAGTATGCAGCCTTGTCTTCAGCCATTAAGTATGCAGCCATTCACATAGAGGCACATTATAATCTGCCCATCCAGCCCCCTGTGCGGCCGATCAGAATCAGGATGCCCAGAGGTAGACCCGATTCTGATCCCGTGGGGACTAGACATGCCCACTAGATCAGAATTGGGTCTACGGCCTGAACATGCAGGCCAGGCCCCGATTCTGACTGGCCTGCATGCTCAGCACATGCCTGGCTCCTCAGTCTGGCTTCTGAATGGAGCCACAGTAACATGACATCCCGTTGCCATGGCACCGCGGCTCCATTCAGGAGCCACAAATGCTGGCTGCCGCCGATTTCCTACTTTCCCCGCACCTGAACCATCGATCCGGCCTCCCTTGGCCAGGGTCTGGCTGTGGGGAACTTACTTGACCCCCCTACCTTTTTGATCAGACTTGGTAGCATGATACCCTGACATCCAGGGGAACTTATTCCACCGCAGAGGTGGAATAAGTTCCCTGTCTATGTTCACGGCCCTGGACGTACAGGGCCAACTTCAGAATCGTCTCTGTATGTCCAGGGCTGCAGCCCGCCCATGCCCTGCCCTCGCTCCATCTCAGAAATGCCTCCGCCCACCCCTATCTAGGCCTCCCCGTACAAACGTGCTGTTTGTACCGGGAGACATTAGCCAGGGCCGGCAGGGGAGCAAATAGCGGGGATGGACATCCCATTTGGACAAAATATAGTAACATAGTAAATTACGGCAGATAAAGACCAGTCTGCCCAGTCTGCCAAGTACGATGCCAAGAGTAGGTACACCTGCCGCTCTGTGCAGGCCCCCCTTCCCCATGTCTTTGTTTAGGGGTGATCCCACCACTTCTTGTAGTACACCCCTATTTGTTAAGGAATTCGATGGTTCAGATTATTTTGATATTTTCATGTTGTTGTAAAGGGATCCACTGTGTCTGTCCCATGCCCTTTTGAACTCTGTCACCGTATCTGCCCCCATCACTTCCATCGGGAGCGCATTCCAAGCATCCACCACCCTTTCAGTGAAAACGTTTTTCCTGACATTGCCTTTCAATTTACCACCTTGTAGCTTCATGTTATGCCTTCTAGTTTTGCAGCTTCTCCGTCTTTGGAATGACCTCCATACTACTTTACTTTGGTCTGTGAAATTAAAGATATTAAAATTGCATCAGCTACTTTTTGTACTTTTGCTGGTGGCACTATTCCTCCTTCTTCCAGTTTTTAGTGATTTCTCTTTATAATCTCTCGATTTAAATACAGGGTTTGTAGCATAAAGGTAAGTACATTATATCCTCTTTATCTGCAAGAGTCTACTTAACTGAGATTAAATCCTCTTAACTTTATCATCAACTTCTGTGGTTTATCTTCTGCCACAATGAGTCCATGAAGAAGTTCACCATGGCCTTTATCTGCGACAGGGGTGTTTATCTTCATTTGTCTTCATTTGCAGTGTGGGCACTACCATCAGTGTTGGGCATATTTTTATCCTGGGCAATTATGGCCAGTACGTATTCTCTCTTTTCTTTCCTACCATTTGTAGCATCCCAAGCCAACCCAAGCCTAATTTAAGAACTAAACCAGAAACCCTCCACATAGCTGCAAACATCACTGCCACTTGGCTAATCAATCCTTATATCATTAAAGAGCATTCTATTTTTAACTTTGGGTTTAAATGTCACATTATTTTGCTCCAGCATTACAATAGTTTCTCTGTCTTCTCTCATTGCAACCACATTCTCAGCCCAGTCTTTCTATTTCCACTACAGATATATCTTCATACTCCGGATTCCTCATAGTATCATCGGAATTCTCAGTCAACACTTCAAGATAGGCAAACTTCACCAAGGGGTCCAAGGAAGCAGATGCTTCTCATGTCACTTTTTCAGCCATGGATTAATTGCCTTAGTGCTAAACATTTTGGCAGCAAAAAAGCAAAAAAAAAAATTCTGCATCTTTTCAGCTCCATCGGGGTATTTATCTAGCAAATCTAGACAGATTTCAATGTAGCTCAAAGTTCCAAAATTCTTCAGCACAACACCAAGTGACCTCCACCAGTTAGAAAACAAATTTGACACTGTACTCAAAAGAAGAATACTTCACTACTAGCAACGGAAATAACAGGAAATATTCAACTAGAGAGAATTTATTTTTACCAAATTACATCATACCTGATAAACCACACATTTGAAGATCTGGTGACCACAAAACATTTCTCCCATTATTAAAAAAAGGAAGCCATCTGTATTAAGTAATACATACTGAAAAACAGATATACAAAAAAATGTCTTGTACTGTGGGACTTATTAGGCTTCAAAAGCAGACTGAATGAATCAGAAATGCTTTTTTGGTTCTACATGTATATGTCTGTTACACACCTATATATGTTTCCTGCATTCTGCCATCAGGTTTCTGCCATCCCCATTCACTAATGAAAACAGTCCATTAACAGATATATTTCTCAGCAAGCTTTTAAGTCAAGTTATCTAAAAAAGCGCAAATGAAAAGAAGAGAGGGAAGGAGAGAAAATGTGCAAAGAACGAGAGCAAAAGACTGCAGGTCTGTCCGTTCTACTTAGTGTGTCTCTCCAGCTTCAGAGCTGCTTCTCCCTCAAGGATCTGCTTTGTCCATCTACCCTTCTGCACCTGCCCTCATATCAAGCCCTGACGACCCAACACTCTATCCCAAAACCTGACACCTATTTCCACCACCCTGGTTCTGTTGTAGGTGCTGTTCAGATTTCTGTACACACTCCAAAAGAAAACGTCAAGAAGTACATTTTGCACTCCTTACAAGAGCATTGTTTTCATGATTCAAAGCCAAACAGAACTCCTACTCATCAGACACATGGCAAAACCCTAAGGGGGTCATTCTGAGCCACAAATAGCGGAAATGGACGTCCCGTTGGAACATCCATCCCCACTATTCATACCCTTTCCCTGTCCCGTCCTCCTTCCCCACGCATTGTACGGGGAAGTTAAACAGGGGTGGGAAAGGGACGGATTGGGGGCAGTGTTAGGAGGGGCAGTGGACAGTCATCGGCCCCAGACGTACAGGGCCGATTCTAATGTCAGGCCTGTACGTTCGGGGCCAGCGACTTGAACAGGGAAGTTATTCGAACCTCCAAGGTGGAGTAACTTCCCTGATGCAGAGGATACAGCAGGACCGGGGCTGGGAACAGGGAAGTTATTCGAACCTCCAAGGCCTCCAAGGCCTAATAGAATCAATGACTTTTCCGGCATGTATTTCTATATAGATACTCCCACAGATGAAATCTTCAAAATATATTTAAGTAAATATTGCTTAGCTTTAAGTGCTCCCCAACGCCAACCATAGGCGCCCTTTCTTGCGTTTCACTCTGTAATGAGTTTCTTCAGTGGGGTCATTAAAGACTTTGACATAGATGCTGCAGACGTTATCTTCTTTGAGGTTTTCTAAATCAGTAAATGTTTCAAACATCTGCGGCATCTATGTGAAAGTCTTTAATGACCCCCCCTGAAGAAACTCATTACAGAGTGAAATGCAAGAAAGGGCGCCTATGGTTGGCGTTGGGGAGCACTTAAAGCTAAGCATGCGCGGCGTCCCTCACTCTTGTTCAGCAGTTCAGCAATTGTGTGTGATGGGAACGCTAGCAGGACATTAAAAAGTGAGTAGATGAAGGTTCCTGTGTTTTAAATGGAGACGGTTTACAATTTTGAGAAAGTGGTATCTAATTGAACTACATTTTGTATTTTAGTAGCTTAGCATTTCCCCTGAGGAACCCTGTGTGGCGAAACGCCTAGCGCTGGTTAGCGTCGGGAACAACAAGTGGCGAGAATCATTGGAAAGAAACGATTACACCACTGACAACGGATCGGAGTTGAAGCCCGATCAATACAAGCTAAGCAAAATTTCTTTGGATTACCTTATGTTGTTGGAGAGAGCTTTTAAGAAACATAGTTGAAAAATTGGTTGCTATGAAAGTGTGGTCGTTGATGTTAAGTCCGTGACAGTGAATTAGAAACATTTCGTTCCTGTCTACAAATACTGAGACCACGTTAGCTTCCAATGTAGAATGTTTCCTTTTGAATACTCGATCCATTAAAGGTTTCTAGTCTACATGAAAATTTACCAATCTTTCTAATTAATACAGAGTTGAGTTGCTTTTATTACAGTATTATAAGAGGGACAGGATTGATGAAACAACTCTAGTGATTTTTTAGGAGGCAGGAAAGGTGGTAGGGCATTCACTGGGTATTCAGCCAAGAAAAAATGAGAGTAGAAATTATTACAGCAAATAGAAGAATTGCAAAATTATCAAAGAAAGCATGTGGCAGAACAAATGGTTGTGAAAAGGGAACATATGATGCAGCTAAAGAAACAAATAAATGATTCTCATATCAGAGAGCTAAAAATAATATAATAAATCCTTTCAGAGGTATGGCCTTGGGGGATTATTTTAGGCATCACATGTGTAAATCGCATCCATGTTTAAATTGTCATTTTAGAAAGGGTCCAATTTATACATGACTGCCATACCATGTCAAAATTACCGGGGGCATATCCTGGATAGGACAAAAGCCTTTAACGAATGCACATGGAAACCCAAAATTGTCCACATTGGGATTTACACCTGCCCCCTGTTCCTTTTTGGCCATTCCTTTACAATAGAGTTTAAGGAGTGTATTTCCCCTTAATCCTCCAATATTCATTTCCCCCTCCAAACTGAAAAGAGGTCAAGATAAAGTCCACTGTAGTTAATTAAGAGCATCTGCACGTTCAGGTTTTCAAAATGGCTCAGCTGCATCTGCAAGTGCCGTCGCTTTTTTCCATGTGAGCATTTGTGAAATGGCTCCTCCCACTGCACATTGATATATATCCCCATACATCTTTGCACATTCTTATTTGTGTTTTAGAACTAGCTCCATCTTTAGCAGAGCCGTTTCTAAAATACCAGCAGAATTATAAACATGGTGAGCTCAATGTCTCAATTCTGATCTCCACAGCCTATCTAAAATGTGCCTTTGTATATGTGGGCGAACAAAACAGGAAAATTGTTAGCAGATTTGTATGGACACCTAAAGCAAAACAAATAATTATGAAGAGTAAAATTTCCCAGGGGCAAATACAAAAGGTTAAGAAGTGAAAAAATGATTCCTAGAATTTTATACAAAGTTCTTTACATGCCAGAGAGTGTGGACGGGGAGCAAAGATATTCCTTTTGTCAAGAAATATGGCTCCCAGTGATAGGAGAGGAAGCAATGACTCAGTTAAATTGCCCAGTTTTGGCAGGAGAAATATAACAGGCTATTAAAAGGTTGAAACTGGAAAGGGCTCTGTGGACATGAATGCGATTGAGACATCGGAAAGGAAATGCAGATGCCGTGAGCGTGAAGAGAAAAAGGGAAGAGCATACATTTGGATAAGGTGCTCTTGGAGTATTTATTTTGTGTATTTGATCAGTTTGGGATTAGGGGTGACATTGATAGGTAGGTCAAAGTTTTGCATGACAAGTTGATGGCACGAGTGCTGATCAATGGGCACTTCACTCAACCCTTTGCTTTACACTGAGGAACGAGAAGGATATGCTCCCTTTCTACATTGCTTTATATTCTGTCTCTGGAACCCATGATGATTTAACTTTAGGATAATAAAGAAGTATTAATAAAGATAATAAAGGATATTAGGGTATGGAAAGTTGAGCTGCAAATCAATATGTTTGCAGATATCATGCTACTTTTCCTAGTGGATATGAAACAAGTCAGTAAGAGAGTTATGGCCCTTGTAGAGCAATTTGGTGTTTTTGCAAGACTTAAAATAAATGTTAGCATTTATTTATTAACACTTATAGAGGAATGGAGGAGTAGCCTAATGATTAGAGCCCTGGCGTGGTAACCAAAAGACCAGAGTTCAATTCTCACTGCAAATTACTTAACCCTCCATTGCCTCAGAAGAAAGGTCTATCGATCTACTTCTGGCCACACTGCCAAGAAAACCCAGGAGCAGTTGGATCACCAGGAGTCAGCAGTGACTTAAAGATATACATTGCAAATCCAAAAAAACAACTCCCTGTAGTTTACACCATGCCAATACATTAATGAAGAACATAATTATAATTTGCAAATAAAATTTCTGATAACTTTTAAAAACATTTTTTTTGTGCCATCAAGTCAGTGTTGACTCATAGCGACCCAACTACCTCTGGGTTTTCTTGGCAATGTATCACCGGAAATAGACTGCCAGCCTTTTCTTCCGAGGCAATGGAGAGTAAAGTGACTTGCCCAAGGTCACAAGGAGTGCCAGTGGGAATCAAACCCTTGATCTTCTGGGTACTAGGCAGTTGCTCTAACCACTAGGCTACTCCTCCACTCTTTAAAAACATAATAATTCAAAAAATTTACATACATAAAAATCACGATATCTGCTCTATATCAGTCACTCAATCAAAAATGCATCTAAATAGATAAGTCTTCCGTTTCTTCTTAAAAACTGCTCGATCTAACTCACTACAAAGATCTGTGGGAAGATCATTCCATAATGGGGTGGCTTGATTGAAAAAGCCCTCTCTATATATTTTATTTATTTATTTAACAGTTTTATATACCGTCTTTCTTCAATTCAAGACAGTGTACAGAGAACAAAACGTAACAGTGTAGCACAGCTGTTTACATGGAACAGAACTTTAGATAACATTGAACTTTTAGAAAATGAGAATATATGGTACCATCAGGTAACTATTTTATATTTTACCAAATGTACCTCTTTTATACTGTGCTTGGGATGCTAAAAAAATGAGCAACTTAGGCCCGAAGGCTATATTTAGGGAGTTTATTTTGCAAATAAATTGGGGTCTGCTGGATCTTAACTTTAAAAGCCATCATCGACTTCCGGTGGCATGGTGAGCTGAGAGGACGTCTCCTCTTTAGCTCCGGAGCCCTCTCATTCCCCCCCAACAATTTTAACGCGTTTGACTGACCATAGCTCGTCCCGCACTGGGGGAGAGACGTAGCAAGAGCTCATTGCTCCAATCCTGCAGTGCAAATACCGGGGAGAGAGTCCTATGGCAACGAAAATCCCCCGACGGGAGAGAGCACGAGGCGGCGAAGTTAAGATGGCGGAAGACACCCTGGATGCCGCGGCGCCGATGGCGACATCGATGATGGTAACGGAGGTCACCAGGGCTGTTGTCGAGGCTCTAGAAGATCGCTTAGGGAGTTTAGCTACAAAAATGAACGATGTGGTGCAAGCGGTCTCAGACTTCACACGGCGAGTGGAGCACGCTGAGAGCCGCATCAGCTCCCTGGAGGATATGCGACAGCAGGACGAAGCCCGAATTAAGAGCCTGGAGGAAGCCTTGGTGAGGCACCAAGATAAGCTGGAGGACCTGGAGAACCGCAGCAGACGGAATAACCTGCAATTCATTGGAGTAGCAGAATCCGTGCTCGAGAAGGACCTAAGGCAACATCTAGAGAGGTGGCTTCCAGAAAACTTGCCTCTGTCACCGGACGTGGGGGAGCTCGTGCTGGAGAGAGCGCACCGGTTGGGGCCTTACAGGTCGGGTGAGCGTGGGCCAAGGGCGGTGATTGCTCGTTTTCTCAACGCGGCGCAAAGAGATGCTGTCCTGAGGGCCGCGCGGCAACAGCGGCGATCCACCGACTCCGCTTGTCAGGTGCTCATATTTCAAGACTACTCAGCTGGTGTATCTCTCAAGCGCAAGGCGTTCAAGGAGGCTTGCAGTAAATTAATCGACCGAGGCATCCGTTTTACCTTGGCCTACCCTGCGATCCTGCGGGTACATAGGGATGGGGGGAATCGAGCTTTCTCTTCCCCTGAAGAGGCCATGGATTATTGCAACAGCCTTGGTTGATGAGCACCACTTTATCAGTTGGGCTGGGTAAGTCATGCTGAGCTTCGGACTCTGGTGTGTCGCTCGCTTGCAGGGGATCCTGACCCCCTTTTCTTTTCTGATGGAAAGAGCCAGAGTTGGATTGCGGGACTTCGGACTACAACAACCTTTCTGGCTGGCCTTCATTGTTGTTTCGGGGCCCTCCATGGTTGGTCGGGGGCCTAACCTAAAAACAAACTGAACTAATAAAATAACTTGACCTAAAAACAACATTCCCTGGAACTTCCTTGAACGACATCACTTAGGCCAGGCGGGCCTTATGTTTGGCTCAAATTCTTTTTCTTTTTCTTTTTTCTTTTCTTTCTTTTTTTTTCTTCTCTTTTTTGTGTTCAGCTCAAGTCACTCTTGTACTGTTCATAGTTTAACTGCTTATTCACATATGCCTGGTAGTTGTTTGGGTCTAGACCTGTAATATTTAACCATGTTTTAGTGCTCTGGGTGTTCCGTAATGCCAATGGGCTGGGGTTTGTTTAGTGGGATGACGCAGGTCAAATGTGGGCCTCTCTCTTATGGGTTTGGGGGGAGTGGGGGGGGGTTTACTTGCTTGCTCTAGTTTATGGGTTCCTCTCTTTATTGGGGGGTGTTTTTTGTTTCTGCTTGCTTTAGCAGTGCTCCTATATGATACGATGTTAATACCGTGTTTATTGAATAGGTTCATGCTCTGTATCATTGGGTTACATCTGTATGCCCCTTATAGGAAGTGTCTATTTCGTTTCTTTTTCTTCCTCCTGGCCTTCTCCTCTAAACTTCATGGGGCCTGGTTCACCCTCACGGTAAGCTCTGGTGTTGACCTTACATTGGGATTGAATGGCGGGTGGGGCAGATGGGGATTGGGGGTGGAACAGGGGCAGGGACCACCTCTGTCATGGGCCTACAACGCTTGCGCGGCCCTGACGGTTGCTACTTGCGTGATCTTTGCCGTTCCGCCCTCCCCCTCCCCCTCCCCTTTCCTGTTTTTGAAAGTTCCCTGCCCTCCTCGCTTCTGATTTTACATACCCTCACGGGGGGAGATCCCTGGATGATTTAGCTGGGTGGTTCAGGTGGCCCGAAGGCCGCTTGGGAGGGGGGGGGATTGGGGGTGGGCGCGGGACATTAGCAGGGCAGGGAGGAGTAAAACTTGTACCTTGGCTTTGTAGAGGGAGGACTGGTAGGAGCGGGGGTGTGTGTGTTCCCGTGGGGGGGGTGGGGGGGCTCTACATGTTTAGGAAGTCATGGTGGAGCTGATAGTAGATGGTGGGTGGTTAGTGAATGGTGTGAATGGTTGGTTGTTTGGGGCGGGAAGGGTGGGGAGGGGGGATGGGGGGGAGGGTGGGAGCAGTCTATGTGCGGGATGGCAGCAGGGGGGGAGTGGGGGGGGGACAGTTAGGAATCTTGAATGTGGTGGGAGCTTAGTTGTGATTGTGAGGGGGATTGCCTGGACTTGTGTGTGTGTTTGGAAAAATTGGGTCACTGCATGGAGGATGTTGTGGAGGGGGGCCCTTGGCTGGGGGGGCCGCCGTCCATTGCGGGGGTATAACTTTGCTTCGGTGTATTACTGTCTTCTGGTGTGGCATGGATAGAGGTATCCGAATAGTCTCTTGGAATGTATGTGGACTTGGTTCTCCGGTGAAGCGCTATAAAATTCTTCAGTGTTTGAAGCGTCAGCATGCAGATGTGATTATGTTGCAGGAGACACATCAGTCGGCGGCGGAGCATGAGAAGCTAGGTAAAGGGGTAATTGCGCACGTCTATGGGGCTCCCGCGGTGGGAAAGAAACGTGGAGTGGCCATCCTCGTAGCTAAGTCTGTCACTTGGGTTGAAGAACGAGTGGTGTCGGACGAGGAGGGAAGATATATTTGTATATGGGGGTTATTAGCGGGCAGGAAAGTGGTGCTGTGTTCGGCATATGGGCCTAATTCATATGATGCCCGATTCTAAGTTACTAACGGATGCAGGAGGGTATCAGGTGATACTTGGAGGGGATTTCAATGAAGTCATGGACGTAGGACTGGACCGTTCTGGAATGGCGGCAAGTGGGAGTCGCCGAGCTCGTCAACGCCTGTGGGGCTTATGCGAAGCATATAATTTACTGGATGTATGGAGGGTGCTGCATCCTGGGGAGCGAGACTATACTCATATGTCCAGAGCTCATGGGACTTGGTCCAGAATTGATTTCTTTTTGATCACGGACTCGCTGTTTAGCTGGGTTTCGAAGGCTGAGATAGGGTCTCAGGTTATTTCAGACCATGCGATGGTAATCTTGGAATTGCGTAGAACTGGATTGTCTTGGAATATGGTGTGGCGCTACCCGCTGGAACTCTGTGGTGATCCACACTTTGAAGCCTACCTACGGGATCGTTGGAAGGACTACGAGATCTTTAACGCGCAGTCGGATATCTCTCCCGTCCTTTTTTGGGAGGCGGGCAAGGCCGTTTTGCGCGGGGATATCATAAGTTATCATAGTATGCGGCGTAAACGGTTGAATCAGCAGATTTTGAGGCTTGAGCGGGATCTGGGTAACGCGCGAAGGGTGGTGGCTGGTTCCCGGAATGCAGCGAATCAGCGCCAGCTGCGAGAGGTGCAAACTGAGTTGGAGATGCTGCTGCATCGGAGGGCCCAAAAATCCCTGCTGTATTATCGCTATAAGCTTTACCAGTTTGGAAATAAGGCCGGGAAACTCATGTCTTCTTTATTGAGACCCGCTGGGGGCTCTCGGTGCATTGGGGCTATTCGGCAAGCCGATAGGACAATCAGGCGGGAGTCTGCAGATGTTGAAAAGATCTTTGCGGATTTCTTTCGGCGACTATATGCCAACGAGGGAGACAAGGAACTAGAGGGCCATCTTTTTCTAGAGGGATGTGATCTCCCGCGTCTCGGGCCAGAACATTTGGCGGCCCTCAACCAACCTATCACAGGGCAAGAGGTTCAGGCTGCGATCACCAAATTGAAGAGCTGGAGGGCTCCGGGCATTGATGGATATCGCAGTGAGTTTTACAAGGTTTTGGGTGTTGCTGTTGTGGTTCCTCTGGTGGGGTACTTTGAGGATTTGGTTCAACAGGGGCGGTTCCCGTTTGCGGCTAATAAGGCATTGATTACCGTTCTGCCTAAGCCAGGAAGGGACCCGCTTTTACCGAGCTCGTATCGTCCAATTTCATTACTTAATGTTGACCTCAAACTGTTAGCTAAAATTATGGCGGATCGGTTAGCGGTTTATTTGCCACTTTTGATTCATCGGGATCAGGTGGGTTTCGTGCGGGGGCGTCAGGTAGCATATAGTTTACAGCGGATTTTGCTATCTCTTGGAGCGGGACGGATGGCAGGGGATCCCTCCTTACTCATCAGTTTTGACGCCGAGAAGGCCTTTGATCGGGTGCAATGGAGCTTCATGTATCAGGTGCTGGAGGCGATGGGATTCACTGGGTTCTTTGTAGATGTGATTAGACTACTCTATGCTAACCCAATAGGGGCCGTTATGGTCACTGGGTCCATGTCAGCCGACTTTGCTATCCAAAAGGGGACACGTCAGGGGTGCCCGCTGTCCCCTTTGTTATTTGTGTTGACGCTTGAACCCCTCCTGATCCGGATTCGCAGCTCAACCCAATTTCGGGGTATAAGGCTGGGGCGTGAAGAGTTCCGTGTAGCCACTTTTGCGGACGATTTGTTGGTGCATTTGGGGGACCCCTCCGTTGGACTGCCTTGTCTGTTGCAGCTCATTCACGACTATGGCGAGCCCTCCGGGCTTCGCCTCAACTTGGATAAATCTGAAGCGTTGTATTTAGGTTCTGAAGGGCAGCCGGGCTGGTCTGGTTCCTTTCCTCTGAAGTGGGCGAACAGTTATTTTAAATATCTGGGAATCTATTTGCCGGCGAAGCTCGAGGATCTATACCAACAATGTTTCCAAGATGCTTGGCGTTGTCTCGGCGAGTGTGGATAAGTGGCGCGACTTGCCGTTATCTCTAGGAGGTCGTATTGCCTTATGTAAGATGACGATTTTCCCTAAAATATTATACCCGCTTCAGATTCTCCCCTTGTTTCTGAAGCAATCAGACTTGTGCCAAATGGAACGATCGTTTAACCGGCTCCTCTGGAGGGGCTGCCGGCCTCGGGCTAGCCTGGCAGTTCTTAGGCAGCCTTGGGGTCTCGGTGGAATGGGTTTTCCGGATATAAGGAAATACAATGTAGCCTGTTTACTGCGATATGTTCGAGACTGGTTATGGGACCTTGCTGATTGCTCCCCAGGGGATGTGCTGGCAGCAGTGCTGGGACCTTTTCATTTGCGCTATTTGCTGCACGCTAAGACAGTTCGGGGATTGCTGGGAGACCTACGGGTGGTCCTTGTAGAACCAATTCGGAGAGCATGGCGGTACTTCTGTGCTGGGCGCAGGATTTCGGCGTATCATACGCCTTATCTTCCTATACGGGGTAATGCCGATTTTCCGCCGGGGATGGGCAGATCTCACTTTCAAGTATGGGCATCACGAGGAGTGGTGAACTTGGAGCATGTGCTGACCCCTGAAGGGGCTCTGGTGACATTTCCAGCATTGCGTAGCCAATACCCGTTGGGAGATTGGGATATTTTTCAGTACACACAACTTCGGAGCTATTGTCGCAAGATTCCTGTGGCAACGCTGCGGGGGGAGGTCTGCTCGGAAATTGAACTAGCGTTATTGGGGGGTGACTCGGGGGCTCGTGTGTCTGGGCTGTACAAAATGCTTTGGGAAGGGGGGTTGCCCCTGGCTGCGGATGCCTTAGCGATGGCCTGGGCTGAAGATCTGGGGGCAGCGGTCGATACAGAGCAGCTTCTTGGAGGGCTGGCAACTATCCCGACTCTGTGTGTGCTGGTGCTACATTGGGACACTCAGTATCGGATCATGCGTCGCCTGTATTTTTCCCCCTTGAGGGCCTGGCGAGCTGGGATGAGTGAGAGTCACTGTTGTCCTCGATGTAGAGAACCCCGTGCTACCTTGGGTCATATGTTCTGGCACTGCTCTAGGGTTAAGGAATTCTGGAAGAAGGTGTTAGGTCATTTAACCAAGTGTTGGCCACAGTTGGAACCTCTCGGGGCGCGGAATACTGTGCTGGATGTTTGGGAGGAGACCTGGGGAGGAGCCTTAGGGTCCCTGGGAGTGCGCTCGGTGCGGCTGGCTTTGATGTCTGCTCGTATGACTGTGATGCAACAATGGTTAGCCAATTGGGGACCTACTTATGGAGGTTGGCGGATACAACTTCATAAGGTTTTACTGATGGAAAGGATGTATGCCTCTGGGTCGGGGCAGCGATGGGATCGTTTCCTGAAAGCCTGGGGGCCTCATTTGCAATTATTGCCGGTGGGGGCTAGGAGTCGCTTACTGGGGGATCCCTGAAACCTTGAGGTGAGTCCCGAGGACTGGTTCTGTCTAGGTGTGTCATGTAAAGGGGGGAGTTGGACTTACTCACACCTACGCTGCACTGCAGTTATGTTGGTTGTTGGTAGGGGGGGAGGGGGGGAGGGGGGGAGAGGGGTCTGGGAAAGGGGGGCTAGGGGGTGGTGGGTGGACGAGTCCTTCCCAGAGCCATGCTGGCTTACCAGAGAGGCTGGGCTCAGGTGAAGAGTCAACTCTGGGCCTGTAAAGGCTGCCCTTTATGTTTTGCTTGCATGGGAAGCGGGTGGGGCTGTATCTTTCCGGTTGGCTTTGGTAAAAAAGGGATGAAGGGATGGGGAGGGGTTGTTTGTTTGTTTGGGGTTTGTTTGGGGGGACATAGGATGCTTGGTTTGTTCCTTGGCGACTCTGTAGCTTCGGTCTTGCGTGGACTTGACTAGGTCCCTAGCGAGCTCCATAAGGAGCTCGGACTCCGCCATGCACTCTCTTTCATCCTTTGTTTCTTGCTTTTCTTGCTTTCCTCTGCATTCGAGGGGGTCTGGGATTAAAGTTCGTAGATGGATGTATAGCTTGATTATGAGTATATGGAACATCATTGTGTATTATTCTTTGGTAATGTACAAGTTTGGTTGAATAAAACAGATTTAAACATAAAAGCCATCATCAAAATCTTATATTTAATGCGGAATTAAAACAGCAACCAATGCCATTTCAGCAGTACCAATGTGATATGATCATATCTAGACAATTTCTCTATCTACACAGCATACAGTTTGAATCAACTGTGAACACTGAATAGCTTTCTAAGTTAAATCAGTAAACACCACATTACAGTAATCCAGTTTAGGCAATATCAATGCTCTTGCCACTGCCATCAAATCTGGCTATGCAAGGTAAGGACGTAACTGAAGTAACATCTGTAAAACCACAAAAGAACTTTGCACTAATTTTGTAATATAAACTTTCATCCAACCATATGCCTAAAACCATAAACCATGCCTAAATTATGTCTGGAGTGCCAAAATTCACTCCATAGTCCATCACCCCAATCTACAAACTGGACAGTCTATTCCTCCCTCACAATCTAAAGTACAGTTGTTCTCTCTACATTTAGCTTTAAATTTAATTCTGCGCACCATTGTTGGAGCAAACCCAACTTACTTTTTAAATCATCAACCACCAATAAGACCTCTCAAGAAAATGGTAATATCAACTATATATCTTCTGCATAAATATAAGGCTTATTCCCCATTGAACACATTTTTGGCATAAGGGAAGAAGATATAAATTACAAAGATAAAGAAACACAGCTTTCTATGGGACCCCACACTGAAGGCACCAGGTCCTAGAAGAAAACTCCCCTACTTGAACTCTCTGAGTTCCATCCTCCAGGAAAGACTGAAATCATTTAAAAACCGAGCCCCCAATACCCAAATCCACCAAAATCATCAACAATAAATGATGATTCAGATCCAAGATGGCACAGGGCAGGCACTTGTAAGTGGCATGTATTTCCTATGGAGAAAAAGCGAAAGGCCAAGGGTGTTAAACAGCCCTCCCTGGCCCCTGTGACCTCTTTGTCCTTACCTACTACAGTCCTTGGACCTTTGTACTTTTACTTTGTCCGGCCACCACAGCAACCAGCAGTTCCAGAGATTAGCCCAGCTGTGCTCTCGTCAGATTCAGTTGACTCGGCATCTGCTTCCAGCATTGATTCTCTCTCGCCTGGCTCACAGTGATCTCCAAAGTCAGTGTGTCTGCAGTTGATCCCTGGTTTTCTGCGGCAGGAAGTTCTCCTCACTGGGGTTGAGCTAGCTAGCCGTCGAGGGTCGGATCCAGGGTCACAATTGGAAGGAGTCTCTGCTCCCCCAGAACAACTTTTACATGCTGTAATACCAGAATTGACGTCAGGAGGTCAGGCAGCAGGTTTGGCTGTCTTGCACTGTTCGAGTCTAGTGGTGAGTGGAATGGAAGGTGCTGCTCCAGAGATGGGGGGGTCTCTCTCCTTCTCCCTTGTACGTCCTTAGGCATTCACGCTGGAATCCATCTGGTCGGCGATCATGCATCAGGGGGAAGCCTTAATACCTCAAGTTTCTCGACTATCACAGCAAGTTCAAGGTAACCATTCTGCTATCAAAGAGAATGCTGCAAAGGTCTTGGTTGTTGAAAATTCACTGTCTGAGGTTCAGATTAAGATGGCAGCCCTGGAGGGACATTTAGATTTTTTTATGAAGAACTTTACCACAATGAAGGTTAAACTGGAACAGTTGAAGAATTCAACTCGGACAGTGAATCCGAGACTGGTTAATTTTCACAGGGTTTCTACTGTCTCTGCTATGGATATTTTTCATGCTTATTTAATGGATACCCTGGGCATACCCCCTGAGTCATATCCACCAATGGCCATGGTTTAATACCTTGCCGTCACAAAAAACGCTGCAAGCTCAGGGGAAGTTGCCGAGTTGCAGCAAGCTTATATTCTTGATATATCTGCTATTTTGGGAAACTCTCAGGAGGAACCTGTAGTCCCCTCCACATTATTGATTTCCTTTGCCTTGCTCTCTGACAGAGAACGGCTTATGAAGATGTTTTTCAGGAAAATAAATTTGTTGTTTCGGGGACACCTAGTCTCCATGTTCCCCGATTTGTCTAGAGATACACAGCAGAGGCGATGAGACCTCCCCCTTCTTCGTCCAAGAGTTCAGCAACTGGGAGGGTTCTTTTTCCTAAAATATCCATGCAAATGCATGGTAAAATTTCAGTTGGTTACATATGTCTTATGAACCCTCCGAGCTGCTGGCCTTCCTAAATGTTCATCGTTTGGAGACTTCGGCTGTGCCTTCTGCTGACCCTTCATGAAATTAATTGTGCTGGCTTTTTGTCTACCCTGTTTATCTGCAATTATCAATGTCTTGTTTTTCTTGCCTTGGATTTCCTTGTTTGTGGGCTGGAGTGGGAAGGATTGGTATACGAGATATCCTATGTTAGGTTAATACCTTTTTCTTGTTTTGTTTTTTTCTTTATTCCCTTTCACAATTTCTGTACAAGATATTTTCTTGGTTATATTGTTAAAATTGCATAAATATATATATTTTTAAAAATGATGATAATTCACTGTATCAAAAGACACATTATTAGTTTATATCTTAATGACTACATTACAGACCTGATCCAACCACCAATAGGTATTATCAAAAACTGCTGTAGTAAATTGGAGGCCCTGGCACTGGGAAACATGGGATGCCCTTTAGGTGGGTAGAGAGGAAACTAAAATATTTAGGGATATACTGGAGTGTTAATACTAAATTGAGCATAGTGGACAAATTGGAAGAAATAAGTCAACTAAGTATTAAATAGAAAGATCTACCCCTTTTGGTGTTTGGTACTTTGGTTAAGATGATTATGTTTCTTAAACTGTTATTTATTTATTTAATTTATTTAACATTTTTTGTATAATCGCTTTTCAAGTTTATCAGAGCGGTTCACAGAGAACAGAACATTATTACAATGAACAGTAGAAGAACTCTTTACATTTAACAGTTTACATGTTATATGTCTTGTGGTTGGTTCTCATCTAGTTGCAGGCAGAGAGGACATTTAAGAAGATAATAAAAAATGTATATGGATAGAACACTCTGAAAATTAGTTTTCAGAGGGAAAAAGAACAGAAAGGAGTCATGTTATCAGACTTATGATTGTATAATGGGGGTAATGTTCTTATGTTGATTTCATGAATTGCATATGAGAGGGAGTGTTTTTGCCCTGACGGTTCTGTTGGAAGAGCTATATTAGACTTATGTAGTAGTACATTTGTTGCACACACACAAGGTCCTGGGAAGGAGGAAGAGAATTGCTGATGCAGTTTAGACGGGCTTAGAGGTGATGGAGAGGCTCAATTGGAGCCTTGCACAAGGTGACCCCTGTATAAATATGTGTGGTAATCCTGACTTCCCAGCAGGAGGTCAGTTTTTCAGATATGGAGAGCAAAGGGCTAGAGAATGACAGGGAATGAACTCCAAATAAATAGGGGACTATTTATTTATTTATATATAATTATAGACCAGTGCATGAAAAATGCTCAAAGTGGCATACAATATTCAAATGAAATAATATAAAGTAAAATAAAATAAATAGGAACCAACTCAACCCCAACCCAATATAAACATAAAACATGAAACTATAAAATATAATACTACATTCTCCCACTCATTGTAATCTCAGGTCACAACACTACGTATACACAACACATCATTCACCCTCTCCAAAAGCAAATAAATACGTTTTCAATCTCTGTCAAAAATCACTCAAATCTCTGTGACTCCGTAAATCAAGGGGTAACGAGTTCCACAATAAGGAAGCCTACAAGTTAAAAGAGAGAGATAATGATAGCCCAGATGTTGCAGTATCTGCAAGTTAGGCATTATTAAATTCATTTGATGGAGGATCCAAGAGAAAATGTATAGGTAAGAAAGCTGGATAAGAAATTTCTCTCTTTACCATCTAGGTATAAAGCACAGTTACTTACCTGTAACAGGTGATCTCTGGGAACAGCAGGAATAAGTCTTTACATATGGGTATTGTCGGTACCGACGGAGCCTGCGCGGGAACGCTCCCCAGCGTCCAAAAGGAAAGCTTTTGGGAGCATCCCACAGCGCCTGCGTGCTGCCTTCCCGCCTTTCCTAACTGCCTCTCTCCAGTTCGAGTTTTAAAGCTGAGACAAAGAGAGAGAGAGGAAAGGAAAGATAGATAGAGAGATACAACTCCTAGGGGAGGTGGGTGGGTTGTGAAGACTTATTCCTGCTGTTCCCAGAGATCACCTGTTACAGGTAAGTAACTGTGCTATCTCCAGGAACAAGCAGGAATGAGTCTTCACATATGGGGACTCCCCAGCTAGAGATGCCTGGGAGATCACCCAGATTGTGAGTCCCTGGGAAGGGCTCCACTTCCACCCATGAATCTCAGGCATCCAGTCAGGGATGGAGGGTAGGAGTTGATTAGGTATGGAACAGGTGTTTGAGAACAGCCTGACCAAACAAGACATCCCGGCAGGAGTCCTTGTCCAAGCAGTAATGGGCTGTGAAGGTATGAACCGATGCCCAGGTGGCCGCTCGACAGATTTGGTCGATGGACACAGAGTTTAGATGAGCCATAGAGGTTGCCATGGCCCTCACATTGTGAGCTGTGACATGGCCCTCCAGAGAAAAGTTCTTACTCTGGTAGGCGAAGGAAATACACTGAGCAATTGAAGATTCCTCTCTGCACTTGATGCATGAGGTCCTGGAAAAAAGACAGGTAAATACACCTCCTGGTTCAGATGAAAAGGTGAGACCACTTTAGGCATAAAGTGTGGATTAGTTCTGAGGACTACCTTGTCATGATGGAACCTTGTATAAGGAGGATTAGCCACTAAAGCTTGCAGCTCACTGATACGGCGAGCTGAGGTGACTGCAATGAGAAAAATAACCTTCCAGGAAAGGAATTTCAAGGAGGTAGTGGCTAAGGGGTTCAAAGGGTGGCTTCATAAGCTGGCCAAGAACCAGATTCAAGTCCCATGCCACTGGAGGTGGTCTAATGGGAGGTTTAGTCAAAAGAAGGCCTCTCATGAATCTTGCTATAAAAGGATGAGAGGAAATAGGTTGTCCATTGAGAGGCTTAAGGGATGCTGCAAGAGCACTCAAATGGACTCTGATTGAATTTGTTTTAAGGCCTGCATGAGATAAATGGAGTGGAGGAGTGGCCTAGTGGTTGGGGCAAGGTACTTCAGGCCGGAAGGTCAGGGGTTCAAATCCCACAAGAGGACAGCAACCTTGGGCCGGAAGGACTGGGGTTTCTAGTCCCACAGGTGCTCCTTGTGGTCTTGGGCAAGCCACTTAACTATTTTACAGGGAACATGGGCTATGGAGGGTTATCTCCAAGTTATAATGCCCTGTTCAATGTAATTTCAGTTTGTTCAATGTAAACTGCACTGATACAGAATAGCGCGGTATATAAGAGAATGCAAATAAATAAATAAATAAATGCAGCAAATAGTCTAGTAAAGAATTCAAAGGTATTGCAAGAGGGTTGAGACCCTTCTCTGCACACCAAATGGAAAACCTTTTCCATTTAAAAGCATATGAACGTCTGGTGGAAGGCTTTCTGGAAGCATGAAGGATATCCTTCACTTGCTGAGAAAGGTGTAAATCCTGAAGGTCTAGGCCTTCAGCAACCAGGCCCTGAGATGAAGAGACTGAGGATTTGGGTGCCACAAGGTTCCCTCCCTCCTGGGAGAGGAGATCTGGAGCAGACCCCAGGTCTAGGGAGGGAGCTTGAGAGAGATGCAGAAGTAGAGGGTACCACACTTGGCGTGGCCAAAGTGGTGCTATGAGGATCATAGACCCCTTGTCTCTCTGGAGCTTGAACAGAGTCTTGCCCCCAATGAAGGAGGAAGGCATCCCTGGCCTAAACTCCCTGACATGGAATCCTGGAACAAAACCGGGGAAGTTTGGCATTCCACTGACTTGCAAACAAGTCTATGTCTGGGGTACCCCAAATCCGAAAAATTCTGGCTATCTGGTCCCCATGGAGGGACCATTCGTGCAGAAGCAGAACTCGACTGAGTCTGTCTGCCCAAGAGTTTTGAACCCCTGGAAGGTACACTGCCATGAGATGGATATGATGCTCTCTGGCGAAGGCCCACAATCTCAGAGCTTCGTTGCAAAGCGACAGAGTGCCAGTCCCTCCCTGCTTGTTCATGTAGAACATGGCTACCTAGTTGTCCGTGTGGATGAGGACTGTCTTGTAGCTGAGCAGGGAGTGGAAGACTCTGAGAGCTAGAAAAATTGCTCTGAGCTCTAAGAGGTTGATATGTAGAGATGTCTCCTGTGGAGACCAGATGCCCTGGGTGGAGAGATCTTGTAGATGAGCTCCCCAACCCTTTGGAGAGGCATCGGTTGTAAGGGTTGCTTGGGGTAACACCTGTTGAAAGGGGGACCCCAGCAACAGATTTTGAGTGGACTTCCACCAGTGGAGGGACCAAAAGAGGCGACTGGAGGTTGCTATTTTGTCTGACAGGCAACCTGAGGCCTGGATCCATTGGGTGGATAGAGTCCACTGAGCTGCCCTCATGTGAAGGCGAGCATAAGGAACCACATGCACCGTGGATGCCATGTGGCCTAAGAGTTGCAACATCTCTCGAGCAGTTAAATTGGATTTTAACTGAATCTGGGAGGCTAACTTCACCAAGCGTAGGCAACGGGCCAGGGGAAGATAGGCCCTTGCAGTTGTGTTATCCAGTAAGGCCCCTATAAACTCTAGAGACTGAGTAGGGGTGAGATGGGATTTTGGAATGTTGATTACCAGTCCCAGATACTGAAGAACACGCCTTGTGCAGGCCAGGGAATTCTGGGCCTCTGACTGGGATGGAGCTCGGATGAGCCAGTCGTCCAGATATGGGAATACGAATATTCCTAGAGTGCGCAGAAATGCAGCTACTACTGCCATGCATTTTGTGAACACTCTTGGAGCAGAGGCCAGACTGAAAGGAAGCACTCTGTATTGGTAGTGCTTTCCTTGGTAAAGGAACCGAAGGAACCTTCTGTGTGTTGGATGGATGAGAACATGGGTGTACGCATCCTTGAGATCTAGAGAGCAAAGCCAGTCCTGACTCTGGAGGTATGGAAGGAGAGTTCCGAGAGAGGTCATCTTGAATTTCTCCTTGCATAGAAACTTGTTCAATTCTCTGAGATCTAGTATGGGTCTGTAGCCCCCCGTTTTCTTTGGAATGAGAAAATAGGGGGAGTAGAACCCTGAGCCCTGTTGAAGAAGGGGTACTTCTTCTATTGCCCCTTGGGCAAGAAGGGTAGCAATCTCTTGACCTAGAAGGTTGAGGAGAGATGTTGGAGAATTGAACCGTTTCACCATGGTGTGAGGAGGAAGGTTTAAGAAATGAAGCTTGTACCCATCTCGTATGATGGAGAGGGTCCATTGCTCTGCTGTGATTTGTTCCCATCTGGGAGCAAAGTGAGCTAACCTTCCTGGGATGGTGAGAGGCTCTGGATGTTCTAGAGCCAGAAAGGCTAAGTTCTCTAGTGGAAAGTCAAAGGCCCTGAGGAGGCTGAGGCTGTTGGGCCGTAGCAGTCCTCGCAGCCTGAGGCTTGGCCTGTTTTGGTTCTTGCTGTCTCTTTGAAGCAAAACGACCTTGAGGCCTGACCATAACCAGAAGAAAAATTCCCTTTTTTTGGGAAAGATCCTTTTTTGAACAACCTCTTTTTAAAAGGAGCAGTAGTAGACTTTGAAAGTCTATCTAAAGCAGAATTTTCAGCATCCATCTGGTTGGCCTTTGCTTGCCAATCTTTGCCAAAGAGGTTTTCCCCTGTACAGGGAAGGTTACCTAGACCATCCTGTACCCAGGATTCCAAATCAGAGGCTTGCAACCAAGCAACTCTGCGTGCACCTATGGCAATAGCCGAGGCTCTACTGGCACCCTCAAAAGAGTCAAAGGCTGCACGGTTGGAAAACTTGGATACATCCTGTGCCTGTTTAAGCCAGGTGATATATTCTTCTCTCTTATCTTCTGACATAAAAGGAGATAAGGTTTGCAGATGATCTGTAACTTCTTTTAGAAACATCCCCATATAGAGACTATAGGAGTTGATTCTGGCTACAAGCATACTGGCCTGGAAGATTTTCCCGCCAAAGGCATCTAGGGTTCTGCATTCTCTTCCTGGAGGAGCAGAGGAGTGCCTTTTTGTACTCTTGATCTTTTTCATAGCAGATTCTACCACAATGGAGTGGTGAGGAAGCTGAGTCTTATGAAACCCAGGACAAGGAGGAACACGATACATGGTGTCCAACCTTCGTGAATGAGGGGAGGTGGAAAGAGGAGTCTCCCATATGCCCAACATGTGATCATAAAGAATCTCATGTATTGGTAAGGTGGCTGCCTCTTTAGGAGCCTTAGGATATTGTAGGATATCTAATTTTTTGGCTCTAGGTTTAGTTTCAGAGGCCACTGAGATGGACAGGCCTTTGGCCACCTCCCTAATGAAGTCCTGAAAAGACAAGTCTTCGGGAGGAGA
This sequence comes from Ichthyophis bannanicus, assembly GCA_033557465.1. Lineage (NCBI taxonomy): Eukaryota > Metazoa > Chordata > Amphibia > Gymnophiona > Ichthyophiidae > Ichthyophis > Ichthyophis bannanicus. Next base: position 572,757,396 of record CM066031.1, on the reverse strand, counting down.
CATTCTCCTTTTTGGAGAAGAGGATTCCTGAGGAAGGATCCCCGATGCTTCAATTGAGGCCTCTGATGTATCAGAGTCTTCAGAGGAATCGAAGTATCGACTGTCTGGATGCTCTCGCAGAGCCCGATACGCGTACCGGGAGGTATCGACATCGGGAGTAATCGGTACCGAGTCGGTACTGATGGGCATCACTGGATAGTGTACCGCTGCCGTCGATGCTGATGTCGATGCAAGCGGTACCGGTATCGGAACCAATTTCGGATCCGGTACCGGAATCGGTACCGGTACCGACAACGGGGTTTGTTGCCGTACCGTAGGTGTCGCAGCTTGTATGAATGCCGTGATGGCACGCTGCATGGTCAGAATATTCTGATCCATCGACGCCACCAATGTCTGGATGTCGGTAGCGGTGGTAACCGCCGGTACCCCAGAACATTGTAACAGGTGATCGGTCGAGGCCGAGCCATCGATGTCAACCTGTGACCCCATAGGTAGAGCTTTGGAAGCCGGAGCCTCCCGCCAGGGTAATTTTGCCGGTGTGGATTCCTCAAGAGTAAGCCCGGGGGCATCTCGATACTTAGAGGGAGATGAACTCTTTGAGGACCGGCCAGATTTAAGTTTGGTTACCTGAGATCCATGGGATGAAGAAGAAGCCCTGGAAGACGTAGATGCCACAGAAGCTGCATCGGAGGGAAACAGGGTACTGAGCTTGGCTGCCCGAATTTGTAACCCTCTCTTAGACATCATGGAACAGGACTCACAATCCGCAATGGAGTGGTCTGGACCTAAACATTTTAGACGCCAGTCATGGATGTCCGTGACAGAAATAGTGCTGCTGCACTTCGTGCACTTTTTAAACCCGGAGGCGGGTTTTTCCATGAGGAAAAATATATCTGTAGGCCTAAGGCCCCAGAAGAAAAAATGCACTGAAGTAAGAAAGAGTAGCTGTTTTTATAAAAGAGAGAAAAAAGACCGGTGGTACCGGTCCGGAGTCGAGAAGACAGACACGCGACTAAAGAAAAATAAAAGAAAATAAGAAATTCTTCAGCGGTGACAGGAAACACGACCTGCTGGCTCCGCGGAAAAGAAGAACTGGAGAGAGGCAGTTAGGAAAGGCGGGAAGGCAGCGCGCAGGCGCTGTGGGATGCTCCCAAAAGCTTTCCTTTTGGACGCTGGGGAGCGTTCCCACGCAGGCTCCTTGCTGGAAAGCCTTATTTTAACTGAGGTATGGAAGCAAGCTATCAAGGAGGTAGACAGAGTTATAGGTGTCACAGTGGAGTGGGGTCTTATGATACCCCCCCCCCCATATCACCCAATAGGAGTGTGAGTGAGATTCATGTCCCACAGAATAACAAAAAGATTACCTACATAGCCTTCTTACTGCTGCAAAAAAAATATTGAAATACTGCATCAAAGAATAGGCGGCATCCTTTCAGCACTAAAGGCAGAGCATGCAAGAGATGACTAGGTTTGAAATAGAGAGGTACAAGACAAGACAAACTATTAGTGGTACAGGACTACCATACTGTATAAACAGTTATGACAGAAATGTTCTCAGTTGATAGATGGAGATGATCATATTACAAGAGGGTGGGGCGAGGAGCTGAGACAAGATGTGAGAGTAGAAAGGTGCGGGAAAGAGGATGGAATGGGGGGAAGCGAGTGGCAGGGTATGTGAGGAAGTCTAAGTGGTGAGCTGGGTATGAAAGACGTATGTGTGTCATGACTGGGGTTCATATGTATGAAAAGGGGCATATAGAAATGGAAAACTGTTAATGTTTTTTGGAAGCTTTTGGGCTATTTCTGAAATGCTGAGATGAAGAGAGATGGCTTATGATTTGTATAACATGTGAAACTAAAATCTCTGTATGTCCCGGTGAAGAAAAAAATGATTATTTAAAAAATAAAAAAAAGAGAAAAATCAAGGGTTTTACAAATATTCCAAATGAAGAAAGGAATTCACAACTAGGAGACCACTGAAAACATTTAAAAAAAAATCAGCCTTCCCTATAAAGTTTTCTCATTGTGTTTCATTTGTTAATTATAAGATTTTTTTATATAGTCTCTTCTACAAAAATACAAATAAAATAAGAACAATAACAAGACAATGATTATGTACCTGGGATGAAATTATAAGCATATACCAACCAATGGTTCTAGCATAAAGGAGCATTCTCAGCTATGTTTATTTAGTCTATTTAAGAGCGCAGAATGAAAGAAATTTGGAAAATGGCTGCACCCTATCTCTGTTCCTCTTCTCAAAACAAGAGACAGCGAAGCACTGCCCATTCAGAAATTTGCCGGCTCAGGTACAAATTCAACTTGTCTCCTTTTACTATGAATTTCTTCTTTTTAACATTAGAAACCCCCACCCCAACAATCACATTGTTTAAAGAAAAACTTTGCAACAGGTCTCAAGAACGATACCTAAAAGAAGGAATGTTGAGAGATTCCATGCGAGATAAAGAGAACTGAAGTACCATTATAAAGAATAAGATTCATAACATAAATTAATCTATTACAGTAGTAACACAGAACTCAGCTATACTGCCATGGACATAATGTAAAAAGGATCTGCAGCTACATATGGTGTCTTTTTACTTAAATATAATTGTACAGTGCAATTAAAAGTCACTGTACAAATATGCAGCCATCACCAGGGCAGAGGACCATGTTCCCTTTATCCATGAAATAGCTTCTCAGGAACAAAGGAAAACTGGAACTGTTATTAGTATTTTGAGATAAGAGTCTGGGTGTAAAAAGACACAGAAAAGTGATGACACTCTCACCCACTGCTCACATATTACAACAGCCATGCCACAGAGAAAGAAAAAAAGAGAAATGGTAGATTTTAACTAGCTAGGGTGAAATTTAAAATGCTTCACATAACATTTCATATTATGTGGGCAATGGTACAGAATATCTGTTTGAGAAGATAAAATAATATAGGTTGGGTAGAATTCTGCAGTCTAGATAAGGAATGCTTCTCTCTGTTCCACCCCTGCTTTGGCACAGGGCCCGATTCCATTCAAAAGGTAGATCTCCTTTGTACGTCCGGGCGGACCTGGACGTACAACCCAGATCGTGATTCTGATCCCGCGGGGCATGTCTAGCACTGTACGTGCAGGCCGGGACTGCAATTCAATCCTGGCCTGCGCGTACAGAGTTAGCCTGGCTAACTCAGCCAGGGCTTTTAAATGGCGCTGCTGCCCCACAAAGTTAATTCCCTGCAGCCCAACCCCCGATCCGACCTCCTAAGGCCAGGGTCAGGCTGCAGGGATTAACTTTGCTCCCCCCAGCCCCTTTTGCGCCCCACAGCAAAAAAAAACAAAACGGCCAGGGAGGTTATCCCCTGGGGTTGGAATAATTTCTCCAGCCAATTCGCCGGCCCTGGACATACAGGGCCGACGTTAGAATCGGTCCTGTACATCCAGGGCTGACAACTGCCCACTGCCTGCCCATTCTCTGTCCCCGAGCTGCCTCTTCCCCGCACAACTGGCGGGGAAGTTATTCGGGGCAGGTAGCCGGCACAAAAGCATAGTTACTCACCTGTAACAGGTGATCTCCGGGAACAGCAGGAATTTAGTCTTCACATATGGGTATCGTCGGTACTGACGGAGCCTGCGTGGGAACGCTCCCCAGCGTCGAATTAGAAAGCTTTTGGGAGCATCCCACAGCGCCTGCATGCTGCCTTCCCGCCTTTCCCAACTTCCTCTCTCCAGTTGAGTTTAAAGCTGAGACAAAGAGAGAGAGAGGGAAAGAGAAAGAGATAGATAGAGAGATACAACTCCTAGGGGAGGTGGGTGGGTTGTGAAGACTAAATTCCTGCTGTTCCCAGAGATCACATGTTACAGGTGAGTAACTATGCTATCTCTAGGAACAAGCAGGAATGTAGTCTTCACATATGGGGACTCCCTAGCTTTAGATGCCAGGGAGAGACCCCAGAAGTTGTGTGTCCCTGTGAAAGGGCTCCACTTCCCCCCATGGATCTCTGGCATCCAACCAGGGATGGTGGGTAGGAGTTGATTAGGTATGGAACAGGTGTTGGAGAACAGCCTGACCAAACAAGGCATCCCGGCGGGAGTCCTTGTCCAAGCAGTAATGGGCTGTGAAGGTATGAACCGAGGCCCAAGTGGCTGCTCGACAGATGTCGTCGATAGACACAGAGTGCAGATGAGCCACTGAAGTTGCCATGGCTCTCACATTGTAAGCTGTGACATGCCCCTCCAGAGGAAGATTCTTACTCTGATAGGCAAAGGAAATACACTGTGCAATCCAGTTGGACAGTGTTCTCTTGGAGACTGGAAGTCCCAAATGAGAAGGATCAAAAGCAACAAAGAATTGAGATGACTTTCTATGTTGCTGTGTTCTTTGTAAGTAAAAGGCTAAAGCTCTTTTACAGTCCAAAGTATGAAGATTCCTTTCTGCATTTGATGCATGAGGCCTTGGAAAAAACACAGGCAGGTAGACCGCTTGGTTAAGATGAAAAGGCGAGACCACCTTTGGCATAAAGTGTGGATGAGTCCTAAGGACTACCTTGTCATGATGGAACCTTGTATAAGGTGGATCAGCCACTAGTGCCTGCAACTCACTGATGCAATGTGCTGATGTGATTGCAGTGAGAAAGATAACTTTCCAAGAAAGGAATTTCAACGAGGTAGTAGCTAAGGGTTCGAAAGGTGGCTTCATGAGCTGACCAAGAACCAGATTCAAGTCCCATGCCACTGGTGGTGGCTTAATGGGAGGCTTAGCTAGAAGAATACCAACATTTATACCTGAGCTGAGACTCAACATGGCATTCACAGGCTTTTACATAGCAGCATTATATCTCCTAACAGGTTGGCTAGGCAATGCTGCTGCATTTGCCCCCCAACATAGTCAAATACCCATCCTTCAAAGCCACAGGAGGAGGTGGACAAGCACTCCCCACCACCCATTTGGTGGTGACGCACACCCTCACCAACCACGCTTATTATATATAGCAATACAACATAATTTGCAAGTTCATAAAATATCCTCCTACCAGCAGAACATTAAGTGTGCCCTCATAAATGCAAGGTCAATACGTAAGAAATGGCCAGTCATTTCAGACATAATTTCCCTCCATTGCCTAGACATACTCTTCATAACTGAGACTTGGCTATCAAATGATAACATACTCATCAACCAGCTCCTACCCAATGGCTTCTCAGTACACACATGTCACAGAAGCGGTAAACGAGGAGGAGGTGTTCTCGCTATCACCAAAACTGATCTCCACTTCCACCTGAGCAATACAACCAATGCAATACACAAAGACGCAATCACCATTACCAATAAACATTGCTCCTTCAACCTGATATACAGGGCCCCATCCACAGACTCCGATTCCCTCACAACATTAATTGAGCTTGCATCCAACTCACAATCGCCAAGCACACCAGGCTGGGTTGTAGGTGATTTCAATTTACCATCCTTGCACGACGCACAGGCCTCATCTTTCCTGGATGCTTTCCACAAACTAGGATACACACAACTCGATGTGCCCACCCATGCTAAAGGAAGGACACTGGACCTTGTTTTTGCCCCCCCCCCCAACTGCCTTTAAAACAAACACCACCATACTGTCCACTACAGCAGTCCCTTGGTCAGACCACATGTTAATCATGTTCCAAATATCTCTACCCAACAAACTCCAGAAGAGTGTTGATAAGGCCAGCAGCCTCAAAACAGCTCCATGCAGGTTCATAGCCTTTGACAAAGACCAAATCTTAAACCAAACCCGTACACTCTTTGACCTAACATCCCATGACCCTGAAGTGTTAGTTTCCACCTGGAATGAAAACTTCAGTTCCATTGCATTACGACCACCATCAAACAAGCCTACCAAGAAGAAAACAGCAGCAGCTTGGTACTCCACAGAGCTTAGAACGTCACTCTCCTGCTTGAGAAAACTAGAAAGACGCTGGCGCCGTACTCACTCCACAGAGGACCTAAGGACATACAACACCCAACTAGAAAACACCACCAAGCAATATCTGAAAGCATGAGGAGATTCCACACTGACACTCTAAAGCGGTCCCTAAACAAGCCACACGACCTCTTCACCATAGTAAAGAACCTAGCAAAAGAGCCAGTACCAGAACAACCTAGTCAAATCCACCCTCAAGCCTTCGCTGACTACTTAAAAGCGAAACTGTGCCAAACTAATAAGTCCCCCACACATACCATGGCACCCGAGCCGAGATCCTCAGCCCGACTGTCTGCCTTCTCTAAGCCATCTGCCAAACACATTGAGGACATAATTGCTGGAATGAACACAACAACCGCACAAACCGACCCTTGCCCGGTGTCCTGGATAAAAGAGTTACGACCAACAGTCTGCCCTTTTATAGTAAAGCTAATGGACTGCTCATACACGACAGGCACCTTTCCCCAATCCCTCAAACATACCTCAATCAGGCCACTCCTCAAAAACAACAAACTGGACCCTAAGAAACCCGACTCATATAGACCGATATCCAGCATACCACTGTTGGCGAAAATCGTCGAGAAAGACGTCCAAAATCAAATTCAAGATCATATTGACACCTCCGCACCACTTGATCCGTGTCAGCACGGCTTCAGAGCCGCACATGGGGTCGAAACTCTCCTCACCATCCTCTTTAGTACCATAATTGCAGGAATTGACAGCATACGCCAAGGATACGTACTCATATTCTTGGATATAGCGGCAGCCTTTGATTCTGTCTCCCATGACATCCTCTTACACCGCCTCAAAGAGAAGGGGATTTGTGACTTAGCACTCAAATGGTGCAAGTCGTATCTCTCGGATAGATGGCAGCAAGTAAGATCAGATGAAGCAACATCAGAACCTTTCCACCAGAGCCAGGGGGTCCCACAAGGATCCTCTCTATCTGCCCTGTTGTTTAATATTTATATGCAACCAATGTGCGAGATCGTCCAGTCCTTCAAGGTGGAATGCCTGTTATACGCAGATGACGTGCTCCTATATATGCCTTTTGCAACGAAGAACCCTGAACTCTCACCGCTCACGGACTGTTTTGACGCAGTATCCAGATGGCTCCAATCACAAAACCTGCGAATCCAACATAAGAAAACCAAATTCCTTTTCGTCACCAGAGAGCCGAAATTCATCACACCACCGTGCTTGAAGGTCTTAGACACAGAACTACTTACCAAACCCTCTATTAGATATCTAGGAGTCACACTTGACCAGCGACTAGACATGAAGACCCATATAGGCAATGAAGCAAGAGCTATATACCATAAAATCTGATCACTTAGACAAATAGACACAGTAGATCAGTAGATCCGTGCGATTTCCGATCAGTTGCTCAGGCTCTCATCATGCCCCACCTGGACTACTGCAACGCCATCTTGCAGGGGCTACCAAGGAAAACAACCAACATACTACAGATGGCCCAACACGTAGCAGCAAGGATCATCATGAGAACTAGCGTCACCGAACATATCACACCTGTATTGATGGAACTACACTGGCTTCCAGTCGTTGCAAGGATTCAATACAAAACATTGGTAACTACATTCAAGTTAATTCACAACCTGGCCCCCTCATTCCTCTCCACCCTGATCTCCATGCAACCTACAACCAGAAGCAGGAGAACCATGCACTCTGACACACTAAGGGGCTTGTTTACAAAGCCGCGGTAGCGGTTTGCGATCGTAATCGGAGCCGCGGCCCCATTGATTTCAATGGGGCCGCGGCTGCGATCGCGATCGCGAACCACTACCGCGGCTTTGTAAACAAGCCCCTAAGAGTTCCAAACAGCTTTAGGCACGTAAAGGTCAGTACTAGTCGCAGAGCGTTCTCCTTATCTGCCCCCACGTTATGGAACCAGCTCCCACACGAGCTGAGAGAAATTAAAGACATAAGCAACTTCAGAAAACAACTGAAGACGCACCTGTTCAATTGTCATTATACCAGATGAAAATCCAAAAGGACAAAAGAAATTGAATTGCTGTATGTACAAATGTAAATAGATGGTGGTTAGTGCCTGTGTAAATATATGATAATAGCTAAGGTCTTTATATGGACCCGCATGTGTGTGCTGTATATTCCCCCTGATCTCTCTATCTAATCCCCAAATAATTCTGTCTGTAATTTATGACAAATCCCGTACTTGTAATCAAACCGCTTCTGATCGCTGGAAGGAGCGGTATATAAGTCCTTACTAAATAAATAAATAAAATAAATACGCACCTTACTGGAACCTGGCGACTTTCGCACAGTATACCAAGCCTTGATCATACCGCATTTTGACTATGCAAATGCCATACTCCAGGGTCTCCCGCAATCTACGCTACACCCTTTACAGCTTGCAATAAACTCTGCTGCAAGAGTGCTCCAGGGCACTTCCAAGTGGGAACACATGACACCCATCCTTAAACAACTCCACTGGCTCCCCATAAAAGGCAGAATTACGTTCAAAACCATAATTCTAACCTTCAAGATCATAAATAAGCTCACCCCACCAGCCCTAGCAGACCTCATTCAGATAACCCCCCTGAACAGACCTAGAAGATCCCCTGAGGACAATAAACTAATAGTCCCAAGAAAAACAACCAAGTGCTGCCATACAACAGTGAATAGGGCTTTCAAATTCTCTGCACCAAAATGCTGGAACAGCCTACCTTCCAGTATACGGGAAATCACTAATTTAACGCAGTTTAGGAAAGCTCTGAAATATCACCTTTTCCTGGCGCACTACCCGGATGACAGCACCTCAGATGCCTCATCAGTAAACTAACCATGTCAAACAGACGTTCAGCCAGCTCTTTCTGTACAGTTGTAAATAGTTACCCCTTGTTGTCTATTCCAAGTTCTGTCGCCTGTTAATTGTAAACACAAATCGACTGTTTTGAGATGTGTATTTAATTGGTTCTATGTAAACCGCACTGATGGAAAATAGCGCGGTATATAAGTGCATGTAATAATAATAATAAATAAGAAGGCCTCTCATAAATCTTGCTATAAGAGGATGGGAGGAAATAGGTTGTCCATTTAAAGGCTTGAAAGAAGCCGCAAAAGCACTTAAATGGACTATTACTGAGTTAGTTTTAAGTCCTGCATTAGATAAATGAAGGAGATACTCCAGTAATGATTCCAGAGGTATCACAAGGGGGTTAAGACCCTTCTGCGAACACCATATGGTAGACCTTTTCCACTTGAAAGCATAAGAGCGTCTTGTGGAAGGTTTTCTGGAAGCATAAAGGATATCCTTTACTTGCTGAGGAAGGTTAAGATCCTGAAGATCTAGGCCTTCAGCAACCAAGCCCTGAGATGCAGAGAGTGGGGATTGGGATGCCATAACATTCCGTCCTCCTGAGACAGGAGATCTAGAGCAGAGCCTAACTCCAGAGAGGGAGCTTGAGAGAGATGTAGAAGCAGAGGGTACCACACTTGCCGTGGCCAATGTGGAGCTATGAGAATCATATGGCCTCTGTCTCTCTGAAGCTTGAACGGGGTTTTGGGAATCAGGGGAATGGGTGGAAAGGCATAAAGGAAGTCTTGACCCCAATGAAGAAGGAAAGCATCCCTGGCCTGAGAGCCCTGAGCCGGAATTCTGGAACAGAACCGGGGAAGTTTGATATTCAATGGACTTGCAAAGAGGTCTATGTCCGGGGTTCCTCAAATTTGAAAAATCTTGGCCACCTGGTCTGCATGTAGAGACCATTCGTGTGGAAGCAGAACTCGACTGAGTCTGTCTGCCCAAACGTTTTGGATATCTGGAAGATACACAGCCAGGAGATGAATCTGATGCTCTCTGGCTAGGGCCCATAGTCGCAAAGCTTTCTTTGCAAAGCAACAGAGAGCCTGTTCCTCCCTGCTTGTTCACGTAGAACATGGCTACTTGATTGTCCGTATGAATGAGGACTGTCTTGTAGCTGAGCAGGGTGTGGAACACTCGCAGAGCAAGGAAGATTGCTCTGAGCTCCAAAAGACTGATGTGTAAATGAGTCTCCTGTGGAGTCCAGGTGCCTTGGGTGGAGAGGTTTTGCAGATGAGCTCCCCAACCCACTGGTGAAGCATTTGTTGTGAGAGTTGCTTGGGGTGAAGGTTGTTGAAATGGGGACCCCAGCAACAGGTTTTGAGTGGACTGCCACCATTGGAGGGACAAAATAAGGCGATTTGTGTTTGCTATTTTGTCTGACAGGCACCCTGATGCCTGGGTCCATTGAGTGGATAAAGTCCACTGGGCTGCTCTCATATGAAGGCGAGCATAGGGAACCACATGCACGGTGGATGCCATGTGGCCTAGTAGTTGTAACATCTCTCGAGCAGTGAGATGAGACTTTAGCACTGCTTGAGAAGCTAATTGCACCATGCGAAGGCAACAGGTCTGGGGGAGATAGGCCCTTGCTTTCCTGGTATCCCACAAAGCTCCTATAGAGATTGAGTGGGAGTTAGGTTGGATTTTGGGATGTTTATGACCAGACCCAAATACTGCAGGATACGCATTGTACAAGATAGAGAAATCCTGGCCTCTGACTCTGATGGGGCTCGAATGAGCCAGTCGTCTAAGTAGGGGAAGATGAATATTCCCAGAGTGCGAAGAAATGCTGCTACCACAGCCATGCATTTCGTAAACACCCTTGGTGCTGAGGCCAGGCCAAAAGGAAGCACCCTGTATTGGTAGTGCTTTCCTTGAAAAAGGAACCGAAGGAACTTTCTGTGAGTTGCATGGATGAGAACATGAGTGTACGCATCCTTGAGATCTAGAGAACAAAGCCAATCCTGACTCTGAAGGTATGGGAGCAGGGTTCCTAGAGAAATCATCTTGAATTTCTCTTTGAACAGGAATTTGTTCAGTTCTCTGAGATCTAAAATTTATTTATTTATTTTATTTATTTAACTATTTCTTTTATACCGCCCCTTCCAGAGATCAAGGGCGGTTTACATATAACAAGTTAACAGTCATGTACACAGTTTGTATACATTTTACATAGAACATAGAACAATAGAAATCAACTATTTACATTAAACAGTAAATATAACATTTATAGGTATTAAAGCAAACACATTAAACTTTATACAAATGAATATTTACAGTGTGTGGTGTGTGTGGTGTGTGGGGCAGGAATTGGTGTAGGTGCTGGAATTTAGTTCCTTTTTTCGTCTTCAAGGTGTGAGGGGGGGAAAAGTCTTGTGGTTACATTGTTGGGTTAGGGGATTAAGGGAGTTTGTGTATGTGTGACCATGTTTGTTGTGGAGCTGGCTTTGGGGGTATAGGGGATTTCGAAGTGTTCAGTGAACAGGTAGGTCTTTAATTCTTTTCTGAATTGGGTGAGGTCTCTTATGGTGCGAAGTTCAATAGGGAGGTCGTTCCAGAGTGTAGGGGCAGTGAATGAGAATGCTCTGGAGCTAGTGGAATTCTTAGTTTTACGGATGGCTTTTGGTATGATGAGGGAGTGGGCCGCGTTCTGTCTGAGGGTCCTTGTCGATGTTGGAGATTGCAGTAATGTGGATAGGTGTGAAGGGGTTATGTCATTTATGAGTTTATAGGTTGTTAGGATAATCTTATATTTGATTCGGCTGTTTATAGGGAGCCAGTGGAGTTCCAGCAGTATTGGGGTTACGTGGTCTGTTAGGCGAGCTTTAGAGATTACCTTTGCACAGATGTTTTGTGCTCTTTGGAGAAGGTATATGCTTTTTTGGGGGAGGCCTATTAGGAGACTATTGCAATAGTCGAAGTGTGGGGTGATCAGTGTACTTACTACGGATCTAAAGTCTTGTGTTTCAAGGAGTGGCCTTAGGTGCTGAATAGTTTTGAGTTTATAGAAAATGGTTTTTACTATTTGTTTTATGTGTGGTAGCATGGTGAGGGTGTGGTCTATTATTACTCCTAAGTATTTTACCTGTTTTCTGACGGGTATGGAGGTTTTGTTGATTGTGATTGTTTCTGGGTATGTGTTCTCAGTCGTGGGTGGTCTTGTCACAAACATTGCCTCAGTTTTTTTGAGGTTTATGCTAAGGTGGTTAGTTTCCATCCAGGAGGAGGTCTCAGCCATGCATTTGGATAGCGAGTCATATGTAGGGTTTTTAGCATTTATGGGGATAGCTAACATGATGTCATCGGCATATATAAAATGGTTAATCCTGTGTTTTTTAAATATGTCTGTTATCGGTTGCAGGTACAAGTTAAATAAGAGGGCTGAAAGGGCTGATCCCTGGGGTATTCCCTGTCCTTGAGGGAATGTTTCTGATGCTTGTTGGTCAATTTGGACTCGTATTAATCTATGTGAAATATAGGATTTGAACCAGTTAAGGACAATCCCGCCTATTCCTAGGTTTTCTAATCTGTTGATCAGTGTCATGTGATTAATGTTATCGAAGGCGGCAGAGATATCTATAAATAGGAGTAAGAAGCCTTGATGTTTGTCATCTGTGCCCTTGATGAGGAAGTCCATAAGGGTGATTAGGAGGGTTTCTACTCCATGGAATGGGCGGAAACCAAATTGGTGTGAGTCAAGGGGTTTGTGTTCATCAATGTGTTCTTGTAACTGAATTTGAATTGTTTTCTCTATTATTTTGGCTATGAATGGAATGCTGGCTATGGGTCTGTATGAATTCGGGTCTTTTGAGTCGAGCTTATTATTCTTTATTATTGGTCGGAGTGTTGTGAGTTTTAGGGCATCAGGCATGATGCCCTGTGAAAGGGATTGGTTAACGATGTATTGTATATTTACCACCAGTTCATCTCTTGCACTCTTAATCCATGACACGGGGCATGGATCGAGTGGGGAAGTGGTGGTGTTTATCATAGTTATGATTTTGAGGAGTTGTTTTTGTTCTACCAACTGGAAACTTGTCCATTCATGTGAGATTTTCGTGTTTGATAATACAGGAGTTGAGGTAGTGGTTTTGTTTTTTAGTTTTTCTGCAAAATGTTTTGCTAGTGTTTGTATATTTATTGCTTGTTGTTTAGGTTCGGTGTTATTAGTTTTGGTTAATGTTTTTACTATCGCGAATAACTCCCTTGGGCGGTTGATGGATGAATTTATTACTTTGGAGTGGTAGTCTCTTTTTGATTTGTTAATTGCGTTTTTGTATTCCATAAGTAAGAGCATATATTGGGATTTGTTTTCATCAGATTTTAGTTTTCTCCATCTCTTTTCTTGTCTCCTCAGTTGTTTTTTTAGTTTTGACAGCTCTTTTGTGAACCATTTTTCTGTCTTTTTTGTTTGTTTGTGTAAGACTTGTGTGTGGACAGCTGCTTTTTGAATAGTTAGATTCCAATGTGTTATGGTTGAGTTGATGTCTGGTGAGCTTGTGTCTAGTTTGGGTAGTACTTTATCGAGGAATGTGTCTTTGTCAAAGCGTACGAAGCGTGATGTATGTGGAGTTGTGCTCCCGTTGTTTTTTGGGATTTGTGCTGGTAGCTGGATTTTGATAAGATGGTGGTCTGACCAGGGTACTTCAGTTATACTCGGAGTGGTATGTAGTAAGTGACTGTAGAGTGTGGCTGGAAGGAAAATTACATCAAGTATGTTACCTTTTTTGTGCGTAGGAGCATGTATTATCTGTGTGAACCCCATTTGTGACATAGCGTCTATGAAGTTATCTGACTGTGAATGGTTCAGTGATGGAAGGTTCAAGTCCCCAAGGAGTAAAAGTGGTTTGCTTTGTGATGCTGTACATGCAAGTTCTAGGATAGGGGTGAGGTTTTTCTGATCGGATGATGGGGGTCTGTAGATGAGGGTGAGAGCCATAGTTTTATTTTCTATGTTAATGATGTCCATTCCATCTATATTATTTAGGTTTGTTAGGGTGAATTTTAGGTAATTTTTGGTGAGAATCATTACACCCCCTCCTCTTTTTATATTCCTTTGGCAATTGAATATGTCATATTGATATGTGGTTAGCTGGTTTAGTAGTATAGTGTCTGTAGGTGAGAGCCATGTTTCAGTAATACAGATAATGTCAGGGGATGTATCGTTAATTATGTCATTAATTATAGGTATTTTGTTTCTTATGGATCGTATGTTTATTAGGATGAGTTGTAGTTTGATGTTTGTATTGTCATTTTGGTCAATTTTATCATTTATGGGTTGTTGCTTTATTTGGATGAGGCGGTGATGGCGTTTGTGTGAAGTGTGGCGCGAGTGGTGATCATGAGAGTTTGTGTATGTAGAGCTATATATTGGGTTCTGGTATTGATTGTACGTGATTGGGAAATTATTATAAGGGTTCCGGTTATGATTGTAGATGATTGGGATGTTATTGTATGGATTTTGGTTGGTTTTGTAAGTGTATATGTGTTGAGTTAGGAGGGTTATTAAGAAGAGAGTGAAAAGGAGATTTGTAATCTTAGTAGGAGACATTTTGTTCATTTTATGAGGTAATGGGTAGAGTGGGAGGGAAGTAGTTGGAGGTATGTAGTTGGAGGGAGGGAAATTATTACTGTTAATAGTATCTCAAGCTAACAGTGCAGGGAGGGTATTTACTACTGGCAACAGTGTCTTGTAATAGCAATGCAAGAAGAGATAATTACTACTGATTGCCGTGGGTAAATATTACTAGCAATAGTAACTCACAATGATCATCACTGGTAACAGTATCTCACAATGATTTCTACTGGCAAGAGTATCTTATAATAATTACTGCTGGCAAATGTATCTCACCATGGTCAATACTCACAACAGTATCTCACAATAAATTACTACGGGCAAGAGTATCTTACAATAATTAATGCTGGCAAATGTATCTCACCATGATCAATACTCACAACAGTATCTCACAATAAATTACTACTGGCAAGAGTATCTTACAATAATTACTGCTGAAATAGCTTCTCACAATAATCAATACTGGCAACAGTATCTGACAATGATCAATACCGGCAACAGTATCTCACAATAATTACTATTGGCAACTGTATCTCATAGTAACAGTGTAAGAGGGGTAGTTATCATAGGTAGCAGTATCTCACAATGATCACTACTGGCAATGGTATTTAATAAGTTGTTGTATTCTTGTTGTACGATTACATTCCTTGTTTGTCTCTATCAGGCCTCAACATACAACCACTCGAAAAGTACCTTAAAAGTCCATGCAAGTAGCTCCGAATTGGGTGAGTGAAGCTGGTGCTGTTACCTTATTGCCGGCGGCTCTATTCCCGACTGAGGATAGGTGCCGCTGGTGGCAAGAGTTCTTCTGGTGCTCCTTCTCTCAGTCCCCGCCTAAGGGCCACGCCAAAGGGCCCTCTGGCGAGGCCCTCAGGCGCGGGCCCGACCAGGCGCGGGCCCGCCTGGCGGCGGCTTCTTTTATGCGGTCCGCTGCTGCTCCTCCCCCTCGCACAGCCCCGACTGGGCTGGAGGGGCTTCACAAGCAGGCCGGATGGCCTGGCGGCGTTGCTTTCCCCGATCAGGGGAAGAAGATGGTGGAGAGGCTTTCCCGCCGGCGGCGGCTTCTTTTATGCGGTCCGCTGCTGCTCCTCCCCCTCGCACAGCCCCGACTGGGCTGGAGGGGCTTCACAAGCAGGCCGGATGGCCTGGCGGCGTTGCTTTCCCCGATCAGGGGAAGAAGATGGTGGAGAGGCTTTCCCGCCGGCGGCGGCTTCTTTTATGCGGTCCGCTGCTGCTCCTCCCCCTCGCACAGCCCCGACTGGGCTGGAGGGGCTTCACAAGCAGGCCGGATGGCCTGGCGGCGTTGCTTTCCCCGATCAGGGGAAGAAGATGGTGGAGAGGCTTTCCCGCCGGCGGCGGCTTCTTTTATGCGGTCCGCTGCTGCTCCTCCCCCTCGCACAGCCCCGACTGGGCTGGAGGGGCTTCACAAGCAGGCCGGATGGCCTGGCGGCGTTGCTTTCCCCGATCAGGGGAAGAAGATGGTGGAGAGGCTTTCCCGCCGGCGGCGGCTTCTTTTATGCGGTCCGCTGCTGCTCCTCCCCCTCGCACAGCCCCGACTGGGCTGGAGGGGCTTCACAAGCAGGCCGGATGGCCTGGCGGCGTTGCTTTCCCCGATCAGGGGAAGAAGATGGTGGAGAGGCTTTCCCGCCGGCGGCGGCTTCTTTTATGCGGTCCGCTGCTGCTCCTCCCCCTCGCACAGCCCCGACTGGGCTGGAGGGGCTTCACAAGCAGGCCGGATGGCCTGGCGGCGTTGCTTTCCCCGATCAGGGGAAGAAGATGGTGGAGAGGCTTTCCCGCCGGCGGCGGCTTCTTTTATGCGGTCCGCTGCTGCTCCTCCCCCTCGCACAGCCCCGACTGGGCTGGAGGGGCTTCACAAGCAGGCCGGATGGCCTGGCGGCGTTGCTTTCCCCGATCGGGGGAAGAAGATGGTGGAGAGGCTTTCCCGCCGGCGGCGGCTTCTTTTATGCGGTCCGCTGCTGCTCCTCCCCCTCGCACAGCCCCGACTGGGCTGGAGGGGCTTCACAAGCAGGCCGGATGGCCTGGCGGCGTTGCTTTCCCCGATCAGGGGAAGAAGATGGTGGAGATATAGGTCTGTGTATAGGTCTGTGTCCCCCTGTTTTCTTTGGGATAAGGAAATAGGGTGTGTAAAGCACAGTTACTTACCTGTAACAGGTGATCTCTGGGAACAGCAGGAATAAGTCTTCACATATGGGTACGTCAGTACCGATGGAGCCTGCGCGGGAATGCTCCCCAGCGTCCAATCAGAAAGCTTTTGGGAGCATCCCTCAGCGCCTGCGTGCTGCCTTCCCGCCTTTCCAACTGTCTCTCCTCAGTTGAATTTTATAGCTGAGACAAAGAGAGAGAAAGAGGAAAGAAAGATAGATAGAGAGATACAACTCCTAGGGGAGGTGGGTGGGTTGTGAAGACTTATTCCTGCTGTTCCCAGAGATCACCTGTTACAGGTAAGTAACTGTGCTATCTCCAGGAACAAGCAGGAATGAGTCTTCACATATGGGGACTCCCAAGCTAAGATGCCTGGAGCCCTGCATGGTGGGGATTGGAACATGCTACACCTCATATGGCCAGGCATCCTGAGGATGGAGGGTAGGAGTTGAAAAGAGAGGAGCTGTAGGAAAAACAGCTAACCTAAAATAGGACTACAGGTAAGGAGTCCTTGTATGTATGATAATTATCATGAAAAATATTGAATGAACAATCACAATATGGACCTCACCTACTGGATTGCAGGAAGTAGAGAGGCTGATGGAGTCTACTGGGGATCCAGTAGAGGAATCTTCAAGGTGACCTCACTGAAGTGAAGGTGAAGGTCCAAATCTGGAAGTGACAGGTGACCCAGGTGTCAACTGGGGTAGTACAAAAACGGTAGGTCTTTAGGAAAGCTTTATGGAAAAAGCTGGGAACTCTTTTGGCTACAGAGCTACGCACAGTTAGGAGCAAAAGAGGAAGACTGACCGATTTGGACAAACTAGCCCAGTCCGGGGGGGAAGAAGGGTTATGGGAAAAAAAGCCCGTATTCCCAAGGACAGATGTCTGAAGGGATGAAACCTCAGATCTACTGAAGATCCACCCTGTCTTTCCTAACTGGTGAGAGAAAGGAAAGATATTGGAGCATGGAGCTTCAGGGATACCTAAACCTAGGGTTAAGGTAGGAGCTGTCAGAACCACAGCAGTGGTTGTGTGCATAATACCCCAGACATACTGTGGGATAGTATGAACATATGCAAGCCCACTGTCTGGAACCTATAGGAAGGTAAAACCTCTATAAGCATAGACAGTTAGAGAGATAAGTATGTAAATACATATCTACCTATAAGGAAGCATCTCGACAGATACACACACACATATATATATGGGTATATATATATGGGTATATATATATATATATATATGTCTATAGTGAGATCTGGAGGGGCATAACATATGCACACGCAGTTTACAGACATATGTATCTATAGAGAAGTATATGGAGATATATACATACATGAATATATATATGTCTAAAGATAAATATCTGCAATTAAGCAGATAGAGATATGCCCATAAGAACATTCACATGGGAGATGTGAAGAGGAAAGATTCATCTAATAACAAGAAGGTGGAACCTACTTGAGAGATATAGAGAATCTGTTTCCCCTGGTTAAGATGGAGCAGGAATACTATCCAGTGAAATAACCAGGATGGTTGCGTGGAAAACAGGGGATAATATCAGTCTGTAAACAGCAAGTCCTGAGTCCGGTAGAACTCTAACATGGTGAATGGACAGAAAACGCAGAGGATGAGATACCAGGTTGACCCACTTGAAGGACAAGGGTGGGGGGTATCATGCGTTGTTTAATTAAATATGTGCTGTCCATGAAGGATTAGAATACCATGAGGACAAGCTGCAAGGAAAAAGAGCATATTTCCTGCAGAAACTGGGTAACTCCTTAGACTGTCACATAGAGAAGGCTTATGTCCTTTATTAAAAGGAAATAGAAGGGTGTAAAGAACCCCTACAGTCATGAGGAATGACTGAGGAAGCCTTTTTCAACCATATAGGATAGTAATTAGAGAAAAAATCCCCATGCTCTCTAGCAAGGGCCCATTGTGGAAAGCTTCTCAGTAGGATTGCAGAGAGCACTATGCAGGAGAACTGGGAAAGAAAAGTGGCTGTTGGAGAAAACCAGCTGCCACTTCAGTTATGCTGCCAACTCCAGAGATTTGGAGATGACAGAAAAGAAGCGATAAGGATTATCCAAGATAGATGAGCACTATCTTGGAGGCACTACTAAGGCCAGAAAAAGTAGTGGAAGACAAGACTGGAACTCGTAGAAAAGTACCAGTAGTCCAATCACTGGAACTCCTGCATGGGCAGCTGCTGAATAGAACAGCAGAGAGAATCCTTCTGTTTGTAACAGAGAGAACAGACAGAACAAGAGGAGAAAATCCTGATCATGTCTGATGAGCTGCCCAGTGAAAACAGGGAGGTTACTCCAGAGAAAACTCTACACTAGAAAGGACAGGAAGACTAGAAAGGCTAAGAAAGCCTTCCAGTGGTATGGTAGCACTCTTACAGGGGAGGCCCTGAAAAAGAGGGTAAAGAAAAATAGGAGCTGAAGGGAGACTTGCCATATGGTAAGTCTGCAGAAGGAAAAAATTCATGGTGGTACAGGAGAAAACTATCATGAGATAGTTGGCAAACCTCTCTTCATGGTAGAAAGAGGAGGAAAACCCTGTGACCCATAGACATGAATCTCCTGACAGCTCAGCCTACCTAAGAGCAAGTAGATGTCCTGGAAAAACAGGAATCCATGCGTAGAGTTATAATGAAAAAACAGTGAAAAAACGTCTGCTGAGAAGAAGTGAACTGTAGGTTATAGAAAGATTAATTAGAACCCTATTGAGGGTTAATTTTCCTGGCTTGAGTTTGGATTCTTCAGATCAGAGCGAGGTTTCCCTTGTTTGGGAACATCTGTATGATGGGCAGGAGAAGAATAAAACCTTCTTCTTTTAGGGAAAGAAGGTTTGGTAGGGCATTTCCTACCTACTGGGGAAGGGAAAGGCTTAGGATAGCCCTCAGAACAGGGAAGTCAGTGGAGCAATGAGCAACCTGACGTAAAGACTCCCTATTGAAGAGATTTTCTCCAGTACAAGGAGTATTACCCAGTCTTTGTTGTGCCCATCTGTTCAAGTCTGAAGCTTGGAGCCAGGCTCTTCGTCGTGCTCCTATGGCTATAGCAGAGGTTCTGCTAACAGATTCAAAAGAGTCTAGGGAAGCATGAGAAAGAAACCAAGAGATATTTTGGCTATGACTGAGAAGTAAGGAATAGTCTGCAGCCTTGGGCTCTGATAGAAAAGGAGTCAAGAGAGATTATTTCTTTGTGACCTCCTGAAGGGATAGACTCATATAAAAAAATATAAGAGAGAATCCTTGTTGCCAGCATAGATGTTTGGAAGGTTTGACGTCCAAAGGCATCCAGTGTTCTAGATTCACGACCTGGCGGATAAGAAGAATGCTTCTTCTTGCTTTTTACCTTCCTCAGTGCTGATTCCACTACAATGGAATGATGGGGAAGTTGAGTCTTTTGAAACCCTGGAGAGGGGGGCACCTGATACAGAAGATCAGTTGCTGTAGAAGGTGAGGAAACCCTTAAAGGTGTTTCCCATATTCTCAGAAGAAGATCCTGCAAAGAATGATGTAAAGGAAGCATTATATTTTCCTTTTCCCCAGAAGAGCCTTGTGTAGGATCATAGCCAGGGATAGGAATAGCAAGGAATGTTGCCATGTCAAGGAGAAATTTCTGAAAAGAAGGATCTCCAATGGGAACCATCCCTGGACAGGCTAAAGTTGAAGAACTAGCCTGGGCACCGGAGGATGTACTGGTCCGGTGCAGAAAAGGAGCTCTAATGGACTCACAGTTTAAATCCTCTCTCAAAACTCATCTGTTCCACAAAGTGTTTGATCTCCCCCCTGATTTATCCCTCTGATTTTCCCTCCCTGATACTGTCCCTGGTTAGTGTCTTGTCCTAGCCTAGTTGGTCTTGTCCCCCTTCTGTTTGTCTTTGTTAGTGGTGCTGTCTGCATTCTTTGTTTTTATATTTTGGTGTTAATTATTGGTTAGTGTTTGAATATTGTTAATTGGTGGCTATTTTATTGCCTATTATTGTTTAATTTTATTGTTTTTAACTTATGTTACTTGACTACTGTTTATTGTTTTAACCTGTGCCCATGTTAATTGTTATTTATTATTGTTTGTACAGTTTTGTGCTATTCTTTTCTCTCTTTCCTATTATTTTTGGCGTTCTTTTTCCGTAGTTTGCAGTGCTGCCTTTTATTTTATTTGTACACCGCTTTAATGTTTTTAACGTAAGCGGTCTACCAAGTGTGGAATAAAGTGAAAGTGAAAGTGAAATGGATACTGGTACTGGCGGTTATGACTTGAGACAGTCAGTACGGCATCGTCCATGCCAGGTATCGACTCCAAACTAGGTATAGAAAGGAGCGATCCTGGTGAAAAAGGCATGAAGGTAGCTGGTCCCGATGTTACTGCAGGAACCGGCATCGATACCGATACCGGTAGCTGTGCCGGAATCGGAGGCGATACCGACATCGAAGCAGTCATCGGAGGCTGCTCAAGCGGTACCGAGGCAACCAAAAACCCTTGGTGAGTATCCTCGGTACCACGCATCCGGAATCGGTAAGCGTCGGTTCCGAGATGCGTCGGTACCCAGTCTTCCAGACTAGATATAGATTCCAGACTCGGCATCGAAGGAAGCGAGTCTATCGATGCATGTCTAGAGGGTACCGACGTCGGTGGTCGTATCGGCGATGCTGCCGATACTGGAAAGTCAATCTGGGACGTATCGATCGGTCCCGAAGGTACCGAGAATGCCAGATGACGATCCCTGGAGAAGAGTGAATCACTCAACACCAGTGCCGATGCCGGGGTATCGGTACTGCTCGAAGCGGATGCCACCACCAAGCATGGCTCAGGTATGTTCTGTGAGGGGTGAGCCCCAGGAACAACCTGAAACCCCTGAAAGGCTATGGAGGCCGAAGACTCCCGCCGGGGTTTTGAAGCCAAAGGACCCTTGAGGGCAAGGCCGGAGCCGTCATCATGCTGTGCATGAGACCTACCACTCAAGGGTTGGCTAGTCTTAACAGACTGTTTGTGGGTTACCTGATCCTGTGGAGAAGAAGAAATGGTCGGTGCCCTGACACTGGAAGGGAACGCGGTATCGAGGGAAACTCGAAATGGAAAATCTCTTCTCACAATATTGTAGCCTAATGGCTCCGGAGGAAAAAGGTCAGGACCCAAACAGATTAGACACCAGTTCTTGGAGTCTAAAAACAAAATTGTACCGCCACAGCTTAGGCACTTCTTAGGAAAAAAAGGTGGCGGCTCCATGATGGAGAGGCCTAGAAGGCCCAAAAAGTTTAAGACAGAAACTGAGGGAAAAAAATTCCCTGAATTTAAGAAAAAGAAAAAGAAAAAGAAAAAAACACCGGTGGTACCGGTGAAGTCGGGGAGACAACCGCGACCACAAGAAAACAAAGAATTAAAGAAAAAAATGTTCTGCGGTGACAGGAGGACGTCCTGCCGGCTCCGCAGAAAAACGAAAACTGAGGAGAGACAGTTGGAAAGGCGGGAAGGCAGCACGCAGGCGCTGAGGGATGCTCCCAAAAGCTTTCTGATTGGACGCTGGGGAGCGTTCCCGCACAGGCTCTGTCGGTACCGACGTACCCATATGTGAAGACTCATTCCTGCTTGTTCCTGGAGATAACCCTGTACCCTGTTGAAGAATGGGTACCTCTTCTATTGCCCCTTGGGCAAGAAGCATAGTGACCTCTTGATCTAACAGGTTGTTGAGAGAGGTCTGAGAATTGAACTGTCTTACCATTGTGGGAGGGGGCATGCAAATAAAGTGAAGCTTGTACCCCTCTTTTATAATGGAGAGAGTCCAATGTTCTGCTGTTATCTGCCCCCATCTGGGGGCAAAATGACATAACCTTCCTGGAATGGTGGAAGGTTCTGGTCCGTTGAGGGCTAGGAAGGCTAGGTTCTCTAGATGGAAGTCAAAGGCCTTGCGGAGGCTAAGACTGCTGAGACAACTGAGGCTTAGCAGTCTTTGTTTTCCTTTGTTTAGGTGGTTGCTGAGTCTTCCGGACAGGCTGATCTGCAGAACGTCCCTGCTGATAAGAGGGATAAAACCTCTTCTTTTTGGAGAAGAATGGTTTCTTGAAAGATTTCTTCCTTGCAGGATCAGCTGTGGCTTTGGATAATCTATCCAAAATGGAGTTATCAGCATCCAACTCATTGGCCTTTTCTTGTCAATTTTTGCCAAATAGATTCTCACCTGTACAAGGAATATTGCCCAGTTTGTCCTGCACCTAGAGCTCCAAATCGGATGCCTGGAGCCAGGCAATTCTACGTGCACCTATGGCAATGGCAGAGGTTCTGCTTATGCACTCAAAACAGTCAAAGGCTGCACAATTGACAAATTTAGAAACATCCTGGGCATGTTTAACCAGTGTGAGAAAATCCTGCCTCTTATCTTCAGGAAGAAGAGGGCTCAAAAACTCTAAATCTCTTGTGACTTCTTTAAGGAACATTCCCATATATAAAATATAGGAACTGATCCTGGCAGAAAGCATGGAAGCCTGGAAGGTACGATGTCCAAAGGCATCCAAAGTTCTACACTCACGTCCTGGAGGATTAGAGGCATGACTCTTTGCACTCTTGATCCTTCTCATAGCTGACTCCACTACAATAGAGTGGTGAGGCAGCTGAGTCTTCTGGAAACCAGGACACGGAGGAACCCGATACATGGTATCCAGTCGACGAGAGTGAGGAGAGGTGGTAAGGGGGGTTTCCCACATTCTTAACATGAGATCATGTAAGATCTCATGGATAGGCAAGGTAGCTGCCTCCTTAGGAGCCTTGGGATATTGTAGAATCTCCAACTCCTTTGCCCTGGGCTCTGTCTCAGGAGCCACAGTAATGGACAGACCTCGAGCCACCTCCCTGATAAAATCCTGACAGGAGATATCTTCTGGAGGAGACATCCTACATTTAGGAGAGGAAGGCTCCTCCGGGAGAAGTATTCCGGTACCGACAGAGCTATCAGAATCCTCCGACTCCTCCGAGGATTCAAAGTACCTTCTGTCCGGATGCTCCTGTAGAGCATGATACCCGTACCGACCAAGGTCGGTACCGGGGGGGAATCGGTACCGGTGTATCGGTACTGGAAGGCATAGCATGACTGGGTGCTGGCAAAGCAGACACCGATGTCGATGCCGATGCTGTCGGTACCGGTACCGATACCAGTGCCGGAGTCGGTGCCGGTACCGGTTGAAGTATCTGATGCGGTTCCGAGGGTATCGATGCCGCAAGGAGAGCCACCAGACTGCGTTCAATAGCCAGGAATCTCTGGTCTATCGATGCTGACGATGCCTGGGTGTCAGTACCGGAGAAAACAGCCGGTACCCCAGAGCATGGCACCAGTAGTTCTGCCGAGGTTGAGGCCTCAAGAACATCCTGGAGCCCCGATAATGCTTTGGAAGCTGAAGCCTCCCGCCGGGGCAATTTTGCCGGTACAGAACCCTCAAGGGCAACGCCAGAGGCATCTCGATGCTTGGAAGGAGATCTACCCTTTGAGGACCAGCCAGACTTATGTTTAATTACCTGAGATCCATGGGAGGAAGACGAAGCCCTGGAAGACGTTGATGCCACAGAAGCTGCATCGGAGGGAAAAAGAGTACTGAGCTTAGCAGCTCGGTTTTGTCGACCCCTCTTGGACATCATGGCACAAGCCATACACTCCGAGATGGAGTGGTCAGGACCTAAATATTTAAGACACCACTCATGGGTGTCAGTGACAGAGATGGTAGCGCCACACTTGGTGCACTTCTTGAAACCCGAAGCGGATTTTTCCATAATGGAGGAAATTTTGGGCCTAAGGCCCAAAATGGCACGTGCACCTGAGGAAGAAAAAATTTGAAAAAAGTCCTAAATATATATATATATTTTTTTTTTTTTTTTAAAAAGAAAGAAAGAAGAACCGGCGGTACTGGTATAGCGTGTCGCGTACCGCCCCTGGTGGCCAGTGGTCATAGGGGTAGGTTGGACACAAAGATATTTTTATATGAGAGGAGGTTCCTTTAAGAGCCAGGTGCAGCCTGGTCCTAGTAGTTCAGCTCCTATTAAGAAGTAAATTGTGAATGCAGAGTAGAGGGATAACAAGGGCTTTTATTTCCCTTTACGCAAAAGATTCAGGTGGGTCACAACAGAGAGGAAAATGTCCTTTACTTCAGGAATGAAACAAACTCATGGTAAAGAAAAACTGTTATGCTTCACAGTTGTAACAAGGATTAATTAAGGCTTCCTAGAGTAACTCAACCGTTTCAATACTCTTCTTCCTTTTAGCATACAAGTAACACTCTGGAGACAGCATTATTTACAAGTCTAGCAGTGATTCTATACTGCTTGTAACGCATAGAGAACAGTCCATCTCCTCTTGAGACAAAAGACTAGGCTCCACAAACTCCACTTGCATCGGCTCTGAGTCAGAGTTATCCCTTTCTGTATCTGGGGTTTCTCTGGTTATTGGAACTGGCCAGTCGCTATTCTTATTCTCTGGGTTTTTGTAGAGTCCTTCTAAGGTTCGCCAGTGAGCGTGGCCTACCTTTGTGCTTTTACAATCTGGGTTATACAAGGTAGGTTTACTTTCCTTTCTTGTAAAACGAGCATTGCTTTTAAAAGGGCCCTTATAAGGTGAGCTTTTTCTCTTAAAAACAGAGTCAGCATACCTTGGCTTCCAACAGCATGTAGAACAGGAACTTTCTCCTTCCAGTAGTTCTCCTGGGATACAATCCTCATGCCAGTCTTTTCCCTGAAAGCTCTTGTTACCTTTCAGTCTGGTCACTGGTTCCTCCGGTAAGTGCAGGCCTCTGTCCAAGCCTAACTTCTGGCTTCTTCCTTCAGCACTGCTCTGCTTCCCAAAGTGACTGTTCCTTTGCTCAGCAATGCTTTCCCATTCACTCCTAGGGCTTAGCTCAATGCTCCTGGTGCTTCCTTCTTCTTGGTCCTTGCTCGTGGTGCATTTCTCTCGCACGGCTTTGCTCCTGGTGCTTCTCTCCGGTCCACCTCTATCTCCACCCCCTTTCCAGTCTCCAGCCTCTTGCTTATAAAGCTCTCCTGTGTTTGAGCTTTCTGGGCTGCTTGTCAGGTGGTGTTGATTAGCTAGGTGTGTCCAGTCAGCCTCTGTGAGAGCACGCCTGCTCCCTCTAGCTGCTCTGTGTGGGAATTGCATCCCGTGCACATCTTTTATATTATGAAAAACAGCTTCTTTTCTTGCATCTTTGCTTCCATCAGCTCCTGCTGCATGACAAGCGTCGAAGGCAGACGCGAACCACAAAAAAGAAGAAGGAAAAAAATTTTCTGCGGTGACAGGAACAACGACCTGCTGGCTCCGCGGAAAACGAAGAACTGGAGAGAGGCAGTTGGGAAAGGCGGGAAGGCAGCACGCAAGCGCTGTGGGATGCTCCCAAAAGCTTTCTAATTGGACGCTGGGGAGCGTTCCCACGCAAGCTCCATCGGTACCAACAATACCCATATGTGAAGACTACTTTCCTGCTTGTTCCTGGAGATTAGCGAGAATGGACGTCCATCTCCGCTATTCGTGCCTCGGAATGACCCTCACAGTCTCTTGCTAGATGCAACTGTTACTAAGTGCCATTGAGTTGGTGCCGACTCATAGTGACCCTTTGGATAGCTGTCCTAAACTGTATTTAGTCTTCAGTTAGGTGGCTAATTGCTGATAAAAGTAGCATCCATTGCTGCTGCTGCTATTGTATTGATCCATCTCACTGCTGACCTTCCTCTTTTGCATTGACCTTCTACATTGCCAAGTATGATGTCTTTCTCTAACGATCTCTCTCTTCGCAAAAAGCACTAAACAAAATATCTGGAATTTCAGAAGGTAGTCAAGACCTGGATTTTCCTGATGGATTAATGGCTTGTGAGAGCATGCCACTGCATGGATTACATTTTATTGATGCCTGTTTAAAGGGAAAATATTGTAGGCAGGCAGTAATCAGGCAGTAATCTACTACTATACGGTTGACAAACAGAGGGTCTGTGCTGTAGCCTGCTTCAGGTCTGAGACATGAAATCAGCAAAAAAAAAAATTAGCATCCATAACGCCCACCCCACCTCACACAATCAGGAAACTCCACAAGACCCCATGGTACACACCTACACTCCGCAAACTCAAAACTCAATTTCGAAAAACTGAGCAGAGACCATAAAACCAAAAAACTGAGCAGAGATGGCAAAAAACTACCAACCAAGAAGATAGAACCAAGTACTCAAAACTCCTACAGATCTACCATAATGAGACTGACAATGCCAGATGTGCATACCCCATGAAACTGATCAACAGTTCAATCAACTGCCCTAGAGAACTCTTCGACCTCATCAAACAGCTGACAAAGACACCTACCACCACTACTAACACGAATACATCTCCCCACTCCCCAACAGCTAGCAACCCAATACAAAACAACTACACCCCCCACCGAACTTAATTCCAACCCCTCCATCATCATAACCCCATCACCATCACCACTCCCCATGGTCAGCACAGAAAATATTGAGACCATCATCTCTACCCTCACCACCACTTCCTCCCCTTTTGATCCCTGTCCAGTCAGTTGGATCAAAGCAGCAAAAACAGAACTCAGCTCAATACTCACCAGAATTGCACAGTCATCCATACAGCAAGATCACATGCCCCAACCCCTGAAAATATCATCCATTACCTCCCACCCTGAAGAAACTTAATCTTGACCCAGAAGACCCAGCTTCCTACAGACCAATCTCCAGTCTCCCATTCATAGCAAAAATCATAAAAAAACTATTCAACAACTCCAAGACCACATCAACAGGCATGTCCTCTGACTCCCATCAACATGGATTCTGCCCC
Source organism: Ichthyophis bannanicus (assembly GCA_033557465.1). NCBI lineage: Eukaryota > Metazoa > Chordata > Amphibia > Gymnophiona > Ichthyophiidae > Ichthyophis > Ichthyophis bannanicus. The sequence continues at coordinate 572,730,039 of CM066031.1, read as the reverse complement.
CATGGAGTTGAAACACTGATGGTCGCCCTCGTAGACACTCTAATAAAAGGCATTCAGAACGTCTCCCAAGGATTCCTCCTGATCTTTCTCGACATCTCAGCCGCTTTCAACATTGTCAATCACAACATCCTTCTGCAACACCTCCAATCCACCAGTATCCATGGCCCAGTCCTGGTGCATTGGAGTTCTTATCTGTTGGTTAGGTAAATTATACATAAGCAACAGATAAGAACTGGAACAAACACCTCCATCCAATTTCAAACAAACGCAAGGGGTACCGCAAGATCTACCTTATCCACAATCCTATTTAACATCTATCTCCAACCCCTCTGCTCCATCATCAAGTCTCACAACCTCAACTTTCATATCTATGCTGATGATATCATGCATTATGGACCATTCAACACAAAACAGCCATCCTTCACTAATCACCAAAACTGATTCTCTGATGTTTCTGAATGGCTAAGCCACTACAACCTTACAGTAAACTACAAAAAAACTGAAGTCATATTTATAATAAAGGATAACACATTCCCCTCCCCCCCACCCAACCACCATAACACTAAACAATATCCAAATACAAGTTCAACCAAAAGTGAAATACCTTGGAATCATCATAGATTAACAGCTCTCCTTCAAAGAGCAAATAAACCAGATCATCAAAGCCGTATACTTCAAAGCCAAAACAATGCAATGCCTCAGACCTCTCTGGGATCTCTCAGATTTCCGCACAGCACTCCAAACCATAAACCTCCCGCACCTATACTACTGTTAACTCCCATCTACCATGCCTCCAACAAGCCACCCTGCTTCCATTAACCACTGCTCTACATACAACAGCACACACCCTGCAAGGAGCTTCAAAATACAAACACATCACACCCATCCTTAAACAACTCCATTGACTACCTATAACAAGCCAGATAAAATACAAAACTCTCTTGCTAAGACACAAAACCATCCACGCATGCACTACTACATATCTTCACACCCTGCTACAAATTCAACAACCCAATAGAACCAGAAGAACATCTGCAATGAACACACTTACCATCCTCCATGCTAGAGCTAAATATAACCAACAAGCCTGCAAATGAGCCTTCCAACTATATGCCCCCTCCTTATGGAACACCCTTCCAACCTCAATAAGAAACACTACCAACCTTGGCACCTTCCGAAAACAACTAAAAATACACCTTTTCACAGAACATTGCAGCCCTACAACTTAACTCCCCCCATCCACCGCACTTACTGCAGAAGATGTAAACAATATATAAAACGAAGATTTGATTCGTATTGTTCATAGTTAACTGTTTTTCAAATTTATGCAAATCCATTGGTATTTTACTGTTCTATGTAAATCGCTTTGACCTGGCGAAAAGCAATATATAAACAATGCTAAATAAATAAATAAATACTCTAAATAGAAGATATCCGCATTCCCAGGCAATACAAATAATATAGATACTGTAGCTTGGTATTTGGAGGATACCAAAAAGGATCTTGTCTATTAGTAAAACATTAAATTGAAAGCTTTTTCCATTTAACTCGTATGAATGTCTCATAGAAAGTTTTCTTATTGCCACCTAGATGTCTTCTATTGGGGTGGTAGACCCAGGGAGGCAATTAAGCACTGCTTAATTTTCACACTGTCAGAACCAGTGACTTGAGGTTTGGATGCAGAAAAGAGCCCCTATTCTTTATTTTCAAGATTGCAAAGATTTGGGGCCTACACAGTGAAAGAATCAAGTCTTCAGAAGAAGAAATGAGTTCTGACAAGGTCATTAGGCTGAGCCTTCTTCGAAATTAGTGCAGATTCTTTGCTATTAGAGAGTGGGTGTATAAATTTTAGAAGAGGGGCCAAGCCCAGTTTATGGCCACCGCATCTCTCATTAGGTAATCTGCAGATACTGTAGGTTCACTTAACAATAGAAGAGCAGCTTTGCATTGTCATTGCTGGCCAATAGGTCTATTTAAGGAGAGCACCAATAATGAAAAATTCTCTGTATGGTTTGATGGTCTAGAGACCATTCCCAAAGTTACATAGAAACATGAGCGCAAAAAAGACCACATGGCCTATCTAGTCTGCCCTTAAAAAACAAGTGGAATCAAACCCCTGTACCCTGCTTATGGAAACATTGAATTAACCAGTAGGCTATATCTCCACTCCTCTCTGCTAAGCAATGTCTGGATTGAAGAACTTTTATTGAATTTGTCTTCTACATGAATCTGATTGCCTGGTATGTATGTGGCTTCAGTTTATATGCAATTGGAAATCATGAAGTCTCAAATTCATGCTGCTTCCTAGTATAGACAAAGGGAATCCACGCCTCCTTGCTTGTTGACATAAAACATGGCATCTATATAAACACTGACTGAACCTGGAAAAGATGGCACCTTGTTTTGGCTGTTCTTTCTCTTTGGCAAGGACTAATGCACAGCCTGTTGTGGTTACCTGAAGAAAGATCCAAAATGTCTTTTTCTATAGTAGAAACTTCTCCTACACTGAGTTGTGCTCATTCATTTGGAAGTTGATGTAGGCTCTGGAAATATAACCAAGAGATTTTGAAAAGTGGAACACTGATCCTTAACTGTATCTATTACCTTGTTACTAAAAAATGCGTCTCAAATAAAAGGTGCATCTGCCAAATTAGCATGGGCTTCTTCTTCTAATCCAGAAGTTTGAAGCAAAGAAAGTTGCCTCTCAGCAATGGCAGAACCTGGAATTTTTAGACAAGGTGTCGAAGATGATATATGCTGAAGAGATGAGTTGCACACCCATCTTCTTCAGAAAGAAAGGCTGCCAACTCAGATTGTACCTGAGGGGATAGACCAAAAAAAATATTTTTGCTCTCTGAAGGATGACATGCATATATTTGACCATGTACAGCTAATGAACCACAATTCTTACACATAACATGGCTTCCTGGAAAACTTTCTTTCCCAAGCAATCTAACAATCTTCTTTCCTGTGGAGCATATTTGAAAATTATCTGCATTTCTTCACTTTATTTATTTAACAACTTTTTTTATACCGTTTTACCTTGTGATCAAAGAGGTTACATAGTAACAAAACAGTATGCATTATAACAGGGTGATCAATTTGGAAAAAATAAACATAAATGGGGTTTAAATATCTTAGGGGTAGAGGTGGATAATGTTTGTGGAGTATGTTGTCAGGGGGATCAACCTGGAAGCCTCTTAGGATGGGGGGAGGGGTAAAAGGAGGCTGTAGGCATTGCATGTTAAGTGGCTATGTTATTTCTTCAGAGAAGTGGTCTTTGAATAGCTGAGTCTTTTAGCATTGTGGACACAAATACTATCGAATTAAGAGAAAGCTGTACTTTGCTGAAACCTGAAGTTGGCTGTACTTTATATTTCAAAGCTAACATTTTGGAGATAGGTTGAATAGTAATTGGAGTTTGCCACATGCAAGGTTTCTTTTCATGGCATGAGTCATGTACAAAATTGTTACTGTAGCTCATGACCTTTAAAAGTTCAGAGACAAGACATCAGACCTAGGTTCTGCTTCCTGTTCTAGAGATAAAAAGACTTCCTGAGACATACATTGCACAAATCTTAGTTAAGATGTCTTCAGAAGGAGACTCATTGCGAGGGGAAGTGGAGTCAGAAGGAATACCAGTGGAAAACCTGCTCCTTTCTTAACGCAATTCTTCTCAATTCTAATCGGAATCTACATGATCCTCCGGACCACACTGAGATGACTTCAGAGGAGGAGGAGCAGGAGCAGGAGCAGGTAAAGAATGTTCCCCTTGTGATTCAGAATCCAAAGTGGATAAAAGAAAAATGGCTCTTTGGAGGAACGTGTCTCTCTCTCTGCACAGTAATAACTTTTCTAGATCGAGAGGGCCTGTGCTACTATATGTGATGGGGTTGTACAAGGATTGTGGAAACGTACAAGCACTCTGGGATCAGGTGACAAAATAACTTTATGAGATATGGAGCCTAGAGGTGGAATTAGAACCCATAGTTTTGTGGTGGGTAAATATCCAGAAGGGTCAGTGGATGATCCTGCAACTTTCACATTCCTCTATGCTGTACCAATAAAGAGTGTGATTGCATGTAATTGTAAGAAGGCTGAACTGCCAAGTGGCTGAGCGGTTACTGGCTCATATATGGAATAGCTATATGCTTTCTGAAATTGCAGCTATACGCTATCAGAAGCTGGATAAATTTAGTATGGTATGGAGACTTTTTAAAAAGTAGTATAAAAATAAAAGCATGAATATTTTAGGGGCTGAGAGAGGGTGGTTTTGGTAAGGTTAGAGAGGGTGATGTATCAAAGGAATTGAAACAAATCTTGATAAATCGGGAAGATGCAATACAGCTATTTATTTATTTCTTTTATTTAACATGTTTTATATACCACTTTATCATTTCAATCAAAGCAGTTTACATTGAAACTTAAACTTGGTAATGTACATTAAACAGGGGCATCGATAACTTGGATTTTTCTGAGGCAATGGAGGGTTAAGTGTCTTGCCCAAGGCCACAAGGAGTGCTAGTGGGAATTAAACCCTGGGCCCTGGGTTCTCAATCCAGTGTTCTTAACCATTAGGCTACTCCTCCACAGAGAGTAGCAAATCACCTGGATTGAATGGCATGCATCCCAGGATGCTGAAATATGAGATTACATTTAGTAATCTGTAAAATATCATTAAAATCATCTGAAGTACCTAAGATTGGAGAGTGGCCAATGTAACTCCAGTTTTCAAAAAGGGTTCCGGGATGATCCAGGAAACTACAGACTGATGAGCCTAAGATCAGTACTGGGCAAAATGGTAGAACCCATTATAAAGAACAAAATTACTGAACATGTAGATAGCCAACAAGGACTTAGTCAAGAAAAGTCTTGTCTCACAAATCTCTTATTTTTTTTGAAGGTGTGAATAAACAGGTGGGCCAGTTGATACAGTGTATCTAGATTTTCAGAACGCCTCTGACAAGGTCCCTCATGAGAGACTCTTGGAAAAATTAAAAAGTCATGGGATAGTAGGCAGTGCATTGTTGTGCATAAAGAACTGGTTAAAAGATAGAAAACAGAGAGTACAATTTTTTCAATGGAGAAAGGTGAATAGTGCTAGGCCAGGAATCTGTGCTGGGTCCACTGCTTTTTAACATATTCATAAATGACCTGGAAATGGGAACAACAAATGAAGTAATCAAATTTGCAGATAACACAAAATTATTCAAAGTTGTTAAAACATACAAAAATGACTAACTCAGACAGACCCTCCGCTATTAATACAAATGTCTTACAATGGAAAAGGAAAAAATCCAAAATTTACACAAGTTCAATTGAAATATATGTTTAATGTCTATTGTCCTCTGTAACATATTGTTTATTGTCCTTTGTAAATAGTTCCATGTAAATAGTTTTGAAACTGTCCCATGCAATGTTACCTGTACATAGTTACAAATACTGTTCTATGTAAAGTATACAGAAGTATACAAAATTGTTAACTGTTCCATGTAAACCGCCCTTGATCTCTGGAAGGGGTGGTATAGAAGAAATAGATAAATAAATAAATAAATAAAAGGATTGTGAAAAATTATAAGAGGACCTTAAAAAATTGGAAGACCAGGCGTCCAAATGGCAAATGAAATTTAATGTGGACAAGTGCAAAGTTATGCACTTAGGGAAGAACCACCCAAACTACGGTTACACAATGCAAGGTTCCACATTAGAAATAACCCCCAAAAAAGGATCTGGGCATCATCGTGGCTAATACATTGAAACTCTCTGCCCAGTGTGCAGCCGTGGCCAAGAAAGCAAATAGAAGGCTAAGAATCATAAGGAAAGGAATGGAGAATAAAACCAAAGATATTAAAATGCCTCTGTATTGCTCCATGGTATGACCACACCTTGAATATTGTGAGCAATTCCGGTCACCATATCTTAAAAAGGATATAGCATAATTGGAAAAGGTACAGAGAAGAGTTACCAAAATGGCAAAGGGGATGGAAGACTATCCCTATGAGGAAAGGCGTAAAAGGTGAGGGCTCTTCAACTTGGAAAAGAGATGGCTGAGAAGAGATATGATCAAGGTCTATAAAATAACGAATCGAGAGCAACAGGTAAACATAGACTGGTTGTTTATTCCTTCAAAAAGTAGAAAACCTAGGTGGCATGCAATGAAGGTACAATGTAGCACATTTAAGACAAATCTGAAAAAATGTTTTTGCACTCAACGCATAATCAAACTCTGGAATTCATTACCAGAAGATGTAGTAAAAGCTTTAGTGTAGCTGGGTTTAAATGAGGTTTGGACAAGTTCCTGGAGGAAAAATCCATAACCCACTATTAAAGAGGAAAAGGGAAATCCACTGCTTACCCCTGGGACAAGCAGCATGGAATCTGTATACCTTTTGGAAACCTGACAGATACTTGTGACCTTGATTAGCCACTGCTGAAAATAGGTTACTGGGCTTGACAGACCCTTGGTCTGGTCCAGTATGGCATATTTTATGTTCTTATGTAAGGATGGATGGAATACCTACTAATTGGTTTGTTTAGTGGTTGTTGGGGTGATCAGGTCAGGGAGGGGGAAGGGGAGGAGTTTGGGGAAATAAGTGAGATTGTTGTTTTGTATTAGTAAGTACAACGACCACAAAAAGATACTGTTCCATCTGAAGCTTTATTTTAAATTACGCCAATTGCTATATAGACCTGGAGTTGTATGTTATTGCATGTATAGCGTAGTTACTCTCCTATAACAGGTGTTCTCTGGGGTCAGCAGGAATCAGTCTTCACATATGGATGACGTTGCCACCAATGGAACCCTCCTGGAAGCATCCCCCCAGCTTTCAAAGAAAGCCTTTGGGAGATGACACCATGCATGTGTGGTGCCCTTCCCACCCAAAGGTGTCATCTTGCTCAGTCAGATGACATAGCTAAAAGACGACAAAAAATGAGGACAGTAAAGAAGCAACTCCAAGGGGAGGAGGGAGGTTGTGAGGACTGATTCTTGCTGTCCCCGGAGAACATCAGTTACAGGTGAGTAACTGCTTTCTATGGGAACAAGCAGGAAGTCAGTCCTCATATATGGGACTCCCTAGCTATAGGCTACCGCAAGCCCGTAGGGAAAAACCACAGTCACTCTCAAGGGGAGCCATGAGTAGCAGCAAGTGAGTCCGCAGTTACAGACTGCAGCAGGACCCGTGTGTCCGATGGAAACCAAACGCTCCGGTAGCCTGAACACAGAAGAGTCAGAGTGTAGGAGTTGCCTAGACTCTGAAAATATTATGGAGCATGGCCTGGCCATAGGTGATGTCCCTTTGGGACTCCCTTTCCAGGCAATAATGAGCTGTAAAGGTGTGAACTGAAGACCAGGTAGTGGCTGGCAGATGTCCAGCATCGGAATGGAGCACAGGTTTGCCATAGAGGATGCCATGGCCCTGACACACTGTGCCATGACCCGACCTTCATGCGTAAGCCCAGCCTGCTCATAGGCGAGGGCAATGCAGTCTGCCACCCAGGTGGATCGAGTCCGTTTGGTTACCACTTCCCTCAGCCAACTGGGATCATAGGAAACAGAAAGATGAGAAGCTTTCTGGTGGCACTGGGTATGCTGAATGTAGAAAGACGGGGCCCTCTTACAGTCCAAGATATGAAGGACTGTCTCCACCCTGCTGGAGTGCTGCCTTGGGAAGAAGGTGGGCAGCACCATCTCCTGGTTGAGGTGGAAAGAAAATTCCACCTTCGGAAGGAATTTAGGGTGTATGCGGCCAGCCTTGAAGGGTGTTTGGTAATTAGTGGTGTGGGTGGGAAGGCATACAAGAGACCTTCCAACCACGGAAAAAGAAACACATCTGCTGCCCCCCAGGAGGAGTGGGGCTGCCAGGAGCAGAAGCGGGGCAACTGATAGTTGTCCAGGCTGGCAATAAAGGTCCACCCATAGGGTCCCCCAGAGCCGGAAGAACCAGTGGGCTACTCCGGGGTCCAGCTGCCACTTGTGCAGCTGGAGGACCCTGCTCAGTTTGTCTGCCACAGTGTTGTCCTAGCCTGGTAGGTATACCGCCCAAAGGAGGGCTCCCTGTTGAACTGCATAAGAGCAGAGTGTCATCGCTTCGCAGCAGAGGGTGCGAGACCCTGTGCCTCCCTGCTTGTTCACATAGAACATTGCCACCTAATTATCTGTTTGGATCAGCACCGGTTGGTGCCTCAGGCGGTGACAGAATGTTCGGAGGGCTAGATATATCACCCGAAGCTCTAGGAGGTTGATCTGCTGGTTGCACTCGGCCTCTGACCAGTTGCCCTGGGTGCAAAGTTCTTCGCAGTGGGCTCCCCATCCCAGCAGGGAGGTGTTCATAGTGAGGACCCTTAGAGGGCTTGCGGTTTGAAAGGGCATGCCTGCCTGGGGGTGATGGGGATCTTGCCACCAAGCCAGAGATTCTGCCAACTGGTGGGTCACAGACTCTGTCCTGGAGACGGCCCATGGCCTGTGTCCACTGGTCTCGAAGGCTCCATTGAGCGGCCATCATGTGCAGAAGGGCGTCTGAGGTGACGTGGACCATAGAGGCCAGGTGCCCAAGTAAGCGCAGCAGAAGCCAAGCTGACAGTGAGGGATGGTGTTGTACGTCTACATCTAGTGCCTTGAGATGGTCGGCTCAGTCCAAAGGGAGGAAGGCCTTTGCCTGAAGTGTGTCCAGCCTTGCTCCTATGAACTCCAGGCATTGTGTTGGGAGGAAATGGGATTTGGGGTAGTTTATCACAACCTCAGATGTTGCAGAACCTGGATGGTGCGCGCAGTGGCCTGCTGCACCTCTGTGGCCGTGCCTCATTTTATAAGCCAGTTGTCCAGGTGGGGGAAGACAAATGCCCCCTGGAAGCAGAGGACGGCAGCCACTACTGCCAGGCATTTGGTGAAGATCCTGGCGGTGGAGGCCAGGCCGAAGGGTTGTACCCTTTACTGGAAGTGGCTGCCCCCACCATGAAGCAAAGGTACTGCCTGTGGTTCGGGTGAATGAGAATGTGGGTATAAACATCCTTCAGGTTCACGGAGCATAGCCAGTTTCCCTGCTGGAGGTAAGGCAGCAATGTTCCAAGGGAGAGTGTCTTGAACTTCTCCTTCACCAGGAACCTGGTTCAGGTTGCGCAGGTCCAGGATGGGCCTTACACCCCCTGTTCTTCTGGCACAAGGAAATTCCTGGAGTAGAACCCCTTGCCCTGAGAAGTTGGGATACTGGTTCTACCACCCTGTCCTCGAGAAGACCTGCAAGTTACTTCAAAAGGATGTCCCGGTGAAGGGGAGACCTGGGGGGCTCTCCTGGGAAGAAAGGAGGTGGTGTCTGAGCCAGGTGGAGGAGACAGCTCTCCTTGATCACCTGGATTGCCCAGGAAATCGGTGGTGATTGCTGGCAACCTTTGGGCATAGTGGATCAAATGTCCCCCTGTGGGCTGCTGATCTCTTGGGGTAGAGAGGCTATGCCCAAGGAGTCAAAGACATCCCCCTGGCTGGGCCGGAGCCGATGCCTGGGGCTTGGGAGCTTCTGCTTACGAGGGCTTTGCCCATGTCCCTTGGTCTGCTGACCCTGCTGGGGAGCTGGCAGGCCTGAAAATGTGGGTAGTTTTTGTAAGCAGCCCCTTTCCTTGGATAAAAGGGCTTTTTACCCCTTGCCCTTCTGTCAGGGAGGAGCAGTGGTCTTTTTAGAGAGCCTGGTCCTCGTCATGAGCTCGATCTCCAACTCGGCAGCCTTTTCAGTCATGGGTTTACAAAAGACGTTCTCCCCTTAGCTTGGGATATCAACCAATTTGTCCTGAACCCATTGCTCAAGGTCGGAAGACTGTAGCCAAGCCTGGTATCAGGCACCGATGCCCACCACCACTACCCAAGTCGCTGACTCAAAGCTGTCATAGGCTGCTTGAGAGAGAAATTTGGAGCACTAACGGATGGCCTTGGCCAGGTTCTTGAACTGCTGCAGGAGTTCCTCGGAGAGACCAAATAAGAACCCAGCAAGCTCCTTCGCCAGGTCTGTCAGGTACATGCTCATGTACAGCTGGTAGGATCTGGCCGATGAGCATCGGGCCCTGATAGCACTCTCTGCCGAGGGCATCCAAAGTATGGGCCTCCCTACCTGGGGGCACCGAAGAGTGCATCTTCTGACTCTTCAGCTAATGCATGCTGATTCCACCACCATGGAGTTATGTGGCAGTTGTGCCTTCTGGAATCCAGGGCTCCGGTGGACCCAATACATCGAGTCAAGCTGCTTGCTCACAATCAACACAGAGGTCAGTGTCTCCCAGGGTGGAATATGTACATGAGCAATCCCTTCAGAGGGGCTTCATATTGGAGGACTTCTAGCTCCTCTATCCGAGGGTCCTCCTCCGACTCCGTCAGGAACACTAGGGCCTTCAACATCTCCCTCACGAAGTTGAGGAATGCCATGTCCTCGGGCGGGAACTGATACCAGGGCTCAGAAGGAGGAGAGTCTGAGGGAACGTTGCAGTGGCAATGGGTTTCCAGCAACTCCTCGTCTTCGGTCTCCCATTCCGAGTAATCGGTCGAAGATTAGAGGGAAGGGTGACCTGAGGGCTCCAGGCCTGAGCCCCACCTGCATCCCACAGTGGCCCCGTGGATGGTGCCATGTGTGCTAGCTGGGGAGGACCTCAGTCCCGTAGAACGAGAGCCAGATTAAGACATCAGCCGAGGATCAGCTCGGCCTCCAGGGACGTCCTCAACATCGATGGCCCGGTGATCTGAGAGGAGGAATCAGTAGTATTGGATAACAGCACCCGCTGCTGGACCATGAAGGCAGATAGACTGCACTCCATGGCTGCCATTCTGGTTTTGGGTCTAGAAGTCTCCACAGCCACCGGAGGGGGCACCGAGAACTCAGGCCAGGCACCAGTTCCCCGAGGGGGAGTCCTCAATGGGATAGGTTCTGGCATCTGAGGCTGATCTATGGTTGATTCCTTCTGGGGGATCTTAGTAGGCCTCTCCCATTCCGATCCCACAGACGAATGTCTAAGACTGCGGGACTTGGCTCAGGGCTTATCCGACCTGTTGGAACCATCCAGGGATGATTTATTTTATTTATTTATTACAATTTCTTATATACCGCACTATTGTCAGCGCGGTTTACATATAACAAAATGACCATAACAAACTGTTTGGCTTCACATAGAACAGGAGTAACAACTTGGGTAACATGTTTTGCTTTACAGAGAACAGGAATAACAACTTGGATAACATGGGGATGTAAACTGAACTGCCTTCAAGGTTTTCTTATTATTATTATGTTCCCTCGAGGGGACCCACTTTCTGAGGAGCCACAGCGTCAATTGGGGTCTGCAAGGGCGCCCCAGGATTCCATGGCTTCAGAGGAGGCATTGGCCTTTGGAGGTACCAGGGACACCCCAGGATTCCATGGCTTCAGAAGAGGCCTTGGCCTTTGGAGGTACCAGGGACACCAGGAAAACCTTATCATGCTGCTGCTGCTGGTGGCTCTTGAGGGCCTTGGTGGATATCTTTTTACAAAGACTGCATGCCGTAGGGTCATGGTCCGGCCCTAGGCAGCATAGGCAGCAGTCATGTGTGTCGGTAAGGGACATAATTTTGGCACACCAATCACACTTCTTGAATCCACTGGTATCCATGGGGGAAAAAAGTACCCCAGCGAGGTCGAAGAACCACGGCAATGCCAGCTGAAAGAAGGGCGCAAAGGCCTCAAAAAGAAAAAAGGTAGGACCCAGAAACTCGATGCCAAAGACAGTAAGCTCGGGTGGCAGAAAGAGTACCTGTACACAACCGCAGAGAGTATGAAACTCAGGTCGAGAAAACAAAAATCATCTTTTTTCTTGGGGAAACCAGACAGAAATCTGAAGGGCTCCACAGAAAAAAGGAGACTGAGTAAGATAACATCCTTGGGTGGGAAGGGCACCACACATGCATGATGGCATCTCCCAAAGGCTTTCTTTGAAAGCTGGGGGGATGCTTCCATGGGGACTCCATCGGCACCGATGTCACCCATATGTGAGAGCCGACTTCCTGCTTGTTCCCGGAGAAATCTAATTTAAATTTTGAATTAAAAAATATCTACCAGTTTTCAATAAGGAATTAGAAAGTAATACTTTCCACAGAATCAGAAGCAAGGACAAGATTAAGTGGACCAAATGCACCTTACCTGCCGATATCTTCCATTGTTCCATTGGAACAAATAGCTTTTCAAGCAACACTACAATACTTGGCTATATTCACATAATGAGCAAAATTTCTTTTAATCTCGGTAAGAAAGAAATACACTCTAGGAGGAGGATTCCTTATACAGTGATCTTATTAAAAAGTATTTCCTGCCCTAACTGCTGCAATACGATCCCTCAGATTCATTCACTTTTTTGAAAAAGCTCTTTATTTGCAATTGTCACGAACAATTTGTGCACAGCCATAAGCACATTCCAAACTGTTTCCCAGTCTTAGATCTTCTTGTAATATAGAAAGCTACTCTGCCAATAGCTTTTCAAAACAAAAAAAACACACGTATTTTTTAAGCTACCATACATTTCTTCAGCTCATAGTTTGCAATCTTTTGGGTTTTCTTCATCTATTCCTCACTCTGTTATATTTTTATCACCATGCTGATTAAATATCTGGCATCTATTCTCATTAGCATGGCACTGTAAACATAGAAACATGACGGCAGAAAAAGACCACATGGCCTATCTGGTCTGCCCTTCCATATCAACTACTCTAGTTCCTTTATTTCCTTTAGAAATCTTCTGTGTTTGTCCCATGCTTTCTTGAATTCAGATACTGTCTTGGTCTCTACTACCTCCCCTAGGAAACTACTCCACGCATCTACCACTCTTTCTGTATGGAAATACTTCCGCATCTTACTCATGAGTCTAACCCCTTTTGCCTTCACCCCTTGCCCCCTTATTACAGAGCTTTCTTTCAATTGAAAGCAGCTCTTTTCCTGTGCATTTATGCCAAAGAGGTATTTAAATGTCTCTATCATATCTCCTCTCTCTCACCTTTCCCCTAAAGTATACATATGAGATCTTTAAGTCTGTCCCCATATGCATTTAGATCAGTGGTTCTCAACCATTTTTGTACTGTGACCCCTTTTACCATTGGTCAACTTGTGGTGACCCCCAATGATAAAATCAAATGTGTCTCTCTTCCTTTACCGTTAACGCATTGCCGCTGTAATCATTTGTTGAATTATTAATATATTATAGGCCTTTGCAATATGTTTTTATTTATAAAATTTACTTATTTAAACCACAATTAATCACAATAACAAGTAACAATATTTGATTTCAAAATTATAATGATTTTGTAGTCAAATCACTAATATGAAATAAAATTATTTTTTCTACCTTTGTTGTCTGACCAATTTATTCTCTGATCATACTGGTCCCGATCTGAGGCTTCTGCTTTCCTGTCTTCTCTTAGCTCTCTTTCTGTGGTCTATGGTCCATCTGCCTTTCTTATCTCTTCTTTCGTCTTCTTTACTTCTTTCCATCAGCCTATTTCCAGTCCCAGTAACCCTCCCCAGTATCAGCCCCTTTCCAGTCCTCACTTTCAGTACCTTCCATTGTCAACTTGCATTCCCATGACTGCCACTGGTGTCCATTCCCTTCCAGTCCCCCTCCTTCCCCACTGACCAGTCCCTTCTAGTACAAATACCATGGCAGCCCCTCTCAGATCCACTCCCTTCCAGTTCCATTCTCCCATCCCCTCATATCAGCCCATTTGTAGCCTTAGCCAGGGCCAGCAGCTCTATCCTCCCCTCCCCACAATCAGCCCATTCCCAGTCGAAGCCCCCCAATCATCTCGCTTCCAGTGCTAGTCCCCCCTCAACTCCATTACCAGTGCTAGCCTCCCCTAATCAGCCCAATACCAGTCCTACCCCCCCCCCCATCAGCTCATTACCAGTCCTAGCCTCCCCTAATCAGCTCATGTCCAGTGCTAGTCCCTCTTCAACCACATTACCAGTGCTAGGCTCCACTAATCAGCCCATTAACAGTCCTACCCCCCATCAGCCCATTTCCAGTCCTAACCTCCCCGATCAGCTCATTTCCAGTGCTAGCCCCCCATCTTAATTGATTTGACTTGACTGTATCTATGTCATTTTCTTTTGACTTCTTTTATTGCTTGAGTGTATTCACTGTATTATTCCTCATGCAGTATTGCTTTCATGCATATTGTGCTTGAAGTATTATCCACTTCTCCTGCATTAGTCAATCATTTGTCATTTGGTTCTGACCTGCACGGTAGTACTGCTAGTTAGGCTTTGTACGATGGAGTGTACTCCCTTGTAGCATCCTCCATCTTACAAGGGGGGGGGGGAGATGTAGGGCTGGTACCCCTGCAATTCTACATGCAAATCTCCGGCCTGCTCAGCAACTCAGGCCTGAACCAACCTGCACAGACAAGATGGATTCTTCACTTCACTTTTGCTGTGTTCAGCTGCAAACGACCTAAGCAACTGCTGGATCAGCGTTTCTAAGTGTGCATACAGAAGCTATTGTCCATGGCTGGCCTTGGACACTTGTACATGCCCAGAAGTTACATACTGTTGCTTCTGCCTGACATTTTACCATGGCTCCTTTGTTTGCAAGAAGCTGACCATCATCTACCTCCTGATTCGCTGAGAACACCTCAGACTGCCTGGTGCCAACCAATCATCGGACCTATGACGGAGGATTCTTACACAGAATAATGCAATCTGCACTGGAAACTTTAGTAGTAGTAAGAGAGAGGGTTGGGGGCTTTTCCCACCTGTACATACAGACTTTTGCACCGGTTCCTCTCTGCTGTGCACTGCATACCTGATTCCTGTGACCTGACCCTTCCGCAAGACGGCCACTAAGTGTGGGCTAGGCTGTCCTCCACAGGTCTGAGATAAGACTTTCACAGATACCTCCGGTTCGGACTTACTGCGGCTCGCCTGACGAGGCTAGAGTCCGCATCAGCTAGGAGCTGCCTCCTTGGACTGCGAAGCTGTTCCTGCGTGCCCGACGGAACTAAGGTACTGACTTATCTCTCCTCCTCCGGCTTGGGCAAGGGGTTAGCAATATATTTCTTACTTTTCCTCAGTGCAGAGCGAATCAGTGACGTCCGGTTACTAATCAGTGATTTATTTATTTATTTATTTATTTACAGTCTCTTATATACCGCACTATTCAGCATCAGCGTGGTTTACATGGAACAAAATGCTCAGTACAGTTAACATGTGTGAGTTTACATATAACAGGGGACAGAAACTTGGATAGCAGGGGTAAACTATTTACAAAACTTATTACATGGAGTCATAATCAAAGAAGTTGCATATTACGTTGTCCAAGTGTACATCTGTACTATAACAAATTTCTACCTCATGTTTCTAATTAGCTATATGTGTGTGTGTATATTTTTCTACCTGGTTGCCTATAATAAAGTCTAATATATATCTGCAGACCAGACTTCTTTCGTGGCTCATTGCCAGAATAACTCACCGAACTTTGGGCTGGGAATTAGTAGCTATTTCCCCTAGACAACGGAGAGTCTAACTTATTTTTGTGCTACAAATATACCCTACACACCCTATCAGCACATTACCAGTCCCAACCCCCCTTGATCAGTCCATTCCCAGTCCTAGCCTTCCCTAATCAACCCATTACTAGTCCTAGCCCCCCCATCTGCCCATTATAATCCTAACCCGCACTGTCTCTCCCCTCTGTCCAGTATTTATCCCCCGTCTGTCCAGTATGTCCCCCTGTCTCTTCCCTTTGTCCATGTCAGCCCCCTCTGTCCATGTCAGCCCCTCCCTCCCTCCATCCATCCCTCCATGTCAGTCCCCCCTCTGTCTATGTCAGCCCTCCCTCCTTCCATCCATGTCAGCTCCCCTGTCCATGTCAGCCCCCTCCCTCCATCCATACCTCTATGTCAGCTCCCTCCCTCATGTCAGCCTCGTTGCAGGTTCCCTGCCCCCTCCTCCCCTCTCCCTGTCTGCCTGCTACTGCTCTGTTCTTCTGCAGCCACGGCTCCCTGCAGCATTGTTCCGCCTCCAAAGGAAGTTAAACAACTTCCTTTGGAGGCGGGACAATGCTGCACGGAGCCCGTCGAGAGACTGGATGGCTCTGCAATGGTTTCGCAGGCACAGCCACGGTTCCCTAAGAGGCAGGGAGCCGCAGCTGCATTAGAAGGGAAGCGGTGAGTTTGCCGCTGCCGAGAAGCAGACTTGGCAGCGGCAGCAACTTGTGAGGGTTTTTTTTTGTTTTGTTTTTTTATGGCAGAGTGAGGCGACCCCCACTAAATCCTGTGGCGACCCCTATGGGGGTCGCGACCCACAGGTTGAGAACCGCTACTTTAGATGAAGCCCACTGACCATTTTGGTATTCATGCTCTGCACTGACTCCATCCTGTTTATATACTTTTGAAGGTGCAGTCACCAGAATTGCACACAATAACCCAAATGATGTCTCACCAAAGCCTTATACAGAGGCGCTATCACCTTCTCCTTCCTGTTAGCCATTCCTCTCCCTATGCACCCAAGCATTCTTCTGGCTTTTAACATCACCTTTCTACCTGTTTAGCCACTTTAAGATCATCAGAAACAATCATGCCCAGGCCCCGCTCTTCTTTCATGGACAGAAGTGCTTCACTCCCTATACTGTACCATTCCCTTGGATTTTTGCAA
The DNA here is from genome assembly GCA_033557465.1 of Ichthyophis bannanicus. Lineage (NCBI taxonomy): Eukaryota > Metazoa > Chordata > Amphibia > Gymnophiona > Ichthyophiidae > Ichthyophis > Ichthyophis bannanicus. The sequence goes on along the minus strand of CM066031.1, from coordinate 572,713,393 downwards.
CCCAAATGCGTGATTCTGCATTTTTTAGCATTTAATCTCAGCTAATTCTCAACCATTCTTCAAACTTAGTTAGACCTCTCTTATGTTATCTATTCCTTCCTAGGTGTCTACTCTATTGCAGATGATACCAAAATCTGCAAAGAGGCAAACCTTACCCAACAGCCTTTCCACAATATCATTAACAAAAATGTTAGAGAATCAGACCTAGGACAGATCCCTGCAGCACACATCATCTGCATATTTTATTTCCACAATGGTGATTGCATTAATTTTCCTCTCTCCACCGAAATAAAACAGTTAATATGGCATCTTCAACTTTAATGTTACATGGTTTGCAGCTGCTATAGTCATTACACCAAAGGCAAAATGTGATGGAGCCTATTCCTAAATCTATTTCTCAGGTCTCTCTCTCTTCATCTCTTATTGTTGGATTCTGATATTTTGTTATTTCTAACAAATATTAAGCCTACAGGTTTCTTTCTGGACCCTTGCACTTTGAGTCTTCTTAATGAGACCAGAGCTTATTTTACTGAATTCCTCCTTTCCTGAGGGCTTGCTGCCTAGCACTCTAAAGCTAGCTGAAGTGAGGCCTTATTTTTGAAAAGCCCAGCCTTAGATCCTGTCAGAGAATTTCAACCTTATCTCAAACATTCATTTTATGAGAAAAAACTAAAATTTGCAGTACTCAAACAATTGCAAGATTTTCTGAAGACACAAGATTCTAGATAAAGCCCAGTCCAGTTTTAGAGCAGGTTATAATAAGACACTGCTACTGACCCTTGCAGAAAACCTCCAGAGGGGCTGGCTTACTAGTAATAATGTCAAATCTCTCTGCAATTTTTAAAACCACAGTCCAAGGTATCTTCCGGAAATGTCTTTCAAACATTAGTATTGGGGTCAGTGGTGGGCACAGACATTAGCAAAAACTAAATGTAAGGATAGATAAGCACTGAAACAGGTTATCGAAAGAGTTGCTGGGATCTCCATTAATCATATTTATTAAGAAACAACAGATTAGATAAAAGTCTGTCTAGGATAGTTTAGATTGCTTAGAGTAGTGATTCCTACTGTGAGGCAGGAGGATGATGTTGAAGCCTTGAGGTCTCTTCTACTCCTATTATTCTGTGATTTTATGATTTACAGTTTAATACCTTAGTAATAACTATGCTGCCATTTCTGGGGTGGATGACTTTGCTCTTTGCAGTATGTTTTTGGCAGATGGCCTGTATGAAATCGAAGAGGAAAAAGGCTGTATCTAGGGTCTGGTTTCTACAGCTTTTTTCCTTTCCTGTGTCTTGATGGATCAGTCCATTAGTTGGATAAGCTAAGACATAGGACCTTTTTCTCTATGCTTTTCCTATTGATGTAGAATAGAATAAAAAAAATCTTAGGGGGCTTTTAATAAAGAGTAGCACTTTATTAATGAAGTTAACGCATATTAAGTGCCATTGCATCCATAGAAATAAATACAAGGGCTGTGGCCCTTAACAGGCATTAAAACCTTCAGTAAAAGGGCCCCTTAGTGATTCAGGCCCTTGAGAAGGAAAATCAATTAGACCAAAAGCCGAAGGATTACAAGTGGAGAGAAAATTGACCATCAGGCCTAGGAGTTCTGACATACTGTACGATTCTGTGCTCTAACCACTAAGCCAGATTCATCTCCTCAGGGACGTGGTATTAATGGGAGTATTACTGTTAGGTCATGGGATTTGCATCATAGTTTTAATGTGATAATTAAGAGAATCATTTTATCAAAATAATTAACTTAGAAACTATGAAATACAGCTGAGTTTTGAAGAGATTGAAACTTCTACCAATATGATCACATAACCCTTCTTCTCAACTCACTTCATTGGCACCCTATGCAATTCTGCATTTTATTTAGTGCCATCACGCCAATGCTGACTCAGCAGCCCCTGGGCTTTCTTGGCAAGGTATGACCAGAAGTAGATTGCTAGGCCTTTTCTTCTGAGGCAATGGAGGGTAAAGTGACTTGCCCAAGGTCACAAGGAGTGCCACTGGGAATCAAACCCTTGATCTCTTGGGTACTAGGCAGTTGCTCTAACCAGTAGGCTTACCCCTCCACTCCTGCCTGCTTACTGACCCACAAGTGCATTCACTCTGCAGTTCCTCATTACCTCTCCCTACACCTCTCCTCAGGTAATCACTTCTATCTGTGCCATTCTCTTCCACCATAACTCCAGGTTGCAATCCTTCCACTTTTCTGCATCATACATCTGGAATAGTCTTTCTGAGTTGGTACATCAGGCTCCATCTTTGGTCCTATTCAAATCCAGGCTAATAACCTACCTTTTTCCAGGCTGCTTTTGGATCCTGTGCCCCTTATTCTCCTGTTTAATGGTCATGTGCTTTCAATCATTTCCCTTAAAGAAATACCTTATTAGCTCCATGTTTGTTTGGTCTGCCTGTCTTGAATAGACTGTAAGCTCTGTGGAGCAGGGACTGTCTTTTATGCGTATGTGCACAGCCCTGCATATGCCTAGTAGTGCTGTACAAGTAGCAGTAGTAAGTGATTTTAATCTTTTTCTCAACTGTAGAATGCAAAAGGTCTGTTTGGGAATTAGTGTTTCCTCTCATGCCAATTAGACTATAGAGTTGCTGAAATCTCTTTCATTATTTTAACATGCACTTTCAATTGCAGGGACTCCACTCTGCACCCAGTGCATCTATGTGAATTACATACAGTCATGTATACCTGTTTCCCTGGGTAGAGATACTGATGAAGATAGATTAAAACAGCATTCTTTCTTTAGTCTCAAAGTGGATGAAACCAAATATGTTACAGCTAAATCCCCTGGAGACAGATACGGTGGCTCAGGAAACCTTCTCTCGCTGTAGTTCTCCCTTTGGTGAAGCGAGGTAGATGTTTTTTCATTGGTATTTACTGATGATGCTTTTACAATTGAGGCTACTACCAACAGTACCTTCTTCCAACTTCCCTTCCCTGAAGCCATCAATTACATCCTTTCCTCTCAAGAGTGGAGGAGTGGCCTAGTGGTTGGGGCAAGGTACTTTGGGCCGGAAGGTCGGGGGTTCAAATCCCACTAGAGGACAGCAACCTTGGGCCGGAAGGACTGGGGTTTCTAGTCCCACAGGTGCTCCTTGTGGTCTTGGGCAAGCCACTTAACCCTCCATAGCCCATGTTCCCTGTAAAATAGTTCTCTGTGTGCTGTGCTTTCCTGTCTAATCAATGTGTTTATACCTCAAAAATTTCCTGTCATGATTTGACAATTTCCAATCTGTAATCAAACCGCTGCTGATCGCTGGAAGTAGCGGTATACAAATGTATACTAAATAAATAAATAAAATATTTCTCAGCAATAGTCTGTATCTTCATAACATTTTGGCTACAAAACTGTAAGATTATGTCCATGTACAATTCTGGAGACCGCACCATCAAAAGGATATAAATGGGATGGAGTCAGTCCAGAGGGTGACTACTAAAATGGTCAGTGGTCTTCAACATAAAACATATGGGGATAACACTTAAAATCTCTCAATATGTTTACTTTGGAGGAAAGACAGGAGAGGGGAGATCATTTAAATACCTCCATGGAATAAATGCACAGGAGATAGCCCTCTTCCAATCGAATGGAAGCTCAGGAATGAGAGATCATAGAATGAAGATGAAAGGGGACAGACTCAGGAATAATCTAAGGAAATATGTCTTTATGGAAAGGATAGTGGATGCGTGGAATAGCCTCCCAGTGGAGGTGGTGGAGATGAGAACTGTATCTGAATTCAAGAAAGCATGAACAGATACAGAGGATATCTGAGGGACGCAGACTGGATAAGTCTTATGTTCTTTATCTGCTGTCATTTTCTTTGTTTCTATGTAAGGTTCCCTCAAGGAGGTCTTTAAAAGTTTCCGTCTGTACCAAATACTGCTTCATGGTTGGTTCTTAAAGCTCATCTTTGGGACAGTGTAACAACATTGTTGAACAAGCTTCACTGGCTTCCCACATTTTTGTTTTGGATTCACTTTAAGTAATTAACCTTAGTTTTCAAGGCTCTTAGGTGGTCATTTACTAATAGCACACGCTATATGCAGCACGGCTCAAAGGAATATAATGGGCCCTGCAGTAGACAGCATACGAAAATGGTTGATAAATGATCCCTCTCCCACATAACGATATAGGCCCTGTTAACTAGTCAGGTATACCAACACCAAAGAGGCAAAACTGATGCACTGAAGAAAAGAACTGAAGTAACTCATACCTGAATGTAGCTTCTCTTTAGCTAGGATCTGGAAAAGACAAGCAATAAATCCAAAATACAAACCCATTTTTAGGTACATTGTACACAAGAGAGTGTGTCTGTTGTTAAGGACCTGTCCATTTGTCTATCCGTCTCTCTACACAGAAAGTTTTGCTTTCAGACGTGCATGTGCTTGAAACTAAAACCTCAAAGGGCCTATTTATTAAAGGATTTTTTTTCAATTTTGTATCTATCAGAAAAATGTTTAGTAAATAGGATCCTGAATGTTGAAAGGCATGGGGGAATTGATTAAGGGCCAGACAGGGTCCTCACCAGCAAAAGAAGCACCAGCTTCCACCATTACTACGCTTCACGAGAACACAGCCGTCAGAGTGAAGAAACACGCTGCTCTTCACTCCGGCAGCTGCGCAGAGGTGAGCCGGGGCCACGGGCCTCTCTGGCTCCCTCTGAAGTCGGCCCTGCAAACCGACCATGTGCGAAATGAACTTGACGTGGGGCCCCCTGAAGCACAGGGCCCTGTGTGAACAACATTCTCACACAATGGATGGGCCGGCCCTAACTGTAGAAAGAGAACAGGAGTGGGCCCAAGACAGACCCTTGGGGTATACCAACTGAGAGCGGGATAGCAGCAGAGGAGGATTCACCAGCACGAACACTGAAAGTGTGATGGGAGAGAGAAGAGAGGTGGCACTAGAATGAGCAGAAGCCAGTGTGACTCGTCAATCCCTGTTAGCGGAAACTGCAAAAGCTCCTACGGCACCAGACTGAGCAGGATTCAATAGGGGTCCTTAATCCCCACTGATAAAAGAAGCAGGCACTCCTGCAATAGCGGCAGCAGCAGCATCACAAACCAAGGCTGCGGATAAGAGGGAGCCCAGGCCCCACCATCTGACGAACAGCAGGCATTGACCCAAAGTTACCTCCAGAGTTGTGGGAAGCCCATGCCCTCCCACCCAGAGCCAGCAGGAGCTACTGTATACTGAAACAGGCGATAGCTGCTGTGGGAGAATGGATGGAGGAGGAGGAGAAGAAGAAAAGCGACAGAACAAGTAACGGAAAGCGGAAGAGGGAAAGCATTGCAGTACAGGCCTTCACACACATATACAGGGTGGCCCAAAGAAAGTGAGAACATCTCGTAAATTAAAAGCTTAAATACTCGTAGTTTACTTATTTACTTTTTTTTAGCTATATAACGTCTTTATTTCAACAATTTCCGGTTGCCATCTTTTTTTTTTTAATTTGTCAATCGTTTACATCTGTCTTTTTGAATTTTTAAATAACTTACATGCTACGAGATGCTCTCACTTTTTTTGGGCCACCCTGTATATATATCCTACTTAAAACAACCCCCCTCTTCCTTATCTTATGTGCACCCCACACATAACCTTCCCTCTAAAACCTGTCCCTTTCGTTCCGCATATAGGGAATCATTTACTAACGGTTTTCACGTTTACTGCCAAAGGACACACACCAAATGAAATAGGCTCTGCAGCAGATAATGGTGTTACTCTATGATCTCCTTAATTCTTAGACAAATTTGACAAGTTATATGCCTTATGTTTCCTGATTTTAAACTGCTTTGTCTTATTATGTCACACTGGATTTTTTTTTTGTCTGAGCACGCTTGGTCTTCTTTATGCTGATGATACTTTCCATCAGCTGATGCTGCTATTTCTTTATGATTTTTAACAGACGTAACTTTAGCACTTCCTCCTATTCACAATGTGCCATTTCTGCCCCTTCTGACACCAATTCCGGTTTCGGAGGGGGACGGAAATGGCACATTGTGAATAGGAGAAAACCACAACACAGCAATGGATTGCTAGTAACTACTGTGCCACGGTTTGAGGGTTATTGCCGCCGCTGCAGGCCCCGGAAAGGGGTGGCAGTGGGTGCCCACAGAGGGTTGGCGCCCTAGGCAGTCACCTAACTCACTTAATGGTAGCAGTGGAATTGGGTCCAGGTCACAAGTACCTGTTAGGTTCCCAAAATTTATATCCCATGCCGTTTGTTCCAGGAGTAAACAGTAGATTTCTCCAGTCTACTTTATTAATGGTTTTGTCTGCTTTAATAATGGTTTATGGACTTTACCTGCAGGAACTTGTCCAAACCCCTTTTAAACCCAGCTGCACTAACAGCTTTTACTACATCCTCTGGCAATGAATTCCAGAGTTTGAATATGAGCTGAAAGAAAAAGTATTTTCTCAGATTACTCTTAAATGTAGCTTCATTGTGTATCCCCTAGTCTTTCTACTTTTTGCAGGAGTAAACAAGAAATCTCATTTACCCATTCCAGTCCACTCATTATTTTATAGACCTCCATCATATTACCCTTCATCAGTCTCTTTTCCAAGCTGAAGAGCTATAACCTTTTTTTTTTCAATTTTAATTTTTATTCAAATTTTCAAATACATTCAGCCAACAAACTTGAATGATGAAAAAATGGTGACAGGAAAAAAAATAGAATAATCCCATAAAAGGGATGACAAACAAAATAATTACATTCGTATACCAAAATTAGCCCACAATTATTAAGAGAGAGGCCACAGGAAAATATATTAAGTCAAACATAGGAAATAAAGAAAAAACAGGCGGTGTAAGACTTATGCGTCAGCCGTACGAGACGATAAATCCCCAACTGATCCCTCCCTATCAGAAATTCCAGGAGCTGACGGGGTTCAAAAAACATATATAATTTATCTTTGTATGTAACACAGCATCTAGAAGGAAATTTCAACAAAAATGTCCCACCGAGGGAAAGTACTCTGGGCTTAAGTCCCAGAAATTCTTTCCTCCTCAGCTGGGTACCTCTAGCTAAATCAGGAAAAATACGCACATATGAACCCAGAAACTGCTCACTGAAATTCCGAAAATACAAACGAAGAATCAACACTTTATCTGTCTCAAGAGCCAATGTAATAAGGAGGGTAGTATGGGCAGTGACCACCTCCAGAGAGCTTTCCAGAAACCCCATAAGATCCCCAGGAGCCCCCTGTTGAACATTATTACCTCCCTGAGAGCCCCTACCCATTGATAAATACTGAACTCTAGTCAATGGAGGTAGATCATCACTGGAGATTTTTAAAACCTCCATAAAATATCTATGGACCATCTCCTGAGGGGAAAGCACGGGAGACCTAGGAAAATTAACCAGTCTTAAATTGTTCTTCCGGACTTGGTTTTCCAGATACTCCAACCTCCTGGTAGTCACATTCCGATCTTTCACATGGGCGAGGTTTAACTCAAGAAGCTGCTCAAGGTCACTACTCAGCTTTTCCATTTTCCCCTCCTGTTCCTTTTGAACATTCGAGACTGCTAATAAATCATGCTTTAATGTCTTAAATTCAATATTCACACAGGAAACAACAGTTTGTAAGGAGGCGTTCATTGCGGAGATAGCATCCCATAGCACATCAAGTGTAACTTTTTCAGGTCTCACCAAAACGCCGGCACCCACATTGACTGTCAGAGCCAATTTCTCCTGGGTAGGGCCAGCAACCCTCCTCCACTCTGTTTCAGATCTTCCTCCAACTTCCAGGGACCCATTCGGAGCAAATTAATCAGCTGCAGGTCCCTCCTCCGCACCTTGCTTCGGCGTGCTAGTCTTCACACCAACTGGCGCTTCACCGCAACTGGCAAAATCGCTTCTGGGGCACGGCGGGGGGGCCCGTTGCTCCAGGGACAAGAAAACCCCGGATGTGCTCAGGTCCACAGATCCCTGCGGGCCTGCCGAAGACGCTGCTCGATCCCCCGAAACGGAGAACTCACACATCTGAAGAGTTTTTTGCGCCGTAACAGAAAAGCAAGCATCCCCGGAGGGCAGGTAAGCCTGCTTCCGTTTCCTCCTGCCCATGTCGGCTTCTGGGGGAAACGCCAACGGATCTAGAACTCCTCAGGAATCAGACCTCTGACCGGGAGATAGACGCTGCCGCCATCTTGCCTCTCTATGTGTGTCGAGCCATAACCTTTTAAGCCTTTCCTTGTAGGGGAATCCTTCCATTCTCTATCATTTTGGTTGCTCCTTTTGGTACCTTTTTTAATTCTGCTATGTCCTTCTTAAGATATGGCGACCAGAAATGCACATGATATTCAAGGTGTGGTCGCACCACGGAGCAATATATTGACATTATCATAGCCTTGGTTTTATTCTCCAATCCTCTCCTTATGATTCCTTATTTGCTTTCTTGGCTACTGCTACACACTGAACAGAGGACTTCAATGTATTACCCACGATGATACCCAGATCCTTTTCCTGCATGGTGATGCCTAATGTGGAACCTGCATCGTGTAACTATAGTTTGGATTGTATATAACTTTGTACTTGTCCACATTAAATTTCATCTGCTATTTGGATGCCCGGTTTCCCAATTTCTCAAGGTCCTCTTGCACTTTTTCACAATCCTCTTATGTTTTAACAACTTTGAGTAATTTTGCATCATCTGCAAATTTGATCACCTCACTCATTATTCCCATTTCCAGGTCATTTATAAATATGTTAAAAAGCAGCAGGCCCAGCACTGATCCCTGGAGCACTCTACTATTCATCTTTCTCACAGCATGAAAGACACACCATGATACAATGCAGTGCTAATGCACTCAAACTGCAAGTCTTACATTGCATAACAAAGCAGGTCACCACTTCTAACACTGTAGCCCTTTTAAAAAACATTCAAAATAAAAGTTTAAATGTACATGCTTTTAAGCACTGCACAAAGGTGCATTTCGCTGAATGGATATGTGGGTGGGATGTGCGAGTGTGAGTATTGGATGGCTGTGAGAACGCAGAGGCGGGGGATGTGCGAGTGTGAGTATTGGATGGCTGTGAGAAGGCAGAGGCGGGGGATGTGCGAGTGTGAGTACTGGATGGTTGTGAGAACGGCAGAGGCGGGGGATGTGCCAGTGTGAGTATTGGATGGCTGTGAGAACACAGAGGCGGGGGATGTGCGAGTGTGAGTATTGGATGGCTGTGAGAACACAGAGGCGGGGGATGTGCGAGTGTGAGTACTGGATGGCTGTGAGAACGCAGAGGCAGGGGATGTGCGAGTGTGAGTATTGGATGGCTGTGAGAACACAGAGGCGGGGGATGTGCGAGTGTGAGTACTGGATGGCTGTGAGAACGCAGAGGCAGGGGATGTGCGAGTGTGAGTATTGGATGGCTGTGAGAAGGCAGAGGCAGGGGATGTGCGAGTGTGAGTATTGGATGGCTGTGAGAACGCAGAGGCAGGGGATGTGCGAGTGTGAGTATTGGATGGCTGTGAGAAGGCAGAGGCGGGGGATGTGCGAGTGTGAGTATTGGATGGCTGTGAGAAGGCAGAGGCGGGGGATGTGCGAGTGTGAGTATTGGATGGCTGTGAGAAGGCAGAGGCGGGGGATGTGCGAGTGTGAGTACTGGATGGCTGTGAGAACGCAGAGGCGGGGAATGTGCGAGTGTGAGTACTGGATGGTTGTGAGAACGGCAGAGGCGGGGGATGTGCGAGTGTGAGTACTGGATGGTTGTGAGAACGGCAGAGGCGGGGGATGTGCGAGTGTGAGTACTGGATGGTTGTGAGAAGGCAGAGGCGGGGGATGTGCGAGTGTGAGTACTGGATGGCTGTGAGAACGCAGAGGCGGGGGATGTGCGAGTGTGAGTATTGGATGGCTGTGAGAAGGCAGAGGCAGGGGGATGTGCGAGTGCAGAGGAGTACAGCAGGCCTGTGTGAGAGTGCAGTGCAGCGATGCTGTGAGTGCACTGATGGATGCCAGGTGTGCCTAAGTGCAAGGGAGGATGTGGGAAGCTGTGAGTGTGATGTGAGCATATGGTAGGAGTTTGAGGTTTGGGGGGGGGGGGCTTTCTTTCTTCCTTCATTCCCTTCTCTTCTGCCCCATTCTCTACTCCAGTCCTTTCCCTCTGTCACCTCTTCCTTTCCCTTCCATCTCCTTCCCTCCTTTCTGTATTTTCTTTTCCCTCTGCTTGGGCCACATTTTCTCTGATGGAGACTGCAAACCTCCCTCCAAGTCCAATCATTGGTCTAACCACAACTTCATTGGCAGAATCTGGAAACTTCCACCAGGACTTCTGACCACCCCTATGCCACCTCTTTGTTTAGCAGCAGCCGGCTCCAGCACAATCCCAAGTGAGGCCTAGCCTCTTCCTGAAGCCTCTTCCCTCATCCCTACTTAAGAACATAAGAACATAAGATATGCCATACTGGGTCAGACCGAGGTCCATCAAGCCCAGTATCCTGTTTCCAACAGTGGCCAATCTAGGTCATACGTACCTAGCAGTATCCCCAAAAGACACAGGTTCCACAATGCTTGTACTGGGTCAAGCATTGATTATCCTGGGTCCCTTTTTAATAGTGGTTTATGGAGCTTTCCTCCAGGAACTTGTCCAAACCTTTTTTAAACCCAGCTACACTAACAGCCCTTACCACATCCTGCGGCAACAAATTCCAGAGTTTGATTACACATTGAATGAAAAAATATTTTCTCTTATTTGTCTTGAATAGTTTACCCTGTAGCTTCATTGCATGTCCCCTAGTCTTTCTATATTCTGATAGCGTAAACAATTGATCCACGTTTACCTGCTCCACTCCATTCATTAATTTATAGACCTCTATCATACCTCCCCTCAGCCGTCTCTTTTCCAGGTTGAAGAGCCCCAACCTTTGTAGCCTCTCTTCATAGGAGTAGCCTTCCATCCCCTTCACCATTTTGGTGGCTCTTCTCTGTACTTTTTCTAATAATGCTATGCCCTTTTTAAGATACGGTGACCAGAACTGCACACAGTATTCAAGGTGCGGTCGTACCATGGAACGATACAGAGGCATTATAATATCCTTTGTTTTATTTTCCATCCCTTTCTTTATGATACCTAGCATTCTATTTGCTTTCTTGGCCGCCGCTGCACACTGGGCAGAGGGTTTTAACATGTTATCCACGATGACTCCTAAATCTTTTTCCTGGGTGGTGGTTCCCAATGTGGAACCTTGCATTGTGTAACTATAGTGTGGGTTGTTCTTTCCTAGGTGCATAACTTTGCACTTGTCCACATTAAATTTCATCTGCCATTTGGATGCCCAGTCTTCCAATTTATCAAGATCCTCCTGCAGTTTTCCACAATCCTCTTGGGTTTTAACAACTTTAAACAGTTTTGTATCATCTGCAAATTTGATAACCTCACTCGTTATTCCCTTTTCCAGGTCATTTATGAATATGTCAAAAAGTAGCGGACCCAGTACAGATCCCTGGGGTACTCCACTATTCACCTTTTTCCATTGGGAATATTGGCCATTTAGCCCTACCCTCTGCTTTCTATCTTTTAACCAGTTCCCGATCCACAATAGTACACTGCCTCCTATCCCATGACTTTTTAGTTTCGCCAAAAGTCTCTGATGAGGGACCTTATCAAAAGCTTTCTGAAAGTCCAGATACACTATATCAACCGACTCACCTTTGTCTACCTGTTTATGCACACCTTCAAAAAACATATCAGATTAGTAAGACAAGATCTTCCTTGTCTAAAGCCATGTTGGCTGTCTCCCATTAGGCCATGACTATCTACATGCTATGTAATTTTGTTCTTTATGATGGTTTCTACCATTTTCCCCGGTACTGACGTCAGACTCACCGGTCTGTAATTTCCCGGGTCACCCCTGGAACCCTTTTTAAAGATTGGTGTTACGTTGGCGACCCTCCAATCTTCAGGCATTACAGATGATTTTAATGAAAGTTCACAGATTACCAATAGCAGGTCCGCAATCTCATATTTCAGTTCTTTCAACATTCTTGGATGTATACCATCCGGTCCAGGTGATTTGCTACTATTCAGTTTATCAAATAGTTGTAATATATCTTCCCGGTGTAGCGATATTTCTCTCAATTCCTCTGCAGTATCACCTTTTTTTTTTTTATTATTATTTATTTATAAAGTTTATATACATCAATAAAGGAAAAAGACAAGCAAAAATATACACATCTTATATCACACAAGGGTATATATCAAAACTAGTCCACATCAAGGAGGTGTGCGGCTTAAATATATAAAGCAACCTAAATGGCCCCAAATATTTAAACATAAGACTCCATATTCTAGCTAAGAGTCAAGAAAACTCTTACAAAAATAAACCCCTAATTCTTACTATCCAAGAAAGTCAATAAATGATCCACTTCAAAGAATACATATCTTTTACCCTGAAACCAGATATGGCACTTACATGGAAATTTAAGGTAAAAAGATGCCCCCAGAGCTAAAACCCGTGGACGCAGTTCCAAGAAGGCCTTGCGTTGCTTCTGGGTTGCCCGGGAGACATCGGGAAAACTTTGAATTACTTGGCCACAAAATTTCTCATTCTTTTGGGGAAATAGGCACGTAACACCTTTTCCTTATCCATCTCAGATAAAAATATTACCAGCAATGTAGCTCTTGAGGAAATCTCTTCACTCTCGGATTCAATAAAATGTGAAATATCTAAAGAAGAGGAAACCACACGGTCAAACTGAAGACCAGCCTCTCCTACTACCCCACCTGTATCTATCTTACCTTTAGGGACATAATAAATTTTTGAAACATTAAAAGAATCAACTTCAGTAAACATCAGCACCTCCTTAAGATATTTATGAAAGAGTATCAAGGGCGACAAGTATTGTGTTTGAGGGAAATTTAACAAACGTAGATTTTTAGACCTAATGGAATTCTCCAAAAACTCATCTTGTCTATGTAATACAAAGGAGTCCTGAGAGAATTTTTCACAAACAGCCTTATAAGGAAAATCCTTTGACTCCTGCACTGCTGACCACTTTTCCAACGAAGCGATTCTATTTTCATGATCCGACAGTTTCACCACCGTTTCTTTAGAAAATTCAGAAACTTTCTTTAAAGAGAGTCCAAGAGCCAACTCCATCCGAGACACAATTGCCCATATATCTTTTAAAGAAACATTCTCTGGCGGTGCCTGGGATTCCCCAACTACAAGAAAATTAATTACGGAAGGCAAAGACGGAGGTAATTCTGAGGTGGAATCAATTTTCAAAAATGTAGGGGGTAATAGAACTGAGCCTGGGTCGGCCCCCACCACATCAACCTGTGGAGAAGCCTCCCCAGACATATGCTCACACTCCAAGCAGGGCGGAGACAAACCCGTTTCGCGGGGAGAAGACACAGACGAAGAAGTACTCACACCAGAGACATCCAATCCACCATCCTTCGGTGTCAAGGCGGAAGGAGAGGGATCACTCATCCGGACGTGAGCATCCATCGGTCCGACAACCTTAACAGCCTTAACTTGAACAATAGGCGGGTACTTCTTTTTCCTTTTCCCCATCACAGGGACCGCTTCTCACACCTACGTGCACCGAAGGGGCACCAAAGGGGCGTGGCCTGCCCCTTTGGTCACGCCCCTTCGGTGCACGCCCCCAGGGGACGCCCGCGACCGCGTCCCGCGGTAGGGCAGTAGATTTTATAGCCCTCAGCTACACAGCAGGTGATCAATCAGTGCAGCAGCTAACGTCGGGAACCACTCAGGTAGGCAGTCCAAGGCAAATTAAAGAAATCCACACACCTCGGCGTCCCGCGGTAGGGCAGTAGATTTTATAGCCCTCAGCTACACAGCAGGTGATCAATCAGTGCAGCAGCTAACGTCGGGAACCACTCAGGTAGGCAGTCCAAGGCAAATTAAAGAAATCCACACACCTCGGCGTCCCGCGGTAGGGCAGTAGATTTTATAGCCCTCAGCTACACAGCAGGTGATCAATCAGTGCAGCAGCTAACGTCGGGAACCACTCAGGTAGGCAGTCCAAGGCAAATTAAAGAAATCCACACACCTCCCCGTATCACCTTTAAATACCACTTCAGTCTTGGGTAACATCCCTACATCTTCCTCAGTAAAGACCGAAGCAAAGAATTCATTCAGTCTCTCTGCTATAGCCTTGTCTCCTCTTACTGCCCCTTTTACCCCTCTATCATCTAATGGCTCAACGGACTCTCTCACAGGCCTTTTGCTACGAATGTACTTGAAAAAGTCTTTATTTTGTGTTTTTGCTTCCGTAGCAAGTTCCTTCTCAAATTCTCGCTTTGCGAGCCTTATCAATGCTTTGCATTTAACTTGCCAGTGCTTGTGCTGTTTCCAGTTTTCTTCGTTTGACTCTTTTTTCCATTTCCTGAAGGATGCTTTTTTGGCAGCAACAACCTCTCTGACCTCACCTTTAAACCATGCTGGCAGTTTTTTGGACTTTCTTCCACTTTTCTTAATGCGTGGAATACAGCTGGTCTGGGCTTCGAGGATAGTATTTTTGAATAACACCCAAGCTTGCTGTAAGTCTTTAACCTTTGCAATCGCTCCTTTTAGTTTTTTCTTAACTATATTCCTCATTTTATCATAGTCTCCCTTTTGAAAGTTAAAAGGTAGTACTGTGGATGCCTTTACTATCTGTCCTCCACTAATTAAATCAAACATGATCATACTATGATCACTATTGCCAAGTGGTCCCAACACCCTTATTTCTTGCACCAGATCTGGCATTCCACTAAGGACTAGGTCCAGTATGGCTTCCCCTCTGGTCGGTTCATGAACCAGCTGCTCCAAGAAGCAGTCATTTATTTCATCTAGAAACTTTATCTCCCTAGCTTGTCCTGCCGTAACACTGACCCAGTCGATACCAGGGTAATTGAAATCGCCCATTATTACTACTCTGCTGTGACTTTTGTTAGCTTCCTTGATTTCTTTGAGCATTTCATCATCCATTTGTTCATTCTGGCCAGGCGGTCGATAGTACACTCCCACTGCCATCGCCTTCCCCTTTTTACATGGAATTTCAATCCATAGAGATTCTACAGCAAATTTTGTTTCCTGCAAAATTTTAATCCTTTCTCACTCAATGCCCTCTCTAACATAGAGCGCAACTCCTCCACCAATTTGATCAGTTCTATCATTACGATATAGTTTGTATCCAGGTATCACAGTGTCCCACTGGTTATCCTCCTTCCACCATGTCTCTGAGATTACAATCATATCTAACCTCTCATTTAGTGCTACATATTCTAACTCTCCCATCTTATTGTTTAGACTTCTAGCACTTGCATACAAGCATTTTAGAGACTGTATTTTATTAATATTAATCTGGCTATTGGTAGGCATGGGTAATTTGGAATCTTTACGCTCTGTCTGCACCTTACTCAAGGGCATTTGGGCTACTATACTCTTTTTTGGAACCTCACTGCTTTTGGTAGTATCCTTCAAGGATACCTTCGTCCGAACCATGCGCTCCTGGGCGACTGTCGGCTTTCCCCTATTTTCTAGTTTAAAAAGCTTCTCTATCTCCTTTTTAAAGGTTAATGCCAGCAGTCTGGTTCCATCCTGATTAAGGTGAAGCCCATCCCTTCGGAAGAGCCCCTCCTTTCCCCAGAATGTTCCCCAGTTCTTAACAAATCCAAAACCCTCATCCTTATACCATTGTCTCATCCACGCATTGAGACTCCGGAGCTCTGCCTGTCTTTTGGGTCCTGCACGTGGAACAGGAAGCATTTCGGAGAACGATATCCTGGAAGTTCTGGATTTCAGCTTCCTACCTAAAAGCTTAAATTTAGCCTCCAGAACTTCCCTACCACATTTTCCTATGTCATTGGTACCAACATATATCAAGACAGCAGACTCCTCCCCAGCACTATCTATGATCCTATCTAGGCGGTGCGTGAGGTCCGCAACCTTCGCACCAGGCAGGCATGTTACCAGGCGATCCTCACGTCCACCAGCCACCCAGCTATCTACATTCCTAATGATTGAATCACCAACTATGACAGCTGTCCTGAATATCCTCTCATGGGGACATGGCCCTGGAGAAACGTCCTCGGTGCGACAGGTCCTAGTTACAGGATCACTTCCTGCCACACCAGAGTGATGCTCTCCTGTCACGTGACCTCTCTCCTCCATGGCAACAGGGATGCTGCCAGACTGGAGGTGGGACTTCAGGTCTATATCCCTGTAGGTCTCGTCCATGTACTTCTCTGTCTTTCTTATGTCTTCCAGGTCTGCTACTCTAGCCTCTAGAGAATGGACTTGTTCCCTGAGAGCAAAGAGCTCCTTGCACTTAGTGCATATGTAAGACCTCTCACCCACTGGGAGAAAATCATACATGTGACACTCAATGCAAAAGACCGGAAAGCCCCCCATCTCGCTGCTGGACTTTTGTCTGCATCTTAGTTTAAAGCTTGTGTTTAGGTCTTTTAAATTCTGTATATAATAAGGACTGGTGTAGATGCTTATACTAATAAAAGTGTATCTAACACCCCCAATACACCTTGTTCACCTGAAGCTTAATTAATCTCAGGTCCTCAGTGTATGACTGATTTGGATAAAGAGCTGCACCTGAGAGCAGCCCCTTTCCTTCAAGATGGGTAAGTACCTATAAAGCTACAATTACCCCAGGGGTGGCTGGGTGCTGGGGAGGGAGGGAGGGAAATAAGTCCTATTAAAGACGGCAGTTACAAGGTACCCTGTCCTGAACCCTCAGCAGGGGGGGGGAGGGGGGTACCACACAAAGCCCAGTTAGTTGAGAGAGGCAAGGTAAGTTATACAGCTGAGAAAGCTGAAGCAGCACACCAATAAACAATAAATAAATAAACAGCTAGAACTCACTGCAAGTTGTCACAGGAGGTAATATCCACCTCTCTAGCAGAGTACTGTTAGAGCACTGCTCTTCCCAGAGCAGAGAGAAGCAAACAAAACTGACTATGCACACGTGGTAGAGACAGGAAGAAGGCTACACAATACCTCAGCAGGTGGGAGGGGAGGGGGGTTCACTCAGGTAGGAAAACAAAATTTAAAAACACAGCAGGTTCAGGGGGGAGAGCAGGGAGAAAGATTAAATTTAAAATGAACAGTTAACTTGGCTACCACACAAAGCCCAGTTAGTTGAGAGAGGCAAGGTAAGTTATACAGCTGAGAAAGCTGAAGCAGCACACCAATAAACAATAAATAATTAAATAAACAGCTCCTTCCTCTGCTATCAACTATCATCACATGCCAGCACCTGTTGTCAATTCTGTTATTAACTCTTCCCGTACTCCATATGCTTATTTTTATACATGCAATAATATATCGGCATTGATGGTTAGGCGGACAGACACATGCACCCTCAACAACAGGTACTATCATCCATTTCAAAATGTGCCAAAAAACGAAATAAATCAAATACCTACTCTTTATATTTGCCATTTATAAAAAGATATCTTCAGTCGGGTTTTTTTTTTAGTGATTATGTGTTTGTTCTTCCACAACTTGTGCCTCAGGTTGGATGGGAGAGCCAAACATAGAACACACACAGCTCAAATGGGAAGACATTATCAGAAGTGCACGTCAAACATTCTCAGTAACTGGTTCATTTTGGGACAGAAATGGAATGATGGCCACTCTTTGTTTTTCACTTATGTTAGGAGGATAATATTCACCATTCTTAACATCATGTGAAGCATATATTTTTTAAAAACAATGTAAGGTTCTGCTGTAGCATTCATAGTAGCATGCCTATTTTGGAGAGTGCAGTGAAGCCAAAAATGACAAAGAGGTTGGCAACACTGTATAGACTAACCAGTTTTTTGAGGTATGAGCTTTCAAGGTCAGTCCATAAGATACCACCATTTTGTGATTTTCATAGCTACAATCTAGCACAGCTACGCCCCTGTAAGTTTTCATCTAAAGATGCTACTTGGAAACACAGGGCAAGCAAAGGAGAATGTCAAGGAAGGTTCCCATTACAGGCTTTCAGATCCACTGGTTTAGACACTGAGGCCACCTTCCCTGCTGAATCAGTTCTCTATCCTGTAAGGTTATTCTCAAAAGGTAAGAGAGGCTGCACTACCAGGTCTTAATTTGTGCCCGAATGCATTCCGGCACTTCTCCAGCTTAGGAAGTGATGTCACTCTGCCTGCAGCAGAGGTTGATGTGAGCCACATGGTTATTTCATTATCAATTGTTTTTACTCTTAACATGGCACAAAAAAACCCTGACATTTTATTAGTTTCTCTGTTTGTTGATGAGAGGTGATTGGTTGTAAAATATAATGGGTTGGATATTGGGAATGATATGGTGGTGTGTGGGAACCTGATGGGTCAGGAGAGTGTTGGACAAGACTAGGAGAGACAATGTGATGTAGAGTGCACATATCACTTTATTGGTGAGGTACATCTTTAGGGATGCAGTAAAGGAGGCAAAGGAGACAGGAACAGATTTAGGAGTGAGTAGATCCTGCAAGATAATGCTGTTAGGTGGAGAGTTAGTTTGGTAATGTTAGCAAGGCAGAAAGCAATAAGGCAAATCGCTAGGGTATGAATATTTGCAGAGGCAATTTTAAATGGTGACAAGTACAGCGATAAATTATAGTAATTGCAGTAATGTTAGCAAGTATATAGCTATGTGAAAAGCCATGAGCTGTAGCTAACTCGCTAAGGTGTGGAACGATGCAGGGACAGGGGCTGAGAAGGTAACAATAACAAAGGAAAATTATAAAGGATTATAACCTCATTCTGGATCTTATATCTGATCATAACCTAGATATTTTATATGCCTTACAGAGACATGGCTATGACAGGGAGAAGCACTTTATCTCTCATTGCCTTCGCCCTGGATTTTCTGTTTTCTCGGATTCCCACCTTGTCAAGGTGACGGAATAGCTATTATCCATAGGAATTCTATTCCTGTCACAGATCTGCTTCTGATCAACTCTCCTACTCTGAACTCCTTTTACTAAAAATTGAAACAACCCCCCCTTTCCATCTACTTGTGCTCTGCTGTCTCCCCCTTCCTCACGGCGTCAGCTTCACACTGGCCCCACCTATCCATAAGTGATCTTTTCATCTCTTATCACACCTCCTGCTTTCAGAAGACTTCAAAATTTATTTTGATGCACTCTCTAAGATAAGAGTTTCTGTACATTTCTTCGCAATCACAATCTATTTGAGCATGCTTCCTTTCCTACTCACACTGCAGGACATTCTGTATCCTTGGTTTCTTAGTCACTCCCTGTGACTCTTTTCTCCAGCCTTCCAATCTTGCTTCCAGACCTATCATCTGGTAAAATAATTTTCTAATTCTCTTTAAGCTATCCCTTTCTTCATTTTCATCCTCATCTAAGTCCACTACTGATAATGTGGCCATTTATAGATGCGGAATAAATTTCAGTACTCTGGAATATCCCTCTACTATATCTACTCAAGCTGATCTATGGCATTCTAATCTTTCTGAAGTATTTGATTCTCTTGCTCCGGAAAAAAAATCTATTAATATCAACTAAGGCATTTGAACAGAAGAAATGACATACTGGGTCAGACCAAGGTCCATCAAGCCCAGTATCCCATTTCCAACAGTGGCCAATCCAGGTCACAAGTACTTGGCAGGTTCCCAAAAAGACACACGGGTTCCACAATGCTCGTCTAGGAGTAAGCAGTGGATATCCCGGGTCCTCTTTAATAATGGTTTTTGAACCGTTCCTCCAGGAACTTGTCCAAATCTTTTTTAAACCCAGCTACATTAACAGCTTTTACTACATTCTCCGGTAACGAATTCCAGAGTTTGATTACGTGTTAAGTAAAAAAATATTCTCGTGTATTACTCTTAAATGGATTACACTGTAGTTTCATTGCGTGTCCAACTTTTTGAAATTGTAAACAACCAGTCTACGTTTATCTGTTCTTTTCCATTCAGAAATTTATAGACCTCTTTCCCATCCCCGCTCAGCCGTCTCTTTTGTAAGTTGAAGGGCACTAACCTTTTAAGCCTCTCCTCATAGGGGTATCCTTTCATCCCCTTTACCATTTTTGGTGCTCGTCTCTGTACCTTTTCTAATATTGCTATATTCTTTTTAAGATATGGTGACCAGAAATTCACACAATATTCAAGGTGCGGTATTATTCTCCATTCCTTTTCTTATGATTCCTAGTATTCTGTTTGTTTTCTTGGCCACCGCTGCACACTGAGTGGAGGGCTTCAACATATTATTCACAATGACGCCTACATCTTTTTCCTGGGTGGTGGTCCCTAATGTATAACCTTGCATCATGTAACCGTAGTTTGGGTTGTTCTTTCCTAGGTGCATAACTTTGCAATTGTCCACATTAAATTTCATCTGCCATTTGGACGTCCAGTCTTCCAGTTTATCAAGCTCCTCTTGCAGTTTTTCACAATCCTCTTGTGTTTTCACTACTTTGAATAATTTTGTGTCATCTGCAAATTTGATCACCTCACTCATTATACCCATTTCTAAGTCATTTATTAATATGTTAAAAAGCAGCAGACCCAGCACAGATCCCTGGGATACTCCACTATTCACCTATCTCTGTTCAGAAAATTGGCCATTTAGCCCTACTCTCTGCTTTTTATCTGTTAACAGGTACCTGATCCACAGTACTACACTGCCTCCAATCCCATGACTTTTTAATTTCTCCAAGAGTCTCCCATGAGGGATCTTGTCAAAAGCTTTCTGAAAATCCAGATACACTATATCAACCAGCTCACCTTTGTCTACCTATTTATTCACTCCTTCAAAAACATATAACAGATTAGTAAGAAAAGACTTTCCTTGGCTAAATTCATTTTGGCTTTCTCCCATTAAACCGTGACTATCTATATATTCAATAATTGTATTCTTTATAATGGTTTCTACCATTTTTGACCGGTACTGACACCAGGTTCACAGATCTGTAGTTTCACAGATCATCCCTGGAACCCTTTTTAAAAACTGGCGCTACAGTGGCCAATCATCAGGTATCACAGATGATTTTAATAATAGTTCACAGATTACTAGTAGGTCTGCAATCTCATATTTCAGTTCTTTCAACACCCTCGGATGTATAACATCCAGTCCAGGTGCTTTACTACTCTTCAGATTATCAAATAGTTGTAATACATCTTCCCAGTTTATCTATATTTATTTCAATTCTTCTAGTACATCACCTTTATATACCATTTCAGGCACGGGTAACTTCTCTACATCTTCTTCAGTAAAAACAAAATCAAAGGCTTCATTCAATCTCTCCGCTATGGCCCTATTCTCACTTAGAGCCCCTTTACCCCCTCTATCATCCAATAGTCCAATTGAATCTCTCACAGGTTTTTTGCTATGAATGTACTTGAAAAAGTTTTTATAATATGTTTTTGCTTCCACAGCAAGCTTTGTTTTCAAATTCTCTTTGCCTGACTTATCAATGGCTTGCATCTAACTTGCCAGTGCTTATGTTGTTTCCTGTTTTTGTCATTTGGTTCCTTTTTCCATTTCCTGAAAAATACTTTTTGGCAACAGCCTCTCTGACCTCACCTTTAAACCATGCTGGCAATTTTTTGGCCTTCCTTCCACTTTTCTTAAAGCGTGGAATACATTTGTTCTGGGCTTCCAAGATAGTACTTTTAAGCAACGCCCATGGTTGAGGTAAATCTTTAACCTTTGCAGCGGCTCCTTTTAGTTTTTTCTTAAATATTTTCCTTATTTTATCATATTCTCCCTTTTGAAAGTTAAAAGGTAGTACTGTGGATTTCCTTGCCATCCTTCTTCCATTTATTAAATCAAATGCGATCATGCTATGATCACTATTGCCAAGTGGCCCCAAAACCCTTATCTCTTACACCAGATCTTGTGTTCCACTAAGGACTAGATCCAAAATACCTCTCCTTGTTGGCTCATGAACCAGCTGCTCCAAGAAGCAGTCATTTATTTTATCTAGAAACTCTATCAACTACTTACCCCGTCGAAACAGGATACTGGGCTTGATGGACCTTGGTCTGACCCAGTATAGCATTTCTTATGTTCTTTATCTCCATAGCATGTCCTGCTGTGACACTGGCCCAGTCGATATCAGGATAATTGAAATCACTATTACTGTGTTGTAACTTCTGTTAACTTCCCTGATTTCTTTGAGCATTTCATCATCCATCTGTTCATTCTGGCCAGGCAGTCGGTAGTATACCCAAACTATCATCGCCTTCCTCTTTTTACATGGGATTTTTATCCATAGAGATTCTACAGTGTATTTTGTTTCATGCAAAAACTTTAATCCTATGTGACTCAATGCTCTCTCTAAAATAGAGCACAACACCTCCACCAATTTGATCTACCCTATCATTGCGATATACGAGGGTTATTTTTAAAGTAAGGTCCGATTGGCTGTACCTTTGTAAATTTTTTCTCCCTCTGTACAAGCATGTGTGCCGGCTCCCGGCATGCCTTGTGCAAAAGCAGATGCCATTTGCAGTCGTAGCGTCACTTTGTACAGTTTATACTGAGACGCTGAAATGTTTAAGACAATTGAGCGGCCCTCCGACTGTGAAATACAGTCTGTGATTTGGTTTTTGACAGCAAGGACTGTGTCATCAGCGGACATTCATCATCAGATATGTGAGGTGTACGGCCCCAATGCGATGAGTGACAGCAAAGTGCGTAAATGGGTGAGATTGTTCAAGGATGGGTGGGACAAACTGTGCTCACGATGGGTTCCCAGGCTGCTTTCCGAGGAACACCAAAAAAGGAGAATGGCTAGTGCTTTGACATTTTTGATCCGATACAATGAGGAAGGAGATGAACTTTTGGACCACACTGTCACAGGGGACGAGACATGGGTTTCTCACGTGACTCCAGAATCAAAGTGGCAGTCGATGGAATGGAGACACACGTCATCTGCAGTCAAAGTGAAAGCCAAACAGACAATCTCAACACGCAAGATTATGGCAACTGTGTTCCTCGGAAAGCAGCCTGGGAACCCATCACAAGCACAATTTTCTGAACTGCAATTTTTCAGAAACGATTTTGTATAGCACTGACCTTAAAACTTGTGGAAATTTCAGTGATAAAGTGGAAATCGTGAATCGCCGTTCTTCATGAATTTTTGCGTCAACTGTGCGCAGCAAATCTTCTGTGATTACTGAAGGTCGACCCTATCGCGGTTCATCATGGACATTGTCCCACCCATCCTTGAACAATCTCACCCATTTACGCATTTTGCTGTCACTCATCGCACTGGGGCCATACACCTCACATATCTGGCGATGAATGTCAGCTGATGACACGGTCCTTGCTTTCAAAAACCGAATCACAGACCGTATTTCAGTCGGAGGGCCACTCAATTGTCTTAAACATTTTAACGTCTCATTATAATTTATTTATTTATATTTATTTATAGTCTCTTCTATACCGCACTATTCAGCATCAGCGCGGTTTACAATGAACAAAGAATTTACACATTTCCGATGGTACTTTGTGTTTACAGTTGAACAGGCAAAAGTAACTTGGATAACAGGGGTAACTATTTACAAATTATAACATAATCGTGAACTCTTCTTGGTTTCAGCCTTAGGGGTTTTGGGAGGTCTGTGAGGTGGTTGAAATATCTGTATTGGTTACTGGGTAATACAAGAGGAAGAGGTGGTGTTTCAAGGCTTTTCTGAACTGCAATAGATCCGGGATTGCTCGGATGTCTTGAGGGAGGCTGTTCCAGCACCTTGGTGCACAGAACTTGAAAGCCCTGTCTGCTGTTGCTTTGGTGCATTGTGTTATTGATTTTGGGACTACAAGTGTGTTGAGTGTTACTGACCGTCTGTCCCTATTTTGAGGTGTCATCTGGATCAGATCCGTTAGTGACGCAGATGAGAGCCCTTTGATGGCCTTGAATGTAAGTAGTAATGACTTGTAAGTGAGTCTACTTCGTATCGGAAGCCAATGGAGTTGTTTTAGGATGGGTGAGACATGGTCTTTCCTGGATGCTCCTTGTAGGACTCTTGCTGAAGCGTTCATTGCCAGTTGCAGTGGCTGCAAGGTGGTTTGAGGGAGCCCTTGTAAGATTGAGTTCGCATAATCAAAATGTGGTATGATTAGGGCCTGATAGATAGTTCTGAAATCATCCGGCTCTAGCAGGGATCGTAGGTATCTAAGGGAATGGATTTTATGGTATACCGCTCTTACAATGTTTCCTATGTGCGCCTTCATATCCAAGTGCTGGTCTAGAGTGACGCCGAGGTATCTGATAGTAGGTTTGATCTGGAGGTCTGCTTCCTTCACCTTCAAGAAAGACGGAGCAATGAAGTTTCGGTCTTTTGTGATGAACACCACCTACGTTTTCTTGTGTTGGATCTTGAGGTTTTGGGATTGCAGCCAGTTGGATACTTCATTTATGCAGTATTTATGCAGTATAAACCTACAAAGTGACGTTACGACTGCAAATGGCATCTTATTTTGCACAACGCATGCCAGGAGCTGGTGCACATGCTTGTTTCTACAGGGGGAAAAATATTTACAAAGCTACAGCCAATCGGACCTTACTTTAAAAATAACCCTCGTAGTTTGTACCCACGTATCACAGTGTCCCATTAGTTGTACTCATTCCACCAAGTCTTGGAGATGACGATCATATCTAATCTTTGATTTAATGCTATATATTCTAGCTCTCCCATCTTATGTTTTAGACTTCTTGCATTTGCATACAGGCATTTTAGAGGTTGTATTTTATTCATATTAATCTGGTTATCAGCTGATAGGGGTAATTTGGAATCTTTCAGCTCTGTACATAAAGGCATGCGATCTTGGGCATCGCTTTCCCCTATTATCTAGTTTAAAAGCTGCTCTGTCTTCTTTTTAAAGGTTAATGCCAGCAACCTGGTTCCATCCCAGTTAAGGTGGAGCCCATCCCTTCCCCAGAATGTTGCCCATTTCCTAACAAATCCAAAACCCTCTTCTTTACACCATCATATCATCCACTCATTGAGACTCTGAACTCTGACTGCCTTTTGGATCCTGCACGTGGAACGGGAAGCATTTTAGAGAATGCTACCCTGGAAGTTCTGGATTTCAACTTCCTAACTAAAATCCTAAATTTGGCCTCCAGAACCTACCTCCCACACTTTCTATGTCACTAGTACCAACATGTACCACAACAGCAGACTCTTCCCCAGCACTATCTAAAACCTTGTCTAGGTGGCGCATGAGGTCTGCTACCTTCGCACCAGGCGTGTTACCAGGCAATCCTCACATCGACCAACCAGGTAGCTATCTACATGCCTAATGACCAAATCACCAACTAGAACAGCCATCCTAACCCTTCCCTCATGTGTATACGTCCCTGGAGAAAGGTCCTCGGTGCAAGAGAGTTTTACATCTCCTGGTAGACAGGTCCTAGCTACAGAATCACTTCCTGCCACATCAAGGTGATGCTCTCCTTTCACGTGACCTCTCTCAACCATGGCAACTGATAGGCTGCCAGACTGGAGGTAGGGCTTCAGTACTATAGGTCTTCTCTATGTACTTCTCTGTCTTTCTTATGTTCTCCAAGTTTGCTATCTAGCCTCCAGAATCGGACTCGTTCCCTAAGGGCAAAGAGCTCTTTGAACCTAGGGCACACATAAGACCCCTCACCAACTTGGAGAAAAATCGTACATATAACACTCAATGCAAAAGACTAGACAGCCCCATCTCGCTGCTGGACTGCTGTATGCATCTTAGTTTTAAGATTTTGTTTAGCTATTTGAGTTCTTTAAAGTTACTAAGGATACTTGTACCGATACAACTATACCAAATAAGTTTAAGGGACTTTGTTCACCTCAAGACAGATTAATCAAGGCCCTGAAATGAATTAATTCATTGTGAGGATAACCAGCTAAACCTGAAAGTGAATTTGACCACCTCTCTCCCTTTAATAGGTCAAAGTGCCTATAAAGCTAAGATTATGCCCGGGGGTTAATAAAGGCTGGTTTGCTACACAGGGCCGACTTGTGCTTCTAAGGTAATCTGTTAACAATTTCCAGGATGATTCACACATCCCTTGATTTGATAGAGGAAGACTTTCAAATTGTCCCGTTGATCTGTCACTTGGCTTTAACACCTATTTAAAACAAATTCACAGATCTCTTTCCTCCTAACTGGAAGGTCTCTTTGTAAAAGCCTCTAGAAACAATTTATTTATTTATTTCTACTCAAAAAATATTTACCCTATTCTTCCTTCTATGCTAAGCTATACTCTTACTTGATTTAAATTAAAAACTCTCTGCTGATTCTATGCCCTGACTGAATTTTAAACTAAAAGCTCTTTGGTGAGTTTTAAACTTAAATTAAAATAAAAGTAAAAACTGTTGATACTAGGCCCTGAATGAGTTAACAAATACACTAGATTCTAAATTACACAGATTAATCAGCTTTAACAAGATTTAGAGAATTTCCCAGAAGTAAATACAAGTGTAGATTTCTTTCCAGCAGTAGAAGTCCCTTTTGGTAGTCCTTCACCTGTGCTACTTATTTTCAAACTAAAACATTTGATTTATGATCATATTTACCAATACTACTGCCATTCTCCCCCTCTTCACCATCTGTTGTTCCTGTTCATTTTTGGTCTCATTTCACCCCTCTACAGGCATCTCCCTTGGGAAACTTATCAACTCTCCTCATAAAAACCCTTCTCATTAGGATCCCATTCCATCTGTATGGCTAGCAGAACAATCACTAGGCTTGATTCCTATCGCCCATAGTTTCATCACCCACAGTTTATCTACTGGCTCTTTTCTACATCTCTGGAAAAAGGCACTTGTTCGACCCCTCCTTAAAAACCTAACCTAGATCCATTATCTCCTTCAAACTATCGTCCAGTCTCTAATCCTCAATTTATCCCTAAACTCGCTGAACGCTGGGTCTTCTCTCAATTATCCAGTCATATTGAACACACACTCATTTACTCCATCTGCATCAATCAGGCGTTTGTCCCTTCCATAGCACTGAGACCATCCTTCCCGAGAGACATTCAAAGTGCTCTGGACAGAGGGAATATTGCATTGGTTGTCTACTTGCATCTCTCCTACACATTTGATTTGGTGAATCATGCTATCCTTCTTTCTCACTTCTTCCAGAGCGACATCCAAGACAATGTTCTCTCCTGGTTTCAGTCTGTCTTGTCAGATCATACATTCCAGGTTTCTATAGGTTCCTCTTTCTCTTCTGTCTTTTCTTTGCCCTGTGAAGTTCCATAGGGTTCTGTTCTGTCCCGCCCCTCACTATTTCTCTCCTACTATTTAATATTTTCATGGGCCCCATGCCCACTCTTATTCAAGTTACTAGAATCCCTCTCTACCTCTATGCAGATAATATTCTACTTCTCACCTATACTGATTTCATTAGCCCAGTCCTGGGTCCTCCTTCAAGTCTTGTATTTCTAAAGTTGCTCATTGGTTACATAGCAACTAATAACAACTCAATACCCAAAAAACTACTGCAATTTGACTTACCGGAGCATCTACCTATCCTAGTGAAAGCCCTGTTTTGAATTACTCTCCCATCACTCTCACTACTTCTTCAAATATCCTTTTAGACACCAAACTTTCTTTCTCTCTAAAAATCAGTTCCAAAATTAAATCTTCCTTTAACATCCTTCATTATTTCAGCACAATTCCATCTATATCTTGACCTTTCTGCACAATCTGTTAAACCTGTTAAATAAATAAACTATCTACAGTCATTTTGAGCTCTGCAGTATCTCAGATATTGCAATACCATTTATTACAGTCTACCTGATTATGAACTAAAACGCCTCCAGTTTATTCAAAACGCTGCAATCTGCTTTCTCGCTAATGCTTTCTAAATATTACTATGTCACACCACTGTTGATCCATCACTGGCTCCCTACCTCAGCTCAAATTAATTTCAAGTTCCTCACTCTTACACCTATGGCACTCCACAATGAAGCTCTCGCTTACCTTTCTCCTCTCATCACCTTATACACACCATCCATCGTGCTTTGCTCAATTCACGGCAATCGATTATGTATTCTTCCTCCAACTAAAGCAAGACACAAATCCACTAGAAATTCATTATTTTTCTATTCTCTTGAAACAGCCTTCCCTCAGACTTTCACCTTGCAACAACCTATAAAAACTTCAAGGGGTATGTTTACTAAACAGCGGTAGCGGCTTCCTTGCGATATCAGAGCCACGACCCCATTGAATTCAATGAGGCCGCGGCTCCGATATCGCACAGAAGCTGCTACCGCTGTTTAGTAAACATACCCCCAAGTCTGATCTTAAAACTTTCCTGTTTGAACACTCTTTTGGAGTTACCATTTGAGCTGTGACAACTGAGCGGTGGTTCCTCAGCTGAAAGCCCCTTCCTTTTCTAGATTTCTCTTTATTTTACTACCATTGAGGCGTTCCTCTTCATTTGCTTAAGTTAATTTGTATGTCATTTTATTTTAATTGTTATTCAAAGCATAATGGCAAATTGAATACTAATGTGCATGTCATGAAGCATTCATGTCCTGCACAATGCATTTGCTGCCTCAGTATCCTATGCATCAGCTTGGTTACTCCCTTTCTGGATGTGCAAAGTCATTTTTTATGTCAGTCTCCAATAGTGCCTTTGAGTCAATGCTGGCTCCTGGGTTTTCTTGGCAGTGTGACCAGAAGTAGATTGCCAGGCCTTTCTTCAGTGGCAATGGAGGGTTAAGTGACTTGCCCAAGGCCACAAGGAGTGGTAGTGGGAATTGAACCCTGGTCTCTTGGTTACCGAGCCAGTGTTCTAACCACTAGACTACTCCTCCACTATAGTAAAAGGCAGGAAAACCATACAGAAAACGCACGGGCATCAGCATGAACTAAAGCCAAACACCTAAAATTCCACACTAAAATCTCCACATTGCGTCATTTGCATACTTACTGCAGCACTTATTCAGTCGCTATCCAGATAGCAAAACTGCATAAAGCAGTGACCTAACTTCAGGTGGTTTGTTAGCCTGTTAGTGGTCTGAATATTGTCGTGCTCTGTCCATGGACCATCCCCAGCACTATCTAGATAGCGCTGAGGCAGTCAAAAGAAATAGTCAGGGGTGTTCTCTAGAAAGCACCACTGAATATCACACTGGACAGCACTTATCCAGTAAGCAAGAGTTGGGACCTGATAACTGGTCAGTGCTTCTGAATACCGGCCTGTCAGATTGCAAGCGCTCCTGGGACAGAGAAATAGTACTGTACCTGAATGCAGCTCACTTTGAGCCACTAGTAGAGAGGTGTAAGCTAAATCCTCCTTATTGTTGATGGGTCCAGTGTGAGTCTTTTCTTTAGTTTAGACTAATATTTTGCTCTATGCATGCTGGACTCACTCCACACTTTAGTGCCTCCTATTATTTATTTATTTTTTATTAAGAGTTACAAATGTTTTTACAGAATATAGAGATAAAGAAAATCCAACTATTATACATAAAAGAGAAAAGATACATATTAATAAAAAAACAAGAAACTTAATCAATAGAAGAAAAAAGCCCACCTCAGGGAGAGAGCTAGTGACATGTACAAAAGCAAATCAAATCAAGAAATTCAATGGCAATATATCCACACAATAAATCCCCAAATCACACCAAACCTACTACCCACCCAAACCCCCTAATACCTCAGAGACTATGATGAGTAATACATTTTTCCAGATGTATCAGATCGATAAAAATGTAATTATTCCCCTGAAGTGTAATCAGACACTTACAGGGGAATTTAAAGAAAAAAGAACCACCCACAGCCAGAATCTTCGGGCACTGTGAAAGAAACTGCTTCCAATGAGCCTGAGTGGCTGGAGCTGCATCTGGAAAGACAAGAATTTTTTGACCGCAAAGTAACAAATCTGTTTTTGGAAATTATTCCTTTAAAACAAGAGATTTGTCCTTTAAAGCAGTGAAAGTTACCAGGAAGGTAGCCCTAGGTGAGACTGTATCCATGAAGTCCTCAAGGAACTCCATTAAATTAGCTACAAAAAGTATTACTAAACGATCTAGAGCACCTTCCTGGTCATTCACCTTCCTAACCTTCTGAGGAAGAAAATAGATATTGGAAAAAGTCACAGACTCAGAATTAGGGAGCACAAGAATCTCTCTCAAATATTCCCTCAGTAATATTTCTGCTGACAAAGATGCTCTGCTGGAAAGTTCAGAAATCTAAGATTATTTGTCCTTGAAACATTTTCAAATGCCTCTAACTTGGGTAGCTCCAGCAGCATGGTGTCCCTTTTTCTCCAAAGATTGCTCTATATCATTAACCTGTTCATTCTGCTAGAATGTCTCCACTGACTGCTTAGAAAACACACACAATTCGGACACTGTCCCCTTAAGCAGACTCTGTCCTCATAACCACATTCCAAACTTCCAACAAAGTAATTTCCTTAGAAGCAGCAGATACTGTTACATCCTGAGAAGGTGGGACTGACACAGCTTTATGCAAAAAAGATAGGCTTAATTCCCAAGGATTGTGAATGTGCCCCTGGCATAACAGGTGAGAATGATAAAGAGAGCCCCAACTGTGTGGGAGGTGGTCTGTCAGGAGAACTTAATGAAGCTCCATCTAGAGAAGAGTCAGTACCATAATTCAAATCCTGAAGGGGCCCATGGACTAAATGCTTATCCATGGGACACTTCAGCTGCAATGCTGAAGCAGAACTTGAGGGATCCTTCCCCTTCCTTTTCCCTTTAAGCATACTAAAAGAGTATTCACAGGAAGAACACCAGACTCCTCCATGCTCCAAAGTGCACTGAAGGGGTATGGCCTGTCCCTTAAGGCACACCCCTTCAGGCATGCACTCACGGCCATGTGCCTGCAGCTGCAGTGAGGCCTTAGAGGCCCAGAAGTCACAGAAATGATGTCACCAATGTGCAGTACACACTCCTCTCATGCCCTAGGGGAGCTCCAGACACTGCTTCCTCCTCCCTCCCTGCTCCCTCCGTATTTTGTATGTACTTCTGTATGAGGACAACCAAATAGCTGCCTACACCAATCCCCTCCACCCAGATCTTGGTTTCTAAAATGCATGTCTTGGCAGGGTTAGTCGAACATAAACTCAAGCTCAGAAGTCATTTACATTGCTAGAAAGATGCTTCTTCCATCTCTGAATACCTCTATCCTGGGCATTCCTTTAGCACTACATGATTTTATCATCACCTTGGGGGTCCATCTTGACTGACTTTGCATGTTTGACACCCAAAACACAGCAATTATGAAATCTTTCTTATACACATTGCACAAATTCACTCAAATCATTTTTGAGTGTTCTCATCTTAAATCATGTGCATGACTGCAATGCCCTATATGTCAGCCTTCAAATGGTCTCCCTCAAGCATTTTCAGTTAATACAAAATACATTCATTAACCCGCTCTGCAATGCTCACCAGCTAGATCATGCCACTCCTCTCTTGGCAAACCAATATTAGCTTTTTATTCTTTTTAGGACTGCATTTAAGATCCTCAGACTGACCCACTAGGCACGGTAGTGACAAGAGCCCATCTGTTTAGCTGAGTTACACACTTATGTCCCACAATGATCACTTTCTTCTTGACACAATAATTTGCTGGCAGTCCCTCCACATACCAAAATGTGTCCAAAGGCCACTCATTGCAACCTGTTTGCCTACTTCGCCCTTTTCCTTTGGGATGTTCTCCCTTATTGTCTCACAGAAAATCATATTCAAAATTGGGCCAACTCTCCCAACCTGACTAGCTGGATGGCCTGGAGGTCTCCACTGTTAGCATAGCCTTCCTCCTTCACCCCCACGATGACTTTAGTGTCACATTGTAGACTGTATGGTTTTATCCTCTAGTGCACCACACCCCCCGCCCTTTTATTTGTACAATATATTTCAATGTTATTTCCCTTATTTCTGTGTCTCCTTGCTTCCGACACCATCCTTTGTAATTCCTGCACACTGCTTTGAAGTCAGATAATGGAAAGGAAGTCAATCAAGTACTTTAATAAACTACTCTAATCAACTTCACACTGACCCAGACCCCATGACACACCTGCTCCCTGTCCAGGACTTGGACTGAAGCAAGGGTACCAATTCGTCCAAGAGATGTAGCCCATGTTTCCCTATGTATGTCTGTTATTTACCACACGGCCTCTTGTCTCTGTCTGCAAGTGTCTTAGCATGCAGCATATTGAGTTAGCCCTCGCTCTGTGTTCTCTAGTCTATCATTGCTCCCAACTTTAACACAATCCTGATCTCTCTCTTTCTG
The DNA here is from genome assembly GCA_033557465.1 of Ichthyophis bannanicus. Lineage (NCBI taxonomy): Eukaryota > Metazoa > Chordata > Amphibia > Gymnophiona > Ichthyophiidae > Ichthyophis > Ichthyophis bannanicus. Next base: position 572,681,180 of record CM066031.1, on the reverse strand, counting down.
TCCCTTTCTGCTATACACGTGTGGATATGCACATTTTGGCTGAGAGCACACTCCTGTGTTGGGTACAATAAAAATGCATGTGCTTTCTCTGTTTCCAAAGTAATGTTTGTCATGTAGCTCATCTTAGTTACAATGTATGTCTTCTCTTTTCTCTGCATCTTGTCTTGCATTTATGCTTCCTAGTGTAACTGTAATTTACTTGTATCTAAATTTCCTTCCATTTTATTTCTTGTTCCTTCTATTACCCAGAGTGCACAACTTCTCCAATGGATAGTACCCCGAGAACTAGACATGTCACCATACAAGCAAGAGTCCCCTAGGGTTTTCTCTGGTGGTGACAAGTTATTCCCTGGTAGAACAATTATATGTGCTGCCTTTGTACCTACTGTTTCTGTCTTGTCTGAGAGGAACCCTAATTGACTTTGCTCTTTCAGACCTCTTCCTGGCATGCTGCTGTCCAAGAGTAGCGGGAAGAGGCAGAGGTAGAACAGAACCCACAGCCCCTCCCTCTCAAGAAATGCTGATCTCTGCTACCCTCCGCTTCTCAGAAATGTTTAGAAGAAATTGTAAAAAAATAAATTGTTCTGCATGTCTGTCTCTTTTACATGTTAATGACTAGGTTTAGTGAGATGTGAATGATGGATCTGGGTGCTGAAATGTGAATGCATATGCCTAGTGTAGGCCCAATATTGCAGTTTTATGAAAGTCGGTGTGAGAATGATGAACTGTACTGTCACAGGAGGGCTAGTCATTTTGTTGGAGTGCTTATAAGATGAGTAGGGACCGTCAAAGCCAAAGGACAAGTGCCGCAATGTGCTGTGGTGATTACTGTACATGTCTCTTTCCAAGCACTGAGAAACAGCTCCTAAACCAAACTTTATTACCTTCCCATGGAACTGGATAGAGTAAAAGCAAAGTGAGTGACGTACACCAGCACCTCTGATTTTCCGTAGCAGGAAAAGAAAAGAAATATTATACTTTTTCTCCTAGGGGATATCAGGGTAGCTGCATAGCTGAAAAGAAATCTACCCAAACTTATTTTTCTCCAAGAAAATCTATTTAGAGTCAAAGCCCTGGAAAGATGAATAAAAGCTGCAGTTACGGGTGAGTGAGTGGCCTTTTGGAGGTAGGACCAGGGACAAAGCAGTCTGATACCGAGAGCACATAGTAGCTCCTCTTTTCTGCAAACTCCAGCTGCCCTTATTTGGGTCCTACTAATTAACTTTTAAAATGCCCCAAACCATTCCAGAGCAGTTGAGAATCCTCATATTTTCTTCTCACTTGGATTTAGGGACTCTTTCTGTCCTGGTTTTCTTCTTCTCTCTCCCATCACACTTTTAGTATATGTTTTGGTGGATCCTCTACTGCCAGTTGATGTACCTCAGGGCTCTGTCTTGCGGCCCCTCCTTTTCTCTCTCTACACTCAGTCCCTTGGTGCACTTATTTCCTCCCATCATCTTTAGTACCATCTTTATGCCAACAACTCAGATCTACCTCTCTGCGCCTGGAATCTCTCCAGGTATCCAGTCTCGGATCTCTGCCTGCTTATCCAACACTGCTGCTTGGATGTCTCACTTCCATCTGAAATTGAACACGACCTCCTTATCTTTCTCCCTAAAGCCACCTCCCCACTTAGTCCCTTCTCTATTTCTGTGGATAACACTACACTCCTCCCCATTTCCTCAGCTCGCAACCTTGGGGTCATCTTTGACACTACTCTCTCTTTCTCTGCACACATCTAACAGATAGAAGCGGCAGGTTTTAGCTTTCTCTACAACATCAGAAAAATTCATCCCTTACTTTCTACTCACACTACTAACACCTTTATCCACTCAGTAGTCACCTCCCACCCTGACTATTGTAACCTGCTCCTCCCTGGTCTTCTTCTGAATCATCTCTTTCCCCTTCGATCTGTTCAAAACTCAGCTGCACGGCTTATCTTCCACTAGTGTCGCTGTGCTCACGTAACCCCTCTTCTCAAGTCACTTCTCTGGCTCCCTATCAGTTTCCACATCCAGTTCAAACTTCTCCTACTGCGTACAAATGTAGTCATTCTGCGGTTCCCCACTACCTTTGTTCTATCTCACTCTACATCCCTCCTCGGGAACTCTGCTCCTCTGGCAGATCCCTTTTATCTGTGCCCTTCTCTGCTGCTGCCGCCTCCAGACTTCGTTCATTCCATCTTGCTGCTCCATATGCCTGGAACAAACTACCTGAGACTCCTTCTCTAGCCCTATTCACATCCAGGCTAAAAAAAAAACACCTCTGAAGCTGCTTTTGGATCCTGATGCTCCTCACTCTCTTATCCACTACTTATATGTATCTTACCATATTCTAAACCCCAGTTTTGCTATGTGTTTTGTCTTGATTAAATTGTAAGCTCTGATGAGCATGAATGCTGTCTTACATCTCTATATGTGCAGCGCAGTGTATGGCTTGAAGCACTATACAAATGATTGGTAGTAATAGTAATATTTGGCCACTATTTGCCTAAGGTAAACCCAAATCTCCAGATGGAATCGAGGTCTATATGTATAACTACCAATATGCCAAAAGCAAAACAAATTTAACTCATCAGAATCAAAGATGAACTGAGAACAACTGTCAGCATTTCCCTGGGAGGGAAACTAAATCCATATACATAAACCTGTAATGGCCTACACATGATGCAGCAAAACAACTTACCTTTCTCTCAGAACAGCAGTTCTCAGATCAATCATCAGTTATCGGGGGGGGGGGGGGGGGGATTTAAGGATATCCTCAATGAATATGCCTGAGACGGTCTGCATACAGCGGAGGCAGGGTATGCAGATCTCTCTTGTCCATATTCCTTGTAGATATGCTGAAAAACCAACTGGATGAGAATTACTGTCCTTGGCATGCAGTAAGTGAGTTCATTTTTTGACAACCTAAGTTTCTTTTCAGAGCCTCTGCCATTGTTTTTGAAAGAATTAACAACAATTAGGCTACAGCTATTTTCTCTGTTTCTCTGAAAATGACTGTGGGGCAACATGTATAATCACATGACCCAATAAAATGTTACAAGAGTTTAACTTTGGCAAAGTAAAAATATGTACAGTGCACCAATGGTAATAGTGTGCTTCAATAAAAGACTAGGCTTCAACATGCAGAGGGGGCTTGTGTCATACTGCCAACTTCCCACATGCCCAAACCTGACTGAACTGCAGTTCTCTTTCAGAGCACATGTGGTGTGCCCTACTATTCTGCTTAAATGCGTATTAGCACCCCCATCACAGTTCTGCTTGGGAAGCGGGCTTGACGCATGTTCACAGAGCAGCATATGCATGATACAGTATGTGTTCCGGTAAGGCTTTATACAATTTTATCTGATAGCCGCCAAAAGAAAAAGCATTATGGTTTGTCGGACATCATCAAGTGAACACATATCAAAATGTTTCCATACATCGTACTGCACTGCTAGGTCAATGAAAAAGCATCTTTAAACACTTGTTAGCTTAAAATATTTCCAGTGAAACATACAGTAAACTACAAAACCAACATTTGTTTTCAAGATGCTACCATATTTTTACAGCACAATAAACTGAATAAGAGCCAATAGTAAAAAGTGTTATGAAACTAAGGCACTATGATATCTCAGATAACCACCTTGTGACTATACAAATTCTTGATATGTAGTCAACAGGTGATATACCAAGTGATGGGAAGGAAATGTTAACAATACATGTTCAGAAAAACAAAAATAATTAAAGTTGACCTTTTAAATTTTAAAGTAAAAATATTGCTTAGTTTTGTTATAGAATATTCTATAATTGCAAAAATACACTTTAGGAGAGGGATTCTTAAACCTTTCGCTGTGTGGACCCTTTATTAACCTCTAAAAAATTCAGGGACCCCTGGTTCATCTGCACCACTCTTCCTAGACCCCTCCTCTCAGCGCCAAGCCTGTCTTCACTAGCCTTATTTCTCTCTCTTCCCCTTCCTATCTCCTACAGTCTCTCTCCCCCACCAACCATTCCCCATTCCAGTCTTCTTCTCCCTCCCTCCCCACAGCCTCTCTCTCTCTGCTTTGTTTTCTGTGTCCTGTGGTCCCCTTGTAATGGTCTCACAGACCTCCAAGGGTCCATGTTCCACAGGATGGAAGTCACTGCTCTAGGATGTCTATCAAACGATTTACAGGGAGGAGTGGCCTAGTGGTTGGGGCAAGGTACTTCAGGCCGGAAGGTCGGTGGTTCAAATCCCACTAGAGGACAGCAACCTTGGGCCGGAAGGACTGGGGTTTCTAGTCCCACAGGTGCTCCTTGTGGTCTTGGGCAAGCCACTTAACCCTCCATTGCCCATGTTCCCTGTAAGTATTAGTGTATGTGTCTCATATCCCCTTGTGTTAAATGTATCCCCCAACCGCTTTGACCCGGTGAAAAGCGGGATATAAATGCAGCTAAATAAATAAAATAAAAATAAATTTATATTTTAGAACTTATGCATGTAAATGTGCACTTTGCCCAAACTCTGCTTCTGTACATGCCATTGGTCGAATGTGTGTACTTAATAGCAGGAGACTATGGGTAAGTGGCCATTCACAAGTGAAAGCCGCTAAAATACCATGCTTTCCACAGGTAAGTGTAGGCAACCCTTATAAAATGACCCTCCACATGTGTACCTGGTCACCTGATTTAGAACATTATTGTAGGTGTGTTCAAATTCTTTAATGCCCACCCTTTCTCTAGATTGACAAAAGTTTCAGTTCTTTTTACCTCAGGAGGAAAACTTTGAGACATTAAGTAAAACTGAAGGGAGTTCTGCTTATTGTAGTCATCTTAACAGGCTACCTAAAAACGAACTCAGAAGGTCTAAACATGAGAGCAACGGCAACAGCAATGAGCAGAAAGTCGCAGGTGACTGACAGCTTAGCGGTAAGAAAACATCTGGGCAGATGCTCCAGGGAGGGCCACTGGTTAGCCGCTTGCAGACAGCCGAACGGAGAGAGAGCGCTTCCCCTCGAGCCCACCCCCACCGCGGATGAGGTGTGCACCGGCCCAGCAGCTCCCTGCGCGCGCACGCAGACACACACCCATCCACATGCATCCAGCCCCTGTCTGCTCCGGGGCCCGGGCGGGGGCGCGCGCGCACAGACACACATGCATCCAGCCCATGCCTGCTCCGGGACCCGCGAGCACGCGCACACACACACGCCCCGCTCCTGCTGCAGGCCTGAGCCCGGGCACTAAGTCCCAGAGCCACCGCTGCACTAGAAGCAGCAATACCGAGGCACCAGCGCCACCACCTGCCGCCTCGCACTGACAAGCCCTAGCCGGCTGAGGTGAGAGGAGCAGGGGCCAGCCCGGGAGCAGCGCCCCATCCTCCTCTTCCTCCGTCGCCACACCTAGCAACCGTGCTGACAGGACGCAGGAAGCCCCGTGGCCTCGGCCGGAGCGGTGTGGCGCGCGCGCTTCCCCGTCCCGCCCGCGCCTGCGGCAGCCCAGTGACAGCCGCAGCCCCGGGAGGGACGCAAAGCTCTGCGTCCCGACTCCGCTGCTCCATCTCTCCATCCATCCCTCCCTCCCTCGCCTGCAGCCGGGGCGCCGCCTCTTACCGATGTGGTTGTCCTCGATGTGCTCAATGAGCTCGGCCAGGGTGGGGAAATGCAGTCCGCAGCCCCCGAACCTGCAGGTATTGGAGAAGAAGGAGGCGGCGGCGATGCCTGTCATGTTGGTGCATGGAGCTGAGCCGAGCTGCCCCCCTCCCCCTCCGCCTCCCCCAGCGCTGCTGTACAGAGAGGGCTCGAGCGGGCTGCTGCGGGGAGTGAGAGAGAGGGGCAGGGAGCCGGCGGGGGAGGAGGGACGACGACGAGGAGGAGGAGGCGGGAGCAGCTGAGGTAGCGATGGGTAGGAGGAGGGGAGCCAGCAGCAGGAGGAGGGACCAGGGCTGTGCGGGAACAGCTGGACACAGCACCCCAGCCCCATGTTGCACTTCCAGCTACCTGAGCTTCTCCCTTTTTCTCTCTCTTGTCGACTTTTTTGTTATTCTGACGCTCCCCGAGAAGTGTTTGACTTGATTAGTGCCATGCATAACGGTAAAGTGGAAATTAAGTTAGTCCATTATAACAGCCCCTTTTCAGGGTTTCATTGCACTCGGTAGCCTAGCCAGGGCTGATTTTTTTTTTTTTTTTTTTGTGGGGCCTGGGATTAACATATAGATGGGCAGAAGGCAGTGCGAATGTTGACACTGCATCTAATTTTCCTCTCATTGTTCTGTTCTGGATGAGCCTGATGCCAAAGTGGAGGGGCCACCCTTGGCTAGGCCCCAATTGCACTTCTTTCCGTTTCTAAGTACCTGGATAATTTGCTGTGCCTAAAGCATCCCTGTAAATAGCAGGTGCATGTGTAAGATGGCACTTTTCTACCTACCTGAGCCTGGGCAATGTTTTTCAAATAGGTTTTACCCAGGTAGTTTGTCTGAAAATTTATTAGACCTTACTCCTGGGGGAACTTTGTGCTACTGTGCGATGCAGAATTTATGCAGCATTCCTCCCCTGTGCAGAATTCCACACTTACTGCATTGAATTCTGCACAGAAAATGGAAGCTGGCGTGGTTTGTCTCCTTTCCTCTTCCTTACACTGGATTAAAAAAAACAATACAACCGCCCCTTCCCGCCCCACACACCAGCCAGCCATGTCTGGCAATATGCAGCAAACAGGAGAGCATCTGCCTATCAGGCAATGCCCCTTCCACAATCTAGTACCAGACCACCTGTCTGAGCCATGTGGCTGTACGGTGTCCCGTACAGTAAAATTCAGCAACCAGGCCCATGGCTGTAAAGGAGGAGGACACGACCCTTTAAGCAGCTCCTCTCTTCCTCTGTCGCATGTGGAACAGAACAGGAGCGACTGCTACATGGGTAGAGAGAACAAAGTGAAGGAATCCCTTGGGCCTAGTTGTGGGGAGGGGGAGAGAGCATGTTGAGGGGTTTTGACCAGGAAGGGGGAATAAATGCAGCTGTGAAGGTTTGCTGAGGAGGAAATAGAGTAAGCTAGTGGGAGTTCCTGAGGAGGGAGAGAGTGCTTGAGGACAAAGAACTGGGCCTCTTTTTAAGAGTTAGTGAGAAGAAGGGTAGAAGTGAGGAAGCAGAGGGAGGAAAAGGGGTAGAGAAATAGAGGCCTTGCTAAAAGTTAGAGAGAACTGAAGGACTGGGGTTCTTGTTGGGGTGGGAAGAGAGAACTGGGACAGGCAGAGAGAGCGCCAGGGGGTCTTTCTGGCCAGAACTGAGAGAACAGGGGAGTAGAGAGGGAAAGAAAGCTAAGGGGGGGGGGGTAACAAGGGAGCATAGATAGAGAGCTGCTAACAGGGTGGGAGATCAAGCATATGAGGAGTTCAAGCTAAGAGGATCGAGAAAGCTGATAGGATAGATTCTGTGGAAGAAGAAAATTGGAGGTGTCAGACCTGGAGTGAGGGAATTCTGATAGGAAATTCAGTGAAAAAAAATTACTAATAAAGCATGAAGAATTCTGCAGAATTTTCAAAATTTTTATGCAGAATTTGAATTTTTTTTAGCACAAAATTCCCCTAGGTGTAAACAGTACCTGTATAGGTTATTGTTAAGCCGTTACTAAAAAACAGCTCTATAGCTGGGATTATTTTTCCTCCTTTACATCACTTGGTCACATTAAATTTTGTATCATTTATTTGTCCAGCTTGCCAGCTTCACAACTTTCTCCTGGAATTTTTCACAATCTATCAGACATAAGACGTGCTATACTGGGTCAGACCAAAGGTCTATCAAGCCCAGCAGAAATGTGTTCTCATCTTTGTTAGTGATATAGCGGAAGGGCTGTCGGGTAAGGTTTGCCTCTTTGCGGATGATACCAAAATCTGCAATAGAGTAGACACCCAGGAAGGTGTAGATAACATGAGGAGGGATCTAGCTAAGCTTGAAGAATGGTCTAGAATTTGGCAGCTGGGATTTAATGTTAAAAAATGTAAGGCCATGCATTTGGGCTGCAGCAATCCAAGGGAGCAATACAGTATAGGAGGTGAAGTACTTTTGTCCACTAAAGAAGAGCGGGACCTAGGCGTGGTTGTGTCTGATGATCTTTAAGTAGCTAAACAGGTAGAAAAGGCGACAGCAAAAGCTAGAAGGATGCTTGGGTGCATACGGAGAGGAATGACTAGCAGAAAAAAGGAGGTGATAATGCCTCTGTATAAGTCTTTGGTGCGGCCTCATTTGGAGTATGGTGTGCAATTCTGGAGACAGCACCTTCAAAAGGATGTGAACAGGATGGAGTCGGTGCAGAGGGTGGCTACTATAATGATTAATGGGCTTCATTATAAAGCATATGAGGACAGACTTAAGGATCTTAATATGTACACCTTAGAGGAAAGGCGGGATAGAGGTGATATGATTGAGATGTTTAAATACTTCCGTGGCATAAATGTTCAGGGAGAGAGCCTCTTTCAATTGAAAGCAAGTTCTGCTACGAGGGGACATGGGATGAGGGTGAAGGAAGATAGATTCAGGAGTGATATGCGGAAATATTTCTTTACAGAAAGAGTAGTGGATCCATGGAATAGTCTCCCAGTGGAGGTGGTAGAGATGAGGACAGTAACTGAATTCAAAAAAGCATGGGACCAATACAGAGGATCTCTAAAGGTAAAAAGTGGACTGTTGTAGTTGTTGTTATGGAAGGACAGACTAGATAGGCCATATGGTCTTTTTCTGTCATCATGTTTCTATGGCAGGGTTCTGGATAGAAGTTATTGTTTCTACCTAACTCTCCTCTCCCCATGCCATCTACATTCATTGTCCACCACTCCAAAAATGCAGTAGTCAAATATTATTGTCAAGTGGCCACTTCCTTATCCCAAATCAACCAAACAGGCTAGTCTAGTCTTGGTTTTGCCCTATGACATGGATAGATATGTAGTTCTTTCATTGATTGTGCTAAGAAAATCATTCATGCAAGGCGTTGTTTCCCCCCCACTAATGACATTACTGTCCCCTGGGTTCTGAAGGTAGTAATGTCAGTTTGACAGAAGAGGAGGTGCATGAGAAAGGGGGTTTTATCAAATCTTGTGTTAGGTTTGAGTCTGGGTCTTTCATCTCTACCCTTTTTGAGGTGTCCTGTGGCTCAAGGAGGAACATCCAGACATTAGGGGGCGGGGGGGAGGAACTTGTACACAGGATGAAAGACCAGGTCCTAGAGAATTGTAATGGTTTCATACTAATTTGGTAGAGATGCTGAAAAAGAGGAGATGATATATCTGGTTTAGTCAAGGAGTGGTTGGCTCAGACCAGGAGTGGAGTAACTGCAATACTGGATCATTAGATGTCCATCTCAACCTGGCAAGAAGATGATGTGGGTTCTTCCCACTTCTGTGTAAACACTGTGCCAGAAAAACACTGGGATCATGACCTAGCCAGAGTTGTGGCACATAAAGAAATTGTGACTACCTGGGACATACCTTTTGTCGCAGATTAAAACTTTAATGCAAGAAAACCCTTGCGTTGTTTAAAAGAAGAAAAGCACAAGAACAGCACTATTATGGACACGTCATGGCTATTTTGTACCATGTTTGAAGAAGGAGAAGATTTTCAGGTACCGACAAATGCAATTGGAGACCAAGAAAATGTGGCAGAAAGATAAAGAAATTGTTCCTGTTGTATTGGGCACCATCTGCCTTATTAAAAAGAATTTCCAAGAGCATGTTATCTGTACATATTACACCTTATGAACTCCAGAAGGAGGCTCTCTTTGGAACCATGTTATCTGTACATATTACACCTTACGAACTCCATAAGGAGGCTCTCTTTGGAACCATGTTATCTGTACATATTACACCTTATGAACTCCAGAAGGAGGCTCTCTTTGGAACAATGTTATCTGTACATATTACACCTTACGAACTCCATAAGGAGGCTCTCTTTGGAACCATGTTATCTGTACATATTACACCTTATGAACTCCAGAAGGAGGCTCTCTTTGGAACAATGTTATCTGTACATATTACACCTTATGAACTCCAGAAGGAGGCTCTCTTTGGAACTATGTTAAGTGGTGGGATGATACTAGGAGCAAATCTGAGAGACTGAGATTAACTCCAACATACTCTGGCATAGGAATGAGGTTCCTTTTTGTCATGGTGTATTCTACTTAGAGAAAATATTGAGTCCACTTAAATTGCCAAGTTCTTGTTGTTAAGTGCCGTCGAGTCGGAGTCGACTCATGGCGACCCTCTGGATAGCTATCCTAAATTGTGTTCGGTCTTCAGTCAGGCGGCTCATTGTTGACAGACTGGTACCCGTAGCTGCTGTTATTGTAGCGATCCATCTCATTGCTGGCCTTCCTCTTTTGCGTTGACCTTCTATCTTGCCAAGCATGATGTCTTTCTCTAATGATCTCTCTCTTCGCATGATGTGTCCGAAGTATGAAAGTCGAAGTCTTGTCATCTGAGTTTCTAAAGAAAGCTTAGGTTTGATCTCCTCTAGTACCGACTGGTTTGTTCTTCGGGCAGTCCATGGTATACACAGTATTCGCCGCCAGCACCATAATTCAAAGGCATCAATTTTCTTCCTGTCTGTCTTTTTCACTGTCCAGCTTTCACATCCATATGATGTTATTGAAAATACCATGGCTTGAACAAGTCGAATCTTTGTATGGAGAGAGACATCTCTGCTCTTGAGAATCTTATCTAGATCTTTCATAGCCATTCTGCCAAGAGCAATGCGTCGTCTGATTTCTTGACTGCTTGTTGCTTCTTTATTGATAGTTGATCCAAGTAGGTTAAAGTTGTTCACGATTTCAATTTCTTCTCCTTCAACGATGAACCTGTTGATTATGCCAGTTGTCATGATCTTTGTCTTCTTTACATTAAGGTGCAGGCCCATTTTGAGACTATGTTCTTTGATTGTGAGAAGCAAATGTTTCAGATCATCTTCACTTTCAGCCAGTAATGTGGTATCATCAGAATAGCGAAGGTTGTTGATGAGTCTTCCACCAATCTTCACACCTCTGTTTTCTTCATACAGTCCTGCTTCTCTGATGATTTGTTCTGCATATAAATTAAACAGGTAGGGGAAAAGTATGCAGCCTTGTCTTACACCTTTGCTTATTTTAAACCATTCTGTTTCTCCTTGTTCCGTTCGAACTGTTGCTTCTTGATCAATGTACAGATTGCGCAAGAGAACGATCAGGTGTTCTGGTATACCCATGCTTCTTAATGTGGCCCAGAGTTTCTCATGGTTTACACAGTCAAAAGCCTTGCTATAGTCGATAAAGCACAAATAGATATCCTTTTGGTATTCTTTAGTCTTTTCAAGGATCCATCTCACATCCGCAATGATGTCTCTCGTTCCTCGCCCATTCCTGAACCCTGCTTGCACTTCAGGTAGTTCTTGTTCTAGGTATGGCTGTAGTCTCTTTTGAATAATCTTCAGTAGAATCTTGCTGGCATCATTGATCAGAGCGATTGTGCGATAATTTCCACAGTCAGTTGGATCACCTTTCTTTAGTATTGGTATAAACACAGATCTTTTCCAGTCAGTTGGCCATGATGTTGTCTTCCATATTTCTTGGCAGAGCCTTGTAAGTACGGTAACAGCTGCATCAGATTGCTACAAATACGTCTATGGGAATGCTATCAATGCCTGGTGCTTTGTTCTTTGATAAGGCTTTCAATGCTGCTTCAACTTCTTCTTTCATCACCAATGGTTCCTGATCATAAGGTATAGGTTGAAACGGCTGTTGGTCCACTTGATCTTTATCATATAAAAACTCTGTATATTCCTTCCACCTTTTCTTGATCTTTTCAGCATCATTCAACATAGAACCTTGAGCATCTTGTAACATTCCAATTCGAGGCTGGAACTTTTTCTTAAACTCTTGCAGCTTTAGGAAAGCCGATCTTGTTCTTCCTCTAATAGTTTCTGCTTCTATTTCCTTTCAAGTGTCATTGTAGTACTTTTCCTTGTCCTGTCTTGCTGCACGTTGGAAATCTCTGTTGAGTTCTGCGATTGTCTTTCTTTCTCCTTTGGCTTTAGCTTCTCTGCGTTTCTGGGCAATTTTCAGAGTTTCTTCTTCCGTCATCCATTTTGGCCGTTTTTGCTTTTTCACCTTTTGTAGAGACTTCTCGCTTTCTTCCAGCACAACCTTCTTGATGTCATTCCATAACTCTTCCGGAGCTCTGTCATTTGTATCTAAAGCAGCAAATCGATTTTGCAGGCAGTCTTTAAATTCCAGTGGTATATTCTCAAGGTCATATTTTGCTGCATTCATGACTGGTTTGCTCTTTTTCAACTTTAGCTTGAGTTTGCATACTAGTAGTTGATGATCTGTACCACAGTCAGCTCCAGGTTTTGTCTTTGCTGATGTTACAGAGCTTTTCCATCGTTGACTTCCACAGATGTAGTCAATTTGATTTTTATACAATCCATTGGGTGAAGTCCATGTGTACAGTCGCCGCTTGTGTTGCTGGAAGAAGGTGTTTGAGATGAATAGATCATTGGTCTTGCAGAATTCTATCAATCTTTCTCCAGCTTCATTTCTGTTGCCAAGTCCATATTTTCCAACTACTTTGCCTTCTTCTTTGTTGCCAACGTTTGCGTTCCAGTCACCCATGACTATCAGGATATCCTGTTTGCATGTTCTGTCAATTTCAGCTTGTACTTGTTCATAGAACTCTTCAATTTCATTCTCTTCTGCAGCTGTTGTTGGGGCATATACTTGAATTATAGTTGTGTTGATAGGCAATCCTCGTAGACGAATAGAGATTAAGCGTTCGCTGACTGCATTGTATTTCATTACAGTTCTTGCAAGTTTCTTCTTTATTATAAATGCAACACCATTTCTTCTTTGTCTTTCATTTCCAGCATAGTAGACCATGTGTGGAGGAGTGGAGGAGTGGCCTAGTGGTTGGGGCAAGGTACTTCGGGCCGGAAGGTCGGGGGTTCAAATCCCACTGGAGGACAGCAACCTTGGGCCAGAAGGACTGGGGTTTCTAGTCCCACAGGTGCTCCTTGTGGTCTTGGGCAAGCCACCTAACCCTCCATAGCCCATGTTCCCTGTAAAATAGTTCTCTGTGTGCTGTGCTTTCCTGTCTAATCAATGTGTTTATACCTCAAAAAATTTCCTGTCATGATTTGACAATTTCCAATCTGTAATCAAAAAACCGCTGCTGATCGCTGGAAGTAGCGGTATACAAATGTATACTAAATAAATAAAATAAATAAAATGTGATCATCTGATGCAAAGTGCCCGATGCCAGTCCATTTCAGTTCGCTGACACCCAACAGATCAAGTTGTACACGTTTCATTTCATTCTTGACCACCTCCAACTTCCCTTGGTTCATGGTTCGTACGTTCCATGTTCCAATGTGTAAGACATCTTTACAGCTTCTGACTCTCATTTCATGCGCAGCTACATCAGCAGTCAGATTTCCCGAGGGCTTTGATCCAATCACATCATAAATGCTGGCTTTACTCTGAAAAGTCTTCAGCTCTTCCCCAGTAGCTAGTTGAGTGCCTTCCGACCTGGGAGTCTCATCTTCCAGCACCATAGCACAATTTGTTTTGTTGTAACTATCCATTGGGTTTTCATGGCAAGATACAGAAGTAGATTGCCGGGCCTTCCTTCCGCGCAGTTTAAGTTTGGTGTTGTTGCTGTTGTCACAGAAATGTGATCCTCCGCCGTCAACACTATCCCATTCTGCTGCTGCCCAGATGGGTGGTTTGTCTTCGTCTGGCACCTCAGCTGAGACCTGTCCATCTTGGGAGACCCTGCCAGTAGTTAAACTACCGATAGTTTAGCTCTTAGCATCACTGATGCACGCAAGCCCTCACAGCACGACAAGCTGCAAACCAAGTGACGCCTGTCCTATTTGTTCTTTTTGCTACTGTTTGATTTGTCATCATTTATTCAACCAGTAAAACGACACTTCACAACAAAATCAACTTTCTTTTTGAAGAACCTAATTGCTTTGTTTGCAGGGCTGGTGTTAGGGACAGGGTGCAACAAAGGCAATTTTCCTGGGGCCCCAAGTGTTTCTAAAGCTGAAAAAGGCACAGACTTCTGGCAGGCTATGGGGCCCCTTCTAAATCTCTGCCTTAAGTCTCAGCATGTGTACCACCCTGTGTGTCTGGAGTTATTTGAATTTTACTGGTAAAGATTTCATGTTTGGATTCCACTACCCTGGAGGGCTGCTATCCCTCATCCATAAATGACCTCTTGGATTATGGTGTGCCGGATGATTGCAAATACTCTTCAGTTACCTGGGGTGAGGTGGCACCTCCCTTTCCACGCGGCAAAAGTTAAATATGCAAAACAGATCAGGGATAGGTGTGGGAGCTAGGGAAGACATCTTAAATAGAGGGTGAGAGTGACAGTGATAAATTTTTGTGCATCCCTGTGTAGGGTATAAATTTAAGTTTCCATATCATCCTGCTAGACCAGTCCAGATAAGTGAGTTGTGTTCCCCTACCAGCAGATTGGTGGAGACAAAAAAAACAATGAAAAGTCCAGGTTTCAATGACATCACTCCTGAGCCTCTATCCACCTCAACCACCAGAGGTTCCTTCAGTATTTTTTTGTCTCCAGCACATAGCAAATGGATTGTCTCCTCTCTGTAGAAAGTCTGAAGACTGAGAGGAAAATGCTCATGAACAACCATCTTAAGACTTAAAAGCTGACTCTTTCACTTGAGAGCGATGTGGGAGGTGCCACTAGATTGTGGTCTTTTTGGTAGACAAAGGAGGAGGGAAAATTAGTTCAGCTCCTCACCCTTATCGTGATAAGGGCCTATTGAGTAGCCAGAAATTGGAAGGATTTGGAAGAAACTGGAAGAGTACAGCAGCTTCATACAACCTCAGTGCCTCCTCCTTTCTTCCCTGTTCTCTCCCAAAGATTGCAGAAGGCTCTCAGAGTGATCTGCCTGCCAGCCACCTTTCACACAGTGCTGCTAAAAAATAAACCCAGCCAGTGAATTAGTTTCAGAGGAGTAGAACTGAGTGTGGCACGGATCCTCCACCTGGAGCTCTGAGGGGGGGGGGGGCGTGTAACAAGACTCAACCTTGTCATTGTCCTTGTTGGGGGCTCCTGGCTCTATCTCTGAGGGATGCAATTTGGGGTGGCCTGCTAGTGACCATTTGCGCTGTGTGGGGGTTTCCTGCCATTTTCTGCTCATGTTGGTAATGTTTTTTCCTATTGCATGCCATAGGGGTCGTGCATCCTAACATGTGTACTGCCCAAGTGGCTCTAAGGCATGCTCCTTCCCTAGAGCTTTTACTGCACGTTAATGAATGCGTGAGGGCCAACACAGCCTTAGCGTGCGCTCTTGTGATACTCTAACTCTCTATGTCTTTTTCCAGGAAACGTTGTTTGACCTGTGGCAGGCAAGGAGCCTCGTCCTTGGATTCTGGACTCTGCCTTTCTTGTATGGCAGCTTCTGAGTCGTCCCTGGAGGGCATGCTTTCCTCCTCTCAGCGGGGGGATACAGTTAGTCTATCCTTACCTGCCTCAGGGCAGGAGGTGCAGAATGGGCAGGAGGTGCAGAATGGGGCTAAGTGTAAGGATGCTGAGTTGGCTGGTGGCTCCGGTGATCATGCTGCGAGCCGCACTTCATCCGCTAGGGAGATCTGTGGCGGATATGCACCCTGATGTTGAGGAACCTTTTCTGAGAGGAGAGTTTCTGGAGTCTGGATTGTCTTCCCTGGAATTCTTTTCCTTTTTGCAACAGGCCTAGTACTTCTGGCATGGAAATTCAGACCCTGCAGCCTCTAGGTGCCCCCAGATGCAGTCTCGTGCCGGGCAGGCTGAAATTAGAAGCCCTGTTCAATTAGCTTTGGTCCCCAGTGTGGGACACTCCCTGAACATAAGGAACAGTTGGGAGCTATCCGAGATGTTGACTGTGCCTTCAATCCAAATGAATTGGTATTTGGCTCTGATGTGAATGAGGACCTACTCTTATCTTCAGAAGATTATGCAGAGGCTGGTGTGATCTGCCTGTTCCAGAAGGAGGAGCTGGTGGCATTGATTTCCAGGATCTTATTGGCCTTGAACTTGACAGATGGGTCCAGCATAGAGCAGGAGCTGAAAGTGTACACACTTCTTCAAGGGGTGTGGAAATCCACTACTGTTTTCCCATTTCCAGAAGTGATCAAAGAAATGATCCGGTCTGAGTGGGACTCACTCGACTCCCTGTCTAAAGGGTTAAGGGTTTATAAAAAGATCTATGCTGTCCTGGAGGAGGAGCGCGGTGATTGATTTGACATTCCCAAAGTGGATGCATAGGTCACGGCGGTTACCAGACAGACCACCATTCCATTGGAAGGCGGGTCGGCCTTAAAGGATGTTCTGGACTGCAAGGTTGATTCCTTGCTGAAGAGCCAGTTTGCTGTGGTGGCAGCTGTTCTATAGCTGGGGGTATTTACCACCTTGATGTCTTGAGATCTGCTCCAGTGGATTCAGTCTCTTCTGCCTGATGATACTACCTCTCTCTTGAAGTCAGCCACGGCCTTCCTTTCGGATGACACATATTTATTTATTTATTTATTTATTTATTTTCTCTTATATACCGCGCTATTCTGCATCAGTGCGGTTTACATTGAACAAACTGAAATTACATTGAACAGGGTATTATAACTTGGAGATAACTATTTTACAGGGAACATGGGCTATGGAGGGTTAAGTGGCTTGCCCAAGACCACAAGGAGCACCTGTGGGACTAGAAACCCCAGTCCTTCCAGCCCAAGGTTGCTGTCCTCTAGTGGGATTTGAACCCCCGACCTTCCGGCCTGAAGTACCTTGCCCCAACCACTAGGCTACTCCTCCACTCCATGACATGACATATGACATGACATATGACATGACATATGACATGGTTTGCTTCGTGGTCAGGGATGGTGCCCTGATGATGGTGTCACAGTGTTGGATTTGGCCCCATAATTGGGCGGTGGACACATCCTCCAAAGCCCATTTAGCTCAACTGGCCTTAAAGGGGAAGCTCCTGTTTGGAACCGATTTGGATAAACTGGTGAAGGGCTTAGGTGAGTCAAACTCTTACCATCTCCTTGAAGACAGGGTCAGGGGGCCTGTGAAGTGGGCCAGTGCCCCTTCTTATCAGCCTCTACCTGTCCACTAGGCACGCTGGCTGGATTTCTGGGAGTCTTGGGACTATCGTCACTTCCGCCCTGGAAAACATTTCTTCCCCTCTGCCTCAGGGTCTTGGGCAAGTTCTCACTCCTTTCATGGAACACATGGACACAGGGACTCATTCCTATCCAGAAGAGGACCCTACCAGGCCATGCAACAAAGGTTTGGGGGCCCATTCCCTGGTGCCTCTGGTGGGCATCAGTCTTTTGCCTCTTCTTTCAGGAATGGCCCTGGGTTACCAAGGATCGCTGACTCCTAGACACCATTCAGTTTGGCTGTGTCTTGTAATGCAAGGAGCCGATTCCTGATGCCTTCATCGTTTCCTCTTGTAGGTCTGCGATCAAAGGTGCTGTGGTGCGAACCACCTTGGACAAGTTGCCTTGTCTAAAGACGGTGGTGCCCGTCCCTTCAGATGAGCAGGACAAGGGCAGATACTCTATTTACTTTGTAGTGCCAAAGAAGAATGGTTCCTTCTGGCTCATTTTGCATCTCAAAGGGGTCAGAACGTGCTTGCGTGTCATGCGCTTTTGGATGGAAACTCTATGCTCCATGATTCCAGCAGTGCCCCAAGGAGAATTCTTGGCTTCTCTGGATCTGGCCGAGGCATATTTTCATATCCCAATCTGGGCAGCTCAGCAGAAGTATCTGCTTTTTGCCATGCTTGGCTCTCACTATCAGTTCACTGCCCCTCCTTTCATGTTCTCCACTGCCCCAAGGACTTTCTCAAAGGTTATGGTACTGGCAGCTGCAGCCCCAAGGTGTGTCCATCCCTATCTAGATGACTGGCTCATCCGAGCCCATTCCCTGTCAGAAGCATCTCAAGTGATGTCCTTTGTGGAAAGCCTCGGCTGGGTGATCAATCAGGAAAAGAGCCAGCGTTTACCTTCACAGTCCTTGGACTTTCTGGGACCACATTTTGACACATGAGTAGGCAGAGATTTCCTGCCAGAGGAGAAAGTCAGAAGTCTGTTGAATTGCCAGGCGATGTTCTGTGTGCAGCAGGCCCCCAGAGTCTGGGATTATCTTCAGCTCAGATTCCTGACAAGTGGGAACTGAATCAAGAGGCGTTTCAGTTGATTCTGCGCCTCTGGGGTTACCCTGAAATGGATCTGATGGTGACCCACTGCAATGCCAAAGTGTTCCGCTTCTTCATTCGCCACATGGAGATGGGGTCTAAGGGTATTGATGCCCTGATCCATTTGGGTGGACAGTATTGGGTTTCATTTGTTGCTTATAAACAGTATTGTTAGTGAGTATAGTCTCTGGTTCCATTCTGATGGCTGTTCTCTTTTGTAGTGGATTTTGTTCTTAATGAAATATTTTATTAATCTCTGAGGGTTTTGAGCCATTACCAGTGCAAATTTGGTGGGAAGGTTCCGGGGTGGACATCCAATCTGTGCTTTGCCCCAGAACGCAGTTCCGATCCCAACGCTCCCCACACATACACAGCATTTGTGTGGGGAGCGCTGGATGGAGGCGGAACAGGGGAGTGACACAGTATGTGGATGTTCAGGGCCTATTCAGGTCCACCAGCACATAACTGCACACCCAGCTTATTCCACCTCGAAGGTGGAATAAGTCCCGAGTGTCCCCCACAAAATGGGTGTCTGGCCATGCTATTCCCCCACAGTTATGATCCGTGCCATGGGGGCCTCTGGTGCTGGCAGGGTCACGGTCTGCAGGGGCAGACATGGGTCATGGCTTTCCAAGCTGTCAGATGGCTCATTGCCATGGCGCCAGAATGCCATGGCTCCCATGCCCCAGCCATCGTGTCCTGGCATCTGGACGGGCAGTTCCTCGTATGGCAATCTCATTGGCATACGGGGAGTGCCCAGACGTCAAAGTCCCCCTATTCTGCTGTTGCGGGTACGTCTGGGCCCCACAGCGGCAAAATTGGCTTAGTTTCCCGCATGTTCAGTTTTTACACAGCCAATGTGGCTGAACGTGCGAGAACCAGAATGTGCGAACTATCTACGAGCTATAAGCATCTAAAGGAAGTACCCACAAAAGACATAGCATTTCACAGTACAAAGCAGACACTAAATAGCCAAAAAACATGTAAGAACAACAATTATATAGATAAAGAACGAAGGGGGAGGGAAAGGAAAGGGGGAAAGATGAAGGGGAGAACAGGGGATTAAGGAGATGAAATAGAACGAATATTGTGTAAAGTCCTTGAGAGGAGATTAAACATATAGGTCGGTCATAAACTATAGTAATAATATAGACTACGTACTGAGGATCCAAACTAAATTTAATTAAATAAATAGAGCAAACTTGGTAACTTCACTGGCCATGATAAGAAACTAGAAAAACCCAAAGTAAGGCCTGACAGTTTTGCATCTGAAAAGAAAAAACACATCTCTAAAATGAATGAAAACTGGCTGGTGGTCTCCGATCTTAGTGCTTCCATATAGAGCAGGAAGCACCACTAGGGCGAGGCAATCTCAAATTATTGTCGGCAAATCAACTTAATAAATGCTAATTCAACCCATTCCACGGTGTGGTTCATTGCCCTACCCCGTTGTATCCTGTCTTGTAGCCCGCAGGTGTGGTTGCTTTGTTTCTGGACTTAAGCACAATTCCCACATAGAATTTACATGTTGGAAATAGTCAGATTCTCTTGTTTAATTAGATTTTTTCAGATGTATAATTCATTGTCTGGTATGCAGAACACAGCCCTGAGGCTCTGCATTGGACCCAAAAATATTTTGTGTTGACAAAACTTAAAGAATGTGGTTTTAAGTATAGTTTGAGAGTAGATTGCTACAATGCATACACAAGTAAAAAGTGCTGCTGTTCTGTCAGTGCAGGGCAGTGGGGATAAAGATAATGCAAAATTTGTGTATCTAATACTTTATTACACAATTTTTTGCATGGAATCTGCTATTAAATCTACTAAGATCTTAGAGAATTCTGGGCCTAGTCCATCCAGGTCTGGTGCATTAGTTAGTTTTAATGCCTGTCCTCTTTTGAGATTTGCTTGTTAAGTACAGTGGTGTGCAAAAGTGTGGAATCACTTGTGAGTTTTGCGTTTTTCATACTTTCTAACAGTTTTTTTTAAATTTTGCGTTAGCCCAGCATATTCATCTTTCTACCACGTTAAAAGGGATACTTTGGCTATTAGAGTTGACTTTTTTGCATTCCTTGCTTCCAATTTAAATACTTTACAGACACTGGTAGATAGCTACTGCGATTTTTGTGGATCTTGTGTCAGAACTGGATCAAGATTATCCAATATGCACACATTATTTCTGACCAATCAGGAGGCTGGTTTCACTAACCAATCACAATGCAGATATCTAGCCAACAGTGCAGCTATAAAAACGTGTGGAATTTTTGAATTTCATACGCTTTCTGGATCGACCATGAAGATGACTCTGATCCTGACGTTGGAGGAGCTTGTTCGTGTGTCGTTTATGAGCGAGGAAGGATTTTCAAGCCATCAGATAGCCAGGAAAGTTGGCTGCAGTCAGAGCACTGTTGTTAAGATTGTACAGAAGAAGAAAGAAATGGATTCAGTGGTGGACAAGCCTCGTTCAGGTCATCCACATGCATTAACATCATGCCAGGACCGCGCACTACGACACATTTTACTGACTGATCACAAGTTGACCTCTCCTCAGCTACTTCGAGAGTGGTCACACAAGAGTGAGGTCAGTGTCAGCTCATCAACAGTTTGTCGCCGGTGCCTGCAGTTTGGTCTCCGGGGCTGCAAAGTACGGAATAAGCCACTGATGACTGACATACAAAGGTGCAACCAGATCGTGTGGGCGAGAAAGCACTCAACCTGGTTGACTGAAATGTGGGAAAAGGTGCTATTCAGCGATGAAAGCACCTTCTGCCTGTTTGGTAACCAGGCCCACACCTATGTGAGGAGATTTCCTGGAGAGGAATGCAATCCTGAGTGTCTCAACCTCACTGTGAAGCATCCTTTGAAGGTCATGGTCTGGGGCTGCATGGCTGTCAGTGGCATTGGACGTCTTCACATCATCGATGGAATGGTCAGCGGGGCCAAGTACATCACCATACTGCAAATGTGCATGGTGCCATCAGTACACCAGCTGTTTCCTGGCCAGTTCCTGTTCCAAGATGACAATGCACCCTGCCATCGCTCCACACAGGTGATCAGCTCGAAGCAGCGGAACAACATCAAATCAATGGATTGGCCTGCCCAGTCTCCAGATCTGAATCCAATCGAGAACCTGTGGCACAAAGTGGTCTTGGAAATATCCAAGAGGCATCCGACATCAAAGCGTGAGCTGATTGAGTCACTCATTGCAGCTTGGAACCGCGTTGTCACCAACGATCACCTTGTCAGACTGGATCATTAATGCCGACAAGGTGCCGTCAGGTGATCAAGAACAAAGAGTGGCCCATCAAATCCTGAGCCATCACTGACACACAAAAACAGCCTTTTTCAAGGCAGCATATATTAATTTGAAGGAAACCTGGCGTGCGTCCACAATATTTTAAAGCATAGTTACATATATCGTTGGCCAACATTACGCGATTTTCACAGAAAATCTATCAACAGGACAACTATGGGGAACAAACTCAGAAAATAAGGGCCAAACCATTACTAAAAGTTGGCCCTAATAGCCAAATCTATCACTTATTATGAGATACACAGAAAAAGCCACTGGGAGGAAAAAGAAATTAAGATATAAGGTCACAAAGTTGAAAAAACGTCAAATTTACAAGTGATTCCAGACTTTTGCACACCACTGTATGTATGTAGAAATGATCAGATGTTATGTTTGGGATAACAAAGGGCTCAATATTCAGTGGCTAGTGCTCTCCTACAGCAGCTAGTAGCTGTTGCTGAAACTTAGATGCAGATATTCATTCCCAGGGCCATATCCAGCCACCGGCATTAAATGTCCAGGTTGGCCACAGAACCCGGAAACTAACTGGGCAGTGGCGATATTCAGCTGCTGCCCAGTTAGCTTCAGCAGCAAAGGTTAGGACAGTCTTTTCTGTGCCTAACTTTCACTGTGAGGGATAACCAGGCAGCGGCTCAATATTGCTACCCCCGGAATGTCCCTGGAACGCCCCAGTGCTAACCAGTCAGCATCGGGACATAGAGCAGCAGAGCTGTGGATATTCATCGGTACTAATTAGTGCTGCTGAATATCCTGTTCACCATAATTAACTGCTACTACTGCTTATCATTTGTATAGAGCTACAAGGGATATGCAGCACTGTACATATTGTTGTAAGGCACAGTCTCTGCTTATCAGAGCTTACAGTGCTAATCAAGATGAAGAACATCACAACATTGGGGAATAGAGTATGGTAAGATACACATAAGTAGTGAAGAAGAGAGGGAGGAGCATCAGAATCCAAAAGCATCCTCAAAGAGATGGGTTTTTAGCCTGGATTTGAATAGGGCTAGAGAAGGAGCCTGACACACAGATTCAGGTAGGTTGTTCAAGGCATATGGAGCAGCAAGGTGGAATGAAAGAAGTCTGCAGTTGGCAGCGGCAGAGAAGAGCACAGATAAAAGGGGTCTGCCAGAGGAGTGGGGTTCCCAAGGACAGTGTAAAGTAAAGGCAATGAGGAGCTGCAGAATGAATGCACTCGTAGGTCACAAGGAGAAGTTTGAACTGGATACGGAAACAGATAGTAAGCCAATAAAGTGAGTTGAGAAGAGTGGTTATATGAGTATATTGACACGGGTGGAAGATAAGTCGTGCAGCCGAGTTTTGAATAGACTGAAGGGGAGAGATGATTCAGAGGGAGACCAATGAGGAGCAAGTTACAGCAGTGATTAGAGAGTGGATAAGGGTCTTAGTAGTGTGTTCAGAAAGGGATGAATTTTGCTGATGTTGTAGAGAAAGAAGTGATAGGTTTTAGCTATCTGTTGGATGTGTGCAGAGAAAGAGAGAGTAATGTCAAAGATGATCCCAAGGTTGCGAGCTGAAGAAACAAGTAAGAGTGTAGTGTTATCCATAGAAATAAAGAAGGGAGGAAGGGGGAGGTGGGTTTAAGGGGAAGGTACACTGCTGTAGTGCTAACCACGTTAATCGCTTTGAATATCATACCCTAAGTTATTAAAGAATTCTTTGGCTCTTTGGTCTGTGGGGCCCTTCGCATACAGCTCAGTGTAATAGTTCAGAAACCGTTCAGCAATTTTCTCTACCTTCCTGCATGCAACCCCTGCCTTATTTCTAATCTGTGTTAGTATGGTTTGCACCTCTTGGTCTCACCAGAGTAGCTAATCATTTTCCAGTCTTGGGTCTTCAGCTGTCCTAAATGAGCCTACTTTTGCCTGATCTCTGAAGCTAAGCAGTTCGAGCTTGGCTAGTACTTGGATGGGTGCCCATTTTAAAATACCAGGGGCTGTAAACTCACTGCAGGGTCAGGCCTGGCTAGTACATGGATGGGTGACCATCTTGGAATACCAGACCAGGGGCTGTAAACTAAGGCCTGGCAATTTACTTGTGGTTGCACCTTGTCAAGAAAACCCAAGGGGTGGGTTGCTATGAGCCAGCATTGATTTGATGGTACACATTGCATTTTCATCTTATTTCCCCATTTATAGAATTTAAACCTCTGAAAATATATTTTCTTCATTGCTCTTTGGGTAATAAGTCATATAACTGTTTCCTTACATTTTTTGCCATGTTTTTTGTTTCGTTTCACATGTCAGTTCAGAGATATGAATTCAGTAGGGTTCTTACAGCTTCTATGTCGATCTAAGCATATCCCTATCCCTGCTTTTTTTTTTACATGTAATGTACACTATTTTCTGGCCCCTCAGCAAGTGTGGCACCGCAGACAAGCTTTTGAGTCCTGGGCTTCCAGTAGGCAGGACTGAGACAATCACTGGGAAAACTAAGCAGATGCCTAGGGGACAACTTCTGGAGGGCAGCAAAGAGCAAGGAATTCAAAGCTAAACAATGCATTTGGACAGTTTTAGGAGTGTAAAGCTTCTCTGGGCCTTTTACTTTTGCTAACTGAGATTTTTATACTACCTGATTGGACCTCTCACCTTCATGGTTAGGTTCTCTGCCTGTGACTTTAAGATGGCCTGGTGAGGGAATTTGTTTAAAGGAGGATTGGGGGTCCTTTATACATTCCCTCACATACCCTCCTCCTCATCTCAACCTTCCCTGCTTGAGTGCTTGTCTCTTTTGGGGCCACCTCCTAGGAAAGATAATCAGCATTTTGGTTGTTCCTTCTTTCCCCATGTTGTACCCCCTTTGGAAGGGCTGGAGGCTTAGAACCATCTCATTATCTGGATGTTAATATCCTTAGGCCAGGCCAGTCACTTGAGTAGTTAGAGGTTAATGGATTCCCAGTAAATAGCATTGGGATGCTTTTAGAGACCACTTTATTGCTAGTGCCTCCTTTTTAATTGAAGCATATTTCTTCTCTCATGGGAGTAACTTTCAGCTTATGAAAGCTAGTGGGTGCTCCTCACCATTCTTTGCCTGGGCCAGGACTACTTCCAGGTGCTCCTTACCATTCTTTGCCTAGGCCAGGACTACTTCCAGGTGCTCCTCACTATTATTTGCCTAGGCCAGGACTACTTCCAGGCCTTAGTCTGAAGTGCCAGTTTGCACAGCACTTCTTTGTGTTTGCCATTAAGCCGGCCTTTTGCAGGCTTGTAAAGATTTCTTTACTTGGGTCAAGTGGGTCTCCCAGTCAGTACTGTAGATCACAGTGTTGTCAAGGTATCCTAAAATGTTCATGAGGCTTCAAAAGGCAGTCTCACAACTGCTGAAATGTAGAAGGGACTCCATGCATCCAAAGAGCAATGCATGAACTGGAATAGCCCTCGAGGATTAAAGAAAGCCATCTTTTCCTTAACAACTGGAGTAAAATGCACCTGCCAAGATTTTTTGGTTACGTGCAGGATGGAAATAAACTGGACTCCTTCTAGTCTCTCAATCAATTCATTGATTTGAGGCATCAAGTTTTCCAAGCTGGAAGCTTACTTATCAGCCTTTCGGAAGTCAATACAGAATCAGATGCTTCCATCTGATTTGAGAACCAGTACAATGTAAGACAATTGGTTGCTGCTGGACTCTTCGTTTCCCCCGAATTTGAGCACCTCTTTTGCTTTTGTGACTGTGACTTCTCCCCAGGCCTCCAGGATTCAGTATGGTCGCTGTCAGATAACTAGTCTGGGTCTACAGTGATATTGCTGCAAGCTAGATTATTCCTTACTGGAACGCTGGAAAACACAACCACATTATGATTCACAAGTTGCTCTTGATTGGGCTTTTTCATGGATAGAGTTTGTCCCCAAATGGGACATATAGGGGTTCAGAGTTTGAAGAATTTTCCAGCCCAAATTTGTGCCCCTGGACCAAAGTGTTCATGTGGAAGATCTGAGCTGCCTTCTGTTTATCTGGTTGGATCTCCTTATAGTCCATAGACCCCATCTTCTCGAGGATTTTGTAAGGACCCTGCCACTTGATAGTAGTTTGCTCTCCAATGAGGGTAGTAACCACAGGACTTGATCTCTGGATTGCAAAACAGTTATATTCCTATGTTTGTGTGGCTTCGGCCTTCTCTAGATAAAGCTTGGCAACCTCTCCAGATTTCTTTAGCCACTGCTGCATCTGCACGACATAATCTACCAGGTTTTGACCTGGACTTGGCTCTTCCTCTCAAGTCTCCCAGACTATATCCAGGATTCCACTAAGTGTCCTCCATAAAGCAGCTCAAACAGTGTTAAACCCATTGAGCTTTGGGGAGCTTCTCAGATGGTAAATAGTATATTTGTCAAGAAGGAGTCCCAGTTTTGACCATCCTCAGCAACAGACTTCCTCAACATCTGTTTGAGGGCTTGTTAAAATGTTCCACAAGATCATCAGTTTGAAGTTGTCACACTGAGCTACAGAGAACTTTCACTTTTAGCAGTGTGTAAACTTGTGTCATTACCTGTGACACAAATGGCATCCCTTGGTTTGTCATCACTTCCTTGGGTAATCCAACTAATGAGAAGACCTCTTTCAGGGCTCTTGCTACTGTGGCAGTCTTTATATGGTGATTCTGTTTACCAGCAGGGCTGGCCCTAGCACAAGGCAAACTAGGTGGCCTTCTAAGGCAGCAGAGGTTTAGGAGCAACTACAGCAAAAACTAGATTTCGAGTACAAGGAGGAATAACTGTAAATGAAAGAGTGCTTGACTCAGAGTATGATCGATTAAATTACCAGTTGCATCAGGTGAGTCATTCGGCAGCACATAGTACAGGAACAACGACAAGCAAAATATTCTCTTTCGTTTAATCAAGTTTAAATGACCCTCCTGTTATCTTCAGCAGTTTGTTGCTTTGAAGTCGCAGGCAGCATGGGAGCTCCATTAGGTTTCTTTGAACCTCCTCTCTCTGGCATCTACCCCAAACAGGAAATGATCTCATAGGCAGCCATGATGCTATCAGTGGAAGCCAGCTAGTTCATGGCTGCCTATGAGATCTTTACTTTTGGTGATCTGATCAATGAGCATATATGCTGGCTGAGTTTAAGAACGCAGCTAGTCAGCAGACTACGGTGGTGGCACTGTGGCAATACAGCACCATGGCAGGAAATCCAGCAGTACACACTAGTTATCAGGCCATTTATTTCTAGCAGAGTCTGCCACTCTCATCTTCTGATCTTCTCCTTTTCATTTCACGTTTTCCATTTCACACAGTCAACTGCAATTTTTTACTTTTAAGCTTCACTCGAGGCTCCACTTCAGTGGCTGCCAATTTAATTGAACTCTTGGATTTTCTTTTAATCATAGTACTGTGCGATGCACCGGCTGCTGACGCAGTCTCGAGTGAAGCTAAAGTAACAAATTCCGGTTCACCGAGTGCAATGGAAAATGTGAAATGGAAAGGACATTGAGCAGTAAATTTTGTTCAACCAGTAAATATGATTTTTTTTAAATGAAAATATTTATTTTGAGTTGATAGAGTCCTTTAAAATGCCTTGGGAGAGAATTTTTGAATTAACACAAAAGTGCTATCCTGATGAATTCTAAGCTGTGCATTGTTTCTGAGCCAGAAGGAGACTGGTATTTGGTTGAATTACATTAAGAAGGTGTTGATTTTATAAAGCACTGAACACTTTGAGCCCATTAATTCACAAAAAAGTCATTTTTTAACCATTGATGCTACCAGGCAATTTGCCTAAATCGTACTGAATCTGAGGTCATTTCTCCTATGTTAAACAATTTTGCAGTTAGAAGAAAGTATTTTTAAGAAAAATTACAATTAATCTGTGGGTTTGCAATAAACAGCAGTTTTGAAGTAGTTGATGATTTGATCTGCTGTTCCCATATTTTTGGTATCAGTTATTATGCTGTCTATTAACCCTTTAAAGTTCATTATGACTGTTAATTGGCTATGCTTGTTTAATATTATTGTGACTATAAATGTTATTGACTTTTATAATATATAATTTTTTGAAGATATTCATTGAAGGGATGAATGTTTAATTGTGCCATATGGAGGATTTATTATAATGATTTAGAGCATCTTTATGTTGCTGTAATGTTTTTATAGGATGGTTTGGTAATTGACATATGTTGATTCTAGATGTTATATATATATATTTTATCTTCAAATTTCTTATTTTTAAGTTTTTTTTATTATTACTTTTTAAAGGACTATTGATCTGAACCAGTCTATTATACACAATGAAGTTGATTCACCAAGAGATAATGCATTGATTATTAACTTCATCAGCCACTGGGCAGGTACTCACTGGGGAGTGGGGACAGAGGGAAGACGGAAAAGACCTTTTGAACCCTCAGATTACCTCCCAAGCTTGACCTTAGCAGTTAGACTGTTGAAAGAGGCACTGTGCTTTTGTGTTTCTGTTTAAAAAAAAAACTGCACTCTCCTAACTTGACACTTTTAATATGGCGTTGCTTTCTATCAGAGGAGGGTAAGGTTTACGATCAGAGTAGGGAGCGATTAGGAAAACTTCAAGATACTTACAGAGGGTTCTGAAGGCAAGGCAAAGATGGAACTTACTGGGACTGGAATCCTGCAGCAGGCATCACTCACACACCATAAACTCAACATGGATTAACTAGGGACACATATAGAGGTAAATAACTGGGAGGACCATGGTGTGGGGGGAGGGAGCAGCATGGCTGAAGGTTCACCTGGGGGGCCAGATACCCTTGGCCCAGCCCTCGGCCAGGTAGCATAATTGAGATGATGAGAATATATTTCTTACTTCAGGTGGTTCCCTCTAGTGGACCTACCAGGCAAAAAGTATATTTATAATTGGCTTTGGTAATAATGGGGCAAGTTGGATTCCAGCAAGTGAAGGGTAGGCAGAGATAACCTATGGAGGCTGAAGGGAAATCCTTCAATAATGACAAGTAGCATGTGCACTATGGTATGTGCACCCATGGAATGGCCAGAAAAACTGTTGCTGAAACTAGCCACGACTGTAGAGGGATGACCCTGTGCAGCTTGGCCATGTAGGTGACTACCATGGATGAGTGACCATCAGCATGTATGCTCCAGCAGGAAGAGATCCATGTTGACAACAGCAACAGACTGTCTATGAGCCCTGCTGCACTGAAGCTGCATGTAGAAAGAGCGAGGGGAAAGAAGAGATGCACGTATGACCCACGGAGGTGTGGCAACGTTGGAGATGGGCCCGATGTGAGACGTGCAAAGATCTGGAAAACCATGTTGCTGTGTATGTGTACGGTGCTGGATACATGCAAAAGTTCTGAAAACGGTAGCTGCGTGTACGTCGCCAGACACCGATGCTGCCATATCGTTACAGCTCAGATATGTGGCTGCCATCAAGTTGGTGTTGGATCAGGCAATGCCAGGACAAACAAGAGATGTCACTGTGGTTTTATGTTGACAATGCACACTGCCATTATCTGGCACATTTGCCTGAAGGATAACCCCAGAAGTCTGCGTTCCTTATCCCCAAGTGGGTTCAAGGTGTGTCCAGCCATGACTGAGGCTGAATCAGATCCCCAGCACCCCCTTGGGCAGCCGAGGTTGACAATGTGATCTGCCTGCCCGCCCACCCAGCACTGTGTGCTGTCCATTCCCAATGACATCATCCTAGGTGGCCGTCTGCACAACCATGTGTGCACAACTCTGTTGCTGTGCCTGCGAATTACAGTCCCTGGGCTGATGACGGACTATGTGAGGGATATAGAGAGCAGAGGTGGACACAGCCCTGCACTCTGCTGCCACCACAGGATATACTTTGGTGCCACATGGCTAGCACAGCTGTTGTTCGCCTGCCTCTGGATGGGGCACGGGGTGGCCTCATCAGCATACACACATGTGATGCTACCATCTGACATATATGAATGGCACAGGGGGCCTTATCTACAAAACATCTGCTCATGTGCATCTGCCGTCTGTTGACAGCTAAATAACAAGTGCTGTCCACACATACCTTGGTAAGTCTGATCTGCGCTCACAAACCCCATCTCCAGCCAACCACACAGACCTCATTGTGATCAGCAAGCTTAGGCCTGGTCTGGAATAGGGTGCTGAATCACACTTTGGCTGATGATGCAGTAGGTAGAGTTGAATGAGCAGTGAGCTATCGTTTCCTCATGACCACTGACAGTGATTCCTTTGCTGATGTGTGCTCTTGTAATGGTGCACAGTCAATATCTGGCAGCAGGAACCAAACCTTGTCAGTGTTTGATAATCCCAAAATGCCCCAGACATCCTTCCTGATTACAAATATCAACCCATAACCCATCAGGTGTCTCTGTGGTTCCTGCTCATTAAAGTCATGATTTTCCTGGCCCATTGCAGGGAGTCACCATGTCCCACACTGCCAGCCATGCCTCACAATCCCCTTCTAAGAACATAAGATATGCCATACTGGGTCAGACCAAGGTCCATCAAGCCCAGTATCCTGTCTCAAAGAGTGGCCAATCTAGGTCACAAATACATAGCAGTTTTCCCAAAAGACATACAGGTTCCACAATGCTTGTATTGGGGCAAGAAGCGGATTTCTCGAGTCCCCTTTAATAATAGTTTATAGACCATTCCTCTAGGAACTTGTCCAAATCTTTTTTAAACCCAGCTTTACTAACAGCTTTTACTAAATCCTCTGGTAATGAATTCCACAGTTTGATTACGCATTAAGTGAAAAAATATTTTCTCTTATTAGTCTTAACACTGTAGCTTCATTGCATGTCCCCTAGTCTTTCTATATTATGATGGTGTAAACAATCGATCTACATTTACCTGTTCCACTCCATTCATTAATTTATAGACTTCTATCATATCTCCCCTCAGCCATCTCTTTTCCAGGTAAAAGAGCCCTAACCTTTTAAGCCTCTCCTCATAGGTGTATCCTTCCATCCCCGTTACCATTTTAATGGCTCTTTTCTGTACTTTTTTAAATTCTGCTATATGCTTTTTAAGATATGGCAACCAGAACTGCAAACAATATTCAAGGTGCGGTCGCACCATGGAACGATACAGAGGCATTCTAATATCCTTTGTTTTATTCTCCATTCCTTTCCTTATGATTCCTAGCATTCTATTTGCTTTGTTGGCTGCCGTTGCACACTGGGCAGAGGGTTTCAATGTATTATCCACGATGACACCTAAATCTTTTTCCTAGGTGGTGGTTCCTAATGTGGAACCTTGCATCATGTAACCATAGCTTGGGTTGTTATTTCCTCGGTGGATATCTTTGAACTTGTCCACCTTAAATTTCATCTGCCATCCAATCTTCCAGTTGATCAAGGTCCTCTTGCAATTTTCCAGAATTCTCTTGGGTTTTAATAACTTTGAATAATTTTGTGTCATCTACAAATTTGATTACTTCACTCATTATTCCTATTTCCAGGTTATTTACAAATATGTTAAAAAGTAGCGGACTCAGCACAGATTCCTCCACTATTCACCTTTCTCCATTGGGAAAATTGACCATTTAGCCCTACCCTCTGCTTTCTATCTCTTAACAAGTTCCTGATCCATAATAGTACACTACTTCCTAGCCCATGACTTTTTAATTTTTTCAAGAGTCTCTCATGAGGGACCTTGTCAAAGGCTTTCTGAAAATCCAGAAACACTATATCAACCAACTCACCTTGTCTACCTGTTTATTCAAACCTTCAAAAAAACATAACAGTAAGGCAAGATCTTCCTTAGCTAAAACCATGTTGGCTGTCCCCCAATAAGCTATGACTATCGACATGTTCAGTAATTTTGTTCTTTCTAATGGTTTCTACCATTTTTCCTGCTACTGACGTCAGGCTCACCGGTCTGTAGTTTCCCGGATCACCCCTGGAACCCTTTTTAAAAATTGGCCATCCTCCAATCTTCAGGTATTACAAATGATTTTAATGATAGTTCATAGTAGGTCTGCAATCTCATATTTCAGTTCTTTCAACACTCTTGGATGTGTAACATCTGATGCAGGTGATTTGCTGCTCTTCAGTTTATCATATGGTTGTAATACATCTTCCCAGTTTATCAATATTTCTTTCTTCTGTAGCATTACCTTTAAATACCATTTCAGTCATTGGTAGCATCCCTACATCTTCCTCAGTAAAGACCAAAGCAAAGAATTCATTGAGTCTCTCCACTATGGCCTTGTCCCCTCTTAGTGCCCCTTTACCCTTCTATCATTTAATGGTCCAACTGACACTCTCACAAGTTTTTTGCTATGAATGTACTTGAAAAAGGTTTTATTGTGTTTTTTGCTTCCACCGCAAGCTTTTTTTCAAATTCTCTTTGCCTGCCTTATCAATGCCTTGCATCTAACTTGCCAGTGCTTATGTTTTTTTCCCGTTTTCCTCATTTGGCTCATTTTTCCATTCCTGAAAGATGCTTTTTTGGCAACAGCCTCTTTGACTTCACCTTTAAAACATGCTGGCGGATCCCACGTGACACATGAGGGAGTAGGATGTGTCTTGCTCGCTCCAGGGCTACCTCGCGCTATAACCAGCATAATAATCACTGGCTGAGCAAAGAAAGGTAGAAGAGAGTGTCCTAGTGACGGCAAAAGTGGGTAGATTTGGTGAGAGAAGGAATTCAGGAAAACAAAGATGTCCCCGCTGCTGAAAAGAGACAGAGAGAAACTTAACAAACCGGGGCCCTCCGCAGCCACGGCCTCACAGCCAAGATCTCCCAGAGTGGAAAGCGCAGACTCGGCGACAGAGGAGGTAGCACGAGAGGTGGTAAAGTTGCTAGACCCCAAATTTGACCAAATCCTGATGAAATTAGAGGATATGGGGGAAGCGATGGCTGAGGTGGGCCATAGAGTTGAGGAGCTGGAGCACCGCGTGTCGTCGCTGGAGGATGAAGAGGGATGGATAACAGGAGAGACCGGGGTGCAACATGTGCAGATTGAGTCCCTCTTGGCCAAAGTGGATGACCTGGAAAAGAAGTCGCGAAGAAACCACATGAGACTTGTTGTAATCCCGGAGGCAACCACAGACCAGATGTTAGTGCCACTAATTGAACAGTGGCTCCCTAAAGAACTGGGTTTGAGTGCACTGGTGGGGGACTTGAAGGTAGAACGAGCGCATTGATTAGGGGCAAAAATGGAGTCGCGGCAGATACCACGGGTGGTCATTGCGAAGATTCTGAATTTTCAGCAAAAGATCCAACTGCTGCAGGCATTTTGTAAGAAGGGAGATTTGGTGCTTGAAAATCAGAAGATCCTGCTGTTTCAGGATTCTTCCGCAGCGGTAGCAGCGAAAAGGAAAGAATTTGCATCTGTTTGCTCAGAGTTGTTCAAGCGAAAGGTGCAATTTACATTGGCGTACCCGGCAACACTACGATTGTCAGACAAAGGAAAGAATTACACGTTTGCCAACGTGGCGGAGGCAAGAAGATTCCTGGAGACCTGGGAGAAAGACAAGTCAGGAGAAGCTACAAGGGCATCGGAGTGATACTGCAGGTGGTGGGACTGAGAAAATATGACTGGAGTGGTGAGAATCCAAGCTCAGGCATGGAGAGGACTTTATTGTTTGACAGTGTTGGCTAAATGTGGGGAGGATGTATGAAAATGCATTTGGTATTGGGTGGGAAGTCTGTTGGGTTTAACGGGGAGCAAAGGAAATTGTGAGGTAGCCCTGAAGTGTCTAATAAGGGATCGAACCTCAGTACCTAAGGGCTGAGGGTAGAAAATGGAATCTTTTAAGGGGGGTGGGGGGAGAAGAAGAAGAAGAGGGAGGGAGGTCCTGAAAGAGAACAATATGTTAAGAGGGTTAGAGTGCTGTCTGCCAGCTTAAAGTCTGCCCAGAAGGAAGGTGAAATAAGAACGAAGCGTGGTTTGCAGCGCATAGGAGGGAGGAGACAAGAGGGAAGCCGGGAGCTAAGGCTGGGAAGCTTCGGGCAAAAAAAAAAAAAAAAGAGAAAAAAGGAAATGTGAAAAGAATCTAGGGGAGAGAATGGATGGGGTCTGACCTGCATATAGTGACTTGGAATGTGGGAGGAATACGGACGCCAGTGAAGCGCACAAAAATATTACAAGCGCTGAAACAGGAAAGAGCCCATATTGCTGTCTTGCAAGAAACGCATCTGAGTGCAAGGGAGCATGAGAAACTGAAGAGAGACTGGGTAGGGCATGTTTACGTAGCTACCTCAGGGGGGAGAAAATGTGGAGTGGCGATCCTGATTCAGAAAGGGATCCAGGCGAAAATTCTGAAGGAAGAAGCTGATACACAGGGTAGGTTCATATTTTTGCACATCAAGATACAGGGGGAGGAGCTATTTATTGGCAATATATATGCCCCGAACATTGTTTTTCAAGAGTATTGCACAAAGGGTAGTGGGTGCCCTGAAAATTCCATTGATTTTGGCGGGATACTTCAACTGTCCACAGACCCTGAGTTAGATAGGTCACAAACCCAGGGGGAGGGGGATGGAATAGGAAAGGAATAGGGTACCTCTGCAGAGTGGGAGGCTTAGTTGATGGGTGGAGAATCCTGCATGAGGGCGAGAGGGACTATACACATCTGTCGAGAGCCCACCAGACATGGTCCTGGATTGATTACATGCTGGTGTCCAGGGATAGTTTTGGGAGAGTCATGAGTATCGAGATTGAGCCAATTGTGATATCTGACCATGCGATAATTAAGATGGACTGGAAAGGGAGGAGCGGGGTACGGGGTAAATGGTCTTTCCCGAGACATCTATGGAAGAACAAGGAATTCCAGGAATATCTGGTAAAACATTGGGAGGCGTATATACGATTTAATGACACCCAAGCAAGCAGCGTAGCTGTTATGTGGGAAGCCGAGAAGGCAGTGATGCGGGGCCACACCATTGTGTTTGTGGCCCGCGAAAAGAAAAAGTTCAATGAGAATATCATAAGGCAGGCCCAAGAGCTCCAAACTTATAAATGAATAGCAATGAGGAGGCAGGAGCCGGAAAGTTTAAAGATTTATCTAGAGATGCAGCAACGTCTTAATCACATGCTTCAGGAAAGGGCAGTATACTCAATGCAATATTACAGACACCAGTTCTTTCGATATGGGGACCGCACGGGTAGGCTCCTGGCCCGGTTGGTGCGGGATTGGGGTGGAAATAAGGTGATAGCAGTATTTAGGGATAAAGAGGGGGTGAAACGTCAGGATACTCAACAAATTATGCAAGTCTTTAGGCAGTTCTATCAAGATCTGTACACCCCAGAGGTGGAGGATAGAGAAAAGGAGAAGGTCTTTCTGGATAAGGTGCAACTCCCATGCCTGACAGATCTGGAGCAGGAGGAGTTAACAGACCGATCATAGGGCGAGAAATCCAAAAGGACATCAAAACGGGTGTACCTCATAAATCCCCAGGGCCAGATGGATTTGGGATAGAATTCTATAAGATGCTCGAGCTTAATGTGACACTCACCTTGACAGCCCTATATGATGAGGTGTTAGGGACTGGCCAGTTTCCTAGAGAAATGAGAACAGCAGCTATTACTATTATTCCCAAGCCAGGCAAAAACCCAGAAGACCCTGCATCGTACAGGCCGATCTCTTTAATCAACTATGATATGAAATTGCTTGCATCGGTATTAGCCGCTCGATTGCAGAATATACTCCTGAGACTTATAAGAACCCACCAATCAGGATTTGTTAAAGGAAGGAAGGCACTACTGAATATTGGTAAAATTTTACTGAGTATGGATCTTTGCCAGTTTCAGGAGGCTCCCTTAATATTAGTGAGCCTGGACGCTGAAAAGGCCTTTGATAGGGTCTCCTGGGCGTATATGTTCGAGGTGATGCAGAGTTTTGGGTTTGGCGGGGCCTACCTACAATGGATCAGGGCGCTTTATACGGAACCGATGGCTAGCATTACAGTTGGGGGAGAATACTCACAGCCAGTTGTGTTGAAGAGAGGGACTCGGAAGGGCTGCCCCCTCTCCCCTCTTTTATTTGTGCTTCAGTTAGAACCCCTCTTGCTGTCTATCAAAGGGATGGAGGAGATAAAGGGGATGGAATGGCAAGGAGGGGGCATTAAGGTAAGTGCGTTCGCAGATGATATGCTGCTATGCCTGCGGGAACCGCAGGGGTCATTAGCCACTGTGCTACAACAGATTGAAAGTTTTGGGTCCTTCTCGGGGCTACGCATAAATGGGGCTACACATAAATAGGTCCAAGTCACTGGTCCTGGATGTAGGAGGAGTAGTTAGGTCTAAGTGGCAAGGGGACTTCCCATTAATATGGGCAGAGGGACATCTACGGTACCTAGGAATTCAGATACCCGAGAGAATGTCCCAACTCTACAGGGTCAATGTCGAACCAATGATGGCCGCAACAATTGCGCGATTAAATGGGTGGCGGGACTTACCGGTCTCTCTCCTGGGAAGAGTAGCTCTATTTAAGAGCTCCCAAGGTGGATATACCTATTGAGACATATCCCTGTTTGGATATTAAAAAAGGACCTACTGGCGCTACAGAGACACATAAACAAGTTCCTCTAGAGAGGCAGGAAACCTCGAATAGCCATCTCAGCTTTAATGAGGCCCAGGGAGGAAGGGGGATTGGGGTTGGTGCCGTTAAAAGCTTATAAACTTACGTACTTGGTGGGGCCATTGCGGGATTTGATATTGGGAACAGAAAGTACTATTCCGCTGAGCCTTGTTGATCAGATGGCTGGGGCAGCACATAGAGTATACTATCTGCATAGGCCATCTGGAGAGGTTGCACCTGCTTGGAAAGCCTCAGTATACCTGCAAGTGCTACACCAGGCCTGGAGGGCTCTTTGCCGGTACCGGGGACGGTGCTGGAGAGCGACGGATTGCCTCCCCTTATCAGGAAATTTAGAATTTATCCCGGGAGCAGGGGGGAAGGTAGGGAACAAATGGGCAAGGCTAGGTGTTAAGTATGTGGGACATCTGTGAATGGAAACAGGATCTGAACTTGATTCCTTTTTAGAATTGAAGAGGGGATACAATCTGGCCCCTAGCCAATTTTACTTTTACCTACAGGCGAGGCACTATGCTCGAAGGCTGCAGAGAGATTTTAGTGAAATACTTTCAGCGGGGGGGATGGTAGACTTGTGGGCCAAACTAGAAGGGAAAGTAACAGTGGCACAGTTGAGGGGGGAGATTTGCTTTGATAGTGACTTGAGTCCGTTGGAGAAGCTGGCAAAGGGATGGCAACAGGATCAGATGCCTGGGGTTACGGTGAAGAAATTACAGCAGGCATTTCAGGCAGTAAAAACTGTATCGGAATCTACAAGATTACAGGAAATACAATACAAATTCCTATGGAGGGCATATGTTCACGATGTGTGGGTGGCACGAGCGGGGATGGTTCAGACAGATGTGTGTAGGCTCTGCGGGGAGGGGAAAGGAACATTGTCGCATAGGTTCTGGTTCTGTTCACATATACAACCCTTTTGGAAAGTGGTTTGGGTGAGGGTTGGTGGGGAGAAAGTGGGTCATGAGGCTCTTATGCCGGAATGGGGTTTGATGGGAGCACTGGGAGTGGGAGTCTCAGTGCAAAGTCATCATAAGCAGCTGTGTGCCAGGGGATTCATAGTAGCCAAATTATGTATACTCCGATAATGGATGTCGGGTGCCCCTCCAGGGATCAAAGGGTGGGAAAGATCTATGCTAGAACTGAGGGACATGGAAAGCCGAACGGCTCAAATTCTGGGGGAGAAAAAGGAGTGGTGTGGTAAAGTGTGGGACTTTTTTGAAGTAACTGCAGTAGACTGAAGCAATTTGACTGGGACTAGCTAATAGAGGGAGAGCTGCATGGGGCTGGGAGAATGGCTGGCAGCAAGAGGTAACTTGGTGGGTGGTGGGGTGGGGTGGGGGGTTGGGAGGAGAGGGAGAGGGGAAGTGGGAGTAGGGAGGGGGGAAGGAAGTATTGCTCAAATGAGGGAGGGGGAATAGTAAAGATATGTATAGGCAAGATACAGGGAGAGGGGCGGAGGAGGGGTATGAGAGCAGGGGAATGCAAGGGATAAAGTAGCAGTAACCTTGCCACAATAATGGTCAGAGCTACAATGGGATTATGGTCTTTGACCTGCCGTGAGGATGCGTAAGAGCCACCGCACTTTAGGGTAAGAAGAATATGTAGTTTGAAAGGATGCAGGTTAGGTTTATAGAGATTTATATATGGCATACTTAATTAAGCATTCTACCATTGTGTTTGATTACTTAGGGGTTAGCCCATGATAGTAATATGTACAGTAGTAGTAAGGTTGTGAATTTAAAAGGTAACTGTAATCAAAGACAGGCAGTGAGAGCAGAGATGCTTTGTAAAGGTAGAGAGTGACTTTGTAACCCTAGTGTTTTCTAATATACTGTAGATGCGTATTGGGCCTAGGGGAATTGAACATCTGTTTGCTTCTCTGTGTAGTGGTTGCCCTGGAGTCTAGATATGCTTGCTAGACCTGCGAGGGCCTCTTCCACAGGCAGGGTGGGCTACGTAAGTGTATTTATTCATTCATCATTCTTTGTAATTGTACATTATGTTGGATTACTTTTGTTTAATAAAAATGATTTACATTAAACCATGCTGGCATTTTTTTGGACTTCCTTCCACTTTTCTTAAAGCGTGGCATACAGCTGGTCTGAGCTTCCAAGATAATATTTTTAAACAACACAGTGTCCCACTAGTTGTCCTCCTTCCACCATATTTCTGAGATACCAATCATATCTAACCTCTCATTTAGTGCTTTATATTCTAACTCTCCCCACCTTGTTTTTTAGACTTCTAGCATTTGTATGCAAGCATTTTAGAGACTATTTTATTCATATTAATCTGGTTATCAATAAGCAGGGGTAATTTGTAATATTTAAGCTCTGTCTGCTCTGTACTTAAGGGCATTTGGGTACTTTTGTCTTTATTGGAACCTCTCTATCGATATGCCCTAACTTCAATCTTTTGCTAGTATCCTTCAAGGACATCCTTCCGAACAGTGCACTCTTGGGAGACTGTCGGCTTTCCCCTATTATCTAGTTTAAAAGCTGCTCAGTCTCCTTTTTAAAGGTCAATGCCAGCAGCCTGGTCCATCCTGGTTAAGGTGGAGCCCATCCCTTTGGAAAAGCCCCTCCTCTTCCCAGGATGTTGCCTGGTTCCTAATAAATCCAAAACTCTCTTCCTTGCACCATTGTCTCATCCATGCATTGAGACTCCAGAGCTCTGACTGCCTTTTGGGTTCTGCGCTTGGAGCGGGAAGCATTTCAGAGAATGGCACCCTGGAAGTTCTGGATTTCAACTTCCTACCTAAAAGCCAAAATTTGGTCTCCAGAATCTCCCTATTACACTTTCCTATGTCATTGGTACCAACATGTACCAAGACAGCAGACTCCTCCTCAGCACTATCTAAGACCTTTTCTAGGTGGCGCATGAGGTCCGCTACCTTCGCACGAGGCAAGCATGTTACCCGGTGCTTCTTATGTCCACCAGCCACCCAGCTATCTACATTCCTTATGATTGAATCACCAACTGCCACACCAGGGTGATGCTGTCCTATCACAGGACATCCCTCCTCCATGGCAACAAGGATGCTGCCAGACTGTAGGTGGGACTTCAGTACTATGTCCCTGTAGGTCTTGTCTATGTATCTCTCTGTCTTCACTATGTCCTCCAAGTCTGCTTCTATAGCCTCCAGAGATCGGACTCCAGAGAGCAAACTGAGAGCAAAGAGTTCCTTGCTCCTTGTGCACATGTAAGACCCCTCACCAACTGGGAGAAAATCATATGTGACACTCAATGCAAAAGACTAGAAAGCTCCCATCTCACTGCTGGACTGCTGTCTGCATCTTAGTTGTATGGTTGTGTTTAAGTATTTAAGTTGTTTACTTAATGGTGATATTTATACTAATAAAACTATACCTACTATGTTAAATTAATCTTGAGGTGAATAAAGTCTATTAATCTCAGGTCTTTAATGTATGCCTGATGAGGATAAACAGCTGCACTTGAGAGTGAATATGGGTACCTCTTTCCCTTAAAGATATATAAGCCCTATAAAGCTATGATTATCCCAGGGTGGGTGGGAGTCTGGGAGCGAGGGAGGGAAAGAAGACTTATTAAAAGTTGGCTGCTACACAGTGTCCTGTCCTGTGCTTTTAAGGTGAAGACGTACAGATTTCCTGGACGATTTCACACAGCCCTTGGTCTTGATAGAAGGGGTCTTTTAAATTGCCCCTTTGATCTTTTATTTGCCTTAGCACCTATTTAAGA
Organism: Ichthyophis bannanicus; assembly: GCA_033557465.1. Taxonomy (NCBI): domain Eukaryota; kingdom Metazoa; phylum Chordata; class Amphibia; order Gymnophiona; family Ichthyophiidae; genus Ichthyophis; species Ichthyophis bannanicus. The sequence continues at coordinate 572,641,454 of CM066031.1, read as the reverse complement.
CAACTTCACAGATGTTTTGCCTCCTAACTGGAAGGCCTCTTTGTAAAGGTCACTAGAAAGAAGTTAATTTTTTCTATTCAGAGACTATTCTACTTGTATGGTAAACTATACTCTGATTTGACTGAAATAAAAAAGCACTCTAGAAACAAAATTTATTTCAATAACTGTTTACTCTATTTTACTTTCTAAGTTAAGCTATACTCTGATTTGATTGAAATGAAAAGCTCTCTAGAAACAAATTTATTTAAAAGTCTGTTTATTCTTATTTTATGTTCTATGCTAAGCTATTCTCTGCTTTGACTTAAATACAAAGCTCTCTGGAGGCACTAAGACCTGACTGACTCAGCAAAAACACTGAATTCTAAAATACCTCTATAACTGTACTCTTTCCAGCTGAAACTTGAGGATCTGATAAGAGGTGTTCCCATTCAAATGGCTGCTGACAGGTGTCCCCTGCTGAAACCATCTAAGTGATGAAGCATCTGCAAGACCTACCTAGCTCTGTCATGGCATGACATCATAGCTTGCTGACACCTTCATGTCCTATGAATATCCCCAAAGAACTCTCAATTATATCAATATGGAACAAAAAACGTTGTCTTGTTATTTCTTGTGGTTATTCAAAAACATTTTTTTTTTTACTAGCTTTGAAGGTCTCAGACTTCCATTGCTCTCCTTTTCAGACCTACAACATGTCTCACTGTAGTGCCTAATAGCATCAATGACCTTCGGTGAACACTATCGAGTATTTAACAAAGCGAATGGGGCTCCTGTCACGAGTTCACTACTATGGGGTAGGTTTGCTAAACCGTCTTAATGTTACCGGCATTAGTTGCAGTCTTACTGTGACGAATGCCATATAAGGTAGTGGGCGTTCCGGTCTTAAGGTTGCATTTTGGGTTATCGCGCGATAGAGGGAGCCATGGAACGTTAACGCACGTTAGCCTTAATTAGGCATGCTGACCTGCAATCACAGCAACAGAGGTGTAGCACACTGGTTAATACATTGATTGCAGATGCAGTGGTCATGAGTTTGATCCCCCAGTGGACTCAGTTAAAAGACTGTCTGAGGCAATCCCTTTTCCTGCTTGTAACAGTCAGACACATCCCAACAATTTGCACTGCCAGCCAAAAAAGCCTCACCCCAGTGCTGCAACCTAATGCACCTTTTAGGGCGCACAATAAGGCACATCATAAAGCACCACATCATCCAAGGCAGGTCATAATGTGCCCCAGAGGGTGGCAGGAAAGGTTGGCACCCTCCAAGGCAGCATATAAGGCACCCCATAAGCTGGCCAAACCTAAGGTGCCGCGAATGATGCCCCAGGGATGCCAAGGTGACACAGGAGATGGTGCCCAGGGGCACAAAGGTGCCCCAAAGTCACAAGCATGAAATGTATGGCTCAAACACAGATGTAACCATAACACTGCACAGAGCACCAAGGAAAGGCAATGAACAAGTGATGGAAGGAAGTAGATGACGGAGCTCATGGACCAGCCAAATCTGCGTGCAGCCCATGTGGCAGCAGGTAAAGTGGACAAACATATCGGGGGCAGCTGTACCGATGTACAAGGTGATGGTAATGTACAGTGCAACGATGACAGTGTGTGGCAGAAGATGGGGATACGTGTTCACCAGAGGAGGTAGAGGTGGCAGGATAAGTGCAATGACAGGAAGACAGAAGAGAGCAGTGCCATGCAGAGCAGACACAGGAGAGGCAAGCATGAAGAGCTGCAATGCAGAAAAGTGTGCCAGTGCAGGACATGGGTAGCAGCCTGCACATTAGGGCAGGACGCCACACAGCTGGCACACACACATAGATGGACAGAAGGATGGATGGCAACAGTGATGAGGGTATAATGTGGTGGCAGCACAAATCTGCACAGATATGACTGTTACACGAATGAAACGTAGTTGGGTAGGACAGCCATTAAAAAATGGAACAGAGAGGAATCAAACCCATGACCTCTGCTACTGAAGTCATTGCATTAACCATTGTGCTACATCACTATGGGAGTTGTCATACCAATGGCTGGCTACAGAAAGAGTGCACGTCACCATAAAACTGTCTGCTGTGGCTACCAGGATAGGATAATAGAACATGGGTGTCGAACCCTGTCCTGGAGGGCCACAATCCTGGCAGGTTTTTGGGATAGCCCTAATGATATGCATGAGAGATATATGCATTAGAGATATCCTGCCAACCTGACTGGTTTGTGACCCTCCAGGACTGGATTTGGAGACCCCTGCCTTACAGGAAAAGGGGGTGACGGATGTGGAAGGTCAACATCTGCATGCCACCCCCAACAAAAGCAGAACAACATCAGAAACAGCCACACTTTTAAACCACACATCAAAAACATGTGGGAGGAAGTGGGCAGAACAAAATCAATGCAAAATACACACAAGCCAGGAAAGTGCTGGAAAGCAATGAGCACAAATGCTCGAAGCTTAGCCAACAAAATTCCAGACCTGGAAGCCCTAATGGTGGAAACGGACTTGGACATTGTGGCCATTACAGAAACATGGTTTAATGAATCACATGATTGGGATATAGCCATAGCTGGCTATAATCTATTCAGAAGGGACGGAGAAAATGGAAAAGGAGGAGGAGTAGCCTTGTATGTCAAAAGCAATATTAAAGCTACTGAAATGCAGGGGACATGGGGAAAAGAAGAAGCGCTCTGGATTACGTTGGAGAGAGGAGATGGCACTGTCATCCATATTGCTGTAGTCTATAGACCTCCGACTCGAAGAGAGAGACAATGAATTGATTATAGATATTGCCAAGATAGCATCAAAGGGGGAAGCAATCATATTGGGTGACTTTAATCTACCTGATGTGGATTGGATTACTCCTTCTGCACATCTGGAAAGAAGCAAAAAAATTGTGGATGCTCTCCAAGATGCATTATTTAGACAAATGGTGATGGAACCAACCAGGGAAAGCTCAACGCTGGATGTAGTGCTCACCAACGGTGATAGAGTGTCGAATGTCTGCGTGAGTGCCCCTGTGAGCAACAGCGACCATCACACGGTGTGGTTTGAAATAAAAGCCATGGTACAGGCCAATCATAGAAAGCTCAGAGTCCTAAACTTCAAATACACTGACTTCAATAAAATGGCAGAGTACGTAAAGGAGGAGATGACGGGGTGGGAAGAGATAAAGGAAGTGGAATTGCAATGGGCTAAACTAAAGGAGGCAATAAAAGGAGCAACAGATAAATATGTAAGAAAAGTAAATAAAAGCAAGAGGAGAAGGAAACCTATTTGGTTTTCCAAAGAGATGGCTGCTCATATAAAGGCAAAAAACACAACTTTTGCAAAATTCAAAAGCTTGCAGACAGAAGAACATAGAACTGAATACAGGATCCAACTCAAAGAGTCTAAAAGAGTAATAAGGATAGCAAAATCAAAAGCAGAGGAAAAGATGGCTAAAGATGTTAAGGGTGGCAACAAAAATTTCTTCAGGTATATTCAGGAAAGGAAAAAGATCAGAGTTGGAATTGCAGGACTCAGAAGTGCTGGGAAAGGACTCGTGGAAAGTGACACTGAAAAAGCAAAATTGCTAAACAATTACTTCTGCTCTGTGTTTACTAAAGAAGATCCTGGGGATGGACCAGCTGTGACTCCCAAATATAAAAATGGGAATGAAGTAGATACCACACCATTCACAGAAGAAGAGGTGTTAGAACAACTTGCTAAACTGAAAGTGGACAAAGCCATGGGACCGGATGGGATACATCCCAGGATACTGAAAGAGCTCAGAGAGGTTCTTGCAGGACTGTTAAAGGATGTCTTCAACAGATCCTTGGAAACAGGAGAGGTTCCTCAGGACTGGAGAATGGCTGATGTCGTACCTCTACACAAGTGGTGACAGGGAAGAAGTGTCAAACTACAGGCCCGTGAGCCTTACCTCGGTGGCGGGAAAAGTAATGGAGGCGCTCCTGAAAGAGCGAATAGTGAACTTTCTGAAAACCAACAGCTTGCAAGACCCGAGGCAACATGGTTTTACCGAAGGACGATCTTGCCAAACAAATCTGATCGAGTTCTTTGACTGCGTGACCAGGGAACTAGATCAGGGGCATGCGATGGATGTCATCTACCTGGATTTCAGCAAAGCCTTTGATACTGTTCCTCATAGGAGACTTGTCAACAAACTCAGTAGCTTGGGGATGGGTCCCAAGATGGTAAACTGGATTAGAAATTGGTTGACTGACAGACAACAGAAGGTGATTGTACATGGAGCTCACTCGGATAAGAGGAAGGTGATTAGCGGGGTGCCCCAGGGTTCGGTCCTGGGCCCGGCACTGTTCAATGTATTTGTGAGTGATATTGCCGAAGGACTGAATGGAAAGGTCTGTCTTTTTGCAGACGACACAAAAATTTGCAACAGAGTGGACTCCCCCGAGGGAGTGGTTAACATGAAGAAAGATCTACAAAAGCTGGAAGACTGGTCTAAAGCTTGGCAACTACGATTTAATGCAAAAAAGTGCAGTGTCATGCACTTGGGTAGCAGAAATCCAAGAGAAATGTACGCGATAGGGGGAGAAAGGTTGGTATGCATAGTTCAGGAAAAAGACCTTGGTGTGATTATCTCTGCTGATCTCAAGGTGGCAAAACAGTGCGACAAGGCGGTGGCAAAAGCCAGGAGGATGTTGGGCTGCATACAAAGAGGGATTACCAGCAGAAAAGAAGAGGTACTTATGCCACTGTATAGGTCACTGGTGAGGCCTCACTTGGAATACTGTGTTCAGTTTTGGAGACCATATCTTGCAAAGGATGTAAAAAGACTGGAGTCTGTTCAGAGGAAGACGACCAAAATGATTTGGAGCTTGCATCAGAAGCCTTATGAGAAGAGACTTGAAGACCTAAATATGTATACTTTGGAGGAAAGGAGGGACAGGGGAGATATGATTCAGACCTTTAAATACTTAAAGAGAAATGATGAACAAACAAACCTCTTCCAAAGACGGGGAACCTGTAAAACTAGAGGGCATAACATGAAACTGCAAGGGGGTAAATTGAAAGGCAATGTCAGGAAATATTTTTTCACTGAAAGGGTGGTGGATGCTTGGAATACCCTCCCGATGGAAGTGGTAGGGGCGAACACGGTGACGGAATTCAAAAAGGCATGGGACAAACACAGAGGATCCCTTTACAGAAATAGGAAAAAAACAAAATAAACGGTACCATCTAACTTCTGAACCATATAACGTCTCAACAAATAGGGATGTCCTACATGGAGTGGTGAGTTTACCCCTGAACAAGGATATGGGGAGTGGTGGCCTGCGCGGAGCGACAGGTGCACCTACTCTTGCCATCTTGCTGGGCAGACTGGATGGACCATGCTGGTCTTTATCTGCCGTCAACTACTATGTTACTATGTTACACCTTCACTAAAGATTGTGAGTGGGCAAGGTGCAGATGTCCTAGACATCAAAAGGGTAGATAGGATTTGTCACATTCCACCTCGCTTCTCACCACCACCAAAATGTTGTCTATTAGACAACTTTTTGGTAGTGGTGGTAATCGAGGAGGAATGTGACAAATTCTGTCCCACCGCATGTGGCAGTGGCTTGCTCATATTGATGGAAAGTGGGACAATGTACATCTGCTAACACAGTACCAGGTACTGTGGGTTTAACCTGTACAATATAGAGGGTGGCCCAAAAAAGTTAGAACATCTTGTAAATGAAAAGCTTAAATAGTTTACTTATTTACCTTTTTTAGCTATATAACGTCTTTATTTCGACAATTTCCGGCCGCCATCTTTTTTTTTTTTAAATTTATCAATCGTTTACATCTCTCTTTTTAAATTTTTAAATAACTTATATGCTACAAGATGTTCTCACTTTTTTTGGGCCACCCTGTACGTCATCAGGGCAGCCACTGTGTTCCTGTGCTGGACAGATGCTTGCCTTTCTGGGGACGTGAAATCCCTACACTTCCTGGCCAGATCTTGGCTCTGACTATGTATTCCAGGTCAGCTACGCTCAAGTTTAATGTACATTACCGCATGCGTACTACAATGTTCCTTGCTTTTAGCACATGTCCCAGATAGTATCCCCAACTCTTTTGAAAACATATATACAGAAGAATATGTCCTCTGAACAATTGGATAGGAATGCATTTGTGGGAAGTGACTATGAAATGAGGGCTGCTGGTGGAAGGGGAACAGGGTATATGAACATATGTTACATTATTTTTATTTATTTACAGGGTTTTTTTATACTGCTTTATCATTTCAGTCAAAGTGGTTTACATTTTATTTATTTTATTTTATTTAACATTTCTTATATACTGCCTTTCATGATATCAAGGCGGTTTACATTGAACAAACTGAAATTACATTGAACATTGAAACATAAACTTGTTAATGAACATTAAACAGGGACATTGATAACTGGGATTTTTCCTGAGGCGATGAGTGTTAAGTGACTTGTCCAAGGACACAAGGAGTGCTAGTGGGAATCAAACCCTGGCCTCTTGATTACCAAGCCAGTGTTCTAACCATTAGGCTACTCTTAGACACTCAGTTCCCTTTTTGCAAGCATCCAATTTATCATATGTGGAGTTGTTAAGCTATCCATATGCAGTTCTGCACCAACAGAACCATATGTACCACAGCTCGAGTTGACAATGGGGGTGAACAGCCAATCCCTCAATGGGTATCCTCCCCCTTCCTATTCCCATCCTCCAGCAACATCACAGCCTCTTCCCCCTCCCAGGTCCCATCTCCCTGACCCACCACTGCATCCTCCCCCTCCCTACTCCCCCTCCCAGATGCCTTCCCTCAGCAGCACCAATGCATCCGCCCCCTCCACACTCACAACCCCATAGCACTCCCCCTCCTCTAGGGGCTCCATGTACAGGATCCAGAACCTCTCTTCTTGGACATCTCCCTCTTCCAGAGCCTCATAGTGATCCAGGCACACTCCCTCCACCACAGACTTCCCCATCTGTTCATGGGGACTGGGTCCCTGATGCCTTCTGCTCTCTAGCTCCTCCCCTTCAGGGGCGTGGACATCTCTGTCAATGGTTACCATCCCTCCTCTTCCTCATTGGGCTCCTCTGAAGGGGTGGGGCTGGACAGCACAATTGGGCTGCCAAGAGTGTGGCTGGTGGCACTGCTGGTACTTGGGCTTGCTGGTGGTGAGGCGCCGGGGTCATCTCCTGTGTCAGCACCTGACTGATCTGGGGAAGGTGGTGGTGAGTCCTCCTCAGGCACAGCTGTTGATGGGAGACAAAGATACGGGGATTAACAGCAGCTCATGGTCTGTGTGCTTGCTCTATGACAGCACAACATAAGCATAGATGGGAGTGGAGCAATGGCCTGATGGTTTGAGCATTGACATGATAGCAAAGTGGCATACGTTCATTTCCCACTAGCTCTCCTTGTGGGGTTTGCCAGGATCCTTATCCCTCCATGGCTTCATGAGACAGAAAACTATAATTGTTGCTGGTAGACTATGTAGAATGATTGGACTGATATTAATGTGGCAGTATTGGACACCTGTTGAATACAGGACAGCCAAGAGTTCTTTGGACCTAGGAGCCACTCATCCACTAGGAGTGATAAGAAATGTCATACTGGGTCAGCCCAGGGTACATCAAGCCAGTATCCTGTTTCCAACAGTTGCCAATCTAGGTCACAAGTACCTAGCAGTTTCCCCAAAACACACACAGGTCCCATAATTCTTCTATTGGGGCAAGCAGTGCATTACCTGGGTCTTCTTTAATTATGGTTTATGGACCTTTCCTCCAGGAACTTGTCCAAGCTTTTCTTTAAACCCAGCTTCACTAACAGCTTTTACTACATACTCCAGTAGCGAATTCCAGAGTTTGATTACACATTGAGTGAAAAAATATTTTCTCTTATTATTCTTAAACAGGTCACACTGCAGCTTCATTGCATGTCCCCTAGTCTTCCACACCATTCATTAATTTATAGACCTCTATCATATTTCCCCTCAGCTGTCTCTTTTCCAAGTTGAAAAGCCCTAATCTTTTAAGCCTCTCCTCATAGGGGTATCCTTCCGTCCACTTTACCATTTTGGTGGCTCTTCTTTGTACCTTTTCTAATTCTGCTATGTCCTTTTTAAGATATGGCGACCAGAATTGCAAACAGTATTGAAGGTGCAGTCTCACCATTAAATGATACAGAGGCATTATAATATCATTTGTTTTATTCTCCATTCCTTTCCTTATGATTCCTAGCATTCTATTTGTTTTCTTGGCCGCCGCTGCACATTGAGCGGAGAGTTTCAACGTATTATCCACGATATCGCCTAAATCTTTTTCCTGGGTGGTGATTCCTAATGTGGAACGTTGCATCATGTAACCATAGTTTGGGTTGTTATTTCCTAGGTGCATAACTTTTCACTTGTTCACCTTAAATTTCATCTGCCATTTGAACGTCCAGTCTTCCAGTTTATCAAGGTCCTCTTGCAATTTTTCACAATTCTCTTGGGTTTTAACAACTTTGAATAATTTTGTGTCATCTATTCCTATTTCCAGGTCATTTATGAATATGTTAAAAAGCAGCGGACCCAGCACAGATTCCTCCATTATTCACCCTTTCTCCATTGGGGAAATTGACCATTTAGCCCTACCCGCTGCTTTCTATCTTTTAACCAGTTCCTGATCCATAATGGTACACTGCTTCCTATCCCATAACTTTTAAATTTTGCCAAGAGTATCTCATGAGGGACTATCATTAAAATCATCTGTAATACCTGAAGATTGGTGAATGGCCAATGTAACCTCAATTTTTTAAAAAAGGTTCCAGGGGTGATTCGGGAAAACTACGGACCGGTGAGCCTGACGTCAGTACCAGGAAAAATGGTAGAAACCATTATAAAGAACAAAATTACTAAACATGTTGATAGTCAAGGCTTATTGGGGGACAGACAACATGGCTTTACCCAAGGAAGGTCTTGTCTTACTAATCTCTTATATGTTTTTGAAGGTGTGAATAAACAGGTATAGTGTATCTGGATTTTCAGAAAGCCTTTGCCAATGTCCTATTGTGGATCAGGAACTTGTTAAAAGATAGAAAGCAGAGAGGGTAAGATTGAATGGCCAATTTTCCCAATGGAGAAAGGTGAATAGTGGAGTACCCTAGGGATCTGTGCTGGGCCTGCTGCTTTTTAACATATTCATAAATGACCTGGAAATGACCAAACAAGTGAGGCAGTCAAATTTGTAGATGACACACATCATGACATTTATTTTATTTATTTATTTATTTATTTAACACTCATTTTTATACCGCATCTTCCAGAGATCAGTTGCGGTGTACAAATAACAACAGTCAACAAAGCGAAGTTTGTTTTACATAGAACATCTTAATTTTACATAGAACATCTTAAAATATCGTAAATTAAACAAAGTGAGTTTAAACTGGAACCGTGTTAAAACAATTAACTAACAAAGTGTAGTGTCTATATACATAAGACAATACATAACAGATACAACTATATACATGCTTAGGTATTAGTGATCACTGACCAGGCATAGCACCTCTTCACAGCTGCTAGGTTATGTTTACACTACTCTTTATGTTGTGCACTCCATATGTCTTAGTTGATGTAATCAGGCCTCCAGTGCATCTATGCTGTTTCTATTGATTTCATTGTCACTCCAGCTGCCCAATATCTGCATCTGAGATCTCAGCGTGGACTATTAAAAATTGTCTAGGGGCCATATTTAAAGCATAGATGGTAGTCGTGCTGGTTGGCCTCTGTGGAGGGTGCATGTCAGCCTCTCAGGTGGCATAGGTCTCTGCAGCAACACTCACCTTGCTCCTGTAGCATCTGTTGCCAGATACGGCGAATGAGTCGGTCCCTGGTCTTGTGGATGGTGCGGAACTGCACCCCATGTACGCCTCTGATGTGGAATTGTCTGTGGGGAAGGAAGAGATATGACCTGTCAGAGGTACATGTGACATGCCATACAGGACAGAGCAGGGTGCAGCAGGCCTAGTATCCGGTTTCCACATGTGGTCAGTCAGGGTCACATGTCCCTTGCAGGTTCACATGCTTGTCAAGGTGTGAGCACTGGATTTCCCAGCTCCGCTTTTGTCATGTATTCTGGCCTTTCCAACAGATACTTAGCGATAGAAATTCTCATCCCTAATGCACTGACAGCTGTTGCAACGTGATTCTGTATTTGATTCCCTATTCGGTTGATACGGTGACTGACAATAAGTGTTTTCTGTCAATGATAGACTAGCATGTGTCCTCATTGTCAGTCCCCTGATGTTTCTGATTTATGATGCTGCTTACCAATGTACTGCAGGTGTGGCATAGTGGTTGTAACCATCATTTTGCACCAATGGGTTCTGGGTTTGATTCCCACAGGTGCTCCTAGGCCAGCTCATGCCTTTTGTAGACAACACAGGCCTGCTGGGTCACCAGGTGTCTGCATGGACTTACTAATTATATCACACCATCTTAATTTCTTACTTTCTGCTGCTGTATCATGTCTCCCCTCTGCCATCTGCTTTCTGGGTTGTGGGTGCCTTTCCTTGTAGTGTCTTTGCTTTGTGGGAAAATTTTTCCATGTGGTTATGGCTTCTCCATACCTAGCCTTGTGCCACACTGTGCGTTTTGGGGGAGGGTAAGCAGGACAGCAATAACTGCACAGACATGCCCATGTAGAGAACCAGCCTAATGGTTAGGGCACTGGCTAGAGAACCAAGGGAACAGGATCCAAGTCCTACTTGTACTCATTTATTAATTGGAATATGACAGCTTTTCGAAATTTGCTTCACTAACATCTTTGCTTCTTTTAATACAAGAGAAAATTTAATTTTATAGTTTTATTTCTCCAGTATTATACATTCCAAGTTTGGCTTTTGGGATTCCCAGTTTTCTTATTGTCTTCATATTTCTAAATTGTGATCCCTTGTTCTGTGTTTTATTTCTCTGTGTTTTGCATGTGAAACCGAGTTGCGTTATTCTGTTCATGTTGTATCTATGTGACAGTTCCACTTGTTCTCTTTCCCCAGAAGGAGATGTATTGGTTTAATATTTGCAGTGTTGCCTTTTGATAGTTAGGATTTGGTGATTTGCGAGTCCTGGTTATGATACAGTGGGTTTGCTATGGGTTCTAAATGAACAGGGTTTACAGTACTTTCTAATGTGCCTGGCATTTGGCACTGGAGTATAGTAATGTAGAAATCTGGTAGTCTTTCTTTATCCTCACTGCCCATGCAAATGGTATTCAGATAGTCATTAAGAGGCATGTTTAATAAAAGTTAATGCACATTCACAAATGTTAATGTACGCTAAGTGCAGGAACGCCCATTTATTTCTGTTGGCGCAGTGGCACTTAATCCCCATTAGTATTTAGTAAACATGCCCCTGTCATTGCCAGGACAAAAAAAGAGGCTTGTGAAGGCTGCTTTGAAAGCTGCCTAGATGGTCTCTGCATGTACTTGTTTAAGGTAAACAATTGTGGTTGTCTGTTGGGCCTTTTTAAACTGCACATGTGGGTGGGTGCGGCTCTTCTGATATTTGGGGCTGTTTGTTTGAGCAGAATGTTCCTGCTGGTAAGTCTTTGTAATGGTGTGATTGAGAGTGGTGGATTTTGGTCTACTGTTGGTTAGAGATAAGAAGAGCTTATTGGTTGGGAACTGTGTTTAAGTGTATGTGATTTTACCACTTTAACAAAATCCGCCCATTCCTTTCTGAACACACTACTAAGACACTTATCCACTCCTTAATCACCTCCTGTCTTGACTACTGTAACATACTCCTTGCTGGTCTCCCTTTGAATCATCTCTCCCCTTCAATCTGTTCAACACTCTGCTGCACGGCTAATCTTCTGCCAGCCTCGTCATGCCCATATTACCCCTCTTCTCAAGTCACCTCATTGGCTCCCTATCTGTTTCCACATTCATTTCAAACTTCTCCCGCTGACCTATAAGTGTATTCACTCTGCAGCTCCTCGCTATCTTTCTTCTCTTATCACTCGGGAACTCCGCTCTAATGGAAAATTGCTTCTGTCTGTGCCCTTCTCTTCTATTGCTAACTCCAGGCTTCACTCCTTTCACCTGGTTACACCTTATGCCTGAAACAAACTACCTGTGTCTGTACGCCAGGCACCTTCTCTGACCCTTTTCAAATCCAGGCTGAAAATGCATCTCTTCGCTGCTGCTTTTGGATCTTGACTCGCCTGATCTCCTTGTTTCTTTACCATTCCCCCTTGTTTTATCCCTGTCTACACCTTCTGTATTGTCTGTCTTGACTAGATTGTAAGCTCTGATGAGCAGGGACTGTCTCTTACATGTAGATAGCTGGGTGGCTGGTGGACGTGAGGATCGCCTGGTAACATGCCTGCCTGGTGCGAAGGTAGCGGACCTCACGCGCCACCTAGATAAGGTCTTAGATAGTGCTGGGGAGGAGTCTGCTGTCTTGGTACATGTCGGTACCAATGGCATAGGAAAATGTGGTAGGGAGGTTCTGGAGGCTAAATTTAGGCTTTTAGGTAGGAAGTTGAAATCCAGAACTTCCAGGGTAGCATTCTCCGAAATGCTTCCCGTTCCACGTGCAGGACCCAAAAGGCAGGCAGAGCTCCGGAGTCTCAATGCGTGGATGAGACAATGGTGCAAAGATGAGGGGTTTGGATTTGTTAGGAACTGGGGTACATTCTGGGGAAAGGAGGGGCTCTTCCAAAGGGATGGGCTTCACCTTAACCGGGATGGAACCAGGCTGCTGGCATTAACCTTTAAAAAGGAGATACAGCAGCTTTTAAACTAGATAATAGGGGAAAGCCGACAGTTGCCCAAGAGCGGATGATTCGGAAGAATGTATCCTTGAAGGATACTAGCAAAAGCAGAGAGGTTCCAAAAAAGAGTAAAGTAGCCCAAATGCCCTCGAGTATGGAGAAGGCAGAGCTTAAAGATCCCAAATTACCCATGTCTACCAATAGCCAAATTAATATGAATAAAATACAGTCTTTAAAATGCTTGTATGCAAATGCTAGAAGTCTAAAAAACAAGATGGGAGAGTTAGAATATATAGCACTAAATGAGAGGTTAGATGTGAATGGAATATCAGAGACATGGTAGAAGGAGGACAACCAGTGGGACACTGTGATACCTGGGTACAAACTATATCGCAATGATAGAGCTGATCAAATTGGTGGAGGGATTGCACTCTGTGTTAGAGAGGGCATTGAGTCAGAAAGGATTAAAGTTTTGCAGGAAACAAAATTTGCTGTAGAATCTCTATGGATTGAAATTCCATGTAAAAAGGGGAAGGCGGTTGGGGTGTACTATCGACCGCCTAGCCAGAATGAACAAATGGATGATGAAATGCTCAAAGAAATCAAGGAAGCTAACAAAAGTTACAGCACGGTAATAATAATGGGCGATTTCAATTACCCCGATATCGACTGGGTCAGTGTCATGGCAGGACATGCTAGGGAGATAAAGTTCCTAGATGACACAAATGACTGCTTCTTGGAGCAGCTGGTTCATGAACTGACCAGAGGGGAAGCCATATTAGACCTAGTCCTTAGTGGAACACCAGATCTAGTGCAAGAGATAAGGGTGTTGGGGCCACTTGGAAATAGTGATCATAGCATGATCGCCTTTGATTTAATTAGTGGAGGAGGGATAGTAAGGAAATCCACAGTACTACCTTTTAACTTTTGAAAGGGAGACTATGATAAAATGAGGAAAATAGTTAAGAAAAAACTAAAAGGAGCAGTTGCAAAGGTTAAAGACTTACATCAAGCTTGGGTGTTGTTGAAAAATACTATCTCGGAAGCCCAGACCAGCTGTATTCCACGCTTTAAGAAAAGTGGAAGGAAGTCCAAAAAACTGCCAGCATGGTTTAAAGGTGAGGTCAGAGAGGCTGTTGCCAAAAAAGCATCTTTCAGGAAATGGAAAAAAGAGCCAAACGATGAAACCTGGAAACAGCACAAGCACTGGCAGGTCAAATGCAAGGCATTGATAAAGAAGGCAAAGGGAGAATTTGAGAAGAAGCTTGCCGCGGAAGCAAAAACGCGAAATAAAGATTTTTCAAGTACATTCGTAGCAAAAAACCTGTGAGAGAGTCAGTTGGACCATTGGATGATAGAGGAGTTAAAGGGGCACTAAGAGGTGACAAGGCGATAGCGGATAGACTGAATGAATTCTTTGCTTCAGTCTTTACTGAGGAAGATGTAGGGATGTTACCCATGACTGAAGTGGTATTTAAAGGTGCGGAAGAATTGAAGGAAATATTGATACATCGGGAAGATGTATTACAACTATTAGAAAAACTGAAGAGTACCAAATCACCTGGGCTGGATGGTATATATCCAAGGGTGTTGAAAGAACTGAAATATGAGATTGCAGACCTGCTATTAGTAATCTGTGAACTATCATTAAAATCATCTCTAATACCTGAAGATTGGCGGATCGCCAATGTAACACCAATTTTTAAAAAGGGTTCAAGGGGTGATCCGGGAAACTACAGACCGGTAAGCCTCACGTCAGTACCGGGAAATAATGGTAGAAACCATCATAAAGAATAAAATTACTCAGCATGTAGATAGTCATGGCCTAATGGGATTAACAATTGTTGATGTGGTTATCTATCACAGTGTCAAAAATGTATAAAATAACAATTTCTGTGATTTTTATATAGAAGCTATTTTCGCAACAAATTGAACTTTAGGCTAATGAGGTCTCAGATACCATAGGTTGCCACTGGTTCATGAAACTGCAGTGGACTAATACCTAAAAATACATCAATGACCTCTTTCTTCAACTTTTAGCCATGTAAGTCCTCTTCTAAGACAGCATTCATGACGTGAATCTTTTTCTTTTTTTCTTATTTTTCTCAAAAACCCATTTGAATAAACATGCTGTTCAGTAATAAATAATCAATAGTAAACCAAAGCTAAGCACTGGTTTACTATTGATTATTTATTACTGAACAGCATGTTTATTCAAATGGGTTTTTGAGAAAAATAAGAAAAAAATTCACGTCATGAATGCTGTCTTAGAAGAGGAACTTACATGGCTAAAAGTTGAAGAAAGAGGTCATTCATGTATTTTTAGGTATTAGTCCACTGCAGTTTCATGAACCAGTGGCAACCTATGGTATCTGAGACCTCATTAGCCTAAAGTTCAATTTGTTGCGAAAATAGCTTCTATATAAAAATCACAGAAATTGTTATTTTATACATGGCCTAATGGGAGACAACCAACATGGCTTTAGACAAGGAAGATCTTGTCTTACTAATCTGTTATGTTTTTTTGAAAGTGTGAATAAACAGGTGGACAAAGGTGAGTCGGTTGATATAGTGTATCTGGATTTTCACAAAGCCTTTGACAAAGTCCCTCATCAGAGACTTTTGGCAAAACTAAAGAGTCATGGGATAGGAGGCAGTGTACTACTGTGGATTAGGAACTGGTTAAAAGATAGAAAGCAGAGGGTTGGGCTAAATGGCCAATTTTCCCGATGGAGAAAGGTGAATAGTGGTGTACCCCAGGGATATGTGCTGGGTCCACTGCTTTTTGACATATTCATAAATGACTTGGAAAGTGGAATAACGAGTGATGTTATCAAATTTGCAGATGACACAAAACTATTTAAAGTTGTTAAAACCCAAAAGGATTGTGGAAAATTGCAAGAGGATCTTGATAAATTGGAAGACTGGGCATCAAAATGGCAGATGAAATTTAATGTGGACAAGTGCAAAGTTATGCACCTAGGGAAGAACAACCCAAACTATGGTTACACGATGCAAGGTTCCACATTAGGAACCACCACCCAGGAAAAAGATTTAGGCGTCATTGTGGATAACATGTTAAAACCCTCGGCCCAGTGTGCAGCGGCAGCCAAGATAGCAAATAGAATGCTAGGTGTATCATAAGGAAAGGAATGGGAAATAAAACAAAAGATATTATAATGCCTCTATACCGTTCCATGGTGAGACCGTGCCTTGAATATTGTGTGCAATTCTGGTCGCCGTATCTTAAAAAGGATATAGCGATTTTAGAAAAGGTTCAGAGAAGAGCCACCAAAATGGTAAAGGGGATGGAAGGATACTCCTATGAAGAAAGGCTAAAAAGGTTAGGGCTCTTTAACCTGGAAAAGAGACGGCTGAGGGGAGATATGATAGAAAGTCTATAAATTAATGAACGGAGTGGAACGGGTAAACGTAGATCGACTGTTTACGTTATTAGAATATAGAAAGACTAGGGGACATGCAATGAAGCTACAGGGTAAACTATTTAAGACTAATAAAAGAAAGTATTTTTTCACTCAACGTGTAATCAAACTCTGGAATTTGTTACCGGAAGATGAAGTAAAGGCTGTTAGTGTAGCTGGGTTTAAAAAAAGGTTTGGACAAGTTCCTGGAGGAAAGGTCCATAAACCATTATTAAGAAGGGACCGAGGATATCAATGCTTGACCTAGTACAAGCATTGCAGAACCTGTGTCTTTTGGGGATACTGCTAGGTACGTATGACCTAGATTGGCCACTGTTGGAAACAGGATACTGGGCTTGATGGACCTTGGTCTGACCCAGTATGGCATATCTTATGTTCTTATGTCTGTGCAGCACTGCATACGTCTTGTAGCGCTATACAAATGCTCCATAGTAGTAGTAGTAGTTTTGGCCATGTGTACTGCACAGTGGCTACATGCTGATGTGATACATAGACGCTGATATTCACTGCTCACATCCTTGGTAGTTGTCTCCATTCCTTTACTATTATGCCTTGCATTTTATTTGCTCTGTTAATCAGCACTATGCACCGTGAACAGGATTTTGCAATATCTGTATTTTTCTGCTTTCTATATATATGACATGTGTGGTATACCTTTGTTCTGCTACAGACTACACTGCATGCATTATAACAACTCAGTCAATGTCCCCATTGGGTCCTCATTATGTGCCACCATGCATCCTGATCTGGGAAGGTGCATTGATCACTGCTGCAGCTGTCCTGGGTATGTGCCATGCTGTGGCAGAAGCACATGCCTGCTGCATCCTACATGTGACCGTTCTTTCACATTTCTTCCCTCTCTCCCTCACTTTGTGCTTGACAGTTTCAGTCTATGCCTGTGTGTTAATACTGCCTGGCTACTTATCTATCTTCCCATGTGTGTTTTATGTACTTACTGAGCGAGGGTGGTCCTGATCCTGTCCCAGTCCCCCTGCGTGCTGCTGCCTGGGCTGGCCTCCTGTGCCTGTTGGGCAGGAGCAGCTCCTCCTCCTACAGCAGCACTATGGTGACCAGGAGTCTTCTTTCTGCCTCACTGAAATTGGGCAGTCTTGTGGCCATGTTGTCTGCACACCCCTAGCATTTTATAGTCTATGCATGTACTTGTATATTCTGTCCATGGTGCTGCCAAACTTCACCAGTGCACATGCTTACCAGCAAAGTATGTGCCATCAAGTACAGTAATGTGCATAATTTTATGCTGGTTAGTATTTTATAAAAGGTTACTAACGTGTATGTGGCCACAAATGCATTTTAATGACTAAAATAACCCTCAATTAGGCACATTTTTGGCACCTAAAAGTATGCACACCCGTTTACAGTTAGCCCCTTAAAGACTATGGGGCCAGTATTCAGTGGCAGGCCAGCTGCATAAGTTTATCCATTTAAAGGTGTTTATATCTTCAGTGCTGCATGTATAACTTTAAATCAGGGGTTCTCAACCCAGTCCTTGGGACACACCTAGCCAGTCAGGTTTTTAGGATACTACAATGAATTTGCATATGAGAGATTTACATACAATGAAGGCCACGTGTGCCAATCTGTCTCATGCATATTCATTGTGGTTATCCTGAAAAGCTTACTGGCTAGGTATAGCCCAAGGACTGGCTAGAGAAGCCCTGCTTTAAATGGAATGCTCATCCACTGAAAGTTACATTTTCTATTTGTAAACTGCTTTTTAGACATGTTATTTGGAGAGTGGCTAAATTTCATCAATCTCCGTATGACTTTTTTGTACATCTCTGGCTTGTCTCAGGTTCTGTCCCTTTTGAAACACACAAATTCTGGCCATTCAGAAATTTGAATATCTGAAATTTGTGTGTGAGAGAGAGAGTTTTTTTAAAAGCACTTTTGCTGTGCGCACTCGTGTGTGTGTGTGTCACCAGGCTTCTGTTTATTTTATTAATGTATATTTACCTCACCGCTTTCCAGTGGTAGTTCAAGGTGGATTACTTTCAGGCACATAGGTATTTCCTTGTCCCCCGAGGGCTTACAGTCTAAGGAGCCCTTTTACTAAAGTGCACTAAGCACTCAGAGCGCATTTTGGCATGTGAAAAATGTATGCCTGGGCCCACGGTAACTGTTAATGTGAGGGCATGACAGTTACTATGCACCAGTTGCTGCACTAACAGGAAATCGTGCATGGAAGCAGGGAATGAGTGGGTTAGGGGCAGACAATCAGCGTAGAGAACACATTGCATTTAGAGCAGGAAGATATATTATGCGCTGTCAATGTTGCACTTAGAGCAGGTTTACCTAATGCCACTTCAATGATTGGCATTAGGTACACTCATGGTAATTGTGCCCAGCATTTGAGTATGTGTCCTTGCGTTAACTGTGGAGAACTTGCTGACCACAGAGGCTTTGCACTTATCGTACACTGGATTCAGTACTAAATGTGCGTTAAATGCAAATTCCTAATGCACTTTAGTGAAAGGGCCCCAAGCAAGTACCTGAGGCAGTTGAGGGTTAAGTGACATACCCAAGGCCGCAAGCAGTGTCAGTGGGATTGAAATGTTGGTCTCTGGGTTAGGGCTGTTGCTGTAACTACTAGGCTACTCCTCTATTCCTCTATGGGATGGCTGACTCTTTCAGTGCAATGCACAGAATTCCAGGCCATAATCTCTCCATACATTGATTATTTCCACACAATATACCATGGCCTACCAAAATCCACTCTGCTACCTCTACACACAGCCTTGCACACAGCCACCTGCATTATATAAGGTGCCACAAAGTACGAATACATAATACCCATCCTAAAACACCTACACTGGCTCCCCATTTCAAGCTGCATCAAGTACAAGGTCATACTACTAACCTTCAAGATCAGCCATAACCAATGAGCCTACCACTTGCAAACCTTACTACACAAAATACAAAGTACCAGATTGAGAAGGCAGAGCACCCAAAACATGCTGAACATTCCTTGTGATCAACTAAAAAGCAACCTATATACCTGCAGCAGATCCTTCGCACTCTATGCACCCCGCATATGGAATTCATTACACAGGTACACTACCAAAAAACTGCCTCCAGTTTTGCAACTGATTCCTATAGATTTTGGGGTGCTGAATCCAGGAAAAATAGCCAAAATGTTCCATCACGTCACATTTTCTTGCAAAATTAGATTTCTTACCCATATAAGGAATGTTCACATAATTTCTTTTTAGCCGACTGCAGTTTATTTTCTTGGCCCAAAATAGAGGTTGTAATGGTTAACTAACTAGAAACACTCCCTCATGATATTTTAGAGTGTTTTGTATTCATTTTATACATTAACAGGACAATTGGGAGGCGGGGGGCTAAATCCAGTACTCGCGCTGGCGCATGTTCTTTCCTGTTCGCCTCGCCTCGTTCGCTCGCTCGCTCAAACACGGTGGTTGCGACATGAACGTTCCTGTCAAATTTCAGTTTCTTGCAAGTTCATTATTACCTTTTGTTTGCTCAGTCGTAATCCAGCTTTATTCCGAAGTGGTTCACTACAGTTGTAGTTTGCAGTGCTGTGTATTTGTGATGGCTCACAGAGCCAGAGGTTGCGTCAACTCTCCGGACAGTTTTTGTTTTATTTGTGGGGAATATACCGTGAAAAAGCGGCAGAGGAACATTTCTGCATTTATTAAAAAAGTATATTTCGCCTATTTCGGTTTGAAGTTAGGCGATCAAGACAAACCGTGGGCTCCTCACAAAGTGTGCAAGACATGTGAGGAAGATCTACGCTTATGGATGAAAGGTAAAAACAAGCATTTTGTTTCGGAATACTTATGATGTGGCGTGAACAAAGAGACCACAGCAGTGACTGCTATTTTTGCTCTTGCATTGTGAAGGGATACAACTTAAAAAATAAGAACGTAATAAGTTACCCCAACCTTCCCTCAGCAATTAGGCCTATGCCTCATAGCAACGAAGTACCTGTGCCTGAATCACCAAAATCTTTGGATCATATTTGTGTGGACGGTTCTGATCATGATGAGACTCATCAGATGGCTTTTCCCGATGAGTCCAGTACTTCCGAGTTTGAAACTGAACCAGATCCGAAACCTGAACTTTTCTCTCAAGCTGAATTGAATGATTTAGTCCGGGATTTAGGACTCCCAAAAGATGCTGCCCAACTGCTAGGTTCTCGGCTTAAACAGAAAAATCTATTGTCACCAGGAACAACTTTTTATTGGTACCGCAACCGCGAGACACAATTTTTGAAGTATTTCAGCAAAGAGGAAGATTTGGTATTTTGCAACGATATATACGGAGTGATGGAAAAGTTTAAACTCAAGTATGATCCTGCTGAATGGCGGCTGTTCATTGATTCGTCAAAAGACAGCATAAAAGGTGTTCTTCTTCATAATGGCAACACATTCGCTTCAGTTCCTATTGCTCACTCTGTTATTCTCCAAGAAAAATACGAGAATTTGGCCCTGATTCTTCAGAAGATTCGTTATGATGAGCATAAGTGGATGATTTGTGGAGACTTTACAATTCTATCCATGCTATTAGGGCAGCAATCCGGTTTCACCAAATATCCCTGCTTCCTTTGCTTGTGGGATAGCCGGGCCCGCGACCTACACTGGGGGAAAAAAGACTGGCCAATTCGGGAGTATTTGAGACCCGGTGAGAAAAATGTTCTTCATGAGAGCTTGGTACCTCGTGATAAAATTCTATTACCACCTCTCCACATTAAGTTGGGTCTCATTAAGCAATTCATCAAGTCCCTTCCAAAAGATGGTGAGTGCTTTCGGTACCTTTGCTCAAAGTTCCCCCGACTTTCTGAAGCAAAGCTAAAGGAAGGAGTGTTTGTTGGCCCTGATATAAGGAAACTCATTTCAGATGGAGCATTCGCTGAAACGATGTCTGAGAAGGAAAAAGAAGCCTGGGATTCCTTCAAGGATGTTGTTCTCAAATTCTTGGGGAACAGGCGGGATGAGAACTATAAGGATATTGTTGCCAGGATGCTCAATGCCTTCAAAGAACAAGGCTGTAACATGAGCCTGAAAGTCCATTTCTTGCACTCCCATGTGAACTACTTTCCCGAAAACTTGGGGGCGTACAGTGAAGAACAAGGTGAAAGGTTTCACCAGGACATCAAGGACGCAGAGAGAAGGTACCAAGGAAGATGGAACACCACTATGATGGCTGATTTCTGCTGGTTGCTGCTGCGGGAAACCCCAGATGAAAAATACGCCAAGCAGCGCACCAAGAGAAGCATTCGGGGGAAGAAGAAACGGGCCCACCAGGAGATTGATTGACCCAAGAATGACTTTAAAATCTAAACTGTGTTGACAAATATCGTGTTTTTACTAAACTTTGAAATAAAAATTTGCTAGTTATTACCACAGTGTCGGATCTCATTTATTAGAATTTTATTTTCACACCATCGGGTGTTTGTCTTCATGTATTGCAATGGTGCGATTTGCGTTTTCTATTCTTACATACATCCCTGTACAACATTTTTTGCACATTTCTTTGCTTTGCTTTGTGTCTAACCTCGCTCTTATATGCTCAATGTTTGTGCACATGTATGTGGCTGTTTTAAGTGCAGACAATTTTGCTACCATCACAGTGTGTTTTGTTGACATTATTCTTATGTGCTGCCTTGTTACAATTTTCTTTATTCTTATTTGAATAACTACTAAACAATTAGTATAAAGAATTCATCCAAGAAACTTTTATCTCGATCGCACTCAATCTGAAACGTTCACCTCAAACTGCTAACCCAATGTAGCAAAAAATCTGTACGTGATGGTGCAAATTGGTTACCAGATTTGGATTCAGCGCACCAAAAAACATAAAAATCAATCGAAACATTAGAGGCAGTTTAAAAAAATTTTTTTATAGTGTACCTGTGTTATCAGAAAGACTACAAAGCATCACAGAACGGGCCACATTTCACAAACAACTCAAAACCCACCTATTCATGGAACTCTTTGGACCAACCACATAACCCTCACACCCCACCCCTCCAATTCTCTCTCCCTGCCCTCCCCCTGCCTCCTACCTTTCCACCCCTCACCCCAGATTTCTGTAATCCCCCCCCCCCATTACATTGATGGTTCTATGTAATAATCTTTCTCATGCTGTTCAACGTAACTTTTAGACTTCTTGTAAATATTTAGAACCCTTTATGAAGATATGTTTTTGTTTCACCGAAACCGAAAAGTTTTGTTAATTGTAAATCGCTTTAACCTGGTGAAAGGCGGCATAGAAAAACAGTTAAATAAATAACCTATAAATAAATAAGCCTGGGAATGGCATTTTGACCATACTACCCCAGTATCTGACTGATAGTTTTCTTGGGCTATGGCATGCTAGAAATAGAATGGAGAATAAAGCTTTTTGTTGGGGGGATATTCAAAGGCATGTAGGTGGTTTGCAGACCTGGAAACCACCTAAATGCCATTCAGTGGTATATTCAGCGGCACTAATGTGGTTAGTGCCGTGGAATATACCAGTTTCAGCCTCGATGCTGGCCTGTTAGCATTCGGGTGTTCCAAGGGCGGAGCAGAGGCAGTACCCAGGGATAACCGGGTAGCGGTGATATTCACCCACCAGCCAGTTATCCTAAGCGGCTAAAGTTAGACACTTTAATGGTCGGCCTAACGTTAGCTGCTAATAGCTAACCAGCCAGCAGCTGAATATCACCGCTGACCAGTTAGTTATTTCGCTTTCTGGCCAAACTAGATATTCAGTGCCAGTGGCCGGATATGACCTTGGCATTGAGTATCCATGTTCAAGGTTCAGCAGCAATGGCGAGCTGCTGAATATCCCCCCTCCCCCCCCATTATTTATAAAGGATTGGTCCTCCTTGTCTATTCATGCTGGTCATAAAGGACTGAGGAAAAGGCAAAGTGTATAATAGGAATAAAATAAACATTTTCCCATTTTTTTTATATAAATATGTTTCTACCTTAAGGTAAATTGTCCCTGTGGCACCATTATAAAAGTAAAAGCATTTTTCCAACCATATTGGCCATAGTCAGTGCAAGAATATTGGATGTCCTAAGTGAACCTTCAGATTTACATCCCTCCATGTAATCATCACAACACCACCCTCACATAATTGCATAATTGGACATTGTGCTTTGAAGTATTAAACTTCACTTTGTATGTATGTGTGTGCCCGCGCTCTCTGCAGAAAAAAGAATGCAGTGATGGTCTCTGAGTTGTTGGGGCTGTCAGGATCTAGTCTCGCCTAATGGTTAGGCAGAACCTGAGAGTGTAAGCATTTCAGCTTTTTCTCATCTTCTGTTTCTGTATTGAATCATATGGTGTTGGGCTGTGTAAATGACTATGGTTACATTTAAAGGGGACAGCATACTTGGGTGCCATATGCCAGAAGAATGTAGCAATGCTACATTGGGTGTTTTTGTTCTGCTCCAAATGTTATAGTTTGATATATTATCTTATTCCCATTTGATGTGTACATTACCTTTCTTGATATCTGGCAGAATTGTATGCAATGTTGGGGGGGGGGGCAGGAATGGAGGAGGGGGGAAGGGGTAATACTCTCATGGGGGCCCAAAAATACTCAGAAGACTTATAAAGGTTGACATTATTTTGTTTATTATCCCTTCTGACTGAATAGTTTAAAGATGCAAGTCAAAATGATGAGATGCTTCTTGAAACATCCAAGCTGTCCAAAAGATGTGAAGATGGGAGGCTACAGAATGAAGAGAGTTGGACAAGAGACACCAGATATGCAGAATCAGCAATCCAACTCCACCAGCCCTTGAATTGAAGAGAACCGGTATGCAGCCCTGGATGTGGAGGAGGTGAAAACATCCCAGGAAAAGGAAGAACCAGAGCTCGAACACCCCAAAGTTGCAGAATCAGTAACCACAAGGAAGCGTAGGATAGTGGTGATTGGGGACACTGTTCTGAGGGTTTCTGAGGCGTCCAGCTGCCAACCAGACTTGATGTCCAGAGAGGTGTGCTGTCAGTCAGGTGCCAAAATCCAAGATGTTACGGAGAGTTTGCAGAGACTCAAGCCTACTGACTATTATCTGATATTGCTCATCCATGTTGGCACAAATGATACTGCTAGGTATCCCTCTGAGCATATCAAAAGTGACTTCATGACTCCGAGACAGAGGGTGATACAGATAGGTGTGCAGGTGGTGTTCTCTTCAATCCTCCCGGTTGAGGGTAAAGGCCGAGGCAGAGAAGCTCGAATCCTGGAGATGAATGCATGGCTGCATGGATGGTGTCATCCAGAGCATTTTGGTTTCCTGGACCATGGGATGATGTTCCAAGGGCTGTAGAGCAGAGATGGCATCCATCTGTCCAAAAAGGGTCAAAATGTTTTGAGCAGTACTGGCTAACCTATTGAAGAGGGCTTTAAACTAGATACATTGAGGATGGGTGAAGAAAGTCCCCAGGTAAGTGAAACATTAAATACCTCTGTAGAAATGGGTAAAATGGGCAACATATGGAAATCAGTGTGTATAAATGCTCGTAGCATGGGAAATAAGATCACAGATGTTGAAGCTTTAATGGAAGAGGCTGATTTGGATTTAGTGGCAGTTATGGAGACATGGTTCACGGACAACCATGACTGGGATGTAATTATATCAGGCTATACTTTATTCAGGAAGGACAGGGGAGGAAGAAGGTGAGGAGGAGTGGCACTATATGTAAAAAATAATATTAAAGCTATAGAATTACAGGGTTTAAAAGGGAGTGAGGAGGCACTGTGTGTTAAACTAGAAAGAGGGACAGGGAAATCCATTTTCATTGGTGTGATATACAGATCTTCTTCACAGGGTGATGAAGTGGATGGGGATTTAATAGAAGACATACACAGTTTTGCCACGAAAGGAGAAATACTACTGATAGGTGATTTACATGCCAGAAGTTGATTGGAACATCTCTGCTACAGTGTCATGTAGAAATAAGGAGATCTTAGATTCTCTACAGGGAGAACTATTCCGGAAGCTGGTGAAGGAGCCATACTGGACTTGGTGCTTGCCAATGGAGAAAGTGTTTCTGATGTCATAGTGGGAGATCATCTCGCATCCAGTGATCACCAGATGGTGTGGTTCAGTATTAGGACTAGGGCTGATAAAATCCATTCAAAGTGAGGGTCTTAGTTTTCCTAAGTCTAACTTTGCCAAGATGGGACAGTACCCTAAGGAGTCATTAGCGAGATGGGAACAGCTGGGGGATGTAGAAAAGCAATGGGCAAAACTGAAAGGGGATACTTTAAGGGCAACAAACCTTTTTGTTAGACAGGTAAAGCCGCTATGGTTCTCAAAAGAAGTTGCTGAAAAGGTGAAGAAAAAGAAGGAGGCCTTCATAAAATACAAGAGATCACAGAGAGAGGAAGACAGGCATCTATATGTGGAAAAACTTAGAGAAGCTAGCAAAGTAGTCAGAAAAGCAAAGATACAAAAAGAAGAAGGAATAGCCAGTGCAATAAAATGGGGGGGGGGGGGGGGGGATAAGACATTTTTCAGATATGTTAGTAAAAGGAGGAAGTGCAAAAATGGTATTGTCAGATTCAAGGGTGAAGGGGAAGATTATGTAGAAACTGATGAGGATAAAGCAAATTGCTTAACAAATATTTCTGTTCTGTGTTCACAGATGAACCAGGAGCAGAACCTCAGAAAACACCCACAAATAGGAATAGAAGTGATGGGGATCTTGAATGATTTCCAGAAGACTTTATTTGTGAGGAACTAGCTAAACTAAAAGTAGTCAAAGCAATGGGACTGGATAGGACACATCCAAGAATATTGAAGGAACTTGAGGAGGTTCTAGCGGCTCCACTGACCGACCTTTCCAATGCTTCTTTACAGTCGGGAGTGGTCTTAGAGGACTGGAGAAAGGCACATGTGGTCCCTTTACACAAAAGTGGAAGTAAGGATAAGGTTGAACACTACAGGCCGGTTAGTCTAACCTCTGTGGTGAGTAAATTTTGGAAACGCTGCTAAAAGGGAGGATAGTGAAGTTTCTGGAGTCCAATGGATTGCAGGATCTTTGTTAGTGATATAGCGGAAGGGCTGTCGGCACTGTTCCTTCTAAGCTGTGCGCGTGTGCGCACGCACACACCTCGCTGAGCGAGCGCACATACTTTACAACAGAGCGCACAAAAATTACGGCTCTGATTCTGATAGAAACACCACGGACATCTTAAAATTTAAAAGTTATCATTGTAATTACTAGAAATTTCCCGCTTCATTTAGTAATTGTCTATTTTCATTTAATTTGATTAAAACTAATGTGGTGTACATACTGTATTCTGACGTGTAGTCAAATTTTAAAGTATATAACTCTGAGTGTCGTTATGTGGCGCACAAAAATTTAACCTTCCTTCAAAAGCTGCACACAGCTGATATTTTATGCGCACACAGCCTACAGAAAATTAGAGGGAACATTGGCTGTCGGGTAAGGTTTGCCTCTTTGTGGATGATATCAAAATCTACAATAGAATAGACACCCAGGAAAGAGTAGATAACATGAGGAGGGATCTAGTTAAGCTTGAAGAATGATCAAGAATTTAGCAGCTGAGATTTAATGCTAAAAAATGCAGGATCATGCATTTGGGCTGCAAAAATCCAAAGGAGCGGTACAGTGTAGGGGGCAAAGTACTTCTGTCCATGAAAGAAAAACAATACCTTGGCGTGATTGTTTCTGATGATCTTAAGGTGGCTAGACAGGTAGAAAAGGCAACAGTGAAAGCCAGAAGGTTGCTTGGGAGAGGAATTGCCAGTCAATAAGAAAACCCAGCACAAGGTAAAAAAGTAAACCCAAATAAAGAACCCTGGCATAAACCTCCATAAAAATAGGCTAAATTAAATAATCATGCAGGAAAAACCTTTTCTTATACTATTTTGTTTTTTTGTTGGAGTAACCATACATATTTAATTTAGCCTATTTTTACGGAGGTTTATGCCAGGGTTCTTTATTTGGGTTTGGGAGAGGAATTGCCAGCAGAAAAAGGGAGGTGATAGTGCCTCTGTATAAGTCTCTGGTGTGACCTCATTTGGAGTATTGTGTGCAATTCTGGAGACCGCACCTTCAAAAGGACATAAATAGAATGTAGTCGATGCAGAGGGTGGCTACTAAAATGGTTAGTGGTCTTCCTTATAAAGCATATGAGGACAGACTTAAGGATCTTAATATCTATACAATAGAGGAAAGGCAGGATAGAGAAGATATGATAGAGACATTTAAGTACCTCTGTGAATAAATGCACAGGAAGAGAGACACTTTCAATTGAAATCAGTATCTGCTACAAGGGGACATAGGATGAGGGTGAAAGGAGATAGACTCAGGAGTAATATGCGGAAATATTTCTTTATGGAAAGAGTGGTAGATGCGTGGAATAGTCTCCCAGTGGAGATAGTAGAGATGAGGGCAGTTTCTGAATTCAATAAGCATGGGACAGACACAGAAGATCTCTAAAAGAAAAGAAGGGACCATAGTAGTTGATATGGAAGGGCAGACTAGATACGCCATATGGTCTTTTTCTGCTGTCATGTTTTTATGTTTCTATAATTTTGATGATGCAGTGTGGCGACTGATTGTATTGGCAAAAATGTTTGGTTATTTGCCCTTAGTATGAGCTGCATCATATTGTGAACATACTTAATATGCTTCCCTCATCCAGCTACTGATATCGATGACGCCAGAAGAGCAGCTTAACATATCAAAAAGAGAAACATGAGATTCATTCACACTGTAATAAGGCTGATAATGTATTTTTCAGTCCAAATAGGTATGGTCTTAAAACACAATTATTAGGGATTTATGCAGTTTTTGAAGATACAGAAATATCTTCTTTAACATAGGCAGTTATTTTTATTTACTGAAAGCACAAAATCTCTTTTGACCATAAATTTTTCTAATTTCCATGCTTGGATGAACTGAGCCTCAGGTGAATTGCATTGCAAAATGTTCCGAGATTCTTCTATGTAAATAATAGGCATTCATTTCATTACTTAGTAGTGCTATTTTGGCACAGTGTGACACAGGTGAAAGAATTAAGCTAAGTGGAACTGCCAGGACCAGGAATACAATTTAAAAAAATAGAAGCAGGATTAGTATACCGTAACAGCATACATAAACAAAGACTTGCCAAGTAATTCCACTTTAAATGTTGCTCTAACTTGACAGAGTTCTGGGAATGTGCCTATATAAAGAATACACATTCTTATATAGTTGCATACAGTTTCCAGAATTCTTCATCAGCAAAAACAGCACGACATATACTGTGAGAAACTACTCTGACTTAGTGCTGTTGGTTTGTTTCTTTAATAAAAAGACTTGAATCTAAAAACAAGTTTCTTTTTCTCTCATGCTACACGCGTGAAGTGAAATTTTAGAAGGGATGTCTAGTTTCTATTGTCTGGAATAGTCTCCCAGTGGAGGTAGTAGAGATGAGGACAGTATCTGAATTCAAGAAAGCATGGAACAAACACAGAAGATCTCTATTTAGTCTATCTAAATAGACTCTTCCATATCAACTATTATAGTCCCTTTATTTCCTTTAGACCAGGGGTCTCAAACACGCAGCCCGCGAGACAACTTTGTGCGGCCCGCGACAGAGGAAAACAAAAAAAACACAAAACCCTGGCTTCTGCCGTTGCCGCCGTGGCAGCGGCAGAATCAATTGTCAAATTTAAAAAAAAAAAGACTTCTGCTGCTCAAGCAGCAAAATCAGCTGTCCTGCGGCCCCTTCCCCTGTGCCCGGAGATCCGAGTCTGCTCTATCAGCGGCGTGCTTTTCAGGCCGCGAGGAGAGTATTCCCCTCTCGCGCGGTTTCAAGCCGCGCGAGAGGGGAATACTCTCCTCGCGGCTTGAAAAGCACGCCGCTGATAGAGCAGACTCGGATCTCCGGGCACAGGGGAAGGGGCCGCAGGACAGCTGATTTTGCTGCTTGAGCAGCAGAAGTCTTTTTTTTTAAAATTTGACAATTGATTCTGCCGCTGCCACGGCGGCAACGGCAGAAGCCAGGGTTTTGGGTTTTTTTTGTTTCCCTCCTTCGCTGGCCGGTAATGAGCTATGGAGGGGCTGACTGAAATGGGGTAATGGGGGTTAGGACTGGAAGTGGGCTATTGGCAGGGGGGGGGGTTATGACTGGTAATGGGCTATGGTGGGGGCTAGGACTGGAAATGGGCAGATGGGGGTTAGGACTGGAAGTGGGCTATTGGCAGGGGGGGGGTTATGACTGGTAATGGGCTATGGTGGGGGCTAGGACTGGAAATGGGCAGATGGGGGTTAGGACTGGAAGTGGGCTATTGGCGGGGTGGGGGGGTGTTATGAATGGAAATGGGCTGGGGGGGTTATAACTGGTAATGGGGCTAGGGTGGGGGCTAGGACTGAAAATGGGGTGATGGGGGTTAGGACTGGAGGTGGGCTGATTGGGGGGTTAGGACTGGTAATGGCCTATGAGGGGAGGTAAGACTGAAAATGGGGTGATGGGGGATACGACTGCAAGTGGGCTATGGGGGGGACTAGGACTGGTAATGGGCTATGGGGGGGGGTAAGACTGAAAATGGGGTGATGGGGGGGGTAAGACTGGAAGTGCGCTATGGGGAGGTTAGGACTGGTAATGGGCTATGGGGGGTCTAGGACTGGTAATGGGCTGGGGGGGTTGTTAGGACTGGAAATGGGCTGAGTGGAAGGGGGGCTTGAACTGCAAATGGCTGATGGGGAGGGGGGCTTGGAATGGAAATGGGCTGTGAGGGGAGGGAGCTAGGATTGGAAATGGGCTGATGGGGGGCTAGGATTGGAAATGGGCTGATGGTGAGGCTAGGATAGGACTGGAAATGGACTGATGCAGGGACTAGAAAGGAGCAGATGCTGGGTGGGGCTGGAACTAGAAGGGAGCTGATGTTGGGGGAGGATTAGAATGGGATGGAGCTGGGAAAGTGAAATGGAGAGGGGAAAAATATTTTGTCTGGAAGAGAAGACAAATCTACAATTGGCCAGGTATTGGAAGAGTAAGTGGGGATTGAGGATGGAGGGGTAAAATTTGAGTGGATGAAATAGGAATGAGGAAAGAGCAAAAGGAGAAAGATTAGTATGTTAAAGCAGATGTAGAGAGAGAGAATGGAAAAAAAAACTAGAAGAGAGAAGAAAGGACAAATGGACAGCAGACGATGGAGATAGCAGAAGACACGAAGAAACCAGAAGTGGCTGGAGCAATTGCAACTGAAAAAAAATGCACAAAAGGTAGAAAAATATCTTTTTATTTTGAATTTATTAACTGGAATATGTCAGCTCTGGGAAATGTGCATCATTAATGTTTGCACTTTGTTTAGTACAAGAGGAAATTAATTTATAGTTTTATTTCTACAGTGTTGTTGTACATTCCAAGTTTGGCTTTTGGGGTTCCCAGTTTAATTATTGTCTTCCTATTTCTAAATCTTTTAGTCTTTCTTTATCCATACTCATTAAGAGGCATGTTTACTAAAAGTTAGTGTATGGTAACATTATGCAAATATTTATGCAAATGAGGCCCCTTATGCAAATGAGGCCCCGTGTCTTATGCGGCCCCCGGGTTACTTTACAAGTCCTCATTCGGCCCTCAAAGCAATTTGAGTTTGAGACCCCTGCTTTAGACTATAATAGTTGATATGGAACAGCAGATTAGGTAGGCCATATGGTCTTTTTCTGCTGACATGTTTCTGAATTCTAGTGTGAATCTAGGACATCCAGAGCAGAACGTCCAAAATTCTGGGGGAGTGGCAGCAGTGAAGGGAAGCACATATAAGTGCCTTCTGAAATCGCTATGTCTCCACTCAAAAAATGAATGTTCCCATAACCAGTTATGGAGGCACATGCCCTGTGCAGGTTGCAAAGCCAGGTACGTGCACAAGTGTAGATCACTTTTAATAATATGGACGTTCAAGACTTGCATGATCTCAGAACTGCCTTCAGGGGTATCCCAGAAGGGAGGTGTCTGTGGTATAAAACTTGGAGTCCCGGCCTGCCATTTTTGATACTCGGGTGTGTGGTGGCAGACCAATAAAATGTTCAGCGTATGTATTTATGCTGAGCTTTCTTCAGGCAGGAAATAGTTGTGGCAATGTAAGTACATTATGCACGTCCCCCTGGAAGTGTTACATCCATGAAATGAATACTTTTTTTTACCTTATTCATGGTCAGGAGCAGGTATAGGAATGGACATCTCACCAATTAGGCTCAGATGTGATTATGCTGTTCTGAAATTGCACCGCAATGTGCGGCGCCCTTGATCCACTCAAGTCACATCTCCACCCCGCACCCATTCTACATGGATGTTCTCACACTGGGGACGCCTATAAACCCAGCTTCTAAAATGGCCCCCGAGTTGTCTCCGTGCTTCGCACGTCTATGTACCCATTTTCAGATGTCAAACTCATGAATAGAACTTCTAAAATACCCCCGATACTGATAACTAAAGTCTTTCAGAGACGGCATGCTGTGCAGTAATGCCTTACTATCTACTTTAGAAACTGGTAGCTGAATAGATGGTCTAATGCCCTTCTAAAGTCCCCTCTCCCACAGATGCCACCGAGTGGACTAGCCTGCTGCTTGTAATCATGGGACAGCATATTCAGTGGCAGCAGCTAGACAAAATAAAATGCTTAGTCGCTGCTGCTTTAACGCCAGATATTCAGTGGCAGAAGATATCCAGTTTCCACCCGTGAATATCCGGGCAACCAGTGCCACAGTCCGGTTAGGGCAATATTCAGCCTCTAACCGGATAGTGCTAAGCAGGTAAAGTTGGGACAGTCATTCACCTGTGCCACTTTAATGCTTGTGTTATCTGCATAGTGGCCGAATATTGCTGCTAACAGGCTGTCACCGCCCTCGCTCCGTCCACAGACTGACGCTGAATATCATGGTAAGCATGTTTTAACCGGTTAGCGAGTCTGGTAACCAGCTAAAATGTTTTGAATATGTCTCCCATGGTCAAGAAATCTTGCTCTTTTTTTATTAAAAGAGAAGAGCTAATTTTCTGGGAATATTTGTATAATGAGGACCTGCCATTTCATGAACATAATGTATACGATATCCGGCTCAGCTATGCATATCTAGACTTAATGTTCTTTTATGTTTATGGATTAAGTACATGCCAGATGTCATAGAGTTTCAGTTGAGTTTGGATTATGACTTTCAGAGTATCTAATTAAATGCAGTCTGGGGCTCTGAGGGATTATGTTATTGACTATAAGGTACATTTTAGAAAGGCCAATTCAGTGAAATCTGAGACGTCCTTGTGAAAATGTCTGAAATTCTGTGGGAGGGGCAGCAGTGAAGGTGGATATGTGTAGGTGCTTTGTAAAATACATACATCTCTGTCCCAAAAAGATAAACTTGTCTGTTGCAATAGAAAGTTGGCAGGGACGTGAAGAATAAGGGCCCAGGCACATGCAGAAAACCGGTCGATTATAGAAACATGGACATGCGAGATCTGGATGTTCACGGTACAGGCCACATGGATGTGCCAGCACCGATATTTCAGAATGTGTACGTGTATATGTCACACATACATGTCCCGGCCTGCTATTTTGTAAATGGAGATGTGGAGAAGTGCACCAGTGCAGCAGTAGTCAATAAGACCTTAATATCTACCTGCTAGATTTTTTGAGTTGAGGAAAAATATTGAAGGAATGAGAGGGTATTCTTCCTTTTTCTGTACTATTGTTGGCCAAAATGAGCACTTTAAGAAAATATTGAAACATGACAACAGAAAAAGACCATATGGCCTATCTGGTTTGCCCTTCCATATCAGATACTATAGTCCTTTCTCTTTCTTCAGAGATCCTCTGTGTTTGTCCCATGCTTTCTTGAATTCTGATACTGTCCTCATCTCTACTACCTCCACTGGGAGACTATTCCACGCATCTACCACATTTTCCATAAAAAAATATTTTCAATTATCTATTTATGCCCAGGGTCAGGTTTAGACTTGGATGTGTCTACTATTGGATTTAAACATGCGACAGCAATCTAAAATCGACCGCACGTGTATCTTTTTCAAAAGGCCCCAGACATGCTTCCACTATGCCCTATGAAACATAGAAACGATCACGTTGAACATGTGCGCACTCTGGGCATTCTAAAATGGCTCTTGGATGTGATTGGAGGATCTCAATGGCCATTTTCAGATGACCAAGTTACAAATAAGGCTTCTAAAATGACCCCTTATATGTTTATTTGGTTTAGTGTGTGTGATTTTTGCCTTAACTATTCTTTTTTTTATTGTGATCCACTCTGAATACCTTGGTCAGAAGTTAAAATAATAATACCCATACCCAGCTCTTCTGTTGGACAGATTACGATGCAACGTTTTAAATTATTTTTGACAGCATTTTGTATGGTATAAGTGACCCTTGCTATTGGAAACTGGCTATGGAATTGTCACCTGTGGGCCTAGTAATTAAGATGTGAACTATTGTTTTTCAGTGACTCAGTGACAGTACAGCAAACTATCACAAAGGAGATCTGGGTTAGATTCCCATGCCTGGCCAGGCAGAGCTGAAGATGCACAGAGGTGAACTTACAGTTCTGAGATAGTGGAATCTTATGGTAAACCCTAGTGACCAGATTCAGGTGCACATGTTAGGCTCTGAAAAGAGTCGCAATCTATGGCTGCTAGCCAGGAGCTATCACTGCAGTGCATAACCATGGAGAGAGAGGGATATAAAAAAGGGGAGAAAAACTCTTGACTAGCTGTGAATGAAACCAGTAGACTGAAAAATTTCCCTTTATAGGAAAAGTTATTGTATTTTCTCAGGTGTTAGACAGAGCTTATACTATAGCGTTGCTGTTATTTTATACTCTAGCTCAGTGTTTCCCAAACTGGGGGTTGTGATCACAAATGGGGTCCCATTATCAGTAAATGGGGGTCACAGAAACAGGGCCACTTCCCCTATTTTTTGGGCTTTCACTGTGACCTAGGTCAAGTGGCAATCATTAGTCATTATGTTGCCTATGAGCCAGTAAACATTTTTTGGTCTTTGACCCTCCTAGATAAGCTTCCTGTTAACAGGGAACCCGTGCTGAGTACTGGGGTCTCTCCTCAAGAAACCTTCACTAGATCCTATCTGTCTTTCTAACTATCGACTGATCTCCCTCCTCCCTTTCGTTTCTAAACTATTGGAACGTGCAGTTCACTGCCATTGCCTTGACTTTCTCTCCTCTCAAGCCCCACTGGATCTTTTACAATCTGGCTTTCGTCCTTCACATTCTACTGAAATGGCTCTTGCCAAAGTCTCCAGCGACTTGTTCCTGGCAAAATCCAAAGGCCTTTACTCAATCCTCATCCTTCTTGACCTTTCTGCTGTTTTTGACACTGTTGACCACCGCCTTCTCCTCGATATCTTGTCCTCGCTTGGTTTTAATGGCTCTGGTTCTCTTCTTATCTCTCCTATTGCTCTTTCAGTGTTTGCTCTGGTGGATCCTCCTCTGCTGCTATCCTGCTCTCAGTTGGTTACACCAAGGATCTGTCTTGGGTCCACTCCTTTTCCCTCTCTGTACCCAGTCCCTTGGTGCACTCATCTCTTCCCATGGCTTTCAATACCATCTTTATGCTGATGACTCCCAGATCTACCTCTCTATACCTGAAATCTCTCTGGCAATCCAGGCCCGGATCTCTGCCTGCCTTTCTGACACTGCTGCTTGGATGTCTCACCACTGCTTGAAACTGAACATGACCAAACCTGAGCTGCTTATTTTTCCCTCTAAAACTTCCTCTCTCCTTCCTCCTTTCTCAGACTCTGTGGATAACTCTCTACTCCTCCTTGTTTCCTTGGCCTGCAACCTTGGGGTCATCTTTGACTCCTCTCACTCCTTCTCCACATACATACATCCGATACCTAAAACCTGCGGTTTCTTTCTCTATAATATCAACAGAATCCACCCATTCCTGTCTGAACACACTACTAAGACACTTCTCCACTCTTTAGTCACCTCCCATCTTGACTACTGTAACCTACTCCTTGCTGGTCTCCCTCTGAATCATCTATCTCCCCTTCAATCTGTTCAACACTGTGCTGTGTGGCTAATCTTCCGCTAGTCTCATCATGCTCATATTACCCCTCTTCTCAAGTCACTTCATTGGCTCTCTATCCATTTCTGCATCCATTTCAAACATCTCCTGCTGACCTATACTGTAAGGGCATTCACTCTGCAGCTCCTTACTACCTTTCCTCTCTTATACCTCCATACACCCCTTCCCAGAAACTCTGCTCTTCTGTCAAATCTTTTCTATCTGTGCCCTTCTCTTCTATTGCTAACTCCAGACTTTGATCCTTCCACCTTGCTGCTCCTTATGCCTGGAACAAACTACCTGAGTCTGTACATCAGGTGCCTTCTCTAGGCCTTTTCAAATCCAGGCTGAAAACTCACCTCTTCGCTGCTGCTTTTGGATCT
The DNA here is from genome assembly GCA_033557465.1 of Ichthyophis bannanicus. Lineage (NCBI taxonomy): Eukaryota > Metazoa > Chordata > Amphibia > Gymnophiona > Ichthyophiidae > Ichthyophis > Ichthyophis bannanicus. The sequence goes on along the minus strand of CM066031.1, from coordinate 572,605,856 downwards.
TGACTCACCTGGTCTCCTCTGTGTTTCCTTACCATTTCCCCTAGATGTATATCATGTCTACAGCTACTGTATTGTCTGTCTTGACTGGACTGTAAGCTCTGATGAGCAGGGACCGTCTTGTACATGTATCTGTGCAGTGTTGCGTACGTCTTGTAGCACTATACAAATACTCAGTAGTAGTAGTAGTAAGCATACACCACACACTAACAAGGGATTCTGTGCTGTTGCTGCATTTTCCTGCTTTAGATGAGTGGCAGAAGGGAACATAAGATATGCCATACTGGGTCAGACCAAGGTCCATCGAGCCCAGTATCCTGTTTCCAGCAGTGGCCAATCTAGGTCATACGTACTGTCATGCCCTCATAGCCCAATCGGTGGGAACCGGTATTGCTGGGCTCCCTGAGGGTAGTAGTTGTGCCTTCCTTCCTCTGGTTGTGACCCTTGTTGCCTCAACTCCTCTCTCCTTCTAACTGTTTGGGAGCATATTTTATCCTCGTGTTTCCTGGCTCCACCTCCACCCAGCTGATCCTTATTAGGCAAAGCAAATCCCCTTTCTTTGCTACCTGGGTGTGTCTTCATTGGCCTTGTGCACGTGTGCCTGGGTTGTCTATAGCAACCTTCTGACATTACTTTGTTTACCCTGTCATTTTTCCTCTGATCATTCGTGCTGATCTCCATTTTCTCGGGCTGCCCTAGGTCTACCTTGTGACACATTCCCCCCCTTAAAATATTACTTGCTGCCGCGATTTTCAGCGGACAGCATGTAATCCCTTGCGGGGTTCTATAGTGCTGCTCGTGGTAGGCCAAATTAGCTGTGGCCACCCTTTCCTTCCATGGTTTTAGTACATTGACGTGGTATACTTGCCTACGTCCTTTTTCATTCTCCACGAGGTATGATACAAAACCTACTTTCTTTATTACAATAGCTGGGCCTTTCCAGCGAGATTCGAACCTCGGACCTGGGTCCGCCACTTGTATGAGGACCTTGTCGCCTGCTGCCAGTTCTCTGGCCTGTGTGTCCCTGTCATAATATTGTTTCTGGCGCTGTTTGCTACGATTCAGATTTTCCACTGAAGCTTGGGATGTTTTTCTCAGGCGCGTCCTTAGCTCTTTTAAAAACTGTGGAATCCCCACTTCTGGCACCTTTGGTTCCACCCATTCATCTTTTAGGATATCTAATACTCCCCTTGGAGTCCTCCCAAATAAAAGTTCAAACGGGGATACTCCTAAGGAGGTTTGAACTCGCTCTCGGCAGGCGTACATTACAAATGGGAGTAATGTATCCCATTCCATCATCTCCCCCTTCCTTAGTCCTCTTCGTAATAAATGTTTAATGGACTGGTTAGTGCGCTCCACCAACCCATTGGTCTGGGGATGGTATGCTGACGTTTTTATGTGGCGTATCCCAAATGCCTCCCAAACCCTAGCAAGGTATCTTGAGACAAAGTTACTACCTTGATCCGTCAAGATTTCTTGGGGAAACCCCACCTCGCAGAACAATTTTATCAGTTCCTGCACTATGATTTTAGCTGAGATATTCCTGAGGGGTATAGCCCATGGGAACCGGGTCGCATGGTCTACAATGACTAAGAGGTATTGAAAACCCCTAGGCGTTTTTATCAATGGGCCTACGATGTCCATTCCCATTCGTCTAATGGGTGCAGCTATGGTGGGCAATGGTATCATGGGCGCAGCCTTGGGTTTAGATACAGAAACCCTCTGACATGCGGGGCAAGAATCGCAGTAGCGTTTCGTTTCCTGATATACCCCCGGCCAATAAAAACGTGCTAAAATCTGATCAAGCGTTCCTTGAACGCCTTTATGTCCCCCAACTGGATGGTCGTGTGCCAAGCGTAAAACTACTGCCTTAAAGGCTACCGGCACCACTAGTTGCTTTCTCACAGCCCCTATATAGGGATCTAGGCCCTCTCTATATAAGATGTTTTCATCCAGGAAGAATCGGGGTAATACATTGCGATCCTTCTGGGCCCATTCGAAAGCTCTTTTAAGTGCCAAATCTGCTCTCTGCTCCATCGGAAAAGATGGAAATTTTTGGACGAGGGCAGCGGGGACCCAGGGTAACCCTTCCCCTGTTTCTAGTTCCTTTCTTCCTTGGGTTCTCTTACTTCTTTCCTGACGCTTTTTAGCCTTGGTTTTCTTTCCTTCCCCTGCTGGGCTCTGAACCAGACCATCATGGTTAGGCAGCAAATTTAGCTCTTCTGCCTCTATCTCCTCCTCCTCCTCAGGAGCCTCCTTGACCCCCTCTTCTTTAGGCGTTTCTATTTCTTCTACCGGGGGTTCTCGGGATTCAGCTACGGGGGCTTGGGATCGAGTAGAGACCAACCCTACTTTCATAGCTATTCCCTGACTCAATCCCCCTGGAAAAGAAGGCCAGTCTCGTCCTAAAATTAGTTTTTGTGGCAGGTCAGGAACTACTGCCACCTGTAGTTTCCTTTCTATCCCTAGTGCTTTGACATTTACTTGGCGTAAAGGATAGGGAAGCCGTGCGCCATGTACACACTTTATTTCTATTTGTTTTGGGGCTACTGGGTGAGACTGTTTCAAGGTTTCCCAGAATTCTTGGGCGATTAAGCTTTGTTCCGCCCCAGAGTCAAGTATAGCCAGAGCGTCCGCTCCGTCTACTTGCACCCGCAAACATATTCCTTTTGGGACTGGTTTTTCTGCCCCTACTATAACAACTGTCTTAGTTCGACATTCCTTCATAATGTGACCGGGTCTGCCACATTTATAGCACCTCCTGGTGTTCCTACCTATCTCATTCTTACCAGGGTCATACTCATACATTTTAACTCTTGCATACTTTTTGCATTCATCTATCCCAGTCACACCTGTGCCTTTTAAGAGGCCTACGTTAGAGGTACTTGCATGTTTGGCTTCTTTAAATACTTCAGCCATTTTAGCTGCTTCCTCTGTATTAGAACAATTTTGCAATGTTAGGAATGTTTTCATGTCAGATGGTATTGCTAACAAAAACTGTTCTAAAACAATTTCATCTAAAATAGACTCAAGTGTTCTGCCTTCAGGGTCTAACCATTTATATGCTAGGCTTTTAAGCCTTTGGCATAAGGCCTTGGGAGTCTCATTCTCCAACATCAGTGCCTCTCTAAATAACCTTTTGTAATGTCTTGGGGTAAGCCCAAGGCGATCTTTCACTGCCTTCTTAATCTCACTATAATTATTTGCTAGGCTAGCTGGCATGGCCTTAAAGACAGATAAAGCCTCGCCACTCAAAGTCATGGCGAATCGCATCGCCCATTGCTCGGCAGGCCATTTCAAATTAAGAACATAAGATATGCCATACTGGGTCAGACCAAGGTCCATCAAGCCCAGTATTCTGTTTCCAACAGTGGCCAATCTAGGTCATACGTACCTAGCAGTTTCCCCAAGGGACACAGGTTCCACAATGCTTGTATTGGTTCAAGCATTGATATCCTGGGTCCCTTCTTAATAATGGTTTATGGACCTTTCCTCCAGGAACTTGTCTAAACCTTTTTTAAACCCAGCTACACTAACAGCCTTTACTACATCCTCCGGTAACAAATTCCAGAGTTTGATTACACGTTGAGTGAAAAAATATTTTCTTTTATTAGTCTTAAATAGTTTACCCTGTAGCTTCATGTTCAAACGCCTCTATAAAGTCATCGGGATTGTCCTCCTGCCTTAAATGTCTTAAAGCAAGACCCGTGTTCATCTCTACTTGCGGTACTGCTGCTCCTTCTCCTTGAGACTTTTTCAGTAGCGCAGTCATTGCCTCCAGTAACGGTCGTTGCTGTTCTTGCATAGCCGACATGTATTGCTCTTGTAGGTGTTGTATCATTCTTGCTTGCTTCTCCTGCTGCTCATTCATCCAGGCTAACATATCCTGGGGATCCATCTTCCTTTTTCTCTCTCTGCACCTGAAACAGATAAGAAGAGAGAGACCCACCAAGTGCGGTACAAAAAGAAGGTTTTTCTATCCCTGTTATAGCACCCTCTTTTCTCACAGATATCCTGTACCTGTCCACCCAGGCTACTAATACCTTAGTCTCCTGGCAGACTTCAGCATGTGAGAAAAGGTCTTTTTCCAGCCTCTGGCCGCTCTGCCAGCCGAATCTTCTTCAGACTGTGCTTTGGATCCAAACTTTTCTTGCTTTTCAGCAATGTCCCTTTTTCTTTTTTCTTTTTCAGGCAAATCAGTGTTATTCCACCGGAAAAATTATCCTCATTCCTACGCCATTTATGTCATGCCCTCATAGCCCAATCGGTGGGAACCGGTATTGCTGGGCTCCCTGAGGGTAGTAGTTGTGCCTTCCTTCGGACAAATCACAGAACAAGTTTAATTCTACGTTTAGGGTTTTATTCCCCGTCCCTTGAGGTTTCTTTTCCTTTTTGGCAACACAAAATAAGAGCCAACTTTGGCATATAAACAAAAGACAAATGGTTAACAAAAATAGCTTACTTCAGCTTCAAACATCAAACAAAAGAAATGAATAAACAGCCTTACTATCCTATGTAAGCTTTTCCTTTTGTTTGCAGATAGCACAGCTTACGTCTGCTGTTTGTAAGAGAGTGAGAGCAATTAGCACATAAGTTACAGCACTGGTACTTTGGTTATAATCAAGTAATTTATCTCAGAGAAAACTCCTGGTCACTCACAGTTAAAGAACAGTCCATTGGTTCAGGAACTATAGACACCTCTGAACTCTCACATTCCATCAATTCTTGTTCACCTGTATTTATGCTCTTAATATCAGCTGTTGGATAAAGGTACGACTGGCTTGCTTCGTCACACAGGAAGTTTCTTTCTCCCTCTGAGCTAATGCCTCTCTGGGTAAAACCGTATGGCTTGGAGTTGAGCTTGTCAGGGCTCTGCCCCTGCTGGTAACCCAGTAGATAACTCAAATCCTTGTTTGGTTTGTTAGTAGAGTAATTACGGTAGGCTCTGTGCCTGCTCAGGTCTAGCTCAGCTGACCTAAATTGCAAAGATTTAGACGGAACTTTACTAGAAGCTGGGAGCTCCCAATCACTAGGGAAATCTTCAGCTTTTTCTGGTAAGGAAATCTCTCTTCTCCTAGGGTTTTTGTAATCAGGGGAAAAGTTATTCTCAGCCTCTATATAGCTTGTCTTTGTGTGGCTATTTCTATGACTCCAGGGTTTTTCCCTCTCAGATAGCAAATAGCCTCTACTTTTATTTCTTGCACTGGTACCTGCTATGGCAGTCTTCCCACGTTTCTCTTGTCTTCCAGGCACATACACGCTATCAGGCTGCTGACTTCCAAATCTTTCATTCAGGTCTCTGGCTTCCCTCAGACCTTTATGCTGGCTCCCTTGTTGCTCCGATTACTCATTCTCACTCTCTTTCTCTCTTTCATACCAACTCCATGCTTTCCACGGCTTCAGCTGTGTTCGCCACGGTCTCTCTGGTTGTGACCCTTGTTGCCTCAACTCCTCTCTCCTTCTAACTGTTTGGGAGCATATTTTATCCTCGTGTTTCCTGGCTCCACCTCCACCCAGCTGATCCTTATTAGGCAAAGCAAATCCCCTTTCTTTGCTACCTGGGTGTGTCTTCATTGGCCTTGTGCACGTGTGCCTGGGTTGTCTATAGCAACCTTCTGACATTACTTTGTTTACCCTGTCATTTTTCCTCTGATCATTCGTGCTGATCTCCATTTTCTCGGGCTGCCCTAGGTCTACCTTGTGACAGTACCTAGCAGTTTCCCCAAAAGACACAGGTTCCACAATGCTTGTACTGGGTCAAGCATTGATATCCTGGGTCCCTTCTTAATAATGGTTTATGGACCTTTCCTCCAGGAACTTGTCCAAACCTTTTTTAAACCCAGCTACACTAACAGCCTTTACTACATCCTCCGGTAACAAATTCCAGAGTTTGATTACACATTGAGTGAAAAAATATTTTCTTTTATTAGTCTTAAATAGGTTACCCTGTAGCTTCATTGCATGTCCCCTAGTCTTTCTATATTCTGATAACGTAAACAATCGATCTACATTTCACTCTGTTCATTAATTTATGGACTTCTATCATATCTCCCCTCAGCCGTCTCTTTTCCAGGTTAAAGAGCCCTAACCTTTTTAGCCTTTCTTCATAGGAGTATCCTTCCTTCCCCTTTACCATTTTGGTGGCTCTTCTCTGAACCTTTTCTAATAACGCTATATCCATTTTAAGATACGGCGACCAGAATTGCACACAATATTCAAGGTGCGGTCTCACCATGGAACGATATAGAGGCATTATAATATCTTTTGTTTTATTTTCCATTCCTTTCCTTATGATACCTAGCATTCTATTTGCTCTTTTGGCCGCCTCTGCACATTGGATGGAGGGTTTTAACATGTTATCCAAAATGACATCTAAATCTTTTCCTTGGGTGGTGGTTCCTAATGTGGAACCTTGCATCGTGTAACCATAGTTTGGGTTGTTCTTCCCTAGGTGCATAATTTTGCACTTGTCCACATTAAATTTCGTCTGCCATTTTGATGCCCAGTCTTCCAATTTATCAAGATCCTCTTGCAATTTTCCACAATCCTCTTTGGTTTTAACAACTTTAAATAGTTTTGTGTCATCTGTAAATTTGATAACCTCACTCGTTATTCTTTTTTCCAGGTCATTTATGAATATGTCAAAAAACAGCGGACCTAGCACAGATCCCTGGGGTACACCACTATTCACCTTTCTCCATTGGGAAAATTGGCCATTTAGCCCTACCCTCTGCATTCTATCTTTTAACCAGTTCCTGATCCACAATAGTACATTGCCTCCTATCTCATGACGCTTTAGTTTTGCCAAATGTCTCTGATGAGGGACCTTGTCAAAGGCTTTCTGAAAGTCCAGATACACTATATCAATGGACTCACCTTTGTCCACCTGTTTATTCACACTTTCAAAAAAACATAACAGATTAGTAAGACAAGATCTTCCTTGTCTAAAGCCATGTTGGCTGTCTCCCATTAGGCCATGACTATCTACATGCTGAGTAATCTTGTTCTTTATGATGGTTTCTACCATTTTTCCCGGTACTGACGTGAGGCTCACCGGTCTGTAGTTTCCCGGATCACCCCTGGAACCCTTTTTTAAAAATTGGCGTTACATTGGCAATCCTCCAATCTTCAGGTATTACAGATGATTTTAATGAAAGTTCACAGATTACTAATAGCAGGTCTGCAATCTCATATTTCAGTTCTTTCAACACCCTTGGATTTATACCATCCGTCCCAGGTGATTTGCTACTCTTCAGTTTATCTAATAGTTGTAATACATCTTCCCGATGTATCGATATTTCCTTCAATTCTTCCGCACCTTTAAATACCACTTCAGTAATGGGTAACATTCCTACATCTTCCTCAGTAAAGACTGAAGCAAAGAATTCATTCAGTCTCTCCGCTATCGCCTTGTCGCCTCTTAGTGCCCCTTTAACCCCTCTATCATCTAATGGACCAACTGACTCTCTCACAGGTTTTTTGCTACGAATGTACTTGAAAAAGTCTTTATTTTGCGTTTTTGCTTCCACAGCAAGCTTCTTCCAAATTCTCCTTTTGCGTGCCTTATCAATGCCTTGCATTTGACTTACCAGTGCTTGTGCTGTTTCCAGGTTTCGTCGTTTGGCTCTTTTTTTCCATTTCCTGAAAGATGCTTTTTTGGCAACAACAGCCTCTCTGACTTCACCTTTAAACCATGCTGGCAGGTTTTTGGACTTCCTTCCACTTTTCTTAAAGTGTGGAATACAGCTGGTCTGGGCTTCCAAGATAGTATTTTTCAACAACGCCCAAGCTTAATGCAAGTCTTTAACCTTTGCAACTGCTCCTTTTAGTTTTTTCTTAACTATTTTCCTCATTTTATCATAGTTTCCCTTTTGAAAGTTAAAAGGTAGTACTGTGGATTTCCTTACTATCCCTCCTCCTTTAATTAAATCAAATGCGATCATGCTGTGATCACTATTGACAAGTGGCCCCAACACCCTTATCTCTTGCACTAGATCTGGTGTTCCACTAAGGACTAGGTCTAATATGGCTTCCCTTCTGGTCAGTAGCAAACACAAGGAGCAAGAGTCGTGAATTGGTGAGATCAATTTATTGAATCCCCTACGCGTTTCGGCTTTCGCCTTCTTCAGGGGGCACACAACTGAACAATACAATAATTAATAATCAACAATTAAAAACAGAAATTAAAAATACCATTAAAAGATTAAAAACATTGATAATAATGAACAATAGTAAAAGCACCTACATGTACACAACATAATGCTCATGATGAAATGTAAAATAATATAAACAACATACAAATTTATAAATAAAGAGGTAAATGAATAAAAGTGAATAAAAGTCCAAACGCAAGAAAATCATACATGTGACACTCAATGCAAAAGACTGGAAAGCCCCCATCTTGCTGCTGGATTGCTGTCTGCATCTTAGTTTTAAGCTTGTGTTTAGATCTTTAAATTCGTTACTTACTAAGGGTTGCTATGGGTATTTATACTAACAAAACCTTACCTAATACGCTTAATATACCTTGCTCACCTGAAGCTTAATTAAGCTCAGATCCTTAGTGTATGGCTGATTTGGATAACGAGCTTCACCTGAGAGCACCTCAGGAAGCTGGAGACCTGCTATTTTGATTTCATCATAATCTGGGTCACGTGAATGTTCAATTGTTAAAATGGGGTCATATTGGATAGAGTTTGAAAAGCACTACTCTAGCTGATGGTATATGGAGAGAACTAGAGAAATGCTAGGGCACGTAGAAAGAGGTATTACCAGCAAGGAAAACAAAAGAAGTGATATAATGCCTCTGTACAGGTCATTGGTGAGACCTTGCTTGGGGATTATATCTGATTCTGGATGCCTTCTCTTTAAGTCAGGGCTAGTGCTAGCTGAACTAGGTGGCTGCCTAGAGTGCCATCCCTTTGGGATCACCCATTGCTGCCACTGCTGGTCCTTTCTGGGATGTGCAGCGGCAGCAATACTTCTACAACAACACCGAAGCGCCGGAGTTACGTTCGGCTCCAGCACTATGGTTCCATTCCTGCTGCTGTCCCCCTCTGATTTCACTTCTTTTTGCATGGGATGGGAGGGAGGGGGGGTGCTTGCCTAAGGCTCCTCATAACCTTTCACCGGCCCTAGTCAGAGTATGGCTACCAAGGTGTTGCTGAGTCTGGAAAGGAAACTCAAGGACCTAACTATGGGAGAGGAGAATAAGGGACATGATAAATACCTCAAAGGTGTAAATAAAATATAAGAAGATCATAAACTGAGGATAAAAGTGAGTAGACTAAGAAGTACCCTAGACAATATTTTGTAACAGAAAGAGTGATGGATACATGGAAAATCCACAGTAACAGAATTCAACAAATCTGGGGACATGCGCAGAAGATCTTTGGATGTGAGCATGTAAGGAAAATCATTTTTATTATTATTATAATCATTAAAACCCAACAGTAACAATTCAGTACAACATCCAACTTGTCAAACACAGTACAATAATCAACCATCACTATACAGACACTTTAAGCCCATTTATCATGATTCACCATTCATCCCTCCTCCCGGGCTACCCGTACAATATTCCTAATAACAATAATACTGCTATTAAGACTTTCCGTATCCTAGCCCCCACTTGTATCATTACCTCCCTAACCACCCAAAACTCGAACACATTTAAGAATAGGATACATATCAGACGAACAATCTGCAGACATTGCTCGCTTGCCCTATCAACAAAGGTATCTCCAACTCACAATTTAACAAAGCCTAGAGCTTATCACTATTTACTGACCTTCACAGCCCTTCCCCCCTGCGCTCCTCCCCCTCCCCCTTATTCTTGCCTCCTACCCCTCCGCTGCCCCTCCTATTCCCAATGACCCTCCACACCCATTCATCCTTCCATCCACTCATCCATTCATTCCTTCAATTCTACCCTGTTTCCATGAACTTCATATCGCTGTGTATACTACTCCGATGACGCATTGCATGTCTCCTGCCTGGCGTAAATAAATGTCTCGTTTACTGCTTAGCATTTTAAACCTGATTTAACTTAAAGTTATGATAAGAGTTTAGGTTCAGAATCCGCACCCCCCCCCCCCCCCCCCCCGCAAGCAACGGCTCCCAAATTCTCCCAAATGTTTCCAATTTTTGGCCCCCAAGCAGCTTAGCTGATCTCTCCTCCATACTCCTTAATTCTAACATAGGGTGCTCCCATTCTTTTACCCTTGAGGGGTCTTCAGCTACCCAATGGCGCAGAATGCATTGTTTCCCCACCACCAACCCCCTTTGCAACAACTTCCCTGGATTTACTCCCGCCACCAACTCCCCAATATCTAGTCCAAACAGGCAGCAGTCTGGGGTGAAATCTAAATACTGTGCTATCCAGCTAGTGAGCTTCACCCAGACTCCTCTACAAAAAAATTGTATTTTCACACAGGACCAGAAGCGATGCATAAATGTTCCCCTTTCTATTCCACAAAACCTACACGCATCTGTCTGCGCCACACCAGCCCTAGCTGCCCAAACATCAGATACATATGCCCTCCAAAGGAATCTGAACTGGATTTCTCGCAAACGTACCGACTCAGAGATGTCTTTAATAGCTCTAAAAGCCACCTCCAGCTTTTCTACCGTAATCCCTGGCATAGCATCTTGTTGCCACTTCGCAGCCAATCTACCCAGCACTTCCCCCTCATTAACTGGGCACAGCTCTCTCCTTAGAACATGCACTTTTATTTTCCCTTCCAAGCTCTGCACTAAAGCTACTATGTTCCCCGGGCCCAGGATAGCTCTCTCCTTAGAACATGCACTGTTATTTTCCCTTCCAAGCTCTGCACTAAAGCTACTATGTTCCCCGGGCCCAGGATTGCACCTCCTTCCTTCTGAACAGTACGCGCATAGTGTCTGACCTGTAAGTAAAAATAGAAACCCTTTGGATCCCGTTCAAACCGTTGCTGCAAAGACTGAAATGAATCCAATTCAGGATCCGAATCCATTCTCAAGTGTCCCAGGTACTTCACACCCCTTTCCTCCCACTGTTTAGCCACAGAACCCTGACACCCCGGCGGAAAGTCGCTGTTGCCTATCAGAGGAAGACAATCCGTTCTTCTCCACGACAATTTCCTTCTTTGACACACAACTTTCCATAGCTGCCTCAAAGCTCGCATATATACTGAAAGCTTCCACCACGAGGGCAAGTCCTTATTTGGCCGGTGCAGCAGATATACTCTATGCAAAGTCTCAGACATCTCATTTATTAATTCAGTGGGCAAAGTCTCATCTGTTCCCAACAGAATGTCTCGAAGGGGGCGCATCAAGCTAGCTTTTTTAGATTTTCTCAACGACACAAGACCCCCCCTCCTTCCTCCATAGGTCTCATCAAAGCCGATAAGGCAATTCGCGACCTGCAGCCCTTCCATAAAAATTTGCCTATGTGACTTTGTAATAATCTCATATCCTTCCTGGATATCCTTATCGGGATATGACGTAACAAATAGAGCCATCTCGGGAGTTCAACCATCTTAAAAAGAGCAATACGACACATCAAAGATATGGGCAAGTCTCTCCACTTCTTGAAAGTTGCTATAGTTCTTTCCAGTCTAGGAGTAATATTTACGTTGTACAGCCTAGACATTTCCTCCGGGATTTGAATACCTAAATATCGTATCTGGCCTTCTGCCCACATAAGTGGAAATTCCCCCTCCCAGTTGCACTGCACTTCCCCCCTACATCTAGCACAACAGACTTAGACCTATTGATGCATAACCCAGAAAAAGTACTGAACCACTCAAACTGCTGAAGAGCTGCCTCCAACGATACAGGAGGCTCTCGCAAGCACAGGAGCATGTTGTCCGCAAAAGCACTCACCTTAATTCCTCCATGCTTCCACTGTATCCCCCTTATTTCCTCCCTATGAATGAGCGAAAGCAGCAATGGTTCCAACTGCAGCACAAACAGCAATGGAGACAAGGGGCAACCCTGCCTCGTACCACGCTTGAGGGAGAAAGACGGCAAATACTCTCCGCCCAAGGTCATACATGCCAGCGGGTCCGCATACAGTGCCTTAATCCAATTCAAAAAGGCCCCCTCAAAACCAAACCTCTGGAGAGCTGCAAACATATAAGTCCAAGAGACCCGATCAAAAGCCTTTTCCTCGTCTAGACTCACCAACAATAATGGTGACTCTTGCATAAGGCACATTTCCATCCCCAACAGCACCTTACTGATGTTTAGGAAAGCCTCTCTATCCCTGACAAACCCCGTCTGATGCTGCCCAATCAAGCTCGACAATAGCTTCTGCAATCTCTCTTCTAAAACCGAAGCCAATATCTTCATGTCATAGTTGATTAATGAGATGGGCCGATAAGATGCAGGATCTTCCGGATTTTTCCCTGCTTGGGGAGTCACCATAATAGCAGTTGTCCTCATCTCCCTCAGGAAAAACCCAGTCTCTGAGACTTCATCATACAGGGCCGCTAGTGAAGGTACTACTTGCACCGTCAGAATTTTATAAAATTCCGCCCCATAACCATCCGGCCTTGGAACCTTATGAGGTACAACACCCGCTATAACTTTTTGAATTTCTGTTCCAGAGATAGGCCTATTCAACTCCTGCAATTCCAATTCTCATAATCTCGGTAGCTTTACCGCATTTAAAAAGCGACTCTCCTGCTCTCTATCCTCTGCTTCTGGTGTGTATAGGTCCTGATAGTACTGCCTAAAAACCCTCATAATTTCCTGAGTTTCATTATACTTTACACCATCTTTATCCCTTATAGTAGTGATTACTTTAGTACCTCCCCACTCTTTTACCAACCGGGCGAGTAGTTTCCCTGTCCTATCTCCATAGCGAAACAATTGGTGCCTATAATGCATCGAATATACTGCCCGTTCTTGAAGGACCCTATTTAGATGCCTTTGGGCTCCCAAGTACGCCTCCCTAGTATGGTTATCTGAGTTTCGCACATCTATTCTCTTAAGGTTCTGAAGCTCCTGAGCCAATTGCAGTATAGTTTCATTAACTCTCTTCTTTTCCTCTGCAACATAAGCAATGATATGCCCTCGCATCACTGCTTTCCCGGCTTTCCAAAATACCGTCACAGTCTATACTCGGTCTTCATTAAATTTAACATACACCTCCCAGTGATGTTTCAGATACTTACAAAATTCCTCATTTTTCCATAAATGTCTCGGAAATGACCACTTAGAGCAGGACCCCCATCTCCCTCTCCAGTCCATTCAGACCATTGCATGATCAGAAAATATCACGGGATCTATCTCCACTGCGGTCACCTTACCAAAACAATGCTTTGAAACTAAGATATAGTCGATACGAGACCATGATTGGTGGGCACGTGACAGATGCGTGTAATCTCTCCTTTGTGCAGAACTCTCCATGCATCTATTAGCGCCCCCATTTTACAAAGATAACTTATTCCTTTCTTACTCCACCCTCCACCTAGCCTTAAATGGGATCTATTCATCTCCGGATCATGAGGACAATTAAAATCTCCCGCCAGTATGATCCTATTCACTCTCATCGCAGTGCCATTATAATTAGGTTATATTGTCCAAGTACATGTATTCTCACTCCGGGGATGTCCTCCAAAAATCTCTTGGCTGCTGCTGTGGTATCAAAGGTATAATCATGTCCTTGCTTGGAAACTCTCAGCACTGCTGGGTAGTCCAACGTGAAACAAAGTTTCTTTTTAAACAGGGCAGCACAAATAGGCAAAAATTCTTTCCTCTTCGATGCCACCGCAGCCGAATAATCTTGAAACATAAAAAGCTTATGATTGTTTCATTTCAATTCACCTTTCTTCCGGTAAGCTTGCAGTAGCTGAGTTTTATGTTGGAAGTTTAGAACTCGCGCAATTACTACTCTTGGCCTGTTTCTGTGCTCCGACCATACCCCAATTTGATGTGCAAGCTCCACTCTCATGTTCCCAACAAGTATGTCTAGGCCCAACTCTCTCGGGAGCCAGTCCTCAATTAGAGGTAGCAACTGTGCATCCGTTGTGTCCTCTGGCGCCCTGATAAGCCGTAAGTTATTTTGACGCGATCTATTCTCTAAGTCCTCCACTTTCACTTGCAGGACCTGTCAGACGGCTGCCTGGGTGAGAATCTTCACAGTCTTGACAATGCATATATTTATATGATTTTTGCAAGGTATTGTGGGTAATGTAGTTCATTCACACCAGACACAGCTGCTGACAATAATTTAGTTGTGCACAAGTGTTAAAGCCAATAAGATACTTCTTTATTTATGGGGTTATTTCTCCCAGCACAGATATGCTTGGTAGCACATAAATTAGGTTACTTGCTTGCAGTGTTTAACTTGGTAAAACAAAGTCAAAAATCAAAATCAGGAAAACAACCTTCAAACTTGTCAGGCAATTAGCTAATGTTTTCTTAGCATATCTCTAACAAACGAAAAGCCACAAAGAAAGAAATAAACTGTTCTTGTAAGGTTAACTTCTGATTACTTTCCACACAGATCCAGAAGTAATTCTCTCCTAGCTCACAAGCAATTAGGTGCAGCTCAATTGCTATCAGTTATCCAGCTGAAACCCTTTAGCTGGATGGCTTCCTACTGTGTGAGTCAAATCCTGCTTCAGGAGCTTTTCTTAGTGGAATAAAGAACAAATTTATATTTCTTTGTGATGGCTGCTGTGCTTTATATCACAGAAAGTTACCAACGGAGTTTGGATAGAGAGCAGTCCATATAAACAATATCTTGATCTGCTATTATTTCCCCTTCATCAACAAGCATAGGGTTACTATCATGAATTGGCACAGATGAATCTTTCAATGGAGCACTTTCAGGAGAACACTTATTTCCCTGCTGTCTTTCAAGGTTATAGCTAAGGCATAGATCAATGTTCATACCTGAGCTTCCATTGTTGCTATAGTTCCTCTCTATATAGCCTGGCCAGTATGTAGTCCAGTTCTTATGTCCAGCCTTCCAGTCTTGATCCCTGGACACTGGATCTCTCTTCACATACCTTCTGGCATAGGTCTTAGAGTCCCTTCCACGTGCAGCCGTCTCCCTCACAGGTAGCCTCTGGTGATTCCTTGTTCTGCAGCACCATTCCTCTGGCTTTCTCCAGTCCAATGGTATATGCTGGCCCTTGAAATACCTCCCAGTATACGTACTGCCTTGGACTCTTCTAGACCTCTCAAAGGCTTTTCTCCTCTTCCTTCCAGAGGGTTTCTTTCCTTCTCTATCCGTCCGGTTTGGCTTCTGCTTCTGCTGATCCTTCAGATGAAACTGATGATCAAACTCAAGCTGATTCTCAGGATACTGAGGACAATTCTCTGGATATCCAAGGTGATCATGAAGCTGGTCATCTGTAGAACAAACTCTATTCTTATTCTGCCTTGATAAGTGCTCCTCCCTAATACAGCGCAGCTGTGCTGAATCAGGCCCTGCCCTTTGAGATGAGTGCTTAGGGATTACCTCATAGCCCTCCTGATTGAACACACGTTTCCCCACTTCAGCTCCTCTAATGGCTGCTGGAAACCTGGTGCATTCTGGGAATGGTAGTCTTTTGTAAGAAAATTCTGTTTTCTTATTTCTACCAGAACTGACAGGTTGCTTGTTCAGAGTCACATCATCTTTTCTATAGCTCCTTCCTGAGCTATGATAAGCTTCCTTATCACAGACCTCAATCTGCTTTCACTGGGCTGATTTTTCTCTCGCTTGCCGCCCCTCATCATCCTCTATGGATGCCACGCGGTGCTCCAGCTCCTCCACCCGCTTGCCAATTTCTAGCAGCGACTCACAAACTGTGTCCAAGTTTTTTAGTACCTGATCAAATTTGGGGTCCAACAGTTTAACCACTTCCTTTGCTACGTCCTCCGTAGCTGAATCTGCACTCTCTGTTCCCGGGGAACCCGGCTGCAGCATCGTGGACGTAGAAGGCCCCGACTTAGCGTTCCTCTCCCGGTCTTTTTTCGGAACTACATAAGAACATAAGACATGCCATACTGGGTCAGACCGAGGTCCATCAAGCCCAGTATCCTGTTTCCAACAGTGGCCAATCTAGGTCATACGTACATAGCAATATCCCCAAAAGACACAGGTTCCACAATGCTTCTACTGGGTCAAGCATTGATATCCTGGGTCCCTTTTTAATAGTAGTTTATGGACCTTTCCTCCAGGAACTTGTCCAAACCTTTTTTAAACCCAGCTATACTAACAGCCCTTACTACATCCTCCGGTAACAGATTCCAGAGTTTGATTACACGTTGAGTGAAAAAATATTTTCTCTTATTTGTCTTAAATAGTTTACCCTGTAGCTTCATTACATGTCCCCTAGTCTTTCTATACTCTGATAGCGTAAACAATTGATCCACGTTTATCCGTTCCACTCCATTCATTAATTTATAGACCTCTATCATATCTCCCCTCAGCCGTCTCTTCTCCAGGCTAAAGAGCCCTAATCTTCTTAGCCTCTCTTCATAGGAGTAGCCTTCCATCCCCTTCACCAATTTGGTGGCTCTTCTCTGTACTTTTTCTAATAACGCTATGTCCTTTTTAAGATACGGTGACCAGAATTGCACACAATATTCAAGGTGCGGTCGTACCATGGAGCGATACAGAGACATTATAACATCCTTTGTTTTATTCTCCATCCCTTTCCTTATGATACCTAGCATTCTATTTACTTTCTTGGCCGCCGCTGCACACTGGGCGGAGGGTTTTAACATGTTATCCACGATGACTCCTAAATCTTTTTCCTGGGTGGTGGTTTCTAATGTGGAGCCTTGCATCGTGTAACTATAGTGTGGGTTGTTCTTTCCTAGGTGCATAACTTTGCACTTGTCCACATTAAATTTCATCTGCCATTTGGATGCCCAGTCTTCCAATTTATCCAGATCCTCCTGCAGTTTTCCACAATCCTCTTGGGTTTTAACAACTTTAAACAGTTTTGTGTCATCTGCAAATTTGATAACCTCACTAGTTATTCCCTTTTCCAGGTCATTTATGAATATGTCAAAAAGCAGCGGACCTAGTACAGATCCCTGGGGTACTCCACTATTCACCTTTTTCCATTGGGAATATTGGCCATTTAGCCCTACCCTCTGCTTTCTATCTTTTAACCAGTTCCCGATCCACAATAGTACACTGACTCCTATCCCATGACCTTTTAGCTTCGCCAAAAGTCTCTGATGGGGGACTTTGTCAAAAGCTTTCT
Source organism: Ichthyophis bannanicus (assembly GCA_033557465.1). Classification (NCBI taxonomy): domain Eukaryota; kingdom Metazoa; phylum Chordata; class Amphibia; order Gymnophiona; family Ichthyophiidae; genus Ichthyophis; species Ichthyophis bannanicus. The sequence continues at coordinate 572,588,661 of CM066031.1, read as the reverse complement.
GAAAGTCCAGATACACTATATCAACCGACTCACCTTTGTCTACCTGTTTATGCACACCTTCAAAAAAACATATCAGATTAGTAAGACAAGATCTTCCTTGTCTAAAGCCATGTTGGCTGTCTCCCATTAGGCCATGACTATCTACACGCTGTGTAATTTTGTTCTTTATGATTGTTTCTACCATTTTCCCTGGTACTGACGTCAGGCTCACTGGTCTGTAATTTCCTGGGTCACCCCTGGAACCCTTTTTAAAAATTGGTGTTACGTTGGCGACCCTCCAATCTTCAGGTATTACAGATGATTTTAATGAAAGTTCACAGATTACCAATAGCAGGTCTGCAATCTCATATTTCAGTTCTTTCAACACTCTGGGATGTATACCATCCGGTCCAGGTGATTTGCTACTATTCAGTTTATAAAATAGTTGTAATATATCTTCCCGGTGTAGCAATATTTCTCTCAATTCCTCTGCAGTATCACCTTTAAATACCACTTCAGTCTTGGGTAACATCCCTACATCTTCCTCAGTAAAGACCGAAGCAAAGAATTCATTCAGTCTCTCTGCTATAGCCTTGTTTCCTCTTACTGCCCCTTTTACCCCTCTATCATCTAATGGTCCAATTGACTCTCTCACAGGCCTTTTGCTACGAATGTACTTGAAAAAGTCTTTATTTCGTGTTTTTGCTTCCGTAGCAAGTTTCTTCTCAAATTCCCGCTATGCCTGCCTTATCAATGCTTTGCATTTAACTTGCCAGTGCTTGTGCTGTTTCCAGTTTTCATCATTTGGCTCTTTTTTTCCATTTCCTGAAGGTTGCTTTTTTGGCAGCAACAGCCTCTCTGACCTCACCTTTAAACCATGCTGGCAGTTTTTTGGACTTTCTTCTACTTTTCCTAATGCGTGGAATACAGCTGGTCTGGGCTTCGAGGATAGTATTTTTAAATAATACCCAAGCTTGCTGTAAGTCTTTAACCTTTGGAACCGCTCCTTTTAGTTTTTTCCTCACTATATTCCTCATTCTATCATAGTCTCCCTTTTGAAAGTTAAAAGGTAGTACTGTGGATGCCTTTACTATCTGTCCTCCACTAATTAAATCAAACATGATCATACTATGATTACTATTGCCAAGTGGTCCCAACACCCTTATTTCTTGCACCAGATCTGGCGTTCCACTAAGGACTAGGTCCAGTATGGCTTCCCCTCTGGTCGGTTCATGAACCAGCTGCTCCAAGAAGCAGTCATTTATTCCATCTAGAAACGTTATCTCTTTAGCTTGTCCTGCAGTGACACTGACCCAGTCGATACCGGGGTAATTGAAATCACCCATTATTACTACTCTGTTGTGACTTTTGTTAGCTTCCTTGATTTCTTTGAGCATTTCATCATCCATTTGTTCATTCTGGCCAGGCGGTCGATAGTATACTCCAACTGCCATCACCTTCCCCTTCATAAATGGAATTTCAATCCATAGAGATTCTACAGCAAATTTTGTTCCCTGCAAAACTTTAATCCTTTCTGACTCAATGCCCTCTCTAACATAGTGCGCAACCCCTCCACCAATTTGATCAGCTCTATCATTACGATATAGTGTGTATCCAGGTATCACAGTGTCCCACTGGTTATCCTCCTTCCCCCATGTCTCTGAGAGTGCAGTCATATCTTACCTCTCATTTAGTGCTATATATTCTAACTCTCCCATCTTATTGTTTAGACTTCTAGCATTGGCATACAAGCATTTTAGAGACTGTATTTTATTCATATTAATCTGGCTATTGGTAGGCAGGGGTAATTTGGAATCTTTATGCTCTGTCTGCTCCTTACTCAAGGGCATTTGGGCTACTATACTCCCTTTTGGAACCTCACTGCTTTTGGTAGTATCCTTCAAGGATACCTTTGTCTGAACCATGCACTCCTGGGTGACTGTCGGCTTTCCCCTAATTTCTAGTTTAAAAGATTCTCTATCTCTTTTTTAAAGGTTAATGCCAGCAGTCTGGTCCCATCCTGATTAAGGTGAAGCCCATCCCTTCGGAAGAGCCCCCCCTTTCCCCAGAATGTTCCCCAGTTCCTAACAAATCCAAAACCCTCATCCTTGCACCATTGTCTCATCCACGCATTGAGACTCCGGAGTTCTGCCTGTCTTTTGGGTCCTGCACGTGGAACAGGAAGCATTTCGGAGAACGCTACCCTGGAAGTTCTGGATTTCAACTTCCTACCTAAAAGCTTAAATTTAGCCTCCAGAACTTCCCTACCACATTTTCCTATGTCATTGGTACCAACATGTACCAAGACAGCAGACTTCTCCCCAGCACTATCTATGATCCTATCTAGGCGGTGCGTGAGGTCCGCTACCTTCGCACCAGGCAGGCATGTTACCAGGCGATCCTCACGTCCACCAGCCACCCAGCTATCTACATTCCTAATGATTGAATCACCAACTATAACGGCTGTCCTAACCCTTCCCTCATGGGGACATGGCCCTGGAGAAACGTCCTCGGTGCGAGAGGGTTTTACATCACCTGGAGGACAGGTCCTAGTTACAGGATCACTTCCTGCCACACCAGGGTGATGCTCTCCTGTCACGTGACCTCTCTCCTCCATGGCAACAGGGATGCTGCCAGACTGGAGGTGGGACTTCAGGACTATATCCCTGTAGGTCTCGTCCATGTACTTCTCTGTCTTTCTTATGTCTTCCAGGTCTGCTACTCTAGCCTCTAGAGAACGGACTCGTTCCCTGAGAGCAAAGAGTTCTTTGCACTTAGTGCATACGTAAGACCTCTCACCAACTGGGAGAAAATCATACATGTGACACTCAATGCAAAAGACCGGAGAACCCCCATCTCGTTGCTGGACTTCTGTCTGCATCTTAGTTTAAAGCTTGTGTTTAGGTCTTTTAAATTCTGTATATAATAAGGATTGGTGTGGATGCTTATACCAATAAAAGTGTATCTAATACCCCTACTACCGGCATGTTAGCTTTTCTGGCCCCGGATCTGCTGTGAGAACTCAACTTTATCTCCACTCCTGTTGTGGTTTTCGTAAGTTAACTCTGCAGGCTGTGATGTATTTTAATGAAAAACTTGAGACAGCCCCAGAGCGAGCAAGGAACCTCCTTACCCGCTGATGCGTCACGTGGGACCCCGGATATGAGCATGTAATGGTAAAGTTTGACATCCGGTAAGACTCTGCGGTACTATAGAAGGAATGAGTTCACTATATGGACCCTGTATTCTTTATCTGCTGTTATATATTCAAGGATTTTATAAATCATTACAGATCTCCCTCATAAAAACACTATAGCTCGTTCCAGGGTGAGACCGCACCTTGAATATTGTGTGCAATTCTGGTCACCATATCTTAAAAAGGATATAGAGTTATTAGAAAAGGTTCAGAGAAGAGCCACCAAAATGGTAAAGGGGATGGAAGGATACTCCTATGAAGAAAGGCTAAAAAGGTTAGGGCTCTTTAACCTGGAAAAGAGACGGCTGAGGGGAGATATGATAGAAGTCTATAAATTAATGAACGGAGTGGAATGGGTAAACGTAGATCGATTGTTTACGTTATCAGAATATAGAAAGACTAGGGGACATGCAATGAAGCTACAGGGTAAACTATTTAAGACTAATAAAAGAAAATATTTTTTCACTCAACGTGTAATCAAACTCTGGAATTTGTTACCGGAGGATGTAGTAAAGGATGTTAGTGTAGCTGGGTTTAAAAAAGGTTTGGACAAGTTCCTGGAGGAAAGGTCCATAAACCATTATTAAGAAGGGACCCAGGATATCAATGCTTGACCCAGTACAAGCATTGCGAAACCTGTGTCTTTTGGGGAAACTGCTAGGTACGTATGACCTAGATTGGCCACTGTTGGAAACAGGATACTGGGCTTGATGGACCTTGGTCTGACCCAGTATGGCATATCTTATGTTCTTATAGGTGGGGTGGGAAATTTACATCTTACCTCATTTGATGGGGATCTGCTTTCTAAGATGTTGGTCTGACAGCTTCACTACTTTTGAGTAGGGAAGCAATAGAAAAGGCCTTAGAACCAATGTACTACAGCTCAATAATGGGTTTATATCATAGTAAATCCATCTACTTTGTAATAAACATTTTGCCTGATAAATTAACAATTTATTTTATCTCTTAAGATGCTGTGAATGGATTTATTACAGCCATGATAAGTATTATGGTCATCTATATTAATGTGAAAATGGATCTCCTAACAGAATATTGAGCTGCTTAGGAATTCTGCCAGTCTATATGTGAAAGCCTATATATGGCGCAGTATTTATTGCATGGAATTGAAGTTGGAAAAGATTGGATTATCTGGAGTGTGGCATTAAATGCAGAGTATACACATTAGAAAAGCCAAGACTTGACATAGACTTTTTAAACTAATATAGGGCCTGTTGTGCTACCATTGCAACAGTGGTGGTAAAAGGAGGAAAGAAGGGGAGGGTGGAGTGCAGGAAACATCAAGGGAAGTAGGAGAGACCTCATTAAGCACTGCAGCAGAGCTGGTATTTGGGCAAGAGTAATAGAGTGGGAAATGCAAATAGAATTCCTCCAAATTTTACTCATTCCCAGGAACAGATGAAATCAACGACAGACTAGGCATATTTAAGGGGACCCTGACCCTAATATCAGGGCCGGATTTACCTATACGCCAACTACGCCATGGCGTAGGGCCCACAGCTGGCAAGGGCCCACAAAAATTGAACAAACTGTTAGCTTTTTTTAAATTAAATTTAAAAAAAAACCGCTGGCTGCTGCCGCGGCAGCATGGACTGTCCCGCGGGGCCACCTCTGCCTGGCTGAGCCCCTCCGTGCCGGCTTTGAGAGGCGTGAAGGGAGAGTGTCTCCCTCGCGTCTCTGTTAAGCCCGCAGGGGCAGATGGGAAATTTCTCCCTTCGCGCCTCTCAAAGCCGGCACGGAGGGGCTCAGCCAGGCAGAGGGGGCCCCGCGGGACAGTCCATGCTGCTGCAGCGGCAGCAGCAGCGGCCAGCGTTTTATTATTTTTTTTATTAAAGTTTACTTGAGCCGATAGGGGGGGGGGGCTGGGACTGGAAATGGGCTGGGGGGGTTAAGACTGGAGTTGGGCTGACACGAAGAAACCAGAAGAAAGTGGCTGGAGCAATTGCAGCTGAAAAAAAATGCACAAAAGTTAGAAAAATATCTCTTTATTTTGAATTTATTAATTGGAATATGTCAGCTCTGGTAAATGTGCATCATTAACGTCTGCACTTTGTTTAGTACAAGAGCAAATTAATGTATAGTTTTATTTCTACAGTGTTGTACATTCCAAGTTTGGCTTTTGGGATTCCCAGTTTAATTATGACGTCAGAGCCAACAGCGCGCAGCTGATCCGGCGTGCTCGTTTTTATCTTTTCTGGGGGCCCACAATTTTTGTTGGCGTAGGGCCTCACTCAAGGTAAATCCGGCCCTGCCTAATATTTAAGGGGACCCTGTCAGATGTGCTCAGGATGCAGAAGGTTAGGGTTACCTGGATTTTTTCAGCATTGTACAGTATAGATATTTGCACTGATGTCTGGAAGCCAAAAGGATGGCTAAAGGGTTTGAAACATGTCTAGTGTTTCAACCTCTATCTACAGCTCTCCAATCCTCCCCTCTATGTGAGTGAGCCTAGCTTGACCTGCCTGTTTCCAATGCAACTAGCAGCATCAGCAAGCCAATCAGCTTCCTGATGATATTCCCTATTCCACTAACCAATCCCATACAGGGAGCTCCCAGGGCAGATGTCACAGAGACTGTAGGTAGGATCCAGCAAATGGGAAGGCACTGGGTGCAAGTCACGGGAAGAGAATGGGGAGCCAGGGGAAAGTTTCTCAGCAGTGAGGCTTCTGTATGAGGTTAACCTTGGAGAGGACTAATGGAGCCAATGCGTGTCCTAGAGGAAGCATGCTGAGAAAAGATGGGCTTGGGGGAGGGATGGGGGAAGTAGTATGAGGGGTTGCTGCAGGCTGAGGAGAAGAGCTGACAGGAACTGCAAGAATTGTACTTCAGTTCAGCATTCTTTGATTCATGCATTGGTCACTTCCTGCCTTGATTACTGTAATTCTCTTTATTGTGGAATTGGAGTTATCAATCTTTAAGAGCTTCAGATTATCCAGAATACAGTGATCAAGATTCTGTGCAGTTCACTGAAGTTTAATCACATGACACCCTGACTGTCTGAAAATCATTGGCTTCCATTCTACTTTCGGATTTGAGTCAATAGCTTTCTCCCAGCTCATAAGACTTTTTACACTGGGGGTCCCTCTTTACTTTTCCACTCTGCTTATTCACTATGGGCACGTACGGGCTGTCCAGATGGCACCAGGCAAGATGGGCCCATTTGGACCTGATTATGGACCTCAGGAATAAAACATTCCTGTAGTAGCCAGAATCGGGCCCGAGGACGGCCCAGCATGCCAGGGGATGACCTGGTGCGCCCCTGTCTGCCTGCGGGGAAATCTTCCCCGCAGGCTCCCTTGCCCGCCGTGGCTCAGCCCCCCCCCCACATTTTCCCGCTGCCTAAGCTACAGCTTGCCAGCTGGGGCCTGGATCGGATGGCAGGGACCTCCCCGCACCCGGCCCAGGGGGAGGGTTCCCCAGCCCCAATTGCCCCAAAAGTGCTGCTTATACCACCTTTATGGTGGTATAAGCAGCTCATCCTCACGGGCCTGGCAGCATGTATGGGGCTGTGACCTGACTCAACCCTGTACGTGCTGCTGGGATGGCCCCCCTCCCCCCGCTCTGCCCAGACCCCGCCGGTTCTCCCTGTCTTAGAGCATGGGACGTGCATGGAGGGCAGGAGGGGGAATAGGGTCCTGTTGGAACATGCAGCCCTACAACCCGTGTTTCAGAATGATCTATGTCCCTTAGCATTCTGTTCGATCTTAGCATGAAAATCTTCTCTTTTCTTTCAGTTGTTTGCTGTAGACTTCAGTCCACCAGACATGCAGTGTTTTTCTTGGTGGCCTCTCCCTATGGAACTCACTACCTGTTTTCTCTTTGTAAGAAGTTTTCCTACAAGAAATATAAAACAAGCCTAAAAATTCAGGGCCTGATATTCAGAGGTGGTGGCTAGTGCTATTAAAGTGGCTAGCCATCGCCATTGAACTAATGATCTAGATATTCAGGATCAGCCGGATAGCAGAGAAGCTAACCAGTTAGCTTCTGCAGTGAAAGTTAGGCCACCCTTTCATGTGCCTAACTTTCGCTGTTTAGCAATAACTGGGCAGCTGTGATATTGAGCCACTGCCCAGTTATTGCTGAGTGCTGCTTCCACTCTTCCCCCAGAACACCCCAATGCTAGCTGACTAGCACTGGGGCAGTCAGCAGCAGCACCCTTGGATATTCAGTTACACTAGCCACGTTAGCGTTGCTGAATATCCCAGTGACCACAATTAACTTGGTTAGGTCCACTAACTGCGTTAAACGTGTTGAAGTTCTCCCCTCACTTTTTTGATTCAACCTTTGGCAGCACAAGTGAAGCAAGGTCCTCTGGATGTCACAAGTGGGCAAGATAAGCGACTGTACTGACTGTAGCTTGTAAAACCCTCAGCCTCTCCTTCTTTCTCGATTGTTCCACTTTCTCTAGTTTTTTCTGGAGTTCTGTTTCCCTCCTTACTTTATTATGTACTGCTTGTTGTTTTATTACAAAATGCAGAATAATGTAATAAACATGAAACACACGAGCAACAAGCAGCAGCATCACACCCAAAGTGTGTGCATGTGTATGTCTGAAAAGCAAGAGAATGTGTGTATGTGTCTTTCTTTGTGTGTGTTTCAATGCCTTCCTCTTGTCAGGACAGTATTGTATAAATATTATTTCCCTTTGAAAGTTTGGGTTTGAGAAATCTACTTGTATAAATGTACCTATGTACATACTAAAACATGGAAGTAGCATCATCAGTGCATGGGCACCATCAACCTGAAACTATAGTATGCCATGCACCACCATCCTGCTCTGCCTGTGGTTCTCTTTCCCTCGTTCCTTCTGCTGTGGCTCCTGCACTGTACTGAGCCGCTGTTGAGACAGCAATAATAATAAAAAGTAAGGCATGCAGCCATACAGCCCTGTGTTATTGAATCTCTGCTGATTCCCCCCTCCCCCCCCCCCCCCCGGACGTGTACATTGGAGGTGGCGAGAGTTGAGATGCAGCAGAGATTCAATAGTGCAGGGCCAGAAGGCTCCACAAAAGCTGTATGCCTTACCTTTTATATTTATAATTGCTATCAGAGTGCTGAACTACAGGAGGGAAAGGGGGAGAGAGTTGGAGACTTGAGAGGGGAAGGGGAGAAAGGGACTGTGCAACTATGTATGGGGAGAGCAAGAGGAGATGCTGGACTGTGGGGGGAGGGAGTGGAAATGCTGGATCAGTGGGGAAAGAGAAGAGAGGGGCAGAGTCTGGATCACATGGAAGGGAGGGGAGAGGGAGATCCTGAGGGGAGAAGCGTAGAAAGAGAATAGATAGAGAACTACATGGGGGGGGGGGGGAGGGAAGAGAGAGGGAGAAATGCTGCAACATGTAAGGGTGGATGGAAGACGTACGGAAGATGCTGCATCATGGATCGGTTGTGGGAGTAGGAAAGGTAGAGGGGGAGATGGTGGATCATTGGGAGGGGGATGTTGGGAAAAGAGAGGAGAAAGATGCTGTATTAGTGTAGGGGGGAGGGAGGAGAGAGGGGGTGATACTGAATGAGGGGTAGACAAGGGAAAAAAGGGAGCAGATGTTGGCCGAAAGGTAGGGGGAATAAGGAGACAGAGGGAAGATACTGGATTGGAAATGGAAGGGGCAAAGCACTGGCAGATGGTGGGATAGGAGAAGGTGGAACCATGTTAGAAAGGATTGACATTCAGGTCTGATAGGTGATGAGAAAAGGGGACTGATGCTACTAGATGCTGGAAGCTGGCCATGGAAGAAGGGAATGATGCTAGCGGGATTTAGAAGGAAGAGGAGGACAGATACTATAGGGGAAGAGAATAACGGCACATGCCAGAAAAGATGGAGATGGACGGGCAGAGGATAGATGCTGGGGGTAAAGAGTAGGAAAGGCAAGGTAAATTAATTTTGGAGAAAGAGGTACGAGTGGGGGGAGGGTAGGGAAGGTAAGAGGTAGGAGAAAGAAGGAGGAAGGAGAGATAGCGAGAGGGAATTGGCAGCTGGGTGGTAAGTATCATTTCTAAACCTATATGGACCTGCTATTAGTAATCTGTGAACTATCATTAAAATCATCTGTAATACCTGAAGATTGGAGGATGGTGAATGTAACGCCAATTTTTAAAAACGGTTCCAGGGGTGATCCGGGAAACTACAGACCGGTGAGCCTGAGGTCAGTACTGGGAAAAATGGTAGATAGTCATGGCTTAATGGGAGACAGCCAACATGGCTTTAGACAAGGAAGATCTTGTCTTACTAATCTGTTATGTTTTTTTGAAGGTATGAATAAACAGGTAAACAAAGGTGAGTCAGTTGATATAATGTATTTGGACTTTCAGAAAGCCTTTGACAAGGTCCCTCATCAGAGACTTTTGGCAAAACTAAAGAGTCACGGGATAGGAGACAGTGTACTATTGTGTATCAGTAACTGGTTAAAAGATAGAAAGCAGAGGGTAGGGCTAAATGGCCAATTTTCCCAATGGAGAAAGGTGAATAATGGTGTACCCCAGGGATCTGTGCTGGGTCCACTGCTTTTTGACATATTCATAAATGACCTGGAAAAGGGAATAACGAGTGAGGTTATTAAATTTGCAGATGACACAAAACTATTTAAAGTTGTTAAAACCCAAGAGGATTGTGGAAAATTGCAAGAGGATCTTGATAAAGTGCAAAGTTATGCACCTAGGGAAGAACAACCCAAACTATTGTTACACGATGCAAGGTTCCACATTAGGAACCACCACCCAGGAAAAAGATTTAGGCTTCATTGTGGATAACATGTTAAAACCCTCTGCCCAGTGTGCAGCGGCAGCCAAGAGAGCAAATAGAATGCTTGGTATCATAAGGAAAGGAATGGAAAATAAAGCAAAAGATATTATAATGCCTCTATACCGTTCCATGGTGAGACCGCGCCTTGAATATTGTGTGCAATTCTGGTCGCTGTATCTTAAAAAGGATGTAGCATTATTAGAAAAGGTTCAGGGAAGAGCCACCAAAATGTTAAAGGGGATGGAAGCATACCCCTATGAAGAAAGGCTAAAAAGCTTAGGGCTCTTTAACCTGGAAAAGAGACGGCTGAGGGGAGATACGATAGAAGTCTATAAATTAATGAACGGAGTGGAACGGGAAATGTAGATTGATTGTTTACGTTATCAGAATATAGAAAGACTAGGGGACATACAATGAAGCTACAGGGTAAACTATTTAAGACTAATAAAAGAAAATATTTTTTCACTCAACGTGTAATCAAACTCTGGAATTTGTTACCGGAGATGTAGTAAAGGCTGTTAGTGTAGCTGGGTTTAAAAAAGATTTGGACAAGTTCCTGGAGGAAAGGTCCATAAACCATTATTAAGAAGGGACCCAGGATATCAATGCTTGACCCAGTACAAGCATTGTGGAACCTGTGTCTTTTGGGGAAACTGCTAGGTATGTATGACCTAGATTGGCCACTGTTGGAAACAGGATACTGGGCTTGATGGACCTTGGTCTGACCCAGTATGGCATATCTTATGTTCTTATGTTAACCTTCATGCTATTAATCCCTTGTCTCTCTCTTCCACCATTTCTCCGTCTCTTTCTTCCATTCTGTTATCCAAGTCTGTCGACGAGACAGTAACCTCCTACAATGATGCACTCTCCTCGGCTCTGGATGCTCTCGCTCCACCCACCCCACGTCCTGTGAGACGTTCTGCACCCCAAACCTGGCTTTCATCTACTACCCGCTATCTACGTTCCTGTGCCTGTGCTGCTGAGCGTGCTTTGCTCAAATCCCACTCCCCTGAAGACTTTCTTCACTTCAAATTCATGCTTAGCTCTTTCCAGTCAGCCATAGCTCTTGCCAAACAAGACTACTATGTCCAGCTGACTAACTCTCTTGCCTCTGATCCTCACCGTCTCGTCACTACTCTCAGCTCTCTCCTCAAAGTGCCTCCGCCTCTGATCCCTCCCTCCCTTTCTGCCCAAACCCTGGCTGACTACTTCCATGACAAAATCCACAAGATCACCCTCCAATTCCCCACAAACTCAGCTATTTCCCCTCCTCCCCTTTTCCACTCCTAACTATCCCCCCTCCCCTTCTACCCTCTCTTCCTTTCCTATCATCTTTGAAGAGGTAACTGCACTCCTTCTGTCCTCCTCCAAACTCACCACCTGCTCCTCTGATCCTATCCCCACCCATCTCCTAAGCCCCATCTCCTCCACCGTTGTCCCTTCCATCTCTCATATTCTCAACCTTTCGCTCTCCACTGCAACTGTCCCTGCAGACTTCAAGCATGCTGTAGTCACACCTCTCCTCAAAAAACCCTCTCTTGATCCCACCTGTCCTTCTAATTGTCGATCCATCTCTCTCCTTCCCTTCATTTCTAAAATACTTGAACGCGTGGTTCACCGCCACTGCCTCGACTTCCTCTCCTCTCATGCCCTCCTGGATCTCTTACAGTCTGGCTTTCATCCTTTACACTCTACTGAAACGGCTCTTGTTAAAGTCTCCAGTAACTTGTTCCTGGAAAAATCCAAGGGCCTATACTCTGTCCTCATCCTTCTTGACCTCTCTGCTGCTCTTGACACCGTTGACCACAACCTTCTCCTCGATGCCCTGTCCTCACTTGGCTTTAAGGGCTCTGTACTATCTTGGTTCTCCTCCTATCTCTCCCATCGCTCCTTCAGTGTGTGCTCTGGTGGCTCCCCCTCCTCCGCTACCCTGCTCCCAGTTGGTGTACCCTAAGGATCTGTCTTGGGTCCTCTCCTTTTTTCTCTCTATACCCAGTCCCTTGGTGCGCTTATCTCTTCCCATGGCTTTCAGTGCCATCTGTATGCAGATGACTCCCAGATCTACCTCTCTATGCCTGAACTCTTTCTGGCAATCCAGACCTGGATCTCTGCCTGCCTTTCTGACATCGCTGCCTGGATGTCTCACCGCCACTTGAAATTGAACATGGCCAAGACTGAACTTCTTATCTTTCTCCCTAAATCCTCCCCTCCTCTTCCTCCCTTCTCAACCTCTGTGGACAGCTCTGTACTCCTTTCTGTTTCCTTGGCCCACAATCTGGGGGTTGTCTTTGACTCATCTCTCTCTTTCTCCGCACATATCCATCTCGTAGCTAAGACCTGCCGTTTCTTTCTCTACAGCATTAGCAAAATCTGCCCTTTCCTTTCTGAACACACTACTAAAAAGCTTGTCCACTCCTTAATCACCTCCCTTCTTGACTACTGTAACCTACTCCTTGCTGGTCTCCCTTTGAATCATCTCTCTCCCCTTTAATCTGTTCAACACTCCGCGGCATGTCTAATCTTCCGCCAGCCTCATCATGCCCATATTACTCCTCAAGTCACTTCACTGGCTCCCTATCCATTTCCGCATCCAGTTCAAATTTCTCCTGCTGATCTATAAATGCATTCATTCTGCGGCTCCTCAGTACCTTTGTTGTCTTATCTCTCCGTACAACCCCATTCGGGAACTCCGCTCTTCTAGCCAACTACTTCTATCTCTGCCCTCCTCTCCCACTGCCAGCTCCAGACTTTGCTCCTTTCACCTTGCTGCACCTTACGCCTGGAACAAACTACCTCTGTCTGTTTGCCAGGCACCTTCTCTAACCCTCTTCAAATCCAGGTTGAAAGCTCACCTCTTCGCTGCTGCCTTTATATCTTAACTCACCTGATCTCCTTCCCCCCCCCCCTATTTTACCCTGTTTTTACCCCTGTCTTACCCCTGTCTTACCCCTGCTTACAGCTTCTGTGTTTGTCTTGACTAGATTGTAAGCTCTGATGAGCAGGGACTGTCTTGTATATGTCTGTGCAGTGCTGCGTACGACTGGTAGCGCTATAAAAATGCTCAATAGTAGTATGATAGCAAATAACTGTCTCTCATAGCTAGAAACATACCATCATGGCTCCCAACAGACACCACTTTCAAGAGCTAAGTATATTGTGTATGTATACTGGAGTCCTGTTAGGAGTATCTCAGGGGTTGCTGTTTGGGCTATAGCTCAGAGGCAACCTTGGGTGAGAGGGCATGGTCAGTAATGGCCAATTATCTTGGTATCTATCTGTACCTGCTTTATTCAGAGAAAGTGAATGATATTCTTGTCAGCACCTATGTGCTAGGCAGAGACTTTTGAATTGGCCCTAGGGACCACTGGGGTACCTAGTGTTCCAGTGGCAATATGCAGTTCAAATGTATGAATCTTGCAAAGGAACACCAAAATGCCATCATGGATGTCACCACTTGAGCAGAGCAGATGATCAACTGATGGACAAAGAATGCCTTGCAATAGGGATTCCAGTGGTATATCTACAGGTTTCATGGTTGCTATTTTATTGTGAGAGGGGAGGCCAGCACTGCAGAAACTATTGATTGGGTATGCATGAGAAGATACATAGCAAGAGGAGGTGTACTTAGGTATTTGTTTTAGTAAGGGAAATAGAATGGATGATTATTGTGTATCTGGTGGTAATGGTGTGTGTAAGTAGAATGGATGGGGAGGATAAAGGATTGGACTGGTGTGTGAATGAAAGGGAGAATGAAGATCTGTGGGTGCATGTGAGGGTGGGACCAGGGCCGTACCAAGCTATAACTGCGCCCTGTGCGATTTGCGAACCTGGTGCCCCCCCCCCATACCCACTGGGCCTCATTTACGTATATTTAATTTTAAAATTTATATACAGCTCATCTAAAATTTTAGGAGGCTTCCATAGGAGCTCTTCACAAACCTCTTTTTTTGTCCCAACTGTGAATTAGGGACATGTGACACTTAATGTACATTAATGTTTAGCAAGCTGCACCCAGTGGAGGAGTAGCCTAGTGGTTAGAGCAACTGCCTAGTACCCAAAAGATCAAGGGTTCAGTTCCCACTGGCACTCCTTGTGACTTTGGGCAAGTCACTTTACCCTCCATTGCCTCAGAAGAAAAGGCTGGCAATCTACTTCTGGTGATGCATTGCCAAGAAAATCCAGAGATAGCTGGGTTGCTATGAATCAACACTGATTCAATAGCACTAAACAAAAAACTACACCCATAGAAATTAATGGGTGCTGCTGCACTTAGTGCATGTTAAGATTTGTGAATATGCATTAGCCTTTAGTAAACATGCCTCTTAATGACTGTCTTAATATCATTTGTATGGACAGTGAGGATAAAGAAAGGCCACCATATTTCTACATTATCATCCTCCAGTGGCAAGTACTTTAGGAAGTACTACAAAACCCTGCTCATTTAGAACCCATACCAAACTGGGATTCACACAGCACAAAACTCTACATATAAAAAGGCATCACTGAAAATATAAAACCAGTATACCTCATAGAAAACCAATACATCTCCTACTGGGAAAAGAGAACAAGTAGGACTCCTACACAAAAACTACATAAACAGAGTACCAAAGCGTGGCCATATATGCAAAACACAGACAGACCATCATCAAATGTAGAACAAAGGATCACAGTTTAGAAATACGAAGGCAATGATTGAACCAGGAACCCCAAAAGCCAAACTTGGAATGCACCAGAATACTGAAGAAATAAAGCTATAAATTAATTTCCTCTTGTACTGAACAAACACAAAGACATCAGTGATGTACATTTCCCAGAGCTGACATATTCCAGTTAATAAATTCAAAATAAAATAATTTCTCTCTACTTTTTGTTGTTTGGACTTTTTATTTTTCAGTCACAATTGCCCCAGTCTCTCTCTCTTTTGCTTTCTTCATATATTCTGCGAACTCTCAATTGTCTGCTGTCCATTTATCCTTTCTTCTCTCGTCTCTTATTTTTTTCCATTCTCTCTCTATATCCGCCTTATTTCTTCCCTCTTACACAAAATATCAGTTTTTTTCCCTCTTACCCAAAAGATATGTCCTCCTCTCCAGCCTCACTGCCCCAGCCTTTTTCTCCACCCTGATCGCAACATCTGCCCCCTTTCAGCTCCCCAGCATCACCCCCTTCCAGGTCTCACCAGCATCAGTTCCCTTCCAGCCCCAGCTTTTCCCAGCATCAGCTCCTTTCCAGTCCCTGTCCCTCCCAGTATCAGCTAGATAAGGTCTTAGATAGTGCTGGGGAGGAGTCTGCTGTCTTGGTACATGTCGGTACCAATGACATAGGAAAATGTGGTAGGGAGGTTCTGGAAGCTAAATTTAGGCTTTTAGGTAGGAAGTTGAAATCCAGAACTTCCAGGGTAGCATTCTCCGAAATGCTTCCCGTTCCACGCGCAGGACCCAAAAGGCAGGCAGAGCTCCGGAGTCTCAATGCGTGGATGAGACAATGGTGCAGAGATGAGGGGTTTGGATTTGTTAGGAACTGGGGAACATTCTGGGGAAAGGAGGGGCTCTTCCGAAGGGATGGGCTTCACCTTAACCGGGATGGAACCAGGCTGCTGGCATTAACCTTTAAAAAGGAGATAGAGCAGTTTTTAAACTAGATAATAGGGGAAAGCCGACAGTTGCCCAAGAGCGCATGGTTCGGAAGAATGTATCCTTGAAGGATACTACAAAAAGCAGAGAGGTTCCAAAAAAGAGTAAAGTAGCCCAAATGCCCTCGAGTATGGAGCAGACAGAGCTTAAAGATCCCAAATTACCCATGTCTACCAATAGCCAAATTAATATGAATAAAATACAGTCTCTAAAATGCTTGTATGCAAATGCTAGAAGTCTAAAAAACAAGATGGGAGAGTTAGAAAATATAGCACTAAACGAGAGGTTAGATATGATTGGAATATCAGAGACATGGTGGAAGGAGGACAACCAGTGGGACACTGTGATACCTGGGTACAAACTATATCGTAATGATAGAGCTGATCAAATTGGTGGAGGGGTTGCGCTCTATGTTAGAGAGGGCATTGAGTCAGAAAGGATTAAAGTTTTGCAAGAAACAAAATTTGCTGTAGAATCTCTATGGATTGAAATTCCATGTAAAAAGGGGAAGGCGAAGGCAGTGGGGGTGTACTATCGTCCGCCTGGCCAGAATGAACAAATGGATGATGAAATGCTCAAAGAAATCAAGGAAGCTAGCAAAAGTTACAGTGCAGTAATAATAATGGGTGATTTCAATTACCCTGGTATCGACTGGGTCAGTGTCACAGCAGGACATGCTAGGGAGATAAAGTTCCTAGATGAAATAAATGACTGCTTCTTGGAGCAGCTGGTTCATGAACCGACCAGAGGGGAAGCCATATTAGACCTAGTCCTTAGTGGAACACCAGATCTAGTGCAAGAGATAAGGGTGTTGGGGCCACTTGGCAATAGTGATCATAGCATGATCGCCATTGATTTAATTAGTGGAGGAGGGATAGTAAGGAAATCCACAGTACTACCCTTTAACTTTCGTAAGGGAGACTATGATAAAATGAGGAAAACAGTTAAGAAAAAACTAAAAGGAGCAGTTGCAAAGGTTAAAGACGTACATCAAGCTTGGATGTTGTTGAAAAATACTATCTTGGAAGCCCAGACCAGCTGTATTCCACGCTTTAAGAAAAGTGGAAGGAAGTCCAAAAAACTGCCAGCATGGTTTAAAGGTGAGGTCAGAAAGACTGTTGTTGCCAAAAAAGCATCTTTCAGGAAATGGAAAAAAGAGCCAAATGACGAAACCTGGAAACAGCACAAGCACTGGCAAGTCAAATGCAAGGCATTGATAAGGCAGGCAAAGAGAGAATTTGAGAAGAAGCTTCCTGCGGAAGCAAAAACACAAAATAAAGACCTTTTCAAGTACATTCGTAGCAAAAAACCTGTGAGAGAGTCAGTTGGTCCATTAGATGATAAAGGGGTTAAAGGAGCACTAAGAGGCGACAAGGCGATAGCGGAGAGACTGAATGAATTCTTTGCTTCAGTCTGTACTGAGGAAGATGTGGTTCCTAATGTGGAACCTTGCATCGTGTAACCATAGTTTGGGTTGTTCTTCCCTAGGTGCATAACCTTGCACTTGTCCACATTAAATTTCATCTGCCATTTTGATGCCCAGTCTTCCAATTTATCAAGATCCTCTTGCAATTTTTCACAATCCTCTTGGGTTTTAACAACTTTAAATAGTTTTGTGTCATCTGCAAATTTGATAACCTCACTCGTTATTCCACTTTCCAGGTCATTTATGAATATGTCAAAAAGCAGCGGACCCAGCACAGATCCCTGGGGTACACCACTATTCACCTTTCTCCATTGGAAAATTGGCCATTTAGCCCTACCCTCTGCTTTCTATCTTTTAACCAGTTCCTGATCCACAATAGTACACTGCCTCCTATCCCACTGCCTCCTATCCCATGACTCTTTAGTTTTGCCAAACGTCTCTGATGAGGGACCTTGTCAAAGGCTTTCTGAAAGCCAGATACACAATATCAACCGACTCACCTTTGTCCACCTGTTTATTCACTTCTTCAAAAAAACATAACAGATTAGTAAGACAAGATCTTCCTTGTCTAAAGCCATGTTGGCTGTCTCCCATTAGGTTGTGACTATCTACATGCTGAGTAATTTTATTCTTTATGATGGTTTCTACCATTTTTCCTGGTACTGACGTCAGGCTCACCGGTCTGTAGTTTCCCGGAACACCCCTGGAATCCTTTTTAAAAATTGGTGTTACATTGGCGATCCTCCAATCTTCAGGTATAAGAGATGATTTTAATGATAGTTCACAGATTACTGATAGCAGGTCTGCAATCTCATATTTCAGTTCTTTCAACACCCTTGGATGTATACCATCCGGCCCAGGTGATTTGCTACTCTTCAGTTTATCTAATTGTTGTAAGACATCCTCCCGATGTATCGATATTTCCTTCAATTCTTCCGCACCTTTAAATACCACTTCAGTCATGGGTAACATCCCTACATCTTCCTCAGTAAAGACCGAAGCAAAGAATTCATTCAGTCTCTCCACTATCGCCTTGTTGCCTCTTAGTGCTCCTTTAACTCCTTTATCATCTAATGGACCAACTGACTCTCTCACAGGTTTTTTGCTACGAATGTACTTGAAAAGGTCTTTATTTCGCGTTTTTGCTTCCGCAGCAAGCTTCTTCTCAAATTCTCTCTTTGCCTGCCTTATCAATGCCTTGCATTTGACTTGCCAGTGCTTGTGCTGTTTCCAGGTTTCGTCGTTTGGCTCTTTTTTCCATTTCCTGAAAGATGCTTTTTTGGCAACAACAGCCTCTCTGACCTCACCTTTAAACCATGCTGGCAGTTTTTTGGACTTCCTTCCACTTTTCTTAAAGCGTGGAATACAGCTGGTCTGGGCTTCTAAGATAGTATTTTTCAACAACACCCAAGCTTGCTGTACGTCTTTAACCTTTGCAACTGCTCCTTTTAGTTTTTTCTTAACTGCTTTCCTCATTTTATCATAGTCTCCCTTTCGAAAGTTAAAAGGTGGTACTGTGGATTTCCTTACTATCCCTCCTCCACGAATTAAATCAAAGGCGATCATGCTATGATCACTATTGCCAAGTGGCCCCAACACCCTTATCTCTTGCACTAGATCTGGTGTTCCACTAAGGACTAGGTCTAATATGGCTTCCCCTCTGGTTGGTTCATGAACCAGCTGCTCCAAGAAGCAGTCATTTATTTCATCTATGAACTTTATCTGCCTAGCATGTCCTGACGTGACACTGACCCAGTCGATACCGGGGTAATTGAAATCACCCATTATTATTACTGCGCTGTAACTTTTGTTAGCTTCCTTGATTTCTTTGAGCATTTCATCATCCATTTGGTCATTCTGGCCAGGTGCTCAATAGTACACCCCCACTGCCATTGCCTTCCCCCTTTTATATGGAATTTCAATCCATATAGATTCTATAGTAGATTTTGTTTCCTGCAAAACTTTAATCCTTTCTGAGTCAATGCCCTCTCTAACATATTTATTTATTTATTTATTAACAATTCTTATATACCGCACTATTAGACATCAGCGCGGTTTACATTGAACAGAAAACATCCGACAGTTTACATGTGTCTGGTCGTTACATTTAACAGGAAGTATAACTTGGCGAAATAGGGGAAACTACATACAGTGCAGGGTTATCTGATAAAGGATATCCTGGTTAACTATATACAACAGTGGTACAATAGTATATGGAACAACTTGCTATTTACATTGTGCAGTTGGTCTGTTGCGGGGTCTATCTGTTTGACCACTTCTGCTATTCACCTGGGGGTTATGTTCGGAGCTGCCATTGAGATATTTAAGGAAGAGGAAATGCTTTAAAGCCTTTGTGAACTGACTTAGATTAGGTATTGCTCTGATTTGTGCTGGTAAGGTGTTCCATAGAGATGGGGCGCAGAATTGGAAGGCTCTGTTGGCTGTTGATCTAGTGCATCTTGTGGTGTCATTTGGGATAACTAGTGTGTTTAATTCTGCTGTTCTTCGTGGCCTGTTTGGTGCAAGTGGTTGTATGAGGTTGGAGAGAGAGGAAGAGGTGAGCCCCTTAGCCGCTTTGAATGTTAGCAGTAAGATCTTGAAACTGATCCTTGCCTGAATGGGGAGCCAGTGTAGCTGTTTTAGAAGGGGTGTTACGTGATCTCTTCTGGATGCCCCGAGGAGTACCCTCGCTGCACTATTCATGGCTAATTGCAGGGGGTTCAGGGTGGCCCGGGGGAGTCCTTGTAGTATGGAGTTTGAGAAGTCGAAATGGGGGAGTATAAGGGCTTGATAAATGGTACGGAAATCATCCGGTTCAAGTAGTATGCGTAGGTGTCTGAGGGATCTGATTTTAAAGTAGATTGCCTTGACTGTGTTGGCTATGTGATTCTTCATATCAAGGTTTTGGTCCAGCGTTACTCCCAGGTAGCGTATTGCCGGTTTAACTTGGAGTTGGGCATCCTTTACGTTAATACAACTAGGAGGGGTGAAGTTGGTGTTCCTCGAGACGAACAGGACTTCCGTCTTTTTGTGTTGAATTCTCAGGTTTTGTGATAGGAGCCACTCTGATATGGTGTCAAAGCAGTTAGTCAGCGGGGTAAGGTCTAGGCAGTCCAATGATATTGGCATATATAGTAGCACATCGTCTGCATATATCATGTAACTGACATTAAAGGATCTGATGATGTCACAGATGGGTTGGATGTATATATTAAACATCAATGCAGATAAAGAGGATCCTTGGGGTACACCTTGACTTTGTTGGAAAGGTTCAGATGTATCCCCGTCGACTCTGACATGCTGCCATCTGTCGGACAGGTAAGATTTGCACCATTCGAGTGCTGTTCCACAGATGCCTTTTTCCCTTAGCCGGCAGATGAGAATTTCATGGCATACCGAGTCAAAAGCCGCTGCTATATCTAGGAAGACAAGAGCGAAGCCCTGGCGTATGTTATCCACACCTGAGGTTATGTTGTTGAGGAGTGTTGTGAGTAGTGTTTCTACTCCATGTGACTCTCTGAAACCATGTTGAGCTGGATCCAGTGGGGCTGATGTGTCTATATGATCCTGTAATTGCCTGTGCACTATTTTCTCGATGATTTTTGCTAGCATAGGTATGCTAGATATGGGCCTATAAGATTCTACTTTTTGAGGATCAAGTTTGGTGTTCTTTAGTAGCGGTCTTACAGAGGTCTGCTTGAGCGTAGATGGGAAAGAGCCAGTGGTGAAGGAGTAGTTTAAGATTTTTGCTATAGTTGAGGATATGTCACATCGCAGGTCCTTTATCCAGTGCGCGGGGCAAGGGTCTGTGTGTGCAGTGGTTGTGTTTAGAGCTAGGATGGTGTCTTCAATAGCTTTCTTCGAGGGAGTAAAGAAGGATGCCAGTGATACTGGGTAGTCTTGTTCATCAGGAGGGTCTGGTATTAATATTTTGTTGGTCTTGCACATTTTAGATTGCATGTAAATTGCATAGTCCTGTGGGCGGATCCTGCTGTGGTGCTCAGGGGTTGGCTCTTTGGCAAGGGTTTTAACTAAGTTAAACAGGTCGTGAGGTTTATTCAGTGACCGTTTCAGAGTATCTGTGTGGTGTTGTCTGATTTTATCTGAGATGGCTTTGCGATGCTCTGCCAGGTGTTGGATGTAAGCTGATTGGTCACTGCTGGTACGTGACTTTCTCCATCGTTTTTCTAGTCTTCTTAAAATGGTTAGTGAGGTTTTTAAATCGGCTGTGAACCATGGGGCGGTAGGTCTCTTCTTTGGGTTCTTGTTCGTTGGAGGGCGGATGGCGATTGCACTGAGTTTTTTGTTCCAGGAGGATATCAACTCTTCTAGACTTAGTGAGGTGTCATCAAAGAGTGTGCTCATTTCAGTAAGGATGCGTTCTCTGTTAAATGGGTGGAATCTTCTGGTAGCTGAGTTAGCAGGCCTGCTTTCATCCGTTTTCATCTTGTGTGAACAGTTAGTGGTAGGCATCTGAAAGGTGATGAGTTTGTGGTCAGTCCATGGGACTGCAGATATCGATAATACGATGTTTTGTGGTTGGTCCAAAATTAGCTGCGGTGCGAATATTAGGTCGAGGATATTGCCTTTCTCATGAGTAGGTTCTTGCACCATTTGTGTGTATCCTAGGCTATCTAGGGCATTTAGGAATGCTGTTGCTTGAGTGTCCTGTAATGATGGTAGGTTGATATCTCCTACAATCCAATTAGGTTTATTTGGACCCTGGGTGAAGGATGCCAGATTTATTATGGTTGCTAGGTCATCTGGATCCCCTGACGGTGATCTATAGACCAAGTTTATGGAGCATGTGTTGTTTGAGACTGATACTGTTTCTAGATGGTTGTTACTGTTGGATTCATCCATTTTAAACTGGAGGTCAGCTTTGGTGATGATAAGTACTCCTCCGCCTTTCTTGTTTTGTCTGTGTCCAGTGAAGGCTGTAAAGTTAGGTGGGAGAAGCTGATTGAGGATGATATTGTCTTCAGTTGAGAGCCATGTTTCGGTGACCATGAGAATGTCTAGCTGGTGGGACATTATTACATCCGTAATCACTGGCCACTTGTTTCGAAGTGAGCGGGCATTTATAAGTGCACACTTCAGTCTACTAGGGTAGACGTTTTTAGTTTGTCTAGTTTTCATGTTGTGTTGTAGTGGGACATGCAATAGGAGATTGCGGTGTGGGATGTTGGCCCCATGTGGGTTGTGATAAGAGTCTCCTGACCATTTTCTCTCACTAGATAGTACAATAGGAATGTAATTTGGTGTGGTGGTGAGGGCCAGTATGTTAGATGGTAGTGTTATAATAAGTAGGAAAAGGCACAATAATCTGATGATCATGTCTTCCATTTTAACCCTGTGAAGTATGAGGCTTATTCGAGAAGCGAATAGAGGGGCTTTGGGATGCTGTGTGAGTTACTGACAACAGTAATATATAGAGTACAGCCCCTCCAGCAATTTGATCAGCTCTATCATTACGATATAGTTTGTACCCAGGTATCACAGTGTCCCACTGGTTATCCTCCTTCCACCATGTCTCTGATATTCCAATCATATCTAACCTTTCATTTAGTGCTATATATTCTAACTCTCCCATCTTATTCTTTAGACTTCTAGCATTTGCATACAAGCATTATTCCCCAGTTTTCACTCTACCTTTCCCCTCCATGGCTAACATCTCTCACCCCCCATCCAGTGTCTCACTATCTCTATCCATCCATCCATCCAGTATCTATGCTGTCTCTCTCTATCTCCCTTCCTGTCCCTCTGTGTCGAGCATCTCAATACCATACCATTTCATCCTCTCCCTATTACTCCCATCTCTAGCATTTCTCTGTCTCTTTCTCCACCCTTTTACCCTGTGTCCATCTTCTCCCCTCTCTCTCTCTCCCTATTACCTCCATGTTCTCCAGTTCTCACTCCCCTTATTACCCTTGTCCAGCATTTCCCGTCTCCCTCTGCCCCCATGACCAGCATATTCCCATAGCCTCCCTATAAACCTGTGTCAAGCATCACCATTCCATCTCCCCACCTCACTTCTCCCTATGCCCCTTCCCATGTCAAGTATCTCCCTAGCCCCCACTTTTAGCTTGTCCTCTCTGCCTTGCTATTCCCTCCCCCAGCATCTCCCCTCTGTCTCCCTGTGCCCCACCGCATACAGCAAATCCCCTCTACCTCCCAGTACTCTGCCCCACCACATCCAATATCTGCCTGCATAGCCTTCTGCCCATTGGAGCAGCATGTCCCATGGGCAGGCTCTTCCTCTCTGTGCCATGATACCCTGCTTTGCAGTCTCCTGCCCACTGGACATGCTGCTCCTGTGGGAAGAATCTCCCTCTCCAGACCACGATCACAGCACAGAGAGGGAGAGCCTGCCTGTGGAAGCAGAATTTCTCATGGGCAAAAGGCTGTGCAAAGCCGGCATGTCCTGCTGGCAGAAGGCTATTCGAGGCTGCACTTTGCTTCCTGTTTGGGGAGCCGGGCGGGGGGGGGGGGGGGGAGGAGTCACTAGCAACAGTGCCCCTCAACCGGCATTTACTGGCAGTAGGCAGATAAAAGTTTTTCTAGTAGCATCACAAAATAGGACTTATGATGGTGGCGGCAGCAACAGAAAGCAAAACTCAGAACTGAGCCTCATGCAAGTCTTGGGCTCCTCCTCTCTGCTCTCTCCTGATTTTCCCAGCAACAGCAATGGCAGGAAAACTCCAGCAATGGCAGGAAAGCTAGAGCAATCAGGAAAGTGAATCAAAACAAAAACGTTACTGGTGCCGCCCCCTTTATAATGGAAGTTAAGAAGCCAAGAAAAGGTGCCAGTATGCCATACCTTTGCCTACCCGCAGAAAAAAAGCCCTGGGTTCCACGCTTTAAGAAAAATAGAAGTTCAAAAAACTGCTAGCATGGTTTAAAGGTGAGGTAAGAGAGGCTGTTATAGCCAAAAAAGCATCTTTCAGTAAATGGAAAAAAGAGTCAGATGACGAAAACTGGAAACAGCACAAGCACTGGCAAGTTAATGCAAGGCACTGATAAGGCAGGCAAAGAGAGAATTTGAGAAGAAGCTTGCTGTGGAAGCAAAAACGTGTAAGAAAGACTTTTTCAAGTACATTTGTAGCAAAAAACCTGTGAGAGAGTCAATTGGACCATTAGATGATAGAGGGGTAAAAGAGGCACTAAGAGGGGACAAAGCCATAGCGGAGAGAGTGAATGAATTCTTTGCTTCAGTTTTTATTGAGGAAGATGTAGGGAAGCTACCCATGATTGAAATGAACATAATATAATATATGCTGTACTGGGTCAGACCAAGGACATCAAGCCCAGTATCCTGTTTCCAACAGTGGCCAAACTAGGTCACAAGTATCTGTCAGTTTCCCTAAAAGACACCCAAGTTCCACAATACTTGTACTGGGGTAAGTAGTGGATTTCCCAAGTCCCCTTTAATAATGGTTTATGGACCTTTCCTCCAGGAACTTCTCCAAACATTTTTTAAACCCAGCTACACTAACAGCTTTTACTACATCCTCCGGTAACGTATTCCAGAGTTTGTTTACGCATTGAGTGAAAAAATATTTTCTCTTATTAGTCTTATATGGGTTACACTGTAGCTTCATTGCATGTCCCCTAGCCTGTCTAAATTTTGATAGCAAAAACAGTCAATCTGATGTTCTCTGTGCAGCTGAGCTGTTATCTTCTGTCTGGAAGTAATTGTCTACCCTGCAAAGGACACTGATTTGCCCTGCTATAAATTCCATAATGTAGAAAAGGTTGTGAAATATTGGGTGTATGGCTGTTCACCATGCCCAGGTGGTTCCTTTGGCTTCTCTGTGGGTCTCCAGGCTCTTTCCCAGGCAGCCAGTATCACACACTACTGGATGGTGTCAAATGCAAAACTTTTATTTTCTTTAGGTAGCACGAGAAGAAGAAGTTCCTCTCCCTCTAGCAATGCCTAGACATGACAGGGCTGATATTCAATGCTGGCGGCTAGCAGCTGTAAAGTGACTGGCCATGGCTATTTTAGATTAGACTCAGATTTTCAATTCTGGGGTCATATCCAGCCCCTGGCACTGAATAGTTGGTTTGTCCACTTAATAGTTTAGCTACAGTAACTGTCAGTGGCGATAATTAGCTACCGGCCAGATAGCTAAACTGGCTAAAGTTAGACCAGCCTTTTATGTGCCTAACATTAGCTGGGTTAAGTTAACCGGTCAGTGGCTGAATATCACTATTGACTAGTTAATTTGAGCAGCACCCTCAGCATGCTAAGGTCTTACATGGATGGCATCGGAGCATGCAGTATCACTGAACATCTCCCTCACCGGGATTAATGCAGCTAAGTGCATTAATCCTTTAGAATATGCCCCCTCCTTTTTTAAAAAAAATATTCAGGGGTAGCAGTCAGCATTTTCAAAGCATCTGACTGCGTTGCTGAAACTAGAACTGGATATTCAGCTCCGGAGCCTATCCAGTATACAGTGCAGAATATCTGGTTTTGTTACCCATACTTTTGCTATCCGGTTAGCAGCAATATTCAGCCTCTAACCGGATTGCCAAAATCACATTAAGTCAGGACAGTCATTGATAGTGGTTTGCCTATCTGTTAGTGGCTGTATATTGCTGCTAATCAGATAGACACTGGGACTGCCTCAGCTTCATCTTCAGATAACCCCTAAACAAACTGAATGTTTCTAAGGCGGTCTGTGCTGTGGTGATATTCAGTGGCACTAACCAGGCAGAGCGGCGATTGAATATCAGCCCTTCAGTTTTTATTAACATTTTAAAAAATTAAGACAAAACACCAAAAGTTACCCTAATCCAGGCCACAAATCCCCCCAACACTATAAATTTCCATCCCCTACTCCCCTGTAAAAACAAAACAAACAACTAAGAAAAGATTATGTTCCTCATTGGATTAAAATATTAAAGAGGTAATTTTCTAAGGAGGTGCCTACTTTGCAGAGCAGTGCACACCTACTTCGACATTAAGACAGTTAAGTGGCCATCAGGGCCAATGCTACCATTAGGTGAACTAGGTGGTCGCCTAAAGCACTGGCCCGTTGGGGGGCACCCATTGCCACCATTGCTGCCCCTCCTGGGACCAACAGTGGTGGCAATGGCAAAACAACCATGACACAGCACTACCAAAGGCTCCAGCGCAATAGCACGGCGCCTGCCTTCATATAGATTATAAAATATAATTTGCGTGCTTTCCTGAATAATATAGGCATGGGCATTTACACCAGTTCTAAGGCTGGCATAAACATCAATGCTTTAACATAAGATTTGTTCTCTGTCACTTACACTAGTATTTCGTAAAGACAAGTAGGCGTCTACTTGCCCTTATAAAATATGTTTAACATAGTGCTTTAAAAAGTGCTTAAACTAGGACCCCCACCCCAATAAAATTAGTCTTCATATAATCTTTAAACTGAGCTAGGCCGCAATGAGCCTTACTTGTGTTTTGTACTTGATTTTCAGGCAGTCTCCTACAGCAGTCTCATTATCTGTGGCTCTACCCACCCTTTGTTTTCAGCTGCTTTTATACTGCTTTAATTAGCTGAACTTTCTTTATCTTTATCTTTATTTGCACTTTATATACTGCCCATGTCGAGACATTAGGGCGTTTTACAATAAGTAAAACATGTCTACGCTATGGGAAAATGGAAAAGAACGCCATAATAATATAGAAAAGGATAGAAGTAGTAGATCATTAGCAAATAACACAAAAGAGCAATACTTAAGTAAGGTATACAGAGGGTATCACAGGGGAGGGTTGAAGGCCTGTTCAAACAAATGAGTTTTTAACAAATTTTTGAATTTTGGGTATGAGGGTTCTAAACGGAGGGAGGGTGGCAGGGTGTTCCAAAGTATGGGACTGAGGAAGAAAACGGCAGCACGTTGAGTCTGTTCTAAATGGGCTTTGGAGGGGGAAGGTAAGGATAGCCGATAGGCTCAAACAGATAGGCATTCTGCTTCACCCCTTCTCAGGACTCTGCTCCAGAGGCCCTTTTCAGTTCTGCCCATTTATTACTGTGCTTCTCCTTGAGGCAGCATTGAGGCTCGCACAACAGAGTTACTCCATTGTTTATAAATTTGCACAGGTTGCCAGTACATGCCAGAATAATTGTAAAATTGCTGTGTTTTGTTTTTTAAATTTTACATAGTTTAGTTCCTCAGTACATGCTTAAACTTGTGATTTTTCCAGCCAATAAGAGAACCTTGCAGTCTGCCACCAATTTGGCCTTGTCCTATCCTTCTGTAAAAGATTATAATTTTAAATGAACTTTTCACAAACTGTTCTCATACTGTGCAAGCAGAGTGAAATCTGCTACCATATGATATTAAGAGTTTAGATCACTGGCATAAGTTCTGCCCAAAAGCCCCCGCAATGTGGAGGGGCCTGAGCAGAAAGGGGGCCCACACAGTGGTGCCAGCAGCAGCGTGACAAATTTACTTTAACATGTTTGTCGCATTGCTCCTCTCTTTTAAGTTTGCCACAGGGGAAAGCGGGACCGATGGCTTAAACATGTTGCGCATGCCCTGACAGTATTTTGAGAGTTGCCCTTGAGCTCCTGTTCCTGTGTTGCCATTTTGAAAAATGGCAGTGCCTGGCCCCACATGGTGCAGACTGCCATATAAGGTAGAAAATGCCTTATATGGCAGTTTGACCCCACTCAGTGCATCCCAGGATACACCATGCAGGGCCAGGCACTGTCATTTTTCAAGAAGGTGGCGCAGGAGCAGGAGCACATAGGCAATGCTCCCGCGGGAGTGGGGGGATCGGGGCCACTGGGCCACCAGGATTATTTTTAGTTGGGTGGGTGGTGGGGCCGGGCTGCTGGGCTGCCAGGGATTTGCTTTCTGTCAGGGGCACCAGCCCCCTAACAGTATTTTAATGGCATCGGGGGCTTTCCCCGATGCCTGGATCTTCTAAGAGGAAGTTTGATACTTTACCTCAGATGATCCAGGTATCAGGGAAAGCCTTCAATGCCATCAAAATAGTGTCAGGGTGCATATGCAAATTAGCCACGCAGTGCCCCTATTTCTCTGGGAGAGCATGCCAAACTTGCGCCGACTTCTGTGTGCATGTGTTTGACTTGCTGTCCCAGTTTAAGGCTGCCATTTGTGCCATAGTTTAATGCATGTCTAATCTGCATATGCACTCCTTTCTGCCTGCCGGTGCTGAAGTCACGCGCTATCAGTGTGCTGCATAGAGGCGTACAGTGCGGGACTTCAGAGCTGGCTTTCTGCATCGGCCCAATAATGCATGAATAATATGAAAACTCATGAGCACCGAGTGCAAAGCTACCGCATGTTCCCGGCAGTCAACATGCGGTTTTGTACCCTAACACGGGGGAGGGGGGGGACTATTACCGCACATGCATTTAACTCTACCTGCTGAGGTGGAGATAATTGCATCTCCACTAATTGCAAGAGTGATTAGTGTGTGGTGTTTACTCCTGCGCTGACTGTGAGGCGCTTACCATACCTACTCTCCACCCCTAACCCACCCATTTAGCACTTCAGCAGGTGAGTCACAGCTTGGAAATTGCCCTCACTGACTGTCATTGACATGTGCTAACTGCATAGCACATTTTAGCAAAAGGGCCCTTTTATATTGTACTTATAAATGTATAATGTTGTTTACATTTTTTATTCATTATTCATTGCTCTATTCTGGAGAGGAAATGGGTGGCTTAGGTTAAAAGTCAATAGTAATACTATCATTAGTTTCACTCCATGCTTATGAGCAACATTCCCGCCAAGCTGCACAAAAGTCTTACAAAAAGTAATATTGTCATCATTTGTATGTAATCCACTTTGAACTGGCTGAATATAGCAGAATATAAAAACTTGATATTAAATTAAAGTAACTCTCATCATTGTTAATAATTATATTAATTTCTCCCCGTTTATGGTTTGGTTTCCCCCTCCCTTCTAGTTCAGGGATCGCAACCTCCTGCAGCCTTTGACTAACATACCTGCCTTGCACAACTTTGTCAAAGTGCAGTATTGTTCTCTTTTACATAGCAAGCTGAACTATGTCGTGCTTTCTAGTTAATGGGGCACTGTTTAAAGTTTTGCCCTGCGCTGCATTCCTGGCATGTACAATTGAGGAGGTACAAATGGGCATATTGTCAATGTGTCATGTTTCTCTCTGTATGCCACAGCCACCTTATTGTCCTATGTCCCTCTCAGTCCAGTGAATGGGGTACATGTCTGAGGCATCAATATGATAAGACGACATAGATGCTATTATGTAATCATATATTAGGGATACACCGCGGAGTAACAGAAGACAACTGCTGCATGGAACTGAGAAGCTAAAGGTAGAAAATATTTTTAGAGAGAATGGGGCATCCTTTGTCCCTTGGTAGCAATGACTGTACTTCAGAACTCTTAAATCTATATAAACTCATTGCTGTTTGATACTTTAAGTAATGAAGGAAATGTAGATTTTATGTAGCCAACACAGCCTTTAAAGCCTTTAAAATAGATACTCTCAAGTACTGTATAAACTTTGAATCCCACATTGGTCCAGCCCTCTTTCTAACAAGGTGATATACACTGATAACAATTTGCAAGAAGCTTCACCCCAGAAGTTCTGAAATTTAACAGCGCTGGCTTTTTATGTTACTCCTACGAGAGCAGACACTATCAATTCAGCTCTAGCAGATAACATAGTGAATGAATGCCCTTTAAAATCTATTTCAATATTTCTAATATTAGCTTTGATTCTGTATAGGTCAGGAGATACCTAACAACTGTATAGTGCAAGGTATTCATCATGTAGAGAGTTTCTGGAAAATTCTTCTTAAAACATTTGGTTCGTTTTCTCTAATATTCACAGGAATTCTTTGTGTGCTACAAATTTGATCTCTGGCTGGGAATTGTAAAATAATTTTGCAAAATTCCTCCTGTCACAACAGCTTCTTGCATGATTCAGAAGAAAGTTCAACTGTACCTCTGCTCATGGCTGCATAGCTTTTCTAAACTGCTTTTATATGGGGAAGAGGGGGGAGGGGGAGGAGGTGGGGCCTTTTTGCATCTCTTTTTCCTTTCTCTTTTTAGTCCACTTCACTCTCAAAATTTGTGCCGCAAACCTTTCACACAGAAGCAGCTGTCATAATTCATATGATCAACTTCAATGTTTTTTTCTGTATGACTATAATCTCTTGGATAGGTTTCCACTGAGCTCTGTGGGGTCATCACAGGACAACCAAGAAACATGACTGTGAGCATTGCTGAAGATCAATGTGAGCTCATAAGAAACATTCCTGCCAAGCCACAGAGGAGTCCTCTGCCTTTACTGCTGCTGGTAGGGGGAGGTGCTGTGATATTGTGCTTTAGTCACACCGCCTCCTACCAGCACAGCAGCACAGGTAAAAGACTCTTGTGCAGCTTGGCGGGAATGTTGCTCATAAGCATGGAGTGAAACTAATGATAGTATTACTATTGACTTTTGACCTAAGCCACCCATTTCCTCTCCAGAATACAGCAATGAATAATGAATAGAGCAATGAATTAATTTGGAAGATAAATATACATCTTTAGAAAGAAAAGGAGCATAAGTTTTTAAATTGTCACTTTATTTAAGGGAAGACTGATGTCTCAAGGGAACTGGCACAAAATCTTGCACTTGTGAGTCACAGAGTTCAAATCTGGCTTAGATCGATAAGGACTTAAGGCATGTTTGTTCATCCTTCTCATATGAAATTTACATGTACTTTATCACCTGTGGTAGATATGGCAATTTATTTCATGAAAATGTTAATAGAGAAAAAAGACAAAGATCCTGACAACTTGCAAAATCAATAAGTTCATCGTTGAAGGAGAAGAAATTGAAATAGTGGACAACTTTAACCAACTTGGATCAACTATCAATAAAGAAATAACAGTCAAGAACTCAGAAGACACATTGCTCTTGGCAGAATGGCTATGAAGGGCCAAGACAAGACTCTGAAGAGCAGAGATGTCTCTCTCCAGACAAAGATTCAACTTGTTCAAGCTATGGTACTTTCAATAACATCATATGGATGTGAAAGTTGGACACTGAAAAAGATAGACAGGAAGAAAATTAATGCCTTTGAATTATGGTGCTGGAGATGAATACTGTGTATACCATGGACTGCACGAAGAACAAACCAGTCAGTACTAGAGATGAAACCTAAACTTTCTTTAGAAGTTCAGATGACAAGACTTTGACGTTCATACTTTGGACACATCATGTGAAGAGAAAGATCATTAGAGAACAACATCATGTTTGGCAAGGTGGAAGGTCTACGCCAAAGAGGATGGCCAGCAATGAGGTGGATCGATACAAGAACAACAGCAATGGGTGCCATTCTGTCAACAATGAGCCGCTTGACTGAAGACCGAACACAGTTTAGGACAACTATCCAGAGGGTCACCATGAGTTGACACCGACTTGATGGCACTTAACAATAACAAAAGACATTGTATATGTAGGTGCCTACCAATGTTCCCTCTAAGCTGCGCTGGGTCTGCCGCCAACATTCCTGCTGGCGGGGGAGGGGAGGAGTGTGTGTGCGCAGTGCGATCGATCGCTCTGCCCCTCTCCTCACCAGCAGGAATGCCGGCGGAGGACCCGGCGCAGATGAAAGGGAACATTGTGAGGGTGCTGCAGTGTGTGTTAGTCACAGGGTCTAACACACGCCGCAGTACCCTTGCAATGTTCCCTTTCATCTGCGCCGGGTCCTCCGCCAGCATTCCTGCCGGTGGGGGAGGGGCGGAGCGATAGATCACACTGCACCCCCCCCCCCCCCCCCCGCCAGCAGTAATGTTGGTGGCAGACCCAGCGCAGCTTAGAGGGAACATTGGTGCCTACACTTCTCATACCACCATCACAGCATGGCATTAATTTGCAACATCAATAGAGAGGTCAGAGACTGCATAGGTATTCAGAATAAATTAGTCTTTCCTATAGTGATGGTCTCCGCAGGGTAGTAGGAGTTGGGCATATTGGTAAGGCATTCTAGAGAAAGCTTGAACTGGGACTGTCTGGGGCTACCCCTGTTCTGTAAATAAATGGAGGACATGGAAGGTGTTAATCTTTCTGGGGCTACCCCTGTTCTGTAGATAAATGGAGGACATGGAAGATGTTAATCAAGCACCTTCCAAGACCACTAAATTCCCTTAAATGTGCTTGGATGAAAACCAGCTGGATCATGTTCTGATTTTGAATTATAAATAGAAATGAATACATAGCATGCCTTAAAAACTAGACTATTGGATTTGGATGGAGCTCATGCCTTTCTTAGAAGTTCACAGAGAGTTACAATCAGGTACTGGAGGCATTTTCCTGTCTACAGAGGGTTTACAATCTAAGAGGCTAATGCAGAAAAGTAAAAAATGGTGCCAAGTTTCAGCACAGTTGTTTTACATTTGGTGAAATTTGAAATTCATGAGTTTGAATGCGATTAGCATGTCCACTGTGCAATGCTTTAGCGCAGTGGGTTGTGCTGGCGATTTTCCTGTGCTATCTTGCTTTCTGCATCAGAGAGCAAGACTAGCAAAGGAAAATTAACAGCAAAATGCTGCACTAGAGCATGGCGCAGTGTTTCTGCATCAGCTCCTTAGATTGTAAGTCCTTAGGAGACAAGGAAATACCTACTGTACCTGACTGTACCTGACTGTAACTGCTACTGAAAAGGCATGAGCTAAAATGAAATAGTTTACACGGGTCCATCTCTATTAGCCCCCACCCTCCTAAAATCATGGAGAATCATTCAGTGATGGCTGCAGCTTGTCCTAGGCTCCGCTCTGCCTGCCGGGCCAGTTTCTATGTGAGGCGGACAGATGTGAGAACATAGCAGTTTACATGTGCAGTTCCCGCAGCTGCCAGGAGGAGAAGAAAGTCAGCGCTGCAGGGAGTCCAGAAACCTGACCCAGCTCCGAGTACTGCCAAATAATAATGTATGACTTTAAGAAAGATCTTATGAGGGTGTGGGGAATGGCAAGTCTTGCCCTAGTGACAGACTTCTGTACCTTAGTCACGGTCAAACAGATGTTGTAGTGGATCTTGTGATCAAACTCCACTCTTGAAGATCAACCAGACTTCTCTGGGGATAGGACAGAGTGTTCTCATATACTGTAAGAAATTAACTCCTCCAGACTTTGTGACCACCCAACACCTTCCGCAGTGTCAAAGTTGATGCTTACAGTAAACTGTGGTTCAAAAGCAGTTATGATTTACTGACCCGTCAGACAGAAAACTCTATCCACAAGCACCACATGTAGAAGAAGCAGGATTCTATAAATTCACAAACACAGTGGACCCTCCAATATAAAGCCCAATTTTGCATAGGTTGTCTAGGCAGGAAAGAGGACGGCCAAGTCCTGGATGAACACAGTTACCCTAATGTTTTACAAAAGGCTCTCTGAACAAGCAGCCTTTTATAACATACATCTAAGGATGTGGGAAACACGTGTAGTTTGCAGCAGTTAGAGCGCAAAGAGACATTTTAGAAAGGACAACGTTTTTAAGAAGTGTGACATTGCTCAAGCACTTAACAAAGGTAAGCAGCGCTTTTGCAGCCTACATGTGTAAGTGCCAGATTCTACAAAACTAGAGGTCCAAGAGGAGCTAATTAAGATGCAAAACTAGAAAGCTCTAAGTTTTGTACTTTAGAGGTGATTTCAAATATCTATGAGGTAAGCATAAGTAGCCCCTCAATGACTCTTGCAAATCCCAGATCTAAATCAGCAGTTAGCTGACGCTTACTCGTGCCTTGGAGCAGATTTAAATAACTGGATTTTTAAAACATATGTAGGTGTTACTGTTGCAGAACTGGAAGTGCATGCAATAGTTTTCCAACCCACCATAACACAGCCCTTTCAAAACTGGTTGTGCTGCGGATCTCTCCCCAATGCTCTCTTTCTCAATTAGTTGTAGCTTTCTGAAATCACAAATGCAAAGGCCGCACAAGCTTTCTAAAATGATCTCCATAATCACTAGGCTAAGTTCCTGTCTCCAAGAGCTTAGAATCATTACGGGCCATAACTGCCTCCATGGCAAAAGGAAGTGACTCCCTTACACCAAGATACATAGTCCTATTGGTTACTCACAGTGGCAATATTAAACCCAGAGGTTACTCCTGAGAAGGAGATGTGCTGCAATCTCTCTCCAAGTAGTTTGGATGGGTTCAAACTAGAGGAGAGGCTAGAATGCTATGCAATAAAATGGTGTCAGGCTTAGGTTGACCCATGCCATCTTGACATAGAAGAGTTACAAGGCAGGAGTGAAAGGGGGCCACTGCTGTCCTAAGAAGGCTACAAATGGTAAGAGGAGGGTTGGGGGATTAGGTAGGAATCTAAGAGAGATCTTTTTAAAACAGTTTCAAATAGCAGCAGTGATATCTTTCTGGCTCCCCTCACTCTCTTTGTCCAACAGCATGGTGTCTCTGCCCACTACTATGCTGATGACATCTTTCTTCTTTACCACACTGACTCTTTTAATCCAGATATTACTCCCTTCAATAATTGTCTTTCCTCTGTTGCCTCCTGGATCTCCTCTAATTTCCTTCACATCAACCTTGCAAAAACTTCAGCGATTTGGTTCACCTTTGGATGTCCCCCTCCTCCTCTTACACCTTTGCTCTCCGCTACACCCATCCCTATGGTCACCTCCCTTAGATATCTGGGTGTCACTCTTGACTCTGCTCTTACATTCAAGGATCATATTTCAACTATGGTTCAATGCTCTTTTTACTCCCTAAAGCAACTCCGCAATGTCCGACCTTTCCTTTCTTCTTCCTCTATGGCTATTCTACTTCTTTCCTTAGTTCTCTCACATCTTGATTATTGTAATGTTTGTCTGGCTGGTCTTTCCCAATCCCAGCTTTCTTGCATTCAGCGTGTTCAGAATACTGCTATCCGCATCCTCACCCACGCATCCCGCTTTGATCCTGTCACTCCCCTTCTTCTTCATCAGCACTGGCTACCCATCACATACCGTATACAATTTAAAATCCTTATTTTTGTACACAGAACTATTCATACTGGTACCCCTCTCTATCTCGCCGATCAGGTACATCTGCACACCCCTCACCGTTCCCTTCGCTCCATTCACATTAATCGTATGTTTCTTCCCTCTCCGTCTCAGGCCCACCTAGAGTCCACTCGATCCTCTGCTTTTTTCTTCCTTGGATCTCGGCTTTGGAACTCGCTCCCCCCCCTGCCCTCCGAATGGATTCTTCCTTCAAATCTTTCAAAGCCCAACTGAAAACTCACCTCTTCTGCACAGCTTTTGATCTTCCTTCCCCTCCTTCCCTTACCCCCCAAGTAATTAAAAGTAAATGAATGACCTCTCATTTCCCTCCCCCACTCTTTCCTTTTCTGTTTGTTTTTGTCCTTGTCTTTATTTCTCTGTTCTTTCTTCTTCCCTGGTTCTGTCCTTTTCTTTCCTTTGAAATACGATTGGTGTTCACATTTCCTCTTCTTTTTTCCACAGCATTTTATGTATAGCCTCTTTTTTTAATTTCTAATTTTTAATGTGTAAACCGCTCTGACACTATGTAACGGGCGGTATATAAAGTTTTTAAATAAACATAAACATAAACATAGTGATAGACATTTTTTTGTTGTTTTACAACTTCTTTTTTCTCTTTGTTTTTCTCTCTGTTCTGTTTTAAAGAAAAGAAACAACAATGAAACAAAAAGAAACCCAAGTTATTCAGTGCACACCACTAGTATGCATGTGATTTGAAAACAGAGAATGTCTCCAATAGCTGGGCAGATAATTCAGACTAAAACAATCAGGGTTAAGCCAGACTCTTTGCTAACCTAAGAGATAAGGCTAAGCTGTAAACAGAGGCAAGTACCCTTATCTTGCAGTAGAAAGCATAGGTCTGACATTTCAGAAGAAAAAGTAATTGACCCAACCCAGGAGGCCAAGGAGGGAGCTGAGTCCAGGACCTGGGGGAGGAGAATACCAGCAGACAGGAGACTACATAGGCAGAAAAATCATAGGAGCATTACAGGAGAGTGGAGTCTGGCCCACTGTCCTTGTAATCCTAATACAGGGGCCTTGTTTCCCTTCCAGCAGCAACCTCACCGTTGGAGACAGGACCCCTTCATTTCATTTCATTTCATTTTACACCAGGTCTTGGGGATCATGGTTCTGGGACTTGGAGAAGAGGAAGTTGGTAGAATATTTGGCAAGAGGGGTTTGTGACTCTAGTGCCTCTCATGAGCAATAATATTCCCCACCATTATATCTGAACTCTGGGAAATTCAAAAAAATCAACACGTTCCAGGCTGTATTTTGCAATAGAAACACAACCTTTACTGGTTAGCTGCTAGAAAAAAAAAGGAAAATATTAACCTGAATACGTTGGTACAAAAAGGAAATAAGGGAAGTTAAAGAAATGCAGGTAACTGAAAATATACAGTAAAAGCCATAGAAAATAAAAGTCAATAGTTTTTGAAAACTGGAGGCTCCACAGAGGCGTTACCAGTGGTGGGATTCGGCTGGTTCTGCCTGGTTTGCATGAACCGGTTTCAGCCATGGGCCACATTCAATGAACTGGGCTGAAAACAGCGTCCTGATGCCAGTGCTGCACTGGCAGGAATCCTCCCACCAGCCAGTGGTTTGATGGCATGGGTGGCTTTGTTTCCTTCACCTTGGGTGCTCCATTGGTGGGTGGGGGGATCGGGCTGCTGGGCCACCAGAGAGTTGCTGCCCTGCAGTGGCTGCCAGCAGTCCAAGCGTGCAGCACCAGCAATGCAAACGTGAGCCATGCTGCCACCCACTTGGTTCTGTCAGAGACGGGATCGATCCAAAGCGGTTCCTGTTTGGATCAAATTCCATCACTGGGCGTTACCCTACTTTTCCTGAATGTTATGAGTGTCACAAGTGGCTGAGTTACTTCAAGTGAGCCACTAATGGTAACTCTTAGCTTACAGAGAAAATATTTTTTCTTTTTTCTTAATGCACTTTACAACTTTTTGTACCTTAAATTCAAATCAGAACTAACCAAAGGGGTGAGAGCTTTCTCACACATAACCACCTGAACAAGTGTAACTTTTGTAAAAACTTCTAATTTTAATTTTTTTAAAATGATGTCAATTTAGTTTTTATAAATAAACAATAACAATATTTATGACTGCAGTAAAGTATTTTCCTATGAACAATTCTTACAATGCTTCGATTCAACAGTGCTACAACATTCTCTTTCAAAAACAGGCAAGTATTAGTTAACCAGTTTAAAGCTTGAGATTTCTTTACACCTTAATAGAAGAAAAGATCCACAGCACTGCACCATGCAAAATATGAGGTGCACTTGTCTGCCCACAGGGGTGCACCACACGCAGCAACCACACTATGCTTGCCAGAACAGGGCCAGGAAAACATCAACATAACAAGCAAATGTATTCAGTACAGTGGCCACTGGCCAGCAAGCAGGATGGGAGGTCACAAATGAGTCACAGAGCCATCAGTGTCCCAAGGCCTGTGGGAGCTCCAGGGCATACATACCCTGAGCACAGGCAGCAGCCCCAGCACCCTGTGGAGGGTGCAGAGGCAGGGTAACTGGCACACCCTGGCACAAGAGCAGTTGTGGATGTAGCCCCAGGGCAAGGCCCAACTTTTAGAGAAAAAGTAAAAGAAAAAAAAGAATAGTCACTCTAGTATGTCAGTCACTTATCTCAAATCTTCTTTCCAGGTCTTGCTGCTTTCTTCATATTGGGTACCTTAGGATCCTCTCTGCTCCTGCAGTGTCCGGCTGTAGCCTGGATAACTACCACCTATCTTTAAAAATCAATAAAAGAAACTCCCTCCCTAGCTGTGTGTGTAGTAACTAGAAAGTGTTCCTATCATTTTTCTTCCTTTTCTATTTCTGTTGCTTTTGAGATTTGCTTTTCCCAAAAAGAGAGGATAAGATTCCCTGTCTTTCCCTCCCACAGAACTCTTTATGCAAAAATACATTTTTCTTTAGGTATATGCCAGAGTCAGTCCTTACAACGGCCAATCAGTTCAGCAAAACTATACCAATTGCGAATAAACTGAATTCTTTCAATAAGGCAATGTTTTTTTTCTTTCTTCAAAAACACATTCAATCCTTTATTCAATAAATCCTGTGAGCAGTGCACTGTTTTAAAACAGCTCTCTTTTAAGGTTTTTCTTTTCACTATACTGGGAGTTTTATACCTTCAGCCTTACGGTTCCTTCACTGCTTGAAAGACATCAATGCTATAGAAAGCAAGTCACACACTGTTAAGCTTTTATCCAAAACAATGCTCAAAATTAAACCCACTCTAATAAATCAATTCAAATTCTCACTCTCTGACCAATCAGTTCAAACATGCTATGGTTAGAACAATATTAACTAAACCAAATTACCAGGCAAATTACCAAAAAATATAAACAATCAATTCACAAAAAGGTAACATATACACCTAAAAAGGTAGAACACACATAGAAAATTTATTGTATCATATAACATTAAAATATTACAATAGAGATGTCTACAAACTGTATGGCCACAATAAACAAACAATATAAATGCACCATACCCATTCACACACTAAAACATGCATACTCATAGACATAATAAACTGGCCACACCTTGGATCTGGTCACCACCTCACTAACTTCTCCTACTCAACCCCGGCTCCTGACCAATAAGCCAGTACCCTGGACAGACCATTTCTGTCTCACTTTCTCCTTGAAGTTTGCTATGAATGACCCCACCTCTTCTTTACCTCACTCCAGTGCCTCCTCCTCTTCAGCATGACTCTCTCGTCATATTTCTCCCTCCACTCTCAAATTTTTTCCTCCTGCAGAACAAATCCTTCCCTCCAATGTCTCGTCCCTTTCTCCCACCTCATGGGTAGCATTGTGGAATTCTAGACTCTCTGATGCTTTGGACCAAATTGCACCATTACAACCTCGTCGTCCCTGTCAGGCTGTTCGTCAACCCTGGTTTCATGCTGGTCTCCGCTTGCAGCGTTCCCATCTTCACAGGGTGGAGCATCTTTGGAGGAAAGCTCAATCACCTGCTGCCTTTCAGTACTTCAAGACATGTCACCTTCAGTACCATTCCAGCGTCCATCAGGCAAAATGTACCTTTTACTCAGAGGCAATCGCAGTAGCCCCAAACAGATCTCGTCAACTCTATTCCACTCTTCAAGCTCTCTGTAGCCTGCAGTCCCATTCCTCTCTTCCTACTGGTGGCTCCCACTCAGTTCCGGTTCCTAGTCCGTCCCGGCTAGCCTCCTTTTTTCCTCACCAAAACCCAGGACTTATGCTCCACTCTTCACTCTTGCCCCCAACCACTGGCCTCCCCTCCTACAGCCTCACCCCCCCAACTTCTCCCTTGTCTCACACTTGGGCTAACGTCCATCCTTTTACACCCACAGAACTTCTTAAATTAATTTCCACAATGCATAAGACCACATGCCCATTGGACCCTGTGCCGTCCTCCTGGCTATCTGAACCCTCCCTTGGTCTGCTTTCTCCGATGCTTACCATGTTCAATACAAGCCTTGCCTCTGGGAATTTCCCTTCTTCTTGGAAACATGCTCTCGTACATCCTCTTTTGAAAAACCCGTCCCTCGATCCTCTCAATCCAGCACATTATCGTCCAGTTTCGAATCTTCCATTTGCTTCAAAAATCCTTGAAAAAGTAGTCTTATCTCA
The DNA here is from genome assembly GCA_033557465.1 of Ichthyophis bannanicus. Classification (NCBI taxonomy): domain Eukaryota; kingdom Metazoa; phylum Chordata; class Amphibia; order Gymnophiona; family Ichthyophiidae; genus Ichthyophis; species Ichthyophis bannanicus. The sequence goes on along the minus strand of CM066031.1, from coordinate 572,549,018 downwards.
ACTCTCCCATCACCTCGATTCGATTCATTTCCTTCACCCTTGTCAGTCTGGTTTCTGCCCAGACCATAGCCTGGAATCCATTATGTCCACTGTCTTGAACAAGATACATTTCTCACATGATCATGGTGACATCTCGGTTGCGGTATCTCTGGATCTATCTGCAGTCTTTGATCTTGTGGATCACTCACTCTTGCTCTCTAGACTATGGTACTCGGGCCTCTGGGGTAATGTCTATCACTGGTTTCACTCCTTTCTATACTCTAGGTCCTTCACAGTCACCTCCGGCTCTTCTACCACCATCCCCAACCCTCTCCCTTATGGTGTTCCACAAGGCTCTGTCCTGGCTCCACTGCTGTTTAATGTCTTTCTGGCTCCTTTAGCTTTATTAATTCAGCAATCTGGGCTGTTGGCGTATTACTATGCTGATGACATTTTTATTTTGCACCATACTTCTTCTGTCCCGCCTGATATCTCCCCTCTCAACAAATGTCTATCACTGATTTCTGTCTGGCTTTTCACTAACTGCCTTGTCCTCAATATCACCAAAACTGCAGCCATTTGGTTCCCACATGGAGGCAGCTGCCCATCCTTGGCTCCCTCTCTCTCAGCTGCCCCAATCACTTTGGTTCCTAAGCTTCGCTATCTCGGTGTACTGCTAGATAACAATCTTTCCTTTCACGATCACATCTCACAGTTGTCTTGGCGTTCTTTCTACTACCTTCATCGTATTCGAGCCGTGTGACTATTTCTTTCTCCACAGGCCTTAACTACCCTTCTTCTTTCTTCAGTCATTTCCAGGTTGGACTTTTGCAATCTCACACTTGCTAGGGTTCCCCAATACCAACGATGCCGGTTGCAGTTAATAGAAAATACTGCATCCCGGCTCATAACCCATGCCTCTCATCGTAATCATATTACCCCTATCCTCTATCAACTTCACTGGCTTCCATTAGATTTCCGGATTCAATTCAAGATTCTCACTCTGGGACACCAAGCCATTTATACACATAGATCTCAGTACCTGGCAGACCTTCTTGTGTTTCAAACTCCCACCCAAAGTCTCCGTTCTGTTCATGTCAATCGGCTCCAGCTCCCTTCCCCTATTCATGCACACTTGCAATCTACCCAGCAATCAGCCTTCTTATACCTTGGCCCCTCTCTGTGGAACACCCTTCCTACCGCACTCCGCCTAGAGGAATCCTACCCCAAGTTTCGTTCCCTCCTGAAGACCCACCTCTTCTCCTCTGCTTTCGCTGTCCCCTGATCTCCTGTTTCTACTGTTTTCTTTTTTAATGTTTCTGTATTGATGCATCTTCCTACCCTCTTTCTATGGAAAATTGTAGTTCCTTCTTCACCTCTGGGGCTTTAGCCTCATTTTCTTTTGCTTTTGGATTATTGTAAACCGCCCCGATGTTATGGGAGGCGGTATATCAAGTAAATGAATAAACATAAACATAACACTCTATCAACAATAGTTATGGGATTCCCCAATTGGAATAAAACCTTCATACTGTACATATAAATAACCTGTTCATCAATAATAATGAAATGCCCCAATCACAATTAAGCCTCTATAAATACCATGGATATTAATAACCTTTTCATCAACATCAATACATTATTATCTTTATAAATATAATACTTTTCACTATCATCTTTAATACATTCAACAGTCCTAACTATAATCAGATAGCATCATTATTCCAGTGACAAACTATTATATGGCATAATGCACTAATGCACTCATATTCACTATTTTTTGCCCCATTACAACATGTACCAAATATATATCAAATCACATCACATAAATTGATATTGTGTGCCAATGATCACTATTCACCACTGTAATATTCACAAAGTCCCCACTAACCACACATCCAATGTGATGTCATTATTGTCATTGTTCTCTCCTCCACCGAATACTATACATGCATCCAACATTATTAAATTCTTGCTGTAATGTCCACTACTGATCGCTGCTTTAATATGTTCACAAATTTTCTTCAGTGCTATCCATTCACAGTTATCATAACTTTCACATACCACAATAGGATGTCACATAAACTCTTCATAAAAACCGTCCTCTTTCATATATTCCTTCTCTTTCACCATCACACACACTCTGTGCCTTCTTCACCTCGATGCTCCTTCTACTTCCACTATCATGCACGCTCTGTGCCTTTTCCACCTCGATGGTGTATCCTTCACACACTCCGATAGCATTTCCTCCACACACTCATGGTATGGTGAATGTATATTGTTTGTTTATAGTGGCCATATAGTTTGTAAACATCTCTATTTTAATATTTTAATGTTATGTGATACAAAAGTTTTCTATGTGTGTTCTACCTTTTTAGGTGTATATGTTACCTTTTTGTGAATTGATAGACCAATATTAAAACATATATCCCTAGATAAGCAGAACCCCAACTTATATAGGCCAATTTCTAGTCTCCACCTTCATGACTAAAGTAATTGAAAAAATTGCCCAGACCCAATTGTAAGATTTCATTGACCGGAATGCTCCACTAGACGAACAGAAATATGGCTTTAGACCGAATCATGGCATGGAAACCCTCCTCCTAGCCCTGTTTGACAATCTTATTCAAGGACTAGACAAATCAAGATAAGCCTGTGTACTTGTATTTCTTGACATTACCTCCACGTTCCACAACAACAGCCATCCTCAATAGATTGCACCACATATGGATACATGGAAATGTATTCAAATGGTTCCAATCCTGTCTTACCAAGCGTACCCGACAGGTACGAATCAGCAAATTTCCCAACCATATAATCAAGAAAAAAGTATACCTCAGGATCTGCCCTCTCATCTGTATTATTTAATATATACCTTCAACCAATTCGTAACATTATGAATCTCAACTATCAAAACCTAACAACAGGCTTTAGTGCAGCAATGAATTGGCTAAACCTCCACAACTTAAACATAAATTATAACAAAACTGAAGTCCTTTTTGTTACAAGGAACCCAAACTTCTCTCCTCCCCCAAAACTACAACTTCACAACACCGAGCTAAAAGTAAAAACAGAAGTAAAATATCTTGGGGTTACCTTGGACACTTTCAGTAATCTCCCACATAAAGCAAATGGCTAAAACCATCTTGTACAAACTATGAATACTCCAGTAACTCAGGCCATTCCTTGATAATCATGACTTTCTTATAATCCTCCACTCCATAATCATTCCCCAGTTTGACTTTTCAAATGCTATTTTACAAGGCTTACCAAAACACACCAATAATCAACTTCAAATGGCCCAAAATATTGCAGCCCGTATCATTTACAAGGTGAACAGCACAGAACACATCACTCCCATACTACATGAGTTACACTGGTTGCCAATATTGAGCTGTATTAAATACAAGATACTCGTGATCACATTTAAACTGTTGAGGGAAATAGCCCCCTCTACCTTATCTCACTGATCAGCAGCCCAACTCAAGACAGAACAAGAAGAAGTCACAACAATAACACCATAGCAGTCCCCTCAAACTACTACTATACAAACTGATCAACTAGTAGCAGAGCATTTACCTACTTTTCACCCATGCTCTGGAATTCACTACCAGATAAGTTAAGAACTATCATGGACCTAAAGGACTTTCGTAAAGAACTAAAAACATATTTGTTTATAGAACACTATGATGCTACAACTGATGGAAGTAAGATATACCCAACGTAACCACAGACTTTCAAAGATAATTGTTACACTACATAACTCTGATCAACACATAACCTCCTTGTAAATATTGTAATATATGTTGTAATGCTATGCGCTCCTTCCGGAACACAATTTGTAAATACTGTTAACATCGCTGTTCGATACCCAAGTTCCATGTTTTGCTTAAGTTAATACAACAGTTCATTGTAATTTGTTTGTTAAATTGTAAATTGCCCCTGATCTCTGGAAGGGGTGGAATAAAAAAAACGTATAAATAAAATAAACAAATAAATTCAGGTGGTTTTAAAAGTGCTTGAATGAGCTTCAGGGCTCCCTCAGCCTGCTTCCAGTTACTAAGGAAAAAAAAGTTCTCACATTTACTTTTAAATTTACTTTCCATCTTTCATGCAAACTCCTTGCACACTCCTCCTGTAAATAAATAATTCTGTTACTTACAATTCTGATATCAAACAAATCCTTTCACAACTCTCCCACACAGAGTTACTCTGACACACCTTTCTCAATCAGAAATCTTCTTCCCAAAAATCTTCCAGTTAAAGTTCCTGCACATGGAATCTATCCTCTCTGAAAAGTGTTCTTAAACCCAGCTTTGTCCCTTACTACCTTCATTTCAACTCACATAGCACACTTTTAGTGCTTTAAGTCCCTAGCAAACCTTTGCAGACATAAAAGTAATTTTATGGGCCATTTTCTTTAAATTTTACTTAACTGGGTTATGCATTTTGTCTCTTATCTCCTGTGAGCTCTCCCCTGCTTGCCCCAGGCTCAGCAGCTTCCTGCATCAGCCCTGCTTTGTGCATTAACTCCTTAAACATGGTATTGAAACTGCAGTCTGATTCCCTATACATTCATGCACATATATGTCCACACATATTCCTTCAGAATCAGTAAAGATGTATTTATTTGGCATGTTTCCTTATTTGATACTTCATTTGAAATATCCAGCCTTTAATTTTAAAAGTTTATTTCCTTATTTGAAATTTTACTGACTCTTTTCATTTATGTGGATTTCAGAAAGTACTTTTAACTTTTTTTCTCTCCCATTACTCTTTCACACCGAACACGATAGTATCAAGTTAACCCAACACTTTTACTGTTGATATATTAAAAAAAAATATTGAAAAAAAATTATGCTGGTCAACTGCATAGCTGAAACCAGTCAGTTTGAGTGTCCAAAAAAACCCATAGTTGCCTCGGGACTTTGAGGGCCCCAAGTGATTTTGAACAGAATCTGTTTTTCTTTTTTAATACTCCAGGATGTAAACTACTAAAAAGGGGTTTATAAAGTGATGCAATTCCTCTTTCTCTCAAAGTATGGAGTCTCTATGTGCCCTATTAAACTGGGTGAGCTCCTAGTTCCTTCTCCAACAGTTTACATGGCAAGGTTCTGTGGTTACCTCAAACCTCTACTGTAGCAAGCGACATACTCTTCTCATTGCCTTATGATCTGCACACAGCTCTGGTGCCTTACTACTGCTGGCTGCTGGAGCGAAACTTTATGTGCCAGATATGTCTCCCACAGGACCGGTGCTATCATTAGGTGAACTAGGCAATAATCTAGAATGCCATCCCCTTAGGGGCACCCATTGCCATCGCTGCCACCTCTCTTGTGACCAGCAGCAGTGGCAATGGCTGCAAAGAGCCCCTTGGCACTTACCTTACAATTTGGCGCCTGAGGGCTGTTTGCTTCTGCCCCCTCTGATACCCGATGCCAACTTCCTGTTTGCAAATCTTTGGAAATTTTGGGTAGTCCATGTAGTACCCATTTCCAGTCTTGTGAGGGAATAGACTGTGTGTACTACACCATGAAAATGTTTAGCTCTTAAATCCTGCCACTTATAATGGCAAGTCTTGTAGAACGAGTGATAGATAGAAGAAATAGTTTTCCAATGAAGCTGTTGAAGACAAAAACAAGTTAAGAAATTAAGAACATAAGATATGCCATACTGGGTCAGAACAAGGTCCATCGAGCCCAGTATCCTTTTTCCAACAGTGGCCAATCTAGGTCATATGTACCTAGCAGTTTCCCCAAAAGACACACGTTCCACAATGCTTGTACTGGGTCAAGCATTGATATCCTGGGTCCCTTCTTAATAATGGTTTATGGATCTTTCCTCCAGGAACTTGTCCAAACCTTTTTTAAACCCAGCTACATTAACAGCCTTTACTACATCCTCCGCTAACAAATTCCAGAGTTTCACATTGAGTGAAAAAATATTTTCTTTTATTAGTCTTAAATAGTTTACCCTGTAGCGTCATTGCATGTCCCCTTAGTCTTTCTATATTCTGATAATGTAAACAATCGATCTACGTTTACTCGTTCCACTCTGTTCATTAATTTATAGACTTCTATCATATCTCCCCTCAGCCGTCTCTTTTCCAGGTTAAAGAGCCCTAATCTTTTCAGCCTTTCTTCATAGGCGTATCCTTCCATCCCATTTACCATTTTGGAGGCTCTTCTCTGAACCTTTTCTAATAACGCTATATCCTTTTTAAGATACGGCGACCAGAATTGCACACAATATTCAAGGTGCGGTCTCACCATGGAACGATATAGAGGCATTATAATATATTTTGTTTTATTTTCCGTTCCTTTCCTTATGATACCTAGCATTCTATTTGCTCTCTTGGCCGCCACTGCACACTGGGTGGAGGGTTTCAACAAGTCATCCACAATGACGCCTAAATCTTTTTTCTGGGTGGTGGTTCCTAATGTGGAACCTTGCATCGTGTAACCATAGTTTGGGTTGTTCTTCCCTAGTGCATAACTTTGCACTTGTCCACATTAAATTTCATCTGCCATTTTGATGCGCAGTCTTCCAATTTATCAAGATCCTCTTGCAATTTTCCACAATCCTCTTAGGTTTTAACAACTTTAAATAGTTTTGTGTCATCTGCAAATTTGATAACCTCACTCATTATTCCCTTTTCCAGGTCATTTATGAATATGTCAAAAAGCAGCGGATCCAGCACAGATCCCTGGGGTACACCACTATTCACCTTTCTCCATTGGGAAAATTGGCCATTTAGCCCTACCCTCTGCTTTCTATCTTTTAACCAGTTCCTAATCCACAGTAGTACACAGCCTCCTATCCCATGACTCTTTAGTTTTGCCAAAAGTCTCTGATGAGGGACCTTGTCAAAGGCTTTCTGAAAGTCCAGATACACTATATCAGCCGACTCACCTTTGTCCACCTGTTTATTCACACCTTCAAAAAAACATAACAGATTAGTAAGACAAGATGTTCCCTGTCTAAAGCCATGTTGACTGTCTCCCATTAGGCCATGACTATCTACATGCTGAGTAATTTTGTTCTTTATGATGGTTTCTACCATTTTGCCCGGTACTGACGTGAGGCTCACCGGTCTGTAGTTTCCCGGATCACCCCTGGAACCCTTTTTAAAAATTGGCGTTACATTGGAAATCCTCCAATCTTCAGGTATTACAGATGATTTTAATGAAAATTCACAGATTACTAATAGCAGGTCTGCAATCTCATATTTTAGTTCTTTAAACGCCCTTGGATGTATACCATCTGGCACAGGTGATTTGGTACTCTTCAGTTTATCAAATAGTTGAAATGCATCTTCCCGATGTATTGACATTTCCTTCGGCACCTTTAAATACCACTTCAGTCATGGGTAACATCCCTACATCTTCCTCAGTAAAGACCGAAGCAAAGAATTCATTCAATCTCTCCACTATCGCCTTGTCGCCTCTTAGTGCCCCTTTAACCCCTCTATCATCTAATGGACCAACTGACTCTCTCACAGGTTTTTTGCTACGAATGTACATGAAAAATTCTTTATTTTGCGTTTTTGCTTCCGCAGCAAGCTTCTTCTCAAATTCTCCCTTTGCCTGCCTTATCAATGCCTTGCATTTGACTTGCCAGTGCTTGTGCTGTTTCCAGGTTTTGTCATTTGGCTCTTTTTTCCATTTCCTGAAAGATGCTTTTTTGGCAACAACAGCCTCTCTGACCTCACCTTTAAATCATGCTGGCAGTTTTTTGGACTTCCTTCCACTTTTCTTAAAGTGTGGAATACAGCTGGTCTGGGCTTCCAAGATAATATTTTTCAACAATACCCAAGCTTGATGTAAGTCTTTAACCTTTGCAACTGCTCCTTTTAGTTTTTTCTTAACTATTTTCCTCATTTTATCATAGTCTCCCTTTTGAAAGTTAAAAGGTAGTAACTGTGGATTTCCTTACTATCCCTCCTCCACTAATTAAATCAATGGCGATCATGCTATGATCACTATTGCCAAGTGGCCCCAACACCCTTATCTCTTGCACTAGATCTGGTGTTCCACTAAGGACTAGGTCTAATATGGCTTCCCCTCTGGTTGATTCATGAACCAGCTGCTCCAAGAAGCAGTCATTTATTTCATCTAGGAACTTTATCTCCCTAGCATGTCCTGCCGTGACACTGACCCAGTCGATACCGGGGTAATTGAAATCACCCATTATTATTACTGCGCTGTAACGTTTGTTAGCTTCCTTGATTTCTTTGAGCATTTCATCATCCATTTGTTCATTCTGGCCAGGCGGTCGATAGTACACCTCCAATGCCATCGCCTTCCCCTTTTTACGTGGAATTTCAATCCATAGAGATTCTACAGCAAATTTTGTTTCCTGCAAAACCTTAAGGCTTTCTGACTCAATACCCTCTCTAACATACAGCGCAACCCCTCCACAAATTTGATCAGCTCTATCATTACGATATAGTTTGTACACATGTATCACAGTGTCCCATTGGTTGTCCTCCTTCCACCATGTCTCTGATATTCCAATCATATCTAACCTCTCATTTAGTGCTATATATTCTAACTCTCCCATCGTATTTTTTAGACTTCTAGCATTTGCATACAAGCATTTTAGAGACTGTATTTTATTCATATTAATCTGGCTATTGGTAGGCATGGGTAATTTGGGATCTTTAAGCTCTGTCTGCTCCATACTCGAGGGCATTTGGGCTACTTTACTCTTTTTTGGAACCTCTCTGCTTTTTGTAGTATCCTTCAAGGATACGTTCTTCCGAACCATGCGCTTTTGGGCGACTGTTGGCTTTCCCCTGTTATCTAGTTTAAAAACTGCTCTATCTCCTTTTTAAAGGTTAATGCCAGCAGCTTGGTTCCATCCCGGTTAAGGTGAAGCCCATCCCTTCGGAAGAGCCCCTCCTTTCCCCAGAATGTTCCCCAGTTCCTAACAAATCCAAACCCCTCATCTCTGCACCATTGTCTCATCCACGCATTGAGACTCCGGAGCTCTGCCTGCCTTTTGGGTCCTGCGCATGGAATGGAAAACATTTCGGAGAACGCTACCCTGGAAGTTCTGGATTTCATCTTCCTACCTAAAAGCCTAAATTTAGCCTCCAGAACCTCCCTACCACATTTTCCTATGTCATTGGTACCGACATGTACCAAGACAGCAGACTCCTCCCCAGCACTATCTAAGACCTTATCTTGGTAGCGCGTGAGGTCCGTTACCTTCGCACCAGGCAGGCATGTTACCAGGTGATCCTCACGTCCATCAGCCAACCAGCTATCTACATGCCTAAGGATCGAATCACCAACTATAACGGATGTCCTAACCCTTACCTCATGGGCACATGGCCCTGGAGAAACTTCCCTGGTGCGAGAGGGTTTTACATCACCTGGAGGACAGGTCCTAGTTACAGGATCACTTCATGCCACACTAGGGTGATGCTCTCCTTTCACATGACCTCTCTCCTCTATGGCAACAGGGATGTTGCCAGACTGGAGGTGGGACTTCAGGACTATATCCCTGTAGGTCTCGTCTATGTACCTCTCTGTCTTTCTTATGTCTTCCAAGTCTGCTACTCTAGCCTCTAGAGAACGGACTCGTTCCCTGAGAGCAAAGAGCTCCTTGCACCTAGTGCACGCCTAAGACCTCTCACCAACTGGGAGAAAATCATACATTTGATACTCAATGCAAAAGACTGGAAAGCCCCATCTCACTGCTGGACTGCTGTCTGCATCTTAATTTTAAGCTTGTGTTTAGATCTTTAAGTTCTTTACTTACTAAGGGTTGCTATGGATATTTATACTAATAAAACTGTACCTAATACGTTTAATATACCTTGTTCACCTAAGCTTAATTAATCTCTGATCCTTAATGTATGACTAATTTGGATAATGAGCTTCACCTGAGAGCACCTCCTTTCCTTTAAGATGTGTAAGTACCTATAAAGCTAAGATTATCCCAGGGGTGGGTGGGTGTTGGGGAGGGGGGGGGGAGGGAAATAACACTTATTAAAATAGGGCTGCTACACGGTACCCTGTCCTGTGCTGCTGAGGTAAGCTGTGACCAACTTCCTGGTTGATTAACAGTCCTTGCTTGGATAGAAGGAGTCTTTCATAATGGCCCTTTGACCTGCCACCTGGTGTTAACACCTATTGAAAAGGTTTCACAGGTCTCTTGCCCCCTAGGTAGAAGACCTCTTTGTAAAGGTCTCTAGAAGACTTTATTTGTTGCTCAAAGAGTACTGACCCTGTTTTGCCTTTTATGCTAAGTTATATTCTGATTTGTTTTAAATTACAGCTCTTTGGTGCTGCTAGGCTCTGACTTATTATGAAATTAAACTACAAACTCTCTGCTGAGTTCTAAATTTAACCAGAAAACTCTCTTCTGTGTTTTAAATGTAAACTAAAAGTACTTTGCTGAAACTAGGCCCCGAGTGAGTATTAAATTTAAACCAGAAGCTCTCTGCTTAGTTCCAAATTTAACCAGAAAACTCTCTTGTGTTTTAAATTTAAACTAAAAGTACTATGCCGATACTAGCCCTGAGTAACTATTAAATTTAAACTACAAGCTCTCTGTTGGGTATGAAATGTAACCAGAAAGTTCTCTTCTGTGTTTTAAATTTAAACTTAAACTGCTGCTACTAGGCCCTGACTGATTTAACAAAAAACACTGGGTTCACAGATTAATTAGCTTTTATACAAAGAAGTCCTTTCAGAAAATTCCCAGAAGTATATACTCACAATTGCAGATCTCTCTCCAGAAGTAGCAGTTCCTTTTTCTAGTCCTTCAAGACATAGTGTGACAAAATGGCATGTTTTGCAAACTGATACATGTCTATAGGGGTGATGGTGTGGGATGTAAACAGACAAGATTTACAGTGTCTCATTACGGTAGCAGGGGCCGAGTGCTTCATAAGGCATTTATGTCTGTCTTGAGACAGTGTGTGTCTGTGCTGCAGGAGGCGTGTGTGGAGCAGGTGTGAAGTGCCTGTGTAAGTGTGTGTGTATGTATGTGTGTGTGCAGGGCTGGGGGATGGGTGTGTGTTCTGTGGAGGGCAGCAGCACCTTTTGGCATAAACACCTTCTGCTCATTTGTGCCCATGCATTCATATCCTCAACTTCCAATCCTTTGCACTCTTCCCTCCCCCCTCCAGCACCTCACCTTCTACCCCTCCCCTACTCTGTTCCCCTTAACAGCTACTTTTGTGATTAGCACCCACCCAAAATGCCCACACTAACTGTGAAGTGCCATCCATGTCCACAACTTGCTCAGTCCCCAACTGATTGCATGCTACATGGTTAGCATGTGATTCTTAGCATGGGGCCCCACACTTAACTGCTAGTTTGGAGTGCTTACCATGGACTGCACTCTGCACACATTGCTAAACATGCCCCGTAGTCATTGTTTTCTACTTAGATTTTGGATTTCTAATTTTTCAGTAAAAGGGATCTTATATGCATTTTGTTTATTTTCTCACACCTTGTTGCTTTCCTAATAGACTTGTAAATATTTAAAAATGCTATAAAAAGAATGCTGTTTTCAAACAATAATGGGTTTAAGCATTAGCATTTTTGACTTGGTTGCCAATTAAATAAATAAATCTTGCCTTTTCATAAATATTGTCCCATTGCTTTAATTCCTTCTTAGACCAAGAGATAGATCAGATTTCATGTATGCAGGGAAACAGAAATAAGAGCAATATTTCTATAAAGTCTTCCACAGAGTCTTGTATTATATTTTGTAAATAGTAGTTTCTTTTTATTGAAGCTTTCACTAAGTCCCAGAAATACAAAGAGAAAAGAATACTTGCTTGTACAACAAATTCTTTATTACATTATAAAACAAACTGTTTCATTATAGGGGAAATTTATGCTGCTCGCCCAGCAGCAAAGATTACAGGTACTTTATCTATAGAATTTGCATGTGGATTTTCCCTTTGAAAACTGCCCACAAGCAAATCTGGCCCAGAAACATTCCATGTGCTTTTCTTGAGGGCTAAATTTAGCTGGAAGTGGCATGTATACAATTGAAAAATGTAATGTACTGTGCTATTTCCTAATCCCACCCAAAACAATGTCCCTGGGAATGCTTTGCCCACCTAAGTGTATGTGTACCATGATTTTAGATGTATCAAACGTGGACAATTTTCAGATTGCCCTCTTACCTGGGTAAATCAGTATTTACCTGGGTATCTGGCTTTTTAAAGTTGTCCTCCCCAAAGAGAGACCAGTGACATGACACTCGTAACACAAATAATCTCCCATTAAAAGAGCATCCTGCAAAAGAAGGATAAACACACCACCCTCTCCACAACAAAACAGAAAGGTCAGCAACTCTGAGATAAAATCAGCCCTGGTACCATCCCTGCCTAAAATGCTGGAGGGTGAGGACTCGGACCACTTCTTAGTAAATTTTGAGCGGACAGCTTGGCTGGCAGGGTGGGAGGAGACAATGTGGACTACATATCTGGGGAACTTGCTGACTGGAAGCAGTTAAGCCACCTTCCAGGAAAACAAACCCTGATGGAGGAACCGCCTATGCAACAGTAAAGACCGCCATACTGAAGCAAGTTGGGTGTACACTGGAGGCTAACCAGCAAGGGTTCAGAAAAGGTTCTCTGGCCTAAAGAAAATCCTTTGAATCTCTTCTTTAGAACGAAAGAGATTGCTTGGAAATGGCTACAACCAGAGAAGACTAGAGTGGAGATGGCCGAGATTATTCTGTTGGAGCAGTTTCTAGAGGGCTTGACCTCCCCATGAAACAGTGAGTCCAGTAGCTCTCTAAATTGACCCTGGAAAGTGCTGTGGAAATAACAGAAGGATTTTATGAAGCTCAGCCTGAAGCTGAGGTACCCAAGGTGAAGGAAACAAAGCCATCCATAACTCAAGGGGGCCGGGGAGGAAAACCTGAGCCTTTGAGGACCCCCCGCACCAAGGCCTCTGCAGTCCCCAGCCCTCTGAGGATCTGGTGGTGGTTATTTGACCTGCTTCAAGTGTGGGGACAAGGGCCACTATGCTTGTGAGTGCCCCAGGGTGATGGGTGAACCAATGGATATACATTTTATGACCTCCCATGAGTGCAGTATTGTGGGAGCATCCCTAGTGGAGGGGGGAATGTTTGTGATACCCATCGAGCTAGAGGGCACTTGTTGGCAAGCTTTGGTGGACTCAGGAGGTGTGGGACACCAGGACAAGGCATCAGATCAACTATACACTCCACCACACTCTAGTTAGGATATTCACTCCTGAGTCTCCTGCACTGCAGTGTGCTGTACTGTTTCCCAGGCCCTGCTCCACCCTTCTGTCAGTTCCTATAAGTTTCAGTTTTGCAGCCATAATTCCCCCAGAACCCAAAGACTGGTTTCCTGGAAGTTGCTCAGTGAGTGGTGGGAATAACGCAACCAGATCGCAAGTTGGCATCGTTCATGGTTGGAACTTCGCCGGTATCTGATCGTCTTCGAACTCCAGCTTTCATTCTTGATTAATGAAAACATTTTTGGCAAATGCTTTTGCTTTGCTTCATCTTGCACTGGTGCAAGAATTTCACCTCTAGTGGCTCAATACGTATGCCCTCGGCTGCCCCTCTTAATCATGGCCCGTTTCCTAAAGCAGAGACTTATTCCATTGTTCTTAGCTGAAGTATTCAGGTGACTGACCTGCTTTGAACACTCTAATATTTTCAAAATAAACATTTTGAATCCCCGAGGACACTTCCTTTTTTATTGGTGGATTGTCACTTTTGGCAATGATGGCTCATGACTGCTATTTCTTCAGCTGTATCACTAACCACTTAGACAATGATGTTGGGGGTAGTTTTATAAAGTACTTTCTACATATAAAACATGTTTGGGGTGCGAATGACTGTATTGCAGTGGTTTTCATTTTTTTTTATCTGACCACAGGTAGCAAGTTAAAAGCTGGTAATCAGCTTTCTTTATCAGCTTCTGTGGTATCTCCCAGGGCTCTGCCTTCACTTAGAATTAATATCTATTTGAAATCTCTTTGTACAATTCTTAATAGGGTTACAGGCTTTATGTCAATGATATCATAATATTTTTCCTGTTAAAATGCAGCCATCTTTTGTTTTTCTTGCTAGGTGGGAGGAGTGGCCTAGTGGTTGGGGCAAGGTACTTCAGGCCGGAAGGTCAGGGGTTCAAATCCCACTAGAGGACAGCAACCTTGGGCCGGAAGGACTGGGGTTTCTAGTCCCACAGGTGCTCCTTGTGGTCTTGGGCAAGCCACTTAACCCTCCATAGCCCATGTTCCCTGTAAAATAGTTCTCTGTGTGCTGTGCTTTCCTGTCTAATCAATGTGTTTATACCTCAAAACTTTCCTGTCATGATTTGACAATTTCCAATCTGTAATCAAACCGCTGCTGATTGCTGGAAGTAGCAGTATACAAATGTATACTAAATAAATAAAATAAATAATAGTTCAAATATTGTGCACACCTGGTTGGCCAATAATACCTTGGATGTTAATTTTAATAAGACTGCTGCTTGTTTGTCTCTAGGGGACCAGTGCTGGCCTTCTTTGACTTCTTAACTTTTGGCAATTTCAAGAGTCCAGCGCTAACCAAAGTTTGTTACCTTGGTGTCATAATGGATGCTCGGCTGGACATGCAAACTCACATTAGACTCACTGTTGCATCAGTGTTTTATAAACTGCAGCTGTTGCGTGGACTTAAACTGTTACTTGAACCCCATAACGTTTGATCAGTTTCTCAGGCTTTGGCACTGCCTGCATTAGATTATTGCAAATCTTTTAGGCCTCTCTGCCATAGCTACAAGAACATTTCAGAATGCACAAAATGCAGCAGCTTGTCTTTTAAGGGGGTGCAAATGCTTGGATCATGTTAACCTATGTTTAGTTGATTTGCATTGGCTGCCAGTCATTCAGTACTTATGATCATTTTTAAAACCTTGAGATGTCCTGCACCTGCTTCTCTTTGAGCTGTTCTGATTTTTTAATCAGCCGCTGCGCATTCTTTGCTCTTTCCAGTAGACCCTTCTTAATGTCTCATCTGTGAAATGTCCCCATCAGGGAACTGTATGGGCATGGGCCTTTCTCTTGCTGCCCCCTCTCTGGAATACTGCCTCCTGAACTTGGACACAGAGGTTTAGGAGGCAGCTTAACACATTTTGGAGCCCTTTTACTGAATCCCATTAGGGATGTGCACTTAATGCAGATTTTTAATGCATGGTAAGTGCACAGCCTCAGCAGGGGATGACAAGCATGTTCCCTGCAATTAACGCACACATGTATATGCTAACATGTGGTGCAATTAATGCAGGTGCACCTAATGATACCCATAGAGATATCGTTAGATCAGCGGTTCTCAACCTGTGGGTCACGACCCCCATGGGGGTCGCCACAGGATTTAGCGGGGGTCGCCTCACTCTGCTGTTAAAAAAAAAAAAGCGCACAAGTTGCTGCCGCTGCCGAGTCCACTTCTCGGCAGTGGCAAACTCACAGGTTCCAATCTTCTGCAGCCATGGCTCCCTGCCTCTTAGGGAACCGCGGCTATGCCTGTAAAACCGTTGCGGCGCCTTCCTGCCTTTCAATGGGCTCCATGCAGCATTGTCCCGCTTCCAAAGGAAGTTGTTTACCACTTCCTTTGGAGGCGGGACAATGCTGCACAGAGCCCGTTTAGAGACAAAAGGCTCCACAACGGTTTTACAGGCATAGCCGCGGTTCCCTAAGAGACAGGGAGCCGCGGCTGCAGAAGAAGGAGGCAGACATGGGGAGAGGGGAGCAGTGAACCTGCAATGGGGCTGACATGGAGGAGGGGGGCTGACATGGACAGAGGGGAGTTGACATGGAGGGAGGGAGGGGGACTGATATGGATGGATGGAGGGAAGGAGGGAGGGGGGCTGATATGGATGGATGGAGGGGGCTGACATGGAGAGAGGGGGGCTGACATGGAGAGAGAGGAGCTGATGGAGGGAGGGAGGGGGCTGACATGGACCGGGTGCTGACCTGGCGAGAGGGGGCTGACATGGATGGAGGGAGGGAGGGAGGGGAGGGCTGACATGGAGGGATGGAGGGAGGGAGGGAGGGGGCTGAAATTGATGGATGGATGGATGGAGGGAGGGAGGGGGCTGACATGGACAGAGGGGGGCTGACATGGAGGGAGGGCGGGCGGACATGGACAGAGAGGGGACTGATATGGAGGAATGGATGTAGGGAGGGTGGCTGACATGGATGGGGCTGACATTGAGGGAGGGGGCTGACATGAATGGATGGATGGAGGGAGGGAGGGGGGCTGACATGGACAAAGGGAAGAGACAGGGGGATGTACTGGACAGACGGGGATAAATGCTGGACAGAGGGGAGAGACAGTGCGGGTTAGGATTATAATGGGCAGATGGGGGGGAGGGGCTAGAACTGGTAATGGGTTGATTAGGGGAGGCTAGGACTGGGAATGGACTGATCAAGGGGGGTTGGGACTGGTAATGTGCTGATAGGGGAGTAGGACTGGTAATGGACTGATGGGGGGCTAGCATTGGAAATGAGCTGATCGGGGAGGTTAGGACTGGAAATGGGCTGATTAGAGGAGGCTAGGACTGGTAATGGGCTGATGGGGGTAGGACTGGTAATGGGCTGATTAGGGGAGCCTAGCACTGGTAATTTGGTTGAGGAGGGACTAGCACTGGAAATGAGCTGATTAGGGGAGGCTAGCACTGGTAATGGGGTTGAGGAGGGACTAGCACTAGAAATGAGCTGATTAGGGGAGGCTAGGACTGGTAATGAGCTTATGGGGGGGTAGGACTGGTATTGGGCTGATTAGGGGAGGCTAGCACTGGTAATGGGGTTGAGGAGGGACTAGCACTGGAAATGAGCTGATTAGGGGAGGCTAGGACTGGTAATGAGTTTATGTGGGGGGTAGGACTGGTATTGGGCTGATTAGGGGAGGCTAGCACTGGTAATGGGGTTGAGGGGGGACTAGCACTGGAAGCGAGCTGATTGGGAGGCTTTGACTGGGAATGGGCTGATTATGAGGAGGGGAGGATAGAGCTGCTGGCCCTGGAAGAAAACTGGGGGCTAAGGCTACAAATGGGCTGATACGAGGGGATGGGAGAATGGAACTGGAAAGGAGTGGATCTGAGAGGGGCTGCCATGGTATTTGTACTAGAAGGACTGGTCAGTGGGGAAGGAGGGGGACTGGAAGGGAATGGACACCAGTGGCAGTCATGGGAATGCAAGTTGGCACTGGAAGGTACTGAGAGTGAGGACTGGAAAGGGGCTGATACTGGGGAGGGTTACTTGGACTGGAAATAGGCTGATGGAAAGAAGTGAAGAAAACGAAAGAAGAGATAAGAAATGGCAGATGGACCATAGACCACAGAAAGAGAGCTAAGAGAAGACAGGAAAGCAGAAGCCTCAGATCGGGACCAGCATGATCAGAGAATAAATTGCTCAGACAAGAAAGGTAGAAAAAAATAATTGTATTTCATATTAGTGATTTGACTACAAAATCATCATAATTTTGAAATCAAATATTGTTACTTATTATTGTGATTAATTATTGTGGTTTAAATAAGTAAATTTTATAAATAAAAACATATTGCAAAGGCCTATAATATATTAATAATTAACAAATGATTACAGCGACAATGCGTTAACGGTAAAGGAAGAGAGACACATTTGATTTTATCATTGGGGGTCACCACAAGTTAACCAATGGTAAAAGGGGTCATGGTACAAAAAAGGTTGAGAACCACTGCGTTAGATGCACTTACATTAATTGTTACATTGATGGTGCGTGCTTACTAATGAAGCCCACGCTAAGTGCAATGCGCTCTCCACACCCATATTGCGCCCCTAACCCACCCATTTTCCACAATTGCATGTGATTGCCAGTTAACAAGGATTTTAGTGGCTGGTAGCTGGCATACCCACAGCCAGTTAGCCACACTAAAACATGTGATCAGCTAATGGCATTTAGTAAAAGGGCCCCTTTATTTAGAAATGCTTATGTATACAGTTGTGATCAACATTATTGGCACCCTTGCAGCTCAACCCCTTAATATCCAATATCACCTAAAAAAAGTGGCCAGTGAAATGGTTTTGCACTATATATGCACACATATTTGACACATAAAAGATTCAAATAAAACAATACCAATTAAAAAGGAAATAGTAGGGAATAGTATAAAAACTGGGACATTGCCAGGACATGATTATCGGCACCCTTAATCAGTTTGAACAGAAGAACAGCAATCTCCAGGAACAAGCAGGAATGTAGTCCTCACATATGGGTATTGTCGGTACCGACAGAGCCTGTGCTGGAACGCTCCCCAGCATCCAATAAGAACGCTTTTGGGAGTATCCCTCAGCACATGTGCGCTGCCTTCCCGCCTTTCCAACTGTCCCTCTTCAGTTCTTCATTTTCCGCGGAGCCGACAGGACCTATTCCCTGTCACTGCAGAAAATTACATCTTTAAAATTCTTTCTGTGGTCGCGTTTGCCTACCGCACGACGCCTACCAGTACCACCAGTTCTTTTCTTTTCTTTAAAAAAAAACAAAAAAACTTTAACTGTTTCTTTCAGAAACTTTCTTTTTTGGTGCTAGGAGCCATTTTGGGCACTAGGCCCCCATTTTCCTAAATCATGGAAAAGCCAACTAGTGGTTTTAAAAAATGTACTAAGTGTGGTGGTACCATTTCTGTCACTGACACCCATGATTGGTGTCTAAAATGTTTAGGACCTGATCACTCTCCAATTGAATGTCTCTCCTGCATGGGGATGACCAAAAGAGGAAGACAGAACCGGGCCGCAAAGCTCGGTACCCTTTTTTCTTCAGATGCCAGATCCATTGCATCAACATCGTCGAGGGCCTCTTCTTCCTCCCATGGATCTCAGGTAACTAAACATAAGAGCCAGTCCTCAAAGGGTAGCTCTCCTGCTAAGCATCGAGAGGCCATTGGCACTGCCCTTGAGGGAACCACACCGGCAAAACAGCCACGGCGGGAGGCTTCGGCTTCCAAAGCATCGATGAGGCTTCAGGATGTTCTTGAGGTCTCAGCCTCACAAGAACTACCTGTGCCAAGCTCAGGGGTTCTGGCCGTCCTTACCGGTACCGATACCCAGGCATCGGCAGCGTCGATAGACCAGAGGTTCCTTGCTATCGAGTGCAGTATCGCAGCTCTTCTCTCGGCTGCGGTACTGGTGGTCCAAAGGGCACCGGTGCTGACATCGACACCGATGCCGGTACCGAACCAGTACAGACACTGGTACCGACACCGGCAATGCCGGTACCGATGGTGCTGGCCCCAGTGGGAACTCTTCCTATGCCATCTCTGGCTGGAAGGGGACAAAGCGGTATCGGGTCACCTCGGTACCGACTTCGATTGGTACCGGGATCGTGCTTTGCAAGAGCATCGGAGTCAGGAATACTTTGATTCCTCCAATTCCGAAGACTCTGACAATTCTGCTGGCACTAGAGGGTTTCTTCTAGAAGATCCCTCTTCTCCCCAATGCAGAATGTCACCTCCAGAGGACATGTCTTTTCAGGATTTCATCCGTGATATGGCCAAAGGTCTTTCAATCACAGTAGCTCCTGAAGAAGAACCCAGAGCAAAGGAGTTGGAAATCCTTCAATATCCTAAAGCTCTCAAGGAGGCAGCTACTCTGCCTATCCATGAAATTCTGCATAGCTTGATGCTCAGAATGTGGGAGACACCTCTGACTACTTCTCCTCACTCTAGGAGGCTTGATACTATGTATCGAGTTCCACTATGTCCTGGATTTCAGAAAACCCAGCTGTCACACCATTCAATGGTAGTGGAATCAACCATGCATAGGATGAAAAGTGCAAAGAGGCATGCATCCAATCCTCCAGGTCGTGAATGCAGGACTCTGGATGCTTTTGGACGCAGAACTTTTCAAGCTTCCATGCTTTCAGCTAGGATCAGATCATACATCCTATATATGGGAATGTTCCTTAAGGAAGTCGCAGGAGACTTGGAACTTATGAGCCCATTTCTCCCAGATGATAAGAGACAAGATTTTCTTGCACTAGTTAAGCATGCTCAAGATGTCTCCAAGTTTGTCAATTGTACAGCTTTTTGAATGCATCAGCAGAACTTCTGCTATTGCCATTGGTGCACGACTGATTGCCTGGCTGCAGGCATCAGACTTGGAGACTTGGATACAGGACAAATTAGGCAACATTCCTTGCATGGGGGAGAATCTCTTCAGCAAGAACTGGCAGGAAAAGGCTAACGAGTTAGATGCTGACAATTCTACCTTAGATAGATTGTCAAAGTCTACAGCCACTCCAGCCAAAAGGAAGCCTTATAAAAAACCCTCTTTTAGCAAAAAGAGGAGGTTTTATCCTTCCTATACCCAGCAGAGTCAGACTTCAGGTCAGGTTGCCAAAAGGGACAACCTAGACAGCAAAAGAAACCAAAAGGACCGAGAGCCCAACCGGCTCTTCAGGTTCAGCACCCTCAAGGGCTCTGACTCCTTCCCAGAGAGCTTCGCCTTCCTGCCTCTGAGGGGTCCCCAACCCCCCAATACTCCGGGCAGGTTATGCCACTTTATCAACAGATGGCATCAAATAACAGCAGACGATTGGACTTTGTCCATTGTAGGAGAGGGGTGCAAACTTCTTTTTCACAGCATACCCCCTCCTACAGTTCTAAATAAGAGCCTTTACTGATCTTAAAGAACTATGTAAAACATTAAAAACTCACCTATTTAGCTCCCACTACGGTCCACTTGCGAATTCCCAATACCAAAATGAAAAGGGATAATATATAACACTTTGAGCTTAATACCATAATGTCCCAAGAAAACATGACCATTAACACAGTTTACGATGCTTGTAAATAGCTACCTTCCTTGTTTAACTCAACATTCGTTGTTTGTACATAGTTCTCTAAAGTTTAATTGTTAAAGTTAAGATGTACATAATTCAAGCAATGTTTAATGTAAAAACAGATATGTTATACTGTTTCTTTACCTGTTATATGTAAACCGCACCTGATCTTTGGAAGGTAGCGGTATATAAGCGACTGTTAAATAAATAAAATAAATATAAATAAATAAATAAATAAAGCAGTTCAATTCACAAACCTCTGCAGACAATCTGCTAGATTACGAGGTCTCCACACTTCTTGCCCAAGGGGCAATAGAGGAAGTACCCATTTTTCAACAGGGAACAGGGTTCTACTCCCCCTATTTTCTTATCCCAAAGAAGACAGGGGGACACAGACCCATTCTAGACCTCAGAGAATGGAACAAATATCTGTTTTGAGAGAAATTCAAGATGATTTCTCTAGGAACTTTTCTGCCATACCTTCAAGGCCAGGACTGGAGTGGAGGAGTGGCCTAGTGGTTGGGGCAAGGTACTTCAGGCCAGAAGGTCAGGGGTTCAAATCCCACTAGAGGACAGCAACCTTGGGCCGGAAGGACTGGGGTTTCTAGTCCCACAGGTGCTCCTTGTGGTCTTGGGCAAGCCACTTAGCCCTCCATTAGCCCATGTTCCCTATAAAATAGTTATCTCCAAGTTATAATGCCCTGTTCAATGTAATTTCAGTTTGTTCAATGTAAACTGCACTGATGCAGAATAGCACGGTATATAAGAGAATATAAATAAATAGACTTAAAGGATGCATACACTCACATTCTCATCCATCCAGATCACAGGAAATTCTTACATTTCCTTTTCAGGGGAAGACATTTCCAGTACAGGATTCTTCCTTTTGGTCTGGCTTCAGCACCAAGGGTGTTTACGAAATGCATGGCAGTAGTAGCAGCATTTCTACGAACCCTGGGGATTTTTGTCTTCCCTTACTACGACCGGCTCATTCGAGCCTCCACAGTTGCAGAGGCCAGCACTGCACTGTCTCGTACAATGCGAATCCTCCAATACTTGGGATTGGAAATCAACTTCCCGAAGTCTCAACTAGTTTCTTCCCAATTTCTAGAATTCATAGGAGCCTGTCTGGATACCTGGCAGGCAAGGGCTTTCCTTCCACAACCCTGGTGTCTTCGCATTATGCAGCTAGCTTCCCGAGCAGCAGGCAAATCCTCCCTCACGGCTCGGGAACTACTGCAGTTACTGGGACACATGGCATCCACAGTTCATGTAGTCCCATATGCTCGCCTTCACATGTGAGCAGCTCAGTGGACCCTCTCCACACAGTGGACACAGGCCACAGGCCATTTGTCGGACAAAATAACAGTCTCTCAAAGACTAATTTTGTCCCTCCAATGGTGGCAATCACTAGAAAATCTGACAGTGGGGTCTCCTTTCCATCAACCCCTCTTTCAGGCCACCCTAACAACAGATGATTCAAAGGTGGGTTGGGGAGCACACCTGGATCATCTCTCTACCCAGGGCACCTGGACTCCACAGGAGGTAGATTTACACATAAACCTCCTGGAATTAAGAGCAATTTATTTAGCTCTTCGAGTGTTCCACACCCAGCTCAGCTACAAGACCATCCTGGTCCAGACGGACAATCAGGTAGCCATGTTCTATGTGAACAAGCAGGACGGGATGGGCTCTCTGTCATTATGCAACGAAGCTTTACGACTATGGGCCCTTGCCAGAGAGCACCAAATTCACCTTCTAGTGGTATATCTTCCAGGCATTCAAAAACTTTGGGCAGACAAACTCAGTCGAGTACTGCTACCTCACGAGTGGTCACTCCACCTAGACCAGGTGGCAAAGATATTTCATCTCTGGGGCACTCCAGACATAGACCTCTTTGCAAGTCCACTGAATGCCAAACTTCCCTGGTTCTGTTCCAGGATACCGGCACACCACTGTCAGGCAAGGGATGCCTTCCTCCTTCACTGGGGTCAGGACTTCCTTTATGCTTTCCCACCCATTCCCCTCATCCCCAAAACACTCTTCAAGCTTCAGAGAGACAGGGGTCGCATGATTCTCATCGCACCACGATGGCCACGCCAAACGTGGTATTCCCTGCTTCTGCATCTCTCTCAAGCGGCACCTCTGGAGTTAGGGCACGCTCCAGATCTACTTTCTCAGGAGAACGGGATGCTATGGCACCCGAATCCCCAGTCCCTGCACCTCACGGCCTGGTTGCTGAAGGCTTAGACCTCCAGGATCTTTACCTGTCTCAGCAGGTAAAAGATATCCTTCGAGCTTCTAGGAAACTTTCCACAAGAAGATCTTATGTCTTCAAGTGGAAATGTTTTACTATATGGTGCTCCAGGAGAGGATTGAACCCCCTGGTCGTACCCTTAGAATCGATACTAGAGTATCTCCTTCACTTATCGAATTCTGGGTTAAAGACCAATTCAGTAAGAGTCCATCTTAGTGCAATTACAGCTTCTTATAAGCCTTTGAATGGACAACCAATTTCCTCTCATCCACTCATATCAAGATTTATGAGAGGCCTTCTATTAACCAAATCTCCCATCAAACCACCACCGGTGGCATGGGATCTAAATCTAGTTCTCGGGCAGCTCATAAAGACGTGTTTTGAGCCTTTAGCCACTGCAGCCCTTATGTTTTTGACCTGGAAGGTCATCTTCCTAATTGCAATCACCTCTGCCTGTCGCATCAGTGAATTGCAAGCTTTAGTGGCTGATCCTCCTTATACTAGGTTTCATTATGATAAGGTTGTTCTTCAAACTCACCCACATTTTATGCCAAAGGTGGTTTCACCTTTTCATTTAAATCAATCAATTTACCTTCCTGTATTTTTTCCGAGGCCTCACTCCTCTAATGCAGAAAGAAACCTTCATACTTTGGATTGCAAAAGGGCCTTAGCCTTTTACATACAAAGAACACCTCAACATAGAAAGTCTTCACAACTTATAGCTTTTGACCCTAGTCATTTGGGACTTCCAGTCTCCAAAAGAACTTTATCTAAATGGATTGCCCAATGCATATCCTTTACTTATGAGAGTAAGGGTCTTCCTCTTCAGGACCATGTCACAGCTCATAATGTCAGGGCCATGGCAGCTTCTATGGCGAATCTCCACTCTGTGTCTATCGATGACATTTGTCGAGCAGCCACCTGGGCTTCGGTACACACCTTCACAGCCCACTACTGCCTAGATAAAGCCTCCCGTAGGGATGCGTTCTTTAGCCAAGCTGTTCTTCAAAACCTCTTTCAAATGTAAACCAACTCCTACCCACCAACCCTGGTGGGATGCCAGAGATCCATGGGAGGAAGGATCCTCACCTTTGACGGTGGCACCTTCTTGGGGCTATCTCCCTGGCATCTTCAGCTAGGGAGTCCCCATATGTGAGGACTACATTCCTGCTTGTTCCTGGAGGTAGCGTAGTTACTCACCTGTAACAGGTGATCTCCGGGAACAGCAGGAATTTAGTCCTCAAAACCCACCCACCTCCCCTAGGAGTTGTCTCTCTCTCTCTCTCTTTGTCTCCTTCCTCTCTCTCTCTTTATCCTTTCACTCAGCTACAAACTTAACTGAAGAGAGACAGTTGGAAAGGTGGGAAGGCAGCGCGCATGTGCTGAGGGATGCTCCCAAAAGCGTTCTTATTGGATGCTGGGGTGCGTTCCCGCGCAGGCTCCGTCGGTACCGATGATACCCATATGTGAGGACTAAATTCCTGCTGTTCCTTGAGATCACCTGTTACAGGTGAGTAACTACGCTTTCCTGCTATAGTAAAATTAGACACACCTGTGATCAATTGTCAGCACTCACATATCTTGAATCAACCAATAAATGATGACTCTAATGTTTAAAATGGCCACATTCACTCCCTGTTCCATTTTCACAATAGTGAAGACAAGAGAGGCGCCTGAGACTGTCAGAAAAGCCATTATCACCAAACATCAAACTTCAAAGGGGTACGAGGCCATTTCCAAAGACCTTGGGATTCCTGTGTCTACAGTTCGCAATGTTATTAAGAAATTTTCTGCTTAAGGAACTGTCAAGAACCTCCCAGGACATGGTGAGAAGAGGAAAATTAATCCAAGAAGTCTTTAAAGATTAGTATGAACTGCTGGAAAAACATCATGTACAAGTGTGGCAGCACTGATAGCATGCAATAAATAATACCCGGAGTCAGTACAAGGATCCAAACCAATTTATTGTGCACAAGGCCCAAGCATCAAAGGACTGAGCAATGGCGAACAGGAACAACTTCCTTAAATACAAGCTTCACAGTTTGATACAGGCAGACTTTCTATTGGTCCCAACGCCCCCTGCACCTATCCAATCGGGGACCCCCTCACTGGGCCCTCTTCCCCCTTCTCAGGCTATGCTAACACAGGCTCAGTTTCTAGACATAATACATTCCTGCTACAAGGTCACTGCATCAGCATAAACGCATGGAATAAAGTTTTAACTACGGAGAGCTGAAAGGCTATGGCGTAAGTCCCCCTCTCCAACCACCCTATCTATTTTCAAAGCCCGCCACTCTCAGTATCGATCCGAGGTTCACCTTGCCAAGTCCTCTTACTTTTCTGCTGCCATTGCCAACGCCCCTAACCAGACCCGGCATCTCTACTCTACCCTTAGATTCCTCACTTCCCTTCTTCCTACCTCCTCTGCTGTGCCCGCACATCCCACTCCCCCCCTTCCCTTCTTGCTTCCGCCTTCAGTAACAAAGTCTCTACCTTAAGAGCCTCCCTACCTACCCTCCCCCACCAATCTCCTCCCCGCCCCCTGTTGCCTCCCCCCCTCCCACCTCCCAACTGTCTCACACCTGGTCCTCCTTCTCCTTAACTACCACAGCTGAGCTTCACCACCTCATCTCCTCATCCAACAAGACCTTCTGCCCTCTTGACCCTATCCCTTCCTCCTGGTTGCTCCTTCCTTCTCTGTCTTTCCTTCCATATCTTCTAGCCATGCTGAACTCTAGTCTTTCCACGGGCACTTTCCCCACCTCCTGGAAGCACGCACTTATCCGCCCGATTCTTAAAAAGCCTTCTCTTGATCCCCTGGACCCTGCCAACTACCGCCCAGTTTCTAATCTGTCCTTTCTTTCAAAAATTCTGGAAAAGATTGTCTTCGCACAGCTTTCTCACCATTTGGATTCTGTTAATTTTCTTCACCCTCGTCAGTCTGGCTTCCGTCCTGGGCACAGTGTAGAAACTATTCTTCTTGCCTTCACCAACTCTCTGCACACTGCACACGATCGAGGTGATATCTCGGTGGCGGTAGCTCTCGATCTTTCTGCCGCCTTTGACTTGGTTGATCACTCCCTTCTTCTGTCTCGTCTACGCGAAGCTGGCCTCTGTAGCACTGTATATCGATGGTTCCACTCTTTTCTTTCTTCTAGATCTGCTGCAGTCCTTTCCTCCTCTCCATCCGTTCCCCCCTCAGACCCTTTTCCCCTTCCCTGCGGAGTCCCACAGGGCTCCGTTCTCGCACCTTTGCTCTTCAACCTCTTTCTGACTCCTCTCACCTTGTTGATACAACAGTTTGGGATCATGGCCTTCTTTTATGCAGATGACATTCTTCTTCTCTATCACACCTCCCCTGTTTGTCCTGATCTTGCCCCCCTAAACCTGTGTCTAACTGCTGTCTCCGACTGGTTAACTAATAACTGCCTCCATCTCAACACCTCCAAAACTACTGCTATTTGGTTTTCCCACGATCATCAGCCCCCCTCTCTGGCCCCCTCTTTCTCTGGTTCACCTATCTCTCTTGTTCCTACTTTTCGTTATCTTGGTGTACTTTTCGATTCTGACCTTTCCTTTTCAGCTCACATTTCCCATATCTCCAAAACCTCTTTCTACTACCTCCGTCAGATCCGGGCAATTCGTCCTTTTCTTTCTCCCTCTGCTCTTACTACTCTGCTTCTATCACTAGTTATTTCTCGCATTGATTTCGCCAATTCCATTTTCACTGGTCTCACCAAGCTCCAACTGTCACGTCTTCAACGAATCCAAAATACAGCCGCTCGACTCGTGTCCCACTCCTCCCCCAGAGACCACGTGACCCCCCTTCTTCTTTTCCGCCTTCACTGGTTACCAATTTCCTTCCGCATTCAGTTCAAACTACTCACCCTTGTTCATAAAGCACTTCACACCTCCACTCCTCAATACCTGGCTGACCTCATCCACTTTCACACTCCCAGACACACTCCCCGTTCCTTTCATCTCAACCGTCTCACACTACCCCCTCCCTCCCTAGCCCACCTGCACTCTACCCGTTCCTCAGCTTTTTTTTTCTAGGCCCTGCCCTCTGGAACTCCCTTCCCACCGCCCTCCGCCTGGAACATCATCACCCTACCTTCAAGCTGGATCTAAAGACTCACCTTTTCTCCCTTGCCTTTGGCCCTCCCTCCTCTCACCCCTAACCTTTTTTCCTATACCCTTTGATATCAACCTGCTCTTCCATTTTCTCTCTACAAAGTAATTGTAACTTTCTTTCTACTCTTCCGGCCTTGTGCCTTGATGTTACTGTAATATTTTATTATCATTGTAAACCGCTCTGCTATTTTGAAGGGCGGTCAATCAAATCAATAAACATAAACATAATACAAACTTATCAAAAGCAGTTTAGAGCAGTTTAAGGCAGATCCTCAGCCTTCACTGACTTTGGTCTTTCTCAGCACTACTATTTCTAACAGTGGGGGTGGGGACTCCGGCTTAGCTTGCAGGCTCATACATGTACAGGTTATTATATAGGCCATAGCCTACCACACAAGAGCTTAAGGCTGATCTGGAACAATCTGGAGTGATAGTTTTAACCTGCACCGTATACTACACACTAAACAAAGAAAGACTTCATGGACGAAGGCCGAGGAGGACCCCACTGCTCAAAGACAGACATAAAAAGGCATGCCTGATCTTTGCCAAAATCCACCTTGAGAAATCACAGTCCTTCTAGGGAAAATGTTCTGTGGACAGATGAAACCAAACTTGAACGCTTTGGGTTTTTTTTTTAGTGTATATAATTTTTATTGAGCCGGTAAATAAGAAATTACAAAGGTGAATGGCAGCAGAATGAGCGATATCCCACAATATGCAACACACAACTAAGAGTGAACAAGTCCTCCAATCAAGCAAGAAGCATCAGAAACAAGGAAGTGACAGCTGAAGTCCTTATAATCAAATTCTTTCATGCTAATGCCAGCCAATAAGGACTATATAGTATGTTTTGCACCCTAAAGCCTTAGGTTCCTTGATAACCCTATCTCTTCCCTGTTCGTCCAACCCTTCTCAGCTCCCCCCCAGCTCCTTTCTTCCCCCTGCCTTTCTCCCCTCATCCCCCGCCACCCCCCAGTTCCACCCCCCAGTTCCACCCTACCCACCCCCCACCCTATCTAGTTCAATACCCAAGAGGGAGGAGTATGGGAGAGCAAAGGTTATCAGGGAGAAACACACGAGGTGCCCTCTGTGGCTAAGGACTTATGGAAGTCTTGCGAAACCCCTGTCATGAATCTATTCGAGATGCATTAAAAAAAACCACCTATAGCATTTGGGGCACACTGTGAGGGGAGCAAATCAAAGCCCAACACCAAAAGTGAAATCAAGATGCAAGAACCAGGGTGCGCCATTAGCAGGTTAAAGTTGTGGTAGTCAAGATGGAACTGGCGAGGAAGTAAGTGCTCTGTGGCAAGAACCCAGACCATAAGCTCACTACTGCTTCGGGTTTACCTCGAAGATCTGCTGTGAGTTTTTCCATATGATAAACATCCCAGACCTTGACCACCTGCAGGTGAGTGTGGCCAGGTCCTTTTCCAGTATCACACAATAACACATTGGGCCACCATAAGCAAGCAGTTGGAGAGTCAGCACTATCCCTCTGGGAGAAGATCAAGGGGTAATTACCCCAACACACATAATTCAGTCAATAATGGAAAGTGTGTAATTTGGCTATGCACACAGGACCAAAACGGTTGCAAGTTAGGACAGGACCACCACATATGTGCAAAATCTCCCTTGAACCCACAGTTCCACCATCACAAAGGATCATCATTTCTCCCCTATCTAAAAAAGTGAATTGGGGAACTGACATATGTATTAGAATGAGGAGCTGTGTGTTTTCTAACAATAGGGAAAGTGAACATGAGTGAAAATGTTGATACACCTCTTCCCAAAAGTCCTCTGGTTATACAGCCTTTTCTATGGAAGAGGGCTCATGCAGGAGTCGGGGGGTCCAAAGCAAAAGCTTGTATAGTCAAACTAGAAAGGACTTTAATTATTTAGACTCAAAAAGGATATGCTCAAAAAGAATATGCTTCAGCAAACCGAGAGGGCTCCCCAAAGCAGTGATGCAGCTGGAAGTATTGAAAAAAAGGTCAGAGAGGAGTCCCACAGCTGCTCCAAATGACTTTGAGATGAAGGCAGGGCCAGCCCATCCATTGTGCCAGCATGTGGAGGAGTAGCCTAATGGTTAAGAACACTGGCTTGGGAGCCCAGAGACCAGGGTTTGATTCCCACCAGCATTCCATGAGCAAGTAACTTAACCCTCTATTGCCTCAGGGAAAAAAAACAACAACAATCCAAGTTGTCAATGTCCCTGTTTAATGTACATTACCAAGTTTAAATTTCAATGTAAACCACTTTGATTGAAATGATAAAACCGTATATAAAACCTGTTAAATAAATGTTGCAGGGGGCCCCATCCATGTAAACTTCATTCTCACATGGTGCTCTTAAAATACAGGCTTCAGAGGGAGCAGGGGAAGCTTACGCGAGACCCTGGCTCACCTCTGCACAGCCGCCAGCATGAAGAGCAGCATTTCCCCTCATGTTGGCAGCTATGTTCTTGTGAAGCACGTGAGTGCCGAGAAATGCTCTTTAACCTTTCCCAGCATTCTTGCGCTTCACTAGAACACAGCTGTCAGCGTGAGGGAAAACTCTGCTCTTCACGCTGGCAGCTGTGCAGAAGTGAGCCGGGGCCTTGTGCAAGCTTCCCTTGCTCTCTCGGAAGCCACTTAGGCATGGGGCTGTTTGGGGGGGGGGGGGGGGGGGGTGTCTTGGATAGGACTTGAAATGGCTGAAGGGGGGCCTAGGATTGGAAATGGACTGATGGGGGCTAGGATAGGATTGAAAATGGGTTGATGCGGGAAAGCTTGGACTGGAAATGGGCTGATGGGGAGCTACGACTTGAAATAAGCTGATGGGGGGCTAGGACTGGAAATGGGCTGATGCAGGGGCATGGGAGAATGGGACTGGAAGGGAGCGGATGCTGGGTGGGGCTGGAACTAGAAGGGAACGGATGCTGGGTGGGGCTAGAACTAGAAGGGAGCTGTTGGGGGAGGACTAGAAGGGGATGGGGTTGGGAGAATGAGGATGGAGAAGGGAGAAGATATTTTGTGTGGGAGAGAAGAAAAATCTATGATTGGCTGGGTATTGGGAGAGTAAGTGGGGATTGAGGATGGAAGGGTGAAATTTGAGTGGATGATAAAGGAATAAAGAAAGAAAGAAAGGAAAGAGCTAAAGGGGAAAGATAAGTATGTTAAAGCAGATGTAGAGAGATAATGGAAAAAATCTAGAAAATAGAAGAAAGGACAAATGGACAGAAAGCAGAAGACACGAAAAAAACAGAAGAAAGTGACTGGAGCAATTGCAACTGAAAAATAAAATGCCCAAACAAAAGATAGAAAAATACTTTTTTATTTTGAATTTATTAACTGGAATATGTCAGCTGTGGGAAATGTGTATCACTAATGTCTTTGCGTTTTTGTTTAGTACAAGAGGAAATTAATTTATAGTTTTATTTCTCCAGTGTTGTTGGACATTCTAAGTTTGGCTTTTGGGGTTCCCAATTTAATTATTGTCTTCCTATTTCTAAATTGTGATCCCTTGTTCTTTGTTTGGTGACAGTCTATGTTCTGCATGTGTAACCGAGCTGAGGTATTCTGTTCATGTAGTTTCTATTTGACAGTGCCACTTCTTCTCTTTCCCCAGTAAAAGATGTATTGGTATTCTCTGAGATGTATTGGTTTAATATTTGCAGTGTTGCCTTTTGATAGGTAGGATTTGGTGTTTTGTGAGTCCTGGTAGCACTGTTACGATACAGCAGGTTTACTATGCGTTCTAAATAGTCAGTGTTTATAGTATTCCTAATGTGCTTGGAGGTTGGCACTGGATGTAGAAATCTGGTAGTCTTTATCCAGACACTCATTAATAGCCATGTTTGCTAAAGGTTAGTGCATGTTAACATTATGCAAATATGTATGCAAATGAGGCTCCTTATGCAAATGAGGCCCCACAGTGAGTCTCCGCACATGGACCTGCACCCCCCTTGGGCTGCCCCTGGATGAAAGTGGCTCCATCAAACAGAGAGGCTACCTGAAGGTCCCTCCCTATATATTCGAGATCCTCCCACCAAAGTCCCTAACAAAAGCAAATGTATGGTAGAGACGGGTGTATAAGCTGTTAACTGGGAAGATATGTGGTGTCATTTACAGAGAACCATCCAAGCCCTCCATACGGATCCCAAGAAAGGATGGGAGAGCACTGAACGGATTTCCGATTTCCCCCATAGAAATGACATCGCTTTTAGAGGTTTAGGGAACAACCAGGCCTCTTCCAAGCTCACCCAGTCAGTATTTGTGCCAGTCATCCAAAAATAGACAACACACATACACGCACAATGGTAGTATAATTCCAGATCGGGAAAGCCGAGGCTCCTGGCACACTTGGAATGGATAATGGTGGGCTAACGGACCCAGGATCTTTTACCTGGCCAGATAAAGCTTGTACTATGGACCAATGCAAAGGCACTATGCACCAAAGCAAAAAATATGCGGGGGATCTGTATGGGGAGCTGCATGAATAAAAATATCAGTTTGGGTAGAAGGAGCATCTTGACTGTGTTAATACAGCCAAACCATTAGACAGAAACAGATCTCCAAGACCCTAAGTCCTTATTAAGGCCATCCAAAAGTGGTACATAATTAAGTGCGTAAAGACGGGAAAGGTCACAATGGAGATGTAACCCTAGATAGTGGAACTGATCAACGCTGAGAAATTTGCTGGGCAGCTCAGAGAATGGGGATTGTGCCTCTGTCAAGCAGGAGAGGAAGGCAGATTTTTGCCGATTTATGGTGAAACCAGATACTTTAGAGAAACGGTCAAGGGTCTACTATTATTGGCAGGGTGCGCTGCAGATCAAGAAGATATATAAGCGTGTTGTCAACATACAAAGAGATTACATGCGGGTGACCTCCCAAGCTGATATCTGTGTCCCCCCATGCTTATGAATGTGGTTGGCAAGTGCGAACAGTAAGGGGGACAGAGGGCAGCCCTATCTAGTTCCACATCCAAGATGAAAGTATTGCGAAGAGAAACCATTCATTAGTATGGAAGCCATGAGGTTAGCATATATGGCTTATACCCAACCACATAAGCTGGGTCCAAATCCGAATTTCTCCAAAATGACAGACAGATAGGGCCACTCAACCTTGTCAAAATCTTACTTGGTATCTAATGACAGAATTGCATAATAATCTGTTGCCTCTCTGACTCCGTGTAAGACATCAACTAAATGACGTTCATTTTCAAAGCCATATCAGTGCTTTATGAACCCCATTTGATCTGGATGGATGAGGTCAGGAATTAAGAGTTCTAAATGGTTACATAGAATTTTGGTGTGAATTTTGTAGTTAATGTTTAGTAAAGATATCGGCCGATAGCTACTACAGAGGTCCTTGCCATCCTTTGGGATCACTGTGATAGTGGCCTGATAAAATGAGCGTGGCAGCACTTTCCCGGGCAGGATGTCATTAAAAACATGGACCAAAATGTGGGCAAAGAGCTCTGGCAAAGCTTATAAAGTTCTGCTGGGAGGAGATCCATCCCAGGCGCTTTGGCAGTCTTTAATCTACAAACCTCCAATTGCATCTCCTCTAGAGAGACAGGACATTCTAGAAGCTCTCAAGTCTCTGGGAGAAGATGCAGGAGGTCAGCACTAGTGAGCCACTCAAGGATCTCCACCCTGTCAGCCTCCAGTTGGGAAGAGATCTTTGTAAAAATGAGCAAAAATGTTAGCCATCTCTTGTGCCCTGTAGACCAGGGTCCCCTGGGTGGAAGAGAGGGCATGTACTCAATGTCTTATCTGCCACAGGAGCAACTGATTGGCCTTATTCCCATATTCAAAGAAGTGACGCCTGGTATGGAGCATCATCAAGGCTATGCCTTCAGTTTCTAGGGTGGAAAGTTCTCCCCTCCTGCCATGCTTTGGGACTGCCACCTTTACAGTGAAGGAGCTCTAACTCATGGATGAATCTTCTAAGATCCTCCTGCCAAGCTTGGTCCCTCTTTCTGAAGGCGCTGGAAAGAGACATTAAGTGCCCATGGAAAACAGCTTTCCCGGCTTCCCACAAGGTGAAAATAGAGGTATCCGTCATGTCATTAAAAGAGAGATACTCCTGCCACCCCTTCTGGATGGTCAGCAGGAACTTCCTGGGTCCTTGTGCTGCAGTACTAAGGAAATAAGTGCGTGATCGAAGACTCCCAAAGTGTGAATTGTTGTACTGGAAAGGGAGGAGAATAGGATCCTGCGATTGAAGCCAAAAGTCAATCCTAGAATAGCTGTGGTGAGCTGGGGAATAATATGTGTAATCTCGCTCTGTACTGTGAGAGGCCCTTCAGGCATCACAGAGGCCTATGTTGGCTAGTAATTGTTGGAGCAGACGTGGGTTCATGGAGGTCTAGCTTCCCCTACCTGTCCAATCAATGCCAAATAGGACACAATTAAAGTCTCCTCCTATCACTAATTCCCCATTCTAGTGAGACAATATTGCCGC
The DNA here is from genome assembly GCA_033557465.1 of Ichthyophis bannanicus. Lineage (NCBI taxonomy): Eukaryota > Metazoa > Chordata > Amphibia > Gymnophiona > Ichthyophiidae > Ichthyophis > Ichthyophis bannanicus. The sequence continues at coordinate 572,515,382 of CM066031.1, read as the reverse complement.
GAGAATATCAGTCAAAGTACCTCCAACCTGGGATGGATGGATATAAACATTGACTATCGTGTATGCAGTGTCATTCAAGATGGCAAAGAGAATAAGATATCTACCCTCCAGGTCACTGTATTGTAAGATTAGCTGGAAAGGACAATGATGGGAGATGAGAGTCACCACCCCCCTCTTCTGGGAGTAAATATTTGAAGCAAAGACCTACGGAAACAGACGAGACCGAAGCCGGACGTGGTCCTGCCCTGATAAGTGCATTTCCTGTAATAATACAATGTCAGCCTTCTCCCTTTTCAGCTGATCAAGTATCCTCTTGTGCTTAATCGGGCTTTGAAGGCCTTGGACATTCCAGGAGATGAGTTTAAGGCCAGCCATACTGAATTATCTCGCTGGTCTCTATCCATGCTTGGCGCCAGGTACATGTGGCCCCACATCCCCTTACCATGCGCGATACTCTCCTGGTACAGCTCCCTCAATCTCCCTTCTCAAGTTAATCCACCCCCTTTTCCCATCCCCTTCCCCCTCTGAATCCTCCTCCCCAAAACCACAGTCCTTGGAATAAAGGACGAAAAAGCCTGTGAATGAATTTGTAACAGACACGTTGGCAATAAAAATGCCATGTAGAGGAGTGTGGGTACAGAGACACAGAAAGATCCTCTCCAATCCGGCACACCCCCCAATTGACCATGCACTAGACCAAAGGTCACCCCTCGCGAACCCCAAACTAGTAAAACCCAACAGACCCTCCTAACTCCTCAGTATGAGGCCCCCCAAAAAATTGCAAAAAACTAACCTCCAACTCTGCAAACCAAAGTTTTATAGACACTGTTGGATTAGGTGAGAGTGAGACCAACAGACCTTTGGAAAGAGCTGAAATCTGCCATTGGTAAAAGGAATCCTGAAACCATTCATAAGTGAGTACAATCACAGTCGAAGAATGGGAGAAACTACCAGCAAACAGATGTACGAAAATTTTAGATGGCTACAAGAAACATTTGGAGGCTGTCATCATTGCCAAGGATTGTGCAACCAAATATTAGTGAAGGGTGCTATTAATCTTGTCCAGGTCATATTTTGTTTTTTTTTCTCAGAAATGACTACGTCTAAGTTTCACAGACCTCTCTTTTTTTGTTGTATACCTTTGAACATACTATTAAACTATTATGATGATATACAATTGGAATATTTCTTATTATTTCTAAAGATATTGTACACAACATACCTGAAATGCAAGTGTGCCAATAATGTTGGTCACAATTGTGTGTATATATATGTATTCCCATATAAAATTATTTTAGTAGGTGTGTTGAGGAACCAGCAAAACTATCGGACCATATCTCCCCTATTCTATATGTCCTGCACTGGCTCCCTGTTGCCATTAGAATTCAATATAAATCAATTATTACCACCTTTAAGCTTATCAATAAAATAGCATCATCTTATCTTTCAACACTAATTAAATCCTCCCCTGAAAGCAGGTCGAGAAGGAGAACGAACCTCAACATGCTGCAAGTTCCCGAATCCATTCGTAAAACGAAACAGAAAACAAGCAACTCTTCTTTCTCATACTATGCACCTACACTGTGGAATAACCTCCCAGTCAACCTAAGGGAGATTAAAGACCTTCAATCATTTAGAAAAGAGTTAAAAACCCACCTGTTTATACAACATTTCTACAATTCAGCAGCACAAGACAGGGTACTGTGTAGCAGCCCTCTTTTAATAAGTGTTAATTCCCTCCCACCCCTGGGATAATCGTAGCTTTATAGGTACTTACACATCTTAAAAGACAGGAGGTGCTCTCAGGTGAAGCTCATTACCCAAATCAGTCATACACTAAGGACCTGAGATTAGTTAAGCTTCAGGTGAACAAGGTATATTACACGTATTAGGTTCAGTTTTATTAGTATAAATATCCATAGCAACCCTTAGTAAGTAAAGAACTTAGATCTAAACACAAACTTAAAACTAAGATGCAGACAGCAGTCCAGCAGCGGGATGGGGGCTTTCCAGTCTTTTGCATTGAGTGTCACATGTATGATTTTCTCCCAGTTGGTGAGAGGTCTTACGTGTGCACTAGGTGCAAGGAGCTCTTTGCTCTCAGGGAACGAGTCCATTCTCTAGCGGCTAAAGTAGCAGACTTGGAAAGCATAAGACAGACAGAGAGGTACATAGACGAGACCTACAGGGATATAATCCTGAAGTCCCACCTCCAGTCTGGCAGCATCCCTGTTGCCATGGAGGAGAGAGGTCACGTGACAGGAGAGCATCACCCTGGTGTGGCAGGAAGTGATCCTGTAACTAGGACCTGTCCTCCAGGTGATGTAAAACCCTCTCGCACCGAGGAAGTTTCTCCAGGGCCATGTGCCCATGAGGGAAGGGTTAGGACAGCCGTTATAGTTGGTGATTCGATCATTAGGCATGTAGATAGCTGGGTGGCTGGTGGACGTGAGGATCGCCTGGTAACATGCCTGCCTGGTGCGAAGGTAGCGGACCTCACGCGCCACCTAGATAAGGTCTTAGATAGTGCTGGGGAGGAGTCTGCTGTCTTGGTACATGTTGGTACCAATGACATAGGAAAATGTGGTAGGGAGGTTCTGGAGGCTAAATTTAGGCTTTTAGGTAGGAAGTTGAAATCCAGAACTTCCAGGGTAGCATTCTCCGAAATGCTTCCTGTTCCACGCGCAGGACCCAAAAGGCAGACAGAGCTCCGGAGTCTCAATGCGTGGATGAGACAATGGTGCAGAGATGAGGGGTTTGGATTTGTTAGGAACTGGGGAACATTCTGGGGAAAGGAGGGGCTCTTCCGAAGGGATGGGCTTCACCTTAACCGGGATGGAACCAGGCTGCTGGCATTAACCTTTAAAAAGGAGATAGAGCAGCTTTTAAACTAGATATTAGGGGAAAGCCGACAGTCGCCCAAGAGCAGATGGTTCGGAAGAATGTATCTTTGAAGGATACTACCAAAAGCAGAGAGGTTCCACAAAAGAGTAAAGTAGCCCAAATGCCCTCAAGTATGGAGCAGACAGAGCTTAAAGATCCCAAATTACTCATGTCTAACAGACAAATTAATATGGATAAAATACATTCTCTAAAATGCTTGTATGCAAATGCTAGAAGTCTAAAAAATAAGATGGGAGAGTTAGAATATATAGCACTAAATGAAAGGTTAGATATGATTGGAATATCAGAGACATGGTGGAAGGACGACAACCAGTGGGACACTGTGATACCTGGGTACAAACTATATCGTAATGATAGAGCTGATCAAATTGGTGGAGGGGTTGCTCTCTATGTTAGAGAGGGCATTGAGTCAGAAAGGATTAAAGTTTTGCAGGAAACAAAATCTGCTGTAGAATCTATATGGATTGAAATTCCATGTAAAAGGGGGAAGGCAATGGCAGTGGGGGGTGTACTATCGAGCGCCTGGCCAGAATGACCAAATGGATGATGAAATGCTCAAAGAAATCAAGGAAGCTAACAAAAGTTACAGCTCAGTAATAATAATGGGTGATTTCAACTACCCCGGTATCGACTGGTTCAGTGTCACGTCAGGACATGCTAGGGAGATAAAGTTCCTAGATGAAATAAATGACTGCTTCTTGGAGCAGCTGGTTCATGAACCGACCAGAGGGGAAGCCATATTAGACCTAATCCTTAGTGGAACACCAGATTTAGTGCAAGAGATAAGGTTGTTGGGGCCACTTGGCAATAGTGATCATAGCATGATCGCCTTTGATTTAATTAGTGGAGGAGGGATAGTAAGGAAATCCACAGTACTACCGTTTAACTTTCAAAAGGGAGACTATGATAAAATGAGGAAAACAGTCAAGAAAAAACTAAAAGGAGCAGTTGCAAAGGTTAAAGACGTACATCAGGCTTGGCTGTTGTTGAAAAATACTATCTTGGAAGCCCAGACCAGCTGTATTCCACGCTTTAAGAAAAGTGAAAAGAAGTCCAAAAAACTGCCAGCATGGTTTAAAGTTGAGGTCAGAGAGGCTGTTGTTGCCAAAAAAGCATCTTTCAGGAAATGGAAAAAAGAGCCAAACGATGAAACCTGGAAACAGCACAAGCACTGGCAAGTCAAATGCAAGGCATTGATAAGGCAGGCAAAGGGAGAATTTGAGAAGAAGCTTGCTGCAGAAGCAAAAACGCGAAGTAAAGACCTTTTCAAGTACATTCGTAGCAAAAAACCTGTGAGAGAGTCAGTTGGTCCATTAGATGATAAAGGGGTTAAAGGAGCACTAAGAGGCGACAAGGCGATAGCGGAGAGACTGAACGAATTCTTTGCTTCAGTCTTTACTGAGGAAGATGTAGGGATGTTACCCATGACTGAAGTGGTATTTAAAGGTGCAGAAGAATTGAAGGAAATATTGATACATCGAGAAGATGCATTACAACTATTAGATAAGCTGAAGAGTAGCAAATCACCTGGGCCGGATGGTATACATCCAAGGGTATTGAAAGACCTGAAATATGAGATTGCAGACCTGCTATTAGTAATCTGTGAACTATCATTAAAATCATCTCTAATCCCTGAAGATTGGAGGATCGCCAATGTAACACCAATTTTTAAAAAGGGTTCCAGGGGTGATCCAGGAAACTACAGACCAGTGAGCCTGACGTCAATACCGGGAAAAATGATAGAAACCATCATAAAGAATAAAATTACTCAGCATGTAGATAGTCATGAACTAATGAGAGACAGCCAACATGGCTTTAGACAAGGAAGATCTTGTCTTACTAATCTGTTATGTTTTTTTGAAGGAGTGAATAATCAGGTGGACAAAGGTGAATCGGTTGATATTGTGTATCTGGACTTTCAGAAAGCCTTTGACAAGGTCCTTCATGAGAGACTTTTGGCAAAACTAAAGAGTTATGGGATAGGAGGCAGTGTACTATTGTGGATCAGGAACTGGTTAAAAGATAGAAAGCAGAGGGTAGGGCTAAATGGCCAATTTTCCCAATGGAGAAAGGTGAATAGTGGTGTACCCCAGGGATCTGTGCTGGGTCCGCTGCTTTTTGACATATTCATAAATGACCTGGAAAGTGGAATAACGAGTGAGGTTATCAAATTTGCAGATGACACAAAACTATTTAAAGTTGTTAAAACCCAAGAGGATTGTGGAAAATTGCAAGAGGATCTTGATAAATTGGAAGACTGGGCATCAAAATGGCAGATGAAATTTAATGTGGACAAGTGCAAGGTTATGCACCTAGGGAAGAACAACCCAAACTATGGTTACACGATGCAAGGTTCCACCTTAGGATCCACCACACAGGAAAAAGATTTAGGCGTCATTGTGGATACCATGTTAAAACCCTCGGCCCAGTGTGCAGCGGCGGCCAAGAGAGCAAATAGAATGCTAGGTATGATAAGGAAAGGAATGGAAAATAAAACAAAGGATATTATAATGCCTCTATATCGTTCCATGGTGAGACCCCACCTTGAATATTGTGTGCAATTCTGGTCGCCGTATCTTAAAAAGGATATAGAGTTATTAGAAAAGGTTCAGAGAAGAGCCACCAAATTGGTAAAGGGGATGGAAGGATACTCCTATGAAGAAAGGCTAAAAAGGTTAGGGCTCTTTAACCTGGAAAAGAGACGGCTGAGGGGAGATATATGATAGAAGTCTATAAATTAATGAGCGGAGTGGAACGGGTAAACGTAGATCGATTGTTTACCTTATCAGAATATAGAAAGACTAGGGGACATGCAGTGAAGCTACAGGGTAAACTATTTAAGACTAATAAAAGAAAATATTTTTTCACTCAACGTGTAATCAAACTCTGGAATTTGTTACCGGAGGATGTAGTAAAGGCTGTTAGTGTAGCTGGGTTTAAAAAAGATTTGGACAAGTTCCTGGAGGAAAGGTCCATAAGCCATTATTAAGAAGGGACCCAGGATATCAATGCTTGAACCAATACAAGCATTGTGGAACCTGTGTCCCTTGGGGAAACTGCTAGGTACGTATGACCTAGATTGGCCACTGTTGGAAACAGAATACTGGACTTGATGGACCTTGGTCTGACCCAGTATGGCATATCTTATGTTCTTATGTTCTTATGTAATTTACAGCACACTGACGTCCAGTCCTCACAGGGCTTGGTTGATCACCAACCCTGTGCCGATCCTACCTAGACACTCCTATTGAAGCAAAACTCACTCACTCTGCCTCAAATGCATACAATACTCCAGCCCAGGTATTTTCACATAGAGAGAAATTGAACCATATATTAATTTATATGCATGTAAATAGTTCCTTGTAAGTAGTTTTTGTTACAATTGTTTCTTTGATGTTTGACCAGATTATTTTTTTTATGTTGAAGTTAACATATGTTTCAAACTGTTCTTTGTAAAATAATAATAATTTCTTTTATTATTACTGTTCTGTTCGCTGTAAACCAACCCTGATCTCTGGAAGGGGCAGTATAGAAAAAATGTACAAATAAATAAATAAATTAAATAAATAAATATACTATCATCGGGTATTGCTACAGAGGTAAACTTTTAAGCTTTGCTCAAATATAATCATACTTCTTCTAAACAACATTTATCAAAATTTTCAGGGTAAAATAATTCACCAGTCTGTAGAAAAAACCCCCTAAAACGATCCTTATAATGGACAGTCCCTTCTCCATATTCTTTGACTATTGATATGAGTGATGTTGACGTTCACACCTGTGTGAGAAGGGTAAGTAGGAAAAGGGCATGTGGGTAGGAGGGGAAGGGGACAGTTTGACTGAGAAATGAGTATTTTTACAGAATGAATTGCAAAATGTAGGTAGCAGTAAACACATTTGCTTTTCTAATTTATTTAGTTTAATTTTACAGCTTTCAATTTCAGCAATGAATTGCTGCCACTGCTGTCCAATAGAAGACCCTAAGCAGCATGGGATCTGTCTACTTCTTGGGAACCTGACAGGTACTTGTGACCTGGATTGACCACTGTTGGAAACAGGATACTGGGCTTGATGGACATTTGGTCTGACCCAGTATGGTATGGCACATGGCATATCTTAACATTCTCTGATGTCTTTTTGTAAAATGCTAGTACAATCCTGTAGCATTCATACCTAGATCGAAGGAATGGATATTACACTTGCTTGAGAGCAGGTGTAAATATCTGTGCTTAGAGCATGCAAATATGCGCAGATTAGTCTATTTATTTTATTTATTTAACTTTGTAATACCGCTTTTCACTGGGTCAAAGCGGTGTACATTAAACAAAGGTTATGCTTAGGTTACATTGAACATTAACTTATTTATTTATTTATTTATTTATTTATTTATTTATTACAATCTCTTATATACCGCGCTATTTGGCATCAGCGCGGTTTACATTATAACACAACGACCATAACAACATGCTGTTTGGTTTTACATCGAACAGGTGATCAAACTTGGATAACTTATGTACAAAGGTAACCCGTAGGTGCATTGAACAATAACTTATGTACATGGGTGTGTGTGGGGGGGGGGGGAGGGGGTGAGCATAGAGTGAACAATATGATTATATATTTACATTGGATAGATATTGACACTGATCATTGGATATGTGCAAAATTCTGTCATTTTGGGTGGGGAAGGGGTGACCATGGAAGTGGTAAAAGGGTGGAGGGTGCTATGAAGTGGATGTGAAGTATTCTGTTAACAACTGGGTTTTTAGATGTTTGCGGAAGGTAAAAAGCTTAGTGCTATTTGTGATTTGTTTGGGCAGGGCGCTCCAGAGGCTTGGGGCATAGAGTTCAAATGATCTTGTGCATGCTTCTTGTTTACTTTTTATTTTTTTCATGTGGCATGATCAGAGCGCTTTTGGTAGATTGTCTTCTTCGTCTGTTGTTTGAAAAGTGTGTAGTATTATTTGTAGGTGGGAGGAAGACTGTCCATTGATGAATTTGAAGGTTAAGAGCAGTATTTTATATTGGATTCGGCTTAGTAATCGGAGCCAATGAAGTTGTCTCAGGATGGGCATTATTTATTTATTTATTTTTATTTATTTACAGTCTTTTCTATACTGTGCTTTTTAAAATCAGCTCGGTTTACAGTAACAGCAAATTGAACAGTTACAGGCAGCGTCAGTACTGGTCTTACAGAGAACAGGGTTATTTAACTTGGGCTAACTGGGGTAACTATGTACATGCTCCAGGCTAGGCAGTCGAGTCGGTGACCGGACTGCCTAGCGTCTATTTACACTTTCTGTGACTATATATACATGCTCCTGCCGGGGTGTCTAGTAGTGCTACCGTGCAGGGCTGGGGCTGTGTGTTGTAGGTGGGTTGGGGTGACTGCTTTGGTGGTTGCGGATGGGTAGCTGTTGTGTGTCTTCGTTATGGGAATAATGCAGCAGGAAAAGGTGGTGTTTCAGTGCCTTCCTGAAATGGGTAAGGTCTGTAATGGCCCGGAGGCCAGGTGGGAGGGCATTCCAACAAGTGGGGCATAGAACATGAAGGCTCTATTTCTTGTTGCTTGTGAGCACTTCGTGATCTTGCTAGGGATACTTAGGGTATTGGCTGTGGCTGATCTTCTGGCTCTGTTTGGGGGAGTGGGGATAATGAGGTCTCTGATGGAGGAGGAGGTGAGACTGTTGATGGCGTTGAATGTCAGAAGTAGGATTTTGAAGGTGAGTCTGCAGTGGACCGGCAGCCAGTGGAGGTGCTTCAAAATTGGTGTTATGTGGTCTCTCCTGGCGGCACCATGTAATATTCTGGCTACTGCATTCTATGCCAGCTGCAGTGGATTCAGCGTGTTTTTCAGTAGTCCCTGTAGGATGGCGTTAGCATAGTCAAAGAGGGGGATTACCAATGCTTGGTAGATTGTCCTAAAGTCGTCTGGTTCCAGGAGAGGTCGTAGGTGCCGGATTGTCCGTATTTTGTGGTATACTGCTTTGACAGTGTTGTTTATATGTGTTCATATTTTGAAGTGCCCTGTAAGATGCGGGCTGCTGTGCGTAAGGCTGGGTGTAGTGGAAGCAGGTGGATTTTGGAAGACCATGGAGGATTAAGTTTCAATAGTTGAAGTGTGGGGTAATTATAGCCTGGAATGCCATACGGAACTCAGGTGGGTCCACTAGTGGGCGGATGTGCTGAAGAGTTTGGATTTTGTGTAGATTGTTTTAGTTGTATTATTTATGCATGGCTTCAGGGTTAGGCATTGGTCCAGGATGATGCCCACACATTTGACCTTTGTCTGGACTTTCACATCGATGTTGTTTATTGTGAGGGAGGTTGGAGGGGTGAATGTGTCATCTTTGGAGATGAATAGCAATTTTGTTTTTTTGGAATTTATTGTGAGGGCGTTTGTTGACAGCCATTGAGATATATCTGAGAGGCATTTTAATATACCTGTGAAGATGGATTTGTTTGTGTTGAATGATGAGTAAAACATGACATCATTGGCATAGATGTGATAGAAGATGCAGGCTCAGATGATTGAGCACATTGGTTGAAGGTAGATGTTGAAAAGGAGTATTGACAAGGTTGAGCTTTGTGGGACACCTTGGTTTTGGGAGTAAGGAGGTGATGTGTTGAGTCACATTTTCACTTGCTGTTGTCGGTTCATGAGGTAGGATTGGAACCATTTATTCTCCTGGGCCAATTCTGCACAACTGCGCAGAATTCCCCACTTGCGTAGAGTTCTGCATTTGCTGTGCAGAATTTTGTGCAGGCACCTGCCAGCTGGAGAGGCAGGATCGAGTGCACAAGCAGCTCAATCCTATCTCACTGTTAGCAGCAACCCAGCCGCAGGAGCCTTCCGTTTGTTCCAGTGGCTCTGTTAGAGTCTGATGCCAGTGCACTTCCTGTGTACCTTTCAAAACGCACCTGCATTGGACTCTAGCACAGCCGTGGGATCAAACAGAAGTGCTCCTGTGGCTGTGTTACTGCGATCAGGCTGCTGTTGAGTTGGGGAGGGGTTTGGTTGGAGGCAGGAAAGGGATGCTGGTAAGTCGAGGGGGCTGGCTGGGGCAGAAAAGGGCTGCTGTTAGCGGGGGGGCTACTGGTGAGTGGGGGGGATTGTTAGTGGCAAGAAGGGCTGCTGGTCAGTGGGGGGAGTGTTTTCTGGGGGCAGGAGAATAGCTGATGATGAGCAGGGGGTTGCTGGGGGCAGGAGAATGGCTGCTGGTGAATTGGGGTGGGGTGGCTGGGACTGGAGATTGGTTGCTCATGAATCAGGGGGGCTACTGTGGGCTGGAGATAGGGGGCTGGTGAATCAGGGGAGTTGCTGTGGGCTGGAGATGGGCTGCTGATGAATCAGGGGGTGGCTGGGGGCTAGAAGTTAGAAGGAGAGAAAAGGACTTTGGGCCACATTAAGAAGCATGGGTATACCAGAACACCTAATAGTTCTCTTGCGCAACCTTTACATTGATCAAGAAGCAACAGTTTGAACGGAACAAGGAGAAACAGAATGGTTTAAAATCAGCAAAGGTGTATGACAAAACTGTATACTTTCCCCCTACTTGTTTAATTTATAGGCAGCTCATAACACTACAAAGTAGACTTCAACAGATCTAAACATGTTGCAACATTATAACTAAAGCTAACGAGTGAGAACCTCAGAATCAACTCACTGATAAAACCAAATCAGGAGTAAGAATTACATCAACGGCTCTCACTCGCAACCCACCCACCATCCAAACACACGAGCATGTAATCACAAATCACATTTCCATTAAACCTATTAAATGCATTTATAAAGCTAATTTTAACTATAGCCAATTTTTGAATGTGTCATCACTTCAAACTCGTGAATCTAGATGGAAATGAGTGGCCCCGACGCTTTTTCAAGATATCTAGTGTGAGCGTTTCGCTACCGCTGTGTCAAGGGGATCCAACTCTAAAAGAAAAAATAAAAATAGCTTAAAATTAATGCCACAAACTCCAACGCACTCCTCATATACACAATAACCAAGATATTAGTCTCTCACCAAAACTAGTTTCACTTATCAGCGAAGCATATCAAACACGGTTCATCATCTCTCCTTGGAGCTGAACTACCAAACCGCCATTGCTGTCCATAAACCAACGCTGTTATCAGGGTTATAAGCACTTCCGGACTCAAAATATATACCCGGAACTTCCTAACACCTGTCCACAATAACCAAATTATCCCCCTATCAAACTAAACAACAAATGACTTCCTAAAAAGCTTAATCCAAGCAAAAAAACCACAAATAACTCTATCTAAAACATATATCAGGAACAACTACCCCATTCAATACAAGAATTTAAACCTTTAGGAAAAACAGTATTTAAATAAAAAATCCACCATTGTTCCCTATAAAGGAGAAATCGGTCACGTGACATACCCTTTGAACCATGTCGGATATGCTGAATTACAAAACATTGATAATCACTAAACTTATGCTGAAATGCTAAACTATGTTCCACCATTGGTGCTTCCTTACGCTGACAATGAAGCTTACTCTTATGCTCAAGTAATCGCACACGAAAACGCCGAATTGTCTTACCTACATATAAAAGTCCACACGGACAAAGGATACCATAAATCACAAAATCTGAATTGCATGAAGTGTTATCTCGCAAACGAACTATCTGACCATTATACTCAAACTTATCAATCTCCCACATCACTTCACAGCAAGAACAGTCACCACATTTACGATGTCCATAACTAACAGGGGACTGAGCAGACAACGAACCTAGAGAAGAAGGACTTAGAATGTCTTTTAAATTTGAATTGCGTTGCCAAACACAACGCAAACTCTTAGATTCTAACCCCGGGACTATGCCCAAAATATGTCTATATTTCTGTAGAATTGCTTGAATTTGCCTACTATGAGGGGAATAACGAGAAATTAAATTCACATGATCACTCTCAGTTACCACCTTTGGTCGCGGAGATAGCAACCAAGATCTATCGTTATATGTGCATAATTTATAGGCAGAACAAAGCATCAGAGAAGCAGGACTATATGAAGACAACTGAGGTGTGAAGATTGGTGGAAGACTCATTGACAACCTTCTCTATGCTGATGATACCACATTACTGGCTGAAAGTAAAGACGATCTGAAACATTTGCTTCTCAAGATCAATGACCATAATCTTTAAATGGGCCTGCACCTTAACGTAAAGAAGACAAAGATCCAGACAACCGGTAAAATCAATAAGTTCATCATTGATGGAGAAGAAATTGAAATAGCAGAGAACTTTAACCTGCTTGGATCAATAATCAATAAAGAAATGACAAGCTGTTAAGAAATCCAATGATGCATTGTTCTTGGCAGAATGGCTATAAAAGACCTAGGCAGGATTCTCAAGAGCAGAGATGTCTCTCTACAAAGATTCAATTTTTCCAAGCCATGGTACTTTCAATATCTTACGGATGTGAAAGTTGGACAGCGAAAAAGATAGACAGGACGAAAATCGATGCCTTTGAATTATGGTGCTGGCGAAAAATACTGTGTATACCATGGACTGCCAAAGAACAAATCAGTCAGTATTAGAGGAGATCAAACCAAAGCTTTCTTTAGAAGCTCAGATGACAAGACTTCAACTTTCATACTTTGGACACATCGAGGTCTACTCCCTTCTGGATGTCCAGCCTCTTGTGCGGCCAAGCAGAATTGGGGTGTACAGCGGTAGACCCGATTCTGATCCCACAGGGACATCTAGCCCCCATGGGATCAGAATCAGTCTACTGGCCTTGACGTGCAGGTCAGCCCCAATTCTGATTGGCTGTACACCCAGCCGCATACCCGTTTACTCAGCTTGGCTCCGTAATGGAGCAGCAGTGCCATGGTGTCCCGTCACCATGGCACCATGACTCTGTATGCCGGTTGCCGCTGAGATTGTCCTTTCCCCGTCACCAGACCCCCGATTGGCCCTCCTATGGCCAGGGTCCGGCTGTGAGGAGCCTCCTGTACGCTTCTCGGTCTTGTCCCTCATCTAAGCAGTCTTCCCAGGACATACAGGGCTGACCTCTAAATTGGCCCTGTACGTCCAGGGTGATGGCCTGTCCATGCATTGCCCTCAATCCACCTCCTGCCCCTGTCTAAGGCTCTCCATACAACTCCACTGTTTGTACAGGGAGCCTTGCACAGGGACAGCAAGGGAGGCAAATAGTGGGGATGTACGTCCAGACTGGGCGTACATCCCCGCTAGTCATGGCTCAGAATAGACCCCTTCATGCGAAGAGAGAGATCATTAGAGAAAGACATTATGCTTGGCAAGGTCACCGTAAAAGAGGAAGGCCAGCAATGAGATGAATCGATACAATAACAGCAGCAATGGATACCACTCTATCAACAATGAGCTGCCTGACTGAAGACCGAATACAGTTTAGGACAACTATCCAGAGGGTCGCCATGAGTCGACACTGATTTGATGGCACTTAACAACAACAACAAGGATGGGCTGGGGACAGAACTGTGATTGGAGCAAGAGAGCTAAGGAGGAAAAAGGCAGGAGAAATTTCAGGTCTAGAGGAGGAGTTAAGCTTTATGATGGAGGAATTGTACACAAAAATTTACTAATAAAGCATGGAAATTTTGCAGAATTTTTAAATACTGGATACAGAATTTTCAAACTTTTTGCACAGATTTTTAAATTTTGTGCATAATTCCCCCAGGTGTAATTTTATAAACAATGCATATACTTTGCCACATAGGCACTAAAATTACTGTATGGGGATAATTTATAATGGTGCTGAAATTAAGTCAACAGGAAGACAATTATCTTGGTGCTATTTTATAGATACATTTAAGCACCTATCTGACTTTATAAAATACTAGTGCAAATACAGAAGCAACAGCGCCTTCATTCAAGGCACAGATATTATGCTTGCCTGAGAGCAGATGTAAATGTCAGTGCATGTTTTATGTGTGTATGTGCATAAATGTGACTCACCCATGTTCCACCCAAACTTCACCCTATGTACACCTTCTATGTACAGGGTGGCCCAAAAAAAGTGAAAACATCGAGTAGCATATAAGTTATTTAAAAATTCAAAAAGACAGATGTAAACGATTTACAAATTTTTTAAAAAAAGATGGCGACCGGAAATTGTCGAAATAAAGATGTTATATAGCTAAAAAAGGTAAATAAGTAAACTATTTAAGCTTTTAATTTATGAGATGTTCTCACTTTTTTTGGGCCACCCTGTACATGTCGGCTTGCACTGGGCATACTTTTAGGCATCAGCTAATTTTATAAGAGCCCATTTAAGTGCATAAAATGCTGTTTAACATGTGAGCATGATTTATAAAACTACCCTCTACACATCTATCTCTGTATGGGCTGATCAGAGCCAAAATGTGCAAAGTAATTTGTGACGTTCATGCTAACCTGGATTCCCCCAAAAGGCCCAGGGAAGCAACTTGAAGAACCTTAAAGATACGTGATCTCATAGTTACAGTTATGAATTAGCACAGGGTGGGTATTGCTACCTGCCACACATATTTTTCTGCTGTTTTTGAAACAAACACGAGACTACTGATGACCACTGGGTGGCATACTTGTAGGGCTGTGTTATTAACTGTAATGCCTTGAGAAGTATTTCTGAATTTGGTAGTTAAGAATGAAGCAGTTTGCAATTGCAAAAGAAAATAATATAAAGAATGACAGATAAAAGAACATAATACAAATAAAATAAACATACTGCAGCAGCAAGTCAGTCCATTTAAAAAGTCTCATTAGCAAGCAAAATGGTGATGTTAGGGGAGGAAGAGGTACTGCTATTGAAAAATCTCAGGACATGGCTTAAATATTCCTCTCTTTGGCCTTGGGAAGTCATTTTAACGAAGTGGGTCTTTTACTAATGCACCTAATGCGCCCATAAAGCTAAAAAACGAAAGTGTATTAGGTGCAACACCACCGCATTAACTGTCAGGAATGTGGAAAGCATGCTCCCAGTATTTTAATGCAGTGCACCCTGCCCTAACACAGCCTAAAATTATCACGGGTGCACTTACTTCCACCTATGGGGTGGTGGCAAATACATCTGTGCGAATGGCACGTCTTGCACTCAGCCTGCCCACTCATCACCCCAATGTGTGCAGCACAGTTACGGAGAAATCAGGGCACGCTAATTGTGCTGGCCCCATGCTAACAGTTACCGTGGGAGTGTGGAGTTCATGCATGCCGTAACCCATGTGAACTGCTTAGCACACTTTAGTAAAGGGGTCCAAAGCTGTGCACGTAGGTCTCAGCCGAAAGCAGGGCATTTGTTCTGATGTAACTTCCCTTGTCAATATGTTTTATGTATATATGGGGGGAGCTGAAGAATGCTAACTCAGGGAATTTTGTGACTTCAGGAGTACCTCTATCCCTATGCTAGTACAGTGTGAGTGATTATGGGAAGTGATGGCATAATGATGTCATTTTTTTTCCGTCTTGCTGGGATTCTTTCTACCCTTTCTGGAGAGCAGCCAAGGATCAGGGACCATTTTCCTAGACTCTAAAGAAGTGGATCTCTGGTCAAGGTGGTCTAGGGGCAGAGAAAATATTTTTCCTTCCCCATTTTGAGGAGAGGCTGGAATGGGCAGCAGCAGGTGAAACACATAAGTGCCCTGTGAATATCGGGTTCCATAACGGCTAGAATACAGCTTTTATATGTCTTATTGCTGGCTCTTAGACATGGACGATGCACTGTTCCTTATGCACATGTAAGTTCCTGTAGTCGATGCTCCCGCTGTACGGGTCGGAAAATACACATAGACGTATTTTACAAAAGGCTCTGCATTTGGCAGAATGTTTTGCAAGATATTTGGGAACTTGGGAATGTCCCAACCTAAGTGACCCAATTCCTTCCTCAGCACCCTGTGAAAAATTGGACTTATTGTTTATTTTCTTTAAAACTATTTATCTACTGCTACATTGGATTAAAATCATTCTGCATGGTAAGAAACAGAGTGATATAAAGGGGAGGGGGATACTTAGAGCAATTAGCAGTTAGCAGACCTGCCCTGGCCAGGAGAGTCGGCGGCAAGCATGCGGTTAGTCTGTTGAGTATCCCAGGGTGCTGCTTTTGCTGCATGTCCCAGTGCTAGCCAGCGAGCGTCAAGGTATTTGGGGGTGTTCTGGAGCTGGCACCAGTGGCAGTATCTAGCCACTGCCCAGTTATCGCTAAGTGGCAGAAGTTAGGCACTGAAAGGGTGGCCTAACTTTTGCCGCTAAAGCTAACCAGGCAGCGGCTGGATATTGCTGCTGCCTGGTTAGTTGCTTTGCAATCCAGCTGACCCGGATATTCAATGCTGGTCCAAATCAGGGCCCAAAATCCCTATCAAACAGCTGTGTCCACAATTTTATGAAACTATATATGACTTTTGTAGCTCCGAGCCTTTTGTGGAAATAAATTTCAAACAGCTTTTCCTACACACGTAAAAGTCCAGTCTCACATAAAAACGTGGCATTGAGAACAGTGTTAATTTGCGAACCCCCCAGAGCTGCAAATGTCAGCTCAGATAAACTGGCCCCATGATTACCTCAAATGTACTTAAATATGACACGGTGCATTTTACAAAAGCCATTTATGTGGTTGCCTTGACACCCAAGGGAAAACCTCTGCAAATCTAAGTTGGTTTAAGAAGAGAGGGTGGGCACTTGTACGTCTGATGTAAAATTACTATATCTCTGCCCCTCACCGTGGACTGCACGGGAATAGGCATCCATGTGCAGTGACAGGGGCCATTTTACAAAGAAGCACATGGGAAAAATTGACATCAGAAATCCAGTAACTTAGGCGTGCAAGCCGCAATGTATTAAATCTCAGCATTTACATGTGTATCTCTGCCATTTTTCACATCTGGATGGGTAGTAGCCACTAATTAACTACAGAGGCCTCTGTTTTATCCTCATTGCAATTAATAGAGGGAAGTAAACATTGGGATGAAGGGGGATAGCCCCCTTAATCCCCCCTGCAAAAGGAAGGGCAAAAGGAGCACTTTTTTTCCCTAGTCATGTCAGGAGCAGGTGTGAATCCGGATGTCAAAAATTTTAGTTTTACATGTGTCTCCCCATATGAAATTGGGGATATATGAGTACATATAGATTTTGGCGTCATCCAGATCATATCCCAGACATACCCCCAACATACCCCTGCGCAACATATTTATTTATTTATTTAACAGTTTTTATATACCGTCTTTCTACAATTCAAGACGGTTTACATGGAACGTAACTGACAGTATTGTACAACTGTTTACATAGAACAAGGTAACAGGCTACATAGGTAACATAAGAACTAGGGAACTAATGAGCTAATAAACTATTTACTATTTACATATATGATATGGGTATCCATGTATAATATGGGCCACATGTATATGTGATTTACATGTGTAAGTTGTATTTACACATGTAAATCGTGAATAAGGTTTCTAAATAATCCCCTAAACAAGCGATCTTAAGAACATAAGAACATAAGATATGCCATACTGGGTCAGACCAAGGTCCATCAAGCCCAGTATCCTGTTTCCAACAGTGGCCAGTCTAGGTCATACGTACCTAGCAGTATCCCCAAGAGACACATTGTCCACAATGATTGCATTGGGTCAAGCATTGATATCCTGGGTCCCTTTTTAATAATGGTTTATGGACCTTTCCTCCAGGAACTTGTCCAAACCTTTTTTAAACCCAGCTACACTAGCAGCCTTTACTACATCCTCCGGTAACAAATTCCAGAGTTTGATTACACGTTGAGTGAAAAAATATTTTCTCTTATTTGTCTTAAATAGTTTACCCTGTAGCTTCATTACATGTCCCCTAGTTTTTCTATATTCTGATAGCGTAAACAATCGATCTACGTTTACCCGTTCCACTCCATTCATTAATTTATAGACCTCTATCATATCTCCCCTCAGCTGTCTCTTTTCCAGGTTGAAGAGCCCTAACCTTTGTAGCCTGTCTTCATAGGAGTACCCTTCCATCCCCTTTACCATTTTGGTGGCTCCTCTCTGTACCTTTTCTAATAAAGCTATATCCTTTTTAAGATACGGTGACCAGAATTGCACACAATATTCAAGGTGCGGTCGTACCATGGAACATACAGAGGCATTATAATATCCTTTGTTTTATTTTCCATTCCTTTCCTTATGATACCTAGCATTGTATTTGCTTTCTTGGCCACCGCTGCACACTGGGCGGAGGGTTTTAACATGTTATTCACGATGACTCCTAAATCTTATTCCTGGGTGGTGGCTCCCAATATGGAACCTTGCATTGTGTAACCATAGTGTGGGTTGTTCTTTCCTTGGTGCATAACTTTGCACTTGTCCACATTAAATTTCATCTGCCATTTGGATGCCCAGTCTTCTAATTTATCCAGATCCTCCTGCAGTTTTCCACAATCCTCTTGGGTTTTAACAACTTTAAACAGTTTTGTGTCGTCTGCAAATTTGATAACCTCACTAGTTATTCCCTTTTCCAGGTCATTTATGAATATGTCAAAAAGTAGCGGACCCAGTACATATCCCTGTGGTACTCAACTATTCACCTTTTTCCATTGGGAAAATTGGCCATTTAGCCCTACCCTCTGCTTTCTATCTTTTAACCAGTTCCTGATCCACAATAGTACACTGCCTCCTATCCCATGACTTTTTAGTTTTGCCAACAGTCTCTGATGAGGGACCTTGTCAAAGGCTTTCTGAAAGTCCAGATACACTATAGCAACTGACCCACCTTTGTCTACCTGTTTATTCACACCTTCAAAAAAACATATCAGATTAGTAAGACAAGATCTTCCTTGTCTAAAGCCATGTTGGCTGTCTCCCATTAGGCCATTTTCCCCGGTACTGACGTCAGGCTCACCAGTCTGTAATTTCCCGGATCACCCCTGGAACTCTTTTTAAAAATTTTAAAAATTCTTAAAAGTCAAATGCTGCTTGAGTGGCAACTAATGCCCATCCTTTTTGAACACACTGCTAAGACCCTTATCCACTCTTTAATAACCTCCTGTCTAGACTGTTGCAACCTCCTCCTTGCTGGTCTCTCTTTGAATCATCTCTCTCCCCTTCTATCTGTTCAAAATTCAGCTGCGCGGCTAATCTCCTGTCATTCTCGTTATACTGATATAACCCCTCTTCTCAAGTCGCTTCTTTGGCTGCTATCCATTTCCACACCCGGTTCAGACATCTGGTGACTCATTCTGCTGCTCATCACTAACTTTCCTCTCTTATCGCTCCCTACACCCTTCCTTGAGAGCTCCGTTCTTCTGGCAGATCGCTTCTATCTCTGCCCTTCTCTTCCATTGCCATCTCCAGACTTCGATCTTTCCACCTTGCTGCTCCTTATACCTGAATCAAACTACCTGAGTCTGTCTGTCAGGCTTCATCTCTGGCCCTTTTCAAATCCAGGCTAAGAACTCACCTCTTTGAGGTTGCTTTTGGATCCTTATCCGCTTAGTCTCCTATGTGTTTCCTTACTATTCCCCTAGACATATCCTATTCCCCAATTGTTGTGTTGTTTGTCTTAATTAGATTGTAAGTTCTGATGAGCAGGAACTATCTCTACATCTATATGTACAACACTGAGTATGCAGCGCTATACAAATGATCAATAGTAGCAGTTGTAGTAGTGATACTATCACCATAGCACCCATAACGATCCAAGCAGTTGAATTCTGGCCTAACTGGACACACTGACTGAATGTTTTGGCATAGTTAATAAAAGGCTATTATAATAACCTAATGAGTTAAAATTACAACATGAGCATCTTTCCATAACTAATCAGAAGACAAAAATGGCCTAATAAGTTTCAACATTGTAAAGAAGGTCCAACAAGTATGGAGCACCTGCTGTTCCATAGATAACAAGTAAACAGCCTTTACTACATCCTCCGGTAACAAATTCCAGAGTTTGATTACACGTTGAGTGAAAAAATATTTCCTTTTATTAGTCTTAAATAGTTTTCCCTGTAGCTTCATTGCATGTCCCCTAGTCTTTCTATATTCTGATAAGGTAAACAATCAATCTATGTTTACCCGTTCCACTCCGTTCATTAATTTATAGACTTCTATCATATCTCCCCTCAGCCGTCTCTTTTCCAGGTTAAAGAGCCCTAACCATTTTAGCCTTTCTTCATAGGAGTATCCTTCCATCCCCTTTACCATTTTGGTGACTCTTCTCTGAACCTTTTCTAAAATCGCTATATCCTTTTTAAGATACGGCGACCAGAATTGCACACAGTATTCAAGGTGCGGTCTCACCATGGAATGATATAGAGGCATTATAATATCTTTTGTTTTATTTTCCATTCCTTTCCTTCTCATGCCTAGCATTCTATTTGCTCTCTTGGCTGCCGCTGCACACTGGGCCGACGGTTTTAACATGGTATCCACAATGACACCTAAATCTTTTTCCTGGGTGGTGGTTCCTAATGTGGAACCTTGTATCGTGTAACCATAGTTTGGGTTGTTCTTCCCTAGGTGCATAACCTTGCACTTGTCCACATTAAATTTCATCTGCCATTTTGATGCCCAGTCTTCCAATTTATCAAGATCCTCTTGCAATTTTCCACAATCCTCTTGGGTTTTAACAACTTTAAATAGTTTTGTGTCATCTGCAAATTTGATAACCTCACTCGTTATTCCACTTTCCAGGTCATTTATGAATATGTCAAAAAGCAGTGGACCCAGCACAGATCCCTGGGGTACACCACTATTCACCTTTCTCCATTGGGAAAATTGGCCATTTAGCCCTACCCTCTGCTTTCTGTCTTTTAAACAGTTCCAGATCCACAATAGTACACTGCCTCCTATCCCATGACTCTTTAGTTTTGCCAAAAGTCTCTGATGAGGGACCTTGTCAAAGGCTTTCTGAAAGTCCAGATACACAATATCAACCGACTCACCTTTGTCCACCTGTTTATTCACTCCTTCAAAAAAACAACAGATTAGTAAGACAAGATCTTCCTTGTCTAAAGCCATGTTGGCTGTCTCCCATTAGGTCATGACTATCTAAATGCTGAGTAATTTTATTCTTTATAATGGTTTCTACCATTTTTCCCGGTACTGATGTCAGGCTCACCGGTCTGTAGTTTCCCGGATCACCCCTGGAACCCTTTTTAAAAATTGGTGTTACATTGGTGATCTTCCAATCTTCAGGTATTAGAGATGATTTTAATGATAGTTCACAGATTACTAATAGCAGGTCTGCAATCTCATATTTCAGTTCTTTCAACACCCTTGGATGTATACCATCCGGCCCAGGTGATTTGCTACTCTTGTCGCCTCTCAGTGCTCCTTTAACCCCTTTATCATCTAATGGACCAACTGACTCACAGGTTTTTTGCTACGAATGTACTTGAAAAGGTCTTTATTTCGTGTTTTTGCTTTCGCAGCAAGCTTCCTCTCAAATTCTCCCTTTGCCTGCCTTATCAATGACTTGCATTTGACTTGCCAGTGCTTGTGCTGTTTCCAGGTTTCGTTGTTTGGCTCTTTTTTCCATTTCCTGAAAGATGCTTTTTTGGCAACAACAGCCTCTCTGACCTCACCTTTAAACCATGCTGGCAGTTTTTTGGACTTCCTTCCACTTTTCTTAAAGCGTGGAATACAGCTGGTCTGGGCTTCCAAGATAGTATTTTTCAACAACACCCAAGCTTGATGTACATCTTTAACCTTTGCAACTGCTCCTTTTAGTTTTTTCTTAACTGTTTTCCTCTTTTATCATAGTCTCCCTTTCGAAAGTTAAAAGGTAGTACTGTGGATTTCCTTACTATCCCTCCTCCACTAATTAAATCAAAGGCGATCATGCTATGATCACTATTGCCAAGTGGCCCCAACACCCCTATCTCTTGCACTAGATCTGGTGTTCCACTAAGGACTAGGTCTAATATGGCTTCCCCTCTGGTCGGTTCATGAACCAGCTGCTCCAAGAAGCAGTCATTTATTTCATCTAGGAACTTTATCTCCCTAGCATGTCCTGACGTGACACTAACCCAGTCGATACCGGGGTAATTGAAATCACCCATTATTATTGCTGCGCTGTAACTTTTGTTAGCTTCCTTGATTTCTTTGAGCATTTCATCATCCATTTGGTCATTCTGGCCAGGCGCTCGATAGTACACCCCAACTGCCATCGCCTTCCCCCTTTTACATGGAATTTCAATCCATATAGATTCTACAGCAAATTTTGTTTCCTGCAAAACTTTAATCCTTTCTGACTCAATGCCCTCTCTAACATAGAGAGCAACCCCTCCACCAATTTGATCAGCTCTATCATTACGATATAGTTTGTACCCAGGTATCACAGTGTCCCAGTGGTTGTCCTCCTTCCACCATGTCTCTGATATTCCAATCATACCTAACCTTTCATTTAGTGCTATATATTCTAACTCTCCCATCTTATTTTGTAGACTTCTAGCATTTGCATACAAGCATTTTAGAGATTGTAATTTATTCATATTAATTTGGCTATTGTTAGACATGGGTAATTTGGGATCTTTAAGCTGTGTCTGCTCCATACTTGAGGGCATTTGGGCTACTTTACTCTTTTGTGGAACCTCTCTGCTTTTGGTAGTATCCTTCAAGGATACATTCTTCCGAACCATCCGCTCTTGGGCGAATGTCGGCTTTCCCCTAATATCTAGTTTAAAAGCTGTTCTATCTCCTTTTTAAAGGTTAATGCCAGCAGCCTGGTTTCATCCCAGTTAAGGTGAAGCCCATCCCTTCGGAAGAGCCCCTCCTTTCCCCAGAATGTTCCCCAGTTCCTAACAAATCCAAAACCCTCATCTCTGCACCATTGTCTCATCCACGCATTGAGACTCCGGAGCTCTGCCTGCCTTTTGGGTCCTGCGTGTGGAACAGGAAACATTTCGGAGAATGCAACCCAGGAAGTTCTGGATTTCAACTTCCTACATAAAAGCCTAAATTTAGCCTCCAGAACCTCCCTACTACATTTTCCTATGTCATTGGTACCAACATGTACCAAGACAGCAGACTCCTCCCCAGTACTATCAAATACCTTATCTAGGTGGCGCGTGAGGTCCGCTACCTTCGCACCAGGCAGGCATGTTACCAGGCGATCCTCACGTCCACCAGCCACCCAGCTATCTACATGCCTAATGATCGAATCACCAACTATAACGGCTGTCCTAACCCTTCCCTCATGGGCACATGGCCCTGGAGAAACTTCCTCGGTGCGAGAGGGTTTTACATCACCTGGAGGACAGGTTCTAGTTACAGGATCACTTCCTGCCACACCAGGGTGATGCTCTTCTGTCACGTGACCTCTCTCCTCCATGGCAACAGGGATGCTGCCAGACTGGAGGTGAGACTTCAGGACTGTATCCCTGTAGGTCTCGTCTATGTACCTCTCTGTCTGTCTTATGTTTTCCAAGTCTGCTACTCTAGCCTCTAGAGAACGGGCTCGTTCCCTGAGAGCAAAGAGCTCCTTGCACCTAGTGCACACGTAAGACCTCTCACCAACTGGGAGAAAATCATACATGTGACACTCAATGCAAAAGACTGGAAAGCCCCCATCCCTCTGCTGGACTGCTGTCTGCATCTTAGTTTTAAGTTTGTGTTTAGATCTAAGTTCTTTACTTACTAAGGGTTGCTATGGATATGTATACTAATAAAACTGTACCTAATACGTGTAATATACCTTATTCACCTGAAGCTTAATTAATCTCAGTTCCTTAGTGTATGACTGATTTGGGTAATGATCTTCACCTGAAAACACCTCCTGTCTTTTAAGATGCTTAAGTACCTATAAAGCTATGATTATCCCAGGGGTGGGTGGGTGTGGGGAGGGAGGGAGGGAAATAACACTTATTAAAAGAGGGCTGCTACAAAGTACCCTGTTTTGTGCTGTTGAGGTAAGCTAAATTCTGATTTGATTTAAATTATAGCTCTTAGCTGCTGCTAGGCTCTAACTTCTTATGAAATTTAAACTACAAGCTCTCTGCTGGGTTCTAAATTTAACCAGAAAGCTCTCTTCTGTGTTTTCAATGTAAGCTAAAAGTACTTTGCTGATGCTAGGCCCTGAGTGACTTAAATTTAGACTACAAGCTCTCTGCTGGGTTCCAAATGTAACCGGAAAGCTCTCTTCTGTGTTTTAAAACTAAAAGTACTTTTCTGATGCTAGGCCCTGAGTGACTATTAAATGTAAACTACAAGCTCTCTGCTGGGTTCCAAATTTAACCAGAAAGCTCTCTTCTGTGTTTTAAATTTAAACTAAAAGTACTTTGCTGTTACTAGGCCCTGAGTGACTATTAGATTTAAACTACAAGCTCTCTGCTGGGTATGAAATGTAACCAGAAAGTTCTCCTATGTGTTTTAAATTTAAACTTAAACTGCTGCTACTAGGCCCTGACTGATTTAACAAAAAATAGTGGGTTCACAGATTAATTAGCTTTAATACAAAGAATTCCTCAAACTAGACTGGTAAAAATACCAAACCTAAAAGCACTTTCCTGTCTTTGGCTGATTAAGCCACTGTACCACAGTGGCAAGTGGCTTTGGCTTTAATAGCCATTATACCATAAAAGAGGAAGAGACATCTCTGGTTAATCCAGCCAATGAACCAACTTAGGCCACTGTACTACAACTTGCTTAAGGAGTTCAGAAGCAGAAGTAAAGGAGGAGAGACACTGGAAACCAAGAAAGAAAGGGGTGCCACTGATCCTAGAAAAAGGGAAGAGGAAGATACAGTGGATGACCCTTGGATCAGACAAGGAGGACCAGGTTCTACAGGAGTACAAGGCTGTGATCACATCAAAGTCAGGCATCCATCTCTAGAAGATACTAGATGACAATATCATGCAATATCAGTAATGTGCAGCTTAAAACAGCATAGAAGAACATTCAAAAACATAAATATGATATAGTATCAGCAGAATACGAATAAGATACCTTAATAGGCAGTCCACTAGAACCTTCCTATGACATAAATATGATGCACATAAGGATATGATTACTAAACCGGGCTAACAGTTAACCTGAGCTATCAGCAACTAGGCCCCATGGAATAACATGGGACCTAGCTGCAGAAAGTCTGGGTTAACTATCAGCCTAGTTTAGTAAACTAACCCCACAATGTTGGCACCATACAATGAAACATTCCAAAAGGCAGAAGAGAGAACAGGTGCAGCCAGGACATACAGAGAGAAAAGATGAGCAAAGATAAAGGCATAGGAACAAACAAAAATGTGTAAGCAGATTGAGTGCAAAGTATATACAGTAGAATAAGGTATATGGATCTGGTCATAGTTTCAGGGTGTGCAGCAAGCTAGTCCTGAAGCACTATGAATGAATGGACAATCAGTGACCATAGCTATTAAAGGCTTGGGAAAAGAGCCAGGCATTTATGTGCTTTTTGAAGTAGAGGCAGTCTTAAGTTAGAAACAGACCATCTGGGAGTGAGTTCTAGAGTGTGGGGACTACTCATGAGAAAGTTCTCTGGCGGGTGTCACGATACATGATTTCCTTTGGCAAGGGTTGTTGTTGTTGTTGTTAAGTGCCGCCGAGTCAGTGTCGACTCATGGCAACCTTCTGGATAGTTGACCTAAACTGTGCTCGTTCTTCAGTCAGTTGGCTCACTGTTGATAGAGTGGTACTCATAGTTTGCTCGTATTGTATCAATCCATCCCATTGCTAGCCTTCCCTTTTTGCATGGACCTTCTACCTTGCTAAGCATGATGTCTTTCTCTAATGATCTCTCTCTTTGCATGGTGTGTCCAAAGTATGAAAGTCAAAGTCTTGTCATATGAGTTTTTGAAGAAAGCTTAGGTTTGATCTCCTCTAGTACTGACTGGTTTGTTCTTCGGGCAGTCCATGGTATGCACAGTATTCATCGCCAGCACCATAATTCAAAGGCATTGATTTTCTTCCTGTCTATTGTTTTCACTGTCCAACTTTTGCATCCATATGATGTTATTGAAAATATTATGGCTTGGACAAGTTGAATCTTTGTATGGAAAGAGACATCTCTGCTTTTGAGAATCTTGTCTAGGTCCTTTGTAGCCATTCTGCCAAGAGCAATGTGTCATCGGATTTCTTAACTGCTTGTCCTTTCTTTATTGACTATTGATCCAAGTAGGTTGAAGTTGTCAACTGGTTCAATTTCTCCTCCATCAATGATGAACTTATTGATTTTGCCAGTTGTCAGGATCTTTATCATCTTTACATTAAGGTGCAGGCCCCTTTAAGACTATGTTCTTTGATCTTGAGAAGCAAATGTTTCAGATTGTCTTCACTTTCAGCCAGTAATGTGGTATCATCAGCACAGCGAAGGTTGTTGATGAATCTTCCACCAATCTTCACACCTTGGTTGTCTTCATACAATCCTGATTTTCTGATGCTTTGTTCTGCATATAAATTAAACAGGTAGGCGGTTATTCTGAGCCACGAATAGCGGTGATGGATGTCCCAACATCCATCCCTGCTATTTGTGGCTTCTCCTGCCCCCGAATAACTTCCCCACCAGTTGTGCGGGGAAGTTAGAAGGGGGTGGGGAATGGGTACCCGGGGGTGGGGAATGGGCGGCCCGGAGGTGAAGTCTGGGCGAGCAGTTAGCCCTGTACATTCAGGGCCGGCGACATGTTTGGGGAAGTTATTACACCTCAGAAGTGGAATAACTTCCCTGGACATGTTTTTTCTAACAAGCTGCAGCATGGATGGGGCAGGGGGGGCCAGGGTACATTCCCCACAGCCTGACCCTGGCCTTGGGGGAATAACCACTTTTTTCAGGCGGCCGGCATCGTGGCTCTTCAGTGGAGCCATGGTGCCATGGCAACAGGAAGACATGGTGCTGCGGCTCCATTGAAGAGCCTTGACTGAGTTAGTCAGGGACAGTCCTACACATGCAGGCTGGATTGAATCGCGGTCCTAGCCTGCACATACAGGACTGTTTGCGATTTTGATCCCGCAGGGCTAGACATACTCCGCAGGATCAGAATCGCGATCCCCTCTTTATGTCCGATTCAGACCAGATGTACAGAGGGTGTCTACGTCCAGGACTGAATCGGGCCCATAGGGGGAAATTATGCAGCCTTGTTGAACACCTTTGCTGATTTTAAACCATTATCTCCTTGTTCCATTTTAACTGTTGCTTCTTGATTAATGTAATAGTTGTGCAAGAGAACTATCAGGTGTTCTGGTATACCCATGCTTCTGAATGTGGCCTAGAGTTTCTCATAGTTTCCATAGTCAAAAGCCTTGCTGTAGTCAATAAAACAACTACAAATATCCTTTTGGTATTCTTTTGTCTTTTCAATGATCCATCTCATAAGGGTACAGTAATCTCATCTTGGCGAAGGTACAGTTAAGGACACTCCTTGAGATGATCTTAGAGGCCTCAAAGGTATGTAGAGGGCTAACTTCTTCTTTAGGTATTCTAGTCCATTTTGTCTGAAAGCCTTGAAAATCAGAGAGAGTTTTGTATTTGGCCCTATAGGCTACTGGTATCCAGTTCGGTTTTAATAGGATAAATGTGACATGGTCATGTCACTTCCAACCCTCTATCGGTCATGCTGCAGCAGTTTGAATTAATTGGAGCTGGTCAAACTCTTTGTGGTCTTACCAATATACAGGGCATTACAGCAATTTAGTTGTGATGTTATCATAGCATGGATCCCTTTGATCAGACTTGTCTTTTCGATATATGGAGAGAGATTTCATAGTTGCTGCAGGTGATAGAAGCAGTTTTAAAAGGTTTTCTGAATTTGTGAAAGTAAGTGATGAGTCCAGCAGTATCCTAAGATTTATGATCTGTGATTTTAGGGGACGTTCATAGTTCCCAAAGGAGATGTACCCCTGACTTGCCACATAGCTTGCAAATAGCTGCTTTGAGGGCTCCCAGACTGGCAGGTGATACAGCAGTAATCTGATAGATGAAAGGATTCCATCTGGACCCCCTTCTCCTTGACCAAGCACTATATCACAGACTTTAAAACATTCAGAGGTCAGTATATTCAAAGCAGTTATTCAGCACTTCAGCTGATAATTTTGGAAGTAAAAATCATTATATGGCCAAAGTTATCTATCTAAAAAGGGGGCAGGATTTGGGGTGTTACAGGGTAGTGCTATTAAACATGTGGAGCCCGATTCCAACTGGGGCACATCCGGGCCGTCCGGATGTCCAAAAAACGGACGGCTCCAAATTGCACCTGATTATGTAACTGTGGGAGCTAGACAGTCCCGTGATTGCAGGATCGGGTACATAGACGGCCTGGCATAGCCACGATTCAGCAGCATAGGACATCCTCGCTACAGCCTGTCCAGCCTGCCCTATACTCCTGCTGGTGTGCCGGTGCCATGGCATCCCATCGCAATGGCACCAGGACATCCAGCAGGAGCACAGAAATGCCACAGTGGAGAAAACCCTCATTTTCCCACCACCCGACCCTTGGCATGAGCAGCCAGGGCCAGGATCGGGTAGCAGGGACACCCTACATCTGCCCGGCTGGTTTGGTGGGGCTGACTGGCCCGAACCCCGCAGCTGGTGGGATTTATTCCACCTCCAAGGTGGAATAAGTCCCACGTCTATATCTCCCCTGCCGGATATACAGGGCCATGACCTGAATAGGCCCAGTATGTCTGGTTGTTTCTGCCCCACTCCCCCACTCTGTACATTTCCAGCCCTCCCCCTCCCACCCTGGTCCAGTGCTCCCCGCACTAGCCCTCAGTACATGTGTGGAGGGCTGAACTCAGGATTTAATGCTGGGCCAGAATGGGGGTTGGATATCCCACCAGTACTCCAACCCTACTATTTGCATCTCTGCTTTGGGCCCATAACCTATATATTTAAGTGGAGATATTCTGCCACTTAGAGGATATCCTGTTGATATTTAAGCACTGCGACTGATTACCATGGTA
The DNA here is from genome assembly GCA_033557465.1 of Ichthyophis bannanicus. Taxonomy (NCBI): domain Eukaryota; kingdom Metazoa; phylum Chordata; class Amphibia; order Gymnophiona; family Ichthyophiidae; genus Ichthyophis; species Ichthyophis bannanicus. The sequence continues at coordinate 572,486,609 of CM066031.1, read as the reverse complement.
TTTGAATATCAGCCGTTTTGATAATCTAACCCTATGAATCTGGAATATTTATTTCTACTTCAAAGGAATCAGATGCTGAAATGGATCTACAAATGTCTGCGCTGTTTTATTTTCTTCCCTTATTGCCAATTAATATACTTAGGAACAAAACTATTTATAGTCAGGGCTTTTTTGAGGGGGTACTCGGTGGTACTGAGTAATGGTGCCTTTTTCATTGCCTACTGAAATTGACCCATGGTCCTCATGCATTAGCGAAGAGCCCTGCAGTTCAGTACCAGGACCTTTTTTGCTAGGAAAACTGCACTGCTTATAGTGATCCATCATCTCTATGGGGTTTATATTCAGAAATCCTTATGCAGCCAGCATAAGCTGCTCGCCTCATAAGAGCTCTTAAAAATGGCCATATAAGTTGTTATACAGTGCGATCGTAAAGTCCCTCTGCAGTGAGCACTGTGTATGCAAAGGCAACTTGCTGAGGAAAAGAGAATGTAGCTGCTTGAGCCGACAACGAGGACTCCTGTCCCCGCTACATGGGAAGCCCGACCCAATATTCAAAGACATGATTTTAGGCCAAAACAGGGCCACTATTTTTTTCAAAGTACCAAAGCATCCAGGGCTGGCTCAAGGGTTTCTGCTGTCCTAGGCAGAAGCCCTGGCATGCTGCCCCCACCACCTCCCCTCTTCCCCCTTCCACGTGCTAAGTCGTGCTGCCGCTGATTCTAGCAGTGGGGTTGGGGGGCATTCAACGGCAGCGGCAGGCCTTGTACTTTGGCGCACATGACCTGCTGCTTCTGATCCCTCCAACACAACTTTGGGGAGGGGGGAGAGGGTTCAGAAACAGCAGGCCATATGTGCCCAGCAGATGGCCTGCCGCTGCTACTGAGCCAACCCTGCCACCGGAATCAGTGGTATCAAGGGGGCAACAGCGCAGCTCAGTTCAGCATGAGAGGGCAGCAGGCCATGTGTGCTTTGCCACCCATGGAGGTCTGCCACCCCTAGGAGCACCTAGTGGACAGGCCAGTCCTGGAGGCATCAGACACACAAGAGTTGCTCACCTGACCTGCAGCCTGGGAGTGTCGGCCCTAGCTCCTTTGGTCTCAGAGCTCGAGGAAGCATTGCACCGCCCAAAACACCTGTTGTCTAAAAGGGCCACTGCTACAATAGCGCTATGGCAATGACAGACCATAGTGCTACCGAAGCAGCTCGGGCCGACGCTCCAAGGCTGTGGATCGGGTGAGCAAGTCTTTTATGGCTGATGCCTAGGTACTTTGAAAAAAAAAACAGAGGGCCCTGTATTGGCTTAAAATTGTGCCTTTGCATACTGGGGAGGGCTTCCCATGTAGTGGGGGCAGCAGTCCTTGTCGTCAGCTCAAGCGGCTACATTCTCTTGTCCTCAGTGGGCTGCCTTTGCATACACAGTGCTCACAGTTGGCTGTTCAAAGAGGGATGGGATTAAGTGATGTTCAAGAGCAAGGCTAGGAATTATACAAAGAGTGACAAAATTCAGTCATCCCATATAACTTATGTGTTCAACTTTGAATGCAGAAATATAATATCTAGCTTTTAATCTTAAATGTGAATATTGTGTATTATGGACTTGAGTTTACAACAGAACATCTATGAGAGAAGCCCAAAAAGATACCTTTTTTAACCTTAATTTATGAAGGCAACATGAATGCCTATGGACATTTTACAATAAACTTCCAGATCCAGCTTCAATAGTGCACAAATGTAGATGCACAAATTTATACCTACTCTGATGAAGGTGAAATGTATGTGTGCACTCTATGTGCACACATAGATATTTTATAAATTACACACTTATACTGCAATCCTGACTCTGCTCCACCCAAGCCTTGCCCTTAGGAACACCTGTGCTCAGATTGCATGTATGTAGGTGCTCATAGTTTTTGTGCACATACATTTTACATGCCTATGTTTTCATGCAATTTTATAAAAGCCCTTTTCTGCATAAAGTCTTGAAGACCCCTATCTTTATTAGCCTTTAAAGTTTGTATTTTTCTCATTTCTTTCTAGTCCTGCAATACTTAGTGAACTGATGACCGCTTTTATTGCTATGTAAAGAATATCTGGCAATTTGCAGAAAGAGTTTTCTCACCTGCTGCTTTCAATGTAATAGGAAATGCCAAATTAGCCAAATTAGCAGGCCAAATTAGCCTGGATGTAGGGGTACATGCTGGAGAAATTCAGTGTAATTCAGTGTAACTACCTTAAAATGTTGTTGGTGTTTTTGTAGGACATGCGCTGCATGTGTTTCATTTTACAACACAGGAAAATTATGATATTGCATAGCAATATTTGTACAGCAGTTAAAATAATAGGGTGACTAAAAACATTACAGACATCTTGTAGCAAGTGTGTCCATTCTCATAAGTGATGGTGTGATTCACTTCAGTGGATGTTGTTCTAAGGTGATCAATATAGTCATGGAGTTCTGTAAAGTTGAGCAGTTTATGTAGTGTCTCTTCTCCCCTGCCAAGTGGTAATGGATGCACAGCATATGAGATAAAGTCTGGAATGTCCATAGAGTCATTGCTAACCAGCGGTGTGGCATGAGTTGTCCCGTTAATGGTGACAGAGAACAGTGGTGTATGACTGCACCAGGTATTGTTTGAACTGTACAACAAAGTGTTCTTAGGAAGGCGGGTGTCATGCATTCTGGAAGCAACTGAAAAAGAAACATTCTTTGTCCTGACAGGAAATATTGTACAAAATCTAGGCAGGAGGACCTAGAAAGTAATGTTATGGAGGTGCCCTCAATTCTTGTGTCCTTTCTAGAGAAGTGGAAACTGGTGGCGCCCACTGTACTTGAGTGATGTTTAATGAGTAGAACACTGGCTTGTCCTGTATGGTACAGAAACTCAGGATGACCAGATCCTTTCCTTCCGGGAAAGGTGGGGGTATTTCTTGATAACGATATACCCCATCTGTGGAGTTAGCCCAGCCAATCGTGCATATTCGGATGATAGTTCCTGTAATTAGACTTGGGTAGAAGAGAGCAGATACAAGAACAACAGGAAACCAAGACATAATAAAAGCTAACTTGTTTCACTCTACTAGGGAGTAAACTAGTGCTCCCCACTTATACTATGCAACAACAAAAATAATTTTTACTACTTATTTACATAACTATTAGATACATGTCCAGTATCTAGGACACATCAACTATACAGCAGAAGTAAATAGTTCCCATCCTCAAGCAACTTTTGTTCAGAAAGCAGCTGTCCGTGCTGTCTTCAGAAAGCAGCTGTCCGTGCTGTCTTCAGGTGGTATCTGAAAACAAAGACTGATAAAACACGTATTACCCATATGGTTTCAACTGGGTGATGTGTTTACAATACTGCTGGTTGTCGGGCATTAGGATTTGGTATAGGCTTGGGCCTAAGGTATCAGTAACTAAGTACGGTCCTTCCCACTTTGCAGTTCCAAAGGGGAGGTTTGGTCTAGGTCTCAGAATCATCACTTTACTCCCAACCTTGAGGGGCCTTAAATCAGAACCTTTTGCATGTACCTCCTGCAAATAATCTCTAGCTTTTTCTGTGTTAGCTAGCACAATGGTCTGAATTTCTTTTAGATGTTCTTGCAGGGATTTCATCCACTCATTGGTGAGAATTACGGTCTGGTCCTCTGGAAGAAAAGGATGCAGCATATTTTCCCACCGTTGCATTGGCCTTCCCATTAAGGCTTCATAGGGTGCAAGACCTGTGGATTTACAGACATTAGCTCTGATACGCATAAGGACTAAAGGGAGCACCAGATCCCAATTTTTCCCGGTCAGATTAAGCGTAGGGCTGAGGTGGGCCTTAATTGTTTGATTCATTCTTTCTACCTGCCCTGCTGCCTGTGGATGGTACAGAATGTGGAGTTGTTGTTCTATGCCTAGAAAATCAAACAATTCCTTGATGAGCTGAGAAACAAATGCAGGACCATTATCAGAATCATTAGTCTTGGGAATGCCCCAGCGTGTAAAAAATTGCATAGTTAGGATTTCTGCAGTGGTTCGAGCAGTTTGATCTGGGACAGGGAATGCTTCTACCCAATGAGAAAAGGAATCAACAACAGTGAGCAAAAATCTATTTTTCCTAGCTGTTAATGGAAGAGGGCCCACATGATCTATTTGCAATCTCTCAAATGGGCCACGAGGAGGTGCTCTCATTAACTGTCCCCTTCTCTTTTTAGGTTGCCTCCCAAATGAAGCACAGATTACACAGGAGGAAACATGATCCTGTATATCATGTTTCATTTCTGGCCACCATACCAACCTATTAAGGATAGTCTGCATTTCTTCTGCTTTAGGGTGTCCCATTAGACCTGCACCATGAACCCAATGAATCCACTCTTTACCTCGAGCTCTAGGGATAGCTATAACCAAGCCTTCCTCTCTTTTTGCACATAGAATGTCTTTCTCTAAAGTGAGTGTGAGAAAGGGTGTGTGCTGATATAGGTTATCTGGGGCGTCCTGCACAAGCTTCCTCAAATTGGAAAGCTCAGGGTCCTTTGTCTGCAGTGCTACGAAGTAATCTGGTGGTATTATCTGATGATAATCTGTGGAACGTGTAGCAATAGCAACCATGCGTGTCTGCTCATACCAGGGCCATATGAGGCCTACATGGCATGCTTCCTTGGCTAGTGAGTCTGCTAATGTGTTTCCTTTCACTAAAGAACCTTTCTTCCTATGTGCCTTTACTTTAACTAAATGTACTCTCTGAAACGTCTCACTCAGTTCTTGTGCCATAGTCCACAGTGATGAATTTTTCACTGTGGACCCATCTGTAGATTTAAATTTATTTGCCAGCCACCAGGGTAACAGGGCAATGGCACTTTTAAAGACATAATCAGAATCTAAAATGATTTGTATCTCTGGGTGTGAATCCTGATATTGTTGCATACAAGCCACAAAAGCAGCCAGCTCACAGTACTGTGCTGACGCTGACCCAAAGGAATACTGTCTCTGCAGTTGTTGTTGTTGTTAAGTGCCGTCAAGTCGGAGTCGACTCATGGCGACCCTCTGGATAGCTATCCTAAATTGTGTTCGGTCTTCAGTCAGGCGGCTCATTGTTTACAGACTGGTACCCGTAGCTGCTGTTATTGTATCGATCCATCTCATTGCTGGCCTTCCTCTTTTGCGTTGACCTTCTATCTTGCCAAGCATGATGTCTTTCTCTAATGATCTCTCTCTTCGCATGATGTGTCCAAAGTATTAAAGTCGAAGTCTTGTCATCTGAGCTTCTAAAGAAAGCTTAGGTTTGATATCCTCTAGTACCGACTGGTTTGTTCTTCGGGCAGTCCATGGTATACACAGTATTCGTTGCCAGCACCATAATTCAAAGGCATCAATTTTCTTCCTGTCTGTCTTTTTCACTGTCCAGCTTTCACATCCATATGATGTCTCTGCAGTACCACTTAGTTATTTGGGTCCAATTGTACAATTGCAAAACCTGCTAGTCGGCTGCCTCCTTCACATTGGCTACTACCATCAATATATACTGTAGGAAGAAAAGGTGAAATTTTGTCTAGTCCTAGTTCCCTAAAGATCATGTGATTAGGGGCACTGGGTGAGGACTGACAGTCATGAGGTTGCCCCTCCAGCAAGATTCCAACCACTTGCACGTTAGGTTCTTTCAACAATTCAAACCTTACATTCTGTGCTTGCAACATGAGAGTCCACTGGACTATTCTCTCAGTCCTAATCTTGCTACATGCTAACTTTCCCTCTACAATGAATTTGAGTGGGGTGTGATGGCTGCATATGTATGTGTTTTGAGCACCAATGATGTATGTAAATTTCTGCATAGCAGCATAGGAAGCCAGTACATGTTTTTCATAGTTTCCCATTTTGAGTTCAGGAGAAGTGAGAACTCTGGAACAGAAGGCAATAGGGCGATCTACTCCTCCTAGGCGTTGTGTTAGAGCTGCACCTATACTGTTCTCTCCAACTACAGGGTACAGGAAAAAATGTTGTGTGTGATCTGGGTGTGCAAGAACAGGAGCAGAAGTCAGAATGTGCTTTAATTTAGTTACAACTTCTGTATGTTCTTCCTCCCAAACATAACTTTTACTTTTTAGCAGGGAGTAAAGTGGAGCTGCCACTTCAGCATAATTGTGCTTGAAGTCACGACAGAAACCGGTGAGCCCTAGAAATGACTGGAGTGATTTCTGATCTGTAGGAAGTGGAAGTTTCTGTATCAGCTCTATCCTCTGAGAATCTACAGATTTACCATCCTGGCCAATAGTAACCCCTAAAAATGAAACCTGTGATTTGCACAGTTGAGCCTTGGCAGGATTAACTTTAAGACCAGCTTGTAAGAGGGCTTTTAAAACTTCTCTTACATGATTCCAGTGTACAGCTTCATTCTCAGACTGAATCAGAATGTCATCTACATACTGAATTATATTATCTCTGCAAGACAATAGTGACAGGGCTTTCTGCATGTATTTATGAAATATTGAGGGGGAATCCTTATAGCCCTGTGGAAGCACAGTCCATGCATATTGTTTATTCAGCCACTGAAAGGCTGTTTTGTACTGGCATTCAAGGGCCAGGGGCAGACTCCAAAACCCATTGGATATGTCTAAAACAGTGAAAAATTTACATTTGGGGTTCAGTTTAGAGATCATTTCAGAGTATGAGTCTACCATGGGCACTACAGATTTTTAAACTTGATTCAGGGCACGGTAGTCCATAGTGAGCCTGAAGGAACCCCCCGGTTTAACTATCGGCCAGGCTGGTGAATTGCATGTGGAAGAAATAGGTCTAATCAGACCCCTCTCCTCCAGTATCTTCACAATTTTAGTCACTGGTTCTATAGCCTGATGAGGTACTGGGTATTGTTTCTGTGGTGGAGGATCCTCGCCTTCCAACAGTATTTCTGTGTGCATATTCCCACAATCTAACTTGTCTTGAGCCCAGACTGGAATATCAGCCACCTCTGAGGGAATTACACACAGATCATACTGCTGAGCTGTCTTGGTGCACTGAGTTGCTAAGTGCATGGGAATGACTTCATGCACTACAGTTTTAGAAGCACTTGAAGTTCCTGAATACTGCCACAATTTAAGATTAGCCATATCCACCACCAAATTTAACTGGTTGAGAACGTCAATTCCAATTATTTCTTTTGGTGTGTTCACTATAGTGGAGTCAGTGGTTTCCAACATTTCCTTGTTTTGTTCACTGTGCACAGGGATACCCCATTTAACTGGGATAGCCACACATTTGGAAGCTGTGTCATTAATTCCTTGAATTTCATAAATTTCCATATTTTTCTGATCTGCAGTGGGAGAAGCTCTGTTTGTAAAACTAATTCCAGCCCCTGTGTCAATCAAAGCTAGTTTATCCTGACCCCCTATTCTACTGATAACATTGGGGCGTCCACAAGAGTCCAGTATCAAGGATGTTACAAGCCTTAAACTGTATTCTGGGCCTGTATCAGTTTCATCATCCAGAGGCTCTGGAATTGAGTCCTCTGCTGAGAGAACGGAGGCAGGCTGGGCTATGAAGGCTTGAGACATTTTGATATCTGAACCCAGGAGGTCAGGACATCCCTATGCACTAGCCTTGTGTTTGTCCTGAGCTGCTTGTATGTCCTGTTTTAATTTATCTATTTCTACCTGCAGTATGTGTTTGTCCTGTTCCCATTAAATTTTCTCCTTTTTCTAATCCATCTCTCTGTGCTTTGAGCTCCTGAAAGGGAATGTAACCTGAGGAGTTTCTAAAAGTACCTCTGCTTTGTCCTCTCCAAGGTGTCTGTCCTCGGTATCCTGTCTGTGTTTTTTGTGTATTGGGAGGACCCCTCAGCTTGCCACTTCCGTGCTTCTGATACTGTTATGACCTGCGAGGGCTGGGTCTTCCAAACAGACCCAATTCTGAGCATTAAAGTATCAAAAGGGGTTGATTTAGGGTCTTCAGAAAATAACAGAAGGTGTTTTGTAATCTCAGGGGATAGCAATTCTAATAAAAATGCCTTATGCGTGCTCTCCCCATAATCTTCTGCATTGGGCCAGGACTCCTGCTCATTAAGAACTGCTTTTAAAATCCAGGCTCTATATGCAAACTCTTCCAGTGTATCATTTGGTAGAGGTGAAATAATTTTAAATACTTGCATTGGGGAACAGTGAAATAGTTTCTCAATGCCCCTTTTAACCAACTGGTATGGGTGAGTGAGAGAGCCAACTTTATAATAGTGTGGCCCCAGAGCCAGATGCATAAGTCTATCAAAGTCCGATTGTTTTCTTCTGTATTTCCCTAGAGCCCAGTGAATCAGAATATCAGTGGCCCATTTGCACCAGTCATTAACATTAAAAGGCATAGGGCCAGTTTTCTCAACTATCCTTTCCATCTCCCTATCTTTTAAATTGTCCTGCAGCATCACTTTAACTGGTGCTCTGAGTTCGGTACTGGGTGCCGGGTCTGAGTCATCTGAATTATCCTCCTGACACAGGTCCTGGTTATTGCTCTGTTCTGGCTGAGATAAACTATCAGGATTTTCTTCCTCTGATTCAGCTTTATTTTTTCCATTCCTAAGTCCAGCTATGCATACTTCTATATTCTTTTGTTTCTCAATAGCTTGGATGCATGGCTTATAGGGTGTGTCATAGGCATAGGGGGCTGAGGGAGAAATGAGTGTTGGCCAGGGCATATATTTCTTTTGTCTTTCAGAGGCCAATTGATCCTTAACGTGCCTCAATTCAAGTTTAAGTGCTTCTAATTGCTCACTAACAATTATAAAAGAATTTGTGGCTTGTATCACCTGAGCCCTTTGCATAGAAATGCAAATTTGTGCCTCCTCAAGGTCTTTGGTCAATTGTGTACAATGAGAAGTCAGTTCAGTATTGTCCTGTTTCATGCTAATGAGCCCCCTGCACATGCCTTGGATAAAAAGGCATTTTCTTTTATTTGTTTTCTTTTTGAATTCTTGATAATGGTTTAACATTTGTCTTTGAATATTATGCCATGATGACTCAGGGAATTTACCTTCAAAGGGACCACCTTTCCTCTTACAGTATGTCAGTACTATTTGTTTCAGTTCTTTAAAATCAAAGGCTTCCATATTTGAGACTGCAGAAAGAGTGTAGTTGGTACAGGGGCCTAGCTTATTATGTTTTTATTTGGTTTTATGCGACTATCTCAAATGTGCAACTTTGGAAGGAGGAATGCTCACTTTTATGAAGAAGTGAGACGTAGAATTATAGTTGGAATGGCATAAATGTTATGGGTGTTCAGTAAAGAGTACTGGCATAAAGACCACGCCTTAAAATTATACCTGAATAAAAAGTGCTTACCACCTTTTAACAGGGTGGAATTTCAGGGTGAAATTATAGTAAGAAGGGTATTAGGAGATTAACAGAATTGTCAGTTACTGTATCAATTGCAGCAAACTTTAAGCCTGCTCTCACCAAGATACCTGACAGGAGACTGAGAAATAAAAGGCAAAGGGACAGGAGGTAATAGTGTTACCAGGAAAGATGTATATTGTATTTAATGAGGGACTGTTTACCTGTGTACCACTTCCAAACTAAAGCTGGACTATCTCTCTGTCTTTTCTTAGCAGCTCAAATACTAGAGAAAAATCTGTGCCTTGTAACAAACCGTAACAAGCCTCTAACTACAAATAAGAAAATTGCAAGCCACTCTATGTAATGTCCCTAGGTGTAGGTAATATTAAAATTCAGGATTATTACAGAGCCTTTTGACAATAAAAATCTCACCTTGTCTAACCCACAAAACAAAGGTATCACTGGAACTTTTCACTAAATCCAGCCTGTAACCAAAATTGTCACTTGTATATGGTCACAAGGGCTTTTGATTTTCCTGTCACACCCTGTCTGAAATCCACTTTAATGTATCAAACAAAATTATTACTTACCCAACTGGAGATCTGCTGTGAAATCTGAGACGACCCCCATAAATGTAATCTTCTGGAAAATGTAATCTTTTGGAGAATGTGATCTTCTGAACTGTAATCTTCTGGGAAATGTAATCTTCTGATAATGTATTCTTCCGCCGTTGCTCTCCACTTTTGGCTACGCTCCGTTTGGTCCTGGGTTTATTTCACAGAGACAGTAGGGTAAGCAGAACAAATAAGACAACCAAAACTGGTGTGGCTTGGAAAAAGAGTTTTATATCGAAATAGGCTTATTACATAGGTACAGAACAGAGTTATATAGTGGTTGTTACAGAGCTGCTTCAGTGTGCATCAATGAATCTATGTGTGTGTGTGTGCATGTGTGAAGTGTGAGAGAGAATAGAGTATATGAAAGACTCTATGTGTGTGCATGTGTGTGTGAGAGAGATCAGAGAGAGAGAGAGAGAGAGGGGGAGGGGTGAAGAGAAGTGATTGTCAGAGCCTCCTGTCCTTCATGTCCGATGAATAGAGAGAGAGAGAGAGAAAGAGGAAGTATTTCTGTCCATTATAGTGAGTTTTCTCCAGCACCTCCCTTTAAGGTCTGCTATTGTTTCCAGCACCTCCCTTTGAGGTCTGCTATCACTTGATTTAGCAAGGAGGGGCTGTAGACCAATCTCATCAGGCCCGGAGACTGACATCACTAGGGGGTCAGAGCTAATCTCATCTTGTAAACTACCCTCATTAAGTTTGGAGACTGACATCACCAGAGTAACAAAGCTGCTTGAAATCCAAGGTCTGGGAAAAAGCCATGACACCTATGCTAGGCATAATGTCATGCTGTTGTATGCTGACACTCTTCATATTATCCTGCGGCCCCACCTTGATCACCTGGTAATGTTGTATTTAATTTCCATCTTGACTATACCTTCCAAAGTAGTTTCTAAAGAAATACATGTGTGTTCTGCTTTCCAAGCACCCGTGAAATTGTTTGCAACCGCTCTGCTAATTCTTTGGACCAATAAGTTGATTTCTGCTCTCAGATTCCTGCCGTCTTTGGTTCAAACCTTGGCAGGTGCTTTTTTTCCTCACCGGTGTTGGTAAGTTGCTCTTTAAATGTAACTAGTTACAGTTACCTGTTACACAACCCCAAAAAACTAATTATAAATTACTTTTTCAGCAAAGTAGTTACAACTGCATTTCCATTTAAAAAGTAACTAATATTTCCGGGAGATCATATTGGCCCCCCTGCGGGCAGCATGGAGATATTTTTGCTCAGGACATCGTCTCTCAGCGAATTTTACATCTTATCTTCCCATTAGGGGAAATGCCGAGTTTGTGCCAGGCCTGGGGAGGTCCCACTTCGAGGTGTGGGAGGAGCTGGGTATGGTGAATCTGGAACACGTGTTGACTTTAGAAGGGGGGATGACTGCATTTTCTGTGCTATGTCAACAATACCCCTTAGGGGGCAAGGCTATATTTCCATATGGCAAGCTCCGTAGTTATGTTCGTGGGATCCCTGCGGGGGCCCTGCGGGGGGAGGTGTGCTCGATAATTGAGTTAGTGCTTTTGGGGGGTGAGTCAGGGGCTCGTGTGTCGGGACTATAGAAAAGGCTTTGGGAGGGGTTTTTGCCCATCGGTGGAGATGAGCTTGCAGTGGCTTGGGCTATGGACCTGGGTGAAGGGCTTAGCGGCGAGGAGCTAGTTGGTGGGTTGAATTCTATTCCGTCATTAAGCGCGGTGGTGCTCCACAGGGATACCCAATATAAGCTCCTGCGTCGATTATACTTTGCCCCTCTGCGGGCGTGGCGTGCAGGGGTGGGAGCTAGCCATTGTTGTCCGCGATGTGGTGAACCAAGGGCCACCCTGGGACATATGTTATGGCATTGCTCGAGAGCTCAGGGGTACTGGAGGCAGATATCGACGTACTTGACTACCTGTTTACAGCAGCCTATCCCTTTGACTGCCAAGAATGTAGTGTTGGATTTGTGGGAGGATGTCTGGGGGGACAATTTGGGACGAGTGGGCCTGCGCTGGGTGCGGCTAGTTTTGGTGACTGCTCATATGATTGTGCTACAACGCTGGTTGGATGTCCAGGGACCCACTTACGGGGCCTGGAAGGTGCAGCTACATAAGCTCCTGATTATGGAAAGAATGCATGCTTGTGGGAAGGAGAAGGACTGGCAGCGGTTTCTGGAGGCTTGGGGACCCCATTTACATAGGCTACCTTGGAGGGCTTGTAGTCGAATCTTGAGTGGGCACTGACAGTTTTGGTTTGGAGTCTTCCCGTTCCTTCTTTCTCTCTCCTTACTCGGGGTAGGCTGGCTGCCCCCCGGGATAGCTGTAAACCCTGTTGATTAGCGAAGTGGGGGGTGAGAGGTTGGGTAGGTAGGGGAGGGTGGGGGCACAGTGGGGGCATAGGGGGGATTAACCGGCAGAATGGCCGATCAGCTGGTGGGGCTGGGCCCGGGAGAAGAGTCCACTCTGGGCCTGCCCATGTTTCCATCTCTTTCATGCTATTCTGCTGGTCTAGCGAGGCTTTGTGGGCTGGTAACCTGGGGTCAGGGGGGGGGGGAGGGGAGGGAGGGGGGACAGGTGGGTATAGGGGGGAGGCATAATCTTGTTTCAGTTACTGTTATAGTAGTACTTTCTTAAAAAAAATTTTGTATGCTCTTTGCTTGCATGTAGGGATCTCTATTCTGGGTTATATGGATGATTCTGTACTGTGTTTTATAGTACTGTAATTCCGACCATGGCGTAATACTTGATGTTTTTTGGTTGTTTGAATAAAAAGATTTAAACATAAAAAAATAAATAAAAAGTAACTAATAGTTACTTCTTAGTTACTTTCATCTCTGATCTTTCCCTGACAACGCCCAGGAAAGTAGATGCTCAAGAACTGTCCTTTGCAGATGGCTCACAGTAGTCCTCTCAGTTCCTCCTACTCACTGTGGATTCCTTGAAGCCAGGGGGCACCCAGAATAATGGCCAAAAAAAAAACCTAACAACAAAAAAATGTAGCTTGTTTTAAGGGGCATGTTTACTAAAAACCGCTAATTAGCACGCCGCAAAATAGCGCACTAAAAGCGGTACTTAAGAGCGCTTAAACGCCCCGCAAACGTGCGATGAAGCCCCGCACACTTGCGTGTCACAGTAACGGGTGCCGCACAAGTACGTGCCCGCAAATGTCCGATAGAGGCGTGGAAAGGCTAACGGAGGGCGGAGGAAGGCCCCGGAGGGGCGGAGAGAAGGGGTTAATGGGCGGGGAAGGGGAGGGGAGAGGCGCCCCGCTCATTATCGGGGCTGAATTTCCAAAAAAAAATAGCGCGAGTGAATCACTCGCGTTAGAATGCATTTAAAGGGAAGAGAAACCATTTACGTCAGCAATGTACAGCAAAACCGGGGAAACCTGCAAAACGTGAGCAGTGTGATACATGTGCACAGCACAAAAGTGCAATTATAAATAGAAAATGACCACCACAAAAATATGAAAAATAGTAATTCAGTTGGGGAACAGTTATAGTGATGGGCAAAACTAGATAACACACCCAGGAAAGCTCCAAAAAAAAGAAATGATTTATGGAAAGGTGTACGGAGCGGAGACTCGTCCAAAAAACATTTCCCTTTTTCTGGAGCTGTCCTGGGAGTGTTATCTAGGGTTGCCCATTAAATATCACTGTTGCCCAGCTTGGGTTGCCCATTAATATCACTGTTGCCCAGCTTGGGTATATGTTTTCCCCCTTTGTTCCGTGGTCATTCCCGGGTTTTATTTGCACGTTTGTCACCACACAGGGTGAAGGAGCCCACAGTAAAAATGCATACAGCAGGGTTTGTGACTCCATCCTGCCAGGTTTACTACCTCCAGGGACTGCACTGTCTCTGTGGTGCAGAGGACATAGCCATGACCTCTAGGACTAGAAGGCCAGAGGTTCAAATCCCAGCTGGGGCACTTGCCAGCCCAGTCCATATATTTTACCCACCACTAAACAAAGATAGAGCAGACACCCCTGTATTGCAGGGAACATAAGCATGGGGGAAACACCCATATGTTACCCAACACCGCACACACACCACAACAATGGGCATACCTACAGCCAAGTCCCCCAAATGCAGTCCCGTACTGCCACATTGCAATCAGGTCATCTGCTTTTTCTGAGAGAAGCTCATGCCAGCATGTTGGCGCACGAGTACATGTGGTGCAGGGGGCAGTGGCAGCTAGCCACAGAGGACAGAGGCCAAGCCATGTGCAGGCTGGCACAGTCCACTGCAACACACAGGCCCTGCCGGATCCACAGGCATGGACGTTCCAGGGAATCCAGCCAATCTGTGGCTACAAGGTGGTGCAGTGCACACAGACAGTGCATACAAGAACAGAAGGTCACAGGTTCAAAGCCCAGCTGGGGCTACCACCAATCCTTCCCACATATTTTCCCCACAGCTACACAGTGATAGTAAGGACAAACCTTTCATGGCGAGGACATATGCAATGGTACTACGTCTATCTTTTACCCCACTGAGCACAGACACCATGTACAGGGGCAGTACCTAGAGCAGAATCTCCCAAATGCAGTCCTGGTGGGCCACACACCAGTCAGGGTCCATGCTGCCACTCATACAAATGCCTGTGCTGTATATCTATGCACCACCCCCATGGCATGTAGATGTAGCTCATGCATATTCATGAGGAACAGCAGGTAAACCCGATCAGTGTGATGCAAACCTGGACTGGAGTTGGGAATCTCTGCCGTAAAGCAGCAGCCAACAGGGGCAGACACACCCACACCCACACCCACAGGCCCCATTGGCCAATGTCTCCTGGAGAGGCAGAACATTGGACCCTGCGTGCATCTCCCAATACTAGCACCTGCATACCCTAGCAATGTAACCCTACACCTGAGGTATACGGTACACAGCTCTGAGACGCTTGCTAGGAGTACTGGCAGATAGATATCCATACGTTACGCACATACTGCTAGTTGACCCCATCCGAACAATCTGTTTGGTGTTTGCGGTGTGTGCTCCAGTCCTTGCCTCTGACGGTGTTTACCACCCTGGGGAGTGACCCCCAGCAGTACTGCGTAGCATATCCATGCCTTGCCGTGCCCAGCACCGGTTTGGTGGGCAAGGCTAATTACCTCCTCAATAGTAGCACCATGATGGCATAGGTGTGGAATTGTGTGTCTGTCTATACAGTGGGTGTTGGCTGCATGCCCCTTCCACAGCCCACACTGCCAACACTGTTGCCAGTATTGGCCTGCCAATGTGCATAATGAGTAGCAAGGGACCATGGGTATATCTCAGACAGAGTGGACTGACCAGGATGCAGCTGCACAGGGCATAGGGCACTGGCAGGGGCATGGTAGTGCCCGGCCACCACCTACACAGACAGGGTGACCTCTGTATGTGCTGCTGGGGGATCACTCTCACCCTGAGTGTGCAGTGACGGCAGCATGGCTAGGTACCCCCATAGTGCTATATTGTGATTCTCCCATGTGATATGTATGGGTGTCCTGTGGGGGCCTCTTCATGGACTTATCTGTCTGTGTGTGCTGCCACCCCAGTTGTGGGTGCATGCATGTCCATCAGGACCAGCCAGCAGACTGTTCACAGCTGATATGTGTTGTGATGGAGTGCCTTGCAGGGTGCAGTGGCTGATGGCTTGCTGCAGGTGAATATCAGATAGTGGTGGGGGTGCATCTTTGAATATCCAGGCCTAATGTCTGTCTGATATTGTGTTATGGCTGTGTGTGGAGCTGCTTGGACTGCCCTGTAGGGTGTCTGTTCCCTAGCAGGACTGGGGTTGATGGTCCACTCTACTGCCATTGGGGTGGGTCCATGGGGTGGGGGTCCCCACTAACTGAGCCAGACAGAGATCTCCAAAAAGTTTATGCAGCACCTACCTATTCCACAGGTTATTGCTGCTTTGGAGCTCTGACATGGCTGGTGTTGTGGACCTGGTCCTGGGCGCAACATCTCACACTCAGGGTGAGCACAGTAACCGCACAATGTGATGGTGTTTAGCTACTCTTTGCCGTTTGTCCACCCACTCAGGACATCCTACCAGGCCGAGGTGCTGTGTGGGTGCACACGGACACTTCCCCCTACCAGGCCCGGGAGCTTTAGGGGTGCATTTCCCATCCTGTGTTCAATCGTGGACAGCTGATTTGCATGTGCAGTGCATCATGGGTACGGGTGGTTCACAACAGCAGACTGTCAGTGAGGTGACGTACAGGCTATCTGCAGCCAGCCAGGGGCTACTTTCAGCTGTAGCCCAATGGTTATGTCACAGCCTGTGCAGCCAGCTGTCATGGGTTCAAACCCACAGTGGGGTTATGTGATAGGGGTGTCCACAGATTTATTTTAATTTACTGTACATATGTTGCTGCCAGCAATACCACCCTCAGCGTACTGTACCCATAAGGTGCCTCTGAGGGTGCTTTATGGGGCGCCCTATAGGGCACGTTACGGTTGCCAGCCATATAGGGTGCACTATACATTATCCTGTGTCGCAACATACATGCTGCCCTATAGGGGACATTCTAGGGTGCCTTGGCGGACGGTGCACTGTAACATGTGCCTTATGGGCCGCCTTATATTAATATGCTGTGAGAATGCGTTTGCTAGTAGTTATCACAAAATAAAATTAAAAAGCCTCCTACAGCACTCCACAACATATAACATACTGCCTCAGCTAGCCTTTTTCACTGGGCATTGTGAGGGATCGAATCCCTGGTCCCTGCACCATTGGTCAGTGTCTTAACCATTGTGCTGTGGCTGTGTTCCTTTGCTTTGGCATCAGCGCGCCGCCTTATGCCCATCAGCGCGCCACCTCCTGCTGCCCACAATTAGTGCGCCACCTTGTGCCGCCCAAAAAGAACAGTGCGCCGCCTTTTACCTCCCAGATAGTACAGTGCGCCGCCTTATGCCATACAAAACGAACAGTGTGCTGCCTTATGCCGTCCAAAGGTACTTTGCCTCCTGAACCACTTTTACACATTCAAGGTGTTGCCTCAGCTGGCCTTTTTGTTGCACACAATGGGGGATTGAACCTGTGGCCCCTGCACCATTGGTTAGTGTGTTCACCTTTGTGCTACAGCTCTGTTCTGATATGTGCTCAGCAGCGCCCCACTTAGCCTTCCCACGCGCTAATGTGGGCCCCGCAAATTAGCGCGACGCGCACACGTACGGTCGGGTTTTTTTCTTCTTTCTGCCTGAACCGCCCACTCCTTATATGGCACACGCACACTACCGCGGCCCCGCACGTTAGGAATGTTTAGTAAACATGCCCCTAAATGTTTTTTACCCCCAATCTCTGCATATTTTTTTGTGTTTGTTTCACTTAATTTGTTTTTTGGGTGCACATTGTATGCACACCAGGACTTTTTTTAAAACATGCTAATTGATTGTGCTTGCATTAATTTGTAGGTATACATATACTATTACTGTTCTTTCTTATCCTCTTCACACACACCAGCATTACACACAATGACAGGGAAAAACACATAGAGGCTCTTTTACTACACACCACTAAGGTTTCACACTTAATGAGCTTTACCAATGCATGTTAAGTGCATAGCCTTTGGGTTAGCTGTTGGGGACATGACAGGTATGTTCCTGGCAGCTAATGTCTGACTGATTACCATAACAAGTGGCAAAGTAATGTGGTTTCTCCTAATTGCACCCATAGAGGTGCTGTTAGGTGAAGCCCCCACTAAGTGCCATGTTTACTTCACTCTTGCACTAATTTATTTATTTATTTATTTAATTGCTTTTCTATACCGCACTATTTATTATCAGCGCGGTTTACAGGAAACTTATTTGTGCAAAGAGGGCATTTCAATGCACTTACAATAAACAGGGTAAATAAACATGGATAACAAGTTAACAGGTAAACAACTATTTACAATTTAGTATGTAGGCTTGTACAATTATCTCGTTAGTAAGTACAGTTGATACAACAGTGACATTCTGTAAATTAAATAGAGGTGGGTTCGGATGTTTTCGCCATATCTCTGCTCCACCTCTAACCCACCCACTGTCCACATTAATGCATGTTTCAGCAATCGGTAGCTGGCACGTCCGCATGTTAGGGTTCACTGCGGCCAATTACTGCCCCGCTAAAATGCACATTAACTGTTACTGGTGGTTAGTAGAAGGGTCCCACAAATACCTGCTTGAGTTGGCTAGAACAGTGGCTCTGAGTCCAGCCTTCAGGACACACACACACACTCAGCCAGGAAAGGTGAACGTGCATGAGATAGATTTGCATACAGTACCTCCATCACATGCAATCTCTCTTACACATAATGCACGTTCATTGTGGATGTCCCAAAATCCTGACTGACGGGGTGTATCCCAAGGACTGGGCTGAGAAACTCCGGGGTAGAACACCGTCTGTGGAGTCTGCTATGCGTTTTAGTCAGTGGCAGGAGTTCAAGGCCTCCATGCAAAATAGCAGAAATCAGGGGACTCGATCTCCTTCTCTGAGGCCCCTGCACCAAAGAGCTGCTTAGGTGTAATGTACACCCCTGGTTTCAATATTTATTCAGGAAGACCATCTGGAGGATGGGCTCAGAGATGGTGCTGATACTGGTCAGTGTTGTTACTATTTCACATTGCGCTCAGACAATGAGTAGCAATCTGTGATCCCTGCAGTTTTACAGTGTGCAACAGCAGCTCAAGAGCTATATATCAGAGCTATTTAATGAGCCATGTCTATTTTCACTTGGCACACCTGAAAGATAACCTGTGCTCATTTACCATGAAAAACAATATCCTTGTGGCAACATTCACTCTTTTGACTCCAGATATATCAGTTCCTTTCTGTATGTCTTTGTTGCCTCATGCTTAGATGTTTTAATTCAAACAGTATCCCTGTACAGAATTGATGGTCATAATCATCACTTTTCCATATAGATAATAGATGTGGCGGCCATGTTCCTTGGGCCTTGATATACAGTAGTAGCAAATATGAAATGAGAGCGCCCTGTATGAGTAGAGATATGGTGGGCATGCTCTGTGCAGAGTCTTTCAGAGTAGGTGGGACCCTTATATGGGGCAGAGGAGGTACTCTTTCCCAGTAACCCTACCTTGCATGCCTGTGTGGATTGGTTGAATACTGTTATGGGTTCTCTGACCATGAAAGCTTTGAAAAAGTTAACTATGGAATCATCTAGGTAAACATCTAGGTAAAAGTGTGCTTCATTACCTCAGAGACAGCTAAATGCTTCCATAGGCTGTAAACTCACTGCATGGAAGAAAGGCCTGGCAATCTATTTCTGGTCGCTCCTTGCCAAGAAAATCCAGGGCCTGGGTCACCAAGAGTCAGCATTGATTCAATGGCAGACATTGAATTGCATGATATAAATGCACAGGAGGTGGCCCTCTTCCAGCTGAAAGGAAGCTTTGGAATGAGGGGTCTTATGATGAAGATGAAAGGGGATAGACTCAGGAGTAATCTGAGGAAATATTTCTTTACGGAAAGGATGGTAGATGCGTGGAACCAGTCTCCTAGTGGAGGTGGTGGAGACGATAACTGTATTTGAATTTAAGAAGGCATGGGACAAGTACAAAAGATTGAGGAAGAGGAAGGGGTTCTAGAGCTCAATCGTTCATGTGCATGGGCAGAACGGATAGGCTGTAGGGACTTTACCTGCTGTCGTTTTTTATGGGACCCTTTCATTAAAGAGCTTTAGTGGTTAGCGCGGGCCTTGGTGTGTGCTAAAGGTGCCCTGGGACAAGTGTTGACAGCTAGTGTGGGGCCATGACAGCACCGCCAGATTTTGGCTTAACTGTTCATGGCATGTTTGGGGAGCAAGTAGGCAGATTAGGGGCAGAGAATGGGTGGAGTGAGTGCCTTGCAGTCAGCACTTCTGTGCTAATTGCAAGGCAGCCAATTAGTGCAGGTGCCCTTATCGCTACCTCAATAGGTAGAGCTAAGCGCACTCACACTTTTTTATGCCACATTAGGGCAGTGTGCACCAGGCCAACTGCTGGGAACACGCTTTCAATGCCCCGATCAAGTAACCTGGGTGATGTTGCACCTAACATGCTATGGTCTTGGTGTTATTAGTGCATTAGATGCAACACCGTAGCACCCTTTAATAAAAGGGCCTCTAGGCTTCTGTGTTTCTGTTCTCTACCATCTCCTGGAGGCATATCTTGTATGGTATCCAGAATTACCACAACGAATATGCACAAGATACATTTGCATATACCATGGACTAACAACTTACCTGCACGCTCTTTGCACATTCACTGTATTAAAGCTCATGATGTAAATAGCGCACACTAATCAACACACCCACACACGCTCAGTTCACTGTACATTATATGCACACCTTGAACCCAACTACAATTCAATTGATTGTTTGCTGTGTAACCGCCTTGATTAAAGGAAAAGGCGGGATAGAAATACCATTAAATAAATAAAATAAAATAAATATATCAGAGACATGAATAGTATGAGTCGTATGAATAATACATGTTGTCTTTTGGGCATGATTTCAGTTGATACTGTGAAGGAGATGAAGGATTTGGTATTACTGTTTTGATTTATTTGGTGAATGCTTCATTAGCCACTGGTTCTTTGTGCAATGTGTTCAAAATGACCTCGATTTGACCCATTGTAAAGGATCCTGAGGGCAATCTTCATTATCGGAAGTGCCTGTACTATACCTTTATTGGAAGAAGTTTGGTTTATCAAGTAGAAGAAGATAGAATACAGCCATGGAAATTTTTTTTTGGGGGGGGGGAGGGGAGGCACGGGATGCATGTTTGCCTTCTAATGCATTGTTGTTATTTATTTGTAATAAGCCCTTATCTATATGTGTTTTACTTGTGTTTTATTTCTCTATTGTTTTCTATGGAACAGAGCTACATGTCTCAGAACATATTTAAATAAGTCCAATTGGCAATCAGTATATGAGTGTGTGTCTTCAACTTTTACCCTTCTCCAGTTATTGCCTCCTCATACATAGTAATGAGGCAGTAATAAAAGGGTTTTTTTGCATGTTAGTGTGACCTCAGTGTCACTAAGTTGTAGTAATTGATTTTTAACTAAAAGATGCCTATGGTCCAGGGTTTTGGTAAAGGTTCTCCACATATGTCCATAGACCCTTTGGGGTCTGTGAGACCATTATAGGGGGTCCATAGGACACAGTAAAGAAATAAAAGAAAGAGGCTAGTTGAGTTGGTTGGAGGAAGAGAGAGAGAGACTAGAAGTAACTGGGACGAATAAGAAAGAGACGAGATTCGTGCAGATTGGCTAGAGGGAGAGGGAGAGAGAGAAAAAGACTGGTGAAGGCAGGAAGGAGAAGGAAAACAAAGAGGGCTAGTGGGGATAGGCTTGGTGCCGAGGAGAGGGGAAGTGGTGGGGATGACATTAATAAGGGGTCCATAGAAACAGTTACTTCATATAGAAACATAGAAACATGATGACAGAAAAAGACCACATGGCCTATCTAGTCTGTCCTTCCATAACAACAACTACAACAGTCCACTTTTTACCTTTAGAGATCCTCTGTTTTTTGGTCCCATGTTTTTTTGAATTCAGTTACTGTCCTCATCTCTACAACCTCCCCTGGGAGACTATTCCATGGATCCACTACTCTTTCTGTAAAGAAATATTTCCGCATATCACTCCTGAATCTATCTCCCTTCACCCTCATCCCATGTCCCCTCGTAGCAGAACTTGCTTTCAATTGAAAGAGGCTCTCTCCCTGAACATTTATGCCACGGAGGTATTTAAACATCTCAATCATATCACCTCTATCCCACCTTTCCTCTAAGGTGTACATATTAAGATCCTTAAGTCTGTCCTCATATGCTTTATAATGAAGCCCACTAATCATTTTAGTAGCCACCCTCTGCACCGACTCCATCCTGTTCACATCCTTTTGAAGGTGCGGTCTCCAGAATTGCACACCATACTCCAAATGAGGTCGCACCAAAGACTTATACAGAGGCATTATCATCTCCTTTTTTCTGCTAACCATTCCTCTCCGTATGCACCCAAGCATCCTTCTAGCTTTTGCCGTCGCCTTTTTTACCTGTTTAGCTACTTTAAGATCATCAGACACAACCACACCTAGGTCCCACTCTTCTTTAGTGGACAAAAGTACTTCACCTCCTATACTGTATTGCTCCCTTGGATTGCTGCAGCCCAAATGCATGACCTTACATTTTTTAACATTAAATCCCAGCTGCCAAATTCTAGACCATTCTTCAAGCTTAGCTAGATCCCTCCTCATGTTATCTACACCTTCCTGGGTGTCTACTCTATTGCAGATTTTGGTATCATCTTCAAAGAGGCAAACCTTACCCGACAGCCCTTCCGCTATATCACTAACAAAGATATAGTAGAGTAGGTACTGTTTGCCCTGGTCCCGGTATAAAGGTATAACTAAGAAGACATTTTCTAACTGGCTTCCTATGTTTGGATGACCAGAGGAGGAGCCAGAGAGGGACCAGATTAGATAAAAGGGGAAAGTTTGGAGGGAAACTTGCATGTTTGTTCCTCTTTTGCTGCTTCCTAGAAGCAGGCTGAGCATCTAGCAGCCAAGGGGCTCAGGCCTTGTGGAAAGTGGATTCCAAGCACTCCTCTAGTCTTGAGATATATGAGAATAGAGAGAAACCAGGGAGAGCTTGGAAAGAAGCACTCTACAAGGACGTGATCCAGGCAGGGGCGGCCCAAGGGGGGTGCGGGGCCATGTGCGGAGACTCGGTGTGGGGCCTCATTTGCATAAGTGGCCTTATTTGCATACATATTTGCATAATGTTAACAAACACTAACTTTTAGTAAACATGTCTCTTAATGAGTGTATGGATAAAGAAAGACTAAAAGATTTCTACATTACTATATCCAGTGCCAACCGCCAGGCACATTAGGAACTACTACAAACGCTGCCCATTTAGAACCCATAGCAAACCCGCTGTATCCTGACAGCATTACCAGGACTAACAAAGCACCAGACCCTACCTATCAAAAGGAAACACTGCAAATATTAAACCAGTACATTTCAGAGAATACTGGGGAAAGAGAACAAGTGGCAATGTCAAATAGGAATTACATAAACAGAATACCTCAGCTCAGTTACACATGCAGAACATAGACCATCACCAAACAAGGAATCACAATTTAGAAACAGGAAGGCAATAATTAAACTGGGAACCCCAAAAGCCAAACTTGGAATGTACAACAACACTGTAGAAATAAAACTATAAATCAATTTCCTCTTGTACCAAACAAAGCGCAGACGTTAATGATGCACATTTCCCAGAGCTTTCATATTCCAGTTAATAAATTCAAAATAAAGAGATATTTCTACCTTTTGTGCATTTTTTTTCAGTTGCAATTGCTCCAGCCACTTTCTTCTGGTTTCTTCATGTTTTCTGCTAACTCTCCATCGTCTGCTGTCCATTTGTCCTTTCTTCTCTCTTCTAGTTTTCTTTCCATCCTCTCTCTCTACATCTGCTTTAACATACTAATCTTTCTCCTTTTGCTCTTTCCTCATTCTTCTTTCATCCACACAAATTTTACCCCTCCATCCTCAATCCCCACTTACTCTCCCAATACCCGGCCAATTGTAGATTTTTCATCCCTCCCACACAAAATATTTTTCCCCTCTCCATTTTACTCTCCCAGCCCCATCCCATTCTAATCCTCCCCCAACATCAGCTCCCTTCTAGTTCCAGTCTCACCCAGCATCCATTCCCTTCTAGTCCCTGCATCAGCCCATTTCCAGTCCTAGCCCCCCATCAACCCATTTCCAGTCCTAGCTCCCCCATCCATTTTCAGTCTGAGTCCCTTCATCAGCTCATTTCCAATCCTAGCCCCCCATCAGCCCATTTCTAGTCATTTCCTAGCCCCACCATCAGCCCATGTCAAATCCTAGCTCCCCTCCACTCAGCCCAATTCCAGTCCAAGCCCCCCCATGAGCCTACTTCCAGTTCTAGCCCCTCCATGAGTCCATTTCAATTCAAGCCCCCACCACAGCCCATTTCCAATCTTAGCTCCCCCCAACAGCCCATTTCCAGTCCTATCCTAGCTGCTCCATCAGCCCATTTTCAGTCCTAGCTCCCTTCCCTCACAGCCCATTTCCATTCCAAGCTCCCTCCCCATCAGCTATTTGCAGTTCAAGCCTCCCCGTCCACTATGTCCATTTCCAGTCATAGCAATCCCCCAACCCATTACCAGTCCTAGCCCCCCATCAACCCATTTTCAGTTTAAGCCCCCCCTATAAACCATTACCAGTCCTAACCCCCCATCAGCCCACTTCCAGTCTTAACCCCATCAGCCCATTTCCAGTCAGCCCCCCATAGCCCATTGCCAGTCCTAACCCCCCCATCAGCCCACAGCCCATTACCAGTCCTAACCACATCAGCCCACCTCAAGTCCTAACCCCTCCCCATCAGCCCATTTCCTGTCCTAGCGCCCCATAGCCCATTAGCAGTCCTAACCCCCCCCCATAGCCCATTAGCAATCCTAACCCCCCATCACCCTATTTCCAGACAGCCCCCATCAGCCCACAGCCCATTACCAGTCTTAACCCCCCCCCCAGCCCATTTCCAGTCCTAACCCCCATCACCCCATTTCCAGTCAGCCTCCATCAACCCCCAGCCCATTTCCAGTCCTAACCCCCCATCACCCCATTTCCAGTCCTAACCCCCCCATCACCCCATGTCCAGACAGCCTCCATCAGCCCCCAGCCCATTACCAGTCTTAACCCCCCCCAGCCCATTTCCAGTCCTACCCCCCCAGACCATTTCCAGTCCTAACCCCCCTCACCCCATTTCCAGACCTACTCCATCATCCCCAGCCCATTAGCAGTCTTAACCCCCCCTAGCCCATTTCCAGTCCTAACACCCCCCCAGCCCATTTCCAGTCCTAACACCCCATCACCCCATTTCCAGACAGCCTCCATCAGCCCCCCAGCCCATTACCAGTCTTAACCCCCCCTCCCCTCTTCCCTTCCCTTCCCTTCTGGCAAATTAAAAAAAAAAAAACCTGGCTCTAGCTGCTGCCGCTGCCGCGTCCATCGCAGCAGCGGCAGAATGGAGTGTCCCGCGGGGCCCCCTCTCCTCGTTGAGCCCTCTGCAAGGGCTTTCAGATTTGCGAAGGGAGAGTGCTCCCTCGCGTCTCTGTAAAGCCCGCAGGGGCTAATGGGAAATTTCCCATCAGCCCCTCGCGTCTAAAGGGGCAGATGGGAAATTTCCCATTAGCCCCTGCGGGCTTTACAGAGACGCGAGGGAGCACTCTCCCTTCGCGAATCTGAAAGCCCTTGCAGAGGGCTCAACGAGGAGAAGGGGCCCCGCGGGACACTCCATTCTGCCGCTGCTGCGACGGACGCGGCAGCGGCAGCAGCCAGAGACAGGTTTTTTTTAAAAATGTAATTTAAAAAAAAAAAGCAGAATGTTCTTTGCGCGGGGCCCCCTGAAACGCGGGGCCCTGTGCAAAAAACATTCTTGCTCAATGGACGGGCCGGCCCTGGATCCAGGGAGGATCATAGAGAGAAAGAGAGATGGTCTGAGAGAAGACTTTTGCCTTTTAACTCATTCAGCCTTATTGATATCCAAAAGGCAGATCTTCCTTTGTCAGTGAGGATAGCGCAAAGTCCGATCTCTGACCAAGGATAACACAGAATGAGAAGAAATAGGAGCTGAAAGAGACTTCATAGCAATAAGGAAAAACTGAAGGAAAGAACAGTGTTGTGTTTATACAGAGGTGAAGAAAGTGAATGTATGGTGTGCTAAGTATCTAACAGAGTAGGTGGAGTAGGAGAAGTCCCATGAGGGAACTTAATAGGTTGGTTTTAGGCATTTGATATACCGCCCCTTACTTACGCATCAGAGCGATTTACACATACAGTCAAACCTCGGTTTTCATACGCTTCGGTTTTCAACGTCTTTTGACTGAGATTTTGTCCCGGTTCTCGTACATCGCCTCGGTTTTCGTAAAGTACAGTACTGTAAATACATACACCCTTGCGCTGCACACCGGTCTGTATACACTGCCAGAACGCCCGCCCGGTCCCGGCAGCACTGCCCCCTGGACTCACCGATCGCCAGCATGATGAGAAGCGAAAGCCAGCTGAGCACGTAAATGAAACACATCCTCGAGCCTGGTCAGTCAGAGAGGCAAGGATTGCGCAGAGAGGAAGGCCCCGATCTCGTCCACCGCCTGCCCGTTCTCTGGAGCACCCCCTCAGGCTCGGAGGTAGCAGGGAAGAAAAGCTGTCAACGTAAGCAGGAGATGTTGCATGAATGTGGGAGGCAGTTCTTTCTCTTGCAGGGTACGTCTGAAGCTATATCATTAAGATTTTCTGCCATTCTGAAGCATTGAGCAGATAATGTAAAGGTATTTTAATGGACTGAATCCAATGTGATTCCGAAGAGAGCTGGGCACAGCAGCTTGTCAGGGGTGGCTAAGGCCAGATGTTAACATACTGTACTGTACAGTACTGTACTTAGCTCGCTTTCAGTGATGTTAAATGTTCATTTATCCATTTCATTAGTCATTTATATTTATTTCTCATTGTTTTCTGTATGTAAAAATATAGTTATTCTCTATAAAATGTATTTTTTGTGAATATTTTTGGGTGTCTGGAACGGATTAATTGGATTTACATTATTTCTTATAGGAAATATTGCTTCAGTTTTCATACGTTTCGGTTTTAGTCAGACTTTTTCGAATGGATTAATTATGAAAACTGAGGTTTGACTGTATATACTAACAGGTACTTTTTATTCCCTTGTCCCCGAAGGGCTCACAATCTAAGTGTACCTGAGGCAATGGAGGGTTAAGTGGCTTGCCCAAGGCCACAAGGAGCAGCCATGGGACCAGAGACCTCAGTCCCTCCAGCCTGAGGTTACTTGTCCCCATGCGAGAATTGAACCCCCGGCCGTCTGGCCTGAGGTAACCTGTCCCAACCACTGAGCCACTCCTCCCTCCAAATTTTCTATAGAGGATTTGAATTCTACGTACCATCCCTCTGAAATTCTCTGCCAGACACAGGGAATATCACTAACCTCTTCTTCCGCACACATCTTATTCATTGAACACTTTGGATCCTCTAACTGACCCCCCCCCTCACATATTACACCATCAAGACAGGCTCTGCTCTTGTAAATAGTTAATGAATTTTGTATATAGTTCAATGATTATACATCACAAAAGTGTTACTAGCTCCATATTTATTTATTTGACACGTTTTGTATTCCGCCTTTTCCTTCAATACAAGACAAAGGATATACAAAGGAAGAGAAACAAACACCGCTTTTTCATTACATCAAGCAGTTAGCACTGGGGGCACATAACAAAGGGGAAAGAATACAAAACATCATATAACATATATATATATAACTTTATTAATATTGTTAACTGTTATCTAAGTTGATATTTGTTTTATGTAATTGATGTTCTGTTCCCTTTAAACCGCTTTGACCCGGTGAAAAGCAGTATATAATCCTAGCTAAATAAATAAATAAAACAGTATGATTCTTACCCCATTGTAAGGAAGTAGGTAATACAGTGCTCAGATGACACCAGGCACAGGCTCACAACCCTGTACATCTATGGTCTCAAGATTGCCAAAATGCATGGACCTTTCAAATATGAGATATTAAAGTTATTCATCTAAGTTGATGGCTACCATTTTGAAGGAGAGGTGACAAGATTGCCAAATGAGGAATGCCAAGAATTCTCTTTACTATTACAGTGAGAACTGTAGCTTTGAAAAGCAGGATTTGATTAGCAGGGCAGTATGAAGTCATTGCATTCCTGTGAATGTCTTTACTTTTCCCCACTAATCGCGCCACACCATGTGGGAATGACATAGAGGTTGTTGTGAGTGCTATTTACTGTGGTACAGCAAATCATCTTTGAGTCTGCTGTCCCTTGGCACCAGCTGAGATGAGTATGCCTGAGTAAGAGGTGATATTTGGAACCCTTAGTCATTCGGCCAACAGGAGCCTGTAGGCTAAGGGTGCTGACTGCAATATTCAGTGGCGCAATCCGATAGTGCTGCTGAATATTCCCACAGACCGCACTGGCACTAGTCATTTAGAGCAGGGACCATTGAGGGGCAGAGCGAGTGCAGTGTCAAAGTGTCGACACTTCTCTGGTTAGAGGATTTTCAATTAGCACCTAGCCGGACAATGTAGGTCGCATGAAACGTTTCCTAAATTGCAATCCAGATACTCCAGTAACCGGATAGCACCACTCAGTCCCAATATTAGGCAGTAGCAGCAGCAGCAGCTCCTATCCGGATCCTGCCCCTGAGTATCCCACCCATATTGTTTGTCTACCTACCTTTTTGAAATTCAGCCCCCAAGTATTTTGTTACTGTTGTCAGCCTGCATGAGTATTAGCCTCTTTGACGGCATAGCAATTAAGATAGTAAAGGCTTCATTTTCCTCCAGCTACGATGTAAGCAAAGAAAAATAATCTCAATTTCTAAAGTCCAGCTGACTGTCTTTGGAACAATGGAACAACATTTCCTGAAACTGTGGCTCCACAAGGAGTTGGGGTTAGGAACTATAACTGGGGATTTTTTGTGGACTTTGGAGAAGGATTGGAATCCCTGCCTGAGAAAAGGAGAGGATCTATTCCTCCAGAACAGAAGCCAACTCCAGAAGACTGTCAGGCATAAGCACAGGGGAGAAAGAGATTTTCTGTCTGCCTTACACTGTGTAATCTGAGGCTCAGAATGGGGCATCCTTATCTTTCCCCCTAAACTCACCTCTTCTTTTATGTCTTTTTCTATTTCTGTGGATAACATTGTCATCTTTCCTATCTTCTCAGCTCGTAACCTTGGAGTCATTTTGACTATTATCTCTTTCTCTGCACATATTCATGAGACTTTTTCTCGCTATAACATTGGCAAAATTTGTCCCTTTCTTTCTGAACATACTTCCAAAACACTTATGCTCACTCCTATCACTCCCCTCTTAGACTTCTGCAACCTGCTCCTCACTGGTCTCCCACTAAATCATCTCTCTCCCCTTCAATCTATTCAAAATTTGGCTGCATGACAAATCTTCCTCCAGAATTGCTACACTCACATAACTCTTCTTCTCAAGTCACTCCATTGTAGGCAAGATCAGTCCAAGGATTTCTGTCACCTTAGGCAGACCCTTCATGCCAACCCCCTCCCCCCCTTGCATCTGTCTTCCCACCTGGGGGAGATTGGGTGGCACGGAGATGCCTCCACTGCATCAGGTTTTAAAGTGTCCATGCTAGCACACTCACAGCCTGGCGCTCCTGCCCCCCTGCGATGCAACTTGGTGTTGGAGGAGGCAGGAGCGGCAGGAAGTTGCATCAAAGGGGAGCAGGTGTGTCAGGCTGTGAGTGTTCTAGCATAGGCACTTTAAAGCCTGATTCAGCAGAAGGATAGCCGTGCCGCCTGCCTCTCTCCCAGGTGAGAAGATGGATGCTGGGAGGGAGAGGCATGGTGGGCCAGGCACTGCCACAATTGTTGGGAGGTGGCATGAAGGTTCTCAAAAGAAGTACCTGAAAAGGCCAAGATGGCACTTGAGTGATCACGTCTGAAGACATTCTCTGTCTTTGGCTGGTTTTTGTTCTAGTGCAGAGTGAATTCCTCTTCGGCATTATGGGAAAAAGGAAGGGGAAAGGGAAGGCTTTCCTCCTGGAAGCCTCCAGTCCTGTATCTCCACACCAGACTACCCTGGAGAACTTTGCAGTGCCCTCAGGTTCCTTGGTGGTTCTTCCATTGGGCCAGCCTGGTAGGCGTGCAGCAGGCAGCAGCGAAGGGACGTCGTTAAGCCCCAAAGTGCGTACTCAGCCCCCGAATCCAGGAAGCAAGAGCGTGGCTGATGGGGGGATTTGTGGTGGACCAAAGAGTCAGGCAGTGAGTTCCTGTCAGGAGGCCGCCCAGCTGTGACATCTTCTCCTCAATTGGAGGGAGTAACGGAGGGTTCTCCAGTTGCTCCGGGTAGAACTGTAGAGACCATTGTAAAGGAGTTGGAGACTGCCGCTTCCAGGAATGTGTTTCGGGAGTTTAATCAACCAAAGGAAGTGACTTTGGAGTCACTATAGGACGCAATGCAAGGTTTGAATTTTTCCTTGATGACTTTGTCAACTAAGGTTGTTGGAGACTTGTCTGTGGTTGCGCAGGAGGTGGTGGATCACTGGGCATTGCAGCAGTTAAACATAAGGATGGGATGCTTTCAACAATACAATTGCTGCTGTTCAAGTAATTGGGGATGCTTTCATAAGGACAGTAGCTGTGGCTGCCAATGGTTAGAGCACCTTGAAAATCTGGTGCACTGGAACAACCTCAGACTGTTGAACTTTCCGAGGTCTCCCCTTATCTCGCCGATTGATATGGTTAAAAAATATTTTGTTGAGGTATTGGGGATGGACTCTGATAGTCTACCCCCTCTGGTGAGGGCTCAATATCTGAGTTCTGGTGGGGCTTTCTCTTCTCTGGGGGTGTCAGAGGGATTCCGTTGCTGTTAACCTTATGGACTTCCTGGAGTCCTCTATGGAGGTGGTGACACAGCATTCTACCCTAATTCTTACTTTTGCCTTGGAGATGGATCACCACACTGTGTTTAGGTTATATTTCTGCTCACTTGATAAATTGTTCTATGGATCAAAAATTAGTTTTTTTCCAGATTTGTCTAGATTTATGCAAATGCAGCATCAAGATTTCTTGGCACCCTAGGATGTTAGCCTTGGGGTTAAATTTTGTTTTACGTTTTCCTTGTATTTGTTTGTTGCAGTGTGAGAATAAGAAGTTTGTTTTTTTAAGCCTAGGCAATTGTTAGAATTTATAAGAGCCAAGGAAGAATTAAATTCCAAAGTTGTTGTCCCATAAGCACCGTTGTAGGGTCCGCTAAGGGAGCTTAGTAGGATGAGCATTCACTTAATTGTAGTTTATTTTTCTTTAATATTTTTTGCATTGTTCTTGGATTCTTTTTCTTTTATTTGTGTAGGTGAAAGTTTGGTAAGCAATTGTGGGTTATTTGTATTATTGTGGTTTATATTATGTTGCTTGATTTCCATATACTTTTGTTTTTGGATGAATTATAATTGTAAATCTATAAAAAATAAATAATAAAAAAAGAAGTAGCTGAAAAGTTAGAGAAAAAGAGGATGGCCTTCATAAAATACCACTTTTGCAGTTCTTCCTCTTGCTAATTATCTGAAAAATGTCTTCTTCCCCCCCCCCCCTTTTATTGCATTGGCTATGTCTTCTTCTTGTTGGATTTTTGCTTTTCTGACTACTTTCCTAGCGTCTCTAAGTTTTTCCAAATAGTGCTGCTTGTCTTCCTCTTTCTCTAACAGCAGCAATTTTATTGTTGAGAGCATCCATCCTCACATTTAACTGCTGCAATGCCCAGGAGTGATCCACCACCTTCTGCGCAACCACAGACAAGTCTCCAACAACCTTATGTGACAAAGTCATCAAGGAAGAATTCAAACCTTGCATTGAGTCCTGTCAGCAACAAACATGGGTAAATGCAGGTAGTGCAGGAAAATCCTATGCTATCTGCAGATTACACATTAACTGAGCATTTGAGCAGAGAGAGGGCAGAGAGTGGGAGTACCTGTATCGTGTGATTACCAGGGGCATTGACAGCACATGATAACCACATGTTGGGCAGGTAATGTGGTGTTAGTTGCACAGGTAATGTGGTGTTAGTTGCATCTGCAATACTGCTGCCTCGCGATCCCTGCAGCATTATCTGCTAGCGAAATGCACACCCAGCAGATAACACGTGGCTGTTGCAGCTAATGCAGCATTAGCAGCACCAATGAATGGCATTAGATGCAAAAGCCTAATGCACTTTAGTAAACATATGCCAAGGATAGCGCAAAGTCCGATCACTAAATTAAAAATAAAATTATTTTTTTCTTCCTTTGTCATCTGATCATTTTATTCTCTAATCCTGCTGGTCCCAATCTGAGGTTTCTGCTTTCCTTTGTCTTCTCTTAGCTGTCTTTCTATGGTCTCTAGTCCATCTGCCAATTCTTGTCTCTCCTTTTGTTTTCTTCACTTCTTTCCATATTGAATATTGATCTTTTCCTTTCCTTTCAGCTTTCTTCCATTTATTTTTCTCTCTCTGTCCACACAGTTCACTACTCTTTCTTACTATCCAGTCCTCAATCCTTTTCTTTTTTACTCCATCTATCTACCAGTTTTCAACTCTCACCCCAGTCATCCTATTCTCTGCCTCTTCTTCCCTGGTCCATTATTTCCCAGACTTTTGCTTACTCTCTCTCTCCTCTCCGTCTCTCCCCTTCCCCATCTAGTGTCTTTCCCCTCACTCTCTCTCTCTCTCTCTTTCCCTCCATCCAGCATCTCTGTTCTCTCTCTCTCGCTCTCTCTCTATCCTTCTGTGTCCTCTCCTCTCCCTTCCTATCTCCCTGTATCCAGTATCTCTTCTGTCTCCTTACCATCCCTCCCTATTACTCCCATATCAAGCATCTCTCTGGTTCTTTCTCACCCTACTTACCCCATGTCAATCTTTCCCCCTTCTCTCTCCCTATTACCCCCATGTCCTGGCTCTCCCATTTCCCTCTGTTCCACCCCCCCCCCCTTTCAGTATCTTCTCATAGTATCCCTATAGTCCCCCATGTCCAGTATCCCCATTCCATCTGAAAAATCTCTACTCATTGCTTTTCCCTGTGCCCATTCTCCCTTTGTGCACTTCCCATGTCCAGTATCCCCCTTGATCTCCCTAGCCCTAGTGTTTAGCATGCCCCTTGTGCCTCTCTATTCCATCCTTGCAGCTAGCATCTCCCTGCTTCCCTCCATATCCAGCATCTCTGATCCAGTCTCCAATGTCCCTGTGTCTGGCATCTGCCCTATTTTCCTGTGATACCCCTCTGCCTCTGACATTTTCCCCCCATCTCCCTATACCCTCTCTGTGTCCAGTATTTCCCTAGTCCTCCATCTCCATGTCTAGCATCTTCTCTCTATTATCCCGCCCCTCTCCTGCTATCTCCCAACTCTCTATTCCCCTTCCCAGACTCTGTCCCTTTCTCACTTCCCCTATGCACTTTCACCGCCTGCCCTCCATTCGCCCCACCCATCTTCCTGTTAATCACGTCCCCTTTAAATTTATCCCAACTTCTCTGCCCTTCTCTCTCTAGCCCCCAACAACTGCTCTTGCACTAAGTAGCGTGCGGTGACATTTAGAGTAGGGGATTCAGTAGAACAATTTGAGAGGCTTGGCAGTCTCAACATACCACCTCTCACCCCCACAGAAGCAACAAGAGGTGCTCAGTGGCTCCAACATATCACCTTCCAGTGGGAGATGATATGTTGGAGCCCCTCTTGTTGCTTCTATGGGAATTGGAGGTTCCCACCCTCAGAGAAGCAACAAAAGAGGCTCAGTGGCCCCCACATATCACTTCCCATCCCCACAGAAACAGCAAGAGGTATTCAGTCACGCCACCATATAGGTGATATGTGGGGGCTGCTGAGCCCCTTTTATTGCTTCTGTTTGGTGGGAGGTGACATATTGGGCCACTCTGCAAGCAGATTAAAACAATCTGGTGCATTTGTGTGGTGCAACTTACTTACCTGAGGTAGCATAACAAATCTGATGGATCTGGTTTTTACCTCTTCCTGTTTTCTTCCTTTTACCCCCTCACCCCTTCTGTTTCCCCTAAACATTCTCACTCCCCCTCCTGTCACTCCAATAGCTTTCTTATGAGTTCGCAATCATGCCCCTTTTTTTGCCCCCATTCCTTTCTTTCTTAGCTTCTCAACCCTACACCACGGTCAGTCATCGCTCTCTGCTCCTTCTCTTCCTGGTGCACCTTAAAAACTCTCGGAGTCCTCACTGTCTTCCTCCCAAAAGGTCAGGAAGACTCAACAGCATAATCTTTTCTCTTAAATTTCTCCTCCTACCTCCTGATGAAAAGCCAGTCTATGCCTTCAATTTCTCGGCCCAATAACTTGATTCTGGCAGCCAGCACCACTCAGTTCCAATCAGCAGCACTAAGTCTGGAGGAGAGCAGCAGCTGCAATGGATGGCAGCCACACTTAAAAGAGTTGCAGTAAGTGCAATGCACACTTTGAGCTCTGAGGCAACTGACTTGGGGTTGAAATAGCCATCAGCTCAGGGTTCCTGCTTTGTCGCCTCCAAACTTTTAATGGACGCTGCATGTGGCAGAAGAAGGGAGTAGCTGTCCGTGGCAATTGTAGCCAGCACAACACTGTGGCAGACAAATTTCAAATTGTGCTATGGAAGGTAGGGCCACCTCACGGCATCTGGGTACTGACCACACATCACTGCTTGCACTCAGTGCCTGCAACAGACTCGATTTAGCCTGCAGCCCTTCTGTCTACAGGATTTGCTGTTTCCGCAGGCAGTCTTCTCGTCTGGGATGCAATTGTGATGCAGAGGCAATCACAGCCCAGACAGGAAGATTGTGCCTTTGGGGGCAGCAGAGCTCATTCTTTCTAGACTTGTCAGGAGGGAAGGGGGTGGTTAGCACTGGTGCCGCCTATTGCACTTACCAGGTAGTGCCAGCAATGCTTGAAACACTAAAAAAAGCCCAACAAAAACACAGGTCTTTGTGATTCTGAGCTTCGAAAGCCTACAAATGCCCGCCCCCTCTGACATGAATGATGCATCAAAAAGGGTGGACATTTGCAGTCCTTCACAGTGCAGAGTCACAGAAACCTGTGCCTTTTTTTTGGAGTGTTTCAATTCTGATGTGGCGGTGGTGGTGGCGGGAGGAGGAGGAGGCTGCTGATGCCAGGATTATTGTTTGCATTTCTTTATAAGGTAGCATGAGGTGGCTGGCACCAGCTTGTTTTGGGGGGCATTTTTGCCACTCCCAAAATTTGCCACCTGAGGCAGCCTCCTCACTCTGCCTAATGATAGAACCACCCCGAGCGGAAGTAAGGATGAGGTTTATTTATTTATTTAGCTGTATTTATATCCCGCTTTTCACCGGGTCAAAGCGGCGTTACATATAAAAGGGTGGGGGGAATTTAAGTATAGGGCAGGACCATCACCGGGGAGACGACATTGATGATTTCAACATAGGATAGACTTTGGACATGGGACAGAGTTTGGACATGGACAGGTTAGTACAGGTTTGGGTTGGGGGGTCATGGTGGGTGAGATCAAAGGTTAGTGCGCTTTTTTGGTGGGGTCGTGTTAAGGTATTCCTGGAACAGGATAGTTTTCAGCTGTTTTCTGAAAGATAGAAGATTGGCATTATTTCGGAGACAACTCGGTAGAGAGTTCCATAAGGATGGAGCATAGAGTTCAAAGGCTCGGTTGCAGATCCGTTGTGAGCATTTGGTTCTTTTGTGAGGGACGGTGAGGGAATTGCTGGAGGCTTGTCTGGTAGTTCTGCCGTGGGCTGGTCGAGACAGTAGGGTGTGAAGTTGGGAGTACTGTGTTTGATGGATGGCTTTGTGGGTGAGTAGGATGGCTTTGTATTTAGTCCTTGCTTCGAGGGGGAGTATGTGTAGGTCTTTCAGAATTGGGGTGATGTGGTTGGTTTTCTTTGCTCTCTGGATGATTCTCGCTGTGGTGTTCAGAGCTGTTCGGAGGGGGTTGGTCTGCGTTGAGAACTATAGGCTGGTTAGTCTGACCTCTGTGGTGAGTATTGGAAACGCTGCTAAAACAGAGGACAGTGAGGCTTCTGCAGTCCAGTGGCTTGCAGGATCAAAGGCAGCGTGGTGTTACTAGAGGCAGACAAATCTGATTGATTTCTCTGATTTGGTAAGCAGAGAGATGAATCGAGGAAGAGCCCTGCAAGGGATGTACTTGGATTTCAGTAAAGCCTTTGACACCGTTCCAAACAGGTGACTTCTAAATAAATTGAGCATCCTAGCGATGGACCCTAAAGTTATGCACCTAGGGAAGAACAACACAAACTATGGTTACACGATGCAAGGTTCCACATTAGGAACCACCACCCAGGAAAAAGATTTAGGCGTCATTGTGGATACCATGTTAAAACCCTCGGCCCAGTGTGCAGCAGCGGCCAAGAGAGCAAATAGAATGCTAGGTATGATAAGGAAAGGAATGGAAAATAAAACAAAAGATATTCTCACGCCTCGATATCGTTCCAGGGTGAGACCGCACCATGAATCTTGTGTGCAATTCTGGTCGCCGTATCTTAAAAAGGATAGCGCGCTATTAGAAAAGGTTCAGATAAGAGCCAGCATATTGGTATAGGGTTTGGAAGGATATTCGTATGAAGAAAGGCTAAAAAGGTTGGGGCTCTTTAACCTGGAAAAGAGACGGCTAAGGGGAGATATGATAGAAGTCTATAAATTAATGAACGGAGTGGAACGGGTAAACGTAGATCGATTGTTTACCTTATCAGAATATAGAAAGACTAGGGGACATGCAATGAAGCTACAGTGTAAAATATTTAAGACTAATAAAAGAAAATATTTTTTCACTCAACGTGTAATCAAACTCTGGAATTTGTTACCGGAGGATGTAGTAAAGGCTTTTAGTGTAGCTGGGTTTAAAAAAGGTTTGGACAAGTTCCTGGAGGAAAGGTCCATAAACCATTATTAAGAAGGGAACCAGGATATCAATGCTTGAACCAATACAAGCATTGTGGAACCTGTGTCCCTTGGGGAAACTGCTAGGTACGTATGACCTAGATTGGCCACTGTTGGAAACAGAATACTGGGCTTGATGGACCTTGGTCTGACTCAGTATGGCATATCTTATGTTCTTATGTTCTAAAGTGACTGACTGAGTTAGGAATTGGTTGAGTGGGAGGAGACAAAGGGTACAGGTAAATGGAGCTCACTCTGAGGAGAAGGAGGTTACCAGTGTTGTGCCACAGGGATTTGGTCTTGGTCTGATTCTTTTTAAATCTTTGTTACTGTTATTGCGGAAGGGCTGTTGAATAAGGTTTGCCTCTTTGCAGATGATACCAAAATCTGCAATAGAGTAGACACCCAGGAAGGAGAAGATAACACGAAGAGGGATCTAGCTAGGCTTGAAGAATGGTCTAGAATTTGGCAGCTTATATTTAATGCTAAAAATGCATGATCATGCATTTGAGCTGCAAAAATCCAAGGGAGCGGTACAGTATAGGGGGTGAAGTACTTCTGTCTACAAAAGAAGAGTGGGACCTGGGTGTGATTATTTCTGATGTTCTTAAAGTAGCTATACAGGTAGAAAAGGTGATGGTCAAAGCTAGAAGGATACTTGGGTGCATAGGGAAAGGAATGGCCAGCATGAAAAAGGAGGTGACAGTGCCTCTGTGTAAGTCTTTGTTGTTGTTGTTAAGTGCCGTCGAGTCGGAGTCGACTCATGGCGACCCTCTGGATAGCTATCCTAAATTGTGTTCGCTCTTCAGTCAGGCGGATCATTGTTGACAGACTTGGACCCGCAGCTGCTGTTATTGTATCGATCCATCTCATTGCTGGCCTTCCTCTTTTGCGTTGACCTTCTATCTTGCCAAGCATGATGTCTTTCTCTAATGATCTCTCTCTTCGCATGATGTGTCCAAAGTATGAAAGTCGAAGTCTTGTCATCTGAGCTTCTAAAGAAAGCTTAGGTTTGATCTCCTCTAGTACCGACTGGTTTGTTCTTCGGGCAGTCCATGGTATACACAGTATTCGCCGCCAGCACCATAAGTCAAAGGCATCAATTGTCTTCCTGTCTGTCTTTTTGCCAGTTGTCATGATCTTTATCTTCTTTACATTAAGGTGAAGGCCCATTTTGAGACCATGTTCTTTGATTGTGAGAAGCAAATGTTTCAGATCATCTTCACTTTCGGCCAGTAATGTGGTATCATCAGCATAGCGAAGGTTGTTGATGAGTCTTCCACCAATCTTCACACCTCTGTTGTCTTCATACAATCCTGCTTCTCTGATGATTTGTTCTGCATATAAATTAAACAGGTAGGGGGAAAGTATGCAGCCTTGTCTTACACCTTTGCTGATTTTAAACCATTCTGTTTCTCCTTGTTCCGTTCGAACTGTTGCTTCTTGATCAATGTACAGATTGCACAAGAGAACGATCAGGTGTTCTGGTATATCCATGCTTCTTAATGTGGCCCAGAGTTTCTCATGGTTTACACAGTCAAAAGCCTTGCTATAGTCGATAAAGCACAAATAGATATCCTTTTGGAATTCTTTAGTCTTTTCAAGGATCCATCTCAGATCCGCAATGATGTCTCTCATTCCTCGCCCTTTCCTGAACCCTGCTTGCACTTCAGGTAGTTCTTGTTCCAGGTATGGTTGTAGTCTCTTTTGAATAATCTTCAGTAGAATCTTGCTGGCATGTGGGATCAGATCGATTGTTCGATAATTTCCACAGTCAGTTGGACCACCTCCAACTTTCCTTGGTTCATGCTTCGTACGTTCCATGTTCCAATGCGTAAGACATCTTTACAGCTTCTGACTCTCATTTCATGTGCAGCTACATCAGCTGTCAGACTTCCCGAGGGCTTTGATCCAACCACATCATAAATGCTGGCTTTACACTGAAAAGTCTTCAGCTCTTCCCCAGTAGCTAGTTGAGTACCTTCCGACCTGGGGGTCTCATCTTCCAGCACCATAGCACAATTTGTTTTGTTGTAACTATCCATTGGGTTTTCATGGCAAGATACAGAAGTAGATCGCCGGGCCTTTCTTCCGCGCAGTTTAAGTTTGGTGTTGTTGCCGTTGTCACAAAAATGTGATCCTCCGCCGTCAACACTATCCCATTCTGCTGCTGCCCAGATGGGTGGTTTGTCTTGGTCTGGCACCTCAACTGAAACCTGTCCATCTTGGGAGACCCTGCCAGTAGTTAAACTACCGATAGTTTAACTCTCAGCAACACTGATGCACGCAAGCCCTCACAGCACGACAAGCTGCAAACCAAGTGAGAGGTAAGTCTTTGGTGAGACCTAATTTGGAGTATTATGTGCAATTCTGGACACCACACCTTTGAAAGGATATAAACAGAATGGAGTCAGTACAGAGGGTGGCTACCAAAATGGTCAGTGGTCTTCATTATAAACCATATGGAGACAGACTTAAAGGAAAAGCAGGATAGAGGAGATATGATAGAGATGTTTGCACAGGAGGAGAGCCTCTTTCAATTGAAAGAAAGCTCTGTAATGAGGGGACATAGGATGATTGTGAAAGGGGATAGACTCGGGGTAATATGTGGAAATATTTCTTTATGAAAGAGCGGTAGGTGTATGGAATAGTCTCCAAGTGGAAGTCACTTAACCCTCCATTGCTTCAGAAAAATCCAGGTTATTAATGTCCCTGTTTAAGTATATTACCAAATTTAAGTTACAATGTAAACCACTGTGACTGAAATAATAAAGAGGTCTAAAAAACCCTGTTAAAAATAAATAGTAGAGACCAGGACAGTATCTGAATTCAAGAAAGCGTGGGATCAACACGGAAGATCTCTAAAGGAAAATAAAAGGGACTATAGTAGTTGTTATGGAAGAGCAGACTAGATAGGCCATAAAGGTCTTTTTTCTGCTGTAATGTTTCTCTGTTTTTAAAAGCCACCATCAGAAGAGCAAAGTGGTGCAAAGATTGTGGAAGAGGGCAAAGCAGCATCACAGTTGGTGGAAGCACACTAATGAACTTTGAGAGGAGTAAAATAGCAAGGAGACCAGCACAGCGCCAAAATCAGCGGCAAGGCCCTGAATTATGCTTGGAGAACCAGCACAGCATCCAGATTGCCTGCAAGGCCTTAAACATACCAAGAGGACTAGCACAGCATAGCACCTATATCAATCAGAAGGCCTTACATTATGCCAGAAGGACCATTGAAGCACCAAGATTGGCTGCAAGGTACTAAATTATGCCAGAAAGGCCAGCACAGCACTCATATTCATTGCAAATTTTTAAACATGCAAAAAGGACCGGAAAAGCACAGCACAGCACCCAGATTGGCTGTAAGACCCTAAATTATGCAGAAACAAAAACAGGAAGCGGCAGATTCAACACCCAATAAATTTATTATAACCAAATAAGTGGCCTAAGCCCAACACAGGCCGTGTTTCGTATACAACTTCCTCAGGGGCTATCAGGACACACTAAAAAATAAATTGTAAAACCTTATTAGTATAAACAAACCATAAATATATCAGAAAAGAAGGGTTAAAAAATAAAAAATTGTAACATGAATATACAATATACACAAAATAAAGGCGAAATTGGACTACATCAAAGTACTTGCAAGGGAACTCATCAATAATAGTCAATTAAAATCATAAAAATCATATACAGTCACTGAAAATAAACCCTAATCTATTCAATAAACTATACTATAGATCTGATGACATGTAAGTCTATTCGATAAACTGTTCTATAGATCTGATGACATATAAATATGTATACATACATATGTAAAAGTACATAAATAGGATAATTAAATAAATAAATAATTAAAAATGCTAATGGAATTCAATAAAAAATATATACCAGGCAATGTAATCATACAACACATGCAACAAATATAAAAATGCCATATATGAACACTTAAAATTGAATCCTCATATATTAAATAAATTATGCTATAGATCAGTTAACATATAATATGTATACATACATATACCTAAGTGTATAAATAAAAATTTTATTAAATAAATAAATAACTAAAAATGCTGAGAGGAATACAAAAAAACGGGAATAAAAAATAAAATCAAACATTTATAATTGTACAAAAAATGTAAAAACAACTATGTATGATCAAAGATGAGAAGGGATGAGGAGACTAAAGGAGTAGGTCTAAATGAAAAACAATTGTGTTAATACTAAAAAACTATATTGAAAAATTGAACATTACCTGTGGGTGTGATGTGCATAGACTACACCAGGCTCAAAAGAGACAATGGAGGTCGCAACTATCAGAAAAACTTCTGAAGATTAAAAATAAGAGCGGAAAACTTACGCAGTTGAGTTATTAGCAGAATTTAATGCATGGATCAATAGCCTCGATAGCAATTTACGGTTTCAAGTTACCTATGATGTGGCTAAGATTTCCTATTTGGATCTATTGATTAAGAGAGATGGGTTGGGATTTATCACTACACTTTACAGAAAACCTACCGATCGTAATACTCTACTTCATCATTCAAGTTTCCATAATCCCGCTTTCAAAAATAACTTACCGGTTGGACAATTCCTACGGGTCAGGAGGATTTGCACCTCGGATGCAGATTTTGAGGATCAATCTTTAGCTTTACGAGAAAGATTCCAAGAGCGCAAATACCCCATTTGTGCTATCAATAAGGCATATGTCAGAGCGAGGGATTCATCAAGGGCTGACTTACTCAGACTACGTCGTAGGGAAAAAGGACAGGACAAAATGGTTTGTCCTCTAAACTATTCTTTGATCTCCCATAAGATTATTGATATTCTTAAAAAAGAATGGCACTTGGTACAAGCTGTTCCAGGGTTTGAGAAAATGGAACTAATGGTAGCCCATAGAAGAAGTGCCAATCTCCGAGATCTTCTTGTATCCTCAGCTCTCACTGAGAGAAAACCCCCCTCAAGTTATAAAGGTCAATATCATTGTGGACACTGCTCTGTATGTATACACTCTTTTCCGGTTCGAAGATTCTTCACACATCCCATCACCCAGAAAAAATATTACATACATGATCATTCTAATTGTGCTACTACAAACGTAATATATGTAATTATCTGTCCATGTAAGATGTTATACGTTGGAAAAACTAAACGTGCAATACGTGTCAGGATAATTGAACACAAGAGTAGTATTAGAAGGAAGATGGAGGATAAACCATTGGTTCAGCATTGGCTCGAGAATAATCATTCCCTATCGGATTTGCGGTTTTTTGTGATGAAGAAGGTGATACCCAACTGGAGGGGTGGGGATAATGACAAGACATTATTAAGGCTTGAACAAAAATATATTTTTTTGATGGATACGTTAACCCCTCGGGGTCTGAATTTAGAACAAGACCTTTCCGTGTTCTTATAGGATACTTGTTCATATTTTTAGCTTCCTGTTCTTGAGCTGTGGTTTCTTCCTTTCGTACCCTCTCACCTCTCCCTTTTCCCTCCCTTCCCTTCCCCTATCCCCCCTCCCCTTCTCCCCCCCCTCCCCCTCCCCCCCTCCTCCTCCCCCCCTTCCTCTCCCTCCCCCCCTCCTCCCCCCCTTCCTCTCCCTCCCCCCTCCTCCCCCCCTTCCTCTCCCTCCCCTTTCTCTCCCCCCTCCTCCCTCCTCTTCCCCCCCTTTTTCCTCTCCTCCTTCTCTCCCCCCCTTCTTCCCCCCTCCTTCCCCCTTTTCCCCCCCCCTTCCTTCCCCCCCTTCCCCCCTCCCCTCCCCCCTTTCCCTTCTTCCTTCCCCCCTCCCTTTCCCTCTTCCCCCCCTTTCCCTTTCCCTTTCTTCCCCCCCTTTTCCTTCCACCTCCCCTTCTCCTCCCCTCCCCCTCCCCCTCCCTTCCCCTCCTCCCCCCCCTTCCCCTTCCCCCCTCCCCGTCTCCTTTCCCCCTTCCTCCCCCCTCCTCCCTCCTCTACCCCCTTCCCTGTCCTTGTTTTCCTTCCCCTTCTTCCCCTCCCCTTTCCCCCCCTTTCCCCCTCTTTCCCTCCCTCCCCCCCCCCTTTTGGTTTCCCAGCTTAGTCTATCAGATTCGTTATGTATTATTCATTTTGGTTGCTTGCAGTTTTAATCAATTGTTTAAATATTTTTTTTAGAGTTGAGGACTTTTTGGTTTCTGTTTGACTGGGTCTGGATTCTATCGGCAGGATTTCAGCTTTTAAATGATGGTTCAAGATTTATGATCCCCCTTCGG
Source organism: Ichthyophis bannanicus (assembly GCA_033557465.1). Classification (NCBI taxonomy): domain Eukaryota; kingdom Metazoa; phylum Chordata; class Amphibia; order Gymnophiona; family Ichthyophiidae; genus Ichthyophis; species Ichthyophis bannanicus. Next base: position 572,444,003 of record CM066031.1, on the reverse strand, counting down.
TGGATCATATGATTTGTGTTAAGTTTTTTTCAGAGTTTTGTTTTATGATATGGTATATTTTGTTGTTTTATTATTCATACACTTGTTTTACTTCCGGTCTGACCCCCCCCTTTTAAATGCGCACGCGCCGGCGTTCTTTATCTCTTTGAGAAACTTGAAACGGCTTTTGTATGTGGTTTGCTTGGCCGATATTCTTAAGGTTCTTTTTTAAATATACATTGTTGCAGGCTTTGTATTTATGTACTTGATATCACTGTGGGCGCTCACTATCATAATTGGAATGTTATATAGTAATCTCTCTTCGAGTGTCTTGAAATGGCTTTCTGTAGGTGTGTTGTTTGTTTGGTCTTCATTAGGCTTCTTACATATATAATGCAGCAGGCTCTGTACTTGACAAGATTACGGGTATTCATTTTTAATGTTTTAATCATGTCCTTTTTAATTTTGTTTTTACGGCGTTTTCCTGCATTTAAAAGTTTTTTAAGGCAATGCATTACGATTCGTGTTCCCCTCGGGTTGGGTAACGTTTTATTTTTATTTTTATTTTTATAGCCTTTTTTAACAGTCCCTTGCTTTTCAATGTGATCTGGTTTTAGAGTAGGGCTTTTTCTGGAATTTATCACGTATTTTACTTTTTGGTTGGGTTCTTTTTGAACGCATTTTTAAACGGACATGTGCAGCTGATTTAATCTTTCCGTAGGAGTTTACAACGCTCCTTTGTTTTTGCAGATTTAAGTTTTCGTTTATTGTTTCAGTGCTTGCATCAGATTTTCACTGCACTTTGTGTTTGAGCCCACAATAACCTACTATGCATTTCTTTTAAGGTTCTATGAACATTGTTTCAGAATCCTGTAGTGGATCACGTGGTACGAGGTATCCATCGGATCTTGTGAAGGCAAGAGAGATTGGAATATTTGGATGTGTTTATTTGGACTTCTTTTCGAGCACTGCCTGGTGTCCCTGTTTTTATGTTATGGGTTTTCCCTGTATTGATCTCTAGAGAGACAACATGTTCCTCCAATATTGGAGTTAGTTTGGGCTTATAACGGTTGGAAACAGTTCTTCCTTTCCCTCCCTTCCCCTTTCCTTTCCTTTCCTTTCCCTTCCCTTCCCTCCCCTCCCGTTCTCCTCCTCCCCTTCTTCCCCCCTCCCCCCCCTTCCCCTTCCTTCCCCCTCCTTCCTCCCCCCCTCTCTCCCCCCTTCCTTTCCCCCCCTTCCTTCCCCCCCCCTTCCCCCCTCTCCTCCCCCCCTTCTCCCCCCCCTTCTCCCCCCTTCCCCCTCCCCCCCCTTTTTCCTTCCCTTCCCCTCCCCTCCTCCCCTTCCCCTTCTCCCTTCCTTTCCTTTCCTCTCCCCTCTCCCCCTTCCCTCCTCTCTCCTTTCCTTTCTTTCCTTTTCTCCCTTTCCTTCCCTCTTCTTTCCTTCCCCTTCCCTTTGTCTTTCCTTTCCCCTTCCCTGCTACCCTCTCCTTCCTCTCCCTTTTCCCTTCCTCCCCCCTTCTTCACCCTTCCCCTTTCCTCCCCCTCCTCCCCCCCCTTTTTGTCTTTCTTCTTCTTTTTCTTTCTGGCTCGCATTACCTACACATTTTTTATCTAATTTATCATTTTATTATTGGCTTATGTGTATGATCATGTATTTTTAATGGGGATTTTTTTATAATTAGAAATATATTTATATTTTTATGGGGGTAGTATCCAATACCTTCTATTCCTCAGTATATAGTAGTATATTCTTATCTTTTATATAATCTTATTTATTGTTATTTATATTTTTATTTATTGTTATTATTTTTTAAAGTAAAGTGCAATAATCATATATGATTTTAATTTTTTAATTGTCTATTTTTGCGTAAGTTTTCCGCTCTTATTTTTAATCTTCAGAAGTTTTTCTGATAGTTGCGACCTCCATTGTCTCTTTTGAGCCTGGTGTAGTCTATGCACATCACACCCACAGGTAATGTTCAATTTTTCAATATAGTTTTTTAGTATTAACACAATTGTTTTTCATTTAGACCTACTCCTTTAGTCTCCTCATCCCTTCTCATCTTTGATCATACATAGTTGTTTTTACATTTTTTGTACAATTATAAATGTTTGATTTTATTTTTTATTCCCGTTTTTTTGTATTCCTCTCAGCATTTTTAGTTATTTATTTATTTAATAAAATTTTTTATTTATACACTTAGGTATATGTATGTATACATATTTATATGTTAACTGATCTATAGCATAATTTATTTAATATATGAGGATTCAATTTTAAGTGTTCATATATGGCATTTTTTACATTTGTTGCATGTGTTTGTATGATTACATTGCCTGGTATATATTTTTTATTGAATGCCATTTAGCATTTTTAATTATTTATTTATTTAATTATCCTATTTATGTACTTTTACATATGTATGTATACATATTTATATGTCATCAGATCTATAGAACAGTTTATCGAATAGACTTACATATCATCAGATCTATAGTATAGTTTATTGAATAGATTAGGGTTTATTTTCAGTGACTGTATATGATTTTTATGATTTTAATTGACTATTATTGATGAGTTCCCTTGCAAGTACTTTGATGTAGTCCAATTTCGCCTTTATTTTGTGTATATTGTATATTCATGTTACAATTTTTTATTTTTTAACCCTTCTTTTCTGATATATTTATGGTTTGTTTATACTAATAAGGTTTTACAATTTATTTTTTAGTGTGTCCTGATAGCCCCTGAGGAAGTTGTATACGAAACACGGCCTGTGTTGGGCTTAGGCCACTTATTTGGTTATAATAAATTTATTGGGTGTTGAATCTGCCGCTTCCTGTTTTTGTTTCTGCTCGTTTGAGTGGCTAGCGCTGTTTCTTTGAAGACCCTAAATTATGGCAAGAGGACCAGCACAGCACCCAGAGTGATTGCAAAGCCTGAAATACGCCATGGAGATTAGCAAAGCACCCAGATCAGCTACAAAGCCTTAATGTATTCCAGGAGGACCAGCACAGCTCCAAAATCAGTTACTAGGCCCTATATTATGCTAAGATGATTAGCACCACATCCAGATCAGATCCAAGGGCCCATGTTTATTTATTTATTTATTTAACAAACATTTATATACCGCATCTTCCTGAGATCAGTTGCGGTTCACAATAAACAACTAATTAACAAAGCAGCGTTTGTTTTACATGTAACATCAAATAACAAAGAATATTATAAGTAAACAACAAATGTTAAGCTTGAGCAGAACATAACAGTAAAAACTATATACATTATATACAGATACTGCTTTTAGGGCTTTAGCATTAGGGGTAGTACAGTTTCAGCTGGGATGCGATGTCTGTTTAGATCGTGATCAACTAAGGTCAATACTGGTTAACCTTTGTCCAAATCAAGTGAGGGATGATCTATATTGTTGTAATGTGAAGTGAATAGATAGGTTTTCAATTTTTTACGAAACTCAATGATCTCAGTTATCGTTCTTAGGTCGTCAGGGAGGGAGTTCCAGATTGTTGGGGCTGCGTGTGAGAACGCTCTGTTGTTTGTTAATTTGTTTGCTTTTATGAAGTCTATGGGAAATTTTAGTTTGCTTAATTGACCTTTCCGTTGAGTAGATTTTGCATGTTCTTTACTGATTAGATTACTTAGCGTGACTGGGGCCAAGTCATTTAGCGATTTAAATGAAGTTATTAAAGTTTTATATACTATCCTGCTTTGAATTGGGAGCCAGTGAAGAGATGCAAGTATTGGGGTTATATGTTGATGTGAGTGTGCTTTCATTATTATCCTAGCTGCAGCATTTTGCACAAGTTGAATTCTTTTAATGTTTTGTTTTGTTGTGCCTAATAACATTAGATTAGCAAAGTCAAAATGTGGTGTTATGGTAGCTTGAATTATGCTGATAAAATCTTGTATGTATACCAAAAGTCTTAGTTGTTTAAGGATTTGAAGTTTAAAGTAAATTTTCTTTGTAGTATTTCTAATATGGGTATCCATTGTCAGTTGTTTATCTAGAATTACTCCTAGGTATCTTACTTCATTCTTTATTTTAATTTCTTGGTTTTGAAGTGTTATGTGTGTTGGGGGATTATATGATTGATTTTTGGTGACAATTAGCACTTCAGTTTTTGAATGATTAATTTGGAAGTTATGGGCGTTTAACCAGGATGTGATTTCATTGAAACAATCAGATAGGAGCTGTATCGGTAAGTGAGGTATAGTAAACGGTATGTACATCATAATATCGTCTGCATATAGGTGATAGAGTACACCAAATTTTTTAAAGATATTGCAGACTGGTTTTATGTATATATTAAGTAGGAGTGCTGAAAGCGCAGAGCCTTGTGGTAATCCTGTTTCTAGTTTGTATGAGGCGGATGTTTGATTGCCAATTCTTACATTTTGAGTTCTGTTATTTAGATAAGAGGTAAACCATTTGTGAACTGTGGCATTTATTCCTATTTGTCTCAGATTGTTAAGCATAATAGTGTGGTGAACGCTATCAAAAGCTGCTGATATATCAATAAATAAGAGGATGAAGGCTTGTCTGTGGTTATCGATTCCTCTTAATAGGGCATCGGTTAAAACTGTAAGAAGTGTTTCCACTCCGTGTCTGGGACGAAATCCATATTGCTGATCGTCAAGTGGGTAGGATGAGTCTAGGTACTCTTGTGTTTGTATTTGTACAGTTTTTTTCAATTATTTTTGCTAGGAATGGTATACTTGAGATGGGTCTGTAAGATTTTGGTGAGGTTTTGTCAAGTGAACCATTTTTAAGAATTGGGCGGATTTGTACGTGTTTTAGTGTTGGGGGAGGTAACCTTGGAGAAGTGAGAGATTGACAATGGGGAGTAAGAAGGAGAGAAGGAATGGGAGCGTGTTTTTTATCCAGATTACTGGGCAAGGATCAAGATAAGAGGTCGTGGTGTTGAGGTTGAGAATAATATTTTTTAATGATACTTTGGATATTGGATGAAATTCTGACCATTCATCAGTCAGATGAAGAGATTTGAAGATGGATACTGGGGTCTTAAGTGTTTGTTTTGTTTTGTCCTGGTAGTAGTTTGCTAAAGTTTGAGATGATATGTCAGTAATTTCTTTGCTATTAGTTTGAGAGTTGTTAGTTAGATTACTAACAATAGAAAATAGTTCTCTTGGTCTATTATATGAGTTGGATAAGATTGTTGCATAGTAGTTTTTCTTTGTGCTGTTTAAGGCTTCCTTGTATTTTGAGAGGTGGTTATAATATAATTCTTTGTGGATTGTGGTTTTGGTTTTGCGCCATTTAAGCTCTAGTTACCTTAGTTCTCGTTTCATTTGTTTTAATGTGCTATTGAACCATGGATTACAGTTAATTTTTGAGTGGGTTATCTTTTTATTAATCTGTTGGTTGATTTTGGCTGCATTGTTAATTGTGGTATGCCAGTTTATGACCGCTTCATCAATATCAGTTGGAGATGATGAAAGGTAGGGGATTGTAGTATCTAAGAATTCTAATTCGTTGAATTTTTTGAATTTTCTTGGCAGGTCATTTCTAGTGTGTTTTATGAAACAGGTGGTATCGCACGTGAGATTTAATTTGATAAGGTGATGATCAGACCAGGGTATTTGAGTACATTCTAAAGTGTCTGGGTTGAAAAGGTTGAAGAGTGAGTGGGGTAGGAGGACAAGGTCAAGTGTGCCTCCTTTGTTGTGAGTTGGCATGTTTATTATTTGGTGAAAGTCTAAATCAGATATGGTATCAAGGAAAAGGTTGGATTCAGATAAAGGAAGTGAGGGGAGATTGAAATCTCCTAGGATTATTAAGGGGTTTTGTTCAGTAGATGTATTGAGAAGTTCGATTAAAGAGTGAAGGCTGTCAGCTTTTTGGTTGGGAGGTCTATATATTAAGCAGATTCTAAGGGATCCTAGTTTTATTATGAGAGTGTCAATGTTGTTGGAAGTGTCAGCGTGAATTTTCTTGGCTTTTAGTTTTTTATGTGTCATAATTAGTACACCGCCACCTTTTTTCTTAGTTCTATGTGAGTGATTAATATCATAGCTTGAATTGTCAAGTTGATTTAGAATGACCGTATCAGTTTCAGTGAGCCAGGTCTCTGTAATGAATAGTATGTCTGGTTTTGAGTCAGTTATCAAGTCATTGATTATTGGGAGTTTATTTTTCAATGATCGTGCATTTATAAGGATGCAAGATAAGGAGGTTGGGTTCTGGGAGAGGCTTGACTTGACTACATGTTGAGGATTGGTCTGTTTTATTTGAATGAGTCTATGGTAGTTTATTTTTGCATGGTAGTGAGGGATAGGGTGTCCAATATGAAGGTTGTTTCGGTTTGTTGTTTGTATTATAGGAATTGTCATGTAGTTCTTGCTGTTGAGGCTTAGTGTTAGGTCAAGTAAGATAGATAGAAATATGCAAGTGTAATATACTCTAAGCAGCATGGTTTTTGTTCTGGTCATTGCCGTATATGTAATGGTAGATAATATAAGTGATAAAAGTTATCAGGTAAGTGAAAGGGTACTACCAACAGGGAGCTGGTTAGGTGTTCAGTTGAGGTAACAATAGTTAAATTGTTGAGGTAACAATAATCGTTCACAGTGCATGGAGTGTGTTACTGGCTATTGTGAGCTTTTATCCGATAATGCTAATTCTCAGATAGCAATTCATTAAATATGCTGTAACATTGATAAATTACAATCATTAGTGTTATACAGTAATATACCTCGGAGGGAAAATATGGGATCGAGTGGATCACTGGCAACAGTGGTAAGAATATGCAGAAGATTGAGGGTAATGCTACTGGCAACAGTAAAGTTGATGGGATGAAACTGATAACAGTAATAATTGAGGGAAAGACTACTGGCAACAGTAATCACTCACCTCTGGTAACAGTAATAAGGTATAAGGTTACTGACGATAGAAATAAGTTATAAAAGTTACTGGCAACAGTAATAAGTTATAACAATGTTTTAGAAGACTGTTAGCGTCCATAAGCGTGAATATGGAGTTACTAGCTATGGTAATATATCCATACACAATATGATAGTGCTAACATTGAAACGACCTTATCTAACGTAACAAATTGAGCAGTGATAAGAAATATGGAGTATATCGAACTCAAGGGAGAGTTCAATAGAGTTTGTAGAGAGTGTACTTGCTGCGGTCGATGTTATTTGGAGAGGATGTGGTACGCGAGCTCTACCCAGGGGGAGCTCAGCTGTACTTGAAGATGTTGCTGGAATCTGCGTTGAGTGTTTTTTTCGTTGTTTCTGTGCCACTGTGGATCATTAAGTGCCTTAGCCTAAGGGCCGTGCCAAAGGGCCAAAGGGCCCTCTTGCGCGGCCCTCAGGCGCGGGCCCGCAAGGCGCGGTGCGCCTGATCGCGCCCTCTTTTAAAGTGATGATCTGCGCTCCGATTGGGCAGAGGTGGGTGATGACGCGGTGTAGTTGAGCCGACGATACTGAAGCTCTTTTGTGAGACCGCGTGTCTTCGGCAGTAGGTTGTTTCAGCTGCTGGTCTCAGCGGCTAAGCTTCGGGCAGGCAGTAAGCTCCTCTACGATGAGGCTGCAGCTGATGGAAGTGTCCTGGAAGTGTCCTGGCTCCTCCTGGAGCGATGGTGCAAAGGTTATACTAGGAGGGCCAGCACAGCATTTAGATTGGCTACAAGGTCTTAAATATGCTAGGGAGAGCAGCACAGCACAGCACAGCACTCAGATTGGCTATGAAGTCGTAAATTATGCCAGGAGGACTTGAACATCACTCAGATCAGCTGCAAGGGGCTAAATTATGCCAGGAGAACCAGCACCCTGATCAGCTTCAAGGACTTATACATGCCACATGAGAAGATCCTTGATATAATCTTAGAGATTGAATTGTGCATAATTGTGTGTGTGTATGTGTTATGTTTTATGGGCCTGATATTGAAAGCAATTAAAACAGTCAGTGCTGTGGAATATCCGGGTGCCGCTGCTGAGTGGCCCAGTGCAGGGCAACAGAAACATTCAGCCTCTGCCCGGTTATTGCTGATCGGTGAAAGCTAAGCTCCTTAAAGGCTGGCTTAACCTTCACCACAGAAACTAACCAGGCAGCTGCTTGGTAGCTGACCCAGATATTCAATGCTGGTGACTGTATATGGCCCCGGCACTGAATATCCAAACCCGAATTGTGTTTTATTGTGCTCTGCCTAGATTGATAGTGTGAAATATAAATTCTTTGTAGATAAATAATAGATCATCTCAAACTGAATATTGCCAAAATGTCTTGTGAAGACATCTTTATCTTCATCAGCGGACTAGAAGAGCACATAAACATACCCTGGGAATGACCTGTCTCTTTCTATGCACTTGTGCCAGTAGTGCTCATATCTTCCCTCTGTTTTCCTCTTGATGATAATTTCATTTTCCAAATGTACCTTTCCCAAAAATTATGACATGCTTGAAGTAGATTCCCAGCTCAGGAGCATCGACTGCCTGCCTTTAGTGCCGTGTGCCAGCCACCAAGCTTGTGCTGCCCAGGAGTATCATCATCTTCAGTTTTCTGACTCATATACCGGCTCCAGGGTCACCTACCTGCCTTGGCATAGGTCCTGTGGTGACCAGTTACCCTTCTTCCCTGCTCACACTCTTCAGTGGTTTGTGGAAAGGGGAAATGTGTTTGCCTGACTAATGCTCATATTGGACTGGATTCCCAGCTCTTCAGGGAAGGGACTACCTGTATTTTAGCCTCCTGTGCCACCCACCAGGCCTTTGCCATTCAATGGATTGAGGAGAGGGGGAATATGATTGCATGGCTAATGCTTCTATTGGACTGGATTCCCAGCTCAGGAGCAGGGGCCGCCTGCCTTCTATCACCCTATGCTACTCGCAAGGCCTGCTCTAAAGAGTGAGACTGAAGGCCAAAGAGAGAAGTTTGTCAGATGGTGCATCTGGGGCATAAAAGTAGAAAGACTTAAGTGTACAGTAAGGCTCTGCAAAAGAAAAGAGTGGCATACAATGAAACTTGATTTTCTTTGGTGTCTCTAAAAAGCTATAGACAGAATGAAGGCAATGTGAGACAGTTTTCAAAGGAATTTGTCCAGTGGCTAAAAGTGTGCATATAGGTATTGGTGGGTACAGTGGAAAGAATCGGGCAGGGGAAGGCGCTGGCATGAAGGTATGTTCAGATTTCTTATTACTAGTAGGGCCACTTGACTTTTCTCCTGTTAGAGTTGCCTTTCATGAAAGTACTCAGTCTGAGGCTGTAATGAGTGAGAGAAGAGGCAGATGTAAGAGTGAGAGAGCCTTCAAATGAAGGTGACACATGCTTAATGAGTGAGACTTGGCATCTCTGCCTTCCCTCCCACCTCACAGCTGCTTTTACAGACAATGGATGAACAAGGTTGCTACAAAAATTATTTCACTGTATATTCTGGTAGTACACTGGAATAAATTAGATACTTTAAAATATCCTTCCCCAGTGGCACTGCATGTTTTGAAAGTAGACAAATAATTAATCTGTATGCAGTGTGTACACTTTTCACCTTCCATTATATTTAAGACAGTACGAAATTGGCAACCTGTAAAGGTAGAGTTTCCCAGCCTCTCTCTGCCTTTCCTGATCTCTTCCGTAATCTCAGATATACACTTCCTGCAGGAGTAGATAAGAGGAAAAAGCCCACCAAAACTTTCCAACTCCTAAACTTAAAACTGGGAAGAAGGAACATTTTGTTCCCTTGAAGGTGTTTTTTTTCTTAGTCTGCTTTTTTGTGCTTTCAAGAAGCAAGTTCTAGCACCCCTTCCTCGCTGGCTCAAAGTCAGACTTCAAGCTCTCTATTTTTCTAATGTCTTAGCCCCAGGACCCTTTTTTCACTCCCTCAAAATTAATTAGATTGGATAAAGATTAGATTGTAAAAACTCTGAATTCTGGTGGCATGGCGGCGTAAGAGGATGTGTGTGAATCCTGCTCCGCTAACCCGCACAGCAAATACAGTATTAGCCCCCATACCCTGAACTACTGGAAAATGGTGTCAACCCTGACAAAATGCCGAAATCTGTTAAGTTGAAAGTGACAAAGACGATTCGAGAGCTGTAAGGCCAAAGCGAAGATGTCTGAGAAGGCACCTGGGAGGGGCTTTGCAGCTGCAATTACCATGTTCTTCAATCTCCAGTGAGCTGGAGGAGAGTCCATGAAGGGAGTGAGATGCTGCTTACAATCCTGTAAGAGATACGAGCCTGCAAAAAGGGAGAATGTGAATAAAGTGCTTACCAAAACTGAAGAGAAGTTTGTAGTGCTGGGAGTGTGGCTTGAGCAGGCAGAAGGCTGATTGGAAAAACAGAGGATACCCAAAAGGTGCTTTCATCAGATGTGACCCACATGAAGCTGCAATTGGTTTGGCTCCAAGAAAAAACGGAGGACCACAAAAATAGAGACCGCCGTTCTAATGTGTGCATACTTAGAGTCCTGGAAGGGGAAGAAGGTAAAGAACCCACTAAATTTATTTACAAGCTACTGTGGGCCTGTTTCCCGGGCTCCCCTTCTCCAGGGGAATACGTGCTGGAGAGGACCCATTGGGAACTCCTATTGCAGCCAGAGGCCAATGATAGGCCGAGGGCATTCATCATGAAATTCTTACGATATCCAAACTGGGACTTTGTGATCTGGGAATCCAAAAAGACTGGGCATGTGTGTTATTTATTTATTTATTTATTACAAGCTCTTATATACCGCACTATTTGGGATCAGCGCGGTTTACAGTACAACAAAAGACCAGAACAACAAGCTGTTTGGTTTTACATTGAACAGGAAAAAGAACTTGGATAATACATGGGGAAATTTTGAACTGAAACAAATTTACAAAGTATTTACATGTATATACGACAGTATTATTCTTAGATCAGGTTGGGTGTTCAATGGGGGTTGGAGGTCAGGAAGGTGATTGGATGTTCTGGTAGTAGTGGGGGAATAAATGGGATTTGATTGCCTTTCTGAATGAGGTTAGATCAGGGATAGCCCGAATTTCGGGTGGTAAGGTGTTCCAGCACTTAGGGGCATAGAAACTGAACGCCCTTTTAGATGTCGCTAGTGAGCATTTAGTTGTGTTATAAGACTTGGAAAATTATGGTATTCCCCAACCTGACAATCAAGACAGTGAGGTGAAGAAATTACTTAATGAAATGTCACGAGCAGCTAGCAAGGCCGGCATGTGGTATCCAGCTCTGCTGACCTTTGTGGACAATGGAGTAAGATGTTTCCCATCAATAACTTTATAGCAACACTTACCATATCAGCAACTGACTCCCTTCAAATGTGGGAAGTCTTCACTGGGGGGAAGGGGCAAGAGTGAGTGCTCCATGGAGAGGAATGTACAGGAGGAAATCCAGACTGTATTGATAGTCATGGACTTTCACAGGCAGAGAGAAGGTCCAGCACACCGGTCGAGAGTAATGGTGGCTGATGGGGAGCAATGCTTGGCTGAAGGAAGCGGAGTGATACTGACATCCGCTTCCTTCAACATCAGGGGACAGTTGAGCAGTGCAGCCAAAGTCCAAAACAGAGCGAAACTTTGTGTCTGCTCTTGTGAACGAGCGACTTTTGGAGGGACCTCTGCAGTTATGGACAGTTAAGACGCTTTGTCCAGGTGCCAGAGGTTTGACCACTGCTTTGTTGGGGGCAGAAGAGGGGGTTGGTCAGAATATTACTACATTAGAGATATTTGGGGTTGCTGACATGGGAAGGGGTGCAAGGGGATGAGTCATTGAATGTTGGGGGGAAATTTGAAATTCTGTGCGGGGGAGGAGGGGGGAGTGGATGCCTGGTGGGGGGGAATATGGAGTGGAGGAAGTCATAATGGAAAATGGAGGAGGAGTTTAGGTGAATGGGTGGATGGAGTTGGAGGAGAGTGAGGAGTTTTGCTGTTTTTTAATTGTTGATTGTAATGCTCAGTGGTGTATGCTAGAATGGATTGTTGGAGAAGGTATGAGTTGGATGTTTACATGGGGGGGACGTGAATATCAGGTTGATTTCAGTGTAGATGGAGGGGTATAAAGTAGCATCCTTAAATATTGGGTATTGGGGGAATTAATCACCCATATAAAAGGAGACGAGTAAAAGACCTCCTACTACATTCCTGGGTTGACATAGCAATGCATAAGAAGCTCCAGGCCAGTGGCTATGATCAACGTTTTTGTTCAGCCTTTAATTCTAAGAAGCAAGGGGTAGCAATTTTAGTACAGAAATGGGCTCCTTTGATGGTGTATGAGACGGGGGGGGGGGGGGGGGCGGGTAACACCCAGGGCAGGATGGTATGGGTCATGGGCAGAGTGGAACAGTACAAGATCTCCCTCCTCAACTTATATGTTCCAAATGGGTTGAAGGGCTCCTTACAGCAGCAGGTGGGGGCATTTGTGAAAATTGCCAAGGGGGACTGGGTGGTTGCGGGAGAGATGAACTATATCCTGGGTACAACAGAGAGCTTTATGTGGGTAAATTGCACAAACGGGAGGGGAGGGAACAATGGGCTTGTTTAAAGTGCTGGGACTTGGCGGACATCTGGAGGGAGTGCAAAAGGAACTGTAAAGAATATGCCTGCTATTCACCTCGAGCTGATGCCTACTTGAGGCTGGCCTACATTTTTATCCGGAGGGGCAGTGTGGTGCATTTTACAGGGTTGGAGATTCGACCAACCCTGTAAAATGCACCACATGGCCCCTCCAGATATTGGGAGCTGGGTAGTTCTGCAGTGAAGGCAGACTAGTCAGGATGGTGTCTAACATAAAGCTGCTGCAAAAGAAGGGGGTGATAGTGCACCTGAGGCATGGATGGGAAGAATACCTGCAGATTAATGATTCTAGGGAGGTACAGGGGGTTTGCTGTGGGATAGGGGGAAGGCCTATTTGAGGAGTCTGCTGATTCAACAGGCCTCACAGGAGTGGAAAACAGCAGAACTGCAGCTCCAGATGGAGGAGCTGTAGCAAGAACACTGCAGGTCTGGGAGGCGGGTGGTGCTGTGAAAGCTTACCATGATGCATGTGCAGCTCCAAGCTTTAGAGATGGAATGGATTATGCATCTCCTCCATTTGACAAAGCGGAACTATATGGAGAGGGGCAATACAGCTGGGAAGTTATTGGACTGGCAGCTAAAGAAACGCAGAGCCTCCAGGTTGGTAGTGGAAATTCTAGGGCAGGAGGGCGACATGAGTGTGTGCTACTAGGGGGATAGGTGAGGAGTTTCAAGCCTTTTATGAGCAATTGTATGCATTTGAATGTTCTCTGCCCACCCTGGACATGGCGGCTTACTTGGATCTGCTTGTGCTCACTTGCCTAGAGAAGGCGGAGGCAGCCCAATTAGGATGGCTGATTAGTGCAGTGGAAGTGAGGGAGGTGATTCAGGCTTTGCCTAGAGGGAAAGCAGCAGGGGAGGATGGCTAACCTATGGAGTTTTGCCAGGCATTGGGAGAGGAGCTTGCTCTGTTGCTGTCGAGGATCTTTTTGAAGGCTCTATAGGGGGAACCACTTCCTGAATCCATGGCCCAGGCCAGCTTACTAGTAATGTACAAAGAGGGCAAACCTCAGAATCAGTGTAGCAACTACTACCCAATTGCACTTACCAATTGTGATGCTAAGCTTTTTGCTAAGATATTAGCCAAATGGTTGGATGGGTTGCTCCCCAAACTCATCCACCCGGATCAAACTGGATTTGTCAAGGTGCGGGTAATTTCCAATAATGTCAGAAGGCCGATGAACCTGCTACACGTTATTCAGGAGCATAACATCTCGGCAATGTGTGTGGCATTGGATGTGGAAAAAGCCTTTGAGCACATTGAATGGGGGGTTCCTCTTTGAGATGCTTAAGAAGTTCAACCTAGGAGAGGGCTTCATTCAGGGGATTAAGGCATGTATAGGGCTCTAACAACTAGAGTTCTTGTGAATGGGGAATGCTCAGGGATTTTTTTCACTGAAGCGGGGTACGAGGCAAGAATATTCCCCATCGCCAATGCTCTTCATAATAGTCAGAGAAGCATTAGCGGCAAAAGTCAGGGGAAACCAAGAAATCCACCTGATCGGTGAGGGGTGTGTGCCTCATAAGATCCTGCTTTATGCAGATGACACTTCTTTTTGGACCCGATATTCGAAAGGCATTTACACTCTTTACAGCCCATTAAACCATGTAAAATTCTTAATCGGGATATTCAACAGCACTTACATGATTAGTGCCATTGAATATCCTTTTCTAACTCCCCTTTATACCACAATGCTATCCGGGTTGCATTGGGGCGTGTTGGGGGGATTCCGGGGCAGATTGCTAACTGAGCAGCATGCAATATTGCTGCTGCCCAGTTAGCCATCTGTGCTGAAAAGATAGGTGAAGAAAACCCTCACCTATCTTTTGGCGCAGAAGCTAACTGATCAGCGTTCTATATCACTGCTGCCCAGTTACTTAATGTGGTTTCTGGTGTGTGCGGCAATCCCCAGATATTCAATGTCGGGGCTGCATATGACCACGGCATTGAATATCTGGGGTTAAGGGTCAGTGGGCAGGGCTATGCACCATAGCGGCACATAGCCTGCCCAGAAGAATATTGGGCCCTTCATGTCTAGGTCACAGGACTCTCTTCCACAGCTGTTGAGCGAAATTCAGCAATTTTCGGCAGTATCCGGCTTTAAAGTTAATCTCAGTAAAACGGAGGCGATGAACTTAGATGGGTTTTCCTGGAGTATGTTCTCAGACTTTCCATTTAAGTGGGTGGGGCATAAAATTAAATATCTGGGGATGTATATTGGGCAGGAGCCGAGGGATCTTTACAACATAAACCACTCCCTGTTAAGGGTGAAGGTGGAGGCTGATCTCCAAAGGTGGGCAGAGTTGCATTTGAGCTGGATGGGGAGAGTAGCAGCGTTGAAAATGAATATCATCCCAAAATTTACTTTTTTGTTTACTCAACTAAAGAAATGGAAGAAGAGGCTAATACAGCTTATGGAGGGGTGGGGGGAATGGGCCAGAATTGGGGTGGATCGTTTTTATAGGGAAAAGGAACAGGTGGGAGTAAAATTTCTGAGACTACACCTGTATTTTCAGGCAGCAATATTCCCAGTGTTTAAAGCCAATTAGGATCGGCCATGAGGGGACACTCTGGGTGGATCTGGAGCAGTATTCGACCTTCCATTGCTCAGTTTTTAAGGGAATGAGCTCTAGAGGTCAGAGTTGGGAATGGGGGGCGGATAGAGCAGGAAGAGCACCCTTTTCTGAGCCCTTTGGAGAGAATAGGCAGAGCTGTGAAAAGAGGGTCTGTTCCTGGCCTTCTTCTCTAAATGGGCCTGCATACGGGACTACAAACTCTCCTCGGGGCTCGATTTTACTCCATTGTTGTGGAATTTGGAATGAGCGGGAATTACTCAGTTCTCGGAGTTGATGAGTGGTGTGTGGTGTATGGCACAGGGGAACTGGAGAAGAAAATTGGAAGGAGGGTCCCCTTTTATCAATATTTTCAATTCTGCTTCTTTTTGATGCGGCAAGGAGTAAGGGCCCATCTGGAGCGTAAGACCACCTGGTTGGAGGAGGTTTTGTTCAAAGGGGGTCATTCAAAGAAGGTAGTGACCCAGCTTTATTGGGGCATCCTGGATGATAACTCTATTGCCCCTCCTCCCCATACCCAGAGTTGGCATCAATGGTTAGGGAAGGGGATATCCGAGGTGAACTGGAGTAGGGTGCACAAAGGGGCCCACAAATGGAAATTGGTAACTTCCTAGAGCCAAACGCAGCTCCAAATAATGCACCATACCTATGTGACCCCACAGCAATTAGGGCGGGCAGGAAGAAGAATGGGAAGTGTTGGTGGGGTTGTGGGAATGCAGGTTCCTTTTAG
The DNA here is from genome assembly GCA_033557465.1 of Ichthyophis bannanicus. Lineage (NCBI taxonomy): Eukaryota > Metazoa > Chordata > Amphibia > Gymnophiona > Ichthyophiidae > Ichthyophis > Ichthyophis bannanicus. The sequence continues at coordinate 572,428,181 of CM066031.1, read as the reverse complement.
CATCTGATGGGATCACCCTATGAATAGACAATATTGGGGCAGGTTGGAAGAGTAGTTGAGTATTCAAGCAGTATTCAACCAGACCCGCTGGAGTTTTCAACCAGACCCGCTGGAGTATTTCAACCAGACCCGCTGGAGTTTTCAACCAGACCCGCTGGAGTATTCAACCAGACCTGCTGGAGTTCTTACTTGGGATGGAAAGGGGCAACCTCATCCGCTGGGCAGGTGGAGGTGTTGAGGGTGAAACTGCTGTTAATGGCCCAGGTAGCACGGACCTGGAGATGGTGGATACCTGCAGGTCCTAGGTAGAGGACTGGCGGGTTAAGGTGGGAGAGATTATGAAATTTGATATGACCACTTATGACTTATGGGGAGAAAGTTGGGGCTGGGAGCAAGTGTGGGAATTATGGATGCAATGGGGGGGGGGGGAGAGGGGAGGGAGGGGGGACTCTACCTGAGGTTCATGCCACAGGGCATATGGTTGCCACCAAACATGCAAAGGGAGGTATGATTGTCTTACACCACTTAGCAATAGAGTTTCTTGTGATAGTTTTCAAGTTGGTTTTGCTGTTACACCCTTCTAACGGAGGAGGGTAGATGATGTTGTCGGATGGGGGATGGCAGGGGGTTTGGGACTTAGCGGCTGGGGCAGGGGGATGAGGATTCGTGGTGGCCTGGACTTGATTTACGAGACTGGTTGATATATATCCTGTCTGGGCATCTGGTAAGGATGGGGCCGCCAAGCCGTATAGTCTTACTGTATGGTTTTGTACTTTAATCTGTACTGCACTGTATCACTATCATCTGGCCTTCTGTGTTGATATGTGCTATGCTATAGCTCTATGTTCCTCCTCTTTGGAATAAAAAATAGTAAAAAAAAAAAAAAGATTGTGTGGACAGGAAAAATACTACTGCATCTGAATGTAACTCAGCTTGAACCTCAGAGAAAAGATGTGAGCTAAATCCAAATCCTTTTCGCTTTCCTTTCAAAGACAGACTTCAAGCTGCTGCTTTTTTCACTCTTTTTTTTCTGTTTTAAACTGCTAACCCCTACAAGCACCCCTTCCTCACTCTTTCAGTCAGGCACAAAATGGCTCTCTGGGGTTTGTGCTGGGCTGTGTGTTTCAGCCCTGCTGTGACATTACAGCACATGGAATTTGCAGAACTCAGGCAGGGATACAGTCCTCTGGCTGCTTGTCATGGATTTGCAGCAGGGCTGGCTGAAGTGCCTCGTGTGGTCACTGGGGACCCTTCGTTGACCTTCCCCTTTCAGACCAGCTACAGTGTATCTGGCCACGCCTGCGTGCATGATGAAATAAAGTTTATGAATGGTGATTCAGGAAAAATTTCCTAGCTTGTGTATTAGTTGGCCTTGGAGTGAACTGAACATTTTTGTAGATTTTTCCATTGGTACAAATACGAATACACATGCTTACCCTGTACCCCTCCTCAGGACTGCTAATCAGGGAAGTCACTTTTATCTGTGTTCTTCTCCGTCAACTCCAGACTCCCTTCCTTCCACCTTGCTGCATCATATGCTTGGAAGACACTTCTTGAGTCGGTATGTCAGGTTCCTGCTGGTCCCATTCAAAACCAGGCTAAAAGCCCACTTTTCTAAGGCTGCTTTTAAATCCTAACCTCTTATTCTTCCGTTTAATACCCATGTTGTTTTAATCATTCTCTGTAATAAATGAGACTCCTTAATCTTTTTTATCTGTCTTGAACATATTGTAAGCTCTGGTGAGCAGAGACTATCTCTTATGTGTAAGTGTACAGCTAATAGCAGTATACGAGGTGTGATCAAAAAGTGTCAAGACTTGTGTAGCTAGATAACAATACGTTGCACCACGATGCTATTAAGCATGCAGTAACTAGTTATGTGTTCTGCATGTGCAGAGTGTAGCGTGGCTGCAGCACACTTGTACTTTTTTAAATCACGTGGTCTTTGGTATCGTGTAAAAGTAGTTTGTCAGATTTACGATGAGTGAAAACATTGAAAAGCAAATTTGCATTAAATTCTGCCAGAAATTTGGAGATTCGTGCAAAGAGACTTACGACAAGTTACAGCAAGTGTATGGCAATGAATTCATGAGTCGTGCTCGAGTTTATGACTGGTACAAATGTTTCCAGAGGACCGCCAAAGTGTTGACAGTGACAAACGTTCTGGAAGATCATCCATGAGCAGGAATGAAGACAAAGTTGAAGCAGTGTGTGCCACAATTCGCTCAAATCATTGATTGACTATCAGGAAGCTTGCCAAGGACATGGACATCAGTTTTCTGTCAATACAGTCAATTCTTACTGTCATTTTGGGGATGAGATGTGTGTCTGCAAAATTCATGCCAAAACTCCTGTCCCCTGACCAAAAAGAAGATCGACTGTCTGCAGCCAGGGAGTTGTTGGAATGTGTTGAAAATGACTCAGATTTCATCAAAAGGTTATTACTGGTGATGAATCATGGGTTTATGGTTATGACCTGGAAACTAAGGCTCAATCCCCACAATGGAAGACTCCAGACTCTCCCAGGCACAAGAAAGCCCATCAGGTGAGGAGCAATGTCAAGGTCATGCTCACAGTTTTCTTTGATTGCCAGGGTATTGTTCATCATGAGTATACTCCAAAAGGTCAAATCATCAATAAGGAGTACTTTGTCTAAGTTTTGACTAGTTTGAGAGATGCAGTTCATCGTAAGAGGCCAGAGTTGCACAGGAATGGTGAAAGGTTGCTTCATCATGATAACGCCCCAGCTCATGCATCACATCTTGTCCAGCAGTTCTTGGCTGAACCCGAAATTGAGCAAGTCTGTCAGCCTCCGTACTCACCTGACCTCGCACCCTGTGACTTCTTGTTTCCAAAATTGAAGTTACCACTGAAAGGAAGGAGATTGGACGACTTGGAGAGCAATAAGAAAAATTCGACATAGCAACTTCACAGCATAATGAAAGAAGCATTTCAGAATTGTTTCTAGCAGTGGCAGGAACGCTGGAGGAAGTGTGTTTTATCGGAAGGGGACTTCTTTGAAGGAGACTGAGTGCAATAACTGTCAGTGTTTTACTTCTTGTGTTATTATACAGGTCTCAATACTTTTTGATTGCACCTCGTGGAAATGGTATGTAGTAGTAATCCTGCCGCTTGGAAACCAGGGGTACAGAGGCAGAAGGTTACCTGGCTGGTTGATGGAGGACTCTTAGGTCATAAGGAATGAGAGAACCCACTGTGGCTGGTGAAGATGATCCACCTTGTATTTCCACATACATGTCTGTCATTTTCTATCATGGAGCCTGATGGGTATCTGCATGTGCTTTTTAATGTGATGACTGTCTGATATGGCATCTGCTGTGTTTTTTTTTGTTTATACATGCAATTTCATCTAACTTTAGCACAGTTGCAGCATTCAAATTTCTGGAGCATTCAATCTAAGGAGCAGAAACATAGTGTCAAGTATGTTGAGGATCAAACCCACAACTTTAGGGACTAGAGGTCACAGACTTGCATATGGAGCCAAGGAGACTACATAGGTTAAACTTAGCAAAGATCATGTGTGACAGAAGAAGACGTCCACCCCCCCCCCCCCTCCATGCCCCAGGAGGAGTCCATTGGACAAGCAAGAAGCATGTCTTATGGGACACTATATATATAAAGAAACCCAGCCCAGGCACATCCTTGCTGGTTCAACAATTTTTGGTGCATCTGACCTTTGTCTATTGTCAACCCCGCTCACTTCACTACTTTGAGTGTTTGCTTCTGCCCCTGCTCTTTGCCAAGATCTCTGCTCCAGTCCTGCCACAGTTACACTAGTTAGCTCCTGCAGGGTTGCCAAGTTACCCAGTTCCATGAGTGAGATTTTAACCAGTCCTGGAGTTCTGAGAATCTCATCCTGTTGCATTATGGGACCTGCAGTGCTGATTTCAAAGAGTAAAATCAGGGACTACAAATGTGATACTGCACTGCAATGCAAATTTAAAACCAAAATTGGCAAAAAATCTGACTCATGGGTAACTTGGCAACTCTGCTGCATGTCTGGTCCCTGCCATCACTACCTGTCTTAGTTTCTGATCCTACCTGGTTCCAGGACTACTCCACCCTGCCCTGCACCAGGCCTCTTCACCCATGCTCCTGCTCAGAGTAGGCCCTAATATCAAGCTTGGGAATCAAATCCAGCATTTCTATACAGCAGTATGCATCACTTGCCACCGATCCAGTGGTCCTGCCTCTAAATAGCATTGTGAGTAACCACAACAAATGGTGCCTTTGTTGGGCTTTAGGTGCTATGAACTTTATCCTAACCTAACTTATAACCATTCACTTAGCTCTAACATTGTAGGGACAGACCTTGACCAGGGCCATGGGCCATAGCTCCCTATGGAACCCATTACGTTCACGGAGGCAGAGGATGGGCAAAACATGCATATATGTGTATAGATTATTAAATACTATGATTTATATCTGTATCTAGCGGCATTTACAGCTGCCTGAGGTTGGTATAAATGTCTGCACTGGCAATGTAGGTGCAAGATCTGCTACATATGCTAGTGTTTTATAAAGACAGGTAGGTGCCTACTCGTCTTTATACTTGTAAAATTGCCTTGGCATAGGCATCTGAAAACACACTTTAACTAGGCGTCCCATTATAAAATTACCATTCACATGTGCACCCCAAGACTCATAGTAGGTGTTGCCATTAAACAATAGCTGAGGACCCCTCCCCCAAAAATTAAGGGGCACTGATGACAGCCTCTCTAGCCCTGAGCTGGGTCCAGCAATTGAACCAGAGTTTTCTGCATGTGTCAGGATAAGATCCTCTGGGGGCTTGAACCAAGGACAGCCCTGGAATTCAGATCAGTTAATATCCTGGGATATGTGAAAGCCAGTAGAGCCAAAAACTACCAGCTTGGTCTTAAGACATGCCCCCTTGGCATCAGGGACTGACTGTGTTCAGTTGAAAGGAGTTGCTGAGAAGCAAGAAGTTGTCTGCAGAAACCTAAAAGTTAACCAGCCTTCCATTGAGCTTCCTGTACACTGAATCGTATTTATTTAACAGGTTTTTTATACCGCTTTATCATTTAGTCAAAGCAGTTTACATTATAACTTAAACATGGTAATGTGTATTAACAGGGACATTGATAACTTGAATTTTTTTCTGAGGCAATGGAGGATTAAGTGGAAACCAAAAGGTGTGCTAGTGGGAATTGAACGCTGCTCCTTCAGGTTGTTAAGCCAGTACTGTAGCCATTAGGCTACTCCTCCATAGCAGGGGCTTTTGCTGCAGGCTAATGTGGTATCTACTTGCTGACTTCAATTCCAGGTCTCTACTAATTCCTTTTGCAGCCTTCTGACCTGCCTGCTGGCTCCAGTTCTAGACATGCAGCTCCAGTCCAACTCCAGTTCCACTCTGGCTCTTGCAACTTACAAGTGCAGTTCCTACTCCTCTGTGCTTTCCAGCTAGTGCCTGGCCAGATTGAGTGCTTACACCCTGGGCTTATTCCTACTTCAAGGCCTGCAAGTACTGTAAGGGTAGCAGCATGGCAGCACTGCTGAGCCACTGGGCAAGTTTCAATAAAAACATTTCTACATATCAAATGATGGGTGTAATAGTTGAAACATAGTAGTGCTCTGTCCAGCACCATCAAGCTGCAGCTTCAGGCCCCAGCCAGGCTGCCCTGACCCCTCAAGTCATGCTACTTCAGCTAGCTGAACTGAAGTCAGAATTTGTGCGTGAATAAAAGAGGGGAACTAGACTGCGGACTTTCAGGGTAGCAATTATAAAATTTGCTAAGGTGTACAGAGGAAAGTCTGTATTTGCCCCTGAATCCCTGTGGTAGCTGAGCTTCAGGTTCAGTAATTTATGGCACAGTCCGGGGCTTTTTTTGAGTGGTACACAGTGGTACAGAGTGTCAGCACCTTTTTCATTGCCTGCTAAAATTCACCCATGGCCCTCATGTATTAAAGAAAGAGACCTGCATATGAGCACCAGCAACTTTTGTCCTAGGAAAAATGCACTGGTGCAGACAATACTACCACCTTGCTACCAGTTCATACTTAATCATCTTTTACTTTCTAACAAAGGGCATCTGGAATACCAAGTTATTGCATCAGGGATTGTAAATACCGCTATCTGATTGTCACAAAGTGGATACCGTAGAGGTTCACTTACATGCTGGAGTTTATGATTAATATACATCTGCAGGGGTATTCTGTAAACCAAACCTGTCTGTGACTCTCATGGACCATCCTTGCCAAAAATTCATGAATGTATCACTATAACATTTTTAAAGTAGACTCATTACCCCTGGTAGAAAATTATCCAAATTGCTGATTGTAGGCTCCATCTAAAAACTCGCATAAAAAAGACAGGACTCCCAACTTTCTTTTCCTTTGGAGAAAGCTCAAGTATGTTTGGACTAAGTTCAAACCACAAGCTTTTAAAGAAATCATTCTTGTTCCCTTCAAAGTGTATACAGTTACATTCCTGTTCATTTAAAAATTAATTAGAGCAAGCAAACAGGAATTGCCTTTATCAAAAATTGTTGAAATATTATTTCATTATCATCATTTGTGATGTGTAAGAAAAATGCCAGTTCTATCAACTATAGTATAGACATAGAATTCACAAAAAAAAAATATCTCTTTTTTTTTTTTGCATAAACTGTACACATACTATTAAGGGAGAAAGCCTGATCCCCTGGTCCTTCAGGAAGAGGCAGGGCTGTCTGCTCTCTAGGAAAGGACATGCTGGGAGGAAAGAAGGAGGGGAACCATGCAAAGCTGAAGAGCATACTCTCTTGTTTTCCCTATACAGTGTACTGCTGCTGTTCTTTTCTGGCCTTCATCTAGGTGGTAGAAGTAGGAAAGGAGCAGGGCTGGTCCAACCGCTAGGCAAACTATGTGGTCACCTAAGGCAGCAACTTCCAGAGGGCCGCAAAAGCAGGCCATTCAAAGCTAAATAACAGATAGTGACAGTGAGAGGGGGTGTAAAGCTTGAGTGTTGCCTAGAGCAACCAATTCTAGGGCCGGCCCTGGAAAGGAGATGAGAATAAGAATGGGAAGGGTAGGAAATGAAACATGGAGGAGTGGAGAAAGCAATCAAGACTGAGAGAGGCCAAAGTGGAGGGGTGGCAGATTGCAGTTAAGAATGGAAGTAAGGGGAAGGTGTAGGAAAGGGGGCGGCACAGAGGAAGGAGAGAATGGACGTGCTAGAAAGGTGAGTAAGAATGAGAAGGGTGAGAGTCAGAGTAAAGGACCGATGAATGGTAGAAAAGGGATGAATAAAGGCTGAAAAATTAGACATGGAAAGAAGGAAATGTGGGGCTTTAGAAATGGAAAAATAGAGGACTTCCGGTGGTGCTGGCTGACGGAATGGCGGCGCACTGACCGAGCTCCGCCGTTAACACCTATCTCCGAGCAAAAAAGACCCCCGAAGTGGCGGATTAGCAGCCCTGAAGTGTGTATGGGGAGATAAGTGAAACCCCCCCCACAAAAGTAAGTGAAGGAAGGGTGGATTTGACCCCGACAAACGGTAGCGGACTCAACGGCGCCCTAGCAGGAAGTCGGGCCAGTGCGGAGATCCGGGCTCCGTTCCAAAGGAGCAGATAGAGCAACCCTGACGAGCCCAAGTAGGAGGCGGGGGAGTGGATAACCGGCGGCGGTGGTGGAGTGAGTGCAGCCGTTCGGAGGGGCAGCGGGTGTGCACTCGGAGAAGGAGCTTGCCTGCCAGAAATAGCACGTGGCGGAATTGAGAGGAGGCCAAGAAATATTGGAGGATACCGGTGTGTGGCAGAGCAGGGGGACAAGGCCAAACCTGCTGGGAAAATAAAAGAGGGAGAAAGTACCTTCCAAAGCTGTCAGAGTCGGGTGGGCTCTGTGAGATTGCTACACCCAGCGGAAGGGCCAGCTGAGCCTTCGGGGGAGAGTAGAGGAAGGGGGAAATCTCCATGATTTCGGCAGAAGAGGATACAGCAGGAGAACTGACAGCAGCGGATGGCGGCAAGGAAATCTGCCATGGACCTTAAAGCTTACTCCTTTAAAAGCACAGGGGGTGCCAAGGGCCACGTGGCAAAGATGGCGGCAGTCAGTGGTGAGCAGAGGAACCAGGAGGAGAGGGGAGCTGCAGGAGGCTCATCGAGTGATATTCAAGCATTGAGATCAGATTTAAAGGAGTGGTTTGACTCAATGAGACAAGAGCTGGGAACAATAAAGAATGAAGTACATGGCTGGATACAGGAGATAAAAGTGGACATGGCATCTCTGGGGACTAGACTTGAGGAAGTGGAAAACAAAATGGAGGAGAAAAAAGGGAGATGGGCGCCTTATGAACACCGAGTGGAGGCCCTAAGTGAGATGCACGAGGACCTGTGGCAGAAAATAGAGGACCTGAAGAATAGGTCAAGGCACTCGAATATGAGGATAAGAGGCCCGCCTGAGAGTGAAGGAGCAATGAATTATGTGGCCCCGGCAGAGGAATTTTGTGGGGCGGCCCTCAAAGCTGCAGACATGGAGGAGGAAGGAGTATGTCTTACAGTGGACAGAGCCCATAGAGCATTGGGGCCGAGGAGAGAGAACAAGGTACGAGATGTGGTAGTATGCATGCACGAATTTAGATCTAAAGAGCTGGTGATGAAGGCTTCCAGGAAGCTGGGCAAGATCAAGTGGCAAGGATCAGAGGTGGAAGTGTTTGCAGACATTTCTAGCCTTACCATTAAAAAACGCAGAGAGTACCAAGAGGTGAGCAGGAGGCTGAGAGAAGAAAACGTGCGGTACCGATGGCTGTTTCCAGTGGGCTTGCAATTTACAATAAATACAAAAACGACAACAGTTCATTCCGTGGAAGCGGCGATAAAGAGTATGAAACAAGCAGGGTGGACTGATATTCCTGGGATACCTACGGGTGGCCAAGACCGACGTGACAGAGGAAGTCAGGAGAAGGAATCACAGCATCAATGGAGCCGGGTGCCTGGAGGGGCAAAACATTTAAGGCACCAGAGACTGCCAAAATGAGTAATTTGTTATGCTTGAATGTTTGTTGGGATAGAGCGGAATGGGGAGGGGGGAATTGAATTGAATAAAAATTGAATAAGACTGGGGTGCTTAGGTGATGAGATGGGGGAGGGACAGGGGTTCTTGTCCCTTTCCTTTTTGGGGTTGTGGCGGGGAGCAAGAAATGTGGATACTGGAAGTGGAGGGGTGGTCGGCGGGAGGTCATCTGGAAGGGTTCCAAAGGGAGCTGATGGAGGAAGGGGGGGGGAGGGAAGGGGGGGAGGCGAGGGGGGCAGGGGAAAGAGGGAGTGGGGGGGGGGAGGATGGGAGGGGTAGGGGTGGCAAGGAGGGGTGGGCAATAGGCCAGAGAGGGGCGTTGGTAAAAGCTGGGGGGGTCAGATAGTACCATGCCGGAGATAAATATCATGTCTATGAATGTTAGAGGCCTCAATTCCTTTGCAAAGTGACAGTTATTAATGAAAGAATGTACCAGATTGCATGGGGATATCGTTCTTATACAGGAGACTCATCTTTTGACTAAGGACAAGAGCCAGGTGAGCCATCCCCAATACCCGCAGCAATTCTTTGCTTTGAATAAAGTAGGAAAAAAGAAGGGAGGGGTGGGTATACTGCTATCGGCAAAGATTCTGGGACAAGTGGGGGAAGTGATTAGGGATAAAATGGGGAGATTTGTGGTCGTAAAACTGCAATGGGATCAGCAGCTGTATACCCTGGTTAATGTGTATGCCCCGAATATTAAACAAGGCCAATTCTTCCGGGAACTTCAGAATAAGTTAATCGGGCTAGTAGAAGGTCGCTTGGTTATGGGAGGCGATTTTAATGTGACACTAGACCCACGAATGGACACATCTAAGGGGGCGTCCTCGACATCAAAAAAGCATAGGGCGAATCTGAAGAAATTAATTGCAGGCTTGGGCCTGGTCGACCTTTGGAGGGAAACAAATAGAGGGCAAAGGGACTATTCTTTCTTCTCAGCGGTGCATGGGGTGTATTCCCGAATCAATATGATATTTGTAGATTGTACCCTGGTAGCAGCAACTTTATACCAAGCGCCCACGGCCTGTTTAAAAGTAAATGGCTCCATATCAAAGGGATTTGAATTGTTTCGGGGCACTCGGCAGGGGTGCCCATTATCGCCTTTGCTGTTTATTTTGTCAATGGAACCAATGACGCAACGAATAAGAGACCAGGGGGAGGTTAGGATGCTGCAAGTGGGGCAGAATAACCATTAAATTTCCCTATTCGCAGACGATGTGTTGTTTTTTATCACAAACCCGCATCAGACGCTGGGGGCAATACAAGAGGAGTTCAGGGAATACGGAGAGGTCTCGGGATTCCGTATGAATGCTACTAAATCAGAAATATTGAACCTGATGATCAATAAAGAGGAAGAGGTTAGGCTGCGGCAGGAGTTTCCCTTTCGGTGGGCGCATAGAAGCATTCAGTATTTGGGAGTACAGCTTACCTCCAAGCGGGATGCGATGTTCCGGGAGAACTATGGGGCAGCTAAGATTAAAATATTAGAAGATTGGGGGTCCTATGAGGTGTCCTGGCTGGGTCGAAGAGGCCTGGTTAAGATGATAATACTCCCTAGGTTGTTATATTTGTTTATGAACTTACCGGTGGAAGTCCTGGGGGCATATTTACAGCAATTGCAGGTTAGGGTTATGAAGTACATTTGGAAGAGACGGAGGCCAAGAGTAGCACAGAGTATTTTGTGTGCTAGTAAAAAGGTGGGAGGTATGGAGGTTCCTATGCTGACCAGGTATTATGAGGTCGCGAGAATGCGGGCAGTGTTTGAATGGATACTGAGAGGGTCAGTGGAATGGGTGCAGATGGAAGGGGAGGGGATGCCCCCTGGGAGGGATTTGAATGGGTGGATTTGGATAAGAGGGGGGGAGATCATCCAGGGTCATCAGGGGAATCCATATGTCATATTAACCCTGTGGGATTAGCGGAAGTGGCAAGGGAAATGGTATGGAATCTCGGGGGGTTCTAAATTAATACCGCTGGTGGGGAATCCGGAGTTCCCACCGGGTATGACGGATCCAACTTTTAAGAGGTGGCTGAGAGGGGTTTGTGTGGGGTGGGGCAATTTAAAAGGAGTGGGGAATGGGTGAAATTTGAGGAGCTGCAGGAGGAGTTCCAACTGCCTAATACTGACCGGTTTAGATATGTTCAAGCTCTGCATTATAGTAAAGAAGTATTGCGGAGGGGTAATGGCCCCAGAGGAGAGGACATAGATGGGTTTATTGAAAAGGGAGAGGTTAAAGGTCTTATCTCCCAACTATATAAAGTGATGGAGGGGGGTCGAGGGAGTGAGTGGGCACACCGGAGAGCATGGGGGGTGGATCTTAATAGAAATTGGGATGTAGCACAATGGGAAAGAGTTTGTAGAGGGCTGTTCAAAGGGGTTATATCCAGTAATATTCTGGAACATAATTATAAAATGTTGTACCGATGGTACATGACGCCTCAACGGCTGCAGAAATGGCAGGGAGGTAAGGCGGAATGCTGGAGAGGGTGTGGGCAGGTGGGCTCCTTCCTCCATATCTGGTGGGGATGCCCAATACTGGGCCCCATATGGCAAGGAGTAGCAGCATGCTTCACAGAGGTGTATGGGGAGGAGAGAAGGTTGGGGCCCTGTTTGGCTTTGCTCAATGTGGAAGAGGGAGAGGGGAGGAAGAAGGATCTTGGTTGGTGTGGAGTGGTGTGTACCGCAACAAGGCAATTGATAGCGTGGAGATGGAGGTCAATGTTAGGACCTACGCTTGAGGAGGTTCAGGTGAAGGTGGAGCATTTTTGCTTGATGTACCATCTCACAGCTATGCATCAAAATTGCTTGTTGCGCTTTCCAACCACATGGGGCCCGTACCTCAAGTGGAGGACACCAGGGAGGGAGGAGGGCAGGGAACAAGAGGAGAGTGAGGAGAGGGGAGGCCTCTGATACTAATGGTGGATTGATAATAAGTATGGGAGGAAGATGGATATTACGGGAATGCTGCAAAGAGTCTGTTAGCCTTCTGGTATGTTTATTGTATGTGTTTATTGTATTTGTTTACTGTATGCGTTATCTGTAAGCTCACATAAGTAGAGGCTCTGAATGGGGAATACTGAGCATACAAGGGAGGAGGAAATGTATGTTTAGGCACAGGGAGGGCAATAGGAGTTGTAGAGCCATGACCCTTTGTATTGTGTAAATTCCATAAGGGGGGAGGGGGGAAGTGGGGAAAAAAGTTAAGGAATCTGGATGTAATAGTTGATGTGTGTATGTGTGATGATTTCTTAATAAATAAAAAAATTGAAAAAAAAAAGAAATGGAAAAATAGAGGCATAGGAAAGGGGGAAAGGTAGATAAGAGATATGGCAAGAGATAAAGGAAAAGAGGTTGGGCTCATTATTCAAAAGGATTTAGCCAGTTAGCAGGACCTGCTAACCAGCTAAGATCGGCTGAGCTCAATATTTAGCAGTTATATCTGACTAGTGCCACTGAATATTTCTTCTAACTGCTACGGTACTATCTGGATAGTGTCAGGGGGTCCACGGGCGGAATTGGGGAGGAGCCAGCAGCTATCCGGATAGTGGGAAATTTCAGCACTGCTATTCAGATAAGTATCCACATAACTTAGGATATGTAAAAAGCTGTACTACATCCATGCAGATTGGGCTATTTGGATAGTAGCTGAACACCGCCACCATCCAGAACATTGCAGCACTGACCACAAAATTCAGATATTTAGCAACGGCCGCTATCCAGATACTCCTGCTGAATAGCGATATTTTTTTTACCCGAAAAAAGAGAGGAAGAGAAAGTAATGTGACAGAAGGATGAAGAGAGGGATTGAAAAAAGAGAAAGGATGTGTATAAAGAAAAGAATTGTAATATGAATAAATCAATCTTCACTCATCAGAAATCACTCAGAATCTGCCGGTAACACCAGTCATGAGTGAAACCATTTACACGCATCATGTGGGGTTACAACTTCTTTTAAAAATGATACCTCACAAGACACCAGTGGGCCTCTTTTACTAAAGCCCTCTAAGGTTTTGCACTTAATATGCGTTACCGACCCATGTTAAGTGCAAAGTCTCTGCATTAGCTGTTGGGGGTGTGATCAACATGCTCCCAATGACTAAAGCACAACTGAGTACCATAATGAGCGGCACACTTAACGTAGGTTCTCCTAATGACATCCATAGAAGTGTCATTGGGCAAGCCCATGCTAATTGCCACGCTAATTACACTCACACACGCCAATGTGCTCTTCAAGCCCACACTCCGCTCTAACCTGCCAACTCTTCACATTAGTGCACAAGTGCCAGTTAATGTGTGTTTTAATAGTCGGTAGCTGAATGGTGATGCATCAGCAATCACTATGGCCAGCTACTGCATGATAATATGCACATTAACTGGTTAACAGGGATCAGTAGAAAGTTCCCCAAATTATCCATGCAGAAAGGAAACTATTTTTGTTTACAGAGTGTGTTAAGAGCTTTAGTCTAAGAGGGTCATTTTAAAAAGTTTAGTTGTGATTTGGACATCTGAAAACATACACATGAATGTCAAAATCATGGACACGTCTGCTTAACAGGAATATCCAAGTAGGCATGGGGGTGTGGTGGAGGCATGTCCAGGGAGGGGCAATGTTCTCATACATCCCTGTTCGATCTCAGGCATGTCCATGTTTATATCTGCTCCAGGCATGAATAGACATCAGGAAAGTGCTCTTTTTCACCTTAAGACATCCAGAGAGTGTAGAGAAGATTGAGGATTAAGTAACTAGCCCTAGATCACAAAGGCCTACACTGGGATTTGAACCCTGACCACCCTAATCTTAATCCACTACTCTAATCATTAAGGGGGTCATTCTGAACCACAAATAAGCCAGCTGTATGTGTGGGATGTTTTTCGTGAAAACATCTAAAAATGTATTCTGCATATTCACGGCCCTGCATGTACATAGCACATAAACGGAGATCCCAGAACGTAGGCAGGAGGGGGCATAATGGGGGTGTGGCCAGACACGGAGACGTATAAAGCATATTCCGGTGGGACCCGTGTACATCCACAGTAGTTCTCGCAGATGTCCAGGTTATACCTGCTGAAAGGTGGAATAAAGGTAAGACTTAGAAATATTTCTGCCCTGTACCTCAATGCAGCACATAGTGGTGAATGGATGTGTAACCTATGCTTGCACTGTTGTGTCTGCAGTCTGGGAAACCACAGCATGCAGTGTTCCTGAACAGAAAGCAGAGGAGAGGCAGGAACAATAAAAAACACCCCCACAAATGTATGGGGAAGAGCACAGGTGCACTTTCCAGCTATGCTGGCATTTGCTGAGTGAGCTAAAGGGGCAAAGCATGGGTCCTCTAACATTGTCCACATCCTCAAAATGATACTGATGACGGAGCCCCAAGACTCCATGTGAAAATGTCAGCGCACCCATCGGTGCCATGTGCAACACCCTGCCAGCTCGAGTGTTGCACTCCACAAAGCGGACCTTTACAATATGCCCTATGCAATGTGTACAGTCTCTGGATGCAGAGAAGGTTAGATGTAAACCTTTTGGAACACAATAATGGGGAAAGTCTACGCCAGTAGCTCTATGGCATATATCATGTGCACAGGTCACTGTTGCGGTTGGTTACATATGTGGGCCTGTGATTTGCAATGCGCATGCAAGGTCTGATCTTTGAGGCTGATATACTTGATGGGATGTTTTGGCCTAAAGCAGTTCTGTGCCTTGAGATCCACTTGTGTGGGTATCGTGTATGTCAGTATGCATCTTGACATGTAGTGATCAGGTATGATGATGGGTTGCAAGTACTGATATCCTTGGTTTCCTTTCCATCATCTACTGTATGTTATGCGGTGCAGGGCATGCTGTTGGCAGACGTCTGCTTCTATAGGACTGCAAGTGAGAGTGTGTGTGTATGTGTGGTTGGAGGGATGCATGGGGGGGATCAGGATTGCTCATCCACATATTGGGGGGGGGGCAAGTATGCTTGATAGGTACCCGAACCATAGGGCTGACTGCAGCATCACCAAGTGCAAGTGAGAACAGGCAGGAGTGAGCAGGACAAGTCCGCATTCACTTACCTGTCCATACACTTCCCTGTCACTATTAAAAGGACCTCAGCAGGAGGGCGTGGAGCAGAGTGGCACACAGTACGCCATGCCAAGGTATACCAGCATTGCTTTCCACAAATGTGCATAGCTGTAAGGAGCAATGTTGGTGTCCCTGGGCATGTCTGTGAGGTGCTTGCACTGCTGACTGCTGTCATTCCACTGGCCCTTTATTAGTGATAGGGAAATGTTTGCCTGGTTCTCTATGGGAAGCCTGCTCTGCTGGGTTCATGTGCTTACTACAGATATGTTCCTGAAATGTCCATATCATGCATGCCTAGGGAGGTCATCTACTGCCATGTATGTAGTGCTGCACTGCTTCTTGCGCCTGATGGATCACTGTCTACCTGTTTTCCTGCTACATTACAGTGCATTGCAATTGCTTTGTAGTGTTCTGGGCATGCCACAGACTAGTTTCTATCATCTAACTTGTATCCTCCTATGGCCATCGTCAACTTACATTGTAATTCTGCCTCATAACAGCACTTTCTGTGGCCACAGCTGCTTAAAAGCTGCACGTTTTAAAGGCGAGATGTGGCTGTTCGCGGGTATATCGCAGAGACCGGCAGTTTTGCTGACAAACATCTTTTCAGAATACGATGAGTGTGGGGATGTCCACAGCCATTGTCAGTGTATACCCATCTTTGTATAGCATAGCACTTTGTGTGGGCTGTGCCTTGTATGTCTATGTGGTCTATTCTGTGCCCGCGGCTGCGTCTATCCCCGTGTGATGCGGAATCCTGCTCTATTCCTGCATGTTTCCATTTGGACGTGCCTGCTGCCTGGACGTGCATGTTTTCAGAATTGCCCTCCATGCTATTAGACATTTTGGTTCTTAAATGCTATCCTGGGGACATCTATATAAATGTTTGATACACTTGCATATTGGGCACGTCCATGTTTCTGAAATTGTGCCTGAACTTGCACTTGCCTGATTTTTTTTCAGAGGTTCTGGCTTTGATGTCCCAGATTGCACTTGGATGTCCCATTGTGAAATGTGCCTCTAAAGGAAAATCTCAGAATCCATTAGAGAATTCATGCAGGTGTGAAACCATTTATATGTAGTAAGTGTTGTGAAAGTTTCACTCACAGAGGAAACTTTACAAGGCAGCAAACTATGTACGCAGAAGTGAAATCATTTACATACACCGAGTGTGGAAAAGTTTCACTCATAAGGCAAAAATCACAGCACACCAAAGAATCCATATAGAGAAAGTATGAAGCTGGAGAGCTTGTCATGCCTAATATCAAAATCTAAAGAGGAATATTTCAGGGATGTTCCCTGCCATCATTCTTGTTTTGTACTACACTTAATACACTGAGTACTCTTATGAATACCTAGGGCTGTGGATTTAACCTTAACCCTAAAGATGATAATGGGAGAGAAAGATTAGCCTAATGGTTAGAGCAGTAGGCTGAGAACTAGAGAAGTTAGGTAGTAATCCCAGTGCCGATCTTTGGCAAGTAATTTAACCCTCCATTACCGTAGGTAAAAAAAATTGATTGTAAGCCCTCTGGAGACAGGAAAATACCTACTGCACCTGAAAGTAACTCTCCTGAAATTTTGAGAAAAGGCATGAACTAAATCCAGTCCAATGATTCAGGAATAGGAACTAAGACAGGATGGGTGTAGGCAAAACAGAGGTTGAGAACAGTGCACTGAGTAAAATTCTTGCAACAACTAAAGCTAGGAAAATACTATTTCAATATGGATATCAGAATTTATGGCTTTTGAAACTACCAAATTATTATAAATTAATTTACATCTTAATATCTCTCCTTTAAACTGCAGTATATGTGCAAGAATCAACAAGTGGCACTAATCTATTCTTATTAGCTCTATGTTCTGCACTTGGTACTTAAAACTGATGTGCATCAAATGCCATTTCTGCAAATTTTGTTTTTGAGGTGATTGCTTACTTTATTTTTGTTTGTTTGTTTTTCCAACCCTCTCCCTAGAGTTCATACAAATCTGGGTTGTCTAAAAAAACAAAATTATTATACATGCTCATTCAGTTTTTTAAGGAAGTATTTACATAAGTGGAATAAGTCACCTGTCTAGATCCGGGGCCCTGGACGTACAGGGCTGACTTCAGAATTGGCCCTGTGAGTCCGGAGCCTTGGACCTCCCACTGCCCACCCTCACTCCCCCTCCGCAATGCTCCCTCCCACCCCCATCTAAGCCTCCCCGTACAATCTCCTTGTTTGTATGGGGAGGCTTTTGCCGTGGATGGAAAGAGGCGAATAGCAGGGATGGACGTCCTAACGGGATGTCCATCTGCACTATTCACGGTACAGAAAAGACCCCATAGTCATTTCAGTACAATTTGGATTGTAGCATTTGGATTCAGTACATTTGGATTGTAGCCAGTTCACTGTAGTGCTCTGTTTCCATCCTCTTGTCATTAAGATCTCTGTGTTTGTCTAATCCATTTTAGAATTCCATCACTTTGTAGTCTTCATCTTCTGCCTGGGAGGTATTCCAGCTATCTACCACCTTTTTCCTGATGTTGGTCCTGAAACTATCTCTTTGTAGTTTCCAATCATAAACCCTTATTGTTGTTGTTAAGGGCCGTCAAGTTGCTGTTGACTCATGGCGACCCTCTGGATAGTTGTCTCAAAGTGTGTTTGGTCTTCAATTAGGTGGCTCATTGTTGATAGAGTGGCATCCATAGCTGCTGTTATTGTATTGATCCATCTCATTGTTGGCCTTCTTCTTTTGTGTCAACCTTCAACCTTGCCAAGAATGATGTCTTTCTGTAATGATCTCTCTCTTCGCATGATGTGTCCAAAGTATGAAAATCACTCTTAAGAACATAGGAACATAAGATATGCCATACTGGGTCAGACCAAGGTCCATCAAGCCCAGTATCCTATTTCCAACATTGGCCGATCTAGGTCATAAGTACCTAGCAGTCTCCCCAAAAGACATAGGTTCCTCAATGCTTGTATTGGGTCAAGCATTGATATCCTGGCTCCCTTTTGATAATGGTTAATGGACCTTTTCTCCAGGAACTTGTCCAAACCTTTTTTAATCCCAGCTATACAAACAGCTTTTACTACATCCTCCCGTAACAAATTCCAGATTACATGTTGAGTGAAAAAATATTTTCTCTTATTAGTCTTAAATAGGTTACCCTTTAGCTACATTGCATGTCCCCTAGTCTTTCTATATTTTTGATGGTGTAAACAGTCGATCTATGTTTACCTGTTCCACTCCATTCATTCATTTATAGACCTCTATCATATCTCCCCTCATCCGTCTCTTTTCCAGGTTGAAGAGCTCTAACCTTTTTAACCTCTCTTCATAGGAGTATCCTTTCATCCCCTTTACCATTTTGGTGGCTCTTCTCTGTACCTTGTCATCTGAGCTTCAAAAGAAAGTTTAGGTTTGAACTCCTCCAGTACCAACTCATTTGTTCTTCGGGCAGGGCACAAACAGAACAGGACACAGGATTTTACTGCTTATATTATATTTATATTTTAGAGGTTGATGTCCCCTGAAGAAGGCCCCTGGCCAAAACATGTGTTGGGCTGACCTCTCTCTTTTGGAATAAATTGTCTTTTCCACGGTGAATCCTGTGTCCTGCTCTGTTTGTTCCTTGTATCGTTCAGGAAGGATGTCCCTTTTACTTGTTCTTTGGGCAGTCCATGGTATACACAGTATTTTTCACCAACACCATAATTCAAAGGCATTAATCTTTTTCACTGTCCAACTTTTGCATCCATATGACGTTATTGAAAATACCATGACATTTATAAGTCAAATCTTTGTATGGCAAGAGAATCTTGTCAAGGTCCTTCATAGCCATTCTGCCAAGAGCAATGCATTGTCAGATGTCTTGATTGCTTGTAGTTTCTTTATTGTTTATTGATCCAAGAAGGTTAAAGTTGTCTACTATCGCAATTTCTCCTCCATCAATGATGAACTTATTGATTTTGCCAGTTGTCAGGATATTTGTCTTCTTTACATTAATGTGCAGGTCCATTTTAAGACTATGTTCCTTGATCTTGAGAAGCAAATGTTTCAGATTGTCTTCACTTTCAGCCATTATTGTGGCATCATCAGCATAGCAAAGGTTGTTGAGTCTTCCACCAATCTTCACACTTTGGTTGTCTTCCATAGAGTCCTGATTTTCTGATGATTTTATTTATTTATATTCTCTTGTATACCATGCTATTCTGCATCAGTGTGGTTTACATTGAACAAACTGAAATTACATTGAACAGGGCATTATAACTTGGAGATAACTATTTTACAGGAAACATGGGCTATGGAGGGTTAAGTGGCTTGTCCAAGACCACAAGAAGCACCTGTGGGACTAGAAACCACAGTCCTTCTGGCCCAAGGTTGCTGTCCTCTAGTGAGATTTGAACCCCTGATCTTCTGGCCTGAAGTACCTTGCCCCAACCACTAGGCCACTCCTCCACTCCTGCATATAAATTTGTAGATTTGTTCTGCATATAAATTAAACAGGTAGGAGGCAAGTATGCAGCCTTATTGTATACATTTGCTTATTTTAAACCATACTGTTTCTCATTGTTCCATTCAAACTGTTGCTTCTTGATTAATGTATATACCAGGTGTTCTGGTATACTCGTGCTTCTTAATGTGGCCCAGAGTTTCTCATGGTTTACACAGTCAAAAGCCTTGCTGTAGTTGATAAAACACATATAGATATCCTTTTTGTATTCTTTTCTCTTTTCAAGGATCCATCTTACATCCGCGATGATGTCTCTTGTACCTCACCTTTTTCTGAGCCCTGCTTGCACTTCAGGCAGTTCTCGTTCCAGGTATGGTTGTAGTCTTTGTTGAATGATCTTGAGTAGAATCTTGTTGGCATATCGGATCAGAGCAATTGTGCAATAATTTCCACCTTTCTTCAGTATTGGTATGAACACAGATCTTTTCCAGTCAGTTGATGATGATGTTGTCTTCCAAATTTCCTGGCAGAGTCTTGTAAGTATGGTAACAGCTACATATGATTACTGTAGTACTTCAGTGGGAATGCCATCAATGCCTGGTGCTTTGTTCTTTGATAATGCTTTCAATTCTGCTTCAACTTCTTCTTTCATCACCAATGGTTCCTGATCATACGATACATGTTGAAATGGCTGTTGGTCCACTTGATCTTTATGGTATAATGACTGTATATTCTTTCCACCTTTTCTTAATCTTCTTAGAATCATTCAACATGGATCCTTGAGCATCTTGTAGCATTCCAATTCAAGGCTGGAATTTTCTCTAACTCTCTTAGCTTTAGGAAAACTGATCTTGTTCTTCTTCTAGTAGGTTTTGATCCTATTTCCTTGAATGTCTCATTATAGTAGTTCCCCTTGTCTCATCTTGTTGCACTTTGGAAATCTCTATTGAGTTCTGTGATTGCCTCTCTTTCTTCTAAGGCTTTAGTTTTTCTGCATTTCTGGGCAATTTTCAGAGTTTCTTCAGTCATCCATTTTGGCTGTTTTTTTTCTTTTCCACCTTTTGTAGAAACTTATTTTCTTCAAGCATAACTTTATTGATGTCATCCTATAACTCTTCTGATGCTGTGTCATTTGTATCCTCTTTTTTAATTTTATTTAACCAGTTTTCTATACCACCTTATTCTTCAAGGAAAACGATTTACATTATGTAATTACTACAAGCAGGTATTGGATACATTCCCTTGTCCCCAAAGGGCTCACAATCTATGGGGTATGTTTACTAAACGGTCCTAATGTTACCGGTGCTAGTTGCAGCGATAACATGAGGAATGCCATATAAGGTAGTGGGCGTTCTGGCGTAAAAGAAGAAATGGCAGGGTATCACGCGATAGAGGGCGCCCTGGCCATCATCGCACGATAGATGCGCCGTGGCATGTCATCGCATGGTAACCTTAAGTTCATGCGCTGAGCTGTGCTCAAACGGCTAGAGGTGTAGCACACTGGTTAATGCAATGACTGCTGATACAGCAGTCATGAGTTCAATTCCTCAGTGGTGATATACAATTAGGCTGTCCAAAGCAATTCCTTTTCCTGCCTGTAACAGTCAGACACATCTCAACAATCTGTACTGTCCTCCAAAAACAACCTCATCCCAGTGCCGTAACCTAAAGTACCTTTTAGGGCGCACCATAAGGCACATCATAAAGTGCCACATCAACCAAGGCGGGTCAGAATGTGCCCCAGAGGGTGGCACGAACAGGTGGTACCCTCCAAGGCATCATATAAGGCGCCCCAGAAGCTGGCAGAACCTAAGGTGGTGCTAAAGATGCCCCAAGGATGTTAAGGTGACTAAAGAAATGTTTGCCAAAGGCAGTAAGGTGCACCAACCTCACAAGCATGAAATGTATGGGTCAAACACAGATGTAACCCTAACACTGCATAGAGTAGCAACAAAAGCCAATGAAGAAGTGATGTAAGGAAGTAGATGTCTGAGGTGATGGACCAGCCAAATCTGCGAGCAGCCCATGTGGCAGCTGGTAAAGTGGACAAATATATCAGGGGCAGCTGTTCCGATGCACAGGGTGATGGTACTGTAAAGTGCAACAATGACAGTGTGTCGCAGAGGATGGGAATACGTGTCCAGCAGAGGAGCCAGAGGTGGCAGGAGAAGTGCAATGACAGGAGGACAGAGGAGTAGCAGTGCCATGCAGAGCAGACACAGGAGAGGCAAGAATGAAGAGCTGCGATGCAGAAAAGGGTGCCAGTGCAGGACATGGGGTAGCAGCCTGCACAGTAGGGCATGACGCCATACAGCTGGCAGACACAGATAGACGGACAGAAGGATGGTTGGCAACAGTGATGAGGGTATAATGTGCCAGCAGCACAGATCGTCACAGATAGGACTGTGACATGAAGGAAAAGTACTTGTGTACGAGAGGCATAAAATAATTAGAACAAAGAGGAATCAAACCCATGACCACTAGCACAAATGTCAATGCACAAACCAGTAGGCTACAACACCAATGTGAGTGCTACAGCAAAGGCTGCATACAAGAACACTGCAGGGCACCACACCAAAACCCAGCTGGCTGCCAGGATAGGGCAACCCCAACAGTAATGAAGATGCAATGCACATGCAGAACCGATGTGTACAGCTCATATCACAGTCAGTAATTGGGATGAGAGCCACATATAAACACATGCACACACACAATGAAATGTTATGCAGTGGAGACAGCATGCAAAAGAGCAAAGAACCTAAACCCAATGGGCAGCAGGGGATGCTCTGTGGAGCAGGGCAAAATGTGGAACAGAACGAAAAAAGAGCATGTGAGACATGAACCTACAAACAGACATGGACCAGATCAGATCAACAACAGCAGTGCCAATCCCCCAAGCCGACATGGACAGTACAAAGAAAGAGCCATATGTAACAGCTAATATGCGATGGATAGGCTGCATGGAGGGCATACTGTGGTGTACAGTGAAGAGATGGAAGGGTGTGTGGAGAGGTGACTAATCGTCAGGCAGTTCATGGTTAGGTTAGCACAAAACAAGGACAAAAAGAAGAAACATGTGGGAATCAAACCTGCAACCTATGGTGCTCCAACATAATAGCCAAAGGTATCACCTATCATGAGATACACAGAGGTAGGCACTGGGTGGACCATGACATAAAGCTGCATGGTCACGTGGCTGCGGACACATCTCTTACAGGTTGTCACAGATCTTTTGGCACAACTGTAAGTCACATGCAGCCAATTCCCAGTGGACCCCATGTACTGGTCCCAGGTCCCAGGACAGTACATGGCAGGTGTGCCATGTGCACATGTGTGCCTCACACACCCGGGGGCCCACCATGTGGGTATGGCTGGGGATGCGCTGTGAACATGCTATGATAATGCTGGCAGCGCATCACCTCAGCCATACCTTCAACAGCAGCTATCAGCTGCCTGATGGCGTGGCCATGGTCGCTCAGGGACCACATAATGGTGCCCATCGACACACACAGGAGACCCACACATTTGCCACCACACCCACACCATGGGGCTGTTGTTTGGGTGGTGGCATCTGTGTGGGCTCTGTGTGTTGCAATGTGTGGGGGTCCCACACCCAGGCTGACACCTTGACCATGCACATGGGGCAGGTGGCAGGGACCCCCAATGCCCTGTGGTGTCCTGTGGCCACCCTCAGACACAGGCTCCCCCTCACCACTCTCCATGGCCCCCACGCCCTCCCCACCCTGGCCTGTACCCTCTCCCTCCTCGCCGCCCTCCTCCTCCCCCTCCTCATCCTCCCACTCCACCTTCCCAGCACCCTTCACCACCCCCTCCTCCCACCCCTCCCCACCCTCCAGCCCCTCCATGTATTCCTCCCCAACATCCATGGTGTCCTCCGCCACTGCAGGTACGTCCTCCACGTTGCTGCTTCCAGTGGTTGCGGGGGGGGGGGGGGGGCTGCCACCATGTGGTGTGGGTGCCGAGGTCCCCTCTCTAGCATCTGCAGCCTCTGTGGAGAAGGCAGAAATGAACAGGGCATCATGCATTTGTTACAACACAGACACATTGTACTGTATGTGGCACCACAGGCTGCTGTGTCACTAGGACATGGTTTTGCGCCATGCAGAGGCTGGGACACTCACCATCACCCCCGGTCATTGCCTCCCGCTGAATGCGGCAGAGGTATCAAGGGCAGTGTAGCCGCATCTCTCGCCCCTTCTTCCGTAGGTCCTCTACCTGGGGGGATAAGCAATGTTTGCGACCATTAGGGTCCTGTATCCCTGCCCATGGCGAACCACATGGCACACATGTCTGCGTGCAATGGGGGCTGCTCCTGCTATGGGCAGTGGGTCCCATACTAGCTGTTGGCACAACTGCCTGCATGTATAGGCATGAGGCTGGGCATGTGTGGTGTGACACCTACGTGCCCTGTGTGCTGCCTCGCAGTCTTCCCATGCCATGTCCCTGCCATCTCCTTGCATGACATGACAGCAACATGGCTTGTGCGGCATTGCCATTCTTATCTCTAGGGGACGTTACTCCATAACCACAGTGCAGTCCAGCACACACCTCGGTGTTGGGCAGCCCGTCCCACATCAACAAGAGCCATCAACATGACACCAGGACGCTGAACACATCTCTATGGTGTGGGCTCGGACACCTGGGGGTGTGGGAGAGCTGGGTACCTGCACTAAAAACAACGACCATTACACTGGGATGCTTGTTAGACCACTGGAATCTGGTGTGCTGCCTCCTGGGGATGGGGCCTCCTGGGGATGGGAACCTTCAACAAAAGCAACCACCATAACACCAGGATGTAGAATAGACCTGTGTAATCTGGTCTGGGGCCTCCTGGGGATAGGGCAGAGCTGGGAACCTGCAACAACAGCAATCACCATAACACCAGGATGTAGGGTAGACCTGTGTAATCTGGTTTGATGCCTCCTGGGGATAGGGCAGAGCTGGGAACCTGCAACAACAGCAACCACCATAACACCAGGATGTAGAATAGACCTGTGTAATCTGGTCTGATGCCTCCTGGGGATAGGGCAGAGCTTGGAATCTGCAACAACAGCAACCACCATAACACCAGGATGTAGGGTAGACCTGTGTAATCTGGTCTTATGCCTCCTGGGGATAGGGCAGAGCTGGGAACCTGCAACAACAGCAACCACCATAACACCTGGATGTAGGGTAGACCTGTATAATCTGGTCTGATGCCTCCTGGGGATAGGGCAGAGCTGGGAAGCTGCAACAGCAGCACACACCATAACATCAAGATATAAGATAGACCTGTGTAATCTGGTTTGGGGCCCCCTGGGGATAGGGCAGAGCTGTGACACTGCAACTGGCGCAACCACCATGACAACAGGATGTTTAATACACCTCTGTAAGCAGGTCTGAGGGGTCCTCGGGGTCTAGGGTGATGTTCCACACATAAACAGCAGCAATTACCACAACACCAGGATGACTACTGGACCTCTGTCATCAGTTCTGATGCCTCCTGGGGATGGGGCAGGGCTTTGCTACTCAAACTGCAGCAACTACCAGTACACCATGATGACTACTTGACCTCTGTGATCAGGTCAGATGCCTCCTGGGGATTGTCCAGAGCTGGTAATGTGTCACAGCAGCAGCCATCATAACACCGGGATGCCTAATAGAGCTCTGTCATGGGGTCTGCCACTCCTGGGAGTTGGGCAGAGGAGTGCACTGCAACAGGAGCAGCTAACATCACACCACGCTAACCCCTGCACCTCTGTTTTCATGTATGGGGCTCATGGGGATTGGGCATACATGCACACAGCAGCATACGCAGATAGATTGATCACAGGTTTGTCCACAGACAGGTGTCTCTCCCATGTGGTGCATGTCTTATGTGTTTTGATTGCTGGATCTTGTGTTGCACACCTTCCATTTTGTGACCTGTCCCCATACACTTACCTTACATGGGTAGTCTGCTACATGGTTGAAGCGCCTTCTGACGCGCACCCACGCCCTCCTGACGTGTTCAAAATCCTGGCGTTTTGATGCGCCTTTAAAGAGGCGCGGCTGCCTGGTGCAGATTAATGCTGCCAGCTGGCGTAGGTCCGAGCGGCTAAATGCTGGCTTGCGGAATCGTGTCGCCATTTTGGGTGATGCCCATGTGTTTGTGATGCACGCACGTACGCCACACATGCGCTGTATCGCGCATGTGACATGCAGCACCCTACAATGCCACGCAAGACACGTACGCATGTCATGGCTGCCACATGGCGAACTATCTCTGGGGCCGCATGAATACATGTCGGACACGGCAAATGGTGGCCATGGTGGCTGGCTTTAGTTTACAGCATTGCATGCTTTACACCATTTGGCCTGGGCTGCATCTAGTGCGCCTTAGCTTTGGCTGCCTTATGACGCGCTTTCAGTGCGTATAATTGCCAGAGCACGCACAGACGTAGCATTTAAAAGTCTGTAGAACCACAGACCCGCATGCGCGGCGTCTTTTTGGACCGAGTGGCTCGGAGAGAAATGCACAGCAGTTCGGCATGTTAAGGTAATTGAATTAGACTTTGTATGTATTGGCAGGTAATTCCTTAAACATTAATAAGTACTTCAAGAACTGAATTGATGAGTGGCATGCAACAGAGTTAATTGTAACCATTTCATTGGCAGTGCTGCAATCTTGGATTATAAAAGTCAGACGACGCTAACGGATTAGAGATGACATCAGATTGAGTGCTTGAGATATTTAATTCCCCCTGAAGAAACCCACATCTGTGAAACGCACGCACGGACCCGGATGGTTGCGTCGGGGCATTTCAAATGCTAAGATAAGCACAAAATTTGAGTATAAAATGCTAAGATAAGCACAAAATTTGAGCATAAAGAACAATAAAATAACGGATTGTATACATTGACACATTATTTGATAGAGGTCGTTGATGCAAAATAGTGCTGAGGCTAAGGACTTTTGTCCGTTGTAGCCAGCGCTGGTTATAGTCTGAGACCTCAAGAAGATAAATAGTTGAGAATGAGAAGGGGCAATACTAGAAGTGCATAGCCCAGATAATTTATTGGAGGGATATTTGTATTATTCTGCTTATGGGTTCTAAATGGGCAGTATTTGTAGTAGTTCCTAATGTGCCTGGCAGTTGTCACTGGATTATAGTAATGTAGAAATCTTTTAGTCTTTCTTTATCCATACACTCATTAAGAGGCATGTTTACTAAAAGTTAGTGTATGGTAACATTATGCAAATATTTATGCAAATGAGGTCCCTTATGCAAATGAGGCCCCGCACTGAGTCTCCGCACATGGCCCCGCACCCCCCTTGGGCCGCCCCTGATAGTATGGAATGGATCCCCCCTTGAGTCACTGAACAAAGGCCTGATTCTATAAAAGGGACACACAGGGGTATATTTACTAAAACCCCGTTAGGTGTGCGCCGCGCTAGTGTGCGGGATGCCATATAAGGAGTGGGCGTTTCAGTCTGAAAAAGCAAACCGGGATTAATCATGCGCTAATGTGCACCGTGCGCTCATGTGCGCCAAGCACATTAGCGCATGAGAAACTTGCGCGGGAAGCATAAGTGGCGCGCTGATGTGTAAGCACAGGAACAGAGCCACAGTACAATGGTTAAGACACTGACCGATGGTGCAGGGATCAGGGGTTCAATCCCCCACTGTGCCGAATGAAGAAGGCTGGCTGAGGCATTACCTGTTATAGGTAATATTGCTTTAGGAGGCATATTAATTTTATTTTAATTACTGCTACAAGCAAACACACTCTGAAAGCACTGTAACATAAGGCGCTCCATAAGGTACCCCAGAGGGCACATTTTAAAGTGCACTGTCCGCCAAGGCACCCTAGAATGTTGCGTATAGGGCGCTTTATAGGGTGCCGTATGAGGCACCGCAAGGTCACAGCACTGTTTTTGATGGCAGCACTGTGCAGTGTAACGAATGAAAATCTTACATAGCTGCGCTGACATATAAGGAGGAGCAGCAGTGTAGCACAATGGTTAAGACACTGACCAATGATGCAGGAGTCATGGGTTCACTGTGCCTAATGAAGAAGGCTGGCTGAGGCATTGCCTGTTATAGGTAATATTGCTTTAGGAGGCATTTTATTTTTATTTTAATTAGTGCTGCCAGCAAATACACCCTCAAAGTATTGTAACATAAGGTGCTGCATAAGGCGCCTCATAAGGTACCCCAGAGGGCACATTATAAAGTGCACTGTCCGCCACGGCACCATATATTGTCCCCTATAGGGCACCCTATAAGTCGCTCCACAGGATAACGTATAGTGCACCTTATATGGAAGGCGCCCTATAAAGCTCCCTCTGAGGCACCTTATGGGTACAGTATGCTGAGGGTGTTTTTGCTGGCAGCAATAATGTACATTAAAAAGAGATAATGCTTTGGGCAGCCCTATCAAATAACCCCACTGTGGGTTTGAACCCATGACCTCTGACTCCACAGGCAGTGAAGTAACCAGTGGGCTACAGCTGCTAGCAAGCCCCTGGCTGGCTGCAGAGGGACTGCACGTCACCACACAGACAGTCTGCTGTGGTCACCAGGATAGGGTTAGCCCACCCGTACCCATGATGCACTGCACATGCAAATCAGCTGTCTATTGATGAACACAAGATGGGGTATGCACCCCCACAGCACCTCGGCCTGGTAGGGGGAACTGACCATGTGTGTTACTGGCACAGAGTAGCTACACACCGTCACATTGTGCGGGTACTGTGCTCACCCTGAGTGTGCGGTGGGGCGCCCAGCACCAGGTCCACAGCACCTTCCATGGCAGAAATAGGCAATGCTGTAGGTCTCCAGCAGTGCTAATGTGTGAGTTAGGTAGTTTCTGCAGACACACCTTGGATATATCTGTATGTCTCAGTCAGGTGTAGCCCCTATGGACCCCTAGGAGGATTATGTACCACCACCCTTCTCCTCCAGGGCTGAGGGTGGTAAACAGGGTCTCCCATCAACAGATCCACATTCTACCTCTCTGCAATGGTGGCAGTAGAGGGGACCATCAACCCCAGTCCTGCTGGGGAACAGACACCTACAGGGCAGTCAATGCAGCTCTGTACACATCCATAACACAATAGCAGACAGACATTAGCCCTGGATATGCTAAGCTGCACCCCACCACTATCTGATATTCTCCTGCAACAAGCCTTCAGCCGCTGCACCCTGCAAGGCACTCCATCAAGACACATACCAGCTGCAAACAGTCTGCTAGCTAGTCCATAGTGCATGTTCCTGGTGGAAATGCATGCACCGAGAATTGGGATGTCAGCATACACAACAAGCAGATAAGTTAGTGACTGGGCCCCAAAAGGAAACCCATAAATATCACATGAGAGAAATACTATATAGCACTATGGGGTGCCTAGCCATGCCGTGGTCACTGCACAGTCAGGGTGAGAGTGATCTCCCAGCAGGACATGCTGTGACCACCCTGTCTGTGTAGGTGGTGGCCGAGCACTACAATGTCCCAGCCATTGCCCTATGCCCTGTGCAGATGCATCCTGGCCACGCCACACTGTCCGGGCTATACCCATGGTACCTTGCTCCTCATTATGCACACTGGCAGGCCAATACTGGCAACAGTGCTAGCAGTGTGGGCTGTGGAGGGTGTTTGCAGCCACCACACACTCCCACACCTATGCCATCAATGTGCTACTATAGAGGAGGTTAGCAGCCCTGGCCACCACACCAGTCCTGGGCACAGTACAGGCATGGATATGGTACGCAATACTGTTGGGGGTCACTCCCCAGGGTGGTAAACACTGTCAGAGACCAGACCTGAAGCACACACCACAGACATCAGAAAGATTGTTATGATGGAGCTCAATCAGCAAACTGTGCTTAACGTAGGAATTGCTATCTGCCAGTAATCATAGCAAACGTTTGAGAGCTGTGTACTGTATACCCAGGTATAGGGTGGCATTACTAAGGTATGCAAGTGCTAGTATTGGGAGATGCACGCCGGGCCCAATGTCCTGCCTCTCCAGGAGGCATTGGCTAATGGGGCCTGTGGGTGTTGGTGTGTGTGTGTCTGCCCCTGTTGGCTGCTGCTTTACGGCAGAGGGTCCCAACTCCAGTCCTGGTGTGCCAAACACTGTTCAGGTTTTCATGCTGTCCCTCATGAATATGCATGAGATACATCTGCATACCATGGGGGTGGTGCATAGATATGCAGCACAGGCATCTTTATTAGAGGCAGCATGGAACCTGAATGGTGTTTGGCCCTCCAGGACTGCATTTGGGAGACTCTGCTCTAGGTAATGCGCCTGTTTATGGTGTCTGTGCTCGGTGGGGTAAAATATAGGCGTATTAACCATGCGTATGTTCTCTGCAATAAAGGTTTGTCCTTACTATCACGGTTTAGTTGTGGGAAAAATATGTGGACTGGATTGGCAGTAGCCCAACGGGCTTTGAACCTGTGACCTTCTGTTCTTGCACACACTGTCTGTGTGCACTGCACCACCATGTTGCCACAGATATGCTGCATTCCCTGGGGAGTCCATGACTGTACATCCGACAGGGCCTGTTTGTTGCAGTGCACGGCACCCACCTGGACAGGGCTAGGCCATGGTCTGCTGTGGCCACCAGCTGCTGCCACCTCCACCACCAGTACCGCTCCATCCTTAGATTGGAGACAGCATAAACCCTGAAGGATTTGTGGCCCTCCAGGACTGCATTTGGGGGAATCTGCTCTAGGTAATGTGCATGTTTCTGGTGTCTGTGCTCTGTAGCTTAAAATAGAGGTGTTTGAGACATGCTTATGTTCTCTGCAATAAAGGTTCGTCTTTACTATCATGATTTAGTTGTGGGTAAAATATGGGGACTGGATTGGCAGGAGCCCCAGCTGGGGCTTGAACTTGTGATCTTCTGTCTCCAAACATGCTGGTTGTGTGCACTGCACCACCGTGTTGCCACAGAGACAGTGCATTCCCTGATGATACCATGACTGTTTGTCCGGAAGGGCCTGTCTGTTGCAGTGCATTGCACCCACCTACACAGGGTTAGGCCATGGTCTGCTCTGGGCAGCTGCCACTGCCCCCCTCCACCTCCAGTACCCCTGTGCCACCATGCTGACATGCCCTTCTGCTGGTGGTGCTGGTGGTACGCAGTCTCAGGCCATCCTGTGTGCGGGTAGGTGGCTGCCTATGGTGCGGGTTCTGGGGTAGGGGTGCCTGCATATCTGTCCGCACGTCCCCCAATCACCGCCTGCCAATGTTCTGTGCCCTTGGGGGTACCTGCTGGGTACTATCCCCTGTGACACTGTGCTAAACACTCACGTGCCCATGTTGGGCCCTCATCAGTTGCTGTCTGGCTGCTGTTCAGTTTCAGCATTTCTAAGTGCCATCTAGGCATCTGCCTAGTCCGCACTGTGCCCCAGCTGCACCAGAGCATGTGCCGCCTGCAGCCCTCTGTATCCCCTTTCCCAGCATCTGTCCAGTTGCCCATTTTGACCTGCCCGCCCTGCTGTTGTGGAACATGTGCATGCCATAGGTAACCTGTCCAATGGAGAGGGAAACCCTGATCAGTGCTATTTCACTGTGGGATCATTCACCTTGTATGGGGACGGAGCGTAGACCCTTCTAAACTTCATATTTATTTTTGCGGCTTTCTTGGGCGTGTTTTTTGATGTTTACCATTACTATCACTATTGCCCAGCTTGATTATAGTTTTCTTTTATTTTGTTGGGGTCATTTTCAATGTTTATTTGCACTTTTGTTCCGTGCACATGTATCACACTTATCACTGTTTTGTAGGTTTCCCTGGTTTTGCTGTACATTGCTGACAGAAATGGTTTCTCTTCCCTTTAAATCGGCTCTACCGCGAGGTTTTCACTTGCGGTATTTTTTGCCTTGAATTTCGGCCCCGCTAGTGTGCGGGGAGCCTCTCCCCTCCCACTCTCCATCCATTGACCCCTTCTCTCCGCCCCTGGGGAGCCTTCCTCCGCCCTCCGGGAGCCTTTCCACGCCTTTATCGCACATTAGCGTGCCGCGCACATGAGCGTGCACTTTAGTGCGCCGTGCACCTGTGTGGGCCACATTTGTGCCCCGTAACGTGACATTAGCTTGTGCTAAGGTACCTTAGCTCACGCTAATGTGCGCCGCGCACATTAGCGCAGTTTAGTAAACATACCCCACAGTATATTGTGATTATTCCCATTGGAAATATTATATAGTGCAATGATGTGGAATTTTTTCCTCCAAATTACAGGTATATCAAGTGTACAAATAAATAAATAAAATATAAAGTAGCATTCAAGTTTCATATTACTGCTAAAGGTTCTGAAACAAGGTCATGTTATATTTGCTACCTTGCTTTAATTAAACTTGGGTTATCTTATCTAGCTTTTATTTACCAACCAAATCCTATGAAACAAAATAAAACCTGTTGAAGTATTAGCGTATCTGGTTAATGCCTACCTTTCCTATTCACCAAAACATTTGTATGCTCTCATTATTTTTTCTAGCACCAGCCTCTCGCCTGTACCTCCTGGAAAATCTTAAGTTATTGTTCATAAGAACAATCACGGAAAGGTCTTTGTTGGGTCTTGTCTTCCAAGAAGGGTTGGCGTTCCGAAGCTCAGATCAGCTACTGGTGATGATGGGGAGCCTGAACTGCTGATCCTGCCTATGTTGGCACATAGGTAATATCTCCAACAAATGCAATAATTTGTTTTTGATATATTTACCCAAATGGTCATCTTCAATGGCTCCCTTGACTCTCCTGAAGTGTCCAGTCATTAACAGGTCATTCTTGGCCATTAGTTCGATCTGACTGAGGAAGTTTGCATTATGTGGGTCATATAGATTTTCTGAATATCCATGGAAGGCTTGATTAAATCAGCCAAATGACACACTACAATATAACCTGGGTTCAGGTATTAACTACTCTGGTGCAGTAGGATGGAACAATTGTAGCTGTGGCCTCTCTTTTAAAAAGAGCAGAAACACACCTACCGCCCCGCTCTTGGTACGCCACTGCTTTAGCTTTCCTCCCTGAAGCCACGACAACTCTGATTGCAGCTTTTTTAAAAAAAAAAACCTTCTGCTGCTGTTCTTTCGTGCTGCCCCACCCCAGAAAAAAACAATATCGGGTCATCAGTTGCAGGGCATGGCCCTTTCCCACAGTAGGGTAAAAAACCCCTCATTATTTCAGCTTTTTCCTTTAATCTACTTATCTTCACTTGGTTACAATAATAACAATTCATTTGAAGACAGATTTTCAGTATCTGTTCAAGTACGACATTTCCTGACTAGTACTCTCCACTGCTGTGCCTGTGTTTACGCTAACCTGTAGCTGGCAGCAGCTCTCTGTTTTTTATGTGCCCTCTAGAAGGTTTATGGTCATTTAACAAGCGATAGAGCTATTCCCATGTACAAAACCATAGAATCAGTAGCCTGCAAATAAACTAGCATGATCTAGTGATTTTTTTTCACCGTTTTTCATTGTTTTTCACCCTGGGCCATTATTTTCAGGGAATTCCATATCTGTTAACTGGATTGGCTCTCATATAACAATGTCATTGCGTGCTACATTGCTTATATCTTGTGGCCAAGGTACCAGGCAGTGTGAGAATATCTCAGTACAACTTACAGCATACAGTGAGGTCAAAGATATTGAGAGGATGTGATGTCGCAGTGCATGATGGCTGCATGAGACTAAATTTGAGCATCTTTTGAGCTTATTTGCTTGCTGAGGGGTGATCTTGTCAGTTCACAAGAAGTGAGAAGATTTTCAGTATTCAAGTGATGGAAATGTGAAGAAAGGAAAGACGATGAATGTAGGCTTCAATGAGGAGTGCAACATGAGGAGTGATACAGTATGGGGCCTTTTATGTGCCATAAGATGGTGCTGTGGCTCACGGAGATAAAAAAGGAGATTAAAAAAGAAATGGCTGGAGTTAAAGCAGAGTTGATGGGTGCAGTTGCTATGCAGTCACTGAATTAAAAGAGGAGGTGAGCAATATGAGACAATGTATAGTCATATTAGATGAGAGAGGTAATTGTAACACAATCTTATCAGCCAAACTGTTCAAACAATTAGAGCCCTGTGTGAGGCTCAGAAGGAGTGGAAGGAAAAGGTAAAATATATCACTGGTCAACACTGAAATCGTTACTGACTGTAAAAGCTAGTATCTTGGTGAGCTGAACACGAATATAACATTAAAAAATTTTTATTGGACCCATGTAAAGAGGATTGCATGGTGGGGGAGGAGTCCTGGTTAAGATGGCGGCAGCTGTCGAGTCGGTGTGAGCGCGTTTTCATCTGTGTTTCAATGGGTAGGAAACATAAAGGAAAGGGGCTGGTTGTGTCCTCCCATCCTCCTCCTACCTCCACGCTGATTTCCACGGGTTCAATGGATTCTTTTGTTTATCGCGATGACCAAGCTGTGGCAGGAGAAGGGGATGAGTTCCGGGCAGTAATAACATCGGAGTCTGGTGGCTCGGCATCTGTATCTGGTATCTCTCTCTCCCATGAGAGACCGGCAGCGAAGGCGTCTCGTGGTTAGCCCCTCCAGGAAGGGTCCCTAGAGCTCGGCTCCCCTCCAAAGTTGGGGGAAGCCAGTGGCTTGGTTGGACCGGGAACAGAGGGATGACGAGTTTGAGAGAATGTCGTCGCTGGGCTGCACGAGTTAAAATCTGCAGCTTTGCCAACTGAGGCAGGGCCCACGGGTCAGGAGTTTACTGCCGTGGGTCGAAGATCAGTGCAGGAAGCAGGAATAGAAGCAGGAATTGTGGAGTCTGATTTGGGACAACCGTTTACACTTCAGCGTCCGGATTCCTTTACATTGGATGCTATCTGGCATGTGATCCTCTCATTGGGGGAAGCGATGGTACCATGGGTAACTTCATTGGAGCGAAAAGTGAATAATTACACAGGTACACTACCAAAAAACTGCCTCCAGTTTTGCAACTGATTCCTATAGATTTTGGGGTGCTGAATCCAGGAAAAATAGCCAAAATGTTCCATCACGTCACGTTTTCTTGCAAAATTAGATTTCTTACCCATATAAGGAATGTTCACATAATTTCTTTTTAGCCGACTGCAGTTTATTTTCTTGGCCCAAAATAGAGGTTGTAATGGTTAACTAACTAGAAACACTCCCTCATGATATTTTAGAGTGTTTTGTATTCATTTTATACATTAACAGGACAATTGGGAGGCGGGGGGCTAAATCCAGTACTCGCGCTGGCGCATGTTCTTTCCTGTTCGCCTCGCCTCGTTCGCTCGCTCAAACACGGTGGTTGCGACATGAACGTTCCTGTCAAATTTCAGTTTCTTGCAAGTTCATTATTACCTTTTGTTTGCTCAGTCGTAATCCAGCTTTATTCCGAAGTGGTTCACTACAGTTGTAGTTTGCAGTGCTGTGTATTTGTGATGGCTCACAGAGCCAGAGGTTGCGTCAACTCTCCGGACAGTTTTTGTTTTATTTGTGGGGAATATACCGTGAAAAAGCGGCAGAGGAGCATTTCTGCATTTATTAAAAAAGTATATTTCGCCTATTTCGGTTTGAAGTTAGGCGATCAAGACAAACCGTGGGCTCCTCACAAAGTGTGCAAGACATGTGAGTAAGATCTACGCTTATGGATGAAAGGTAAAAAACAAGCATTTCGTTTCGGAATACCTATGATGTGGCGTGAACAAAGAGACCACAGCAGTGACTGCTATTTTTGCTCTTGCATTGTGAAGGGATACAACTTAAAAAATAAGAACGTAATAAATTACCCCAACCTTCCCTCAGCAATTAGGCCTATGCCTCATAGCAACGAAGTACCTGTGCCTGAACCACCAAAATCTTTGGATCATATTTGTGTGGACGGTTCTGATCATGATGAGACTCATCAGATGGCTTTTCCCGATGAGTCCAGTACTTCCGAGTTTGAAACTGAACCAGATCCGAAACCTGAACTTTTCTCTCAAGCTGAATTGAATGATTTAGTCCGGGATTTAGGACTCCCAAAAGATGCTGCCCAACTGCTAGGTTCTCGGCTTAAACAGAAAAATCTATTGTCACCAGGAACAACTTTTTATTGGTACCGCAACCGTGAGACACAATTTTTGAAGTATTTCAGCAAAGAGGAAGATTTGGTATTTTGCAACGATATATACGGAGTGATGGAAAAGTTTAAACTCAAGTATGATCCTGCTGAATGGCGGCTGTTCATTGATTTGTCAAAAGACAGCATAAAAGGTGTTCTTCTTCATAATGGCAACACATTTGCTTCAGTTCCTATTGCTCACTCTGTTATTCTCCAAGCAAAATACGAGAATTTGGCCCTGATTCTTCAGAAGATTCGTTATGATGAGCATAAGTGGATGATTTGTGGAGACTTTAAAATTCTATCCATGCTATTAGGGCAGCAATCCGGTTTCACCAAATATCCCTGCTTCCTTTGCTTGTGGGATAGCCGGGCCCGCGACCTACACTGGGGGAAAAAAGACTGGCCAATTCGGGAGTATTTGAGACCCGGTGAGAAAAATGTTCTTCATGAGAGCTTGGTACCTCGTGATAAAATTCTATTACCACCTCTCCACATTAAGTTGGGTCTCATTAAGCAATTCATCAAGTCCCTTCCAAAAGATGGTGAGTGCTTTCGGTACCTTTGCTCAAAGTTCCCCCGACTTTCTGAAGCAAAGCTAAAGGAAGGAGTGTTTGTTGGCCCTGATATAAGGAAACTCATTTCAGATGGAGCATTCGCTGAAACGATGTCTGAGAAGGAAAAAGAAGCCTGGGATTCCTTCAAGGATGTTGTTCTCAAATTCTTGGGGAACAGGCGGGATGAGAACTATAAGGATATTGTTGCCAGGATGCTCAATGCCTTCAAAGAACAAGGCTGTAACATGAGCCTGAAAGTCCATTTCTTGCACTCCCATGTGAACTACTTTCCCGAAAACTTGGGGGCGTACAGTGAAGAACAAGGTGAAAGGTTTCACCAGGACATCAAGGACGCAGAGAGAAGGTACCAAGGAAGATGGAACACCACTATGATGGCTGATTTCTGCTGGTTGCTGCTGCGGGAAACCCCAGATGAAAAATACGCCAAGCAGCGCACCAAGAGAAGCATTCGGGGGAAGAAGAAACGGGCCCACCAGGAGATTGATTGACCCAAGAATGACTTTCAAATCTAAACTGTGTTGACAAATATCGTGTTTTTACTAAACTTTGAAATAAAAATTTGCTAGTTATTACCACAGTGTCGGATCTCATTTATTAGAATTTTATTTTCACACCATCGGGTGTTTGTCTTCATGTATTGCAATGGTGCGGTTTGCGTTTTCTATTCTTACATACATACCTGTACAACATTTTTTGCACATTTCTTTGCTTTGCTTTGTGTCTAACCTCGCTCTTATATGCTCAATGTTTGTGCACATGTATGTGGCTGTTTTAAGTGCAGACAATTTTGCTACCATCACAGTGTGTTTTGTTGACATTACTCTATTCTTATGTGCTGCCTTGTTACAATTTTCTTTATTCTTATTTGAATAACTACTAAACAATTAGTATAAAGAATTCATCCAAGAAACGTTTATCTCGATCGCACTAAATCTGAAACGTTCACCTCAAACTGCTAACCCAATGTAGCAAAAAATCTGTACGTGATGGAGCAAATTGGTTACCAGATTTGGATTCAGCGCACCAAAAAACGTAAAAATCAATCGAAACATTAGAGGCAGTTTAAAAAAAAACTTTTTTAGTGTACCTGTGTTATGCTTTTGCTATGGAAAGTTTGGAACAAAAAGTTACGGTATTACATCCAGAAGTGACTGATTTACAACGGAAGGTGGAGTCCTTGGAAGAACAAGCGGATGCCTTTAGAAAGAATTTTCTATCTACACAAGTAAGGTTGGAGCAATTGGATAATTTTTCCAGAATGAATAATCTTCGGATAATTAACTTTCCTAGAATTATGTCTGTATCCGCAAGAGAAATGTTTCAATTATATTTAGTAGAAGTGTTGGGGGTGTCCTCTGAGTTAATTCCCCCTTTGGTTAGAGTATATTATCTCCCTAAAGCTAAGATATTGCCGGGTGAGGTTTTGGTGGGGAGTACTCAGAAACAAGCTAATAGTCTTAATGTAACTGAGTTATTGGAGAAATCCGAGTGTGAGAGTTCTATTCCTTCTACATTGTTGGTTACCTTCACTCTTTTGTCCGATAGAGAGTGGCTGCTGAAGCATTTTTTAGAAAAAGGAATTTACCATTTAAAGGGTTAACGGTTAGAATGTATCTGGATTTAGCTAGGGCTACACAGAAGCGCCACAAAGAGTTTCTTTTGCTGCGCCCTGGTATCCTTCAGTTGGGGGGTTTGTTTTTTCTCAAGCATCCATGCAAATGTTTGGTAAAATATAATTCAATTTCCTAAATTTTTTACGAACCCTCCCAACTTACTGCTTTTATAAGTGCTAGGCGCTTGGAGTCCCCGTTGGGGGCCTCTCTTGCTCTCTCTTAAATAAATCTGCCACAGTTTTGACAGCTGCGTCTAAATTTTCTTTTTTATTCTTTGGGGGTTAATGTATTATTAAATTGATTTCTCTCCCTCTGTTGTGGGCTAGTGTGGAAGATATCTTTGACTTGATAGAGTTGCTATTGTTTGTTTTCCATAAGGTTATTTTTCTCAGATGTCCTCCTGTTTCTTCAAGAATGTTGTTGTAACTTCTTGATTTATTTTGTAAAATGCTAGAAATAATAAAAACATTTTATTGGCTCTCGTTTTGAAGATATTGCATGTAGTTCATTTTTGATGTTTCACCGTGTAAATTTATCCAGTAGGACATCAACAACATCCCATATAAGCCTTGAATGATGTAATATTGCATCACATTGCATAATACCAGCATGCACACATCATCCAGAGTTGATTGCATCATTTTCTGATGCAATGCAATACTACTGCCAGACGGCTGCTGAAGCCATCTGACGTCAGCAGTGTACTATATGCAGTCGGAAAGGAAAGTAATCTGGTATTCTGTTCTGATATTGAAAGCCTCATGAATGCCTTAAAAATCTCTCATGACCTACAAGACTGGAGACTATTTATAGACTCTTCGAAACTGAGTCTGAAGGCTGTGCTTTTGAACAATGGAAACCGTCTTCCATCTATTCCAGTAGCGCATGCCATCCACATGAAAGAGACATACGATAACTTAAAGCATCTACTGACTTCCATTAACTATAACAAGTACAGCTGGCACCTCTGTGGTGACTTGAAGGTAGTTGCCCTTTTAATGGGACTGCAGCAGGGATATATAAAATACATACTCTAAAATAACAAACTGCCTCACACAAATAACAAGATGGTGTCAAAACAACAACCTCGCAATCAACTACAGCAAGACTGAGGCACTAATCATCACTCGTAACCCAGACTTCATCCACCCACTGGACATCAAGATACAAAATACAACCATACCAATAAAATCGGAAGTAAAATACCTCGGAGTGACTCTGGACAATGAACTGAACCTCAAGACACACATAAGCAAAACAATCAAAAATGCATACTACAGAATGAGAATCATCAGAAGACTGAAACCCCTCCTCGCCACTGAGCACTTCCGTACCGTATGCCAAGCACTAATAACCCCCTTACTGGACTTCTGCAAACCAATCTACCTTGGACTAGCAAAACAAACACTCAAACCACTACAAATAGCACAAAACACCGCAGCCCGCATAATATCTGGATCAACAAGACATGAACACATCACACCTATTCTGAAAGACTTGCACTGGCTCCCAATCAGTTCACGCATCAAATACAAAACAATCATAAACATATTTAAGATCAAACAACACACTTCAGCTAACAGCCTGCACACCCTCATACAACCAGACACCAGCACACGCCCAAGAAGAAAAGGAACCTCCAACCGAGTCAGCACCCCAAGAGACTTCAGAAACACACGCAAGGATACCACAGAAAGAGCACTCTCCCTGGCTGCACCTACAATCTAGAACAACCTCCCAGACGATCTGAGATCAACGATGGACCTCAAAGACTTTCGCAAACAGCTAAAGACAATGCTGTTCATAGAACACTATGGACACGTCACATGATCTAACTACCAGGAACAAACAACATACCTCCCTCCGACCCACTGAAAAGAGAATGTATAATGGCACATGATGTTTCTTAACACTAAATGTATAAAAGAATGTACTATAAAACACGATGTATCATAGCGCACAATGTACATAGCTCAACATAATCAAACACACAACACAACATACACACAAGTCACGATATATCCTTCACTGCATGAAAAACACTATCACCCCTTTTGATTGTTTGCTGTGAAACCGCCTTGATTGTAAGAAAAAGCGGTATAGAAATACAGTTAAATAAATAAAATAAATAAATAAATGTGTTTCTTATGTGAGTGGGATAGCCGAGCAAGGGATTGGCACTACTTGTGGAAGGAATGGAATTGCAGACAAAATGTAAAAGTTGGAGAGAAGAATATCCAGCACCCAGCTCTGGTTGATGCTCACAAAATCCTGCTACCACCCCTTCACATCAAACTAGGTTTGATGAAAAACTTTGTGAAAGCCATGGACCGCACTCTGCCAGCTTTCCAATACCTGCATGAAAAATTCCCTCGACTCAGCGAAGCAAAGATTAAAGAGGGAGTTTTTGTGGGTCCTGCGGTGCTCCTGCCCGGCCTTAGGGCTAAAGACAGGAGCGGCGGTCTGATGCTTCGTGAGGAAGGAGAGTAACCTGTATCCAGGGAATGCTGGGTATTGTAGTTCCTGCTCCTCTCGCTCCGAAATAAAGAGTTGTAGTTATGGGGTTTCCAGTATTTTTATTATAGTAAAGGATATTGTTCCATCACATGGCAAATAAATGCAAACAAAATAGGTGCTTCAAATGCTAACAGGAAAACTTAGGATAAAGGCAACTTAAAGTATAACTGCTTCTTTTCACTTCTAAGCAAATTACTCACTTTGCCCCAAGAGGTCAGTTAGTTTCACTGCAGCCTCTTTCAGCCACTGTTACCTTCACAGTGCTGGGGAAAATCAGGTGCACATAATTAGAGCTTTCTCAGCAAGGCAATACAACAGCTCCGTAGCATTCAATTCACATACGGTAAAAAGCAGTTTCCTTCAGCTTGGCATCTCTACACAGCAGACCGTGCAATCCATGCTCTCACAATCTGGTAAGTCTGTATTATCTTGTGTTAATTCTTCAAGCTGTATGGAATTACTGGCTTCTGGTAACACTGGCTGTCTTTTAGCTTGCAACTCTAAAAACTGCTTAAAACTCTGTAGGAGCAATTCAGCCTGCTGTTTGGGAGATAGGGAATTGCTATCAGCTATACAACTTCCCTCTGGCTTAAGGCTGTTTATTTTCTCCTCTCTTAGATTAATTGTGTCAGAGTAACTGCTAGTCTCTTTTGCTAATGTTTCACACACAGGAGAGTTAGCTTTACGTTCAGCCTGGAAACTTTGTGGCAATTCACTTACTTGTTGCCATGCCATTCTGACTTCAGATGGCTCCAACGTTCTCCAGCTGTTAGAATGTTTGTTGCTCTCTGGCTCAAACGGTACTTCACAGAATGATTGTTTTCTTTCTTGTGCCTGCCTTGAAGACTTCCTTTCCCAGGGCTGTGCCTTCCAACGGTTATCTATTTCAGGGCTAGGTCCTCTCTCCTTGGGACTTCTACTCACTGCCTCTGAATAGAACTTTGCAGGTTTCTTTCCAATGCCAGGTTCCCAAGTATCAGCATACTGTTTTCTGGACTTCCAATCATTCTTCCTCTTCTCCTTCTTTCTCTTCTCTCTCTTAATCCCATTCTCATTCTGACTAGCAAAGCCATGCTCTGGTTTAAAACCACGTTCTCTCCTGGACACGCCCCTTCCAAGGGCAGGGTGTGCCCAATCAGGACTGCAGGACTCCTCCCCTGGGCTGGTCTCCATGCTCAGCTCTTTGGAATAGAGTCTCTCTTTCTTCCTTGGTTTCTCAAATAGGCATAAATCCTGCTGAACCTCAGGATTTTCATCCGTTTCCATAGGCTCAGGAGGGCGCTGTTCACCACAGTCCTCAGATTCGAGAACTCTTCAAAGATGACCGGTTCAACAACTTGCTGCAGGGTGATGCGAAACAAGCATGGAATGCTTTTCGCCTAGTGTCAACAAACTTTCTCGGGAATGTTAGGGCAGAAAACTACAAGGAACTAGTAGAAGACATGCTGATGCAGTATCAGAAACTTGGCTGCAATATGTCTCTAAAGATCCATTTCCTTGATTCCCATCTCGATTTTTTTCCTGAAAACTGTGGTATGGTTAGTGATGAACAGGGCGAACGTTTTCACCAGGATATCACAACGATGGAGCAAAGATACCAGCGAAAATGGTCCACTACAATGCTGGCTGACTACTGCTGGACACTCCCCAGAGAAGCTCCCGAACAGCTGTACAAGAGACAGGCAAAAAAATCTAAGAAGTAGTTTATGACTTGGTTTTTTACAGGTATTAAGCGAAGGCCTATTATATTTACTATTGACATGCATTTTGTGATGTAAACATTAATTCTTGTAGATTACAAAAAAACTAGAGCCAACTTTGCAATTTCACTGTCATATTTGTGTTCAGCATATAAAAATTGATAAGAAATGACTATTTTTAATTCAGTAACATGACTTTTGTAAAATTTGTTGACCAGTATTTAGAGATCCTCGTGAGGCTGAACAATATAAGGATTTGAGAGTTCACCCAGGTGGAGTCAATGGTGATACCTTGGCTACTGTCCAGGAACTATGTGGTGTACTGACCAGAATCTGGAGTGACTGAGTCAGCTCAGGGGTGAAGTAGATTATGCTTATTGAAGCTTAGGGCTGCGAAGAGTCAATCAGCCCCAAGTTATCATTGCCTATCTACACAACTTTGCCATGAAAGAGAAGATCATGCAACAAATGAGACAGAAGGGCTCCTTTGATTGGAAGGGGCACAAGGTGTGAGTCATGACCCAGTTTCTTAAAAGAATATAGGCTACAAATGACTTTTCCCTTTTGCAATGATGTTTACCCTCAATAGTGTGGTCCAGTGGGTCAGAACACTGGAGGATGACGAGTCTTTGCAGATGCTGGGAAATGGAATCTACCCGAGCATGCTAAGAACCTTATTGAGAAGGGTAAAGATCTTAGAGAGGACTTGAAGTGGTGCAAAATTTCCAGTGGTAGTAAGAGACTTAATGGGTTCTTGTTGGGTCAAGCCAAGAGGGTGGCACTATGAAGGTCTGAGCAAGATAGATAGATAGAGATATAGACTGTGTCACCTGAGGCCAGAATTGACCTTGTAGACTTGAAAGCTCTTTGGAGACATTAAGAATGGGTGTATGCTAATCAACCTGTTTCACTGACAGACATGAATGGGATGACTGAGGATAGTATGTGTGTGAGTGTGACTGTGTTGACTAAGGAAAGAGAATGAGGTGTGCTTGTTTGGGGAAGTATGGTGAGTGGTATGTTGGTGTGAAGTAGAAGTGGGCCATTACATGGATGGTCTCATTTCCTTTGGCCATAGCTGTGGCTGTCAAGTGGGGGAGGAAGGGGGGGGGGGGTGGATAGGTGAGACTAAGGGAAAGGGAGGGGTAGGGGTTGAGGGTGGGCAGTGGGATCTGGAGACTAGTTGGTTGGGTGGAGTAGGTGTGGGGGTCATTCAAACAGGGCGTATATAACTTAAAGTAATTACATTAAATGCTAAGGGACCTAGCTCTCCTTTCAAGAGAAGGATGCTCTTTAGGGAATTGAAGTGTTTGAAGATTGATGTGAGATTTATTCAGGAGACTTATCTGAATGTTCAGTCCTTTGAGTTCTCTGTAAACCGCTTTTGATTCACAAAAGGTGGTAAATAAGCACAAATAAATAAATAAATAGATATGTTTTATGGGCAAAGGGGGGCGAGACGTTATGATGGAGGTGATGTGGGTTGATATTTCCATATATGATGGGTTTGCCTAGAGGTACAAAGATACTGTATAGCTTGTATAACTATTATGGAAGAAATAATAGGTTGTATGATTGATAGGGATCCACAAATATTTTTGTTGTACAAGTATACTAATCAGTTGAGTAAGAAAAAGTGGAATCTTTTTGAAATATGCTATAGTGGCAGCTCGAGAAGAGATAGCTGCACACTGGAAACAATCTCAATTGCACCCAATTAAGGGATTTTATGATTGATTGCACCTCCGTTATAGTTTAAATTGATGTAGGGCCCTGGGATAGGGGAAGAAAGAGGAAAAGGAGAGTGTTTGAGGACAATACAGTTGGTGGAATAAGCAGAAACCCCATTAAACCTTTAATTCAAGATAGCAATACCATTTAGTAGAGGGGCTGGGGTAGGTGGGAGGAATTGCGATATGGAAGGAGGGGGGAGAGTTTTGATGGGATTGATTGTGATTG
This sequence comes from Ichthyophis bannanicus, assembly GCA_033557465.1. NCBI lineage: Eukaryota > Metazoa > Chordata > Amphibia > Gymnophiona > Ichthyophiidae > Ichthyophis > Ichthyophis bannanicus. The sequence continues at coordinate 572,384,206 of CM066031.1, read as the reverse complement.
CTGCATTTGATGATAGTTGCATTTTCTTCGTAAGCAATTGATATTCCAATCTGTTCATTTTGGAAAAATTTAATAAAAAGTAAAATTGAAAGAAAAACATCTGTTGAGGATATCTAGTCATGCCCACTGGTTGGAATAAGACAATCTGTGAAGTTCGATTCTATCACTGATAATCTTGCTGCTGGTGGGTTCAGCAAGTGCTTTGGAAGTGTGATCCAGATGCCATTAACTGACCTAGCTAGGAGAAATATTTTTTCTGTGCTCATCATTCAGGGGTAGTACAAGCCCTAGAATTTTCTAGCTGGATTCCCTGAAAGCAAAAATTAAGAGAGGGAGCTCAGAGATCCCAGAGGTCATATGAGGTGGAGCTATGGAGGAAAAGGATCATTTGCCTCCGTTCTGCCAGCTAACAGTAAACAGAGAGCAGCAGCCCACTGTCTTAGGCCTTGTAAGGGTTAGGGCCCTGAAGTACCACCCTAAAGTGAAGTTGGACTCCTACCTTTCTCTTTTTGGTCCAGCTGATAGCTGCCAGAGCAAATTCCAGTATCAGTGGGGGTGAGGCACTTGATAAGGTCTGCACCACTAGAAAAGGGAGGGATATTGATTACTTTCCTAGCTTCAGTTCTAAAGTAATAGTAATACTGAGGAAAAGGGAACCTGTGTGAGATGTGCTGCTCTGAGTTTGGAACTAGGCTGAGGCTGTACAAGAGGACCAAGAAATCTTCCAGTACCAGGAAGCTGGATGTTTAGAATTGGATCCAGGAATGGATGAGTCTGAGTGGATCTGCTGAACATGAGTAGTTCCAGTGTGTGTGGAGAAGCTGCATCTCTAGATGGGGTCATTCTGAGTTGCGAATAGCCCCCGACTAACCTTCCTGTTTGAACAAGGTGTTTGTATGGGGAGGCTAGACGGGGGCAGGAAAGGGGCAGTGCAGAAGCGGAGCTAGGGCGGGCAGTGGATGGTCCACAACCCTGGACGTAAAGGGCCGATTCTGATGTCGGCCCTATACGTCCGGAGCCGGCAGACTGAACGGGGAACTTATTCCACCTCTGAGGAATGCAAATGCTAGAAGTCTAAAAAATAAGATAGGAGAGTTTGAATATATAGCACTAAATGAGAGGTTAGATTTGATTGGTAAGGCAATGATAAGGTAGGCAAAGAGAGAACTTCAGAAGAAGCTTGCTGTGGAAGCAAAAATGCATAATAAAAACTTTTTCAACTACTTTCGTAGCAAAAAACCTGTGAGAGAGTCAATTGGATCATCAGATGATAAAGGGGTAAAAGGGACACTAAGGGGGATGTTTACTAAACTGCGGTAATGTGATTCGCGTTAGGATCCGCAGTAGAAGCAGAAATCCCATATAAGGACATGGGCGGTACATCGTTACCGATAACGCGCGTTACAAGGCGCCATAAATTAATGAGCGCTACGTGGCACGTTACCGTGCGTTAATCTTAAGAAGGCGCACAGGCATACAAGCACAGCAACAGAGCTGTAGCACAATGGTTACTACACTGACTGATGGTACAGGGGTCATGGGCAATGTTCCCTCTAATTTTCTGTAGGCTGTGTGCGCATAAAATATCAGCTGTGCAGCTTTTGAAGGAAGGTTAAATTTTTGTTCGCCACATAACGACACTCGGAGTTAAATACTTTAAAATTTGACTACACGTCAGAATACAGTATGTACACCACATTGATTTTAATCAAATTAAATGAAAATAGATGATTACTAAATGAAGCAGAAAATTTCTAGTAATTACAATCACAACTTTTAAATTTTAAGACGTCTGTGTTGTTTTCTATCAGAATTAAAACTAATTTTTGTGTGCCCTGTTGTAAAGTATGTGCGCTTGCTCGGCGAGGTGTGTGCGAACGCACACGCACACAGCTTAGAGGGAACAGTGGTCATGGGTTCGATTCCCCAGTGGGCCTAATGTATAAGGCTGGATGAGGCATCACCCTTTACATTTAAGTATGTTTATGTTTATTGTGTCTTGATAAAATCGCCCTTCTCCAAAAATCAGAGCGATGTACAATTAAAAGTCAACATAAAAATGGCCAAGGCCATAGAAAGGAAAAGGAAGAGAAGTTACAATTTCTTTATAAAAACCATAGTACAGATAGAAGAGATAGAAGAAAGAAAAGGGTAGAAAAAAGTACAATTACAATTTCTTCATAAAACCATAGTCTCTCTAGACAGAAGAAACAGAAAGGGAGAGGAAAGGGGACAAAGAGGAGGGTAGGGGGTAGGGAAGGGAACAAAGGGAGGGTAAGGGCAAGGGGAATGGAAGTCATACAAAAGGGGAGGGCACATCATAAGCAAGGGAGAAAAGGTGGGTTTTCAGGTATTTTTTGAAAGTGGGATGGTGAGGTTCTAAGCGGAGGGAGGAGGGTAGAGAATTCCACAGAGCCGGACCAATAAAGAAGAAAGCAGAGGAGCGTGTGGATTGAAGGTGGGCACGGGAGGGGGAAGGAAGAGTGAGACGATTGAGATGAAAAGAGCGAGGAGTGTACCGGGGAGAGTGAAAGGAAAGAAGATCAGCAAGATATTGAGGGGTGCCAGTGTGGAGAGCCTTGTGAACCAAAGTAAGCAGCTTGAATTGAGAGCGGTAAGGAAAGGGTAACCAGTGAAGATGAAAAAGCAAAGGTGTGACGTGATCCCGAAGAGAGGCATGAAAGACAAGACGAGCGGCAGTGTTCTGTATCCGTTGGAGTTGAGATAGTTGATACTTGGGGAGTCCAATGAGAGTAGAGTTAGTGAAATCTACACGAGACATAACTAGGGACATTAACAAAGTGGAGAGAGCTGAGGGGGACAGAAAAGGATGCACCGCACGGATTTGACGAAGGAAGAAAAAAGATGATTTAGTAATGTGAGAAAGGTGTGACTGAAAGGAAAGATCCGAATCAAAGTGAACACCAAGGTAACGAAAAGAAGAGACTAGGGGAACAGCAGAGCCAGAAAATGAGGGAGCCAACTGAGGGGGTGAACAACCATGAGAAAACCAAATAGCCACAGTCTTAGTGAGATTGAGGTGAAGGAAATGATGAGTCAACCAATTAGCTACGTCAGAGAGACAGGAATTGAGTGCAGAAAGGTCAGGACAGGAAGGGGAAGTGTGATGCAATAGGACAATATCGTCGGCATAGAGAAAAGCAGAAACTCCAGACTGTTGAATTAAAAGAGCAAGCGGAGACAGAAACAGGTTGAAAAGAAGAGGTGCTAAGGACAGAGCCCTGGGGGACTCCACAAGAGAGAGGGAAAGGGTCAGAGAGGGGGATAGAAGGAGAAGGGGAAAGAACCGCACAAGAACGAGAAGAAAGGAAGGAATGAAACCAGTGGTAAACAGTACTACATAGACCAGCTTCCCGTAAACGTTGGAGAAGAAGAGAGTGGTCAACAAGATCAAAAGCTGCAGAAAGATCAAGAGCACTGAAATATCCCCACGATCGTGCGCCACATGCAGTGCGTTAGTGAAAGCAAGTAGAATAGTGTCAACACTGTGACCCTGACGAAATCCAGACTGACGAGGGTGAAGAAAGTTAATAGAATCTAAATAGTGGGAGAGTTGTGCAAAAACAAATTTTTCAAGAAGTTTAGAGAGGAAAGGAAGATTAGAGACAGGACAGTAGTGAGCAGGAACCAATGGATCGAGTGAGGGATTCTTTAGGATAGGGCAGATTAGGGCATGTTTCCAAGTAGAGGGAAAAGTACCTGTGGACAAGCTGGAATTAAACATAGTAAGGATGTGAGGTAAGAGTGCCAAAGAGGGATCTAGAAGCCAAGAGGAGGGAATGGGATCAAGGGGGCAAGTTGTCTTTCTGGAGGAAGAAATAAGGTGATGAAGTTCCGGGGACGTGATTAAAGAGAAAGAGGCCCAAGAGTGAGAGAGACAAGCCAATGGAGGGGGAGAGGCGACCGGAGGAGGGGAAGGTATTGGGGCAGGACAGGAGGGTAGCGATGTTCTTAGGGTGGAAATCTTGTTGCTAAAGTAAGAAGCCAAAAGAGAGGGGGATGGAGTGGGGTGAATGTGAACAGCTGACGTTGAGGGTTGAAGAGAAGTTAAAGATCGCAAGGTGGAATAGAGGTGTCGGGTCTGGTTTGGAGCATTCAGAATTGCATTAGAGAAATATGAGCGTTTGGCCTGATGAACGCTAGAGTGGTAATGAGAATGATTAGACTTGAAGATAGCTAGGGTAGATGGTGTGGGGTCCTTACGCCATTGACGTTCAGATTTACGGAGCTGAGTGCGCAAGAGCCGTAAACCTTGATGGTACCAGGGGTGAAGGGGCCGACGGCGGGGTTTCCGAGGACGTAAAGGGGCGACACGATCAAGAGCAGCCGTGAGGGATGATGAACAGAGCGCGGCTTGGGAGTTGGGAGAGAGCGAGGAAAAGTCCGGAGGAAAGAGCTCGGTGGCAGTGGGAAATTGCTGACGGGTAAAGGATGTGATAGCACGTGAGAGACGTGGGGGGGGGGGGGGGATACTGTAGGGGATATAAAAGGAGAGGAGGGAGAGGAGGACCTTAAAGAGTGGGAACAGGAAACGGAGAGACAGACGTGGTCCGTCCAAGGGAGAGATAGAGGGGAGATATTTTGTAATGTAAGAGAAGAAGAAGATGAAGTCAGGAACAGATCAAGAGTATGACCAGCTTGGTGAGTAGGGATAGTAACATGTTGTATTAGTGATAGATCGTGTAAAAGAGAGATAAAGGAGTGGTCTCGGGATTAGTAGTGATTGTTGAGGCATTTGACCTGTATTTTAATTAGTGCTGCCAGCAAACACACCCTCATGGTGGCATAACCTAAGGTGCCGCATAAGGCACCCCATAACGCACTCCATAGGGCACATTATAAAGTGTACTGTCCGCCAAGGCACCCTATAATGTCCCCTATAGGACACCTTATATGGCTGTGAACAAAGCCCTGGCTGGCTGCAGAAGGACTGCACGTCACCACATAAACTGTCTGCTGTGGTTACCAGGATAGGGTTAACCCACCCGTACCCATGATGCACTGCACATGCAAATCAGCAGTCGACAGATGGGCACAAGATGGGGTATGCACCCCCACAGCACCTCGGCCTGGTAGGGGGAACAGACCGTGTGTGATACTGGCACAGAGTAGCCACAGACAGTCACATTGTGCTCACCCTGAGGTTGAGGTGGGGCGCCCAGCACCAGGTCCACAGCACCTTTCATGGCTGAAATACGCCATGCTGCAGGTCCCCATCAGTGTGTGATAGGTAGTTCCTTTAGACACACCTAGGATACATCTGTGTCCTTCTGTATTTCTCAGTCATGTCTAGCCCTTATGGGCGATGCACCCAGAATAGTGCATATCCTGTGTTGGTGCCATGGTTTCCTGCTGTAGGGGGAGAGGGGGGGGAGAGGAAGGGGGGAGAGGAAGGGGGGAGAGGAAGGGGGGAGAGGGGGGGGAGAGGAAGGGGGGAGAGGAAGGGGGGGGAGAGGAAGGGGGGAGAGGAAGGGGGGGGAGAGGAGGGGGGGAGAGGAAGGGGGGAGAGGAAGGGGGGAGGGGGAGGGGGGGTAGAGGGAGAGGGGGAGAGGGGGGGGAGAGGGAGGGGGAGAGGGTGGGGGAGGGAGGGGTAGGGGGAGGGGGAGGGGGAGGAGGGGGGGAGGAGGGAGGAGGGGGGAGTGGGGAGGGGGAGGAGGGGGGAGGGGGAGGGGGAGGAGGGAGGGAGAGGGGGAGGAGGGGAGGGGAGGAGGAGTGGGGGAGGGAGAGGGGGAGGAGGAGGGGAGGAGAGGGGGAGGAGGAGGGGGAAGGGGGAGGGGGAGGAGGGGGGTGTTTGGACCCATAGGCAAATTATGTACCACGACACAACCCACCCTCTGGGGCTTAAGGTGGGAAACAGGATCACCTATCAATAGATCCACATTCTATCTCCCTGCAATGGTAGCAGTAGAGGGGACCATCAACCCCAGTCCTGCTGGGGAACAGACAGAGCGGTACACATCCATATCGCAATAGCAGACAGACAGTAGGCCTGGAAATGCTCAGCTGCCCCCCACCATTATCTGACATTCTCCAGCAGCAAGTCTCCAGCCACTGCACCCTGCAAGGTGTTCCAGCAAGACACATATTAGCTGCAGACAGTCTGCCAGCTAGTCCATAGTGCATGGTCCTGGAGGAGATGCATGTACCTAGAACGGGGATGTCAGCATACACACCAAGCAGATAAGTCAGTGATTGGGCCCCAAAAGAAAACCCATAACTATCACATGAGAGAAATACTATATAACACTATGGGGGAACCTAGCCATGCCATGGTCACTGCTCAGTCAGGGTGAGAGTGACCTCCCAGCAGGACATGCTGTGGCCACCCTGTCCGTGCAGGTGGTGGCCGGGCACTACAATGTTCGAGCCATTGCTCTATGCCCTGTGCAGATGCATCCAGGCCAGGCCACCCTATCAAGGCTATTCTCACGGTACCATGCTCCTCATTATGCACATTGGCAGGCCAATACTGGCAACAGTGCTAGCAGTGTGGGCTGTGGAGGGCGTTGGCAGCCACCTCACACTGGATAGACAGACACACACTTCCCACAACTATGCCAGCAGTGTGCAACTGTAGAGGTGTTTGGCAGCCCAGGCCACCACACCAGTCCTGGGCACAGTGCAGGCATGGCTATGGTACGCAATACTGTTGGGGTCACTCTGTCAGACTCAAGACCTGAGGCACACTCCACAGACATTAGAAAGGTTGCTATGATGCAGCTCAATCAGCGAATTGAGCTTAACTTAAGAATTGCTATCTGCCAGTGATCATAGCAACCTTTTGATAGCTGTGTACCGTATTCCTAGGTTTAGGGTGGCATTGCTAAGGTATGCAAGTGCTAGTATTGGGAGATGCACGCAGGGCCCAACATCCTGCCTCTCCAGGAGGCATTGGATAATGGAGCCTGTGGGTGCGGGTGTGTCTGCCCCTGTTGGCTGCTGCTTTACGGCAGAGGTTCCCAACTCCAGTCCTGGCGTGCCAAACACTGTTCGGGTTTTCATGCTGTCCCTCATGAATATGCATGAGATACATCTGCATACCATGGGAGTGGCGCATAGAAATGCAGCACAGGCATCTTTATTAGAGGCAGCATGGAACCGGAATGATGTTTGGCCCTCCAGGACTGCATTTGGGAGACTCTGCTCTAGGTAATGCACATGTTTATGGTGTCTATGCTCTGTAGGGTACAATGTAGGTGTCTTGGGCATGTTTACGTCATCTGCAATAAAAGTGCTGTCTGTATTAGCACATTGTAGTAGTGGGTAAAATATGGGGACTGGGTTGGCAGGAACCACAGCTGGGACATGAACCTGTGACCTTCTGCTTCTGAATACACTGGTTTTGTGCACTGCACCACCTTGTTGTCACAGAGTCAGTACATTCCCTGGTGATACCATGGCTGTTCGTCAGACAGGGCCTGTCTGTTGCAGTACACGGCACCCACCTACACAGGGCTAGGCCACGGTCTGCTCTGGGCAGCTGCCACTGCCCCCTCCACCACCAGTATCCCTCAGCCACCATGCTGACATGCCCTTCTGCTGGTGGTGCTGGTGGTGCGCAGTCTCAGGCCATCCAGTGTGCAGGTAGGCGGCTGCCTATGTTGTGGATTTTGGGGTAGGGGTGCCTGCATAGATGTCCATGCTCCCCCCCAGCCCCGCCTGCCAATGTTCCGTGCCCTTGGGGGTAGCTGTTGGGTAATATCCCCTGTGACACTGTGGGAAACACACTCGTGCCCATGTTGGGCCTTCAGCAGTTGCTGTCTGGCTGCTCTGCTGTTTCAGCATTCATATGGGCCACCTAGGCATCACCCTAGTCTGCACTGTGGCCCAGCTGCACCACAGCATGTGCCACCTGCGGCCCTCTGTATCCCCTTTTCCGGCATCTGTCCAGTTGCCGTTCCGACATGCCCGCCCTGATATTGCGGGACATGTGCACACCATAGGAACCCTGTCCGATGAAGGGGAAAACCCTGAACAGCGCTGTTTCACTGTGGGCTCATTCATCTTGTATGGGGACGGAGCATAGACCCTTCCACGAGTAATATCTTTTTTGTGGAGCTTTCTCGGGGGGGGGGGGGGTTGATGTTTCCCATTAATATTACTATTGGCCAGCTTGGTTATTTGGTTATGGTTTTTTTCCAGTTTGTTGGGGTCATTTTCAATGTTTCTGTGCCCTTTTGTTCTGGGCACATGTATCACACTTATCACTTTTTGTAGGTTTCCCTGCCTATGCTGTACATTGCTGACACTGAAATGGTTTCTCTCCCCTGCAAATGTGCATCTAACGGCAGGTTTTCAATCTTGTTAGGATTCAGCTCTTCAGATCAGCGCGTTAGTGTGAAGGGAGCCTCTCCCCGCCCACTCTCCGCCCACTAACCCCTTCTCTCCGCCCTCTCTCCACCTTCTGCGGTGTTTTACCGCGCCGCAGAACTTTACGATCGTTAATTTAGGTTAACGCACGTTATGTAACGTTAATGATCGTTAACGCATCACTTTACATAATGCGCGTTATGTAATGTTACCGCAGTTTAGTAAACATACCCCTAAGAGGGGACAAAGCCATAGCGGAGAGACTGAATGAATTCTTTGCTTTGGACTTTACTGAAATAAATATTGATACACTGGGAAGATGTATTACAACTATTCAATTAAGTGAAGAGTAACAAATCACCTGGACCGGATGGTATACATCCAAGGGTGTTGAAAGAACTGAAATATGAGATTACAGACCTACTTATAGTAATCTGTGAACTATCATTAAAATCATCTGTGATACCTGAAGATTGGAGGATGGCCAATGTAATGCCAATTTTTAAAAAGGGTTCCAGGGGTGATCTGGGAAACTACAGACTAGTGAGCCTGACGTCAGTACCAGGAAAAATGGTGGAAACCATCATAAAGAACAAAATTACTGACTATGTAGATAGTCATGGCTTAATGGGAGACAGCCAACATGGCTTTAGACAAGGAAGGTCTTGTCTTACTATTCTGTTATGTTTTTTTGAAGGTGTGAATAAACAGGTAGACAATGGTGAGTCAGTTGATATAGTACATCCGGACTTTCAGAAAGGCTTTGACAAGGTCCCTCATGAGAGACATTTGGCAAAATTAAAAAGTCATAGGATAGGAGGCAGTTTACTATTGTGGATCAGGAACTGGTTAAAAGATAGAAAGCAGAGGGTAGGGCTAAATGGCCAATTTTCCCAATGGAGAAAGGTGAATAGTGGAGTACCCCAAGGATCTGTGCTGGGTCTGTTGCTTTTTAACATATTCATAAATGACATGGAAATAGGAATAACGAGTGAGGTTATCAAATTTGCAGATGACACAAAATTATTCAAAGTTGTAAAAAACCCATGAGGATTGTGGAAAATTGCAAGAGGCTCTTGATAAATTGGAAGACTGGGCATCAAAATGGCAGATGAAATTTAATGTGGACAAGTGCAAAGTTATGCACCCAAACTATGGTTACACAATGCAAGATTCCACATTAGGAACCAGCACCCAGGAAAAACATTTAGGCGTCATCGTGGATAAGATGTTAAAACCCTCCGCCCAGTGTGCAGCGGCGGCGAAGAGAACAAATAGAATGCTAGGTATCATAAGGAAAGGAATGGACAATAAAACAAAGGATATTATAATGCCTCTGTATTGTTCCGTGGTGCGACCGAACCTTGAATTTTGTGTGCAATTCTGGATGCTGTATTCTAAAAAGGATATAGCGTTATTAGAAAAGATACAGAGAAGAACCACCAAAATGGTAAAGGAGATGGAAGGATACCCCTATGAAGAGAGGCTAAAAAGGTTAGGGCTCTTCAACCTGGAAAAGAGACAGATGATATGATAGAAGTCTATAAATTAATGGATGGAGTGGAACAGGTAAATGTAGATCGATTGTTTATGCCATCAAAAAATAGAAAGAGTAGGGGGCATGCAATGAAGCTACAGGGAAACCTCTTTAAGACTAACAAGAGAAAATATTTTTCACTCAACGTGTAATCAAACTCTGGAATTTGCTATCGGAGGATGTAGTAAAAGCTGTTAATGTAGCTGGGTTTAAAAAAGATTTGGACAAGTTCCTGGAGGAATGGTCCATAAACCATTATTAAAGTTGATCCAGAATATCCACTGCTTGCCCCCTTACAAGCATTGTGGAACCTGTGTCTTTTGGGGAAACTGTAGGTACTTGTGACCTAGATTGGCCACTGTTGGAAACAGGATACTGTGCTTGATGGACCTTGGTTTGACCCAGTATGGTATATCTTATGTTCTTAGACAGCGGGGGACGGCATGCCCACGCATTGGAAGAGGTTGGAGGGGATTTATTTATTTATTTTTATTTACAGTCTCTTCTATACCGCACTATTCGGCATCAGCGCGGTTTACATGGAACAAAAATGCTCAGTACAGTTAACGTGTATGAGTTTACAGATAACAGGGATGCAGGTTATTCCCCACAGCCTGACCCTGGCCTTGGGAGGCCAGATTGGGGGTCGGGCTGTGGAGAATTTAAGAACAGGTTGGCGGCTGGGTATCGTGGCTCCTGAATGGAGCCACGGTACCATGGCAACCGGATGCCATGGCGCCACAGCTCCATTCTGGAGCCTTGACTGAGTTAGCTGGATAGTGGCCTGTACATGCAGACAACCGGAATTGGGTCCTGGCCTGCACATAAAGGCTTAGTCTGATCCCATGGGGCTAGACGTGCCCCATAGGATCAGAATTGCGTCTGTCCCTGTGCATCCAGTTCTGATCGGGTGCACAGGAGCCTGGACCTCCTGATCGGAATGAGGTCCAGAGTGTATAGTGATGCAGGAGAACATGGAGAAACGAAGTAGGGATTAGTGTTAGTGATGAGGTATTAGAACTCTGAGTAATCAAGAAGTCAGAGGAAAAGCAGTTTACAATGAACTGTATGCAAAGTGAGCAAGAGAGTGGAAAGAAAGTGCTCATTTCCAGAATAAAACCGAGGATATTATAATGCCTCTGTATCGCTTCAACGACAATCTGCTGAAAGGCCTAGACAACATAAAAAATGGATTTCTGCTAGTTTTCTTAGACATCTCAGTGGCCTTTGACACATTCTCCCACTCCATAATCCTGAACCGCCTACAGGAGATTGGGTTGCGTAACAATACAATAAAATGCTTCACATCACATTTAAGTAATAGAACACAGCAAGTCAAATGCGGCTAAAGAAAATCAGCACAGTTCACTATCACCCAAGGAATACCACAGGGATCAGTTCTCTCGTCCATACTATTCAACATTTACATACAACCAATCTGTGTCATTATCAAACCCCATATGTTGAATTATCACCTATATGTCGACGACATCATGGTGTATGCCCCAATAGATGCACTCGCTCCCGATATAGCCCCTATGACACGGTGCCTTGAAGACATGAACAACTGGCTCACAGATAATAACCTGAAAGTCAGCTTTGACAAAACGGAAGCAATGATCGTATCCAGAAATCCTAATTGCAACCCACCACAAGCCATCAGCATCCTAAACCGAACAATACCAATAAAGGACAAGGTGAAATACTTAGGCATCACCCTGGAGAAGAATCTAAACTTACAATCTCATATAAACAAAACCACTGCAAAGGCATACCAACGATTAAAGCTCATCAGGAGACTCCAACCAATCCTCAGCCAAGACCATTTCCGCACTGTATGCCAGGCAGTCATCTCCCCAATACTGGACTACGGAAACTCTCTATACCAAGGTCTACCCAAGCAATCTATCCTTCCACTCCAACTGGTGCAGAACATGGCAGCCCGCATCATAACTGGCACAGCCAAGCACGAATACATCACACCTATACTTCGGCAACTGCACTGGCTACCGATCTCTGCACAGGCAATTTTAAAAAACAACCGTAAACATATTCAAGATCATGCACCTACGTACAGCAGATGTCCTCCACAGTTTACTAACCAGGGACACAACCAACCGGCCCAGATGAGCAAATGGTATCAATAGACTCCGCACACCCACTAATACCATAAGACAAGACAAGCAACCTCAAACAGAGTTATATCTCTCAGCACTGGCCCTCTGGAATTCCCTCCTGGATGAACTACGAGCGCTAAATGACCTCAAAGATTTCCACAAATCCCTCAAAACCATCTTATTCATGGAATCCTTTGATCAAGCAAACTAAAGACCCTACTATACCTTTAAAAGTGAAGATAAGAGCCAAGCATCTAAATTCTTATGTACGTCTTGTTGTCAGCATACATACCGCTCTCTCTCTCTCTGTCTCTTGCCATGAGGCTCTGACCCACATGTTCTGGCCTCTCTCTCTCTCACACTTCACACATGCACATGCATACACAGATTCATTGATGCACACTGAAACAGCTCTGTAACAATCACTATATACCTCTGTTCAATACCTATGTAATAAGCCTATTTCTACATAAAAACCTTTCTCCAAGCCACACCTGTTTGGTTGTTTTATTACAAACCCTACTGCCTCTGTGAAGTGAAATGAACCCAGGACCTACAGGAGAGTAAAGCTGACTAAATCTCACACTTGTCACCCCCCCTCTTGTTCAATGTAGACCCATATTGTGATGTCAACCACTTTGATTGAAGGAAAAAGTGGAATACAAATCTGGTTAAATAAATAAATGATAAGAACATAAAAACACAAGCATTGGAGTGGAGGAGTAGGCTAATGGTTCGAGCACTGGCTTGGGCACCAATCAACGAGTGTTTAATTCCCACTAGCACTCCTTGTGACCTTGGCTAAGTCACTTAACCCTCCATTGCCTCAGAAAACTCCAAGTTATCAATGTCCGTTTAATGTACTTTACCAAGTATAAGTTACAATATAAACTGCTTTGACTGAAATGATAAAGCAATATAAAAACACCTATTAAATAAATAAGAACACAAAAAATGCCATTCTGGGTCAGACCAAGGTCCATCAACCCAAGTATCCTGTGGCCAATCCAGGTCACAAGTACCTGGCAGGTTCTCAAAAAAGGCACACGGATAACACAATGCTTTCCCAGGGCAAGCAGTGGACTTCCTGGGTCTTCTTTAATAATGGTTTATGGACCTTTCCTCTAGGAACTTGTCCAAACCATTTTTAAACCCAGCTACACTGACAGCTTTTACTACATCCTCCAGTAACGAATTCCAGAGTTTGATTATGCATTGAGTGAAAAAGTATTTTTTCTTATTAGTCTTAAATGGGTTACATTGTGGCTTCATTGCATGACCTGTAGACTTTCCACTTTTTGATGGGGTAAACAATCGATCAATGTTTACCTAATCCTCTCCATTCATTAATTTATAGCTCTCTATCAAATCTCCCCTCAGCCATCTATTTTCCAAGTTGAAGAGTCCTAGCCTTTTAAGCCTTTCCTTATAGGGGTATCCTTCCATCCCATTTACCATTTTGGTGGCTCTTCTCTGTATCTTTTCTAATAACTCTATATCCTTTTTAAGATATGGCAACCAGAATTGCACACAAAATTCAAGGTGCGGTGGCACCATGGAACAACACAAAGGCATTATAATATCATTTGTTTTATTGTCGATTCCTTTCCTTATGATACCTAGCATTCTACGGTGCACCGGTACTTCAGGGAAATCTTATTGATTCCCTGGAGCACCTGCTCCCCCTTACTAGGGTGCAGTATTTGTTGGCTGAGACCGGAGGCCAAGGTGGAGCTCCTGGTGGCTTTCTCGGGATGTCAGTCTTGACAGGGTACCTTGAGAGCTCTCAGGAGGTAGTTGCAGCTTGCTCCACAATCCTGGTTACTTTAGCCCTAGAATCGGACAAAATGCTAATTCTTAGAGCTTATTTCAGGAATTTCAATGGTATGTTTTTTGGTTCTTATGTTCATATTTTCCTCATCTTAGCAAGGGTCATCCAACTATGGAAGAGAGAGTTCTTGGGGTTAAAGCCCAGGGTTCTCGCTCTAGGGGGATCATTTGTGTTAAAATTTCCAGCGAAGTGTCATGTTTCCTTTAAATATTTGTTATTTCTGTTTTTTGAGCCTAAACATTTATTGGAATTTCTATTGGCTAGAGAACCTATGGCTGTTACAGTTGCATCTCATTCTGGCTGACACATAAGTCATACTCCATCATGATTGAATATATGCAATGCATATTATTTATTTGTGTAATTTCCTGATGTCTCTCTTAATTCCTGGATTGTGGTCTAATTTTGGTTAATATCAGTTTTTTGGTTTATTGTCCAATGATAATGTTTTTTTTCTTTTTTTCCATATTTCATTTTCATTCAAGTATATTCCTGAATGTATTGTTAAAATGCAAGTAAAAAAAACACATTTCAAACTCTTTGACAAAAAATCATTCACAGAAGAAATATCAGCAATCCTCCTATAAATCACCAGGAACACAATGGTAAGCACCAGAACGTAGAGACCTCAAGAGACAACTATGAAAGATGGAGGGTAAATGAAGAAAAACAAAGCTAACAGAAGACAGAAATTCCTACATGTTACTTTTAATGGAATACCACCTGGAGATAGACAAATGCAAAAGATTTTTCCATACAAAAATCATCCATAAATCAATTAACTGTCCAAAGAAACTATTTGAGTTAGTAGGGAACCTCATAAAACACACTCGCTCTGCTCCTAAGGATACCACTTGTCATCCGCAGATCCTAGCAAATCACAATAAAATAAACAGCTCCGCAATTTCATTACCCTTACAGATGCCACCTCCCACTAACACCAACAACATCTGGTGCACCTTTACTTCCATCAGCAAAGAAGACATAGAACATTCTATCGCCACATTAAACTCAACCACATCTCCACTCGACTCACGTCCAGCGAGTTGGATCAAAGTTTCCAATTAAGAGATCAGTCCAATTCTGACAAGATTAACCCAACTCTCTCTCCTACAAGGCTATATGCCTAAACAACTTAAATGCTCCTCTATCTGTCCCACCCTATAAAACACAAAACTCAATCCTAATGATCCTGCAGCATATAGACCTATAGCAAGCCTACCATTCGTATCCGATATAATTGAAAAGGTCAACCAACTACAGGAACATCATGACAACTGTGCTCCTTTGGACCCATAGCAACACGGCTTCAGACCATATCATGGAGTTGAAAGACTCCTAACTTCATTACTAAATACACTGATAAAGGGGACTCGGAAACTACACCAAGGATTCATCTTAATATTTCTCGACATCTCAGCTGCCTTTGAAACCATCAACCATAACACTCTCCTGCAAAGACTCCAGTCCATTGGAATCCAAGGCAATGTTCTGACCTGGTTTCACTCATATTTAAGTGATCTGATATCAATAGGAAGTCAAAATGAGAAGTAAGTCGTCTCTCCCCTGCCCGCAAACTCAAGGCATGCCGCAAGGTTCTTCATTATCAGCCCTACTTTTCAACATAAAGCTGCAATCATTATGTTCAATCATCTGCTCGCACAACATATAGGGGTATGTTTTTCTAAACTGTCTTAATGTGCGCCTGGCGATAGTGTGCAGGCTGCCATAAAAGGAGTGGGCGTTTTAGTCTTAAAGCAGCAAAACGGGAGTATCACGCGATAACGCGCGCTGCTGCGCACATGATCGTGCGAAGCACCGCTAAGCGCGTTACCGCGCGGTAATCTTAAGTAAGCGCACAGATAGCCAAACATTGAAACAGAAGTGTAGCACAATGGTTAATACACTGACTGATAATAGAGGGGTCATGAGTTTGATCCCCCAGTGTGCCTAATGCATAAGGCTGGCTGTGACATGTAAGTGTTGTTTCTTGAGGCATTTTATTTGTATTTTATTTATTTCTGCCAGCAAACACACCCTCATGTGCCGTAACCTAAGGTGCCGCATAAGGCACCCTATAAGGCACCCCATAGGGCGCATTATAAAGTGCACTGTCCGCCACGGTACCCTATAATGTCCCCTATAGGGCACTCTATAAGGCGCTCCATAGGACACCTTATAAGGCACCTTATATGGACTGTAACCATGAGGTGCCTCAGAAGGCGCTTTATAGGGTGCCCTATAAGGCGCCTTATAGGACGCCTTCTGAGGCACCTTATGGTTACAGTACCCTGAGGGTGTTTTGCTGGCAGCACTAATGTACATTAAAAAAAGACAATGTTTCGGACAGCCCTATCAAAGAACCCCTACTGTGGGTTTGAACCCATGACCTCTGGCTCCACAAGTAGTGAAATAACCAGTGGGCTACAGCTCCATAGCTGCTACCAAACCCCTGGCTGGCTGCAGAAGGACTGCACATCACCACACAAACAGTCTGCTGTGGTCACCAGGATAGGGTTAACCCACCCATACCCATGATGCACTGCACATGCAAATCAGCAGTCTACAGATGATCACAAGATGGGGTATGCACCCCCACAGCACCTCGGCCTGGTAGGGGGAACTGACCGTGTGTGGTACTGGCACAGAGTAGCTACACACTGTCACATTGTGCAGGTACTGCACTCACCCTGAGGGTGAGGTGGAGCGCCGAGCACCAGCTCCCCAGCAGTGCTAATGTGTGAGATAGGTAGTTTCTGCAGACACACCTTGGATATATCTGTATGTCTCAGTCAGGTTTAGCCCCTATGGACCCCTAGGAGGCTTATGTACCACCACCCTCCTCCTCCAGGGCTGTGGGGGGTAAACAGGTCTCCCACTAACAGATCCACATTCTACCTCCCTACAATGGTAGCAGTAGAGGGGACCATCAACCCCAGTCCTGCTGGGGAACAGACACCCTACAGGGCAGTCAATGCAGCTCTGTACACATCCATAACACAATAGCAGACAGACATTAGGCCTGGATATGCTAAGCTGCCCCTCACCACTATCTGATATTCTCCTGCAGCAAGCCTTCAGCCGCTGCACCCTGCAAGGCGTTCCATCAAGATACATACCAGCTGCAGACAATCTGCTAGCTAGTCCATAGTGCATGTTCCTGGTGGAAATGTGTGCACCCAGAACTATGATGTCAGCATACACACCAAGCAGATAAGTCAGTGACTGGGCCCCAAAAGAAAACCCATACATATCACATGAAAGAAGTACCATATAGCACTATGGGGGAGCCTAGCCATGCCGTGGTCACTGCTCAGTCAGGGTGAGAGTGATCTCCCAGCGGAACATGCTGTGGCCACCCTGTCTGAGCAGGTGGTGGCCGGGCACTACAATGTCCCAGCCAGTGCCCTATGCCCTGTGCAGATGCATCCTGGCCAGGCCACCCTGTCCGGGCTATACCCATGGTACCTTGCTCCTCATTATGCACATTGGCAGGCCAATACTGGCAACAGTGCTGGCAGTGTGGGCTGTGGAGGGTGTTTGCAGCCACCACACACTGGATAGACAGACACACACTCCCACACCTATGCCAGCATTGTGCTACTACAGAGGTGTTTAGCAGCCCTGGCCATCACACCAGTCCTAGGCACAGTGCAGGCATGGATATGGTACGCAATACTGTTGGGGGTCACTCCCCAGGGTGGTAAACACTGTCAGAGACCAAACCTGAAGCACACTCCACAGACATCAGAAAAGTTGCTATGATGGAGCTCAATCAGCAAACTGTGCTTAATGTAGGAATTGCTATCTGTCAGTAATCATAGCAAACGTTTGATAGCTGTGTACCGTATTCCCAGGTGTTTGGTGGCATTGCTAAGGTATGCAAGTGCTAGTATTGGGAGATGCACGCAGGGCCCAATGTCCTGCCTCTCCAGGAGGCATTGGCTAATGGAGCCTGTGGGTGTGGGTGTGGGTGTGTCTCCCCTGTTGGCTGCTGCTTTACGGCAGAGGTTCCCAACTCCAGTCCTGGTTTGCCAAACACTGTTCGGGTTTTCATGCTGTCCCTCATGAATATGCATGAGATACATCTGCATACCATGGGGGTGGTGCATAGATATGCAGCACAGGCATCTTTATTAGAGGCAGCATGGAACCTGAATGGTGTTTGGCCCTCCAGGACTGCATTTGGGAGACTCTGCTCTAGGTAATGCGCCTGTTTATGGTGTCTTTGCTCTGTAGGGTAAAATGTAGGTGTTTTGGGCATGTTTATGTCATCTGCAATAAAGGTTCTGTCTGTATTAGCACGTTGTATTAGTGGGTAAAATATGGGGACTGGTTTGGCAGGCACCATAGCTGGGACTTGAACCTGTGACCTTCTGCCTCCTAACACACTGGTTGTGTGCATTGCACCACCATGTTGCCACAGAGACAGTGCATTCCCTGGTGATACCATGACTGTTTTTCCGGCAGGGCCTCTCTGTTGCAGTGCATGGCACCCACCTACACAGGGCTAGCCATGGTCTGCTCTGGGCAGCTGCCACTGCCCCCCTCCACCACCAGTACCCCTCTGCCACCATTTATTTAACAATTTATTTAACAATCATTTATATCCCGCATCTTCCAGAGTTCAGTTGCGGTTTACAATAAAACAACAATCCACAAAGCAAGAGCTTGGTTTTACATAGAACATCTTGTAACAATAAACAATATATTGGTTAACAGAATGATTTAATACATGTCAAAACAAAACTGGCTTAAAAACTATATACAGTAAACTATATACAATTACAATTTTGTGGGCACTTTAGAGTTGAATCATAGTGTTTTTTAGATCAGTGTATTATATGTTAAGTTGTTGGGTTTAGTATTACTCAGATAGTTGTCTTTTTAGCCTTTATCTGAGTAGATCGAGGGATTATCTGTGTTGCAGTAGTGCATGGAGAATAGATAGGTTTTTAGTTTTTTACGGAATTCCATAATCTCGGTTATAGTTCGTAGGTCCTCTGGGAGGGAATTCCAAATGGGTGGGGATTCGTGTGAAAAGGCTCTGTTGTTAGTAAATTTATTTGCTTTTATGAAATCATTAGGAGTCTTTAGTTTATTTGAGTGTCCTTTTCTGTGCGTGGTTTTTTGAGATTTCATGCTAATTAGGTTGCATAGTGTGATTGGAGCCATGTCATTTAAGGCTTTAAATGTAGTTATTGTAGTTTTATATATTATCCTGCTTTGAATTGGCAACCAGTGTAGGGAAGCTAATATTGGTGTTATGTGCTGGAATGAGTTTGCTTTCATTATAATTCTAGCTGCTGCATTTTGTGCTAATTGGATTCTTTTGATATTTTGTTTCATTATACCTAGTAGAATTAGATTGGCAAAATCAAAGTGCGGGGTTATTGTAGCCTGGATTATATTAATGAAGTCTTGTAAGTGTACTAATGGGCATAGTTGTTTAAGGACTTTGAGTTTGAAATAGATTTTCTTTATGGTGTTTCTGATGTGAGTGTTCATCGTCAGATGTGTATCTAGGATAACACCTAGGTATCTTATTTCATTTTTTATTTTTATGTCATGATTTTGTATTGTTATGTGGGTTGGAGGGATATATGATCGGTTTTTTGTTACAATTAGTACTTCTGTTTTTGAATGATTAATGTGGAGGTTTTGAGCTTTTAGCCAAGTTGTGATTTCATTGAAACAATCTGATAGTAGTTTTATTGGTAAGCTAGGGATTGTGAATGGGATGTACATCATAATATCATCTGCGTATAGATGATAGTGTACTCCGAATTTTTTAAAAATATTGCAGACCGGTTTTATGTATATATGAAACAGGAGGGCTGATAGCGCGGAACCTTGTGGGAGTCCAATTTCTTGTTTATATATGGTGGATGTTTGGTTGCCTATTCTTACATTTTGCGTTCTATTATTTAAATATGAGGTGAACCATTTGTGTACAGTGGCCTTTATGCCTATTTGTTTCAGGTTGTTAAGCATTATAGTGTGATGAACACTATCGAATGCTGCCGAAATATCGATAAATAAGAGTATAAATGCTTGTTTATGATTATCAATCCCTCTCAGGAGCACATCAGTTAAAACTGTTAAAAGGGTTTCGACTCCATGGCGAGGCCTAAATCCATATTGGTGCTCATCAAGTGGGTAGGATGAGTCTAGGTATTCCTGTGTCTGGATTTGTACTACTTTTTCTATTATTTTAGCCAAAAAAGGGATACTTGAAATGGGTCTGTACGATTTTGGTGATGTTTTGTCAAGTGTGTTGTTTTTTTTTTTGAAACCTTTATTTATGAACCATCAAAAACATAACTTTCGATACAATTCAAACAGTAAGCCGCATCAGAGTGGAATCTTATCTCCGCTGCGGCAGGTACAGCATACAGTTATGTAACTACGCCAGAACACAAAGCACATTAATTTTTTAGTTTTTTAACAATCATGATTAAACTATTTTTTCCCCTTATGTTAACCCAACCTCCCCACCCCAACCCCCTTCCAGCCCCACTCGTCGTCGCAACCCCTAACTCCATCCGGATAGCAACAATGAACCCCTCTCGGGCCCTCCCTCTCCCCATACCCTTAAATCTTAATATCCCACATTTACTATTTCATTCCGGCAGCGGGACCCCAAACTCTGAATGTAGGGTTCCCATATCAACATAAAAGTGGACCACCGCTTCACTGAACCCCGAGCCCTCCAGCGCTCTGCTAGCATCAGCTGATGGAAGTTATTGCGCCATTCTGAGAACATGGGCGGGTGCCGATCTCTCCACCGATGTAAAATCAGACCCTTCCCCACCAGACATGCTTTACGCACCAATAACCGCTCCCATCTCCCAATGGGTAGGGTGCTGTGCAGTTGATCAAGTATAACTAAGGCTCCAGTCCATGGAAACCTCTGCTGTAACAACCGCATAAGGTATCTACGAATATGGGACCAGTAGGGAAGGATACGCCTGCACTGCCACCACATATGGGTTAGGGAGGCCAATGGTAGAGAACATCTAGGGCAAGACCCATCTTGCGTAATATGACTCCTCAACGCTCGACGTGGTGAAAAATATACTCGAGTCAGGGCTTTATATTGGATTTCCCTCCATTGCGCTCCCTCCACCAATTCCACTATCTGTCCCACCGCCTTGCAAATAGTGCCTGGTGGCACTGCCCGCCCCAATTCATCCGCCCAGGCCGTCTCAGCCCTCCCATAGTCCGGCTGCACCCCAAAGCACTCCAGCCGAGTCTTCAACCCAGCGATCGTCGGGGGTGTGTCGCCCCCCAAGTCAAAAAATTCGAGGATCTGCACCGATCTGTTCACCCCCAGGTCCTCTCTGGGCAATGTTGCTACATAGTGAGAGAGCTGGATAAATGCAAAGTATTGGGTGGGAGACAACTGGAACTCCTCACAAAGTTCGAAAAACGACTTACATTTACCTGTGAGATCCACTACATGCCCTAAATGTCTCAGTCCTTGCCTGTGCCATAACTGAAATGCCTTGGAATCAGAACCCGGCAAGAAATGTACATTTCCGCGAATAGGCAGCCAACTGGACACCTGCCAGTTCCATTGCCAGAAGCTATTCAACTGTCGCCAAGTGCGTCGCATCGCATTTAACATGATATTATGCGTAAGTCGTGTTGGTAGTTGCGTACTGTCCACATGCAAAACCCCCACCAGCGAGAAAGGAGCTACGAATGCCGCCTCTAGGTCCCGTGGCGTATATGTGTCTGTACCCCCCAGGCAGTCCCCAACATGTCGTGCTTGACATGCCAAAGCATAGAGTCGTAAGTCAGGTAGCCCCAGGCCCCCTCTGCGCCATTTCCCCATCATACGGGACATCGGGATACGCGCTCTGGCCCCCCTCCACAGAAAACGTTGAAACTCCCTTTCCAACCTAAGCAAATCCCGCCGGAGTAACCACATGGGTAAGGTTTGCAACCAATAAAGTATGCGTGGCAAAACCACCATTTTGATTGCTGCAATTCTCCCCGTTAGTGACAAGGGTAGCGGGTTCCAAGCTCTCAACTGACTCCGCACCCCCGACAAGACTTTCTCAAAATTAGTATAATATAAATCTTGCGGTACCCTTGTCAGGACAACACCCAAATATTTGAATGTCTGGTCCGACCATTTCAGGGGAAATTCCCCCCCCCAGCCTCCCCGCAACCGCCCCGAGACATCCAAGGCCTCAGATTTATCTGCATTTATCCTAAGGCCCGCAAAACTACCAAACATCCGAAACTCCACTAACAATCTAGGCAAAGATTCTCTCGGGGCCAGCAAGTGTACCAGCATGTCGTCGGCGAAGGCCGACATCTTAAACCCTTGTTTTCCCACCTCAAACCCACAAATCAATCGGTCCAGTTCTATATGCCGTATTAAGGAATCCAAAGACAAAACAAACAATAAAGGGGATAATGGGCAACCCTGCCTAGTGCCCCTATACAAGGTGAAGGGAGCCGATAAAACCCCATTACAAAGCACTCTGGCTGTCGGAGTATCATAGAGACTCTTAACCATATCACAAAAAGACTGTCCCAAGCCGTACAGAGGTAACAAGTAGTGCAAATATGTCCAATTAACCCTATCAAATGCTTTTTCCGCGTCAAAGCTCACTAAAAGGGACTGCAGCTGATGGCCATGCACCTACTCTAAAGATGTTAATATTCTGCGTATATTATGGACCGCATAACGGCCACATACAAACCCCACCTGCGATTCATGGACAATGTCACCTAATATTCCCGCTAATCTCTCCGCCAAAATTTTCGCCATCAACTTCATGTCAAAATTCAGCAGGGAGATCGGCCTAAAAGAAGCCGCGTGCAGCGGATCTTTGCCCGGCTTAGGGATCAGCGTGATGTAGGCCTGGTTCTCTCCCCATCTCCTACCATTCCCCTCTATTCTTTGACGGTAAGTATCCACTAACAAGGGGCTAACCCAGCTCGCCAAGAGTTTATAAAATTCAGCCCCATAGCCGTCCGGTCCCGGAGTTTTATAGCAGCTGGCCTTTGCAATTACAAGTTGCACCTCCCTTAGGGTTATCGGTTGACCCAACAAGGCCCGTTGCTCCTCTGTCACCCTTGGGAGCTTCAGCCCCTGGAGATAAGTCTCCATAGTAAGGGGGCGATTCTCCTCTGCTGTATAGTTTTTGAAAGAAGCCTTTAAATATTTCACTTATCACCTCCCGTTTCTGTTGGAGGTTCCCTTGCTCATCCCGGAGGGCTGCCACCCCCCTCCCTCCTCTCTGACCTTTCAAGCATCTCCCTAGTAACTTCCCCGGTTTGTCGCCAAAACAATATAACCGATATTTGTAATACATTATCGATTTCTTGGCTCTCTGATGGAGCAACTCGTTCAAAGCAACCTGTAATTCCCACAGCTGTTTTCTATTCGACACTAGGGGCATGACCACTATGTACTCGCGCCTGGGATACCTGTTGCTCCAACCAAATAATTTGTTCTGCCAGCAATCTTTGCTTTCGAGCCACAAACCCGATTATATCACCCCGCAACACCACTTTGGCAGTTTCCCAAACCAGTTCTGGGTCATCCCTATGTGCCTGATGGTTTAATTCAAAATCTCGCCAGCGCTGACCCAGAAATTGCCTAAAGTGATTATCTTTATATAACTCTATGGGGAACCGCCATATATGAGATGCACCGGCCCCACCCCCCCATTGCAATTCAATCCAAACCATAGCATGGTCTGAAATATCCAGGGGACCTATCTGCGCCTCTTCCACTTGTGCAAAGGCGGTAGTAGAAAGTAAAAGATAATCTATTCTCGCACTAGTCCCATGTGCCCGCGAGATATGGGTGAACTCCTTCTCCGAGGGGTGCAACAATCTCCAGGGATCTATCAAACCTAGGCGAGCCCTAAATCGTTGCAACAACTGAGAGTTGAGCATTCTATCTCTCGTCCCCCTGCCACTGGAGGTATCTAGATTCACTTCAAAAACTCCATTAAAGTGCCCCCCTAAAAGCAAGGGCACGACCGGGAGTTGCTCGATTTTAGCTGCAATACGATTGAAAAAATCCCGATCCAGTATATTAGGGCCATATACATCTCCCAATATGATCTCCCAATCCTCTAATAGGCCATACAATAGCAAAAATCTCCCATTGGGATCCACCACCTGACGCTGCAACGTGAAGCGCACACATTTATGAACCAAGATAACCACCCCTCCCTTCTTCCCCAGTGCAGGCGCTCCCCACATCTGACCCACCCAGTCTCGACATAATTTAGCATGTTCTTCAGCTGTCTGATGGGTCTCCTGTAATAGCGCAATATCACATCGCTGCCGAGCCAGTGCTTTTAGTACTTTGTAGCGCTTTATCGGGCTACCCAGTCCACAAACATTCCAAGTGATTACTCTCAGAGGGTCCCTGTGCGTTTATGCCCCCGCTGCCAGCACTTTGTGTTCGAGGAGACCCTCCCAGCCTGGAGCCTCCCCCCATGTCTTCCAGAGTATTGTACACTGTGCATCCGCAGAAATTGGAGATTGCGATGACCCCTCCCCCCCATCCCACCTCCCCCTAACCCCACTCCCCCCCAAACCAGTGACCCCTCTCCTATTCCCCCCCACCCCCATCCTAAATCCCTCCCCAATCCATTCCCCCATACCCACCCCTGTACCCCTTCAAACTACGCCTCCTATCTACAGGGCTCCCAGCTCCTACCCCCTCCCAGGTAGCCCTCCCGAAACCCCTCTGAGCGTGGCCTTCCGCTCCCGTGCCCATAAAGCAGGTTGCGATACCCCAAACCACCCAACCTATGACCCCCTTTAACCATGGGTGTATATCCCCATTCTACAATATCCAGTAACCGCCGAGCCCAGCGAACCGGACCCCAGCCCATTTCCCATTGGGCCCCTGCCCACCCCCCCACCCCCCACCCACCCAGGCACCCCCCCAGTGATTTTAAAACCAACCCACCACAATCAGAAACAAACAGGACCAGCGGGGGCGGGGAGGGGGGGGGAGAGGGGGAGGGAAGGTGGGAAGAGCCGGCCCCTAAACCACCACTGTACCAGACCCGGTGGCCTGATTACTCGGGGGAGGGACTTCACAGCCAAGGATGTCGCTGAATTGGATCCCCGCCCCCTTTCCAAAATAATAGTCCCCTCTAATTTTGGGTGCCCCCCTGTTCCACCACGGCTACTCGCTATCCGCAGCCGTAGTGTCCTCTGGGGTAACAGCACATTCTATATATCAGGAAGCCCTTCTAAACCGCCCCCGCAGGACTTAACAAGTTACCTCAACAAAGGATACACCACACAGATGAAAGAAAATAAACATATTCATCTTAGAGTCCCAAATCTTGTCCATTATAAACAGACGAAGAGGAATAAAAAGAAGGAGAAAAAAAAAAGGCTCAGGATGACTAGAAACTTTGTTGCCTTACAAAGCAGTTAATAACGCATACAGTAACAAAAAGATACAAAGTTACTTAACAACTGCTGTGCTATGCATAGCCAAGGCTACACTGTGTTCCCCCATCTTCACTCCCCGATAGGATTTTCTCATAGCTGTACAGTTAAGCTGGGACGAGTCATGGAGGAGAAGACGCCGTCACTGCCTTCTTCTGAAGGTGGATCCGATGCACAAAATCTTCAGCTGCAGAGGCCGACTCAAAAGTGCGACGGGCTCCTTCACTGAGCACATGAAGCTTAGCGGGGTATTGCACGGAGAACCAGACTCCCGCCTCGATAAGCTTTCCACATAAGGGTGCATATTCTTTTCTTTTCCGGCTCAGCGCTATTGAGTAGTCCTGGGCTACGCAAATTTTATTATTATTAAAAATCACTTCCTCTTTTTGCCGTGCTGCCCTGAGAATCAGTTCTTTCTGCGGGTAGTGGAGGAACTTAGCCAGGACAATTCTAGGGCGAGGGTCGTGTGTCTGCTTAGCGCCGACCCGATGCACCCGTTCGATGCGCAGCTTGCCGCCCAACTCGCTTTCACCCACAATTTGCAATACTAAGGCCTCCAGGTATCCACGCAGGTCTTTGTCCAGGACGGCTTCAGGAATCCCCAGGAAGCGCAGGTTATTTCGCCGTGACCTGTTCTCCAGGTCATCAAGCTTGGCTTCCTGCTGAAGTATCTGGGATTTCAGGCCGGCCACCTCCTCAATCAACGTCTCCACCTTCTCTTCCGCCCGTCCCACACGGTCCTCGGCCTCTTGCATTCTCTTGCCCAGCGTATCCACTAAAGAACGCAACCCATCCATTTTCTCATGGAGGGCTTCAAACTGGGGTAGCAAAGCCGTCGTCACTGCCGCCGACATCTCATCTAAGGAGACAGGGGACTTGGGCGACTGGGGTGATACCAGCATCTGGGCTGAATCCGCCATCTTATTCGAGCCGGTCCCCCGTTCCCGATCTCTCCTCAGCGATTTCACCGCTGTCGCCATGGAGCACGGCACCCCAAACTGCACTATAGGGATCCACAGGCACTCCGATTCAAAGTGATTGCCTTTTCGTCGGGTAATTGCAGCTTTATACGGTACTTAATCGCCGGTTTAGGCTTGGGGCTTCAGGACACGCTCAGGATGCGACCTCTACCCTGTCCGCATCACGTGATCTCTCAAGTGTGTTGTTTTTAAGAATTTGGCGGATTTGTGCATGTTTGAGTGTAGGTGGGAGGTGACCTTGAAGTAATGAGAGGTTGACTATGGGGAGAATGTATGATAATAGTATTGGAAGTGTACTTTTTATCCATGTTACTGGGCATGGATCAAGAAAGGAAGTTGTGGTGTTGAGATTGGAAATGATATTCTTTAGTGAATCTTTTGATATAGGGTGAAAGTCTGACCATTCGTCAGTGCAGTGATGATCTATATTGAAATTGTCTGGAGTCATTATAGGTTGTATAGATTTGTTTTGATAGTGGTTGGCTAAGGTTTGTACCGAAATGTCAGTAATTTCATTGCTAGATGTTTGTGGGTTATTAGTTAGATTTCTGACAATGGAGAATAGCTCTCGTGGTCTGTTATAAGATTTTGATAAGATTGCTGCATGGTAAGATTTTTTTTGTGCTATCTAAGGTATCCTTGTATTTTGTGAGATAGTTGTTATATATTTCCTTGTTGATGATTGATTTGGTTTTGCGCCATTTGAGTTCTATTTTTCTTAGTTCTCTTTTCATTTGTTTTAGCGTGTTGTTGAACCATGGTGTTCTATTAATTTTTGGATTAGTGGGCTTTTTTATGCGTTGATCAATTTTGGCTGCATTGTTGATTGTGTCATGCCAGTTTTTGACAGCTTCGTCTAGATCCATTGGGGATGACGAGAGGTAGGGTATTGTTATGTCTAAGAATTCAGTTTCATTAAATTTTTTAAATTTTGTAGTGGGATCACTTCGTGTGTAATTTTTGGTGTTATTGGTGTAGAATGTGAGGTTTGTTTTGATGATGTAATGATCAGACCAAGGTATTTGTGTGCATTCGAGGGAATCTGGGTTGAAAAGCTTGAAGAGTGTATTTGGGAGAAGAATAAGGTCAAGTGTGCCTCCTTTTATATGTGTTGTTGTATTGATTATTTGGTGAAAGTTGTGATAAGGAAGCTTATCATAGCTCAGGTAGGAGCTATAGAAAAGATGATGTGACTCTGAACAAGCAACCTGTCAGTTCTGGTAGAAGTGAGAAAACAGAGTTTTCACATAAAAGACTACCAGTCCCAGAATGCACCAGGTTTCCAGCAGCCATGAGAGGGGCTGAAGTGAGAAAATGTGTGTGCAATCAAGAGAGCTATGAGGTAATCCCTAAGCACTCATCTCAAAGGGCAGGACCTGATTCAACACAGCTGCGCTGTGTTAGGGAGGAGCACACATTAGGAAAGAATAAGAATAGAGCTTATTCTTCAGATAACAGTTTCAGCAAAGGCTACAGAAAGAGCTTCAGGAAAGGAGACAGCAACAGCTTTAAGCTCAAGCACCAGTATCACCTGGAGAAACAGAAGCCAAGCCAAGCGGATAGAGAAAGAAGGAAACTCTCTGGAAGGAAGAGAAGAAAGCCCATTGGATGGTCTGGGAGAGTCCAAGGCAGTACCCATACTGGGAGGTATTCCAAGTGCCAGCAGAGTCCATTGGACTGGATTCAGCCAGAGGAATGGATTGGCAGAGATAGGAATCACCAGTGGCTACCTGGAAGAGAGAAGACTGCACGTGGAAAGGACTTTCAGACCAAGGCCAGAAGGTATGTGAGAGGAGATCCAGTGTCCAGGGATCAAGATTGGAAGGCTGGACATCAGAGTTGGATTACATATTGGCCAAGCTATACAGAGAAGAATAATGATAGCAGGAGAGGCTCAGGTATGAACACTGATCCAGACCCTATCTATAATAGAGAATGGCAGCAAGGGAATAAGCATTCTCATGATAGTGCCTTAATGAAAGACTCGTCTGTGCCAATGTATGATAGTGACCCTATGCTGATTGATGAAGGGGGAGATACAGCAGATGAAACTATTACTTACATGGACTGTTCTCTATCTAAATGCTATTGCTAGCTTTCTGTAAGCAAACACATCAGCCATCACAAAGAAACCTAACTTTGTTCTTTATTTCCACTGCAAACAGCTCTTAAAGCAGGATTTGAGTTCACACAGTAGCAGCCAGCCAGCTAAAGGCTTCCAGCTGGTCAATTGATAGTAATTAAAGCTGCACCTGATTGTGTGTGTGAGCAAGGGAGAATCACTGCTGGGATCTGCGTGGAAAATAAGCAGAAGTTAACCTAACAAGCAAAGTTTATTTATTTCTTTGTGCCTTTGTATTTGGTAATTATTTTGCTAAGAAAACATTAGCTAATTGCCTGACAAGCGGAAGGTTGTTTTCTGATTTGCTTTCTGACTTTTTGTTATCCATTTAAACACTGCAAGCAAGTAACCTCATTTATATTGCTAACAAGCATACTTGTGCTGGGTGAATTAAACCCCATCAATAAAAGAAGTATTTTATTGGCCTTACCACTTGGTTTCACAACTCAATTATTGTCATCAGCTGTGTTTGGGAGTGAATGAACTACAATACCCACAATACCTTGCAAGAATCATATGAATATATGCATCGTCAAGATTGTGTAAGTTCTCACCCTAGGCAGCCGTCTGACAAATGGCGTAGTTTTTCGGATTGCTTTTTGCACCAAGAGGATTTATTTGCTGTGGATTACAAATAAAAGTCAAGTTTGAAGCTGAAAGAAGATTTTTTCCCTCATCTGCCCTTTGGAGGAGAAGTGGTTGTTCCAGGAAGCTGTCCCAGAGGAAAAGACCCTGTGCAAAGTGGGATTCATCACTGAGACAAGGTAATATGTACCTGGGCATGTCTAGTGGTGGATGTGTGTAAGCACAGGGGGTAATTGAAAAAAAAAAAAAAGTTGAAAAAAACACACCTGGTTGGAAGGTGCTGCTCTTTGTTTTTTTTTTTCCTTTATTTCTTGCAGGGGTCAAGATGGATCCGAAGGAGATGGCTGAATGGATGGCAGCCCAATTTTGCAAGCAGCAGGAGCTATCACAGCAGGCCCAGGACACTGCTATGAAGGCCTTAATGGAACAGCAGAAACCAGTGCTTGATCTGGTGCAAGCTCTAGTTCAGCTGCAGAGCCAAAGTGGAACAGAGGCAAGACCAGCAGTTAGTACTGGTACACCACATGTGGACAATGTGGGACTCAATCAAGGGATTGGGGCATTTAATTTTGGGAAATTAACTCCAGATGATAATGTTGATGATTTTCTAGAGTCTTTTGAAAGAGTGGCACAGGCTTTAGCATGGCCAGAGACCCAGTGGGCAGTAATGCTGGCAGCCTCATTAACTGGAGAGGCACTTGCAGCCTACAGAGCAATGCCAGCAGCCCAGGCTTTGATTTATAAGGATGTAAAGGCAGCTATTAGAGATCGCCTAGGGTTGTCTATTTCAGAGTATAGGCGAATGTTTAGAGCTGTTACATTGAAAGTGGGTGAGACACCCAGGGCTCTGAGTCAGAGAATCAGAAGTTTAGCTGTAAAATGGTTGGAGCCTGAGCAAAAGACAGTAGAAATGTTATTAGATATTATAATGCTGGAACAATTTATGCTTGGGGTACCTAAAGATTTGAATGTTTTTCTTATACAGCAAAATTGCCAAAATCTTGGAGAGGCAACCATGCTAGCAGAGAGATTCTTGGAAGCCACACAGGCTTGCCATAGAATGGGTGGCCCTCTAAAGATGGAGGCTGAGGCTAGATGTGCTGTATTAGAAAAGAGAATAATTAAGAATGTTTCTGAAAATGAATGTACTGTATCAAACCAGATGACACAGTGGAATAGAAAGAAATGTTTCAAATATGGAAAATTGGGACATTTAGAGAAGAGATGCCAGACACACACTAGTTTAATGGGTCTGGATTTAAAACAGCCCAAGGAAGGATTTCTTTTGATGGTTGATGTGCAGGGAATTACCACAAATGCATTATTAGACTCTGGGGCAGACCAGAGTATGATGTCAAAAAGGCTTTGGAAGAGGATAGAGGCCCAAGAAAGATTTGTGCCTAGAACCCCTGAAAGCCAAGTTCACATCAGATGCATTCATGGTGCTGCATCATCATATCCCACCTATAGGCTAAAGGTTAAGTGCCTAGGGAAACAAGAGGAAGTCCTATTAGCAGTGGTGCCTAGGCTACCCTTTGATTTGGTTCTAGGAAGAGACTGGCCAAGATTTAAGCAGGGTCTAGTGGAAGGACTAGGAAAGAAGGAGGGAGAAGGTTTAATGGTAGTAGCTCCCGGGCACTGTTCCCTCTAAGCTGTGCGCATGTGCGCGCGCACACACCTCGCCGAGCGAGCGCACATACTTTACAACAGAGCGCACAAAAATTACGGCTCTGATTCTGATATAAAACACCACAGACGTCTTAAAATTTAAAAGTTATGATTGTAATTACTAGAAATTTCCCACTTCATTTAGTAATTGTCTATTTTCATTTAATTTGATTAAAATCAATGTGGTGTACATACTGTATTCTGACGTGTAGTCAAATTTTAAAGTCTATAACTCCAATGTCGTTATGTGGCGCACAAAAATTTAACCTTCCTTCAAAAGCTGCACACAGCTGATATTTTATGCGCACACAGCCTACAGAAAATTAGAGGGAACATTGCTCCCGGGCCTTTATTTGGAAGTCCTCAGACCCCAGCTAAAAAGATGGTTAAGCGTCCAGAAGACCAAGCTACCCCAAAGCAGATATTCGTCCTAAAGTACCATAAGGTCTCTGAGAAGGCCCAAGCTCCTAAGCGGGCAACCCCTCAGTCTGCTGGGTTTGACCTATGCAGCATAGAGAATGTGACTGTACCTAGCCAAGGGAGAGCCCTGGTTGACACCGGTCTCCAAGTGGAAATCCCTATTGGATGTTATGGGAGAATAGCCCCAAGGTCCGGATTAGCCCTTAAATATTTCATCGATGTGGGTGCGGGAGTAATTGATCCCGATTACAGGGGCAATATTAAAGTTCTGTTGTTTAACTTTGGACAGAATGAGTATCACGTGAAGACAGGAGACAAAATTGCCCAATTGATTTGTGAGAGGCTGGGTTTTCCACCTGTGGAGGAGGTCACATCCCTAGAGAGTTCTGAACGTGGAGCCAAAGGCTTTGGTCCTACTGATGTCAAAGGGGTTAAAAGCTTAGCTGCCACCTGTGCCCGAGAGAGGGAGTGAAGAGGAAGATTTGGGACCCCAGGTATCTGATTGTAAAGAAAAATCAGAGCCCCAAATAGGTGAGGACCTGACAATGGTACAACAGGAAGAAATTAGGAAGTTGCTTAAGGAATTCCCAGATGTGTTGACACCCATACCTGGGGAGACCCATTTGGTGGCCCATGAAATAATAACTCCACCTGGGAAATTGGTTCGTCAAAGGCCATACCGCTTGCCTGAAGCCAAAAGACAGGAGGTGGTGGCACAAGTCCAGGAGATGTTGGACATGGGGGTAATAGAGGAGTCAAAGAGTCCCTGGAATAGCCCCATAGTCCTGGTGCCGAAGCCTGATGGATCCTTAAGATTTTGTATTGACTTCCGGCAGGTAAACACCATATCAGTTTTTGATGCATATCCAATGCCAAGAATTGAGGAGCTGTTGGACCAGCTGGGACAGGCTCAATACTTAACCACCCTTGATATGACAAAAGGATATTGGCAAATCCCTCTCACCAGGGAGTCGAAGCCGAAGACTGCGTTCAGCACCCCCGTTGGCCTTTTCCAGTTCAAAAGGATGCCTTTCGGACTGCATGGAGCAGCGGCTACCTGCCAAAGGTTAGTGGATCAGGTACTTCGACCCCACCAAAGTTATGCTTTTGCATACATGGATGATGTCATAATCCATAGTAACACCTGGGCGGAGCATTTGAAGAGGATCAGGGCAGTCTTGTGCTCTATGAAGCAAGCGGGAATCACTTTAAATCCGAAGAAGTGTGCCTTTGCAAATAGGGAGGTAAAATACCTAGGCCACCTAGTGGGAAAAGGAAAAATTAAACCTCTATTAAGCAAAATAGATAGCATCAGGAATTTTCCTCCTCCAACAACCAAGAAACAACTAAGAAGTTTCTTAGGACTTATTGGATACTACCGCCGGTTTATACCGCAATTCGCAGAGAAAAGTGCCATTTTCAAGGATATGCTGCGAAAGAATTGTCCAAACCAGATAAAGTGGACACCAGAAGCTGAAAAAGCGTTTTCAGTATTAAAAGAAAAATTGTGTACAGGACCGGTACTGAAAGGAGTAGACTTCAAGAAACCCTTTCTGGTTCAAACCGATGCATCGGATGTAGGGCTAGGAGCAGTCCTATCCCAGTGCCATGATGGGGAGGAGCATCCTGTGATGTACCTGAGCAGGAAGTTGTCACTGGCTGAACAAAAGTATTCCACGATAGAAAAAGAGTGTTTGGCTATCAAGTGGTCAGTGGAGGCGTTAAGGTTTTACCTTACAGGGAGAAAGTTCCAGTTGGTCACGGACCATGCCCCACTTAAGTGGTTGCAGCAAATGAAGAACCACAATGCCAGGTTGACACGCTGGTACATGGCCTTACAGGCGTTTGATTTTCAGGTTGAACATCGTGCCGGGAAGTTACACAAGAATGCGGGTGCACTTTCCCGTATTACGGACTGTAGAGAAGAAGTTTCACCAGTAAAACCAGTCCATAATAACTTAAGCAGGGGGGTATGTGATAAGGAAGCTTATCATAGCTCAGGTAGGAGCTATAGAAAAGATGATGTGACTCTGAACAAGCAACCTGTCAGTTCTGGTAGAAGTGAGAAAACAGAGTTTTCACATAAAAGACTACCAGTCCCAGAATGCACCAGGTTTCCAGCAGCCATGAGAGGGGCTGAAGTGAGAAAATGTGTGTGCAATCAAGAGAGCTATGAGGTAATCCCTAAGCACTCATCTCAAAGGGCAGGACCTGATTCAACACAGCTGCGCTGTGTTAGGGAGGAGCACACATTAGGAAAGAATAAGAATAGAGCTTATTCTTCAGATAACAGTT
Source organism: Ichthyophis bannanicus (assembly GCA_033557465.1). Classification (NCBI taxonomy): domain Eukaryota; kingdom Metazoa; phylum Chordata; class Amphibia; order Gymnophiona; family Ichthyophiidae; genus Ichthyophis; species Ichthyophis bannanicus. Next base: position 572,350,872 of record CM066031.1, on the reverse strand, counting down.
TCAGCAAAGGCTACAGAAAGAGCTTCAGGAAAGGAGACAGCAACAGCTTTAAGCTCAAGCACCAGTATCACCTGGAGAAACAGAAGCCAAGCCAAGCGGATAGAGAAAGAAGGAAACTCTCTGGAAGGAAGAGAAGAAAGCCCATTGGATGGTCTGGGAGAGTCCAAGGCAGTACCCATACTGGGAGGTATTCCAAGTGCCAGCAGAGTCCATTGGACTGGATTCAGCCAGAGGAATGGATTGGCAGAGATAGGAATCACCAGTGGCTACCTGGAAGAGAGAAGACTGCACGTGGAAAGGACTTTCAGACCAAGGCCAGAAGGTATGTGAGAGGAGATCCAGTGTCCAGGGATCAAGATTGGAAGGCTGGACATCAGAGTTGGATTACATATTGGCCAAGCTATACAGAGAAGAATAATGATAGCAGGAGAGGCTCAGGTATGAACACTGATCCAGACCCTATCTATAATAGAGAATGGCAGCAAGGGAATAAGCATTCTCATGATAGTGCCTTAATGAAAGACTCGTCTGTGCCAATGTATGATAGTGACCCTATGCTGATTGATGAAGGGGGAGATACAGCAGATGAAACTATTACTTACATGGACTGTTCTCTATCTAAATGCTATTGCTAGCTTTCTGTAAGCAAACACATCAGCCATCACAAAGAAACCTAACTTTGTTCTTTATTTCCACTGCAAACAGCTCTTAAAGCAGGATTTGAGTTCACACAGTAGCAGCCAGCCAGCTAAAGGCTTCCAGCTGGTCAATTGATAGTAATTAAAGCTGCACCTGATTGTGTGTGTGTGAGCAAGGGAGAATCACTGCTGGGATCTGCGTGGAAAATAAGCAGAAGTTAACCTAACAAGCAAAGTTTATTTATTTCTTTGTGCCTTTGTATTTGGTAATTATTTTGCTAAGAAAACATTAGCTAATTGCCTGACAAGCGGAAGGTTGTTTTCTGATTTGCTTTCTGACTTTTTGTTATCCATTTAAACACTGCAAGCAAGTAACCTCATTTATATTGCTAACAAGCATACTTGTGCTGGGTGAATTAAACCCCATCAATAAAAGAAGTATTTTATTGGCCTTACCACTTGGTTTCACAACTCAATTATTGTCATCAGCTGTGTTTGGGAGTGAATGAACTACAATACCCACAATACCTTGCAAGAATCATATGAATATATGCATCGTCAAGATTGTGTAAGTTCTCACCCTAGGCAGCCGTCTGACAAATGGCGTAGTTTTTCGGATTGCTTTTTGCACCAAGAGGATTTATTTGCTGTGGATTACAAATAAAAGTCAAGTTTGAAGCTGAAAGAAGATTTTTTTTCCCTCATCTGCCCTTTGGAGGAGAAGTGGTTGTTCCAGGAAGCTGTCCCAGAGGAAAAGACCCTGTGCAAAGTGGGATTCATCACTGAGACAAGGTAATATGTACCTGGGCATGTCTAGTGGTGGATGTGTGTAAGCACAGGGGGTAATTGAAAAAAAAAAAAAAAAGTTGAAAAAAACACACCTGGTTGGAAGGTGCTGCTCTTTGTTTTTTTTTTTCCTTTATTTCTTGCAGGGGTCAAGATGGATCCGAAGGAGATGGCTGAATGGATGGCAGCCCAATTTTGCAAGCAGCAGGAGCTATCACAGCAGGCCCAGGACACTGCTATGAAGGCCTTAATGGAACAGCAGAAACCAGTGCTTGATCTGGTGCAAGCTCTAGTTCAGCTGCAGAGCCAAAGTGGAACAGAGGCAAGACCAGCAGTTAGTACTGGTACACCACATGTGGACAATGTGGGACTCAATCAAGGGATTGGGGCATTTAATTTTGGGAAATTAACTCCAGATGATAATGTTGATGATTTTCTAGAGTCTTTTGAAAGAGTGGCACAGGCTTTAGCATGGCCAGAGACCCAGTGGGCAGTAATGCTGGCAGCCTCATTAACTGGAGAGGCACTTGCAGCCTACAGAGCAATGCCAGCAGCCCAGGCTTTGATTTATAAGGATGTAAAGGCAGCTATTAGAGATCGCCTAGGGTTGTCTATTTCAGAGTATAGGCGAATGTTTAGAGCTGTTACATTGAAAGTGGGTGAGACACCCAGGGCTCTGAGTCAGAGAATCAGAAGTTTAGCTGTAAAATGGTTGGAGCCTGAGCAAAAGACAGTAGAAATGTTATTAGATATTATAATGCTGGAACAATTTATGCTTGGGGTACCTAAAGATTTGAATGTTTTTCTTATACAGCAAAATTGCCAAAATCTTGGAGAGGCAACCATGCTAGCAGAGAGATTCTTGGAAGCCACACAGGCTTGCCATAGAATGGGTGGCCCTCTAAAGATGGAGGCTGAGGCTAGATGTGCTGTATTAGAAAAGAGAATAATTAAGAATGTTTCTGAAAATGAATGTACTGTATCAAACCAGATGACACAGTGGAATAGAAAGAAATGTTTCAAATATGGAAAATTGGGACATTTAGAGAAGAGATGCCAGACACACACTAGTTTAATGGGTCTGGATTTAAAACAGCCCAAGGAAGGATTTCTTTTGATGGTTGATGTGCAGGGAATTACCACAAATGCATTATTAGACTCTGGGGCAGACCAGAGTATGATGTCAAAAAGGCTTTGGAAGAGGATAGAGGCCCAAGAAAGATTTGTGCCTAGAACCCCTGAAAGCCAAGTTCACATCAGATGCATTCATGGTGCTGCATCATCATATCCCACCTATAGGCTAAAGGTTAAGTGCCTAGGGAAACAAGAGGAAGTCCTATTAGCAGTGGTGCCTAGGCTACCCTTTGATTTGGTTCTAGGAAGAGACTGGCCAAGATTTAAGCAGGGTCTAGTGGAAGGACTAGGAAAGAAGGAGGGAGAAGGTTTAATGGTAGTAGCTCCCGGGCACTGTTCCCTCTAAGCTGTGCGCATGTGCGCGCGCACACACCTCGCCGAGCGAGCGCACATACTTTACAACAGAGCGCACAAAAATTACGGCTCTGATTCTGATATAAAACACCACAGACGTCTTAAAATTTAAAAGTTATGATTGTAATTACTAGAAATTTCCCACTTCATTTAGTAATTGTCTATTTTCATTTAATTTGATTAAAATCAATGTGGTGTACATACTGTATTCTGACGTGTAGTCAAATTTTAAAGTCTATAACTCCAATGTCGTTATGTGGCGCACAAAAATTTAACCTTCCTTCAAAAGCTGCACACAGCTGATATTTTATGCGCACACAGCCTACAGAAAATTAGAGGGAACATTGCTCCCGGGCCTTTATTTGGAAGTCCTCAGACCCCAGCTAAAAAGATGGTTAAGCGTCCAGAAGACCAAGCTACCCCAAAGCAGATATTCGTCCTAAAGTACCATAAGGTCTCTGAGAAGGCCCAAGCTCCTAAGCGGGCAACCCCTCAGTCTGCTGGGTTTGACCTATGCAGCATAGAGAATGTGACTGTACCTAGCCAAGGGAGAGCCCTGGTTGACACCGGTCTCCAAGTGGAAATCCCTATTGGATGTTATGGGAGAATAGCCCCAAGGTCCGGATTAGCCCTTAAATATTTCATCGATGTGGGTGCGGGAGTAATTGATCCCGATTACAGGGGCAATATTAAAGTTCTGTTGTTTAACTTTGGACAGAATGAGTATCACGTGAAGACAGGAGACAAAATTGCCCAATTGATTTGTGAGAGGCTGGGTTTTCCACCTGTGGAGGAGGTCACATCCCTAGAGAGTTCTGAACGTGGAGCCAAAGGCTTTGGTCCTACTGATGTCAAAGGGGTTAAAAGCTTAGCTGCCACCTGTGCCCGAGAGAGGGAGTGAAGAGGAAGATTTGGGACCCCAGGTATCTGATTGTAAAGAAAAATCAGAGCCCCAAATAGGTGAGGACCTGACAATGGTACAACAGGAAGAAATTAGGAAGTTGCTTAAGGAATTCCCAGATGTGTTGACACCCATACCTGGGGAGACCCATTTGGTGGCCCATGAAATAATAACTCCACCTGGGAAATTGGTTCGTCAAAGGCCATACCGCTTGCCTGAAGCCAAAAGACAGGAGGTGGTGGCACAAGTCCAGGAGATGTTGGACATGGGGGTAATAGAGGAGTCAAAGAGTCCCTGGAATAGCCCCATAGTCCTGGTGCCGAAGCCTGATGGATCCTTAAGATTTTGTATTGACTTCCGGCAGGTAAACGCCATATCAGTTTTTGATGCATATCCAATGCCAAGAATTGAGGAGCTGTTGGACCAGCTGGGACAGGCTCAATACTTAACCACCCTTGATATGACAAAAGGATATTGGCAAATCCCTCTCACCAGGGAGTCGAAGCCGAAGACTGCGTTCAGCACCCCCGTTGGCCTTTTCCAGTTCAAAGGATGCCTTTCGGACTGCATGGAGCAGCGGCTACCTGCCAAAGGTTAGTGGATCAGGTACTTCGACCCCACCAAAGTTATGCTTTTGCATACATGGATGATGTCATAATCCATAGTAACACCTGGGCGGAGCATTTGAAGAGGATCAGGGCAGTCTTGTGCTCTATGAAGCAAGCGGGAATCACTTTAAATCCGAAGAAGTGTGCCTTTGCAATAGGGAGGTAAAATACCTAGGCCACCTAGTGGGAAAAGGAAAAATTAAACCTCTATTAAGCAAAATAGATAGCATCAGGAATTTTCCTCCTCCAACAACCAAGAAACAACTAAGAAGTTTCTTAGGACTTATTGGATACTACCGCCGGTTTATACCGCAATTCGCAGAGAAAAGTGCCATTTTCAAGGATATGCTGCGAAAGAATTGTCCAAACCAGATAAAGTGGACACCAGAAGCTGAAAAAGCGTTTTCAGTATTAAAAGAAAAATTGTGTACAGGACCGGTACTGAAAGGAGTAGACTTCAAGAAACCCTTTCTGGTTCAAACCGATGCATCGGATGTAGGGCTAGGAGCAGTCCTATCCCAGTGCCATGATGGGAAGGAGCATCCTGTGATGTACCTGAGCAGGAAGTTGTCACTGGCTGAACAAAAGTATTCCACGATAGAAAAAGAGTGTTTGGCTATCAAGTGGTCAGTGGAGGCGTTAAGGTTTTACCTTACAGGGAGAAAGTTCCAGTTGGTCACGGACCATGCCCCACTTAAGTGGTTGCAGCAAATGAAGAACCACAATGCCAGGTTGACACGCTGGTACATGGCCTTACAGGCGTTTGATTTTCAGGTTGAACATCGTGCCGGGAAGTTACACAAGAATGCGGGTGCACTTTCCCGTATTACGGACTGTAGAGAAGAAGTTTCACCAGTAAAACCAGTCCATAATAACTTAAGCAGGGGGGTATGTGATAAGGAAGCTTATCATAGCTCAGGTAGGAGCTATAGAAAAGATGATGTGACTCTGAACAAGCAACCTGTCAGTTCTGGTAGAAGTGAGAAAACAGAGTTTTCACATAAAAGACTACCAGTCCCAGAATGCACCAGGTTTCCAGCAGCCATGAGAGGGGCTGAAGTGAGAAAATGTGTGTGCAATCAAGAGAGCTATGAGGTAATCCCTAAGCACTTATCTCAAAGGGCAGGACCTGATTCAACACAGCTGCGCTGTGTTAGGGAGGAGCACACATTAGGAAAGAATAAGAATAGAGCTTATTCTTCAGATAACAGTTTCAGCAAAGGCTACAGAAAGAGCTTCAGGAAAGGAGACAGCAACAGCTTTAAGCTCAAGCACCAGTATCACCTGGAGAAACAGAAGCCAAGCCAAGCGGATAGAGAAAGAAGGAAACTCTCTGGAAGGAAGAGAAGAAAGCCCATTGGATGGTCTGGGAGAGTCCAAGGCAGTACCCATACTGGGAGGTATTCCAAGTGCCAGCAGAGTCCATTGGACTGGATTCAGCCAGAGGAATGGATTGGCAGAGATAGGAATCACCAGTGGCTACCTGGAAGAGAGAAGACTGCACATGGAAAGGACTTTCAGACCAAGGCCAGAAGGTATGTGAGAGGAGATCCAGTGTTCAGGGATCAAGATTGGAAGGCTGGACATCAGAGTTGGATTACATATTGGCCAGGCTATACAGAGAAGAATAATGATAGCAGGAGAGGCTCAGGTATGAACACTGATCCAGACCCTATCTATAATAGAGAATGGCAGCAAGGGAATAAGCATTCTCATGATAGTGCCTTAATGAAAGACTCGTCTGTGCCAATGTATGATAGTGACCCTATGCTGATTGATGAAGGGGGAGATACAGCAGATGAAACTATTACTTACATGGACTGTTCTCTATCTAAATGCTATTGCTAGCTTTCTGTAAGCAAACACATCAGCCATCACAAAGAAACCTAACTTTGTTCTTTATTTCCACTGCAAACAGCTCTTAAAGCAGGATTTGAGTTCACACAGTAGCAGCCAGCCAGCTAAAGGCTTCCAGCTGGTCAATTGATAGTAATTAAAGCTGCACCTGATTGTGTGTGTGTGAGCAAGGGAGAATCACTGCTGGGATCTGCGTGGAAAATAAGCAGAAGTTAACCTAACAAGCAAAGTTTATTTATTTCTTTGTGCCTTTGTATTTGGTAATTATTTTGCTAAGAAAACATTAGCTAATTGCCTGACAAGCGGAAGGTTGTTTTCTGATTTGCTTTCTGACTTTTTGTTATCCATTTAAACACTGCAAGCAAGTAACCTCATTTATATTGCTAACAAGCATACTTGTGCTGGGTGAATTAAACCCCATCAATAAAAGAAGTATTTTATTGGCCTTACCACTTGGTTTCACAACTCAATTATTGTCATCAGCTGTGTTTGGGAGTGAATGAACTACAATACCCACAATACCTTGCAAGAATCATATGAATATATGCATCGTCAAGATTGTGTAAGTTCTCACCCTAGGCAGCCGTCTGACAAAGTCCATGTCTGATATGGATTCTAGGAACAAGTTGGATTCCGATGCTGGAAGTGAGGGGAGGTTGAAATCGCCAAGCATGATTATGGGATTTTGTTCCGTAGATGAGCCAAGGAATTCAATTAGTGAATCTAGGCTATCTGCTTTTTGATCAGGGGGTCTATATATTAAGAAAATTCTAAAAATGCTGGTTTTTATAATTAAGGTGTCAATGTTGTTGGCTATATTGGATTGTATTGTTTTAGCATTTAATCTCTTTTTTGTCATTATAAGTACTCCTCCTCCTATTTTGTTGGTTCTATGTGTATAGTTTATATCGTAGTCGTCACTATTAAGTTGGTTTAGGTAGACTGTATCCATTTCAGCTAGCCAAGTCTCCGTCACGCATAAAATATCAGGTTTTAAGTTAGTTATTAAATCGTTGAATATGGGAAGTTTGTTTTTCATTGAACGGGCATTTATAAGGATGCAAGATAGGGAAGTAGTGTTGTTGATGTTATTTTCATTTGTTATTTGTTATTTGTTGTGAATTAGTTTGTTTTATTTGTATAAGTCGGTGGTAGTTTATTTTTGCATAGTGGCGTGGGTTTGTGTGTCCAATATGGTTGTAATTTCTGATTGTTGTTTGTATTATAGGGATTGCCATGTGGTTTTTGGTTGTTAAGCTTAGTGTTAGGTCAATTAAGATTGTCAATAATATACAGCTGTAAGATATTTTTAGTATCATGGTGTTTGAGCGCGGCATATTCAATGTATAGAGGGGGTTTGTTATGATTTATATAGCCGGTAGTAGGTTCGTGCCTAAGAGTAACAGAACAGTAATCTAATACTGGCAACAGTGGTAAATTATACAGAGTAGTATGGAAAATGAGTTGCTTGCAACAGTGACGATTCAGACAGTGGTTATAAATGACTTACTGGCAACAGTAGAAATAAATAAGTTACTGGAAACAGTGAACATCAGATAGTGGAGTTTGAAGTTATAAAGTTGTATCAGTGACAGCAATAATGAGTTTGAGTTCTGGTGGTATATAGAGTAAATGTACTTGCCACAGAATACTAATAAAACACATTAATTAGAATTGCTGGTGAGTAGTTATACTGAATATAACAATGATAAACTAGCTGAGATGAAGGGGTAGTAATCTAATATAATTAAACAATAGTCTATTAAGAATATATCAGTATAAGCGTGTTCAAGGTAGGATATACATGCTGACATGCCCTTCTGCTGGTGGTGCTGGTGGTGTGCAGTCTCAAGCCATCCAGTGTGCAGGTAGGCGGCTGCCTATGGTGCGTGTTCTGGGGTAGTAGGGGTGCCTGCATAGATGTCCACGCTTCCCCCCAACACCGCCTGCCAATGTTCTGTGCCCTTGGAGGTACCTGCTGGGTACTATCCCCTGTGACACTGTGATAAACACTCTCGTGCCCATGTTGGGCCCTCATCAGTTGCTGTCTGGCTGCTGTACAGTTTCAGCATTCCTAAGTGCCACCTAGGCATCTGCCTAGACCGCACTGTGCCCCAGCTGCACCACAGCATGTGCCGCCTGCAGCCCTCTGTATCCCCTTTCCCAGCATCTGTCCAGTTGCCCATTCCGACATGCCCACCCTGCTGTTGTGGAACATGTGCATGCCATAGGAAACCTGTCCAATGGAGAGGGAAACCCTGATCAGTGCTATTTCACTGTGGATCATTCACCTTGTATGGGGATGGAGCGTAGACCCTTCCAAAATGCATATCTTTTTTTTGGGGCTTTCTTGGGAGTGTTTTTTGATGTTTCCCATTACTATCACTATTGCCCAGCTTGGTTATGTTTTTTTACATTTACTTCTGTTCATTTTCAATGTTTATTTGCCCTTTTGTTCCGTGCACATGTATCACACTTATCACTTTTTGTAGGTTTCCCTGGTTTTGCTGTACATTGCTGACGGAAATGGTTTCTTTTCCCTTTAAATCAGCTCTAACGCCAGGGTTTCACTGGCGTTAGTTTTCAGCCTCAGATTTCACAGTGTTGGTGTGCGGGGAGCCTCTCCCCTCCCACTCTCCACCCATTGACTCCTTGTCTCCGCCCCTGGGGAGCTTTCCTCCGCCCTCCGGGAGCCTTTCCCCGCCTTCAGTGCTCGTCTGCGCCGCAGCACGCGTTATCGCGCGATATGGTACCTGTGTGTCTTAAAAAGTGCCATCATCACGCGATAAGGTACGTGCAGAGCGCACGTTAAGACAGTTTAGTAAACATACTCTGTACTTCCATATCCATGTGGACGATATAATGATTTACACACCATTCAACACCAAAATATGAAGGTATAATAAGTTGCTTCACTGACATCTCCCTATGGCTGGCAAACTCCCAAAAAATCAGCTAAAAGAAAATGGAAATACTATTCATAACTAAGGACACTGACTTCAAAGCCCCGACCTCAATAGTTTTAAATGACACAAGTATGAATGTACAACCACATGTTAAGTACTTGGGCATTATCTTAAATCAACAACTCACCTTGAAGCCACATATAACTGCAACAACAAAATTAATATACTATAAAATCAGCACTTTTTATGATCTCCTCCCTCTCTTGGATCCATCCAATTTCCGTTCAGCCTTCCAAGCAATCATAACACCGTATTTTGACTACTGTAATTCCATGTATCAAGGATTGCCAAAATCCACACTTCTTCCCTTACACACTGTATTGCATACTGCAGGATGCATAATTCAAGGCGCATCAAAATTTGACTATGTTAACCCCTTCCTATGACAGCTCCATTGGCTACCATTACTGAGTTGTATACACTACACAATTCTGCTCCTCACCTTTAAAATCATCAACAGCTACTCATCACAATATCTAAAGACACTGTTGTATCCTACCAACAGAAGTAGAATGAGAAGACAAAATACAATAAATATGCTGAACATACTACAGGAAAAAACTAAGGGGTATGTTTACTAGACCGTCTTAACGTGCGCTCTGTAATGTTATCGCGCGATAAGGTACCTTATCGTGCGATAATGGTGCTTTACAAGGCGCGCAGGTACCTTATCGCGTGATAATGTGCGCTGCGGCGCAAACGAGCGCTGAAGGTGGGGAAAGGCTCCCGGAGGGCGGAGGAAGGCTCCCCAGGGGCGGAGAGAAGGGGTCAATGGGTAGAGAGTGGGAGGGGAGAGGCTCCCTCCACACTAACGCTGTGAAATCCAAGGCTCAAAACTAACGCCAGTGAAACCCTGGCGTTAGAGCTGATTTAAAGGGAAGAGAAACCATTTCTGTCAGCAATGTACAGGCAAACCAGGGAATCCTACATAAAAGTGATAATTGTGATACATGTGCACGGAACAAAAGGGCAAATAAACCTTGAAAATGTACAGAAGAAAATGTAAAAATAAAATAACCAAGCTGGCCAATAGTGATATCAATGGGAAACATCAAAAAACACTCCAAAGAAAGCTCCAAAAAAAGGATATGAATTTTGGAAGGGTCTATGCTCCGTCCGCATACAAGGTGAATGAGCCCACAGTGTAATTGTGCTGAGCAGGGTTTCAGACTCCATCGGCCAGGTTTCCTATGGCGTGCACATGTTCCACAACAGCAGGGCGGGCATGTCGGAATGGGCAACTGGACAGATGCTGGAAAAGGGGATGCAGAGGGCTGCAGGCGGCACATGCTGCGGTGCAGCTGGCCCACAGTGCAGACTAGGGTGATGCCTAGCTGGCCCATAGGAATGCTGAAACAGTAGAGCAGCCAGACAGCAACCTCTGAGGGCCCAACATGGGCACGAGTGTGCTTCCCACAGTGTCACAGGGGATAATACCCAGCAGGTACCCCGAAGGGCACGGAACATTGGCATGCGGTGCTGGGGGGAAGCGTGGACAGCTATGCAGCCACCTCTACCCCAGAACCCGCACCATAGGCAGCCACCTACCTGCACACTGTATGGCCTGAGACTGCGCTCCACCAGCACCACCAGCAGAAGGGCATGTCAGCATGGTGGCAGAGGGATACCGGTGGTGGATTGGGCAGTGGCAGCTGCACAGAGCAGACCGTGGCCTAGCCCTGTGTAGGTGGGGGCCATGCACTGCAACAGACAGGCCCTGTCTGACGAACAGTCATGGCATCACCAGGGAATGCATTGTCTCTGTGGCAACACAGTGGTGCAGTGCACACAGCCAGTGTGTTCAGAAGCAGAAGGTCACAGGTTCAAGACCCAGCTGTGGTTCCTGACAACCCAGTCCCCATATTTTACCCACTACTAAAACGTGCTAATACAGGCAGAACCTTTATTGCAGATGACGTAAACATGCCCAAAACACCTACATTTTACCCTACAGAGCAAAGACACCATAAACAGGCGCATTACCTAGAGCAGAGTCTCCCAAATGCAGTCCTGGAGGGCCAAACACCATTCAGGTTCCATGCTGCCTCTAATAAAGATGCCTGTGCTGCATTTCTAAGCGCCGCCCCCCATGGTATGCAGATGTATCTCATGCATATTCATGAGGGACCCAAAATATCAAAACCAAACCCTTAAATAAACCCCTTATTCTAAAACATTATTTTTGTCAGAAGAGGCTGGAGGAGACTGAAATGGAAATCCAGTCACACCAAACAACCCATTCTTTTTTCTTTTTTATATAATACGATAACACGCTATACTTAGCTCATAACCATAGTCCAGTGAAGCTTCATCACACCAAAACTAGGTTTTCAAGAAGCGGTCAGGTAATCAATCCACGACGTACGTTTTGGGCCAACGGGCCCTGTTTCAAGTGTTTGTACTCTTCCAAGATACACCGCTGTAAAAAGCTTCCATCCTCCACAAGCTTCACTGGATAATTAAAGGGGAAAAGCCATAATCATTGGCTAACATTCACTGTCACTCAAGAAGGAGATCCAATCAACCAAACGGGAGACCCCATTGTCATCGGGGAATCCCTTAGTGTCATGGATTACGTTATAGCAAGCTGAATCATTCAACTTCTTTGTTTAACCCCATAGGTTGGACAGCCTGTAACTCAAAAATCAGCTGTTGTTCACACCGTTGCAATGCTAAAAGCCGATTACCCCCCCGAGGGTTTGGAGGGATAAAATCCAATACCGTCCAAACAAAATCAGTATTAAATTGATGGTGACAGTCCTCACAATGCTCAACCAAGGGGGCTGACAGAACCTTTTGCCGGATTCTAGAGGCATGTTCACTAAGGCGGACTCTAATTTGTCGAGAAGTCCTGCCTATATAGATTAAAGGACAAGAACACTGTAAGGCATAGACTACATACGCTGACTCGCATGACGTCAGCCATCGACGCTGCAGGACTTTCCCCGTGTTAGGATGCACCCATTCCGTTCCAGTCAATGCCATCGCACAGTAGGCACAATGTGAACATGTGATATGTCCCCTAGTTTCAAAATCAGGAGGCAAAGGGCGATCTAAAGGGGTTGCAGAATGAACCAAACGATCTTGTAAGTTGCTACCCCTAGAGAAAGCTATCCGTAGGGGTTTCTGAAAACATTTATGCAATCCCAAAACTCCCCAATGTTTTCGAAGTACTGTCACAATAGAAGAACTCAAGGTAGTGAATGGTAACGTCTCCACTATGTAATCTGACTCCTGAGTCCCAGAAGATAATGTTTGATGATTTTCATCCAGAAGCCATTCACGGTGAGTATACAGGGCCCGTCTATAGGCCAACTTGATGACCTTCTCTGGATATCCCCGTTGAATCAATCTATTAATAAGATCACAGGCCTGAAATTTAAAATCGGATACTGTGGAACAAATCCTTCGCAACCGAAGAAATTGGCCATATGGTAAATTCTTCCGCATAGACCCGGGATGACAACTATGATACATAAGGAGACTGTTCCGCTGAACAGCCTTCCTGTATAAGGTTGTACGAAAGGTTCCCTGTTCCTTAATCACCATCATATCCAAAAATTCAATTTGTTTCAGATCAAAATGGGCAGTGAACTTCAAATTAGGTTTCAAGGCATTAATCCAGGTGAGAAAAGCCTGAAGACGCGGTAAGGTGTCAAACCACAAGAAAAAAACGTCATCCAGAAACCGTTGCCAAAAATGCACTGGTTTAAAGAAAACAGAAGGATATAACAAAACTTCTTCAAAATGAGCCATGTATAAAGTGGCTATAGAGGGGGCTACAGAGGCCCCCATTGCTATCCCATAAATTTGATGGTAGAATTGTCCCTCTGAGAGAAAATAGTTCTTAGTCAAAACCAGACGTAATAAATCACACAAAAATGCCCGAGGTAATCGCTTAGTAGCAAATTGAAAAAAGAAAGCATCAAATCCAAAACTTCGGCCTGATCAATATTAGTATATAAGGCTTCGACATCAAGTGTCACTAGATAAAATCCCAGGATGGTATAGATTCTTTAGCTAATTGCTGCAAGAAATGTGATGAATCCTTTATAAACGATTTGACCAGTGCTGCTTCTTTTTGCAAAAAAACATCGCAAAATTGCGATAAAGGTTCCAGCAGAGATTCTCTGCAGGACACGATAGGTCTTCCAGGGGGGGCAACGAGAGATTTATGAACTTTAGGTACCATATATATAATTGGTCGAAGTGGAGCTTCCAATTTCAAAAAAGCATGTTCACGTTTAGTCAGCCAACCTAAGGTTAACGCATCATCTAAAAGGACATTAATCTCTTGTTGGAGCGATATGGTAGGGTCCTTTGTAAGCAAACAATATGTTCGTCGATCAAGCAGATGATTTCGAAGGACTTCCATATAAGCCCCTGTTGATTGCACCACCACCGCCCCACCTTTGTCGGCCCGTCGAACTGTAATGTTAGGATCTTGTTGAAGTGTGGTTAAGGCCCGCCATCCAGCCTTGCTTAAATTGGACCAATCATAATGTCTCTTGCCCTCCAAACTTTGCAGATCCTTGAAAACCAAATTCTGAGGGACAGCATGAAAACCCGAACAGTGTTTGGCACACCAGGACTGGAGTTGGGAACCTCTGCCGTAAAGCAGCAGCCAACAAGGGCAGACACACCCGCACCCACGAGCTCCATTATCCAATGCCTCCTGAAGAGGCAGGACATTGGGCCCTGCGTGCATCTCCCAATACTAGCACTTGCATACCTTAGCAATGCCATCCTAAACCTGGGAATACGGTACACAGCTATCAAAAGGTTGCTATGATTACTGGCAGATAGCAATTCCGAAGTTAAGTACAATTTTCTGATTGAGCTGCATCATGGCAACCTTTCTGATGTCTGTGCTACAGGTCTTGTGTCTGACAGTGTTTACCACCCTGGGGAGTGACCCCAACAGTATTGCGTACCATAGCCATGCCTGCACTGTGCCCAGGACTGGAGCGGTGGCCAGGGCTGCCAAACACCTCTATAGTTGTACAATGCTGGCATAGGTGTGGGAGTTTGTGTCTGTCTATCCAGTGTGTGGTGGCTGCAAACACCCTCCACAGCCCACACTGCCAGCACTGTTGTCAGTATTGGCCTGCCAATGTGCATAATGAGGAGCAAGGTACCATGGGTATAGCCCGGACAGGGTGGCCTGGCCAGGATGCATCTGCACAGGGCATAGGGCACTGGCTGGGACATTGTAGTGCCCGGCCACCACCTGCACAGACAGGGTGGCCACAGCATGTCCTGCTGGGAGATCACTCTCACCCTGACTGAGCAGTGACCACGACATGGCTAGGTTCCCCCATAGTGTTTCTCTCATATGATATTTCTGGGTTTCCTTTTGGGGGCCCAATCACTGATTTATCTGCTTAGTGTGTATGCTGACATCCCAGTTCTGGGTGCATACATCTCCTCCAGGGACATGCACTATGGATTAGCTAGCAGACTGTCTGTAGCTAGTATGTCTTTTGCTGGAACACATTGCAGGGTGCAGGGTGCAGTGGCTGGAGGCTTGCTGCAGGAGAATATCAGATAGTGGTGGGGTGCAGCTGAGCATTTCCAGGCCTAATGTCTGTCAGCTATTGTTTTATGGATGTGTACAGAGCTGCATTGACTGCCCTGTAGGGTGTCTGTTCCCCAGCAGGACTGGGTTTGATGGTCCCCTCCATTGCAGGGAGGTAGAATGTGGATCTGTTGGTGGGAGACCCTGTTTCCCACTCTCAGCCCCGTGGGGTGGGGTGGGGTGTGTTGGGTTGGGTGGTGGTACATAATCTGCCTATGGGTCCATAAGGGCTAAACCTGACTGAGAAATACAGATGTATCCAGGGTGTGTCTGCAGGAACTACCTATCTCACACACTAGCACTGCTGGCGACCTGCAGCATGGTCTATTTCTGCCATGCAAGGTGCTGTGGACCTGGTGCTGGGTGCCACACCTCACCCTCAGGGTGAGCACAGTACCCGCACAATGTGATGGTGTGTAGCTACTCTGTGCCAGTAACACACACGGTCAGTTCCCCCTACCCGGCCGTTGTGCTGTAGGGGTGCATACCCCATCTTGTGATCATCTGTAGACTGCTGATTTGCATGTGCAGTGCATCATGGATACGGGTGGGTTAACCCTATCCTGGTGATCACAGCAAACTGTTTGTGTGGTGCTGTGCAGTCCTTCTGCAGCCAGTCAGGGGTTTGTTGGCATTTCTAGAGCTGTAGCCCATTGGTTATTGCACTGCCTGTGAAGCCAGAGGTCATGGGCTCAAACCCACAATGGGGTTCTTTGATAGGGCTGTCCAAAGCATTGTCTATTTTTAATGTACATTAGTGCTGCCAGCAGAAACACCCTCAGAGTACTGTAACCATAAGGTGCCTCAGAAGGTGCTTTATAGGGCGTCCTATAAAGCTCCTTCTGAGGCACCTTATGGTTACAGTCCATATACGGTGCCTTATAAGGTTTTCTATGGAGCACCTTATAGGGTGCCCTATAGGGGACATTATAGGGTGCCGTGGCGGACAGTGCACTTTATAATGTGTCCTATGGAGTGCCTTTTAGGGTGCCTTATGAGGCACCATAGGTTTACGGCATGTGAGGGTTTGTTTGCTGGCAGCAATAATTAAAATACAAATAAAATGCCTCAAGAAACAATACTTACATGTCAAAGCTGTTGCCTCAGCCAGCCTTATGCACACTGGGGGATCAAACTCATGACCTCTGTATCATCAGTCAGTGTATTAACCATTGTGCTACACCTCTGTTTCTGTGTTTGCATGTCTGGGCGCCTACTTAAGAGTACCACGCGTTAACACGCTTAGTGGCGCTTCGCCCGATAATGTGCGCAGCAGCGCGCCTTATCGCGCGATAATCCCATTTTGCTACTTTAAGACTGCAACGCCCACTCCTTTTATGGCAGCCTGCACACTATCGCCGGGCGCACGTTAAGATGGTTTAGTAAACATACCCCTAAATGTTCCCAGTACACCTGCAACAGGGCATTTGAATTATATGCACCAACACTTTGGAACTCCCTACCTGGAACTCTCCGATCTACCAATGACCTGTCATCATTTAGGAAGCTTCTCAAAACTTATCTCGTCAACGAACACTTTGACTTCATCACATAACTCATCCTCCTTCTTCCCGAACTCTCCTTCGCTTCCCCACACCATGAATATAGTAGACATCAATTGATCATATGCATAACTTATTCTCTAGCTCCCTTACATCCTCCTCTACCCAAGAGACTCTTTATGTAAATAAGTTCTTATGTTCTCTGTAACAATCTGTTGTTGAAAGTGATTCATTATGTATATAAGTTTCAGTGTTCTCTATCATAAGAACATAAGATATGCCATACTGGGTCAGACCAAGTTCCATCAAGCCCAGTATCCTGTTTCCAACAGTGATCAATCTAGATCACAAGTACCTAGCAGTTTCCCCAAAAGACACAGGTTCCACAATGCTTGTACTGGGGAAAGCAGTAGATATCCCGGGTCCCCTTTAATAATGGTTTATGGACCTTTCCTCCAGGAACTTGTTCAAAGCTTTTTTTAAACCCAGCTATACTAACAGCTTTTACTACATTCTCCATTAATGAATTCCAGAGTTTGATTACATGTTGAGTGAAAAATATTTTCTCTTATTAGTCTTAAATAAGTTACACTGGAGCTTCATTGCATGTCCCCTAGTCTTTCTATATTTTGATGGTGTAAACAATCGATCTATATTTACCTGTTCCACTCCATTCATTAATTTATAGACCTCTATCATATCTCCCCTCAGCCGACTCTTTTCCAGGTTGAATAGCCTTAACCTTTTTAGCCTTCCATTCCCTTTACCATTTTGGTGGCTCTTCTCTATACCTTTTCTAATAACATTATATTCTTTTTAAGATACGGTGACCAGAATTGCACACAATATTCAAGGTGCGGTTGCACCATGGATCAATACAGAGGCATTATAATATCCTTTGTTTTCTTCTCCATTCCTTTCCTTTTGATTCTTAGCATTCTATTTGCTATCAATCTGTTGTTGTATTGTACACTGGTGAAAAGCAGTATAAAAACCACAGTCAATTAACTAAATAAATACTTACTATAATGGAGTAGAATGCAGCCATAATGTCTATGACTATTAGGATGAATCCTTGTTGGGGGTTTTCAATTCCTTTGGTTAGGGCATTTAGTAGGGAGGTGAGTAGGGTTTCCATGCTATGGGTTGGTTTCTGAGGATCAAAAGGGGCGTACATGTTGATGTATTCTTGTAGCTGTAGTTGTACTGTCTTCTTGATTATTTTGGCTAGAAATAGGATACTGGCAATTGGCCTGTATGAGCTGGGGCTGTTAGGGTCCAGTGATGTATTTTTTATGATGGATCTGATGGATGTAGTTTTGAGATTGCTGGGTATGTGGCCCTGGGTAAGGGAAAGATTTACAAGTTTTAGTATGGTGGGGCAGAGTTCATTACGTACTATTTAATCCATGTGACTGGGCATGGATCCAATGGAGAGGTAGTGATATTGATTGTTTTGATGGTGTGTTATAGTCGTTCAGCTGATACAGGGCTGAAGGAGGTCCATTGGGGGGGTTGTTGATGGAAGAGATATTCAGAGTTTTGCTTAATTTGGAGGAAGGTTGCTATATACTGCAGTCCCAGTTGTGTGTGGTGGTCCTTTTGGGGTCTCTAATGAGGGATTTGACTATGTCAATAGTTCCCTGGGGCGATTTAGTGATTTTGGACATGATTTTCAAAGGCCTTTACACGGGTAACTTTCCTAGTTACCCGTAGAAAGACCTTATCCGGGATTTTTGAAGGGCGTCTACACAGGTAGTGCCCTTTGAAAATCCCAGATATGTCCCTAATGCGCCTGGATACTATCTGCATAGCTTCAGGGCGTGTTAGGGGCATTCTGGGGCAGAGCGGAGGTGGGCCATGATGCTAAACCTCACCTATTTTTAAAGGCGATGGGGCTAACTTTATAGCATCGAAAATCGGTGCTACACGGGTAGCTCCTGTGGTTTCTTGTCTGTGCGGCGACACCTGGACACATATGACCCTGGCATGGAAAATCCAGGTTAGGCAGGAGGTGGGCGGGCTATGTGCTGATGCAGCGCATAGCACCAGCGCAAATGAAATTCGGGCCATTTAGGATTATGTTCATGTGGTATTCCCTTTTGTGGTCGGTTAATTATGTTGTTGTACTTCTTTTGTTTGGTGAGGTATTTGTTGAGGAGATGTGAGTCCTCTGTGCATCTCCATCGCTGTTCAGTTTGCCTTAAGCTGCATTTTGCTTCTCTTATTTCTGGGGAGTACCATTAGGCTTGACAAGTTTTTTTGCTGTGCTTTGATTGTGGTGCAATAGCGTAGGAGGCTATGGTGTAGTTTCAGTTGTCAATCAGTTCAGAAAGGTCATTTGAATTGCTGTTTAATCTAGGGGTAATGGTGATAGAAGTAGGTCCTTGTCGAATTTCTTACATCTGCGAGGTTTGTAGGGTTCATTAGGGTAAGTGGGGGTATGAGATTTTTGAGGCAGTTCAAAATTTTTTATATGGTGGTCAGACCATGGGATCGGAGTCACATGCACGGGAATGTGTGGGTTGTTTCTGATGATCTCAATTGGTGCGAATATGAGGTCTAATGTGGTACCCGTTCTGTGGATTGGTTCATTGATTATTTGGGCTAGGTCCAGTTAATCCATCGCTTCTAGGAAGGAGTTGGTAAGGTTGGTGGGAGCAGAGGAGAGGTTGAGGTCTCTGAGGTGGATGAATGGTTTGTTATTTGATGTGTGAGCAGATGCAGTTTCTATCAAGTTGGATAGGTCGTCAGTACTGGCATTTGGTGCACGGTATGCCAGACATATTGACCAGTGTTTGTTATCTATTACCAGAATATTCATGGAGTCTGTTGAGCTGGAAGAGATAATATGGAAGTTTTGTTGCTTATTGGTCAGAATAAATATGCCTCCTCCTGTCTTGGAGTTTATGGGACAGTTGTGGAGGGTGTGTGAGGTGATGGGAAGTTGATTGAGTAGGACATTGTTGGCTTTTATAAACTGGGATTTGGTTACACACATGATCCGTATGTTGTGATCATGAATATGGTCGGATATTGTGTGGGTTTTGTTGCAGGTGTAATCAGGCATTGATGAGACCACTTTTCATGCGTGTGGTGGCTTGTGTGTCAGGAGGCATGGGAGCGAGTGTAGTGGTGAGTTCAATGCATATCAGCTGCTAGCTGGATTAATTATGTGTAGGTGTTATAAAGAAAACACATCCTATGAGTGTGAGTGGAATAACTCATTTCCAAAGGGCAGATAGAAAATTGGAACTAGTTGTTGGACTTTTTAGCTATGAGAGAAAGTGGAAATAGATTAAAACATTGTTATAGTTTTTATTTCCATATACTGGGTGAAAGAAAAAGGTAGTCCACATTGAAACAATCTGGGTAAAAAATCTGAAATCACTAAGGGGCATGTTTACTAAAACCCCGCTAATTGTGCGGGCCGCGGTTAGTGTGCGGATGACATATAAGGAGTGGGCGTTCCATCCTGAAAAAGAAAAGCCGTGATTGACATATGCGCTAAGGTGCGCAGCACCCATGTGCACCCCGCACATTAGCGCATGAGGAAGCTGCGCGGGAGGCATAAGTGTCGCGCTGATGTGCACACAGACGATCAGAGCCACAGCACAATGGTCAAGGCACTTACCAATGGTGCAGAGATCAGGGGTTCAATCCCCCACAGTGCCCAATGAAGACAGCTGGCTGAGGCATTAATTTATGAGGCAGTTAAATAATGGGTGGCATAAGGTGGCACACTGATGTTTTCGGAGGCATTTTAATACTGAGCGGCATAAATGGCGCGCTGATGTGCAAGCAGAAGAGCAAAACCACAGCACAATGAGTAAGATACTGACCAATAGTGCAGGGATCAGGGGTTCAAACCCCCACAGTGCTTAATGAAAACAGCTGGCTGAGGCATTACTTTAGGAGCTAGTCCAATATTGTGCAGCATAAGGCAGCACGCTAATGGGCATTAGGCAGCATGCTATTGATTCAGGTGGGCTTTTTAATATTGGGCGGCATAAGGCGGCGCACTAATGTGCACAAGTACATGAACAGAACCCACAGCACAATGGATAAGACACTGACCAATGATGCAGGGATCAAGGGTTCAAATCCCCACAGTTGCCCAATGAACAAGGCTGGTTGAGGCATTATGTATTATGGGGAAGATTGCTTTTGGAGTCATTTTATGTTTATTTTAATTATCACTACTAGCAAACCACTCTCAAAGCGTGTTAACATAAGGTGCCCTATAAGGCACATTTTAAGGTGCACTGTCAGCCAAGGCACCCTAGAATGTTGCTTATAGGGTGCTTTAGAGGGTGCCGTATGAGGTAACGCAAGGTCAGAGTACTGTTTTTTATTTATGGCAGCACTGTGCAGTTTAAGGAATGAAAAGCATAAGTAGGTGTGCTGACAGGCAAGGAGGAGCAGCAGTGGAGCACAATGGTTAAGGCACTGACTGCTGATACAGGGGTCAATGAGTTTGCTCCCCAGGGTGCCTAATACATAAGGCTGGCTGTGGCATCAGCTTTGCATTGTACCTATTTTTTTCCTGCAGCAATTTATTTATATGTTATTAATTGCTGCCAGCAAACACGCCCTCACGTGCCGTAATTGAAGGTGCTGTATAAGGCACCCTATAAGGCACTCCATAGGGCACATTATAAACTGCACTGTCCGCCACAGCACCCTAAAATGTCCCCCAATAGGGCACCCTATAAGTTGCGTCACAGGATAATGTATAGTGCACCTTATATGGATGGGAACCATAAGGTGCCCTATAGGGAGCCCTATAAAGCACCCTCAGAGGTACCTTATGGGTACAGTACGCTGAGGGTGTTTTTGCTGGCATCAAAATATGTACTTACAAAAAGATAATGCATTGGACCACCCTATCAAATAACCCCACTGTGGGTTTGAAACCCATGACCTCTGGCTTCACAGGCAGTGAAGTAACCATTGGGCTACAGCTCTATAGCGGCTAACAAGCCCCTGGCTGGCTGCAGAGAGCCTGCATGTCACCACACAGACAGTCTGCTGTGGTCACCAGGATAGGGTTAGCCCACCCATACCCATGATGCACTGCACATGCAATCAGCTGTCCACAGATAAACACAAGATGGGCAATTCACCCCCACAGCACCTCGGCCTGGTAGGGGGAAGTGACCATGTGCACCCCCACAGCACCTCGGCCTGGTAGGGTGGTAACTGACCATGTGTTTTACTGGCACAGAGTTAGCTACACACCGTCACATTGTGCAGGTACTGTGCTCACCCTGAGGGTGCAATAAGGCGCCTAGCACCAGGTCCACAACACCTGCCATGGCTGAGAGAGGCCATGCCGGAGGTCCAAAGCAGTGTTAATGTGTGAGATAGGTAGTTTCTGCACAAACACCTTGGATATGTCTGTCTGTTTCAGTCAGGTGTAGCCCCCATGGACCATGCACCAGCAGCACCACCACCACCTCCTCCCCCTCCCCCAGGGCTGAGGTGGCAAACAGGGTCTCCCAATCAATAGCTCCACATTCTACCTCCCTGCAAAGGTGGCAGTAGAGGGGACCATCAACCCCAGTCCTGCTGAGGAACAGACCCCCCCCAGGGCAATCAATGCAGCTCTATACACATCCATAACACAATAGTAGACAGACATTAGGCCTGGATATGGTAAGCTGCACCCCACCATTATCTGACATTCTCCTGCAGCAAGCCATCCACCACTGCACCCTGCAAGCCACTCCATCAAGACACATACCAGCTGCAACAGTCTGCTAGTTAGTCCATAGTGCATATTTTCCAGTGGAGATACATGCACCCAGAACTGGATGTCAGCATACACAGCAAGCAGATACATCAGTGACTGGCCCCCAAAAGGAAACCCATAATCTATCACACAAGAGACATACTATATACCACTATGGGGGTGCCTAGCCATGCTGTGGTCACTGCACAGTCAGGGTGAGAGTGATCTCTCAGCAGGACATACTGAGGTCACCCTGTCCTGTGTAGGTGGTGGCCGGGAACTAAAATGTCCCAGTCATTGCCCTATGCCTGTGCAGATGCACCCTGGCCAGGCCACCCTGTCTGTGCCTATACCCATGGTACCGTGCTCCTCATTATGCACATTGGCAGCCCATACTGGCAACATTGCTGGCAGTGTGGGCTGTGAAAGGTGTTTGCAGCCACCACACACTGGATAGACAGACAGCCACCCCCACACCTATGCCAGCATTGTGCTACTATAGATGAGTTCCGCAGCCATACCCACCAAACCGTCCTGGCACAGTACAGGCATGGATATGGTACGCAATACTGTTGGTGGTCACCTCCCCAGGGTGGTAAACACTGTCAGAGACCAGACCTGCAGCACACACCGCAGACATCACAATGATTGTTATGGTGAAGCTCAATGAGCAAAATGTGCTTAACGTAGGAATTGATATCCTGCCAGTTATCATAGGACACGTTTGATAACTGTGTACCATATACCCAGGTGTAGGTGGCATTGCTAAGGTATGCAACTGCTAGTATTGGGAGATACAGGCAGGGCCCAATGTCCTGCCTCTCCAGGAGGCATTGGCCAATGGGGCCTGTGTGTGTGTTGTGGGTGTGTCTGGCCCTGTTTGGCTGCTGCTTTATGGCAGGGTTTCCCAACTCCAGTCCCTGTGTTCCAAACACTGTTCGGTTTTTCATGCTGTCCCTCATGCATATGCATGAGCTACATCAGCATACCATGGGGGTGGTGCATAGATATGCAGCACAGGCATCTTTATAAGAGTCAGCATGGAACCTGAATGGGGTGGGTGCCCTCCAGGACTGCATGTTCGGAGACCTACTCTGCTTCTAGCGTCAATCCGCGCTCATGCTTTCAAATGAGTGTCCCACCTGTTGTATTGCGTGTGGCTAAAAATATAGGGCGTATTAACCTTGTCCGTATGTTCTCAAGCAATAAAGGGTTTTGTCCATTACTATCACGGTTGTTTGTGGGAAAAATTATGTGGACAGGATTGTGGCAGTAGCCCCAGATTGGCCTTTGAACCTTGTGACCCTCTGGTCCTACAGGCACTGGCTGTGTTTCCGCCCTGCACGCACACTGTACGCCAAATGAGGACACTGTGCAGTGTACTGTTTCGTTCCCCTGGTAGATAGGAAACCTGGCCGGACGAGTCAGGAAACCCTGACTTCTGCACAATTTTACTGTGGGCTCATTTTACCTTGTATGGGGACAAAAGTGGCAAATAAACCTAAAAAATGGACCTCGGAAAAAGGGGAAAAAACCCAAATCCAAGGCTGGGCAACAGTATGATATCGCAATAGGACACCATAAAAAACACAGCGTTCCCAAGAAAGCTCCAATAAAAATGAAGGTGCTTTCTTGAAAGAGTCCTAACGGAGCGTAGACCCTTCCAAAATCATTTCTTTTTTATTTTGGAGCTTTCCTGGGAGTGTTTTTTTACCTTGTTCGTCCCATTGATGATCACTGTGTGCGACGAGGTTGGCGCTGCGCGCGTGAAGAGAGGGGGAGGGGCAGCGGGCAGAACATCCAACTCGGGGGCGTACCGTCACGACATTGCCTCTGTTGGTGGGTGAGTCGAGCGCGAGAACATGAGAGGAGACGAGTACAGCTGGACATAGTATGCTTTTTAAACAGTGGTACTTTCTTGTGGTGCGATTTTGAGGTTTTAGTTTGGACATTTTGTTATCTGTGCACGTAATTGTATCACACTGCTGCGACTGGTTTTGTAGGTTTCCCCGGTTTTGCTGTACAATTGGTGACGGAAAATGGTTTCTCTCTCCCTTTAAAAAATCGCTCTAACGCGAGGTTTTTCAGGTCCGCGGTATTTTTTTGACCGACGAATTCAGCCCCGCTCCTTTGTGGGGATCCTCTTCCCCCTCTCACTCTCCAGCACTCCATTGACCCCGTCCCTCCGCCCCTCCGGAGCCTTCCTCCGCCCTCGTAATGCCTTTCCCACGCCCCTAGCGCACATTCAAGCGCGCCGCACACTTTGTGCGTGGCCTGTTAGTGTCCCACGCACTTGTGCGGGGGCACAAAAAAACACACTATTAGTGTGTCGGCTAAGGTACCGTTATGCCGGCACGCTCAAGTGCGCACACGCACAATTGCGGCGGGTTTAGTAAAGCATAACCCATTTTTATCACAATTCCGACCTTTGTCCCGGTCTTTTCGTCAACAACCAGATAACAAGCAACTCAGCAACAATCGAAGCCTAATCCTACCTGTAAACCAGTGGGTCCAACCCCACCACCCACGTGAATAACCAGATCTGACTATAAATCTGGGATATAGTTATATTAGGTCGCCATACGTGCTCTCTATCTAATCTCTGCCTTAAGGCTTTCGTCTCTACGTGGCAATCCAGAGAAAAACAGAAAAAACCTATTGCACAGCTGTAGACAATTTGAAACGCACAGTGGAAATATTTAACTTCCTGACCGCTCAAACTATGGCGATCATTTTTAAATAATCCTGGATCAGGGGTACCCTTTCTTCGGTCAAGAGTTTTTTTAACTATATCATCTTGCCCATCAATGTTTTTTCCTTTAAAATGTTGATCCTGATTTTCTTTTTGACAGTATTTGTTGCTATAGCCATTGACCACTATGAACATAATAACACCTCCCCTCACATTCGAATATGTTTCATGCTGGTTTTTTTGTTCTGTCCTCAGCCTAGGGTGAAAAAATGTACTTTCTTATGTCCACTGTACATTTAATTTAGCTAATGTAATTAAATCCCTTCTTTATTACTATAGGTCAAAATGCTATTGCTCAGCCAGGTATCGTGTGAGCCCTCCTGGCGAGGCCTATCTCTTTTCAGTATATGTATCTCTTAGTCACTCCCTTTCTTATGCTACATTAAAGCTGATAGTGTAGATTTTCTAACTAGTCTAATCTTACAGATGCTTAGGCTTTTAAATATCCTCCATCACTGTTTATAATAGCAATACTTTGTTATTTTTAGCCAGTCCTGTTACATGGAGCAATTACTCTGGCGTATTAGCTCCGTAACTAAATCAGAACAAGGGCAGTCACTCATATTTATAAGGGACTCCGACGGTCCTTTGTTTTTCTCTAACTCGGTGAACGTCTGATAAAAATAATGAGTAGAAAAATGTGTCCCCATATTTAAATAAACAATGACCTCCTTGCCATTGGCTACGTTGGATGAGACTGACAGCCGGAGCACTCTTGACACAGATGGATTCGCGTTAATTTGTCAAGCACACCCAGATGATATTTGGAACTTATTCCATGATGCGAAAAGACAACCCTGGCTGCTATTTTTTACTTGTAACAGGGGAAAGGTGGTTTTGATGTTTCTCTGACACCTGACATTTTCTGCTCGTAGCCACTTGAAAAGCGGTTGAATGCATGCAAGTTTGAAATGAGCTGCAGCAACACCCACTCATGGCTCCAACTTATTTATTTCTCTGAATTTCATAGACCGCCTTACGAATCTTAGAAGACCATGAAGGGTGCTGTAACAATGTAACAAAATAGGAAAACAGAGATTCCAAATCTACTAAAACAGTAGCATCATCGTGAAAAATATAGAATATTGGTTGGATAAGGCCAGGGAAGAGAGAGAAGTACGCGGTACAAGGGTATCGATCTCTGTTTCACCAAGAGCATCTTCAAAAGGCAAGCTGGGAACAACCCATGTCTTCAAAGCCTTCTTAAACTAGGGAAATGAGATTTCTTGGTGGCCAATAGACGGGCTACAAGATTTCTAACAGAGAGGGCATGAGAAAGCCAAATGATGCAGAATCTTCAACCAGAGGCAGGAGGGAAAGGGAAGAGCAGGAAGAAAAATGCTTAGGATGACGAAAAGTACGTGAGAGCATATCGGTATGATAGAAGCAGCGAGGACAAGAGGTTGTGTCCAAGGAAGTATGCCGTAATGAACCACTGGCCATAAGCTAAAAGTGTAAGACATGATAATAGGAAAGGAGAAAGTATGTGAAAGGAGATGAGAGGGGCGGGGTGTGCACATGGTCAAAAACACAGGCACCAAACAGAGCAGTAGATTGAATTAACTGTAGGCCTTTGATGTAAGAAAAAATAAACAGACCATAATAGAGAAAACTGCTATAACCAAGTCCTTGCCCCTGATTTAAGGCCATGATCAGAGCTGATTTTCACAGAATGGAAAGAGTGCCAAGAATGAGAAGCGGTGGTTTACCAAAGAGATGTTGCATCCATAATTATTCTGATGAGTTGTTGGCCGATTCCAAGAATGGAAACAGTAGTACCAAAGAGCGTTGGTGGTAGGAGAGAGGAGAATGGTTACCAGGAAAGAGGATAGATTCACCATTTGGTAACACTGAGTACAAAGTGGTGATCTTTTAGAATAGGAGAGATATCATGAAGGGTCGTAATTCATTCAATAAAGGATTTAGGTGTTTGTTGGCCTAAAGGACATGGCCTGCCAGTCTTAGGGATTGAATCAGTAAGGACAGGGGAACAGGAAAAATATTAAACGGGAAGGTATGATGCATGGGGTGGGAGGGGTAAACGATAAAAAAAATGTCATGATGATGGTTTGTTCTTTCATCTTTTCTGTTGGTAAGTGAGTTTCGCATTTTCATTACAAAAAAAAAAAAAAATTGCTGTCTGTAAGACTCTTTAGTAACAGTTTTGATATAAAATAAAAGGGAAGGTAACAGCAGGAAATCTTGTGGCATTTGCCCACTGGGGCAAAAGTTATGTTTAAGAGGATGCGAAAATAACGGTGATGGTTGGAGAGGACCTGGAAGACATGGCAGTCAGGATAGGAGGATAATCATTATCAGGACAGTGTTGGTGAGTCCTAACTCACATGAAGACCATAAGAACATAAGATATGCCATCACTGGGTCAGACCAAGGTCAATCCAACCCAGTATCCTTTTTCCAACAGTGGACAATCTAGTCATACCGATACCTATCAGTTTTCCCCAAAAGACACAGGTTCCACAATGCTTGTACTGGGTGCAAGACATTGATATCCTGGGTCCCTTCTTAATAATGGTTTATGGACCTTTCCCTCCAGGAACTTGTCCAAACCTTTTTTAAACCCAGCTACATTAACAGCCTTTACTACATCCGCCGTTAAGCCAATTTCCAGAGTTTGATTAGCACTTTTATTAGTCCTTAAAAAGTTACCCTGTAGCTTCATTGGATGTCCCCATACCTCTTTTCTATATTCTGACTAACGTAAACAATTGATCTATGCTTACCTGTTTCCACTCCCAGTTCATTAATATTATAGACTTTCTATCATATCTTCCCCTCCGCCTTCTCCCTTTTCCCATGTTCAAGAGCCCATAAACGTATTTAGCTTTTCCTTCATAGGAGTATCCTTCCATCCCTTTTACCATTGTGGTGGCTCCTTCTCTGAACCTTTTCTAATAAAGCTATATCACATTTTTAAGATACGGCCACCAGAACTGCATCACAATATTCAAGGTGGCGTGTCTCACCACGGCACAATATAGAGGCAATTATAATATCTTTTGTTTTATTTTCCATGATTTTCCCCCTTCTGATACCTAGCATTCTATTTTGCTCTCTTGTCCACAGTTTGCACACTGGGCTGAGGGTTTTAACATGATATATCCCCACAATGATGCCTAAATCTTTTTCCTGGGTGGTGGTTACTAATGTGTAACCATAAGTTTTGTTGGGTTGTTCATTCCCTAGGTTGCATAACTTTGCACTTGTCCAGTAACTTTCATCTGCCATGTTTGATTCCCAGTCTTCCAATTTAATCAAGATGCCTCCTTGCACTTTTCCACAATCCTCTTGGGTTTTAACAACTTTAAATAGTTTTTGTGTCATCTGCAGATTTGATTAACCTCCCCGTTCGTTATTCCCGTTTCCAGGTCATTTATGAATATGTCACAAAGCAGAGCGTATCCAGCACACCTGATCACCTGGGGTATCACCACTATTCACCTTTTCTCCATTGTGGAAACATTGGCCATTTCGCCAGAGTTTAGCCTACCCTCTGCTTTCTATCTTTTTACCCAGTTCCTGATCCAGAATAGTAAACACTGCCTTCCTATCCCATGACTTTTTAGTTTTGTCAAAAGTCCTCCTCTGATGAGAGGACCTATGTCAAATGCTTTTCTGAAGTCCAGATACACTATCATCGGTGTCCTCAAACTCAAATTGCTTTGGAGGGCCAAATGAGGACTTGTAAAAGTAACCCGGGGGCCGCCTAAGACGCGGGGCCTCATTTGGCATAAGGGGCCTCATTTGCATAAATGCTTTGCCCCATAAAAGTGTTTACCATACCCAACTAACTTTTAGAAAAAAATACCCTGCCTCTTTTAATGAGTATGGATACAGAAGACTAAAGTATTGTAGGAAATCAGAATACACTAATTAAACGTGGGAACCCCAAAAGCCAAACTTGGAATGTACAACAACACTGTAAGAATAAAACTATAAATTAATATTCCTCGTGATACTAACCAAACGCGCAAACATGTAATGATGCACATTTCCGCAGAGCTGACATATTCCAGTTAATAAATTCAAAATAAAGATGATATTTTTCTACCTTTGTGCAGTGTTTTTTCAGTTGCAAAATTGTTCCAGCCACTTTCGTCTGGTTTTTTTTCTTCATGCTTTCTGCTACCTCTCCCATCGTCTGGACTGTCCCATTTTCCCTTTCTTCTTCTCCTAGTTTTTTCTTTTTCCATTCTCTCTCTACATCGGCTTAAAACATACTCAATCTTTCTCCTTTTTCTCTTTCC